>JBBDGP010000748.1:4240000-5687500 GCA_037952835.1 Lithobates septentrionalis | reverse complement strand
CTGCAGTATTTACAGTTAGTGTACTGCGTCCTCTGCACAGTGTGCACCTAAAGCTACCTAAAGACAATTGCTGTTGTTCTGATCCTATTAATACCACAGGCAGGCAGCTGCAGTATTTACAGTTAGTGTACTGTGTCCTCTGCACAGTGTGCACCTAAAGCTACCTGAAGACAATTGCTGGTGTTCTCATACTAATAATATTGCAGGCAGTTGATTCTGCTAGCTGCAGTATCAATATATATATATATATATATATATATATATATATATATATATATATATATATATATCCCAGCTTTGTGCAGCTACATCTCACTGCAGGCCATTAGTATGTCTGGAAGGCCAACAAGGAGAGACAGACAGTCACAAGCCAATAAATGAGGGCAAGCAGGCTCTGTGTCTAGAGGCAACAGTGCTGGTCGTGGAGATGGTGCATCCTCATCAGCACGTGGCCGTGGGACATGCTTGTCCTTTTTTTCGGCAGTTGGCCGCGTTGAGCCGCAACATGCGGAAGACTTGGTAGAGTGGATGACCAAGCCATCATCATCCTCCTCATCCTCTCTCACCCAGACTCAAGGTACTTTGTCTGGCAAAGCAGCTGCCAACACGCCTCTTCTCTCGGCTCAATGGCATCAGTCACTCCTTCCCTAGCCCCACCATGTCCTCCTGAGGAGTCCCCTGAACTGTTTGACCACAGTGTTGGGTACATGCTCCAGGAGGATGCCCAGCGTTTTGAAGGCTCCAATGATGGTACCCAGCTAAAGGAAGGCAGTAACATGAGCACAGAGAGAGGGGGTGCCCAAGAAGGACAGCAATCTGGCAGTCATGTTCCCCCTGCTGCAGCATACTGCCAGCTATGCACAAGTGATGAGGAGGGAGGGGATGATGACGTCACTGACTCCACATGGGTGCCTGATAGAAGAGAAGAGGAGGAGGCACATCTCCAACGAGGCAGGATGCCCTCCAGGGGCAAGCTTAAGGGCAGCACACCGACTGCATCACACCGCAGAGCTCCGCATGTGCAGGGTGCTGCTGTCTCTGTGCGTTATTCCAAAAGTTCTTTGGTGTGGGCCTTTTTTGAGACGAGTGCATCAGATCGCACTGCTGCTATTTGCAACATATGTCTCAAGCGTATCTTGCATGGCCAAAACATCACCCGCTTGGGCACCACATGCTTGACCAGACATAAGTTGACCTGCCATGCAGTTCATTGGCAAGCGTACCTAAAAGACCCACACCAAAGAGGACCTCTCCTTGCTCCTCATCAGCTGGGATCTCCAACCCCACTATACCTTCAGTCCTCTCTAAAACCTGCACTGAGAGGAATGAAGGTGTAGAATTAGGTGTGTCACAGCCAAGTACTTGCGGGCAATCTGCTATTGGTACACCGACGTCAGATTGTACCAGGCAAATTTCCCTGCCCCAGCTGCTGCACCGCCGAAAGAAGTTTGTTCCCAGCCAAGCACATGCCCAGTGGTTGAATGCTAGCTTGGCTAAATTGCTAGCACTTCAACTGCTGCCATTTCAGTTGGTAGACTCTGTCCCCTTCCGTGAGTTTGAGGAATGTGCGGTTCCTCAGTGGCAGGTACCCAAACGCCACTTTTTCTCATGGAAGGCGATTCCGGCTCTCTACCGGCATGTGGAAGGCAATGTCTTGGCCTCGCTGGACAGGGCGGTCAGCGGTAAGGTGCATATTACTGCTGACTCATGGTCCAACAGGCATGGACAGGGACGTTACCTATCTTTCACCGCACACTGGGTGTCTCTTCTGGCAGCTGGGAAGGATGCAGGACAGGGTGCAGTAGTGTTGGAGGGTGTTCCGCCACCATGCCTCCAAAATTCTACTAGTGGTGATTCTGCCACACCTCTCTCCTCCACCCCCTCCACTTCTTCTTCCTCCATGGCCTCTTCCTGTGCTGATTTGTCCTCAGAACCAGCGGTGCTCTGTAGGCATGCAAAGGGGCTACGCAAGCACGCAGGCCAAAAGATGCCATGCGGTGCTTGAGCTGGTGTGCTTGGGGGACAGGAGCCACACTGGGGCAGAGATTCTGTCAGCTCTGCAGGGGCAGGTTCAGAGGTGGTTGACGGCACGCCAGCTTAAGCCAGTTATGGTGGCTTGCGACAATGGCACCAACCTCCTCTCTGCCCTCTGACAGGAACAACTGACCCATGTGCCCTGTTTGGCTCACGTCCTTAACTTGGTGGTGCAGCGGTTCTTGGGCAGGTACCCGGGCTTACAGGATGTCCTGAGGCAGGCCAGGAAAGTCTGTGTGCATTTCCGCAGGTCATATAATGCCAGTGCTCGGCTGGCTGACCTCCAAAAGGAATTTAAACTGCCCAAGAACTGCCTAATCTGTGACATGCCCACCAGGTGGAACTCAATGTTGGCCATGCTGCAGTGGCTGCACATGCAGCAGAGGGCCATCAATGAGTACCTATGCGACTATGGCACCAGGACAGGGTCAGGGGAGCTTGTTTTTTTTCCCCATGCCAGTGGGCTATGATCAGGGATGCATGCACTGTCCTGTCACCATTTGAGGAGGCCACGAGGATGGTGAGCAGTGACAGTGCATGCATCAGTGACACTGTCCCTCTTGTCCACCTGTTGGAGCACACACTGCGTGGAATAATGGACAGGGCACTTGAGGCAGAACAGAGGGAGGAAGAGGAGGACTTCCTTACCTCTCAAGGCCCCCTTTATCCAGACAGTGTTCCTGCGTGCCTGCCGATCACACAGGAAGAGGACGAGGAGGAGGATTGTGTCAGCATGGAGGTGGAGCCTGGCACTCAGCATCAGCAGCAGTCTTCAAGGGATCATTTACAGTCCGAAGAAACCCATGGACTTGTATGTGGCTGGGAGGAGGTGGCTGCGGATCATGACGTCCTTAATGACCCAGAGGTCATGATCCTGCAAAGCCTGCGGAAGGATCCTCGTATTTGTGGTATCAAAGGGAGGGATGTTTACTGGCTGGCAACCCTCCTTGATCCACCTTACAAGGGTAAGGTTGCGGACCTTATCTTGCCGTCACAGAGGGAGCAGAGGATGAAACATCTTCAGGAGGCCTTGCAGAAAGGTCTGTGCAACGCGTTTCCTGAGCCTGGGAGGTTACAATTTCCTGGTCCTCCTGGACAACGTGTTGCTGAGGCTTCAGTCAGTCACAGAAGGAGCGGTGGAGAAGGTGGCCGTCTGACCGATGCGTTCAGACAATTTTTTATTCCGCAGCCCCAAGGTCTGATCGGTTCCAGCAACCATTGCCAGTGTCTGATTCACATGGTGCAGGATTACCTAGGGGCTAGATCAGACTTGGACACCTTTCCCACCGAAAATCCTCTGGGTTACTGGGTCTTGAGGATGGATCACTGGCCAGAGCTTGCACAGTATGCAATTGAGCTACTGGCCTGTCCTGCATCCAGCGTTTTTTCATGAACGCACATTCAGTGCTGCTGAAGGCTTTGTAACCGATCACAGGGTGCGCCTGTCCACCAAATCAGTAGATCGGCTGACCTTCATAAAAATGAATCAGTCTTGGATCACCAGCTACCAAGCACCTGATGCTGATGTAACCGATTGATTTTTTTTTTATGTGAGACCACCAGTGGCCAAGGCCCAATTTTCTGCCCCTGTTTAACAGGGGCGTGTAATTACAATTTTTGATGCAATACTTTACAGCAGGGCTCATTGCTGCGCTCCAACTATAGCATCTGTGAGGGGTTGCAGTGTTTTGGCAATTTTTCTGCCCCTGTTTAACAGGGGCGTGTAATTACAATTTTTGATGCAATACTTTGCAGCAGGGCTCATTCCTGCGCTCCAACCATTTCAAAATTACAAACAGATTCTACTTAACAACAAACCTACAGTCCCTGTCTCGTTTGCACCACCTGTATACTGCTGTTCAGAGTATATAGGGCCTGGGGGCCCCACGCCTTTCCTTTTTTTAATTTGGGTGCGGGGTTCCCCTTAATATCCATACACAACCCAAAGGGCCTGGTAATGGACTGGGGTGTGGGGGGTACCCATGCCATTTGTCTCACTGATTTTCATCCATATTGCCGGGACCCGACATTACGCAAGCAGTTTTAAATGACTTTTATTCCATTAAAAATGTGCAGGGACTGTTCTAAGCATGGGAAACATGTGCCACTTTACAGGCATACTATAGACACCCTCCAGGTATGATATTTAAAGAAATATTTCACTTTTTTTCACTTTAAGCATCATTAAAATCACTGCTCCCGAAAAAACGGACGTTGTTAAAATTTTTTTTGCATTGATACATGTCCCCTGGGGCAGGACCCCGGCCCCCAAACCCTTTTTAGGACAATAACTTGCATATTAGCCTTTAAAATTAGCACTTTTGATTTCGAACGTTCAAGTCTCATAGACTTTAATGGGGTTCTAAAGTTTGCGTGAAGTTTCAGTCCATTCGCAGGTTCTGGTGCGAACTGAACCGAGGGGTGTTCGGCTCATCCCTACCAGCCACTCTTGTGGCAGCAAACTCAGTAACACTGACAGTATAGGGGCAGCAATGCTGATAGTAGAAGTACCTCAAGATTTCACACAGGCATAGCCTACAATACCGGCCCAGCATCTGCAGAAGGGGTAGCTGACTGGCAGAGTGACGGCAAAAGCAGCACTTGAGGAAGCAATACAAGTCCTATGCAGTAATCCAAAATACCGGTATACAGCATTGTCCCTAATCTCTCCCTTCTTGGGTAGGAATCTTTCCCTAAGGCTTATTCACTGTCCCTGAAATGCATGGTTTCTTTTTACCTACTCTAGCCAATTGCAAATGCACACTAATTGCAGCAGGGCACTGATACTTAATAATGACCATCCTAAAAATAGCTAATTGCTAAGAGCTAACTTTCTCTGTAGCCAATCCCTGGTTCGCTCTTAGATCCTTACGGAATGGCATCAATGCCTTCATCTGGAACCCTTTCAGACCTAGAATATCCCAAAACATCCTCTAGAGGCATAAAAAGTAGGGGAACATAGGTCTACCAAACTTTGTGCACTACTACCATGCCTCTCAGTTATTACATCTTATAACTCTCCATCAGACATGGATTAATCTGCTGTGGACCCTCTTAGAAATCCCCTGTAGTTATCATATAGCTCTCTGGGTAATCCCATGTCTCAGGCCTTGAGTCTTAAAGCTGAAGTTTAGATACATAAAATTACCCACAACTTTAGTGACATTACTTACTAGTATGGTAGTATGTCCCATGTCATTAAGACAGCTGGATCCCATGGAAAGCTTCTGTGCTGGAATGCTGATCCTCTTCCTGTTTATGAAATTTTGGTGGTGCAGGATTAATAGCTTCAAGTCATTAGGAAAGAAACTCCTGATGCAGATATTTTTTTTTTGCCAAATTTAAACTTTCAGTCCATGAATGAAATGTAATTTAAAAATGTGGTACTAAAAAAAAGTTTTAAGGAGGCCCAATGTCTCCTCATATGTCACTTTTGCCCCTCAGGACACTATTTCAGCCAGGTTATTCCGATCCATAATTATTTTTCCATGATGGTTTTCAGGGGTTTATCACAGGGTTTATAATTTTCTGAAACCTAGCTCTATTATATCTTGATCATGCATCAAAGAGCAAAAGGAGTACCTTCCATGAACAAAAATAAAAACACCACCAACCACTAACTTGTTTTGAGCATATCTGCCTAAACAACTAGTCTATTCTCTATTCTGTACCCACAACTTTACAAATGGCCACAATATACCAGACTTAAACCAATCAAATCACGAGGAAGACTAGGTGCTGATTTAGAGTAATTTAGTAAAGTATTTTCTATGTGTGACTAACACCAAAGTAACATATAAAGTAATGATGAGATTGTAAATGGTCCCCATCTGAATCTTAGGTATTCTGACAGATGTTTCCATGGCTATCATGCCATTAGAGACATGATTTATATTTGGAGAACCTGCCCATTTGCTGAGGCTTTTTTGGACAAAGTTTTTTTGCCTACTTAAATCCATATATCATAGATATGTCCCTAAGAACCCATGGCCCTCTTTTCATGCCTCCATCAAACCCCTAACCAATTTACAAAAAAACATTAACACGCCAAGTTTTCCATATAACCAACTATCTAGAAACTGGAAGCAGCAACTCCTTCCATTATTAAAACTCAAACAGAAGATTGATATTATAATGGTTAATTAACATGTATCTAGTCTTTAAAAGGACAAGCAAAAGATTTGTGTACAAACATGGGACTCTTGGATACAGCTACACCACACGGAGATAGATAGGACTAGACTTTGACATCTACTATTTGGAGTAGGATTGGCCTGGTTGGAGGGTGGTCCTGAGGTTTAAACTGATCTCCTCATCATTCCCTAATATTGTGCAAAGCAGAATCTATTTTTATCATTTTTTTTTTAATTTCCTTCTTTTTTTCTTGCTCTATAGCCATCCCATATACTTCAGTTTCTTGTTATGTTCTCCCAAACGTGTAGTTCCAAATTTTTAGGATCAAGTTTCCAAATGTTTCCTTATAGGTTTCCTAACTTGGATACATATGAAATTAGATATCGTCTAATGGAACCTCGCAGCTTAGCTTTTTCGATCCTGTACTGGTTTGACAGCTATACGTCTGATTAATTGTCTATGACTGTAAATGTCAATTGAAAATGCATTGTAATCTATAATAGCATTGCTATGCCAACCTACAGACATACTTGCATTTGAAATTCAATAAAAGAATTGAAACAGAAAGCTAAAAATACTTGTCAGAAAGTTCATAACATTTTCCACTTAAAATTAATCATTTTCAATCACCATTGTTTGAGATGTCTAATAGCAATACACCTATAGGAAACAATGCTATATTCAGAAAGAAAAGTTGAAACTTAAACATTGTGTAAAGCCAACATCTTTTTCTACATTTTTTTTATGTAAGAGTAAAAGTGTTAAAACCCCAGTCAGGTTTTTATTTCTGTTTCCAAAGGGGAAAATTCAGCCTCTGCCTAATTGTCCTGGAGACCATTGTCTCTGGTAGAGAAAGTAATGGAAAATCCAACTTTTTTGAGTTGATATAAAACCAAGAGGTGAGGCAAGATTTTACAATGGAGACACCTGTTTTGATGACAACTGTTTCTAAGAAAATGTCTGCATCAGAGAGAGATTTCCTTTTACTTCCTGTTATACCTCTAAGGAGGTAGTGAAAAAAAATATTTGACAGGCAAAAGAAAGAAGAAAACAGGAGCCTGACCACTTCTTATAACATCCAAAACTAAAAAAAATAGATTTGAGATTTGACAAATTATATGGGGACATGCTTCTAAGAGCTCTATTTACTCCTCCATATCTATCCAACGGTAAAGGACAGATATTGCAGATGTAAAAAACGCCTTGGTTATTATTATATATATTAAAGATATATTGGCATTGCCCACTTAAAAAATCATACTTGGATATTTATTGGATTGCGCAAAAGTTATAGCGTCTACAAACTAGGGTACATTTTCTGGAATTTATGCAGCTTTTAGTTTTTGTCTGCCTACCTCATTTCTTGAGGTGCTAAAATGGCAGGGCAGTACAACCCCCCCCCCCCCCCCCCCCACAATGACCCCAAGGAAACTGCTGAGAGGCATATTGAGCCCATTTAATATTTTATTTTTTGTCACACGTGATTGAAAAATGAAAAAAAAAAAATACACAAAGTTGTCACTAAATTATATATTTCTCAACAATGCCATGGGCATATGGGAAATCACACCCCAAAATACATTCTGCTGCTTCTCCTGAGTACAAGGATACCACATGTGTGGGACTTTTTTGGGAGCCTAACTGTGTACAAGACCCGAAAACCAATCACCGCCTTCAGGCACTTTCTAAGGGCGTAAAATGGTGATTTCACTCCCTCACTACCTATCACAGTTTCGGAGGCCATGAAATAGCACAAACCCCCCCCCCCCAAATGAACCCATTTTGGAAAGAAGACACTTCAAGCTATTTGCTGAGAGGCATGTTGAGTATTTTGCAGATCTCGCTTTTTGTAACAAAGTTTTGAAAATTGAAAAAATAAAAAATAAAAATTTTCTTTCCTGATTTTCAAAAACAAATGAGAGCTGCAAAATACTCACCATGCCTCTTAGCAAATACCTTGCGGTGTCTATTTTCCAAAATTGGGTCATTTGGGGGGGTTGTGCTATCTGGACATTTCAGGACTTCCGTAACTGTGATAGGTAGTGAGAAGTAAAATCCAATTTACACCTTTAGAAAGCCTGAAGGCGATGCTTGGTTTTTGGGGTCCTGTACGCGGCTAGGCTCCCAAAAAGTCTCACACATGTGGTATCTTCATACTCAGGTGAGGCAGCAGAATGTATTTTAGGGTGTAATTCCACATATAACCATGCCATGTTTAAACAATATATCATTTAGTGCCAGCTTTGTGTAAAAAAAAATAAAATTGTAATTTTCCCGAAACTTTTGGCAAAATATAAAAAATTCCATGGACACAACATGCCTCTCAGCATATACTTGAAGTGTCTACTTTCCAAAATGGGGTCATTTGTGGGGGTTTTGCGCTATCTTGACATTTCATGGCCTCTGAAAACTGTGATAGGTAGTGAGGAAGTGAAATCACCATTTTACGCCCTTAGAAAGCCTGAAAGCGGTGATTGGTTTTCGGGGGTCCTGTACACGGCTAGGCTCCTAAAAAGTCTCACACATGTGGTATCCCTGTACTCAGGAGAAGCAGCAGAATGTATTTTGGGGTGTAATTCCACATATGCCAATGGCATGTTTGAGCAATATATCATTTAGTGACAACTTTGTGCAAAAAAAAAAAGGTTTGTCATTTTCCCGAAACTTGTGGCAAAATATAAAATATTCCATGGACACAATATGCCTGTCAGCAAATAGCAGGGGTGTCAACTTTCCAGAAAGGGGTCATTTTGGGGGATTTTGAACTGTCCTGGCATTCTATGCACAACATTAGGAGCTTATGTCACACATCACCCACTCTTCTAACCACTTGAAGGCAAAGCGCTTTCTGACACTTTTTGTTTACATGAACAAATTTTTTTTTTTTTTGCTGGAAAATTACTTTGAACCCCAAACACAACGGTTGCTGAGGACGTCATGTGACAAAGCGCGCACAACGGCATCACGCTCTGCTAGTCAGCTCCAAGGCATACGGGAGAGGAGGACGCAGTCAGCGGCTGGGGAACAATTACCCCCCACCTCACTGTTTATGCTTTCTAGGAGGGATATTTTACACTGGTCTAATGTCTGGCAACTAATGCTGTCCTATTGGACAGAGTTTACATCTAGTGCCTGGACTTTTTAATTTTTTATTTTTATTTTTATTTTTTCCTTTATATTTTTTATTTTTTTATTTTTTGCTGTTTGCTCATTTGAACTTATTTTTGTCTGTCTGATAAGTCCCTGACTTGTGGGTACTTAAGTTTTAAATAAAATTCCATACTTTATCACACCATGGAAGCTCTTTTTTTCAATTTATGAGGGGAAGCAACATCCTTACAGAGTAAGAAGCACAGGAGACATCCAATACAAAATCTAGCGGCAAAGCGACCCGGTTCTCAGCATAATCGCATCACCCCGATGTGAGACGTGGGGAGCTGACCATACTACAAGCACCTACCAGAGGAAGCAACAAGGGAAACAACCCAGCATACTACATTACAGGCGTAATACCCCTGCCGGGGTTCTGGGAGCTGGTGAGTAGGCAACCAAGAGGGGGAGCACGAGAGTCACCAGACAATTGTTGCAGCACCAAAGTCACCATTGGGAAACCTATCTAGCTAACACACTGCCAACATATGGGACTGTTATCATATGCCTGAAATATAATTGCTGTAATTTCTGTGCCAATATTTCTAGTTGTGTATATATGCAAGCTTTACATATGGCATTTGATTAGGGCGGTATAACCTGTATGTACTGTATGGTATTCACACCAGTAATATGCTATCTTTAGGTTGTATTCCTATGCTCAATATGGTCATTAGGGATGAGCCGAACACCCCCCGGTTCGGTTCGCACCAGAACCTGCGAACGGACCGAAAGTTTGCACGAACGTTAGAACCCCATTGACGTCTATGGGACTAGAACGTTCGAAATCAAAAGTGCTCATTTTAAAGGCTAATTTGCATGGTATTGTCCTAAAAAGGGTTTGGGGACCCGGGTCCTACCCCAGGGGACATGTATCAATGCAAAAAAAACGTTTAAAAACGGCCGTTTTTTCGGGAGCAGTGATTTTAATGATGCTTAAAGTAAAAAAAAAAAAAGTGAAATATTCCTTTAAATATCGTACCTGGGGGGTGTCTATAGTATGCCTGTAAAGTGACGCGTGTTTCCCGTGTTTAGAACAGTCCCTGCACCAAATGTCATTTTTAAAGGAAAAAATCTCATTTAAAACTGCTTGCGGGTTTAATGTCATGTCGGGTCATGGCAATATGGATGAAAATCAGTGAGACAAACGGCATGGGTACCCCCCAGTCCATTACCAGGCCCTTTGGGTCTTGTATGGATATTAAGGGGAACCCCGCACCCAAATTAAAATAAGGAAAGGCCCTATATACTCTGAACAGCAGTATACAGGCGGTGCAAACAAGACAGGGACTGTAGGTTTGTTGTTAAGTAGAATCTGTTTGTAATTTTGAACGGGAACATTTTTAACGTGTTTAGCTCCAGCCAAAAAATCTTTTTTAAGCTTTTTGGAAAACATAGGGAAGGGTTATCACCCCTGTGACATTTGTTTTGCTGTCTTTCCTCCTCTTCAGAAGATTTCACCTCACTTTTTGTCCCAATGAAAAATGTTTTTTGAAAATTTGGGTTTTTTTGTGGAACAAGGATTGGAAAGCATCAGTGGAAAGGAGAAATTGTTTTCCCATATTAACTCTTACAGGAGAGAATTTCCCTTCCTAGGGGTAGATTTCATCTCACTTCCTGTTGTCTCCTTCTGTTTGCAAGTAGGAGTCGTTTGTAAGTTAGATGTTTGAAAGTAGGGTCCTGCCCTATATACTCAGCAGAAATTTGGGCCTTAGGTGTTGCTGTGGCCACAACACTGTAAGCCCTCACAGGGCCCTGCTGTGAAATATTAGATCAAGAATTGTAATTACATGCCCCTGTTGAACAGGAGCTGAAAAATTAGGCCTTAGGCACTGGTGCTGGTGCCACAACACTGCAACCCCTCACAGACACTCTAGTTGGAACGCAGGAACGAGCCCTGCTGCAAAGTATTGCATCAAAAATTGTAATTACACGCCCCTGTTAGACAGGGGCAGAAAAATTGGGCCTTAGGCACTGGTGCTGGTGCCACAACACTGCAACCCCTCACAGACACTCTAGTTGGAATGCAGGAACGAGCCCTGCTGCAAAGTATTGCATCAAAAATTGTAATTACACGCCCCTGTTAGACAGGGGCAGAAAAATTGGGCCTTAGGCACTGGTGCCACAACACTGCAACCCCTCACAGACACACTAGTTGGAATGCAGGAACGAGCCCTGCTGCAAAGTATTACATCAAAAATTGTAATTACACGCCCCTGTTAAACAGGGGCTGAAAAATTGTGCCTTAGGCACTGGTGGTGGCGCCCAGAACCAAAAATGTTCTTACAAGCTATCAGCGTGATGATTGAGGAGGAAGAGGATAATTACTCAGGGATAGTCACTCAGCATCAGCATAGGCAGTCTTTGAAGGGATCTGAGATTTCAAAAAAAATTATTCGGTTACATCAGCATCAGGTGCTTGGTAGCTGGTGGTGATCCAAGACTGATTCATTTTTATGAAGGTCAGCCGATCGACCGAGTCGGTGGACAGACGCACCCTGTGATCGGTTACCACGCCCTCCAGCAGCACTGAATGTGCGTTCCGAAAGAACGCTGGATGCAGGACAGGCCAGTAGCTCAATTGCATACTGTGCAAGCTCTGGCCAGTGATCCATCCTCAAGACCCAGTAACCCAGAGGATTTTCGGTGGGAAAGGTGTCCAAGTCTGATCTTGCCCCTAGGTATTCCTGCACCATGTAAAACAGACGCTGGCAATGGTTGCTGGAACCGATCATACCTTGGGGCTGCAGACCAAAAAATTGTCTGAACGCATCGGTCAGACGGCCACCTTCTCCACCGCTCCTTCTTTGACTGACCGAAGCCTCAGCAACACGTTGTCCAGAAACAGGAGTTTGTAACCTCCCAGTCTCTGGGAACGCGTTGCACAGACCTTTCTGCAAGGCCTCCCGAAGATGTTTCATCCTCTGCTCCCTCTGCGATGGCAAGATAAGGTCCGTTACCTTACCCTTGTAACGTGGATCAAGGAGGGTTGCCAGCCAGTATTGGTCCTTCTCCTTGATACCACGAATACGAGGATCCTTACGCAGGCTTTGCAGGATCAGGGAGGCCATGCAGCGTAGGTTTGCTGAGGCATTCGGTCCGGAGTCCACTGGGTCACTAAGGACGACAACGTCCGCAGCCACCTCCTCCCAGCCACGTACAAGTCCATGTGTTTCTTGGGACTGATCCCTTAAAGACTGCTGCTGATGCTGAGTGCCAGGCTCCACCTCCATACTGACACAATCTTCCTCCTCCTTCTCCTCCTCCTCGTCCTCTTCCTGTGTGATCAGCGGGCACGCAGGAACACTATCTGGATAAAGGGGGCCTTGAGAGCTAAGGAAGTCCTCCTCTTCCTGCCTCAAGTGCCCTGTCCATTATTCCACGCAGCGTGTGCTCCAACAGGTGGACAAGGGGGACAGTGTCACTGATGCATGCACTGTCACTGCTCACCATCCTCGTGGCCTCCTCGAATGGTGACAGGACAGTGCATGCATCCCTGATCATGGCCCACGGCATGGGGAAAAAAACCAAGCTCCCCTGACCCTGTCCTGGTGCCATAGTCCACAGGTACTCATTGATGGCCCTCTGCTGCGTGGCCAACGTTGAGCTCCGCCTGGTGGGCATGTCACAGATTAGGCGGTTCTTGGGCAGGTTAAACTCCTTTTGGAGGTCCGTCAGCCGAGCACTGGCATTATATGACCGGCAGAAATGCACACAGACTTTCCTGGCCTGCCTCAGGACATCCTGTAAACCCGGGTACCTGCCCAAGAACCGCTGCACCACCAAGTTAAGGACGTGAGCCAAACAGGGCACATGGGTCATTTGTCCCTGTCGGAGGGCAGAGAGGAGGTTGGTGCCATTGTCGCAAACCACCATTCCTTCCTTAAGTTGGCGTGGCGTCAACCACCTCTGAACCTGCCCCTGCAGAGCTGACAGAACCTCTGCCCCAGTGTGGCTCCTGTCCCCCAAGCACACCAGCTCATGCACCGCATGGCATCTTTTGGCCTGCGTACTTGCGTAGCCCCTTGAACGACTACGGAGCACCGCTGGTTCCGAGGAAGAGGCCATGGAGGAAGAAGAAGAGGAGGGGGTGGAGGAGAGAGGTGTGTCACAATCATTAGCATTTTGGAGGCGTGGTGGCGGAACAAACTCCAACACTACTGCACCTTGTCCTGCATCCTTCCCAGCTGCCAGCAGAGTCACCCAATGCGCCGTGAAACTTAGGTAACGTCCCTGTCCATGCCTGCTGGACCATGAGTCAGCGGTAATATGCACCTTACCGCTGACCGCCCTGTCCAGCGAGGCATGGACATTGCCTTCCACATGCCGGTAGAGAGCCGGAATCGCCTTCCGTGAGAAAAAGTGGCGTTTGGGTACCTGCCACTGAGGAACTGCACATTCCACAAACTCACGGAAGGGGGCAGAGTCTACCAACTGAAAAGGCAGCAGTTGAAGTGCTAGCAATTTTGCCAAGCTAGCATTCAACCGCTGGGCATGTGGATGGCTGGGAGCGAACTTCTTTCGGTGGTGCAGCAGCTGGGGCAGGGAAATTTGCCTGGTACAATCTGACGTCGGTGTACCAAAAGCAGGTTGCCCACAAGTACTTGGCTGTGACACACCTAATTCTACACCTTCATTCCTCTCACTGCAGGTCTCAGAGAGGACTGGAGGTCTAGTGGGGTTGGAAATCTCAGCTGATGAGGAGCAAGGAGGGATCCTCTTTGTTCTTTGGTGTGGGTCTTTTAGATACGCTTGCCAACGAACTGCATGGCAGGTCAACATATGTCTGGTCAAGCATGTGGTACCCAAGCGGGAGATGTTTTGGCCACGTGAGATACGCTTGAGACATATGTTGCAAATAGCAGCGGTGCGATCTGATGCACTCATCTCAAAAAAGGCCCACACCAAAGAACTTTTTGAATAACGCGCAGAGACTGCAGCGCCCTGCACATGTGGAGCTTTGGGGTGTGATGCAGTCAATGTGCTGCCCTTAGGCTGGCCCCTGGAGGGCATCCTGCCTCATTGGTGATGTGCCGCCGCCTCCTCCTCCTCCTCCTCCTCCTCTCTCCTATCAGGCACCCACGTTGAGTCAATGACCTCATCATCCCCTCCCTCCTCATCACTGGAGCAAACCTGGAAGTATGCTGCAGCAGGGGGAGCATGACTGCCAGATTGCTGTCCTTCTTGGGCACCCCCTCTGTCCGTGCTCATGTTACTGCCTTCATCGAGCTCAGTATCATCATCAGAGCCTTCCAAACGCTGGGCATCCTCCTGGAGCATGTACCCAACACTGTGGTCAAACAGTTCGAGGGACTCCTCAGGAGGACATGGTGGAGCTAGGGAAGGAGTCACTGATGACATTGAGCTGAGGGAAGAGGCCGCTGCTTTGCCAGACAAAGCACCCTGGGCATGGGTGAGAGAGGATGAGGAGGATGAGGACGGCTTGGTCATCCACTCGACCAAGTCTTCCACATGTTGTGGCTCAACACGGCCAGCTGCCGAAAAAAAGGCCAAGCGTGTCCCATGGCCACGTGCTGATAAGGATGCACCGTCTCCACGACCAGCACTAGACACAGAGCCTGCTTGCCCTCTCTTATTGGCTTGTGACTGTCTGCCTCTCCTTCTTGGCCTTCCAGACATACTAGTGGCCTGTAGCTGCACTAAGCTGGGATATATATATATATATATATATATATATATATATATATATATATATATATATATATATATATATATATATACACACACACACATACACACACACACATACATATATATATATATATATATATATATATATATATATATATATATATATATATATATATATATATATGTACTGATACTGCAGCTAGCAAAATCAACTGCTTGCCTGTAGTATGAGAACACCACCAACCTTCTACAGGTAGCTTTAGCTGAACACTGTGAGGTGGACGCACCCCACTAACTTGTAGGTTTAGCTGAACACTGTGAGCAGGACGCACTGCACTAACTGTAAATAGTCTAGCTGCCTGACCGTGGTACTAATAGGATCAAAAGAACACCAGTAATTTTCTTCAGGTAGCTTTATATACTGTAACCAGACAAGCCTGCCTGTCAGTAGGAAGATAACAGGAACGGATCTAGCTGAACACTGTGAGCAGGACGCACTGCACTAAATGTAAATAGTCTAGAAGATAACAGGAACGGATCTAGCTGAACACTGTGAGCAGGACGCACTGCACTAAATGTAAATAGTCTAGAAGATAACAGGAACGGTCTAGCTGAACACTGTGAGCAGGACGCACTGCACTAAATGTAAATAGTCTAGAATTTAACAGGAACGGATCTAGCTGAACACTGTGAGCAGGACGCACTGCACTAAATGTAAATAGTCTAGAAGATAACAGGAACGGATCTAGCTGAACACTGTGAGCAGGACGCACTGCACTAAATGTAAATAGTCTAGAAGATAACAGGAACGGATCTAGCTAAACTTAATACAGTGTGTATATATATATATATATATATATATATATATATATATATATGCAACACCTGGGATGCATATATATACACAATACACTATAAGTGCAGCTAACTGACTGACTGTTCTGCCTAATCTATCTAACTCAAATCAATTGACACTGTCTGTCTCTCTCTCTATCTATGAACGCCGGAACACACACTACACAGGGCCGCCGTGCAGGCGGCCTTATATAGTGTGGGGTGTGTACCAAATCCCCTGAGCCATAATTGGCCAAAGCCTCCTTGGCTTTGGCCAATTACGGCTCTCTGGTCAGGCGGCGCTGTGATTGCCCAAGCATGCGGGTCATAGTGCATGCTTGGCCAATCACCAGCAAGCAATGCACTGCGATGCCGCAGTGAATTATGGGCCGTGACGCGCCACACGAATTTGGCGCGAACGGCCCATATCGTTCGCAATTCGGCGAACGGGCGAACAGCCGATGTTCGAGTCGAACATGGGTTCGACTCGAACACGAAGCTCATCCCTAATGGTCATAGATCCAATACAGGAATCATTCTATAGCATACGGTATATGGTCTAATAAATGCACTCTAGGTAATACAGCTTCTGGCTTCACTACCAGATGCTGTAGGACCACATTATCCTGTGCGACACTTGAGCGTTTGTCATATATCCGCAGCATAAATCCAGCTGCATACATTTATCTGCTGAAGTGACATCCTTAACATAAGGGGAAACATTTCCTATATGTTCATTATCTTATAGATCTACAACCGCGAATAAGGAGCCGCTAAAAAATTTTAGGCTGTCCCAGTTCAGAATTTAGAGGTAGCGCCATCATACCCATTCTCTATAATTTAACACATAGAAGTTCATTGATAAAAACAGCATGGGAATTCCCCACAGGGGAACCCCGAACCAAATTTTTTTTAAAAAATGACGTGGGGGTCCCCCTAAATTCCATACCAGGCCCTTCAGGTCTGGTATGAATATTAAGGGGAACCCCTGAGAATTTTTTTAAAAAAATGACGTGGGGGTCCCCTAAATTCCATACCATACCCTTCAGGTCTGGTATGGATTTTAAGGGGAACCCCGCGCCAAAAAAACAAAAAAATGGCGTGGGGTCCCCCCAAAAATCCATACCAGACCCTTATCCGAGCACGCAACCTGGCAGGCCGCAGGATAAGAGGGGGGACGAGAGAGCGCCCCCCCTCCTGAACCGTACCAGGCCACATGCCCTCAACATTGGGAGGGTGCTTTGGGGTAGCCCCCCAAAACACCTTGTCCCCATGTTGATGAGGACAAGGGCCTCATCCCCACAACCCTGGCCGGTGGTTGTGGGGGTCTGCGGGCGGGGGGCTTATCGGAATCTGGAAGCCCCCTTTAACAAGGGGACCCCCAGATCCTGGCCCCCCCTGTGTGAAATGGTAAGGAGGTACAAAAGTACCCCTACCATTTCACTAAAAAACTGTCAAAAATGTTAAAAATGACAAGAGACAGTTTTTGACGATTCCTTTATTTAAATGCTTCTTCTTTCTTCTATCTTCCTTCATCTTCTTCTTCTGGTTCTTCTGGCTATTCTGGTTCTTCCTCCGGCGTTCTCGTCCAGCATCTCCTCTGCGGCGTCTTCTATCTTCTTCTCCTCGGGCCGCTCCGCACCCATGGCATGGGGGGAGGCTCCCGCTCTTCTCTTCATCTTCATTTTCTTCTCTTCTTCTCTTCTTCTCTTCTTCTCTTCTTCTCTTCTTCTCTTCTTCTCTTCTTCTCTTCTTCTCTTCTTCTCTTCTTCTCTTCATTTTCTTCTCCGGGCCGCTCCGCATCCATGCTGGCATGGAGGGAGGCTCCCGCTGTGTGACAGCGTCTCCTCGTCTGACGGTTCTTAAATAACGGGGCGGGGCCACCCGGTGACCCCGCCCCCCTTTGACGCACGGGACATGATAGGACTTCCCTGTGGCATTCCCCGTGATGTCACAGGGAAGTTCCGTCAAGTCACCGTGCGTCAGAGGGGGGCGGGGTCACCGGGTGGCCCCGCCCCCCATTATTTAAGAACCGTCAGATGAGGAGACGCCGTCACACAGCGGGAGCCTCCCTCCATGCCAGCATGGATGCGGAGCGGCCCGGAGAAGAAAATGAACAAGAGAAGAAAAGAAGAAGATGAAGAAGAAGATGGAAGAGAAGAAGATGAAGAGAAGAGCGGGAGCCTCCCACAACCACCGGCCAGGGTTGTGGGGATGAAGCCCTTGTCCTCATCAACATGGGGACAAGGTGGTTTGGGGGGCTACCCCAAAGCCCCCTCCCAATGTTGAGGGCATGTGGCCTGGTACGGTTCAGGAGGGGGCCGCTCTCTCGTCCCCCCCTCTTTTCCTGCGGCCTGCCAGGTTGCGTGCTCGGATAAGGGTCTGGTATGGATTCTTGGTGAACCCCACGCCGTTTTTTTTTTTTTTGGCGTGGGGTTCCCCTTAAAATCCGTACCAGATCAGAAGGGTCTGGTATGGAGTTTAGGGGGACCCCCACGTCATTTTTTTTCTTTATTTTGGTTCGGGGTTCCCCTGTGGGGAATTCCCATGCCGTTTTTATCAATGAACTTCTATGTGTATTGTCAGACCGGCAATGCAATAGCCGCGAGTAGTTTTAAATTGCTTTTTTCCTTCGAAATGTCATTTTGCTGCCAGACTGTTCTAAACACAGGAAACACGCGCCCCTTTATAGGCATACTATAGACACCCCCCAGCTACGAAATTTAAAGGGATATTACACTTTTATTGTTTGACTTTAAGCATTATTAAAATCACTGCTCCTGAAAAAAATGTTTTTTAAAACTTTTTTTTGCATTGATCCATGTCCCCTGGGGCAGGACCCAGATCCCCAAACACTTTTTATGACAATAACTTGCATATAAGCCTTAAAATTAGCACTTTTGATTATTCATGTTCGTGTCCCATAGACTTTAACAGCGTTCGCGTGTTCGAACAAACTTTTTTCCTGTTCGCATGTTCTGGTGCGAACCGAACAGAGGGGGTGTTCGGCTCATCCCTACCCAAGAGGATACCTAAACATGCAGGCACCATTCTGATAACCACTCAAATTCCAGCAACATACCAGTACGTTGCTGGTCCTTGTTGGGCATATATTGTAATGTTCTTTTTTCATGCAGCCTGTGGGCTGAACGAAAAAAAAGAGATTGCTCGGTGGGTATGCCCACCATTAGAATACCGCCCTTCATCCACCCACTTCTAATGATGAGCATACATGCACCATTTTTTTTTTAAACTGTGGTGGTGAAATCACCTCCTACAATGCTGGAGTCCCTGATTTTCATATTGTGAGAGCAAACGCTGTTGTTTTCAAGATTAATAAATCAGTGCTGCAGCTGAATGGCGCACCTGAAAAGCAAACAATGGTAACAATAAAACATTAACTCAATAAAACAACGTGTTTTTTTAATGCAATCTGTGCCTAAAAAATATATGCCGAAGCATGGGGGGAATCCGACCCTAATGTTAGGAGCAAATCGCTCCTCCACCCCTGCCCCCATGCTTTGGCATATATGCTCTTTTTTAACTGTGGTGGTGAAATCACCTCCTACAGCGCTGGAGTCACGGCTTTACGTATCATGGGAGCAAACGCTGTTGCTGTCAGAGTAAATAAACCCGTACTGTAGCTGAATGGCGTACCTGCTAAGCAAATGATGGTTAACAATAAAACAAAGTAACATTACAGTATAACAGTAAGACATACCATACCTGCAAAGCAAATACAATAAAACATAGTAAAAATAAAACATTACAGTTCTAAAATACAGTGACAATAGAGAGCGAACAATAGATATAGAACAATAGAGACCGACCAATAGAGCGGACAATAGAGAGCGAACATAAGAGAGAGAACAATAGAGAGAGAAGAAAAATAAAACCACAATTATTTTTTGGCTTTTTTATTTTTACTTTTTTGTGTTTTTGTATTTTTTTTGCACTTTTATATAAACTGTAAACTGTAAACGTTCCAGATTAGGGTCTCTAAAAATGTGACGGCCATCTCATCTTTCAAGACCCTGTGTAAGTGTGCTCTAGGACTGTGCAATGCTGTACCCTACATTAATACAACACTAGTGTGTGGTAGCGTTCGAAACATTCACCAATGCAAAGACAAGGTTGGTCAGGACAGGAGGGACAGTAAAAGCAGATGTCACGCCTATATCCGCATTTTCTGCAGACACAACATCTTCTTTGGGGATTTCTTTGGGTAGGGGTACCAGGGAGGCCATACGGAAAATGCCTCTCATGCAGCCGGCTTACGGCATTTGGATTGGGAAGTTGGGCCACAGGACTGTCTGTAAACAGAAGGGCTGCGATGATCTCTTCCTTGAATTTAAGGAAGGATCCAGTTCACCCTGAAGCTTTGTATAGCACATAAGCATTCAGCAGAGCCAATTGGAATAAATATACAGACACTTTTTTATACCAGCGTCTGACCTTACCGGCAATGAGGTACAGCGCCAACAACTGGTCGTTGAGGTCCACCCCTCCCATGTTATGGTTGTATTCGTGAACACAGAGGGGTTTCTCCACAACACCAGTCGCCGTTTGAATTTGAACCGTCGTGTCTGCGTGAAGGGAGGACAGAATGAAAACATTCTTATTATCCCTCCACTTCACAGTGAGCAAGTTATTACATCTAAAGCAGGCTCTCTCCCCCAGCCTAAGACAGGAATCTACAAGCCGCTGGGGTAAGCCCCAGCGATTAGATCGCGCGGTGCCACATGCGCCAATTTCATGATCAAGCAAGTGACTAAAAAGTGGCACGCTTGCGTAATAATTGTCCACATACAAGTAATACCCCTTTCCGAATAAGGGTGACACCAAGTCCCACACAATCTTACCAGCACTCCATATGTAGTCTGGGCAGTTCTCCGGCTCTACGTAACTATCTCTTCCCTCGTAAACCATAAAACTATATGTATAGCCGGTTGCCCTGTCACAGAGCTTATACATCTTGACCCCATATCTGGCACGCTTGCTGGGAAGATACTGTTTGAATGACAAGAGGCCAGAAAACTTAATAAGGGACTCATCAAAGCAGACAACTTGATTGGGAGTAAACAAGGCTGCAAACTGCTGGCTGAAGTGGTTTACGAGGGGCCGAATTTTGTAGAGCCGATCGTAATTAGGGTCACCCCGAGGACGACAGTTCATTGTCATTGAAATGCATGAACTGCAAGATCTGCTCATATTGTGTCCTGGTCATAGAAGCAGAGAACATGGATGTATGGTGAATTGGGTCAGTGGACCAATATGACCGCAAATCACTTTTTTTAGTTATGCCCATTAGGAGGGATAGGCCTAGGAAGGTCTTAAATTCTGAGACCGTAATAAGTCTCCAATCTCTGGCAAGGGTCAACTGGGGATAAGGGGCGATGAATGGACTAGCATACAAATTGCTTTGGTCCACAATAGATCTATAGAGATCTTCCATGAAAAACAGAGAATCAAAATCAAGTGATGTAAAATCAACTATATCCACCTGAATTCCGGGTTGGCCAGTGACTGGGGGAAGTACGGATGCTGCAGAAGTGATGGGCTCCCAATTCGTATTGGCAAATGCAGCAGGAAGGGCACTATAAGCTTGACAGGCCTGTCTTTGTCTTCTTGGTGGCTGCGGGACACTAGTTGTGCTAGCACCTCACCAGCTTGAACTGCACTTATGGGACTCGCCATGTCACCAAGTGTTACTGCAGTACTGGATGTACGACCAGGATGTACTAGGCTGCTGGTGCTTGCCAGTTCACCAGAAGGATGAGCGGCATTAGCACCTCAACAACAGCAGAAGAATGGGGTCGGGTATGCCTGACCTTGGCAGGGACCACTACTCCGTCGTCAGAGCTATCTGTCAGGGTGCTGTCTACTGGTTCGTATCCTGAGCCAGAATTGGACAGACGGGTGACTTCCTCTTCACTCTCATCTGTCGTGCTCAGAAACGTGTAGGCCTCTTCACTAGTGTACCTTCAATTGGACATTTTGGCCTCTAAATTTACTGGTACAAATAGTGAGACTTACAGGAAAAAAGAGCACCTGACTGTCAGCGACTGCTTCAAATGCTACCAAAAAAACTGTTAACGTTCGCAGGAATCAGGCCTGAATCTGCGAATGCTGCAGTTATGTGTTTAGTGTTTTGTAAGTGACAGTGATCGATTTATATTGCACTTGAGTGGGCTGGGCTGGGCAGAGGAGCTAAATGCAAGTGCTAGCAGTCTGGGCTGATCCCGCTAATGCTGCATTTTTGGGAACCCTAAACTATTGGAGATGCTAATATAGTTCTGACCAGATCAGATCAAAGATATTGATCCGTTAAGACACTATACTACTTAGGGAGGTGTATGGTGCGTGCGTGGGTGTTAGTGCTACTGGTACTAATCTGACGCTGCCTGGGGCGATGCAAACCCTAACTGACACTAAAACCTAACTGATATCACCCGCCAGATGATCAGGGGGTTAAACCTTTTATTAGGTAATGTACGGTGGGTGCCCTGATGCTATAAAAAAATAACTAACTGACCAACGTCACTTGTGAAACTAATACAGTGATCACTGGTGACAGAGTGTGATCAAGGGGTTAAACCTTTATTAGGGGGGTTTAGAGGGAGTCCCTAGACCTATCTGGGCCTACTACTAAGTACCCTAATGCTGATTAGTGTCACAAATAACACTAGTACAGTGATTAAAGAAAAATATGAACATTGCACTGGGTGACACAGTGACAGGGAGTGAAGGGGTTAACTGGGGGGGGGGATCGGGGTGTGATCGGGGGTGAAATGTGTACCTACGTGTACTGTGTCAGTGTAGTGTTGGTGCAACTCACGTTTGGATGTCCTCTCTCCTTTCTCTGGAACAGAAAAGAATTCCAGAGAGGGAGATGACATCACTTCCCCTGCCTGTGTTTACACTTACAGGCAGGGGAAGCATTTCATTCGTCAGAACCGATCAGCAGGTCCAGGCCAGAAATCATTGGCCTTGGTCTGGAGACTGATTGATTCTGAAACGAATCTGATCGTCACGTGCGCGGCCGCGTGCCCATCATAAGGTAACATAGTTTCGCCCACCCGTGCCATTCTGCCGCAGTAAAACGGCTGGTCGGGAACCGGTTAAATGGAAACATGTTAACCCCCATCTCTAATTTATCTACAGTACATGCACAGATCCAGGATGTTAAATGAATGGAACATCTCACAACCCGCATTCATAACTTAGATAAATATGACAAAGTCTGGGAGCTGTGACATCTTACAGAAAATGCTACATAAACTCTATATGGTCTGCAAATCCACTGTACTATGGGGCTGGTTGCTTTTAGGAACCTTAAATTCCCCCCCTTATCTTATCTTTTCTATCGTAAAAGTTAGAAAAACGCTCCTGAAGCCACATCCGTATTAAGAGGTAAATATTAGAAAAAAAGGGGCCAAAAATGGCCCTAGATCGGACTTTAGAGGCAAGATGGACGATTGTATATTAAAATATATTTTATTAGTAACAATTGATCGCAAACAGAGCAAGTATCAAAAGAATTAAAAAAACATTAACACACAATAGACATGGGTGTATGATGTGAACAAAATGTTGACACCATATAGACAGCAGTGAACCCCTGTGCATCAACGTGTTTCGCTGTTTTGCTTTGTCAGGACACACTCAGGGGTTGTTCAAAGGAACAGATCTCACTATCTATAATAAAGTGCAACAATCAGACATTGTGTAATAATAACATGTATAGATAAAACTATTAGCTGCTGTCATATTCGAGTGACATATATAAACCAACTACCTTGTCAGCGTAAAAATATCAGCAGATGGAAATCTCCCAAATGGACATCAAACATCACTGTGTAGATAAGATAACCTAATTTCCAAATACTACAGACAATATGGTGAGCTAGAACAATTAACATAATAATACATATTACCATCAAAAGTCGAGACATGCTCAATACTTGAATAGAGAGGAAAAATAGAATTGTACTTACTAGCTCAAAAGCTTTCACTCCATGCAAACTTATTGCAATAATACCATTCATAGATGGTAAACGGTGAGAAGAGGGAAAAATGGGGGGGGGGGGGGTGTGGTATAAACATAGCCTTCAAAAAACTGTATTTTATCCACAGTACCAGTGGTATATATATTTACCAAAAACATGGGTATGTCCTTCTCAATATGAACAACAGCCTCCCTTGCAACTTGCAGATATAAACAGGGCCAAAGTCCAAAGGCCTCTCAAAACAGCCTAAAAGAGAAGAAAAACAGGCAAACAAAAAGAGGTATTATCATGCAGGCTGTTTGTCAAGAAGTGTAATGTTTCTCACGTTCCACATAAATGTCACACACTCACCATGAATGATACGTAGTCTGGTATACCCCCAGGGAAGCATCTACCACAATGCAGCATAGCAGAGAGGGCTATTTATAGTTCTATCTAGTCCACCCTGTCATAACATATCGTTAGAGAACAGAGGAGAGGGAGGAATCACAACAACCAGAGCATGCTCAAAGGAGAGGCATAGGAAGAAAGACAGGCAAACAAAAGAAGTCTTATCATGCAGGCTGTTTGGCAAGAAGTGTAAAGCCCATACACAGGATAGGACTTTGCCTAATAAATTAATTTTAAAACCTGTGTAGTGTGTTTTATTTATTGACGCTTTTTTCCCTAGGTGAATGGGTAGGGGTATGCTGTACCCCATACTCATTCACATAGGGTGGGGGGCCGGGATCTGGGGGCCCTCTTATTAAGGGGGGCTCCCGGATTCCGATAACCCCCCGCCCGCAGACCCCGACAACCAACGGCCAGGGTTGTCGGGAAGAGGCCCTTGTCCTCATCAACATGGGGACAAGGTGCTTTGGGGTGGGGGGGCCGCAGGGCGCCCTCCTCCCCCAAAGCACCCACCCCCCATGTTGAGGACATGCGGCATGGTACGGCTCAGGAGGGGGGGCGCTCGCTCGTCCCCACCCCCTTTCCTGACCGGCCAGGCTGCATGCTCGGATAAGGGTCTGGTATGGATTTGGGGGGACCCCCACACAGTTTTTTCAGCGTAGGGGGTTCCCCTTAAAATCCATACCAGACCTAAGGGCCTAGTATGCCCCCAGAGGGGAATTCCCTCTCGCACTGGCCGAAATAGGAAAATGTGTTTTTCCTATTGCAGCCAGCGCGAGATGTACAGTACCCTGTCACCGAGAACCAGCGCGATGGGTTCGCGCTGGAAACATCCTCGCGGCCGCGTACTGTAATTTGTACAAAAGTCCAATGCTTTTATGTACACACGATCGGACTTTGCTCCATCGTACTTTTGTTGCCGGAAAGTTTTTCCATTCGCATAGCCAACAAAAGTCTGATGGAAACAAAAAAAGTTTGTCCGATGGAGCGTACACACGGTCGGATGTTGCTCCAAAACAGCTAATTTGCATGTTTGTTGTCAAAAAGTCCGATCGTGTGTACGGGCCTTAACGTTTCTCACGTTCCACATAAATGTCACACATTCACCATGAATGATACGTAGTCTGGTATACCCCCCCAGGGAATCAACTACCACAATGCAGCATAGCAGAGGGGGCTATTCATAGCTCCCTGTGCCAGATAGGAGCTATGTCTGCACATGGAGCTGATTAGACGCCACTCAGCATCGTCGCCAAATGGCGTCGCATGATCGAGCTGCGATCGGCATGCCCCTAACCCGACGTCAGTGTACTCTTAACACTAATGTGTTAGTACACCTGTGCATGATAGTAGAGGAGGCGTAGCCAGCCAGGGGGAGGGGCGCACATGCTCTAGTCCACCTTGTCATAAAATATCGTTAGAGAACAGAGGAGGGGGAGGAGACACAACAACCAGAGAATGCCCAAAGTAGAGGCATAACCCAGCCATGCAGAACCCCATACAGGGAAAATAAGAGCAAGGCTTAGACCCGAGAAGCATACACATACGGCCAACCATGCAGAACAAATAAAAACATAAACAAATGCGGGCATATCTCACATACTGGTCCAGGCATGAAAATGGCTAGTACCCCAGAGAATCACAGCATAATATGGGCTCAGGTAGTTAGATCTGAAACATATGTCATCTGGATATCACAAAAAGGAAATACTTTACTCAAATCAATAGTTTGCATTATCTAGTATATATGCGTATAGTTGTCGTCCATAATATATACATACACATAGCAGTTTCTATAATATATATATCAATAGATATATATATATATATATATATATATATATATATATATATATATAGATATAGATCTATCTATCTATCTCTATCTATATAGAGATAGAGATATATATAGAGATAGATATATATAGTGGGGAAGGAAAGTATTCAGACCCTCTTAAATTTTTCACTCTTTGTTATATTGCAGCCATTTGCTAAAATCATTTAAGTTCATTTTTTTCCTCAATGTACACACAGCACCCCATATTGACAGAAAAACACAGAATTGTTGACATTTTTGCAGATTTATTAAAAAAGAAAAACTGAAATATCACATGGTCCTAAGTATTCAGACCCTTTGCTGTGACACTCCATATATTTAACTCAGGTGCTGTCCATTTCTCCTGATGATCCTTGAGATGGTTCTACACCTTCATTTGAGTCCAGCTGTTGGTTGATTATACTGATTGTACTTGATTAGGAAAGCCACACACCTGTTTATATAAGACCTTACAGCTCACAGTGCATGTCAGAGCAAATGAGAATCATGAGGTCAAAGGAACTGCCTGAAGTGCTCAGAGACAGAATTGTGGCAAGGCACAGATCTGGCCAAGGTACAAAGGTTACAAAGATCTGGCCAAGGTTACAAAAAAATTTCTGCTGCACGTAAGGTTCCTAAGAGCACAGTGGCCTCCATAATCCTTAAATGGAAGACGTTTGGGACGACCAGAACCCTTCCTAGAGCTGGCCACCGGCCAAACTGAGCTATCGGGGGAGAAGAGCCTTGGTGAGAGAGGTAAAGAAGAACCCAAAGATCACTGTGGCTGAGCTCCAGAGATGCAGTCGGGAGATGGGAAAAAGTTGGAGAAAGTCAACCATCACTGCAGCCCTCCACCAGTCGGGGCTTTATGGCAGAGTGGCCCGACGGAAGCCTCTCCTCAGTGCAAGACACATGAAAGCCTGCATGGAGTTTGCTAAAAAAACACCTGAAGGACTCCAAGATGGTGAGAAATAAGATTCTTTGGTCTGATGAGACCAAGATAGAACTTTTTAGCCTTAATTCTAAGCGGTATGTGTGGAGAAAACCAGGCACTGCTTATCACCTGTCCAATACAGTCCCAACAGTGAAGCATGGTGGTGGCAGCATCATGCTGTGGGGGTGTTTTTCAGCTGCAGGGACAGACGACTGGTTGCAATCAAGGGAAAGATGAATGCGGCTGAGTACAGGGATATCCTGGACGAAAACCTTCTCCAGAGTGCTCAGGACCTCAGATTGGGCTGAAGGTTTACCTTCCAACAAGACAATGACCCTAAGCACACAGCTAAAATAACGAAGGAGTGGCTTCACAACAACTCCGTGACTGTTCTTGAATGGCCCAGCCAGAGCCCTGACTTAAACCCAATTGAGCATCTCTGGAGAGACCTAAAAATGGCTGTCCACCAACGTTTACCATCCAACCTGACAGAACTGGAGAGGATCTGCAAGGAGGAATGGCAGAGGATCCCCAAATCCAGGTGTGAAAAACGTGTTGCATCTTTCCCAAAAAGACTCATGGCTTTATTAGATTAAATGGGTGCTTCTACTAAATACTGAGCAAAGGGTCTGAATTCTTAGGACCATGTGATATTTCCGTTTTTCTTTTTTAATAAATCTGCAAAAATGTCAACAATTCTGGGTTTTTCTGTCAATATGGGGTGCTGTGTGTACATTATTGAGGATAAAATTGAACTTAAATGATTTTAGCGAATGGCTGCAATATAACAAAGAGTGAAAAATTTAAGGGGGTCTGAATACTTTCCGTCCCCACTGTATATATACTCTAGCTAAAGGGTTGGATGCGCGAATGGAAATTGTGTATCAGAAGCTCCTGCAGGCATTTGACCGGAAGGCCAGCCTCTTTTGGCACATTATTTTGAGCAGTATATAGCGGAGGGTCTGAATCCCAAAGGCCTGAGGGTGCAGGTTTTTCCCAATATCTGGGTTCTTGGTTTAGATCTTAAGGGCCATTGGGGGTCGAACCTCCAGGACTGTTCACGGAAGATGATGGAGTTGTTAATTGAATACTATACGAAAGAACTTAAACTGGTTGATCAGGAGATTAAGCAACTATATACTGATAATACTACAACACTCAACTTTGGAGCCTTTGATGCACGTCTTAAAGAGAATATTCAGACCTTCACCAAAGATCTTCTCCTCAAAAATGGTTAGTAGACGTTTCCAACACATCAATGGGTGAAGTAAATGTAGGTCCCCAACTTATTCCTTTATTGAATGAAGGATGCTCGATGTTCTCGGGTAGTAAAACACTGGGTGACTCTTCAAGTGCTCTCGCGTCGGCTCCGGTTGTTGGTGCGAATACAGAGTCAGATACACGATCACAAATCATTGGTTGTGCACAAACCATGGCCCAATCACGTCCCCAAAGCACAGCTGCGACTGGAATAGTAGTTAAAAACAAAGACAAGAAGCAATGACACATTGGTCAATTCTTTAAGAGTACCAAGGAGGTTCTATCCAGTGCTGACTCTGCACCTAGTACGATCAACCCTACACCTGCACCAATGATTAAACCATCCAATGTTGATCACCAGAATATGGAGATTATTCATTTATCTTCTTACCCCTTAAGTCAGACAGAGAAGGAACTATTACAGTTGGGGTTAAGTTTCTGGCCAAACTCTACATCTACTAAATTTGATATTATTAAAGATTTACATTTATTTGCTCGTAAACTTACGTACAAATATATGTTTGATAGGGAGAGACCGGATCAACAGAAACTTTACGTCACTTCATGTCAATGTTGGGCGATAACAACTACAATCTGAAGTTTACTATGGAATGTAGTGAGAGCAGCATCACCTTCCTGGATGTTACCCTTGGTCTTTACTCAAGTGGTACTACTTGTGGTAATACTTCCTTATACTGTAAACCTACAGCGGGGAATACAATTTTGCACGCTGCGAGTGCACATCAACACTCGGTGCAAATGATTCCATTCAGTCAGTACCTGCAACTGAGGAGGAACTGCTCGAGTGAAGAATCTTTTAAACATGAGGCTGATCTCCTCTACAATAGATTACTAGTTAGGGGTTACAGCAAAACTTGCCTCAAAAAATGCTTTTAAAAAAGCCCAGGGTAAAGCCAGGGATGCGCTGCTGTTCTCCAGACCTAAGCCAAAAAACACTGATACGGTGAGATTTATAACTACTTTTTCAGATCAGCATAGATACATTCGCCAAATTATGCAGAAACATTGACACCTACTTCTAGGGGATTCCACACTTTGTAAATATCTTGGTGATTGTCCTGAGATCAATTAGGAATCGTTTGGTGCAGAGTCGGTACGCTAGATCTTCCAGTAAACAGCAGCATAGACCTGGTATTTTTCAATGCGGATCATGCGATTATTGTCACTTGCTTATAGAGGGTCCTCCAGTCACACTCCTTTCTACAGACAGAAACCAAATGGGTATACGATTTACATGCTACGTCATTTCCGGGCTTAAATTACGTTCTGAGTTTTAGACCAGTTTTGTAGTTTTAAAGAACTGTGGGACCATGCCTGTGTTTTGCTGTTCTCTATATGATATGTGCTTTATCCGTGCACATATTGTTCCTACCTACTCCTTGTCTGTTTTGTTTTGTCTCATTATTTTGAGCAGTATTACTATTATACAATGTATAAATTTGCTAATATATAACTAATATAGAAACTGCTGATATGTGTATGTATACATTATGGACGACAACTATACGCTTATTTACTAGATAATGCAACCTATTGATTTGAGAAAGGATTTCTTTTTTGTCCGCTTGTGATATCCGGAGGACATATGTTTCAGATCCAACTTCCGAAGGTCCATATTATGCTGTGATTTTCTGGGGTACTAGCCATTTTCATGCCTGGACCAGTATGCGGGATATGCCCGCATTTGCTTATGTTTTGATTTGCTCTGCATGGTTGGCTGTATGTGTATGCTTCTTGGGTCTAAGCCTTACTGATATTTTCCCTGTATGGGGCTCTGCATGGCTGGGTTATGCCTCTCCTTTGAGCATGCTCTGGTTGTTGTGATTCCTCCCTCTCCTCTGTTCTCTAACGATATGTTATGACAGGGTGGACTAGATAGAACTATAAATAGCCCCCTCTGCTATGCTGCATTGTGGTAGATGCTTCCCTGGGGGGTATACCAGACTACGTATTATTCATGGCAGGGAGGGAAGTATAGGGGTCGCAAAAGTCGCCATTGCGACTGGGCCCCATGCTGCAGGGGGCCAGTGGGGGCCCGTGTGCCCCCCTCTCCCCTAGCGGTGGCTGCATATGGGACCGAGCTCCCTCATCCTCAGCCGATGCGTAAATCATTCGGCAGTGCAGGAGCTCAGTCACAAAGTGAAAGTAAGTGAGACGTGTCTAGCACACTGTGTGCTGTGCTCTCTGCCTCCCCCTACAGTGCAGTACCCGGCATGGAGAGTTTAAAGTGGAGTTCCACCCAAAAGTGGAACTTCCACTCATCAGATTCCTCCCCCCCTCCGGTGACACAGTTGGCACCTTTCAGGGGGGAGGGGGGTACAGATACCTGTATATTACAGGTATCTGTACCCACTTCCGGCATAGATAGCCGCAGAATCTGCGGTTATTTACGCCACTTCCTGCTCCCTCCCCGCTGCCTGCTGGGAAACACACTGGTCCCAGAGGCAGCAGGGACCATCCGTATTGCGCTGCGCGACTCGCGCATGCGCAGTAGGGAACCGGGAAGTGAAGCCGCACGGCTTCACTTCCTGATTCCCTTACCGAAGATGGAGGCGGCAACACCTGAGGACGGAGAGGCGCTTCGGCCTCGGGTGCCGACATCGCGGGCGCCCTGGACAGGTAAGTGTCCATGTTTTAAAAGTCAGCAGCTGCAGTATTTGTAGCTGCTGACTTTTAAAAAAAAAAATTTTGGCGGCGCTCCGCTTTAAGGTACAGAGCTGCAGCTGCAGATTTTTAAAAAGGCGATCTATATATGTTTGTATGCATGTGTGTGTGCTTATATGTGTGTGTCTGCATGTTTGGGTGTGTGCATGTGTGTCTGCATGTGTGTGTGTGTTTTATATGTGTGTGTGCGTTTATTTGTGTGCATGTGTATGTTTACATGTGTGTGTGCATGTGTATAGAGTTATATGTGTGTGCGCATGTGTGTGTTTGTCTGTGTGCATGTGTATAGAGTTATATGTGTGTGCACATGTGTGTGCATGTGTATAGAGTTATATGTATGTGCGCATGTGTGTGCATGTGTATAGGGTTATATGTGTGTGCGCATGTGTGTGCATGTGTATAGAGTTATATGTATGTGCGCATGTGTGTGCATGTGTATAGGGTTATATGTGTGTGCGCATGTGTGTGCATGTGTATAGAGTTATATGTGTGTGCGCATGTGTGTGTGTGTGCATGTGTATAGAGTTATATGTGTGTGTGCGCATGTGTGTGCATGTGTATAGAGTTATATGTGTGTGCGCATGTGTGTGCATGTGTATAGAGTTATATGTGTATGTGCATGTTTGTGTGTTTGCTTATGTGTGTGCGTTTATGTGTGTGCATGTATTTATATGTATATGTGTGTATTTGCGTACGTGTGTTTACATGCGTGTATGTATACACAATACTTGTAATTCTGACCCCCTTTTTCTTTACGATCAGAACAGATTTTTTTAGGGTGGGTTCATAATACCAACAAGAAAATACCATTCGCTTTTCAGAGGCATTTGACAGGCAGTGAAGAGGCACTATGCTGCACCTTGACTAAAATGTTGAAGAAATGTTGAGAAATACTGATACAGAGAAACTGATCTCTCCATTCTCCTCCTGCAGCTGCTGAAAGGAGATGAGAAGTGGGGGAAATGGAAAGATCAGTTCCTCTATATGCAGCTGCACCCACCATGCCTCCTATGCAGCTTCTTTCTGCTGCCCCCCGTGTGCTCTCCAGCCCCCCTGTACATTTTCCTGCCCCCCACTCTCTCCTGGCCCCTCCCCTTGTCCCCACAGCTCAGCAGAGTCCCCCCCTCCCCTCTCCTGCCAGTTGCTGTAGGGTATCTGCATGGAGAGTCAGTGATCCATACCGATCACGGACTCAATCCATTCATAACTGAAACATAGTAAACTGCATTTACTATGCTTCAGTTTGCGAATAATGGGGCAGCTCTATACAGAGCTATTCCTGTCCATTCATTCTGTGCAGCTGGGGCTGTGCTCTCAATCTCCTTTCTCGTTCTCAAAGGTGAAACATCAGAGGTCTGCTTAGACCCCTGATATCTCACCAAAGCCCCCAACTCTTAAAAAAAAATTAAATATTTTTTATAAAATAATATTTTAAAACCATAAATAAATGGTAGAAAAATACAATAAAAAAAAACAAAAAAAACAGACGCCAGGGGCAGAACTACCAGGGTCACAAACATCACACTTGCGACTGGGCCTTGGCATTTATGCCATCGGCTCGGAGGGAAGGGCCCCAGCTGGGGGTCCCTTCATGATTTCTTGCATCGGGGCCCTGAAGGTTCTAGTTACGCCACTGATTCATGGTGAGTGTGTGACATTTATGTGGAACGTGAGAAACATTACACTTCTTGACAAACAGCCTGCATGATAATACCTCCTTTTGTTTGCCTGTTTTTCTTCTCTTTTAGGCTGTTTTGAGAGGCCTTTGGACTTTGGACCTGTTTATATCTGCAAGTTGCAAGGGAGGCTGTTCATATTGAGAAGGACATATCCATGTTTTTGGTAAATATATATACCTCTGGTACTGTGGATAAAATACAGTTTTTTGAAGGCTATGTTTATACCATCCCCCCATTTTTCCTACCGTTTACCATCTATGAATGATATTATTGCAATATTTTTGCATGAAGTGACAGCTTTTGAGCTAGTAAGTGACATGGAAATTTATAGATAGGCAACTCCTATCCTCATATTGATTAGTGGTTCCAAATTAATAATAATAATAATAACTACTGCAGTAGGGAACAGACACAAAAGATACACTCCGCATCTTTCCAAATAACTGTTCTCCTTTATTATGACGCAATTGAGGGTTTTTATACAAATGATTACGTAGGTATCACATTTATATTACAATTGTACTTTTATGGTAACAAGGGGCGTAACATAGGCAGGCTAATTCTAATCAGGACTCGAAAGAATGCAAACATGTACTGAAAACATTATTAGTGCTGTGTGCACAGCAAGGGCAGTGTGCAATACATATAAAATAGAATACAATTATATACAGAACTTACAAATTTCCTTTACATAAGTACAATTATATTTTTCCTCTCTATTCAAGTATTGAGCATAGCTATGCTTTTGATGGTAATATGTATTATTATGTTAATTGTTCTAGTTCAACATATGGTCACTAGTATTTGGAAATAAAGGAAATAAGGTCTTATCTACACAGTGATGTTTGACATCTATTTAGGAGATTTCCATCTGTGGATATTTTTATGCTGACAAGATAGTTGCGCATGTTATATATATGTCACTCGAATATGACAGCGGCTAATGTTTTTATCTATACATGTTTTTATTACACAATGTCTGATTGATGTGCTTTATTATAGATAGTGAGACCTGTTTCTTTCAACAACCCCTGAGTGTGTCCTGATGAAGCAAAACAGCGAAACTCGTTGATGCACAGGGGCTCGCTGCTGTCTATATGGTGTCAACATCTTGTTCACGCCATACACCTATGTCTATTGTGTGCTAATTGTCTATGTTTTTTTAATTCTTTTGATACTTGCTCTGTTTGCGATCATTTGTTACTAATAAAATATATTTTATTATACAATTTTCCATCTTGCCTCTAAAGTCCAATCTAGGGCCATTTTTTTTGTAATATTTATCTTTCCTATCCTTCCAAGCAAGTTTACACTCAGAACATTATCTAAAAGCATTATTTTCCCCTGTTAAAGTGATTCTAAAGGCAGAAGTTTTTTTTTATCCTAATGCGTTAAGATAAAAAACTTTCTGTGTGCAGCAGCCCCCTTAGCTCCCCTAATACTCACCTGAGCCCCATCTTGATCTAAAAATGTTGCACGAGTGCATCAGCCATCTGGGACTCTTCCTCCTGATTGGCTGAGACACAGCAGTGGCTCCATTGGCTCCCGCTGCTGTCAATCAAAGTTAGTTAGCCAATCAGGAGAGAGGGGGCGGGGCTGAACCATGGGTCCATGTCTCAATGGACACACAGAGCTGCCGCTTGGCTTAGGTACCCCTTAGGAAGGTGCTTGCCGTGGGGGCACTTGACAGGAGGGAAGGGCCAGGAGCGCCAGCGAGGGACCCGAGAAGAGGAGGATCTGGGCTGCTCTGTGCAAAACCACTGCACAGAACAGGTGTCAGGAAAGGTTCCACCCGCTAATGACTATTCGACATCTGGCGCACAGTACTAATGTCCACCAGCAGGTGTCTCCTGGTAGTTTGGAACTGTCAGGGGAGCTTTCCCTTGCTGGTGTTATGTGATCTTTGGGCTGCAGTACTGGCGTCCACCAGTGGGAGGTTCCTGGCAGTATGAAGCCGATATCACCTCCTGCAATCAGGCATCACCTGAGCCTGATTGCAGTAAATTGTATAAATACCCAGCAAGCTCACACACACCTTGCCTTGGTGTCTTCCTTGTGCCCTGACCTGGAAGCTCTGATCCTGAACCTGATCCTGAACCTGATCCCTGATCCTGAACCTGATCCCTGTACCCTGAACCTGATCCTTGTACCCTGAACCTGAACCTGTGTTTTTACCTGTTCCTGTCTATCTTGCATCCCTGTATCCCTGCCCTGCAGCCTGATCCCTTCCACCTTCTCCCTGTCTGTCTTACTCCTTGCCCACCATCTGCTGATCTCCCGTTTATGACCCAGGCCTGGCTAATGATTACGGTTCTGGTATTCCCTTTTGCTGTACATACTTGTCTGATTATTGTTATTTGTGGGTCTTGCTTGATATTGGTTTGTTGTGCACTGTGTGACATTGGAGGTGGTTGCATTTATATATTGTTCACTTATTTGAATAAATGACTTATTTTTTCACCTACATATGTTTGGTTCACTCTGTACAGCTCACACAGCTCTGGTCACATCTGATTTATGACAGCAGGTAAGTATAACATGTTTGTTATTTTTAAAGAAAAAAGAAATGAGACTTTAGTATTACTTTAAGTGTGAAAGAAGCATACTCAAGAGATGTCGCAAATAACCACAAAAAACTCAAATATTGCTTGAGAAGACGGATCTTTATAAGAATACCTTACTATAACACAGTTTGGATATATTCATTTTCCAAAATTAGTATTGACAGTCCACATACATTTATTGGTATAAATGTTTTTGCTGCTTTATTTACATAACATTTCTTTGTGTCTTCTTCAACATATAGGGTCCTTACGTATGTATTCTCCTTAATTGATACTATGTACAATAGCTTGTACTTTTGTTACTCTCTTTTCTTATGGAAAAATAAATGCCAGTTATTGAAAAAAGTTCTGGTTTCACATACACTTTAATAGTCTTCATAAGGCAAATGTATGGCAGAGCTTCGCCTGTCTACAAAGAGACCTTTTCAATAAGCCAAAGAAAAAGTACAGCCATGATGTTCTTATGCAACAACCAATTATATTTCAATTTTTGATACTTAAATTAATTAGGATTGGTTGCTGTGGGTTTCTACCCACTTGTATTTTTTTTTTGTATTACGTGTGTTTGTAACCTAGGCCTTTGCAAAAAAAAAAAAAAAACACACTTCACATAGGAAATACAAGCATTATCTGTCATTAAAAACTTTGCAATTGACTTTATTTCTGCACAGATGGTCATAGATAAATGAATATATTCAGACACATTATCTGCCTCTATCTTCCTATCTTTCCTGCCAGTGATTCCTCTCTCTCTCTTTTAATTCTTCTGACTTACTTTCTACTTTGGGACAAGCTCTGTTTAAAGTCCTTTCTCCTTCCAGAGCACACACAGTCACGGCTGGCTTAGCTCTGCCTAATTAAATAGCTTTAGAATAATGGTATTTTATAATGATAGCTTTATAAAAACCCTCAGCGGCTCTGTGTTTAAGCAGAAAGAGAGAAGCATCCCTCCCCCAGGGAAATCACAGCAGGAGCTTCTACAGCTCAGGCCAACTGCTTCGTTATGTAAGGTGGCATAATTGTTACAGGTTTTATTTGAATTCAAATCTTGCACTAGCCCTATTGTGTCCTTAGGTGACAGTTATTTCATTTTCAGCCATTACCCAAAATGGTACCTTTCAAGGTCATTTAGAACTGTGTCCAATCTGGCTTCATGTATCTGAGTAACCAATAGGGTCTACATGGCACAAGCTAAACACGGAAAGTTTTGCAGATAACATATTTTGTATTGTGTAGAGCAGTGTGTTAGTGATAGGCAGAGCAGTGTATGCTTTTTGAAAATGGAGAGCAGTGTGGCTTTTGTAATATACACTATCATGCTTCCAACATAGAGATCCTGTTAAGATATTGTTATTCCTGTTGACATGGTTTTGGGCTTCCCCTAGTGACCAATGTGTACTACGTCATATTAGTGAATGGACTTGTTTATTAATGTTTTGACCTCTATGGGGCCTCTTTACTTCCCATTAAATCTCTCTACAGGAAAAGGGAGCATCATGGGAAGTACAGGCTCCATTTTGAGAAGCATATGTAAATTAAGTGCATCTGTAGAAGCCCAACCACCATGTTTCAGTGCACATGGAGAAACAATAACCTATTTTTCCACTTCATGGCAGCATCACTGGTGAGCGTTGGACCTACACCAACTCTGTGTATAGTATTACATGTATTTTGAATACATTACCTTATTTCTCACAAATTTCATTCCATTCTGTTCTGTCAATAAAACTTCAAGATTTGTACATATGGTTGGATTTTATTGAAGGATAACAGGATTTATCTGCATGGCAATTAGTACAAATGCCACCTGGTAATCTTTGGCAAGGACACCTGCTACACTGTAAGCGCGGGCACCTACTAATGGCAATACAGCTGTCTCTACACCGTCAAACACCTCCACCAAGCAACATTTCCGGCATCCTCATACAAGACAAGGTCTCTAGTTTTTGTTTTTTCTAAACTTTCATCAAGAAAAGCTTTCAACGTTGCCTGTGTAAAAGCTGAAGCAGCAAAAGTACAGGCAGCCTATTCTAAAAAAGAAATGGCAATCAAAGAGTGAAAATATAATTAAAGTCTGAGAAAGCATAGTTTGAGGCTGAGAAAATCCAGAAAGAACCTGAAAAAGCACAGCATGAGGCATCCCAAGAAATGCAAAAAGCCTTCCTAGAAGCAAGCAGAGATAGAAAAGGAGCTACTGTATGTACCATGACAATCATCACAATGAATGTGGTAATGTACTTGGTCCAATAACTAAACCCCAAGATTCTTCTGCAATGCACTTTAGACTACTGCTATCAACACTCAAAGCCAAGCAGCAACAAAGACTAAGCTGAGGAGATGAACCAAAGATACTACAAGGCACCATTGCAAGTCAGCGACAAGCCTTAAGTCTGCAAACAACAGGACTCCAATAAAAATGACACCATGCACAATAAGCTTAACACACACAATATACCTAAGTCTGCAAGTTATCTTCCAGGATCAGCCTTCATACAAGAGTGGTAGGACACAGACCTGCTTAAATCAGAGTATCTATAAAGGTATGATTGATTACACACCACCTAGCAATGCAGCTTAGTCAACAATAACCAAAGGGCTATTGATTCTGCCACATTTTTTGCACAATGTAGCTAAAGAACTTAGCATTTTTTAACAATCATCCTGAAGACTACAGAGCCTGAGGACCTTTCTTCCAAAATGCAATTAAAGGCATAAAGGGTTGTCATACAGTGAAGAAATAGACCTCATAATTAAATATTATAGAAATTAGTCTGCTGAGCATGCAAAACAATGAAGAACAATCAACATTAACTACACAGAGACTGGCCTAAAAATGATCTGGGAAGAACTTGATAAGTGCTATGGTTCAACAGAAGCTATAGAAAATGCACTATTCAAAAGACTTGATAGCTCTCCCAAAATACCTAACAAGGCATATCAGAAACTTAGGGAACTAAGTGACTTGCTAATGGAGCTCCAGGTAGCCACATCTGAAGGGGATTTAGTAGGTGACCGCGATATTGTGTCAATCTCGCCGCTGTTATCGGCGAGATTTGACACCTGCGAGCTTCGTCGCGGGAGCCAGCGCCAAGATGGCTCGCTCATCGGGAAAGGAAAACTGTTTTTTCCTTTCGCGATGAGTGACAGGCAGTGCTGACAGCTGTCTGGTATGAATCATGAGGGGGAACGCCGCGCCAAATTTTAAATAAAAGAATGGCGTGGGTTCCCCCCCAGGGGCATACAGGCCCTTAGATCTGGTATGGATTTTAAGGGGAACCCCCTACACCAAAAAATCGGCGTGGGGGTCCCCCCCAAAATCCATACCAGACCCTTATCCGAGCACGCAGCCCGGCCGGTCAGGAAAGGGGGTGGGGACGAGTGAGCGCCCCCCTCCTGAACCGTACCAGGCCGCATGCCCTCAACATGGAGGTTGGGCGCTTTGGGGAAGGGGGGCACCCTGTGGGCCCCCCCACCCCAAAGCACCTTGTCCCCATGTTGATGAGGACAAGGGCCTCTTCCCCACAACACTGGCCGTTGGTTGTCGGGGTCTGCGGGCGGAGGGCTTATCGTAATCCGGGAACCCCCTTTAATAAGGGGGCCCCCAGATCCCGGCCCCCTACCCATTCACCAGGGGGAAAAAGTGTCAATAAAAAAACACACTACACAGGTTTTAAAAGTAATTTATTAAGCAGCTCCGGGGGTCTTCTTCCGACTTCGGGGGTCTTCTTCCGACTTCGGGGGTCTTCTTCCGACTTCTCCACTCTCTCCGGCCTCTTCTCCCAGTGTCCGCTTCTTCTCCCGCTCTCCGGCCTCTTCTCCCGGTGTCCAGTTCTTCTGCTGGGCTCCTCCGCTATCTTCTGGCGCTCTTTTGCTAGCGGTGGCCGGTCTTCACCGTCTTGTTCCTTCTCTTCTTCCGATGTTGACACGACGCTGTCTCCCACTGTAATGATGTGTGCGAGGTGCGGGGCGACTTATATAGGCATGGGGCGTGGTCACCGGGCGCTGTCACCCGGTGACCCCGCCCCTATGATGTCACAGTCCCGGGGCATGATAGGAAGTCAGAAGAAGACCCCCCGGGGCTGCCTAATTAATTACTTTTAAAACCTGTGTAGTGTGTTTTTTTATTGACACTTTTTCCCCCAGGTGAATGGGAAGGGGTACGATGTACCCCATACTCATTCACATAGGGTGGGGGGCCGGGATCTGGGGCCCCTTATTAAAGGGGGCTCCTGGATTCTGATAAGCCCTCCGCCCGCAGACCCCGACAACCAACGGCCAGGGTTGTCAGGAAGAGGCCCTTGTCCTCATCAACATGGGGACAAGGTGCTTTGGGGTGGGGGGGCCCGCAGTGCCCATACCCCCATGTTGAGGGCATGCGGCCTGGCACGGTTCAGGAGGGGGGGGCGCTCGCTCGTCCCCACCCCCTTTCCTGACCGGCTGGGCTGCATGCTCGGATAAGGGTCTGGTATGGATTTTGGGGGGGACCCCCACGCCGATTTTTAGGCGTAGAGGGTTCCCTTTGAAATCCATACCAGACCTAAGGGCCTGGTATGCCCCTGGGGGGAACCCACAATGGTTTTTTAGTTAAAATTTGGCGCGGCGTTCCCCCTCATGATTCATACCAGACAGCTGTCAGCACTGCCTGTCACTCATCGCGAAAGGAAAAAACAGTTTTCCTTTCCCGATGAGCGAGCCAGCGCAACATGCACAGTACCCCATCGCCGAGAACCAGCGAGATGGGATCGCGTTGGAAACACAATCTCGCGGTCAGGTACTGTACAAGGACTTGCATTTCATGACACAGCCAGAGCTGTCAACCCCAATGTACAAAAGTTACCATATAACTTGTGAGAGCAATGAATCACATATAACTGCATATTTAAAAGACAGTGCACCATTCCATTTACTACCTTCTATGCTTTTGTGGACTTTGTGTGCCAGCAAGCTAAGACCAAAATATCTTCATTTTGATTTCCCAATGTCATATGCTGCTCCTTTAGAACTTATTCCATAAAATCCCAAGCACACAGAACTAATGTGGCTCCTCCACATTCTTTTCACAGCTTTTTGCCAGCTACTCTCACTCAGAGACAAAGGTACAATATCTTAGTGGGCAGTGTCCCTTATATTGGAATCCACATCCTATCCTAAAATGCAGAGCCTTCAGGGAAACATCTTTGGTTGACTGCAAAACTTTCTAAAAGAGAACAACATTTGCTACAGGAGCTTAATATCATCATCTCACATCACAGGGGATCGTAAAGTCTGCATGAAACACAAAATGTGACAGATCAGACCACAACACAGCCTTTACATTCTGGGTCAGCCCCATGGACTTTACAACACGCTATCAGCACCAGCAGCAGTGAGCAAGGTGGGGAATCCTTAGATAGACAAATATGTCTGTCCTTTCCATACTTACAAGTATACTAGAGAACAGATGTCTCTCTTTTTTCCAGCCTTACCATAATCAGTAACTGGGAAAAAATGCAGGGCTAAGAAATATTGGGAAGTTAGGGTGTAGTGAAACAATTAAGAGATGCTGTACTGAACAGTAAAGCATATGTGCAAAAACCATAAGTGAAGTGAACAATGAACAATGAAATGAACAAACACAGTATAAAGTGTCCACATATGGTAAATTGATGATTCCAAACTCAAATTAATAAGAGGAACTGGTATGAACCAAAAAATGATGTGAGACTGGAAATTAAAGACAATGGTGCACGGTGTGGATCTGTGACTGTGAGTCAACGGGGTACAGAACTTCCGTAGCTGTAAACCAACATCTCGATATGGGGCATCAGAATGAAAACATCAGGAAGTAAGATAAGATGGGTACTCTTACCAGATGACGTGGACTCCACTGTCGTATGACATGGAGTCAATGGTGCATGGAGCCAAATCTAGGGTGGAAAACGATATCCGGAACGGTGGAACCTCTGTCTCACTTCTCGACTTCTCTGGTGGGGTGAAGAAACATCAGGAAGGGCCGCCAACTGGATATCAGCCAATAGACCTCAAGGATGTGTTCCAAGGAGAAGCCGGGGACAGATTTGATCCAGACCCCATGATGGAAGTAGGGCTACTGGAAGGCAGTTTCTTGCATCGGGATAATATGCAAATAAAAAATAAAAAGCTTCTGCATAGTGCAGGTAAACCAGGGATTTTTATTTCTAAAAATACCATACAAAAAATAGATAAAAGTGATCACAATTGAAATAAAATCTAAGCAGCGTAAGGAAGGGGGGATCGCCCGACACGTTTCGACCAAGAGGGTCTTCAACAGGGGCATGAGCTTCCCCCTTCACGCTGCTCCTATATATAAATATCTAATCCAATAAGATAACCCCTATAGCCAATCACAGTGGAGCTACAAAGGTCAAGTAATCAGGAACTGGATCCTGTTGATCGCTAGACCAATCAGAATCATGAATAAAACAGCCGGTGAGTGTAGGACCCAATAGCGCAGTCTAATAGTGAGACTGACGCCTGGAGACCTCCCCACCACATGGCAAACAATAGTGGACATCACTTCCTGGTAGGGTTGCCACATCATCCCTTTAATCCAGGACACATATTAATTACACAGGTTCTGAGGTTGATTTAATGCAGATAAGGCACCAAATGAGTTTAATTACCACCTTAATCAACCACAGAACCTGTGTAATTAATGTGTGTCCTGGATTAAAGGGATGATGTGGCAACCCTACTTCCTGGTAATGCATCACTTCCTGGTCATGTGATGTGGGGTGAAGGGGCGGTGTCCCGGCTCCCTGACCCGATCAACAACCACCAAAAGGTGCACAGGATGGGAGAGGGTAGTCATGGAAACCGAATCTCCTCAGCTCAAGTCCCGATCACATGATCGGATCTGGTGCTGTCACATGGCTAAAAACATCAATGTGAAAATAAACGATAATAATGGCAAACACTAGATGGCAGCACTAAAGTGAAATAGTGCTAGCAAGTGTTGATAAACCAAAACAGAAAATAAGCATTACTAAACGATACTAAGCAGCATTACCTAAATTGGACACAAGATGTCCCAAATAGATCTATACCAGTACATACAAAATATACATAGCAATGAAAGAAAAAATTATAAAAATATTAACATGGCTGTTAGGTAATCTATTACAAATAATCAATATATTGAATCGAATAAATGAATAAATAATAAATATAATTTCCCAATATATGATTGGAATGGAAAATTAGGAAATAAAAACATAGAACAAATTGGTATTGTAAGGAAAAGGAATAAATGAAAAAAGACACTGATAATAACGCAATAATAAATCAGCAAAAAAAAGGGGAGGGGGGGGGGGGGCAAATGAAACCCCATACCTTAAAGGGACATAAAAAATGAACAAGCGGAAATGGAAAAATCGTACATGAAAAATACATGACTACTAGGATGTATTGATAAACGAGTTGAGGTCCCACTCGACGTTCATCCCAAACGGAAAGAAGGACCTCAACTCGTAGATCCAGTAGGTTTCGAGGCGTGATACGCCACGTAATCGCGATTCACCCCTCCAGTGTGGGACAAATCTGTCTATGACCTGGAAGAGGGAGCCTGAAGGGTCTCTATTATGATGTTGCAAATAGTGTCTCGGTACCGTACAGGGCCGATCCTAGGCGGGTGCACGGGGTGCAGTTCACCCAGGCCCACAGAGGTGGGGGCGCTCAAGCACCAGAGTGCTCCCCTCCCTCCTCCTCCTCTTCTTGGTGTCCACAGGCCGCTCTCTCCGCCGCCGCTGTGTTTCCTGCTTAAGTCCGTCCCCGCCCCTCCATCCTCCTGTCAGAGGAGATCGGAGCGGCTCTCTCTGTTCGGAGAGAGACCCGCACAGTGACGTCGTTGGGGGGCGGGCGGTCCGTGCCGCGCGGCGCGACGTAGAGTGCCTGTCATTTATTTTTTTCCTCTCCGTCACGATCTTCTCCACCCAGGTGGCGCGGCTGAACGCCCGGATGGGGTTTGTCCTGGGGGGGGACTCGAGGAGTCTGTACTAATAGAGGAGGGGGGGTTGTGGGGGGGAGTCTGTACTAATAGAGGAGGGGGGTTTGTGGGGGGGAGTCTGTACTAATAGAGGAGGGGGGTTTGTGGGGGGGAGTCTGTACTAATAGAGGAGGGGGGGTTTGTGGGGGGGAGTCTACTAATAGAGGAGGGAGGGGGGGTTTGTGGGGGGAGTCTGTACTAATAGAGGAGGGGGGTTGTGGGGGGGAGTCTGTACTAATAGAGGAGGGGGGTTTGTGGGGGGCAGTCTACTAATAGAGGAGGGAGGGGGGTTTGTGTGTGGGGGGGGTCTGTACTAATAGAGGAGGGGGGGTTTGTGGGGGGGAGTCTGTACTAAATTAGTACAGACTCCCCCCCCACAAACCCCCCTCCTCTATTAGTACTACTAATAGAGGAGGGGGGGTTTGTGGGGGGGTGTCTGTACTAATAGAGGAGGGGGGGTTTGTGGGGGGGGGGGAGTCTGTACCAATAGAGGAGGGGGGGGTTGTGGGGGGGTGTCTGTACTAATAGAGGAGGGGGGTTTGGTGGGGGGGAGTCTGTACAATAGAGGAGGGGGGGTTTGTGGGGGGGGGTCTGTACTAATGGAGGGGGGTAGTTTGTCCTTAAGGGGGTCTGTACTAATGGGGGGGTTAGTTTATTGGGGGGTCTGTACTATTGGAGGGGGGGTTTGTCCTGAGGGGGGGTCTGTACTTATGGAGGGGGAGTCTGTACTAATGGAGGGGGGTGTTTTTTTTGGGGGGGTCTACTCTGTACTAATGGAGGGGGGGTGGTTGGTGGGGGGGATCTGTACTAATGGAGGGGGGTGGTTTGTCCTGAGGGGGGTCTGTACTAATGGGGGGGTGGTTTGTCGGGAGGTCTGTACTAATGGAGCGGGGAGGTTTGTCCTGAGGGGGGGTCTGTACTAATGGGGGGGTGGTTTATGGGGGGGTCTGTACTAATGGAGGGGGGTGGTTTGTGTGGGGGGGGGGGGTTTACTAATGCAAGGGGGTAGTTTGTCCTGAGGGGGGGTCTGTACTAATGGGGGGGTGGTTTGTCGGGAGGTCTGTACTAATGGAGGGGGGAGGTTTGTCCTGAGGGGGGGTCTGTACTAACGGATGGGGGGTCTGTCCTGGGGGGTCTGTACTAATGGAGGGGGGTCTGTACTAATGGAGGGGGGTTCTGTACTAATGGAGGGGGGGTCTGTACTAATGGAGGGGGGTCTGTACTAATGGAGAGGGGGTCTGTCCTGGGGGGTCTGTACTAATGGAGGGGGGTCTGTACTAATGGAGGGGGGGGTCTGTACTAATGGAGGGGGTCTGTACTAATGGAGGGGGGGTCTGTCCTGGGGGGTCTGTACTAATGGAGGGGGGTCTGTACTAATGGAGGGGGGGTCTGTACTAATGGAGGGGGGGTCTGTACTAATGGAGGGGGGTCTGTACTAATGGAGGGGGGGTCTGTACTAATGGAGGGGGGGTCTGTACTAATGGAGGGGGGGTCTGTACTAATGGGGGGTCTGTACTAATGGAGGGGTGGTTTGTCCTGTGGGGGTCTGTACTAATGGCGGGGTCTGTCCTGGGGGGTCTGTACTAATGGAGGGGTGGTTTGTCCTGTGGGGGTCTGTACTAATGGAGAGGGAGATCTGTCCTGGGGGGGTCTGTACTGAGTAAGGTCTGTACTGAGGGAGGGGTTTATTCTTAGTGCGGGTTCTGCACTGCCGGAGGGGGGGTCTATATGTAGTGGAGGGGGGTCTGTACTGAGGGGCAACTATAGTTGGTGGAAGGGGGGTGACCCCAACCCTAGTGAAGCCAATGCCGCTGAGGGCTCTCCTTTCCCCCTCCCCTCTCCTTTCCCACTCCCTCTCCTTTCCCCCTCCCTCTCCTCCTGCGTGCTTCTGTACTAGTGAGCGGTGCTGGCCAGCACAGCTGCCCACTATGTTTTCTTCCCCCGCCTTCATATAAACCAGGGAGGAAACAGAATAGAAAAAGGAGCAGAGAAGAGGATTGTGGGACATGTAGTCCCGAGGACTGGCAGCCCCACTGTAACACGGAAACTGCAGCCCACACAGCATGCTCAGCTGAATGGGAAAGAGAGAGAGAGCCAGGAGCCGGGAAAGTTTTCAGGGAAGTGCACCCAGGACTCCAGAGGGAGAGGACAGGGCTGAAGGAACACCATCAGAGAGAGTACCCCGCTGCCCTGCGCCACCAGAGGGAAAGCCACACAGCCTGGCGCCATCCCTGGCAGAGAAAGGAATGGAGTCATTGCAGGAATACAGATCTGGGTGCTACCCAGCGGAGTCGCCACGGGCAATTCAGAGTGAGCTGACTCCTGATGAGAGGAACTGTTGCTGTATCGCTGGGTCAGGTGAGAGGGCCGATCGGCCATTATGTACTAATGTCCATAGGAACTGCAGTCTCTGACCATCTCTTGTAACATGTCTGCAGTCGCTGACCATCTCCTGTATTATGTCTGCAGTCTCTGACCATCTCCTGTACTATGTCTGCAGTCTCTGACCATCTCCTGTATTATGTCTGCAATCTCTGAGCATCTCCTGTACTATGTCTGCAGTCTCTGACCATCTCCTGTATTATGTCTGCAATCTCTGATCATCTCCTGTACTATGTCTGCAGTCTCTGACCATCTCCTGTACTATGTCTGCAATCTCTGAGCATCTCCTGTACTATGTCTGCAGTCTCTGACCATCTCCTGTAGTATTTCTGCAGTCTCTGGCTATCTCCTGTACTATGTCTGCAGTCTCTGATCATCTCCTGTATTATGTCTGCAGTCTCTGACCATCTCCTGTAGTATTTCTGCAGTCTCTGGCTATCTCCTGTACTATGTCTGCAGTCTCTGACCATCGCATGTAGTATGTCTGCAGTCTCTGACCATCTCCTGTATTATGTCTGCAGTCTCTGACCATCTCCTGTATTATGTCTGCAATCTCTGATCATCTCCTGTACTATGTCTGCAGTCTCTGACCATCTCCTGTACTATGTCTGCAGTCTCTGACCATTGCCTGTAGTATGTCTGCAGTCTCTGACCATCTCCTGTATTATGTCTGCAGTCTCTGACCATCTCCTGTATTATGTCTGCAATCTCTGATCATCTCCTGTACTATGTCTGCAGTCTCTGACCATCTCCTGTACTATGTCTGCAGTCTCTGACCATCTCCTGTACTATGTCTGCAGTCTCTGACCATCTCCTGTATTATGTCTGCAGTCTCTGACCATCTCCTGTACTATGTCTGCAGTCTCTGACCATCTCCTGTACTATGTCTGCAGTCTCTGATCATCTCCTGTACTATGTCTGCAGTCTCTGATCATCTCCTGTATTATGTCTGCAGTCTCTGACCATCTCCTGTACTATGTCTGCAGTCTCTGACCATCTCCTGTATTATGTCTGCAGTCTCTGACCATCTCCTGTATTATGTCTGCAGTCTCTGACCATCTCCTGTATTATGTCTGCAGTCGCTGACCATCTCCTGTATTATGTCTGCAATCTCTGATCATCTCCTGTACTATGTCTGCAGTCTCTGACCATCTCCTGTATTATGTCTGCAGTCTCTGACCATCTCCTGTACTATGTCTGCAGTCTCTGACCATCTCCTGTACTATGTCTGCAGTCTCTGGGCATCTCCTGTACTATGTCTGCAGTCTATGACCATCTCCTGTACTATGTCTGCAGTCTCTGACCATCTCCTGTACTATGTCTGCAGTCTCTGACCATCTCCTGTACTATGTCTGCAGTCTCTGACCATCTCCTGTTCTATGATTGCAGTCTCTGACCATCTCCTGTTCTATGATTGCAGTCTCTGACCATCTCCTGTTCTATGATTGCAGTCTCTGACAGTCTCTTGTATCATAACTACAGTCTCTGACCATCTCCTGTATCACGTCTGCAGTCTCTGACCATCTCCTGTACTATGTCTGCAGTCTCTGACCATCTCCTGTACTATGTCTGCAGTCTCTGATCATCTCCTGTACTATGTCTGCAGTCTCTGATCATCTCCTGTACTATGTCTGCAGTCTCTGATCATCTCTTGTATTATGTCTGCAGTCTCTGACCATCTCCTGTACTATGTCTGCAGTCTCTGATCATCTCTTGTAGTATGTCTGCAGTCTCTGATCATCTCTTGTATTATGTCTGCAGTCTCTGATCATCTCCTGTAGTATGTCTGCAGTCTCTGATCATCTCCTGTAGTATGTCTGCAGTCTCTGATCATCTCCTGTAGTATGTCTGCAGTCTCTGATCATCTCCTGTACTATGTCTGCAGTCTCTGATCATCTCTTGTATTATGTCTGCAGTCTCTGATCATCTCCTGTAGTATGTCTGCAGTCTCTGATCATCTCCTGTAGTATGTCTGCAGTCTCTGATCATCTCCTGTAGTATGTCTGCAGTCTCTGACCATCTCCTGTAGTATGTCTGCAGTCTCTGATCATCTCCTGTACTATGTCTGCAGTCTCTGACCATCTCCTGTACTGTGTCTGGGGGCTCTTTCTAACAGACTGTCTAACAGAAGCCCTCTTTGTGTGCATCAGAGAGACTCCCCTCCAGGTCTCATTAGTGTAAGCTCTTCCTGTATTTTTTTTATTGTTAAAAGATTATGGGAGGATCCTAGGGTAACAAAGACTTCTTAGGGGAGCATCTCTGTGTTTGAGTCGTTGCCATAGAAACATTTGTAAAGGGGAGGAGTTGGTAGGATGACCACGCCCATGTGGGGGCGCCAGAAATATTTCTGCACCCAGGCGCCGGTTACCCTAGGATCGGCCCTGGTACCGTATGCTTGCTCTTTCCCCCTTTAATGCCGGTGATATGCTCATTGACACAAATGGAGAAGGTCCTGATGGTACGTCCGACATATTGGTTATGACAAGGACTTGTTATCAAATAAACAATATATTGAGATGCACATGTGGCAAACTCCTTCATGTGATATACACGAGACGTTACTGTGGATGTAAAGGTTAGTAGCTTTTGTCTGCCTGCACTATTGTGGTGGCATACGTTGCACTTACGGCAAGGGTAAAAACCCTTGCAGTCTTGGAAGAAGGATATCTTTTTGGGTGGATCGATAACATTAGGGGCAATCTGCCCCTGAATGGATCGTGCACCTCTAAAAATCACTGGTGCTCATTCGGGAAATCTTTTCTTGAGCAACTGTGATTGGACTAAAAAATCGGATGTTTTACTGCAGTTGCGGCGTAGCCTAAGGAATTGGCCACGTGGGATTGCTTTAAGCCATTGTTCTTGATGGCAACTCTCGACCGGAATGTACCCATTCCGGTCGGTGGGTTTGAAATAGGTTTTGAATTCCAAGTGGTCCTCCATGGCCATAATCTCTAAATCAAGGAAATGAACATGAGAGGAGCTGGCCTCATAGCTTAGGGAGATACCCCTATCATTGGAGTTTAGGATGGTCATATAGTCATCCAGGGACTGGCGATCTCCATCCCATAGGAGGAGGATGTCGTCTATGTACCTGGCCCAGAGGACTAACTCCGGCCTCCGGTCAACATAGACGACATCCTAATTTTCCGTTCCAATCATATATTGGGAAATTATATTTATTATTTATTCATTTATTCAATTCAATATATTGATTATTTGTAATAGATTACCTAACAGCCATGTTAATATTTTTATAATTTTTTCTTTCATTGCTATGTATATTTTGTATGTACTGGTATAGATCTATTTGGGACATCTTGTGTCCGATTTAGGTAATGCTGCTTAGTATCGTTTAGTAATGCCTATTTTCTGTTTTGGTTTATCAACACTTGCTAGCACTATTTCACTTTAGTGCTGCCATCTAGTGTTTGCCATTATTATTGTTTATTTTCACATTGATGTTTTTAGCCATGTGACAGCACCAGATCCGATCATGTGATCGGGACTTGAGCTGAGGAGATTCGGTTTCCGTGACTACCCTCTCCCATCCTGTGCACCTTTTGGTGGTTGTTGATCGGGTCAGGGAGCCGGGACACCGCCCCTTCACCCCACATCATATGACCAGGAAGTGATGCATTACCAGGAAGTGATGTCCACTATTGTTTGCCATGCGGTGGGGAGGTCTCCAGGTGTCAGTCTCACTATTAGACTGCGCTATTGGGTCCTACACTCACCGGCTGTTTTATTCATGATTCTGATTGGTCTAGCGATCAACAGGATCCAGTTCCTGATTACTTGACCTTTGTAGCTTCACTGTGATTGGCTATAGGGGTTATCTTATTGGATTAGATATTTATATATAGGAGCAGCGTGAAGGGGGAAGCTCATGCCCCTGTTGAAGACCCTCTTGGTCGAAACGCGTCGGACGATCCCGCCTTCCTTACGCTGCTTAGATTTTATTTCAATTGTGATCACTTTTATCCATTTTTTGTATGGTATTTTTAGAAATAAAAATCCCTGGTTTACCTGCACTATGCAGAAGCTTTTTATTTTTTATTTGCATACTATCCCGATGCAAGAAATTGCCTTCCAGTAGCCCTACTTCCATCACGGGCCTGGATCAAATCTGTCCCCGGCTTCTCCTTGGAACACATCCTTGAGGTCTATTGGCTGATATCCAGTTGGCGGCCCTTCCTGATGTTTCTTCACCCCACCAGAGAAGTCGAGAAGTGAGACAGAGGTTCCACCGTTCCGGATATCGTTTTCCAGCCTAGATTTGGCTCCATGCACCATTGACTCCATGTCATACGACAGTGGAGTCCACGTTATCTGGTAAGAGTACCCATCTTATCTTACTTCCTGATGTTTTCATTTTGATGCCCCATATCGAGATGTTGGTTTACAGCTACGCAAGTTCTGTACCCCGTTGTTGACTCACAGTCACAGATCCACACCGTGCACCATTGACTTTAATTTCCAGTCTCACATCATTTTTTGGTCCATACCAGTTCCTCTTATTAATTTGAGTTTGGAATCATCCATTTACCATATGTGGACACTTTATACTGTGTTTGTTCATTTCACTTCACTTATGGTTTTTGCACATATGCTTTACTGTTCAGTACAGCATCTCTTACTTAATTGTTTCACTACACCCTAACTTCCCAATATTTCTTAGCGCTGCATTTTTCCCAGTTACCAGTTATTGTTTGTCACAATGTATGCAGCTGCTGGCTCACATATATTTTATTTTTGCTATTAGAGCGCAGTGTTTTCATATTCTCTTGTATCTTATTTGACTTTTTGTACACAGCTGCTCTCCTTCTTTTATTTAGTCCTCTTTTCCCATCATTGCTAATAAGATGGATGTGTTTGAGTACAGAACGTCCAGATCTCTAAACACTGATAGGGTGTTTATTAATACCAACCCTGATTCAGAGATGAGTGGGATGTTCATCAGGCTTAAAAACCTGATGGTGAGTGAAATACATCTTCAATGGGATAAGGCTTTCCTGGAAAAGTACATCAAAGAAGGGATGGTTCCTAGAGGCTTGAGGTGGGATATCCATCCCCAACAAGACGAGCCAGATCTTGAATCTTGGTTCAAATATTTTAATGAAACCGGGTTAAAACATTTACAGTTCTTGGTGGACAGAAAAAGTGTCAAGTTGTCCCTTATAGATTCAGAAATTAAAGATCTTCGAGACAAGTTGACACCACACAAGGGTACAGCGGAGTACATTTCTCTGTCCACTAATTTGAAAAGTATTCTTGAAAGAGAAGAAAAAGAACAAAGGAATAAAAAACCAAAAAAATATAATAGGGACTTCACTGATTACACTTCTAATTTGGTATATGGATGGCAAAAAAAGAATTTGAATATTCCCCCCACCAACAGTGACCCCTCTTCTGGTGACACCTTTGTTCCTGTAGTTGCACATCAAACTAGGAGATTAATCTATGAACCTCCCCAGGTACAGGGACATAAACGTTCTGGGTCTAATAGACCAGGACCTAGACCGCTGCCTGCCCAACCCCCAAGGGATTCCCCCCCCTCTTCTTCCACCCACCCCGCGGTTGCGGGGAGGAGGTGGACCCAGAGGGAGAGGAAGAGGCCAGTACAATAATCCATCAGTAGATTCTCAATACAGACAGTATCCCAGAGGCCCTCCTCCAAATGGAAACCATGGACCTAACGGTCAAAGGTCACAGTATGATCCGGATTAAGGTTACCGCACTCCGGTTCACACCAATAACCGTTTTGCTCCACTGTATGATAATGATTCTTACGGTAATTTTTCAGATCCATATTCACATTACGATGGGGATGTGAATTCTTATAATAGAACACCCTACTACTCCAATTCTAATTACTCGGGTCCCACCCAACCTTTGGGTTTTCACAGGTCTGTGGAAGGGCACCCAAGAAATTCAGAAGGAAAAGAGGGACCAGAGGGGGTGGAGTGTCCAAGGCCAAAAGGAAAAGGACCTAGGGAATACAGGCATTTTTAATCTTAGTTCCTGTACTCTGACCAAGGCAGAACAAACAGTCCTTGACAAAGGTCTGAAATTTGTTCCTCCCAGACCCCTTAATAGGTTCTCTACCTTCATTGATGTTCTTAAGTACACACGAAAACTCAGTGTCCAGAGACATTTTTTGGCTCAAACCATCCTACCTTCCCAGACGGAGAGTATTACTCCTCGAATTTCAGCCACCACGTCTGAATCAAGGACTGTCTTGCACTCGGGATTGAGCAATCCCTCCTTATTCAATCCCCCTGGGTCTTTGGCCCCCCCAGTACAGGTGTTTAAAAATCTTGTGCTGGAAGACCTTGAAAAATTGTCTCGTAATAAAAAAAGAGTTTATATTAAATCTGAGGTTAAAAAGGGACTTGAAATGTTGTGCGAAAGGAAAAATCTCATTATCCGCCCCGCAGATAAGGGGGGTGGTATTGTAGTTTTGGATAAAGCCAATTATCTTAAGGAAATGTATAGACTGTTGAGTGATACTGACACATATAGTGTCATTCCTAATGACCCGACCACCATTTATAAAAAAGAGTTATTACATCTTGTTAATGAGGGTTTTTCTTTAGGGATTCTGAACAAAAAAGAAAAAAGCTTTTTGGTCCCCCTTGCTCCTCGTATCCCTACAATTTATTATCTTCCCAAGGTCCATAAGGACCCAGTCAATCCCCCTGGCCGACCCATAGTCAGCGGGATTGACTCGGTCACAGCTCGAATTGGTAAATACGTGGACCACTATTTACAACCACTGGTTAGATCTACCGCTTCGTATTTAAAGGATACGAGGGACACCTTCAAACTTTTAGAATCCACGCCTTTCAAAAAAGGGATGCTCCTTGCCACAGCCGATGTGGCGGCACTTTATACGTGCATACCCCATCGGCTTGGGTTTGAAGCAGTCGAGAGTTTTTTGTCTAGGGATTCTCAACTTCCCCTCCTACAGCGTAACTTTATTATGCAACTGTTGCGTTTTGCCACTCGGCACAATTACTTCTGGTTTCAGAACCAGTTCTTCCTACAGAAGAGAGGCGTGGCTATGGGCGCTAAATTCGCGCCCAACCTCGCCAATCTTTTTATGGCACAATGGGAGGAGGATGTCGTCTATGTTGACCGGAGGCCGGAGTTAGTCCTCTGGGCCAGGTACATAGACGACATCCTCCTCCTATGGGATGGAGATCGCCAGTCCCTGGATGACTATATGACCATCCTAAACTCCAATGTTAGGGGTATCTCCCTAAGCTATGAGGCCAGCTCCTCTCATGTTCATTTCCTTGATTTAGAGATTATGGCCATGGAGGACCACTTGGAATTCAAAACCTATTTCAAACCCACCGACCGGAATGGGTACATTCCGGTCGAGAGTTGCTATCAAGAACAATGGCTTAAAGCAATCCCACGTGGCCAATTCCTTAGGCTACGCCGCAACTGCAGTAAAACATCCGATTTTTTAGTCCAATCACAGTTGCTCAAGAAAAGATTTCTTGAAAAGGGTTATGGACTAGACCATTTGGATGAGGAGATTAATGCCGTCTTGGCTGTGGAGAGAACGTCCACATTGATGGAGCGTCCCAAAAATACCTCAGACTCTAGTTTTAAGTGGGCTTTCATCACCACGCATTCTATACAGTCTAAACAGGTCAAAAACATTCTTAAGAAACATTGGAGGGTGCTTTTGAATGATAGACTATTGGGTCCCGTTCTTCCCGAACGAGCACCAGTGATTTTTAGAGGTGCACGATCCATTCAGGGGCAGATTGCCTCTAATGTTATCGATCCACCCAAAAAGATATCCTTCTTCCAAGACTGCAAGGGTTTTTACCCTTGCCGTAAGTGCAACGTATGCCACCACAATAGTGCAGGCAGACAAAAGCTACTAACCTTTACATCCACAGTAACGTCTCGTGTATATCACATGAAGGAGTTTGCCATATGTGCATCTCAATATATTGTTTATTTGATAACATGTCCTTGTCATAAACAATATGTCGGACGTACCATCAGGACCTTCTCCATTCGTCATTCGTGTCAATGAGCATATCACCGGCATTAAAAGGGGAAAGAGCAAACATACGGTACCGAGACACTATTTGCAACATCATAATAGAGTCCCTTCAGGCACCCTCTTCCAGGTCATAGACAGATTTGTCCCACACTGGAGGGGTGAATCGCGATTACGTGGCGTATCACTCCTCGAAACCTACTGGATCTACGAGTTGAGGTCCTTCTTTCCATTTGGGATGAACGTCGAGTGGGACCTCAACTCGTTTATCAATACATCCTAGTAGTCATGTATTTTTCATGTACGAATTTTCCATTTCTGCCTGTTCATTTTTTATGTCCCTTTAAGGTATGGGGGTTTCATTTGCCCCCTCCCCTTCCCCTTTTTTTGCTGATTTATTATTGCGTTATTATCAGTGTCTTTTTTCATTTATTCCTTTTCCTTACAATACCAATTTGTTCTATGTTTTTATTTCCTAATTTTCCATTCCAATCATATATTGGGAAATTATATTTATTATTTATTCATTTATTCAATTCAATATATTGATTATTTGTAATAGATTACCTAACAGCCATGTTAATATTTTTATAATTTTTTCTTTCATTGCTATGTATATTTTGTATGTACTGGTATAGATCTATTTGGGACATCTTGTGTCCGATTTAGGTAATGCTGCTTAGTATCGTTTAGTAATGCTTATTTTCTGTTTTGGTTTATCAACACTTGCTAGCACTATTTCACTTTAGTGCTGCCATCTAGTGTTTGCCATTATTATTGTTTATTTTCACATTGATGTTTTTCGCCATGTGACAGCACCAGATCCGATCATGTGATCGGGACTTGCGCTGAGGAGATTCGGTTTCCATGACTACCCTCTCCTATCCTGTGCACCTTTTGGTGGTTGTTGATCGGGTCAGGGAGCCGGGACACCGCCCCTTCACCCCACATCACATGACCAGGAAGTAATGCATTACCAGGAAGTGATGTCCACTATTGTTTGCCATGCGGTGGGGAGGTCTCCAGGTGTCAGTCTCACTATTAGACTGCGCTATTGGGTCCTACACTCACCAGCTGTTTTATTCATGATTCTGATTGGTCTAGCGATCAACAGGATCCAGTTCCTGATTACTTGACCTTTGTAGCTCCACTGTGATTGGCTATAGGGTTATTGGATTAGATATTTATATATAGGAGCAGCGTGAAGGGGGAAGCTCATGCCCCTGTTGAAGACCCTCTTGGTCGAAACGCGTCGGGCGATCCCCCCTTCCTTACGCTGCTTAGATTTTATTTCAATTGTGATCACTTTTATCCATTTTTTGTATGGTATTTTTAGAAATAAAAATCCCTGGTTTACCTGCACTATGCAGAAGCTTTTTATTTTTTATTTGCATATTATCCCGATGCAAGAAACTGCCTTCCAGTAGCCCTACTTCCATCACGGGGTCTGGATCAAATCTGTCCCCGGCTTCTCCGTGGAACACATCCTTGAGGTCTATTGGCTGATATCCAGTTGGCGGCCCTTCCTGATGTTTCTTCACCCCACCAGAGAAGTCGAGAAGTGAGACAGAGTTTCCACCGTTCCGGATATCGTTTTCCAGCCTAGATTTGGCTCCATGCACCATTGACTCCATGTCATACGACAGTGGAGTCCACGTCATCTGGTAAGAGTACCCATCTTATCTTACTTCCTGATGTTTTCATTCTGATGCCCCATATCGAGATGTTGGTTTACAGCTACGGAAGTTCTGTACCCCGTTGTTGACTCACAGTCACAGATCCACACCGTGCACCATTGACTTTAATTTCCAGTCTTACATCATTTTTTGGTCCATACCAGTTCCTCTTATTAATTTGAGTTTGGAATCATCCATTTACCATATGTGGACACTTTTTACTGTGTTTGTTCATTTCACTTCACTTATGGTTTTTGCACATATGCTTTACTGTTCAGTACAGCATCTCTTACTTAATTGTTTCACTACACCCTAACTTCCCAATATTTCTTAGCGCTGCATTTTTTCCCAGTTACCAGTTATTGTTTGTCACAATGTATGCAGCTGCTGGCTCACATATATTTTATTTTTGCTATTAGAGCGCAGTGTTTTCATATTCTCTTGTATCTTTCCATAATCATTTCCTCATAAAAAATGGTCACATAAACCAACTGCTTTTTTTCCTTTATAGGCTTCTCCAGAGATCACCTTGCCTACGACAGTGACCAAGACCATTTAGGGTGTACAGTCTTTCAAAGAATAATCAAATGACAAACTCTTCTTAGAAATAATGGAGAAGGGACTAGTTAAATATGACACAAAAAGCTGAGTTGCACCTTCTGCTTTCAGACCACAGAATCAACACTTATCTTATAACAGAGAATGAGTACTGAAACATTTCTCCCTCATTAGCTGTAATTTCCAAAGAAAGCCAACATTGAGAAAAAATTCTTTATATATACTGTACAGTCATACAGGAAGAGCTCCCCATCTTAGGGGCCCTATATTAAGTGTGGGTGCTTATCAGTATTTAGAGTACAGTTTGACTAGTGCCAAATTCAAGTGTGTCTGCCTAAAAATGTCCTCCTGACATGTCCAGATATTAACAAAAAACCTCCAGGAGACTGACATTCAACAGATGTTCTATTGCTTCCTTGTTAGAGAGAAAGATATACATTTCTTGAGATTTTTTTGGTTCAGAGATAATGATTCCTTCACAGACAACATAGTACCATGTTGGTACCGTAGGAGAGTACACATCTCCTAAAGTTGCTGTATATGAATTCAGGGGATCTACTCGAGAGGGTGAGGCAGAGTATGGCTCAGTTGCTATACAATTCATAGAAAAATACTTCTATGTAGATTCCTAAGTTTGCAATCAACCTTCTCAAAAGAACACTTCAATTGGTTGAAACATGTTGGGCAGGGGTTATTCGTCATGATATAATTTCAACTTATATCACTTCATCACTTCTGTGGAACACATGCAGGAAACAAGCAGGAAGTTGGGCCAGTGGTGGCCGTCCTGGAAACATGTGGTATACAGGCATACCTCGCTATACGGACACTCACTTTAAGTAAACTCGCGAGTACGGACATACCCCCGAGTGTATTTAAAGTGTCTCACAAGTATGGACAGTGGGATTGCAGTACTGGGACCCCTCGAGTCACCCCCATTCCCTCCTTTGCACAGAGATCTCCGGTGCATGCTTCTGCTGGACAAACTTCCAGCACGCTGGTGCAGCCTATGAGGGCCGGCTTCACGGAACGCCAGAGGACACCACAGGCTTGTCTCCCAGCCCTGTCCCTTCATGGAGATCTCCCTCAGAGAGCCCATGGAGTGGAGATGCGGCCTCCCATGCTGATCATCTGCTCTGTGCTGCTGCTGAAGGGAGCTGAAGCAACAATAAACAAGTGCTGGGAGGCAGCCGGCCACAGCACTCTATGCTTTCTCACAAACTACAACAGCCAGGTGGACACAAATGCCATAGCCAGACCCTGCTGGCCAGAATCTACATCAACCTGACCCTGCACCATGGTCACAGTGAGTGAGACCACCCCACCTCCCCTGGGGACAGGGACCACCCCACTTCCCCTGGGGACAAGGACCATCCCACCCCCCCTGGGGACCACCCCACCTCCCCTAGGGACAGGGACCACCCCATGCTCCCTTGGGACAGGGACCTTGGGGAGCACCGAGAGGGACCCAGGACTACAACATATCCAATTTTGGGGTCGGCCAGCTTGCCTAGGTAATCAGTTATGCCTGTAAAAGACTATTGCAATGCTGTACATGCATTGTGAAGTGACAAAAAGGTATTGCTTTACTTTAAGTACATTTTCGTTTTGCATACATGCTCTGGTCCCATTGTGTACTTAAAAGTGGGGTATGCCTGTAGTAACCATATTGAATGCTAGCATTTGTATTTTTAATGTGAGTGCACAATTGGAAGTGTTTTTATTTTTTCTATTGCAATAAAAATTACTGCACTAGGTCTTTGTATAGAAATGTATTGTTTAATCACACAGATCCCGGTTCTCTCAGGGGAGAGAGACAGATTGTGTGTTCATACTAAGTACTAAGTATGAACACCAATCTCTCTCTCCTCCTAGTCAGTCCAATCCACCCTACAGTTAGAACACATCTAGGGAACACAGTTAACCCCTTGATTGCCCCGTGTATTAACCCCTTCCCTGCCAGTCACATTTATACAGTAATCGGTGCATTTTATAGCCTCAAAAATGTGTCAAAAGTGTCCAATTTGTCCGCTGCAATATTGCAGTCCCAATAAAAATTGCAGATCACTGCCAGTACTAGTAAAAAAAAAAATCATAATAAAAATGCCATAAATCTATCCCCTATATTGTAGACGCTATAACTTTTGCACAAACGCTATAACTATATTGTAGACGATATAACTTTTGCACAAACCAATCAATATACGCTTATTGCTAATTTTTTACCAAGAAAATGTAGAAGAATACATATCAGCCTAAACTGAGGAAAAAAATGTTTTTTTTTTTTAATTGGGGATATTTATTATAGCAAAAAGTAAAAAAAATTGTGTTTTTTTCAAAATGGTCATTCTTCTTTTGTTTATAGCGCAAAAAATACCACCAAAAGAAAGCTCTTTCTTGATCATACATCACGGGACACAGAGTATTCATTACATAGTGGGTTAGATAGGCACCATCGGTGATTGGACACTGGTTAACCCCAATTAAGGAGAATTCCTCCCCTACATAACCCCTCCCATACGGGGAGGACCTCAGTTTTTTCACCAGTGTCTAAGGTGGTTGGTCACGTAAAACGTGCTGTGAAGAAAGCTCCAGTTTGATCCCTGTGGGGGCTTAAAGGGCTGACCGGATCCATATCTCGGGACGATATTTTGACTCCCAAGATGCCTCGTCATCCGAAGGAGCAAGAATTTGCCTGTAAGTCTCTCTTTGGAGGACTGGGCTCTGAGAAAACCAGGCTTGGTGTACTATTAAAACAGTGGCACAAAAGTTTCTGGCAGAGTCCTTTACAGGTCCAGGTAAGAGGTTTCTCTGAGTAGGAACCCAAAAAACCCTGAAGGTTGGCACAACGCTACCCGCCGTGATGGGTGAAGGCTGGAAACTGTCTGTTCTCGGCAGTTCCTGTGGCGGGGCAGGTAAGAGAAGTTAATCCTATATATATATATTTATTACAAATGGATTTTCTTCAATGAGTAGTTGCATGTCTTACCTGATTTCCACCACTAGAGGGAGTAAGGAGCAAACTTACGTGCTTTTCAGATACACACTCAGTGAAGCTGGTGTCCAATCGCTCACTTCCTCCACTGCAGGGGTACAATTTAAAAGCCCAGAGAGTTCAGAGCTCTGTAAACAGATGGACACAGAGTGTGGGCAGTGAGCATCCTAAAGTGGTCGGATCCAGGCTAATCCTAAGACACCTACTCGGCATCAGGTTGTGCAGTATTAAGAATATATGTATATTGTGAGACTTTTAGCACAACAGTGATTGCATATGTACTAGTACCTCTACTTTGTAGCTTGGGACTATGTCTCCTCGTAAGAGGGTCTAGGGGGGAGGTAACAAAGGCACAAGAAAGTCACCGCCTGTGTCTAGGGGTCCTACAGATGCCTGCAGATTACCATCCCCCCTGCAAGACTGGAGCCAGCCTCACAGGATGAGTCAGTGCCCCTGTCAGGTTTTGCAGCCTCTCCTAATGTTACAGCCCCAGCGTATGTCACAGAGGATTCCCTTAGGGCTACATTGGAGGGTTTTGAGGGAAGAATTATGAATTTTACTTCAGGTTCCTTAAAAGATAGCAGAAAAAGGGGTAGATCCCTTCCCTCTGCTGCACTTTCTCTCTCAGATGATTCTTCTGACAATGGTGAGAGATCCCTATCCAGAGATAGGGATCACGAGCAGTCTGAGGATTCAGAGGAAGAGATGAGAGCTTCTTCCTCTCAGGCATACAAGAAGCAGGTCCAGTATTATACTGAACTAGTGCGTTCCACATTTAAAATGCCCTCTGCTGAGGCCGCTACATCCTCTGTTTCTTCCCTGGGGGTCAGAAGGATCCCACAGACTGCCTTTTCCTTTCCAATTCATCCTTTAATGGATAAATTGTTGTATGAGGACTGGGGACAATCCCGATAAACTGTTTACTCCTCCTAAAAGGTTTTCTATGCTTTATCCTCTGGAGGAAAGCTTCACCAAGAAGTGGGAGGTCCCATCCGTGGATGCAGCTGTCTCTCGTGTGAATAAAAACCTGACCTGTCCCTTGGACAATGCTCAGGTGTTTAAAGATCCAACTGATAAAAAGCTGGAAACTTTACTAAAAGCCTCCTTCTCCATGGCTGGCGCTGTAGTCCAACCTACAGTCACAACTGTGGGTTTGTGTCAATTCTTCAAGGAACAGGCTAAGCAGATGCTTGGCCTCCTTCCCAGTGAGGAAGTGGAGCACTATGCAGACCTTCCACAGGTGCTGTGTTTTATGATTGATGCCATTCTGGATTTTGCCCAGCAAGCATCTCGTTTGTCTCTCCTGTTGGTACACATGTGCAGGTCCCTTTGGCTTAAAAGTTGGGCAGCAGAGCTTTCATGCAAAAGATATTTAGCTGGCTTCCCATTCAAAGGGGAATGCCTATTTGGGAATGACCTAGATAATTGTATCCAAAAAATTACAGGTGGTAAATCTACACTCCTACCAGTTAAGAGGAGTAAACGTCCACCATTCAAACGGTCTCTTTCCCCTTCCCCTGGAACATCAGGCTCTAAGCAGTGACGACGGCCTTCCCAATATACTTTCAGAGGAAAGGCCCAGGATCACACCCAAGGGCAGAAAAAGGCTTGGGGACGAAAGCCTGCCAAGCAAAGCCCCAAAACATCCCTGTGAAGGGGCAGCCCCACTCGGCCGAGTGGGGGGAAGGCTCCTACAGTATTCAGGAGCCTGGCGGGAAGAGGTTCAAGACAAATGGGTGGTCTCTTCAGTATCTCTAGGTTACAAAATAGAGTTCCTAGAGCTTCCACCAGCTCGTTTCCTAAGGTCAAGAGTTCCCAAAGATCCAGTAAAGCGAGAACCGCTACTACTGGCCTTAGATCGCTTACTATCCCAGGGAGTGATAGTAGAAATGAACCCAAAAGATCAGGGTTCAGGGTTCTACTCGAATCTCTTCACCGTTCCAAAGCCAAATGGAGATGTCAGACCCATCCTAGATCTAAAGGATCTGAATCAGTTTCTACACATTCGATCCTTCCGAATGCAGTAAATTTGTTCGGGGGTCTCCACCCTGCAGGGGGGAGAATTTATGGCATCAATAGATATCAAGGATGCATATCTTCATGTGCTGATTTTTCCCGCTCACCAAAGATATCTAAGGTTCGCGGTAGACCAGCGCCATTTCCAGTTTGTGGCCCTTCCTTTCGGTCTCGCTACAGCTCCTTGAATTTTTACAAAAATTCTAGACCCTCTCTTAGCAAATCTAAGAGCTCAGGGCATAAATGTGGTAGCTTATCTAGACGATTTGCTACTCATAGAGCAATTGGTGGCACACCTGAACCGTGCTGTCTTCAAGACAGTAAGACATTTGGAAAGACTAGGCTGGATAATCAACCTAGAAAAGTCTTCTTTGCAGCCTTCAACAAGGTTGGAGTATCTAGGCATGATCATAGACACCGCTTAAGGCAGGGTGTTTCTACCAGAGCCAAAGGTCAAGGCCGTAAGAGCTCTAGTCCTCTTAGTATTAAGCAAAAAGAGTCCATCCATTCGGCTATGTATGAGACTGTTAGGAAAGATGGATAAAAGGGGATATTGCGAGCCAGAATGGGATATTGCCTCAAATGTGGAAATCACCTAGCTGCCCGCGCAGAACACGTTTCATATGCCGTGCAATACAATGTATACAAGAGATACGCTGCACTAAGGTGCAAATGTCAATCTGGAGATCATTAATGCATATGAGGTGTACTGAAAATACTGCATAAGCGGCTTATCCAGCCACAGCAAGGCACATAGGATGTAAGTATTAAAAAAAAAAAAAAAAAAAAAATTTAAAGTGTTTATAAGGTGCAATGTGTAAATAATATACTAGATGTATACCATTAGAATAAGAGTAGCGATGATTAAACTACTAACTGTATATATAATAAATGAAAAATTATTCATATAATCTGAAATTTACAGTGTAAAAAATATATATAAATAATATCACAGTGATAAGTGCAAAAAATATAACAAAGTGCCAAGTGCCAAACAATGAGTGTGAATATCAAATCCAAGATGTGATACGCGGTTATTAAAGTCCAATTTATGAAAGAAAAGCACATAAAGTCCATAAAAACAGTTCATAAAAAATCCAACGTGCGTGTATTAATCTTAGTGCTTAGTGCTCAGAATTCCATACTCAAGTGCCATCCAGTGACCCCCCCGGGGACAGCCGCTCACCTCAGAGCATGCGACTCAGCTGTGAGACTGAATCTAAACACGCTTATGAGCCACGGCTCAATGCTGGAATCCAGATACACAGTTTTCAGCAGCAGCTCCACAGTTAGGAACAAAGGAAAAGAAAAACTGGATAGTGTGATATCGTTTATAAATGTTTATTGGAATAAAAGCTCCCCACATTAGGGTACTCACTTTTGCTGGGTGTGTGAGTGCACCAATCTGATAACAGTCTCCAAAGTTTGCCTCAAAGTTTGCCTGTCAGGAGGGATAAGCTGTGCATCTCATCTCAGTGGAGTGAAAGGCTCCGTGCTCCGTCCTGGCCCCTCCCCTACACGTGTTAGACACAGGGTCACATGTCTTCATCAGGGGGATGTCTGATGAAGACCCGTGTGGGGACCTTTTTTCCAATAAACATTTATAAACAATATCACACTATCCAGTTTTTCTTTTCCTTTATTCCTAACTGTGGAGCTGCTGCTGAAAACTGTGTATCTGGATTCCATCACTGAGCCGTGGGATGGCTCATAAGCGTGTTTAGATTCAGTCTCACAGCTGAATCGCACGCTCTGAGGCGAGCGGCTGTCCCCGGGGGCGTCACTGGATGGCACTTGAGCATGGAATTCTGAGCACTAAGCATTAAGATTAATGCATGCACGTTGGATTTTTTATGAACTGTTTTTATGGACTTTATGTGCATTTCTTTCATAAATTGGACTTTAATAACCACGTATCACATCTTGGATTTGATATTCACACTCATTGTGTGGCACTTGGCACTTTGTTGTATTTTTTGCACTTATCACTGTGATATTCTTTATATATTTTTTTTACACAGTAAATTTCAGATTATATAAATAATTTTTCATTTATTATATATACAGTTAGTAGTTTAATCATCGCTACTCTTATTCTAATGGTATACATCTAGTATATTATTTACACATTTCACCTTATAATCACTTTTAACATTTTTTTTTATACATATATCCTTTGTGCCTTGCTGTGGCTGGATAAGCCACTTATGCGGTATTTTCAGTATACCTCATATGCATGAATGATCTCCAGATTGACATTTTCACCTTAGCGGAGCGTATCTTTTGTATACATTGTTAGGAAAGATGGTTGCCACTTTCGAGGCTGTTCCATTTGCCCAGTTTCACTCATGGCCCCTGCAGAAAAGCATTCTCGCAGCTTGGAACAAAAAGACTCATGCCTTGGATCTTCCGATGTGCCTATCCCCAAGGATACGCAAAAACCTCAATTGGTGGTTACGAACCAAAAATCTTTTGAAAGGCAAAGCCTTTCTTCCACTACAATGGAAGATCGTAACCACAGATGCCAGTCTGACAGGCTGGGGAGCAGTTCTGGAAGAAACATGCACGCAGGGAAGATGATCTGCAACCGAGAGACGCTTGCCCATCAATATTCTAGAAATTTGGGCAATTTACTTGGCCCTCATGGACTGGTCTCCTATTCGGATACAATCCGACAATGCCACGGCTGTGGCTTACATCAATCACCAAGGAGACACCAGAAGTCTGGATGCCCAAAGGGAGGTGAATCACATTCTTGCATGGGCAGAAAGCCATGTTCTCTGCCTGTCTGCGGTATTCATCCCAGGAGTGGAAAATTGACAAGCAGATTTCTTAAGCCGCCGGCAATTATGCCCAGGAGAATGGTCCCTACACCCCGACATATTCCAGACCATATGTCAAAGGTGGGGAACACCAGATGTGGATTTATTTGCATCCAGATTCAACAGGAAGCTGGACAAATTTGTGTCCAGAACAAGGGATGTACTTGCCCAGGGGTCAGATGCTCTGACAATCCCATGGGATCAGTATAATCTAATGTATGCCTTCCCTCCAAACCCACTTCTTCCGCGGTTCCTGGGAAGGGTCAAAAGCGAAGCAAAGTCGGTCCTTTTAGTAGCCCCAGCTTGGCCCAGACGACCTTGGTATGCAGAGATTGTAAAGATGGCAGTGGGCAGGCCTTGGGTCCTCCCATTCCGGCCAGATCTGCTCACACAGGGTCCAATTTGCCACCCTGCTTTACGAAGTCTAAATTTGATGGCTTGGCTGCTGAAACCCACATTTTAAAAGACCATGGGCTCTCGGAGTCCAGTTAGGTTCGGTTCTTTTGGACCTCTTAGCCTAGGCTCGGACACTGGGTGTGTGGATTGCAACCCCTTCACCGGTGAGGTAAACAAGACACATACACGGGTTGTACGTGAATCATGAATACAACTTTAATGCCGCTCGGAGATTGAATATATAGAGTAACTGTCACGTATTCCACTCGTAGGTGGACCAATCAAAATACAAGTTAAAGATATACATCATAGCAACATAACATGACCTCTCTTTGTGTGTTACCACATAGCTGTCTTTATCACACCTCCCTGGGTCTCATCCTGCATAGACTAAGTTTGTGCGTCACTTAAACAGAAGCGTGTATCTACATTCTAAGAATTCAAATATCACCTAAGTAGAAGCGTGTAACCACATTCTAAGAATTCAAATGTTACGGCCTGTGGTTAAAACAAATGTATGTAAAATAAAGAACTTATCTTAAACTAACTTAACACCTAGCATCTAAATAGATTATTGCTTCCGTAGCTAAAAAACCACAGAGGTTGAAGTCTTGGCTGGAATATCACAGAAATTACAAGTTCATTTAAAGTACAAGCTTTTCATATATCTACTTATTAATCAAGAAGCAATTATAAATCAATACAATCAAAAGCATTTTACCCTTATAAACCTCCCTTTGATCATGTCATCTGTCCAGATGTCATTGATCACTTTACATAGCAGTATCATACCATCTCCCTTCTCCCTTTGAGGGAAGAGAAGAAAGGAGCAAGTTAGGGTCCGGGGTGGCCTCCTTTGACACCTCCAGTTTCCCCATTTTACCCAGGATACAGAACACCAATTTAACAACCAGGTATATGGCGAAAAATAAAACAATTACCAAGAGCAACACTATGCCTAACTTTTTAAAGAATCCTGTTATGTTGGACCAAGCTCCTCCGAACCAACCTCCCACACCTGAAAGAGGATTCCAGTCATCTGTGAACGTCCTGGCCTGTTCTAATAGTTTACTCCTTTGAGTGGCATGGTTCTGTATTATATCATGATAATCAGGCACAGTCAAATGTTCAATTGGGGTAGTAAAGTTATGGATATAAGTACAACACATTTCCTTATTATCCATAAGATTACATAGACCAGTGATAGCAGCTAACATTTGTTCCTGATGTATAATGATAAGTTCTTGTTGCATTCTTAGTTAGTTCTCTTGTTGACTACTTTAATGTCCTCGTTCCTGACAATTGCAATTTTTGATACCTTGTCTACCGTCAATTGGGTGATATTTGTTTTGGTGCTGTTTGCCTGCAATATGGTTTTAACTGCGAAGGGGTGTTTGGATGGAACACACATTACCATTTGGGGTTTGTTATTCTTTGTAGATGCTTTAAGGAGTAATTTTAATGCTAATATGGGACAGTTATCAGGGGTTATGTAATATCCCAGTATGAGATTTTGGACTGGCATTCGCTTGGACATATCGCGGGGGTAACAACACTTGGGATCCCTAGGGGCATCTCTATTAGACCAATAAGTGGGTTTAATGGCTCTCTTATTTCTATGGTGTGTTTCATTGGTTCCCATGCTCTCCCACCCACATGATTTGTGATCATAGCTTATTATGAAAACACAGATGCCTGCAAAAACAGTAAAAATCAAGGCAGCTAGGCATATGAAGTATATGAATTTTCTGTTCTTGGTCAATTGGATTCATCTCCTTCTTCCTTCTCCTGATTGTTCTCCTGGTCTTGCAAGGCAAGGTTCTCCATCTCCTCCATCAGTTCTATCTCCTGATCTGAGAGTGTTGGTTCCTCCAGATAGTCCGGGTTGGGATGAGGTGATGGTACCAGTGGATCCGGAGTGTTCGGGTAGTTGGGGCTCTTCTTTAGTCGACTCGCATGGATCCATTGTGGTGAGTAAGTAGTCAGTACAGCCGTTCTGGAAACTTTCTCGATGTCCCATGGTCCAGTGAAGATGGGTCCAGTAGTTTTCCTTCCAGCCAGCTGCTTGATCAGGACCTTGTCACCCGGAATGAAGGGATGGGTAGGTTCTGTGGAAAGAGGAAGATGGGTGACAGACACATGCTCATTGATTCCTTCAATGCTACTTACCAGTTCTTTCACGTACTTTTCCTGCAAAGAATATAGGTTAATGTCTTCAGTTGAGTCTAGCTTGGGAATGTCTATTTGGCATGGTTTTCCCATTAATATTTCAAAGGGGGAGAATAGTGTTTTTTAGTGAGGTGTGGTTCTAATCTGGAATAGGACAGTAGGTAGGAAATCTATCCAGTTCTTAAAAGTACCCTGGGTTGTCTTTTTTAATTTGTCTTTTATTTTCCTATTCATTCTCTCTACCATTCCTGCACTCTGGGGGTGATAGGGGATGTGAAGTTTCCATTGAATTCATGAAGTTTTAAAAGGGGTTTTGATCCTATGTGGCCAGGGCCATGAAGATATGACAAAAGAAGGGGGGCACTGGCTGTGGGAATGCCTATTACCCTCCCTTTTGTCCAAAGACCATTATGGTCTTTGGTCAATCCTTCTTTGGACCAATGTATTACATCCTTCTCAGTAGCAGAGGACTGCATTTGAGCGGCCACAGTGGGGAAGTCTGGGGAGTTGAAATCTTGTTGGAAGAACACAGAAGTGGGGGTTGGAGATATTTTGGCTTTAAGAGACACTTCTTTACCTATTCTGTCTGCCAGAGCATTCCCTCTTGCTATGGTGCCTTTATCAGTGGTATGAGCCTTCACCTTGACAATGGATATTTTGCGGGGTAATTTGATTGCCTCTAGCAACGCTAGGACTTGCTCTTTGTTGGAGATATTTTTGTTATCTGCCGTTTTAAACCCTCTTTTCGCCCAAATGACCCCATAGTCGTGTACCACCCCGTATGCGTACTTGCTGTCTGTGTAAATGTTCACCTCTTTGTCCTTAAAGAGGGTACATGCCCGGGTCAAAGCTGTGAGCTCTGCAATTTGTGCAGATCCTCATCCTAACATCAGCTTCCAGAACCACATCTGGTAGCTGCACAACAGAGTACCCTGTTAGAAAGGTATGATCAGTAGGTCTGGAGCAACTACCATCTACAAATACATCCTCTGCCTCTTTAAGTGGTACATCAGTGAGATCCCTTCTAGGTGAAGTGACTTGTTCCAGTTGAATGGTGCAATCATGGGGCACCTCTGGTTCACTTTGAGGAAGAATTTTGAGCAGGCAATGTAACATTCTTACAATGGGTGTTGTGTCAGGTGTGTATTTGATTTTAAGTCCTGCAGTGTTGAGAAGAAGAATCTCATACTCACTTGCCCTCTGGGTGGTCATATGTTGTGTATTAAGGTTTTGCAGAAGATGAGTGACTGTGTGGGTGGTGTGAAGTGTCATGGGGTGTCCTAACACTATTTTGCTGGCTTCCTGTACAGCCATGGCACATGCAGCAATGTTTTGGAGACAAGCTGGCATGCCCTGTACCTGCACTGGTAACTTCTTGGAAATGTAAGCCACTGGCCTGTATCCACTACCATGGCTCTGAGCCAGTACCGCTGCAAATGTTGGACCGGATACTACACAGTATAGATGTGTATCCTTTTTGTAATTCATCAGTCCCAGGGCTGGTGCCTCGGTCAAAGATTCCAACAGGGTCCTGAAGGCCTGCAACATTCCTTCCGTCCATTGTACCACCTTAGGGGCAGTCACTAGGGTGGACGGTCTGAGAATGGAGTCATAGTAGGAGCAGTCTGGAATCCACTGTCTACAGTACACAATAGATCCTAGGAAGGATAGCAAAGCACTTTTGTCCTTTGGGGGTGTGAGGGCAGTTAAGGCCTTTACTCTGTTTGGAGAAACATACCGTTCCCCTTTCTGAAGGATACATCCCAGGTATTCGACCCGTGGGGATACCCATTGTACCTTTTTCCTGGAGGCCAAGTGTCCTTGCTCTGCAAGGTGATCCAGAAGACTAGTTGAGTCCTCCTCACATCCCTCCCTTGAAGTGCTGCACAGGAGTATGTCATCCACATACTGTATAAGGACAGAGCCCTGACTCGAAGACCAGTTCCTAACAGACTCGTTTAAAACCATGGAGAAGGCTGCAGGACTATCCACAAATCCCTGTGGGAGCCTAGTCCAGGTTAGTTGCCCTGGTTGCCCGTGGTGGCTCCAGGAAAATGCAAAGAGGGGCTGTGCCCCCTTCTCAATGGGAATGCTAAAAAATGCATTTGACAAATCAATGACTGTGTAGTACTCAGTGTCCGCAGGGATACTGGTAAAAATGAAAGAAATGTCAGATACCAGTGGTGGCAAGGGCTCTATCGCTTTGTTTAGGGCTCTGAGATCTTGTACTAGTCTCCATTCCCCACTAGCCTTCCTCACAGGGTAGATGGGGGTGTTCCATGGGCTGATTATGGGTGTGAGTATGCCTTGTTCAATGTAAGTGTTGATTTGTGGTGTAATGCCTTTGATTTTGCTTTCGTGTAGGGCATATTGTTTCTGGAAGATAGGTGAGAAGTTGGGACGTAGTTGTGGTCTGTAAGGTGTGCAATTTATGAAACCAACACTGGCTTTATTCTCTGCCCAAACTCTATGTGTCTCTAGCGAGACAGGGATCACCAGGAAGTACCCTCTCAGGTCACTTTTTTTTGGACTCTGTAAGTCACAGTATCTGGAGGTGGCAGTTACAGCTCCTGTCTTGTCAAATTCAATTTTAATCCCCAGGGCTGACATTAAGTCTCTCCCCATGAGGGAGACTGGGCAATTTGGTAATATGGCAAACTTTTGATAGGTCAGCAAGTCACCCTGAGGGGTGGCTACAGCGAGTGGGGGGGTGATGGAGTGGGTGAGTTCAGTTCCATTTATACCTATTGAGCATCCCTCGCTGCAATCCGATGTGTCAAAGTGAGGGTCATTTAAGGTGGGTTAGAGATCTGCGGTGGCTGATAAGGTCTTTGATAGGTGTTGGAAGGTGAGGGATCCTCTTGGTACCTAGGTTGGTAAACCTGGTTCCTGGCTGGCTGGGGGCCATAGGGATATCCCTGTCCTCCTTGTCCTCTACCTCTCTGCCGGTTATCCTGTTTCCTTTGTAACCCCTTTCTCCTAGGGCACTGGGATTTCCAATGTCCATATTGACCACAGCTGAAACAAGCCTGGTCTGGGGGTACTATCTGAGGGGTCATGATGTCTGCACCTAGTTCGTCTAAGGAGGACCCGTACAATAAATTGTCCTCACCTATAAAATTATGTATATTAATTTTCAACAAATATGAGGTAGTTGAGTTGTCAGTTTGGGGATAGACTGGGGTTTTTTCCCAGTCTGGTAGTGAAACCGTAAGGTCTAGTGGATATTAATATGGGAAGGTCTTCTTGGTACAGAAACAACAAGCCTAATCTGCATTGACCACATCTAGTGATAGGTATTTCACAATAATCATGCAAGCCCATAGACATTTGAAAAGAGATACTTACGTGGCTTGTAACATAAACAGTATCTATACTCTAAATCCAATAACAAGAATTCTTATGAACAACTATTGACTTTTAAAATTTCCTTACTCAACAATAACATTGGTACAATACTTATGCTATAAGCATTAAACTATAACTTTTCACAATTTTAAAATGCAATAAAAATAAACAATATACATATATTAATAATTTGTGTATACACTTTCTATCAACGGGGCTCCACAATAACACCCGTCCTTTGGACTTGAGCGTAAAAGAATTACTTCCCAAGTATAATTTTGACCCGCACTAGTCAAACTATCCCTTTCCTGTAAAGAACCCGACCTTTAACTTCCCAGAGGCCAGCCTAGCCTTCTGCAGAAGCACAGTACTTCAATAAAATATTTTACAATAAATTGTGGCCGGTCGCCGCGACAGAGTAAGTGTACAGACTTCACCAAAAGTTAGGTAAAATATTGTCCACTTACCTGCCGGACAGCGTACCCCACTTCTGGTACCAGCTCTGTTAGGTTCGGTTCTTTTGGACCTCTTAGCCTAGGCTCGGACACTGGGTGTGTGGATTGCAACCCCTTCACCGGTGAGGTAAACAAGACACATACACGGGTTGTACGTGAATCATGAATACAACTTTAATGCCGCTCGGAGATTGAATATATAGAGTAACTGTCACGTATTCCACTCGTAGGTGGACCAATCAAAATACAAGTTAAAGATATACATCATAGCAACATAACATGACCTCTCTTTGTGTGTTACCACATAGCTGTCTTTATCACACCTCCCTGGGTCTCATCCTGCATAGACTAAGTTTGTGCGTCACTTAAACAGAAGCGTGTATCTACATTCTAAGAATTCAAATATCACCTAAGTAGAAGCGTGTAACCACATTCTAAGAATTCAAATGTTACGGCCTGTGGTTAAAACAAATGTATGTAAAATAAAGAACTTATCTTAAACTAACTTAACACCTAGCATCTAAATAGATTATTGCTTCCGTAGCTAAAAAACCACAGAGGTTGAAGTCTTGGCTGGAATATCACAGAAATTACAAGTTCATTTAAAGTACAAGCTTTTCATATATCTACTTATTAATCAAGAAGCAATTATAAATCAATACAATCAAAAGCATTTTACCCTTATACTTTCCACTCTGGTCAATGCCAGAAAGCCGGCCTCCAGGCTTATTCACTACAAAATCTGGAAGGCATATGTTTCCTGGTGTGAACCCAGGGGATGGCATCCTAGAAGGTATATGATTAGCAGAATCTTGACCTTTCTTCAGTCATGCCTAGAAATGAGATTGGCTTTGAGCACTATCAAAGTCCAAATTTCGGCTTTGTCTGTATTTTTTCAGAAGCCAATTGCTTCACATTCCCTTGTCCGGGCCTTTATTCAGGGGCACTGCGGTTGAATCCGCCAGTCAAACCTCCAGTATGCCCATGGGATTTGAATTTGGTGTTGTCGGCTTTACAAGGACAACCCTTTGAGCCACTGCACCTGGCTCCTTTAGTGCTTTTGACTAAAAAATTGGTCTTCTTGATAGCCATATCCTCTGCTAGGAGAGTATCAGAATTGGCAGCTTTTTCTTGTGAAGAGCCATATGTAATTATTCACAAGGACAGGATTGTTATGCGTCTTAATCGTTCCTTCTTACCTAAGGTGGTTTCTGGATTCCATTTGAATCAAGATGTAATCCTACCATCCTTTTTTCCAGATCCGCAGTCCGCGGAGGAAGAATCTTTGCACACTCTTGATGTGGTTAGAGCAGTCAGTCAGCAGGCAACCGCTCAGATACAGAAAACGAATTGTTTGTTTATTCTGCCAGACAGCCATAAGAAAGGCCAAGCAGCGTCAAAATCCACTCTTTCTAGATGGATTAGACAGGTTATTTTTCAGGCTTATGATATAAAAAGGAAGACTCCTCCTTTTCATGTGAAAGCGCATTCAACTAGGGCTGTTAGTGCTTCTTGGGCAGTGCATCACCAGGCCTTCACGGCTCAGATCTGTAAGGCTGCAACTTGGTCTTCAGTCCATACATTCACCAGATTCTATCAGGTGGATGTAAGAGGGCAAGAGGATACCGCCCTCGGGCGCAGTGTACTGCAGGCTGCAGTTTAGTTCCTCTGGTATGTTTGCGGTCTATATTTTCTGATCTGTGTCTCCCTCCCCTCAAATGAGCATTGCTTTGGGACATCCCACTATATAATGAATACTCTGTGTCCCGTGATGTATGATCAAGAAAATAGGATTTTTAAATACAGCTTACCTGTAAAATCCTTTTCTTGAGAGTACATCACGGGACACGGAGCTCCCGCCCTTCTATGGGTTTTACGTGGTTACCTATTGCTTTGCTACAAAACTGAGGTCCTCCCCGTATGGGAGGGGTTATATAGGGGAGGAATTCTCCTTAATTGGGGTTAACCAGTGTCCAATCACCGATGGTGCCTATCTAACCCACTATGTAATGAATACTCTGTGTCCAGTGATGTACTCTCAAGAAAAGGATTTTACAGGTAAGCTGTATTTAAAAATCCTATTATTTGTGGGGAAAAAAATTGTTTGGGTACAGCGTCGTACGACTGCGCAATTGTCAGTTAAAGTGGCCCAATGCCATATCGCAAACAATGGCCTGGTCATTGAGCAGCCAAATCTTCCAGGGCTAAAAGCCCCTGTGACACATGGTGCCTCTGCATTTGGCATGCAAAAGAAGAAAGAAGGAGGAGGAAGCAGTGTGGAGCAGAGAGAGTGAGCCCAGCCTAGAAACCTGAAGGAACAAAGTTATGATAACAGCTGAGCTGCTGGCTGTTTCCTTGGTAGACCGCTGGGGAGGGAGCAGAGCTGCTGTAGGCAGAGAGCTGACTGAGTCTGCAGTGCTAGTCAAGTGACAAAAGCAGCGGGGATCTGCTGCTGATCTATGTCAGCAGCAGGCAGCCTGATCTGCAATCCTGCCCTGTGATCAGTGTTGCCAAACCACCAGATTGAAATTTACTGACAGGACACCCAAAATTTACTGGCACAGACATATTTTTACTGGCATTACCAAAAGTTACAAAATTACAGTTGTAAGTGCAAATTTCAGTATTTGGACTACAAGCTAGTACAATATGCAATTATCAATGTGATTTAACCTCCCTGGCGGCATGATTATGTCTGATTTTTGATGCTGAAAGCAGTACATTGTTTTGCATGGAAATTAGGCGTTTTATATTGTAGGCCTGTAATTCTTAGGAATAACTCAATTAAATCTGACCAAACAAGAGTCTAGTAGACATCCCGGGTATGATAACGTTTAAAACACAAAATCATAATATAATAAATAACTATAAATAATTATAACAAATAATAATATAATAATGAAATTTATTCAATAATGAAATCACATCAAAAACACAGAAATTTGCTCAGTTGCAGAATTGTCGCTGTCGTTACTTTCAGTGTCTGATGATGAATTTCCCCACAAATCACTATCGCTCAAATCTGCAAGTGATTCTAATTTACTATTGCTGTTTTCTAGCTGGTCTAAAACCGCTTTTGATGTAAAGGGTCACTTTTTGGATGCCATGGACATTCTCAAGTTTCCAGGCAGAAAGAACAGTATATATAATATAAAACTGCATGCAGGACACTGGACAAAGCATTAGGGACAAAAGAGAGGTGAAATAATTTGATACAGTAATATAATCTGTAAGATTACAGTGTACTGTATGTATTATGCTTTTTGCACTTTTTGAATTTGGCGCTGGGCTCCGTCGCTCGCAGGGAACGGAGCACGGCACAGTGATGAATCGAGAGAAGTACACAGCCCGCACACACAGCGGGGAGACATCGTAGGATCCTGGGGACAAGGTAAGTAACTTTGCCTGGATCCTGCGATGCAATCCCCAATGTGGCTCGGGGTTATCGCTTTTGGTAATGAAAATTCACGCCGAGCCACACTCGGGAATACCACTAAGGAGGTTAAGGTAGATATTAAGGCAAAAAAACATATTTATTTTAGATATAGTAAGTAAGTAGCTCCAGGACAGGATTCAGGAGGGCAAGCAATTAGAATGAGCAGGCTCACACACAAAACTGACTCTCACAGTGACACCGACAGCAGCGTGCAACAGCACAGCTATAAAAGCTTTAACTCTTCTGGTAAGACTGTTCACAAGGTTTAGGAGTGTGTCTATGGGAGTGTTTGACCATTCTTCCATTTGTGAGATCAGGCACTGATGTGGTCGAGAAGGACTAGCTCGCAGTCTCCTCTCTAATTCATCCCAAAGGTGTCCTATTGGGTTGAGGTCAGGACTCTGTTCAGGCCAGTCAAGTTCCTCCACCCCAAACTCGCTCATCCATGTCTTTGTGGACCTTGTTTTGTGCACTGGTGCGCAGTCATGTTGGAACAGGAACGGGATATCCTAAAAATGTTTCCACAAAGTTGGGAGCATGAAATTGTCCAAAATGTCTTGGTATGCGGATGCTAATATGACTGCGAACCAGTGCACAAACAAGGTCCATAAAGACATGGTTGAGCCTCTCGGCTCACAATCAGGCTAATAACACACAAGCAATTCTAATTTCTAGTGTCTTTATTGAATACACCCATTAAACAATAGCAGTGCCAAAGGGTACTGTTAATAGCTAGTTGAAACTCCTTTAGCAGGGATGACTTCAAGCAAGCGCATCGGTAGCTCTGGATCAGACCTGCACAACATTCAGGAGGAATTCTTGATCATTCCATTTTACAAATCTGTTTCAGTTCAGACACATTTATAGGATATCTAGTGTGAACAGCTCTCTTTGCATTCCACAGTATCTCTATGGGGCTAAGGTCTGGACTCTAACCGGGCCACTCCAAAAGGTACATTTTATTTTTATTTTTCTGAAGCCAGTCTGTGGTGGACTTACTTTGATCCTTATGGTCATTGTTCTGCTGTATCACCCAACTTCTACTAAGCTTCAGCTGGTGGACAACCACCTTGACATAACCTGTATGATATTTTGGTAAACTTGGTAATCAATTTTCCTCTTGTTGATGGCAAGTGGTGCAGACTCTGAGGCAGTGAAGCAAGCCAGTATCATAGCATCACCATGTGATCTGTGATATACCACTCCCCTTTGGTAAATAAACTCACCAAATTCTTATGCCTCTCAAATTAATGAGTGGCATACAAGGCTTTTCATAGGGACCTGCTCTTGTATTTTCCTCAGATCTCCTACTTCCACCACTTCTTCCCTTCTAGGGGGCTCTCAGGCATTAAATAATGGAAGTAAAAGAGAAACTCCATTAGTGCAATACCTTAAAAAAAAATAACTAATATCCAGCTAAAAAATGCTACTCACAAGCATCAATAAAAAAACAGGCTCATCAAAGTTCCCAATGACAATTAGGGAAGCTCTCCTGCCAGACCTGCTACAGCGAAAAGGCAAAACGAGTAACCAGCACCTCAGCTTGTCCACTTGCTGGCCATGCTTGCGAGTGGCATTTTTTTGCTGGGTTTTAATACATTTATTTTTATGGTATTGCTCATCGTAGTTTTTCTTTTTCTTATATTATTTAATTTTTGAAAGCCCCCTTAAAGGGGAAGAAGTGGTAGAAGTAGGAGACCTGAGGAAAACTGAGAGCAGGTCCCTATGAAAAGCATTGTATCATAATTATGAGAGGCTTAAAAATTTGGTGAGTTCATTTAACCAAAGGGGAATGGTATATCACAGGTCCTATGATGATGCTATGAAGACTAATGTCACAAATGTGATGCCTTGATAACTGGAGGTGAAAACTGTGAACACTGGGATCATTTTTACTTTTATGGTCACTGGGATCACTTTTTATTTTTGTGGATTTATATTATGATTATTTTTTATGTGTGAACACATATTGTTTATGTAAATAGTTTTGAATAAATGCAGATCATAGCGCTGCATCTAATTTTTAATTTACAATTTTATTTTGGTGTATTGAGGAGCTTATTTATTTTAAGGTGGCAGTGAATTGGTTTGGTGTCACTAAGTGGTAATTGCTCCTCCAGTGTGCAGAGTTTATTAAGAAGAAAGCCCATATCATGATATTCCCTCCACCATACTTCACCGTTGGGATGATGTTTTGATGTTTGTAAGCTGTGCCCATTTTGCTCTTTACATAGTGCTGAGCATTCTTTCTGAACAATTCATCTTTTGTTTCATAAGTCGACAAAACATTTTCCTAGTAGCTTTGCTGTCAAGTACCTGATCCGAGGCCAAGGTGCTGAGAGGGCTCCCCTTGCGGCTAAGTGCAGTACACCCCTGAAGGTGGTACAGGAGGTGTAGCACCCGAAGAAGTACAGGTTGCCAACAGGGTACTGAAGAGCTGGGCTGGTGATAACCTGATAAATGCTGGAGGTGGCAGGATACACAGCAAGGCAGATGTCTCTCGGGGAACTCCAGATGTACTTGGCAATCAGTGCACACAGGAAACAGAAGTAGAAACCAGGCCAGAGGTCAAACACAGATGATCAGTCAGGAGGCAGAGGCAGGTAGCAGAAACAGGAACTTGGCCGAGGTCATACATGGAAAGGCAAGCAGATAAGAAGTAGCAAAGTCTGTAATGCAAGCCGGGGTCATACATGGGTCATCAAACAGGAGTAAAGTCGGTAGAGCAAGCCAAGGGGTCAACGCCAGGAGAAAAGATTAGACAGGTCTGGAACAAGCCAGAACACAACAGGTAATCCAAGGAATACACACATAGGCTCGTAAACACAGGAAGGCTGATGACAATCCAGCAATTTGGTGGAATCAGCAGCAGTCTTTGATAGGCCAGCAAGCAGCCACATCTGTCACGTTATGCATGCACCATTGCGCATGCACGCTCGCGATTTGCCACCGTGCACCTGCCTGCGCCAATTCGCCATTCTTCTGACAATGCGCATGCGCATGGGAGCGCGCTGGATGCACCCAAATTACTGACTAATTAGATGTCATTGAAGTAATGGGTCAATGGGTCAATAAGTTCACATAATTTTTCCTCCAGCACTGTGAAAAATTAATGGTCAATGGTGAACTACTGCAGAAAGCCAATTGATTCTAGGAGGTTTGCATACTTTTTTTCATATATATATATATATATATATATATATATATATATATATATATATATGTATATACACACACACACATTTTGTATTTTGATTCAACATTCAAAAATGTGCACATCTGTTTGCACCTGGATGAGGGAGCTGTAAATTTGTCTCTATGAAGTACTAGCTTTATGTTCGGGTCGAACATGAGTTTGACTCGAACATCGAGTGTTTGCCCGTTCGTTGGAAAACGTAAGTTAAGGGGTGTTTGTGGCAAATTTTAGCGCTGCATAACACCCCATAATGCACTGATCGCAGTGCATTGCTGTATGATGAAACACACAGATCCACGTCCTGTCAGGGGAGAGGAGACCGATGGTGTGTTCTCAGTACAGAGGAACACCGATCAGTCTCCTCCCCTTGTGAGTCCCCTCCCCCTACAGTTAGAATTACTCCCTAGAAAACCTAATTAACCCCTCGATTACTCCCTAGTGTTAACCCCTTCCCTGCCAATCACATTTATACAGTAATCAGTGCATTTTTATAGCACGGATCGCTGTATAAATGTGAATGGTCCCAAAATAGTGTCCAATATGTCCGCCGCAATATAGCAGTCACGATAAATATCGCAAATCACCGCCATTACTAGTAAAAAAAAAAATAATAATAATAAATGCTATAAATCTATCCCCTATTTTGTAGACGCTATAACTTTTGCGCAAGCCAATCAATATACGCTTATTGCAATTTTTTTTACCAAAAATATGTAGAATACATATCGGCCTAAACTGAGGAAAAAATTTGTTTTAAAAAAAATTGGATATTTATTATAGCAAAAAGTAAAAAATATTGTGTTTTTTTTCAAACCTGTCACTCTTCTTTTGTTTATAGCACAAAAAATAAATAAAACCGCAGAGGTGATCAAATACCACCAAAAAAAAGCTCTATTTGTGGGGAAAAAAAATATAACAATTTCATTTGGATACAATGTTGCATGACCGCACAATTGTCATTCAAAATATGACAGTGCTAAAAGCTGAAAAATTGCTTGGGCAGGAAGGGGGTGAAAGTGCCCTGTATTGAGGTGGTTATATATATATATATATATATATATATATATATATATATATATGTATGTACGTATATATATATATATATACATATATATATATATATATATATATATATATATATATATATACATATATATATATATATATATATATATATACATATATATATATATATATATATATATATATATATATATATATATATATATACAGCCAACAGAACTCGAAGCTCATCCCTAGTAGGGGTACCCCATACTCATTCACATAGGGTGGGGGGCCGGGGTCTGGGGGCCCCCTTATTAAAGGGGGCTCCCGGATTCCGATAAGCCCCCCACCCGCAGACCCCGACAACCAACGGCCAGGGCTGTCGGGAAGAGGCCCTTGTCCTCATCAACATGGGGACAAGGTGCTTTGGTGTGGGGGGGGCCCGCAGGGCGCCCCCCTGCCCCAAAGCGCCTACCCCCCATGTTGAGGGCATGCGGCCTGGTACGGTTCAGGAGGGGGGGGGGGCGCTAGCTCGTCCCCACCCCCATTTCTGACCGGCCGGGCTGCGTGCTCGGATAAGGGCCTGGTATGGATTTTGGGGGGGACCCCCACGCAGATTTTTCGGCGTAGGGGGTTCCCCTTAAAATCCATACCAGATGTCCCTTAATGTTCATGGGCTGAACTCAAATAAAAAAAGACATCTCGCACTGAAAGAACTTAGGCGATCAGGGGCAGACATAGCTCTACTACAGGAAACACATTTCAATAAGGGGGATGCCTTCGCCTTCGCATCCAGACAATATCCTCAGGTCTTTCAAGCATTTAACCCCCGCAAACGTGCAGGTGTGACAATCCTATTTAAGCACGGTTCCCTGTTCAAATGCTTAGAGTCCTTTATTGACCCAAGGAGACACTACATAATTTTATGAGGCCAGTGGCAAACGAAGGCGGTAACTATTTGTAATATCTACGCTCCTAACAAGCACCAGATACACTTCCTATCTAAGGTCTTTTCGCGCTTATTTAAGTCCCCCAATGAATGTTTGATCGTAGGTGGCGATTTTAATCTGGCTCACTCAGTAGGTCTGGATCGCCACGTGATCAACCCCTCAGCCCCTCAGACCCGAGCCGCCCGTGATTCCAAACTATTTAGACATTTAACCAGACGCCATGCCTTATTTGATGCATGGCGAGCACTCCACCCAGGAGACAGACAATATACATTTTTTTCGGCCCCTCACCGTATGCACTCCCGCTTAGACTACTTCTTCGTTAACAACGCCACCCTACGGGTCACAAAGACAGCTCAGATCCTTCCCATTTCTTGGTCAGACCATGCCCCAGTAATTCTATCACTTGAGATGGGAATCACTGCATGTAAACCTAGCAACTGGCAGTTAAATAACTTCCTCCTCCAACATATCCCGTCTAGGTCGGAACTAGAGACGACTTTGAAAAACTACTTCTAATGCCGCGTACACACGAGCGGACTTTACGGCAGACTTTGCCCGGCGGACTTTTCGACGTACTTTACGACGGACTTTCCTAATGAACGGACTTGCCTACACACAATCCACCAAAGTCCGTCGAATTCGTACGTGATGACGTACGACCGGACTAAAACAAGGAAGTTCATAGCCAGTAGCCAATAGCTGCCCTAGCGTGGCTTTTTGTCCGTCGAACTAGCATACAGATGGCGGACTTTTCGACCGGACTCGATTTCAACGGATTAATTTAAAACATGTTTCAAATCTAAGTCCGTCCAACTTTTGAGAAAACAAAGTCCGCTGGAGCCCACACACGATCGAATTGTCCGACGAAATCCAGTCCGCCGGGCAAAGTCTGCCGTAAAGTCCGCTCGTGTGTACGCGGCATTAGACAATAATACTCCCGATGTCTCCCTCACAACCCTTTGGGAGGCTCACAAAGCAGTTCTTAGGGGACAATGTATTGCGATCTCTTCAGCCATGAAGAAAAATGCGATAGCATCTAAGCTTCAGACTGAAAGAGAACTCAAAGCCCTAGAACTTCGCCTACAGGCTTCACCATCTATAACTCTCCTTAAAAAAAGTGGTCTGTCTCAGAAACAACCTTCGAGATCTAGCACTAGGCCAAGTAGAGAAGGCACTTCTCCGGCTAAAGCAAACCTATTACGATAAAGGCAATAAAGCCCACTCCCTCCTAGCGCGCAAACTGTCTGAACGCTCCCATATGTCCACCCCCCACCAAATTAAAGATAGGAAGAGCGCTCTGCTAACACACCCTCAAGACATAGCCCAGACCTTTGGGGAATTCTACACAACCCTATATAACAATCATGAGATCCCTCGTGATCCACTATCCCCTGACTTAAATGACTGAATGCGACACTATTTAGAAGACAGCGGACTTCCCAGACTCCAGGGTGCGGACCATGTGTCACTTAATGCTCCAATTACAGAGGAAGAAATAACAGCCACTATAAAAACCCTGCCTACACACAAATCCCCTGGACCGGACGGTCTCCCCTACGAGTACTACAAGGCATTCCTCCCGATTCTCCTACCCTACATGTGTAAGATGTTTAACGCCTTTTTTCAGAAAACTACCATTCCCGCGGACATGCAGAGATCATTTCTCACGCTGATCCCCAAGCCTGACAAGGACCCCTCAGTATGTGCCAGTTACAGGCTAATCGCACTTCTAAACTCTGATTTAAAATTTTTTACTAAACTTCTCTCAATGCGATTGAATCTGATACTTCCTTCCTTAATACACAAGGATCAGGTGGGCTTTGTCCCCCTGCGTCAGGCGGGGGATAATACGAGACAAATTATTGACCTGATAGACGTGGCGAACAGAGAGGGACTGGGTGCGCTGGTTCTTGGTCTGGACGCAGAAAAGGCTTTTGACCGCCTTGGCTGGCCTTTCCTGTTCGCCACGTTGCGCTGCATGGGATTCCGAGGCCCTTTTCTGCAGGCTATTAGACACTTGTACACTAATCCCTCATCCCAAGTAAAGACCCCCTTTGCTTTATCGTCAGCTTTTCCGATTGCAAATGGAACTCGCCAGGGGTGTCACCGCTATTATTTGCGTTGTGTGTTGAGTCCCTGGCGGCAACCATCCGGAAAAACAAGAGCATACATGGGATTCTGGTGAGAGGTAGGGAATTTAAGCTGGCATTGTTTGCTGACGATATCATACTTACCCTGACTCCGCCTAGGATCTCACTCCCCAATCTACACGCTGAGCTTGACCTGTACAGATCCCTATCGGGCTACAAAATAAATGCAGCTAAATCTGAAGCTCTACCTATTAACATACCGACTCAGGAGATCCAACATCTACAACAATGCTTCCCTTATCACTGGAATGAGTTATCCCTTAATTACTTGGGAGTCCAGATTACTCCCTCTTACCCTACCCTATATAGAGCCAACTACCCCCCTTTTCAAAAATATAAGAGACCTCCTAAGAAAATGGAAAGCTCATCATATCTCCCTTTTAGGGAGGATAGCTTCGGTTAAAATGGTTATTCTGCCAAAGCTGCTCTATCTATTCCAAACACTTCCCATTCCAGTCCCAACGGTGGAGCTGCGGAAACTACAGGCGGATATGATACGCTACGTTTGGAATTATAGGAGACATAGAATACCATGATCGGTCTTGTTGGCATCGCGAACAGACGGCGGGTTGTCCTTCCCTGACATAACCAAATATTATCAAGCTGCCCAATTGCGAGCCCTGGCCTCCTGGTTCACCCAATGCTCTTATAACAAGTGGACAGAAATTGAAAAACTATGGATGGCACCAGTCCACCCGAACAGTATGTTATGGAATGCGATGGCGAAGGTAGACCCCGCCCAGCTCCTGGGCCCCATGCTTCACCTTAACACGCTCTGGCGTAGATTGTCACGAGCCCACAAACTATGCTCCGAGAGATCACCCCTTACGTCTTTCCTTTATAACCCCAAACTGCCTGCAGGTCTCACGCACCAGATGTCCTCCCCGTGGGCGATGAGAGAAGTGTTCCACTTTGGCCATTTAGTCCACCCATGCACACGTAGGCTTCTTTCCTTTGCGGAACTTCAAAAAAAATTTGGCCTCCCACCGCAGGTATTCTATGGATACCTGCAAATTAGACCCTATGCTCAATCTATTGCCCCGGACCTACAATTCTCAACTCCGACTACATTTGAGGGCCTGATATTGGAAGGCTCGGCTAGACGTGGGCTAATTTCTGATATATACCAAATATTAAATTCCTATAGCTTCTTAGACCAGGGCAAGCACACATACATGCTCCGCTGGGAGAAGTATTTAGGCGAAGAGATACCAGAAAACACATGGCAGGTGATCTGGTCCCAGGCAGCCAAGAGTTCACTTTGTACTTTGTATAAGGAGAACGCATATAAAATTATTTTTTTCTGGTACATGACGCCTGATGTTCTCCGAGCCATTTACCCTTACAGTTCGGATAGATGTTGGCGATGCCACAGAGATAGAGGGACCCTATACCATATCTACTGGTCATGCCCTAAAATAGTTCCGTTCTTGACGGAGGCTCAATTACTACTGAATCGCTTGCTGGGGGTGAAAGTTATAAATTATTTCTTCTCGGGGTGTCTGGGTTGAATATACCCCGCCACTCCAGGAAACTGCTAGGCCATGTACTCATGGCGGCGAGGTGCCTGGTTGCCCTGCGCTGGAAAAAACAGACCCCTCCCACTCAAACAGATCTTTACACCAGAATAAAGGATATAGAACTTATGGAAAAAATGAGAGCCCGATTGCAGGATAGATTGGAGACACATGACAAGGTTTGGGAGGACTGGCACAGGCGAGAGGACCCACCCTAGGCTGGCGACAGAGCCCCCCCCCCTCCCCCCCTCCTCCTTCCTACATTTTCTTTTCTCTTTCTTTCTCTTTTTACTATCCTTTTCCTTAATGTTGGACTATGTCCAGAACAAAATAGATACATGTTGGTTGACGAATTTTGAAGATACGGAATTTGCTATATTACTACTTTATCTGGATGATTATATCCTACTGCCTACTGAATACCAGTTTGAATGTCTGCCAAATGTTTTTTGTATCGAGCGAACTACAAATCTTTTGTATCTATATATACCTGTGTCTAATAAAAACTGTTATTTGAAAAAAAAAAAAAAATCCATACCAGACCGAGGGGCCTGGTATGCCCCTGGGGGGAAACCACGCCATTTTTTTATTTAAAATTTAGCGCGGCGTTCCCCCTCATGATTCATACCATACAGCTGTCAGCACTGCCTGTCGCTCATCGCAAAAGGAAACAAAAAAGTTTTCCTTTCCCGATGAGCGAGCCAGCTCGGCGCTGGCTCCCGCGACGGGGCTCACAGGTGTCAAATCTCGCCGATAACAGCGGTGAGATTGACATAATATCGCGGTCACCAACTGTATGTCTGAAGCGCATCAGCACCAAAACAACAGCCGCTTGGGTACCACATGCTTGACTAGACATATGACGACCTCTTATGCAGTCCGTTGGCAACAGCACTTAAAAGACCCACATCAAAGAACAAGGCAAACCTCTTCTTGCTCCTCATCAGCTGGGATCTCCAACCCCACTATACTTCCAGTCCTCTCAGAAACCTGCACTGAGAGGAATGAAGGTATAGAAATAGGTGTCCCAAGTACTTACGGTCAATCTGCTAGCGGTACACCAACATCGGATTTTAGCAGTCAAATTTCCCTACCCCAGTTGCTAAACCTTCAAAAGAAATTTGGTCCCAATCATCCACACGCTCAGCGTCTGAATGCTAGCTTGGCCAAATTGCTAGCACTGCAACTGCTGCCTTTTCAGCTGGTAGACTCTGCCCCCTTTCGTGAATTTGTGGAATGTGCGGTACCTCAGTGGCATGTTCCCAAATGCCATTTCTTTTCATGGAAGGCCATTCCGGCTCTCTATCAGCATGTGGAAGGCAATGTCTTGGCCTCGTTGGACACGGCAGTCAGCAGTAAGGTGCATATTACCACTGACTCATGGTCCAGAAGGCATGGACAGGGATGTTACTTTCCTTTCACATGCACTGGGTAACTCTGCTGGCAGCAGGGAAGGATGCAGGACAGGGTTCAGTATTGTTGGAGCTTGTTCCGCCACCACGCCTCCAAAATGCTAGTAGTGGTGATTCTGCCACAGCTCTCTCCTCCACCCCCTCCTCTTCCTCTTCCTCTATGGCCTCTTCCTCTGCAGATTTGTCCTCTGAACCAGTGGTGTTCTGTAGGCGTTCAAGGGGCTACGCAAACACTCAGGCAAAAAGATGCCATGTAGTGCTTGAGTGGGTCTGCTTAGGGGACAGGAGCCACACTGGGCAGAGATTCTGTCAGCTCTGCAGGGGCAGGCTCAGAGGGGGTTGATGCCATGCCAGCTTCAGCCAGGAATGGTTGTATGTGACAATGGCACCAACCCCATCTCCGCCCTCCGACAGGGACACTTGACCCATGTTCCCTGTTTGGCTCACATCCTGAATTTGGTGGTGCAGTGGTTCTTGACCAGGTACCTGGGCTTACAGGATCTCCTGAGGCAGGCCAGGAAAGTCTGTGGTCATTTCTGCCGGTCATATAATGCCAGTGCTCGGCTGGCTGACCTTCAAAGGGAATGCAACCTGCCCAAGAACTGCCTCATTTGTGACATGCCCACCGAGTGGAACTCAATTTTGGCAATGCTGCAGCAGCTGCACACGCAGCAGAGGGCCATCAATGAGTACCTGTGTGAGTATGGCACCAGGACAGGGTCAGGGGAGCTTGGCTTTTTTTTGCCACGCCAGTGGCTACTGATCAAGTATGCATGCACTGTCCTGTCACCATTTTAGGAGACCACGAGGATGGTGAGCAGTGACAGTGCATGCATCAGTGATACTATCCCTCTTGTCCTCCTGTTGGAGCACACACTTCATGGAATAATGGACAGGGCACTTGAGGCAGAACAGCGGGAGAAAAAGGAGCACTTCCTTACCTCTCAAGGCCCCCTTTATCCAGATAGTATTCCTGCGGGCCCGCCCATCACACAGGAAGAAGAAGAGGAGGAGGACTAGGATTGTGTCAGCATGGAGGTGGAGGATAACACTCAGCATAAGCAGCAGTCTACAAGGGATAATTTTCAGTCCCCAGAAACCCATGGAGTTGTATATGGCTGTTAGGAGGTGGTTGCAGATCATGTAAACCTTAGTGACCCAGAGGACTCAGGATCAAATGCCTCTGCAAACTTACGCTGCATGGCCTCCCTGATCCTGCAAAGCCTGCAAAAGGACCCTAGGATTCGTGGTATCAAGGAGGGGGATCATTACTGACTGGCAACCCTTCTTGATCCACGTTACAAGGGTAAGGTTGCAGAACTTATCCAGCCTTCGCAGAGGGAGCAGAGGATGAAACATTTTCGGGAAGCCTTGCAGAAAGGTTTGTGCAATGCGTTTCCAGAGCCTGGGAGGTTACAATTTCCTGGTTCTGGACAACGTGTTGCTGAGGCTTCGTTCAGTCACAGAAAGAATGGTGGAGAAGGTGGCCAATGCCTTCAGACAATTCTTCATTCCTCAGCGCCAAGGTCTGATTGGTTCCAGCAACCATCGCCAGCGTCTGAATTACATTGTGCAGGAATATCTAGGGGCAAGATCAGACTTGGTGACCTTTCCAACACAACATCCACTGGGTTACTGGGTCTTGAGGATGGACCACTGGCCAGAGCATGCTCAATATGCAATTGAGCTACGGGCCTGTCCTGCATCCAGAATTCTTTCTGAATGCACATTCAGTGCTGCTGGAGGCTTTGTAACCGATCACAGAGTGCGCCTGTCCACAGACTCTGTTGATCGGCTCACATTCATAAAAATGAATCAGTCTTGCATCACCAGCTACCAAGCACCTGATGCTGATGTAACCGATTGATTTTTCTATGGATGTGGGATCCCTTGAAGACTGCCTATGCTGAGTGACTATCCTATTATGCTGAGTGACTATCCTATTCCTCCTCAATCTTCATAATGATAGCTTCTAAGAATATTTTTGGTTCAGGGCGCCACCACCACTGCCTAATGCCGTGTACACACAAGCAGAATGTCCAACAGAAAAAGTCAGATGGGAGCTTTTCATCGTATATTACGATCATATGTATGCCCCATCTGACTTTTTACGTCAAAAATTCTGACAGACCTAGAAAGAGAACATGTTCTAAATTTTTCAGACGGAACCAATTCCTATCAGGAAAACCACTCATCTGTATGCTGTTCCGACGTACCAAAAACAACGCATGCACTGAAGCAAGTACGAGACGGATGCTATTGGCTACTGGCTATTGAACTTTTTCTAGTCCCGTCCTACGTGTTGTACTTCACTGTGTTCTGGACGGTCGGAATTTGGTGTGACCGTGTGTATGCAAGACAGCTTGAGTGGAATTCCATCAGAATTCTGTTGGAAAAACCTTCAGCGTTTATTCCGACGGGAAAATCGGTCGTGTGTACAGTGCATAAAGCCCAATTTTTCTTCCCCTGTTTAACAGGGGCGTGTAATTACAATTTTTGATCAAATATTTCACAGCAGGGCTCGTTCCTGTGCTCAACAAGAGTATCTGTGAGGGGTTGCAGTGTTGTGGCACCACCACCACTGCCTAAGGCCCAATTTTTCTGCCCCTGGTTAACAGGGGCGCATAATTACAATTTTTGTTCTAATATTTCACAGTAGGGCCTGTTCCTGCGCTCAACAAGAGTATCTGTGAGGCTTTACAGTGTTGTGCCACCACCACCACCACTGCCTAAGGCCCAATTTTTCTGCCCCTGTTTAACAGGGGCATGTAATTACCTATGGTTCCAGAGATATGGGGCTCCTTGCGCAGCCTGTCAGAAACTAAATACAGAGCAGCCACTTTAAATACAAGCTGGCACACTCTGCTTGCAGCAGACTGAGAGGTTGAGCTCACAGTGCCTCTCACTTCTTGTCAGAGGCACTGAGCTCAATAAACAGCTTGGAGTCTTGGACCAATGGTAAAGTACCATTGGTCCCAGTTGTCCAATAAAAATGCTGCAGTGGAGGCACACCTCCCACAGCAGTGTCATAGAAGGGGCATGTGTCTAAAAGACAAATGCTCCCTTCCAGTCCAGCCCTCTTAACTACAAAGTAAAAACATATGTTTATTTGTATAAGATTTACCCACAATCCCATGTTTTTCTCACGCAGTTAAGAGGGAGAATGAGAATCTGCTGTCTGCTGAAAGGTACTGTTATATTCAAGCTAAATCATATATTTATATGCTATATGTTATAACATAATAATTTATTATTTATCTATTTACTGTGAAATTACTGGTTGGAAGTTATAACTTCAAACTTCAGTAATTTGTCAGTTAAGCCACCTTTTTGCGTACAGATTTTGAAAATATAGTAAATTACCTTAAAAACAAAATATATCAATTATTTGCATATTACTTATAGTAATTAACCCTTGCCACCCAGGCCAATTCTGACACTTCTCTCCTATATGTAAAAATCATAATTTTTTTGCTAAAAAATTACTCAGAACCCCCAAACATTATATATATTGTTTTAGCAAACACCCTATGGTATAAAATGGTGGTAATTGCAACCTTTTTTGTCATGCGGTATTTGCGCAGCAATTTTTTTAAACACTTTTTTGGGGGAAAAAAACTATTTCATGAATAAAAAAAAACACTAATGTTAGCCCAATTTTTTTGTGTAGTGTGAAAGATGATGTTACGCCAAGTAAACAGATACCTAATATGTCACATTTAAAAATTGCGCACACTTGTGGAATGGCGTCAAACTTCAGTACTTATAAATCTCCATAGGAGACACTTTAAAAATGTTTACAGGTTACATATAATCATATAGTGATTCCACGCTACAGCAATATTGTGCAAAAGGTACTCAATAAATAAAATAACATAAATAAACACTATGTAAATATTGTACAATAAATTGGAATACTAAAAGTGCAAAAGTAATAAGTCCATAAGTTGGTAAATCAATCTAGGGGCATTAGATTCAGTATGACGATGATCTCTTAATTACACATTCTTCCAATGAATGTCCAAAAAAGAATTATGCAAAGATACGTTTGAATAAATTGCACAGCAGGCAGGAAAGAAGTTTATAATCCCATAAATGGGCTCACAGAACCCTCACCTTCATATCTTGACTTGTCAGCATAAGATAATAAACAGGGATCTATTCCGTCATTCCAACTTCCACCACCAGGGGGTCCTCCGTTCTATTAAAGCGGAGTTCCACCCAAAAGTGGAACTTCGGCTCATCGGATTCCTCCCCCCCTCTGGTGTCACAATTGGCACCTTTCAGGGGGGAGGGGGGTGCAGATACCTGTATAATACAGGTATCTGCACCCACTTCCGGGAATAGACTCCCGCGGGAGTCACGCCCCCTCCCGCACTCCCCCGCTGTCTCCTGGGAAAGACACAGGTCCCAGGAGATAGCGGGGACCATTGAGAACAGGCAGCGCGACTCGCACATGCACAGTAGGGAATCGGGAAGTGAAGCCGCAACGCTTCACTTCCTGATTCCCTCACTTAGAATGGCGGCGGCAGCACCCGAGGAACGAAGGACAGTTCAGCCTCGGGTGCCGACATCGCTGGACCCCGGGACAGGTGAGTGACCTTATTTTAAAAGTCAGCAGCTGCAGTATTTGCAGCTGCTGACATGTAAAAAAATTTTTTTTTTTTTACCGGACTCACGCTTTAAGTGTAAAACCTTGGTATCTTGAAGTGTCAGCATAAACCATATACAGGAATCTATTCCGCTGTTTTAACATCCACCACCAGGGGTCCTGCATTCCACTAAGTGTGTAACCTGAATGGATGCTCCACATCCATGTCCTCATGTAATCTCGTACCCACAGACGGGGGGGGGGGGGGAATGGGTAAGGATGGGAGAGATAAAACTCCAATGGTGTAGTATGTTAGCGATAAATACATTTTATTTAAAAGGTAAAGCTGGACTCTTACATTAAAAATTCAAAAAACAGGCATAAACAGATAATATGGCGTCTGGACACCGTTCTCACATTACTTCCGGTATACTTCAACCTCCGGCCACTCCCTACGCGTTACGTCATCACGTGACTTCTTAAGGGGTTCCGGATTGGCTGTGGCAACTATGTTTATATCTAGTAAAACCAGAAATGGAGTAGCGGCCATTTTGTTGTGGTCCGCTGTATTTAACAACCACGGCCATTTTCTTATAGTCAATATTGCATCTCCACAGCGGCCATTCTGTGAAAAAGAACACCTCTGCTGACACTTCCAGAGCAGGGTTCTTATATATTAGCTGAAGCTAAGGATCAGCGCCGAGTGTCAACAGTTTAAAACCCGTGGCTACTTCTCGAACAAAGCCGCCACTTCCGCTTATGTAAAATCTACTATGACGGGCCAAGAGTGTATTTTTAAGAGCATTAATACGTACTCAGATAAAAAATTCCGCTAAACAATCCTGTGTGTATTAAAATGTAAAGGAGTAATGAAGAAAGCAAAAAAAAAGTAAAAAAGTAAAAAAAAAAAAAGGGGGGTAAACCAAAAGAATAGTGGGAAAAAAAAGAAAAAAATAATAAATAAATCAAATTAAGTTACAAAAAATAATAATAAAATAAAAATAAAATTAAAAATAAAAATAAAAATAATAAAAAAAATAAATAAATAAAAATATATAATAAAAATAAAATAAAATAATAAAAAATGAAAAATATAAAAAATATAAAAAAAGAAATGAAAAATGTTAAAAAATAAAAAAATATAAAAAATAAAACAAAACAAAAATGGGGAAAAAAGCAAATAATAATAAGCTATATGTAGATACTTGTCATTTCGGCTATGATTTATTATGCACTGTATATGTAAATACGGTGTATAAAAAAGAAAGATTATTAAAAAACTGTAAAAAAAACTTTAAAGGGGAGGGAATAGGTTAAAAATCTAACTGTAAAAATATCCCAATAATGTAGATAAATTCAAAGAAGGAGGTAAAATATTTGTTCTATTCCGGAATAAAAATGAGTACCGCATTCCAAAGTTATAAGCAGTGATAAAAAATATATAATATAATAATAGGTAAAAAAATTGCTCAGAAAGCAGTTGAGATCAAATTCAACATTTAGGCCTCCAGGTGTTAAACTTTTCATAGTATATATCCACCTTGACTCTTTCTGGCTAATAGTCCTGATCTTATGGCTACCTCTCCATGATGCGTTATATTTTTCTATGCCCCAGAATTGTAGCTGGGATGGATCTTTGTTATGTACTGCAGCAAAATGTTTTGAAACATTGTGTTTGGGAAACCCATTTATAATGTTCTGCACATGTTCTTTCACTCTGACTTTGAGTGCCCTTTTTGTTCTGCATATTTACTGTAAACTGAATAACGGAATAGATCCCTGTTTATTATCTTATGCTGACAAGTCAAGATATGAAGGTGAGGGTTCTGTGAGCACATTTATGGGATTATAAACTTCTTTCCTGCCTGCTGTGCAATTTATTCAAACTTATCTTTGCATAATTCTTTTTTGGACATTCATAGGAAGAATGTGTAATTAAGAGATCATCGTCATACTGAATCTAATGCCCCTAGATTGATTTACGAACTTATGGACTTATTACTTTTGCACTTTTAGTATTCCAATTTATTGTACAATATTTACATAGTGTTTATTTATGTTATTTTATTTATTGAGTACCTTTTGCACAATATTGCTGTAGCGCGGAATCACTATATGATTATTTGTATTTTTGAGTGGATTGTGAACACTGGAAGATTCTGCTACAGACAGTTTCTTCATCTATTAGATTGCACTTTCTTGCATGGTACGCACTTTGGTATTTATTTAGTAATTTTTATATACTAATCTTTACAGCTTTATAAGAGATTACTTTGAACACATTCTAGTAGCGCAATACCCTTTTTTAATTTACAGATTTTACAGGTTATATGTTTAGAGTTACAAAGGAGGTCTAGTGCTAATATTATTGCTCTCGCTCTAACGATTGTGGTGTATGTAACCTGTGTGTATCTGGCTCTGATACTAGCCAGTGCCTCACCAGCCACTGACCTCACAGCATGTCCCTGGTGTTTTGTGTACATACTATTATGGATCATGGATCAACCCACTGTGAATCTTTTCTCTTATAAAAAATGCCTAAACAAACTTCAGACAGATTGCATTTTTTCTGAAGTTTTAAAGGATTTGAAGCACTTGCCCTCTTAAGATGCTTCATTTAAAGAGACTATTACCATGAGCTTCCAACTTTTTATTGGCTATAAACTCTGCATCTTTGAAAGAACATCCATTGCTCATTCTCATGAAGAACATCAAACACGATTATACAACTATAAAGGCTAGATTGTTTAATCCTACACTGATTGAAACAAAAACACTTCCATTTCTGATACCATATAGCAGCTTGCTGGAGCCATGGTAATTTCTGTAAATGTTTAGTATCTATCAATTGATTCTGTTCCATAAGCAAATCACTTGCATTTGCCATTGAAGTAATAACATTGTCTCATCTGACATATTGTTTTGTAATAAAAGCTCTAATGTAAAATGGTTTCATATCCTGCAATGATTCAATGAACAAGCTTCTAGCTGCTTCTAGGGGATAATGTATGTTCTGCTTTGTTGATTCCATTGAAATAAAACAATAAAACAGTTTCTGATTTTATTTATTTTTCATGTTAGGGGCAGCATCTCTTAAATGATCAATTTTTCCAATGACTATGCTCTTTAGAAGCTAAAGTAATAATTTTCACCTTATTAGGTTGCTAAAATTTGGAATAAATTACTTGGAAAAAAAAAGTAATGGCAAGAATAAATATTAAACAAATGAAGAGCAAATGTGTAAGAAACATTTACATTATTTGTGCAACTAATATGTTGAAATCAGTGAGAGGTAAACAAATTATATGATTATATCAGCCAATTTAGGAAGACAGAAAAATACAAGAATATTAACATAGAAATTAAGAATTTCATAAAGTTATGAATATAAACATATTGGAATCCATTATTAAAGAGAAAATAAAAGTAAGTAGTAAAATTAAAGTTGTAATAAAATAAAGAAAATAAACTGCTGTGTGTCAATGCCCTCAATATTAAAATAGACATAGCTTTCAAGTTTAAAAATTAAAATGTGTAAACTTACATTTAAATTGACTGTAGCACATGGATTTGCAACACAAACACTAAATTCACTAAGTTATAAAGATCCTAATTTGCCATAGCAAGTTTTATTTTCAGCAATAAGGATTAGGGAAAACTGAAGATACCAGTCATATGGCTGAAAATAATGACTGCTCAACAGGGTTAAAAAATCCCCTACACCTGCTAATAACAATCTCCTGGACCAAGTCAACGTAGAGCTGAATCTTTGCCTTACTGACAGTGCCGGACACACCTTGCGTTGGTCCCGCCAGAAATGGTATGCTAAAGCAAATAAGCCAAATCAGATGCTAGCTAACGGATTGCGTACTTTTACCCCCAAATTTACTCCTATCACTTTACGCACTCACCATAATATTCTTTCTAGTAACCCAGTGCAGGTCCTAGAAGAATTTTGCCACGCTCTTACCGCATTCTATTCAGCTCCTGATCAGGCTAGCACCCAAGATACTGATTCCTTTCTGAACCGTCTCTCTCTACCTACGTTGTCTGCAGACCACACATCTCTTATGGATCGAGATATCCAAATGTTGGAAGTCCTCCAATGTATTAAAAGCCTGAAGGTAGGCAAGCGGCAAGGACCAGATGGCTTCACGGCACTGTATTATAGTAAGTTATCCGACGTTCTGGCCCCGCACTTGACAGCTATGTTTAATTCCATTAAAAATGGCCAGGCCTTTACATCAAACCTTTTGACTGCCTACATTGTGATGATACCTAAACCTGATCGTGACCACTCATCATGGGCCAATTTTAGGCAGATCCCTCCTATTAACACAGATATGAAAATCTTGACTAAAATCTTAGTTAACCATCTAAATTCTTTTCTCCCTCATTTAATTAAAAAGGATCAGGTTGGCTTTGTTCCACAGCTTCAGGCAGGAGATTCCATTCGTCGAATAATACAATTGCAACATGTAGCCCATAACCGTCGCATAGCATCGATGCTTTTGTCTCTTGATGTGAACAAAGCATTTGGTACCTTGTCCTAGCCTTACCTTGTAAATGTACTCCGCAACTTAGGCTAAGATTAAGTGTTATGGATTTGAGTTGTCTCTCTTTTCTATTAAGAGGGGCACTCATCAGGGCTGCCCACTCTCTCCACTTTTGTTTATTTTGGCTTTGGAACCTTTTGCAGAGGTGGTCCATTCCCATCCAGACATAAAAGGCATCAATGTAGCGGGTTCTCTACATAAGATATCTCTATTCGCAGATGATATGCTGTTGTTCTTTATTTCACCTAGAATTTCGCTACCTAATTTACTATCCCTCCTGGATACTTTTGTCTCCCTTTCAGGACTCCATGTCAGCTCCTCTAAATCCAAGGCAATGTCGGTTACTCTTTCCTCCTCTGAGTTGGCGGCTCTGGTAGAATCTTTTCCATTTCATTAGCTCTCCTCCTTGCCCTACTTGGGAATCCGCCTTACTCCATAATACGAAGAACTGTACTAGACCAATTTTCCACCTTTATTCAGGAGACTGACCGACATGTTGTCCTCTTGGACTCACTTCCCACTGTCCTGGTTTGGAAGGATAGCTGCTAGCCGCATGTCTTACCTCCCAAAACTACTTTTATTTTTGAGTATTGCCTGTGACAATTCCCCCTCACATTTTACGTATACATCAACGCAGACTATTGAAGTTTGTCTGGGGATCCTCCCGACCCGGATCAATCAACAGGTTTTGTACACCCGTAGGATGGCGGCCTTTCAGTTACCACTCTATAGGCCTACTACACAGCAGCGAATATTGCCCCATTGGCCCACCTTCAAAAAACATACCAACTGCCACTTTGGGCTACTATCGATATTCTGGACTTGCACCCTATACCCATCTCTTCCCTGCCCTGGCTTCCACCTGCTCATCGCCCAACCATACTAGGACCGTGTCTTGCTCACTCCCTTCGACTGTGGGATTTAGTCAAATACTCTGCGCGTTTGATCTCACCCCACCTCCCTTTACTCCGTCGTATTCACTGCCCATTATTCCCCCCCAGGGTGCGAAAACCCTGCACAATTCTCCTGGTGGGTCACTAATGGGTTTTTTTTTCATACATTCTCTGTTTAGCCCCACTGGGATACTAACGTTTGATGTCCTACGATCCTCTCACGACATTCCCTTAAGAGAATACTATAGTTACCTGCAAATTAGACATTTTCTTCAACAGCTGATAAAATCCTGACCTACCCCATATACTTTGACCCCCTTTGAGAGCCTTTGTAGAGCCCGTCCACACTCCCCTGGACTTATCTTGCTAATCTATTCATCAGTAATCTCCTCTAAAAAACCTCCATTGAGACCTTATCATATCCAATGAGAAAGGGAACTGGGGAGGCAGCTTGATCCAGAGGATTGGAAAATCATGACTATACTTTCAAAATGCTCCAAAAATGTTATCATATTGGAAAATTCCTACAGAGTTTTATATAGATGGTACTATACGCCAGTTGGACTGGCCCATTTTATCCCCACTTATTCCCCACTTTGCTTCAGAGGATGCTCACAGGAGGGCACTATGGCACACGATTGGTGGTCATGTCCAAAGGTTTCCAGGTTATGGGTCAGAGTCTATGCCCTTCTTCGCAATATATTTCATGTTAATCTCAAGAGGGATCCTTACAAAGCTCTTCTTGGCAAACCAATTACCAAATTGCTTCATCTGGTGCGCCAACTGGCTCATCTTTTCTTCTCTTTCAAATATTTTATTGACTATTACACGGTACAATAAAAGTTTTACACCAATAACATTTTGTGGTGAAACAATGAGTATAACAAAACAAATAACAAGTAAAATATGTTTTTGAAATTAAATCTGTTAATCTGAAATCTGTTTGGTGATGTTATCCAAATTCTAGTGTTTTATCACAGGCTTTGAGGTTCTGCAGTTGCAAACAGTGAACGGTGAAAATTAAAACAGTTTAACATTATCGTAAAACAAGGGTGTGGAGGGGACAAAGTTGTCGATGGGGTGATAGAACAACTAACTGTGGGATAGTTGGGGGAATTAATCAGACATTTCCAGGGCCAAGTTATGGCAATGTGGCTCAGCGTTTCCCGGGGTGAGGATCAGTGAACCAAACTAACCCGAGTGTCCCCTATGTAAGGTGGTCATTCAGGAGAAAGCAAGAGTTTGGAGTGGAGGTAGGGGGAAGGGAGGGAGTCTCCAGAGAGGGCCGTTGGTCTAGAGAGCCAGGTGCGAAAAAAATGTAGTGGTGTGGTGGGTGGTGTTCTCCTTTAAGGTAGTAGTAGCAAGCTGTCAAAGCCCGGAGGTAGGTAGTGTTCGATTCATGGGTTCCACAGTGAACACTTTGGACACTTTGTCAAGAAGAACTGCTTCGATTTTTGCGTGAATCATTGCCTGTGTTACTCTTTGCCTGACTGATACTGTGCAAAGTGAAGCAGATTTCCATGCTTTCGCTATAGTTTGTTTTGCTGCAGTGGTTACAAAGAGCATGAGTTTGAATTGGCGGTGAGTTATGGCTTGTGGTTTGCTATTCGGGAGTGTTACAGTCAGTGTTAATTTTAGTCTTAGGACTAAAATGACGTTTTAGTCCCATTTTAGTCTTCTGCAATTGTTTTAGTTTTAGTCGTATTTAGTCGACTAAATCTCCAGTACATTTTAGTCGACTAAAATGTTCTACGTTTTAGTCGACTAAAATCTCCGGTACATTTCAGTAATTGCATTTTAGTTTTAGTCATAGTCTTTTGACTAAAATGGCATTTTAGTTTTATTCTCATTTTAGTCTTTTGACTAAAATGGCTTTTAGTTTTAGTCGTATTTTAGTCATATAAATTGTTTTAGTTTTAGTCGTATTTTAGTCTACTAAAATAGTATTCATTTAGTCGACTAAAATGCTTTAGTCATTTTTGTCGACTAAAATGTTTTAGTCGTTTTAGTCGACTAAATTAACACTGGCTGCAGTTGGATCAGGTGTTAATATTAAATATGTTGGGGAGGATTTTGAACACTTCCAACCAAAAGGAGTGGGCTATAGGGCATTCCTACCAAATGTGTACATGTGTGCCCGGGGAAGTGCAGCCACGGAAGCAATGGGAGGGATATTGGGGAAGAAATTTAGATATTCTGTCCGGGAATAAGTACCATCTGGTGATTACTTTGTAGTTGGTGTCAGGAGCCATTATATTTGGTGAGGCCAATTTGGTTGTTTGCCAGATTTGACTCCAATATAGTGTATCTGGTTGGAGGTGAAGGTCAGTCTCCCATTTGTTTGTGTAGGTTGGGGAGGAGGAGGTTGTGTGTGAGAGTAGCTGGGCCTATAAGTTGGATATAAGTCCATGTCTGTGGGGGTCAGTTTTGCAAGTATGATCAAAGATATTGAAACCTGGGGTCGTTGAGTCTGTGGGAACATTGTGGGTCAGGACATTTTTAATTTGTAGGTATCTAAAGGTGTCCACGGCTGAAAGATCATATGTTTCGCACAGTGTGGGAAAGGGTGTGATATGAGCAGATTTGAAGAAATGGTGGACGCGTATCAATCCTGTGATTTGTGATTGTCCGGCGTTGAGCAGGGTTTAGCCATAGGAGATTTGAGGTGGAGAGAGGGTCTCAGTCGACTGATTCTAGTGCGACCCATAGTGGGGTTTCCTTGGTGGTGTAGTATTTGGGTAACTGTGATAGTTGAGCGGCATAGTAGTATTTTGTGAAATTTGGAACACTAATTACTCCTTGGATGCGGGGGGGCATATAAGGTGGGTTTTGGTAGATGGGGTCTGAGTTTGCCCTAAATGAATTGGGATGCCTTGCATTGTAGAAAGCATAGGAAGTGTGAAGGGATTGCTATGGGGAGTACTCTAAATAAATATAGGATCATAGGGAGGATAGATATTTTGACCACCGTGATTCTGCCCATCCATGCCAGTGGCAAGAATGACCAGTTCGTCAGGTGGTTGGTAAGTTGTGTCAGCATTGGTGGGTAGTTTGCCATGTAGAGGACTGCCGGGTCCGCTGTAAGTTTAATAACTAGGTAGGAGATACGCATTGTAGACCAGACAAATGGAAGAGAGTCCTGTAGTTGAGTTTGAAGGGCATATTGATATGTTTAGGGCTGTAGACTTATGAGGATTTATTATGAGGCCCGGCACTTTTCCAAATTTGGAGAGGGTGTTCATGAGATTCGGTGCTGATGTTAGGAGGGGAAGTGAGGAATACCAGGACATCATCAGCAAACATGTATTGTTTATGATGGTGGTCTCCTAGTTCCAGTCTTCTGATGTTCAGTTTGGAAAGGATGAGCTGAGCCAGGGGTTCGATAACCAGGGCAAAGAGGAGTGGAGATAGGGGGCATCCCTGATGGGTTCCTCTCTCTATGACAAAGGGGTCGGATCGGAATACTGAGTAGGATACCTAAGCTTTTGGATTCTGACATAAAGTGGCGATCCAGTGCAGGAAATGTGTTCCGAATACCCACCAGTGAAGGATGCAGTCTAGATAAGACCAGGATAGCGAGTCTAATGCCTTTCGTATGTCAAGTGAGAGGAAGCAGGTTGGGATGCGGCGGGATTGAGCAGCATGAGCTAGGAGTGTAGCTTGGCATATGTTGTCACCCACTTGTCTGGAGGGGATAAACCCAGTTTGGTCTTTGTGGATTAAGGTTCCTATAATGGGGTTGAGTCGGGTAGAGAGAATCTTAGCAAGTATCTTGATGTCTAGGTTAAATAGGAATAACGGTCTGAAGTTGGAGGACCAGGACGTGTCATCTGTATTTGGCTTTGGGATCATGGAGATGGAGGCAATGAGGGATTTGGTGTGGAAGGAGTGACCTGCGAGGAGAGAGTTGAAGGCTTCAGCCATGATGGGGGTTCAACGTCTTTTCACTGCAACTAAGTTAACCATTGCAAGGGCATGGAAGACTCCTGTCAGGAAAGGGTCCATTCGCTGGTAAGATATATCATTTGGCACGCAGTACTGGGGTCCACCAGCAGGTGTCTCCTGGCAGTGTTGAACTGTCAGGAGAATATTTCCCTGCTGGTGTCATTTCATCTTTTGGCCGCAGTACTGATGTCCACCAGCGGATGGATCCTGGCAGTATGGAGCAGACAACACTCCCTGCGCTCAGGTGGGACTTGAAGCCAATTAGAGTCAGCCCTATAAATACCCGGCAAGCCCTCACATGCTCGCCTTGGTATCTTTCTCCCTGTGCCTTGACCTTGCTGCCTGTTTCCGGATTGTGTACCTGTTCTGTCCCGCTCTGCTCTGATCCTATCCGATCCCTATCCCAGGCCATCCTGTTCTTGTCCCTCCTGATTCCCTTGGATCCCTTCCCTGCAGCTTTACCATCCATCCTCTCCCCTTCCTGCTGGTTCCCGTCCTTACCCATCTGCTGACTCCCCTGTGTATGACCTTGGCCTGGCTTTGTTTACGATTACGGTATCTCCATTTACTTGTATATATTGTTGTTTGTAGTGGGTTTGTGGTGTTGGTTTTGCACTGTTTATATTCCTTTTATTTATCACTTGTTTAATAAACACCATTATTTCACTTACATGTGCTTCTGGTCTCCTCTGTGCAGTCCACACAGTCTGGTCAATTAGATTCCGTGACAGTATACCAAGGCCATCCCTGACCAGATGTGGCTGCATTGAGGAAACCATCCTGGTTTATCAGGTCTGCTAATATGGATTTCAATGAAATCATTTATTATTCTCTGCTAGCAGAAGAGGATAATGAATATTGTCGCCAGATTTTAAAAGGGTGGACTAGTGACCAGCTGATGGAAACTATCCGATCAGCTCATTCCCTAGTGGATCAGGGGTATATGTCTTTTGAAGATGTTCAGCCCCTGATCCAGATATGTGCAAAACCAGCCCTGTCATGCATTCCCGAGGGAAGTGATGATTTTTCGCCCCCCTTTAATTATGGCCAAGTTGAATCCCTGGTTTGGTTGTTAGAGGATGATCCAGCCTATTTTATGGAACATTATTCCTCCTGTTCACAGCAAGTGTTGTCTAATTGCATCCAGTCGGTGCAATTCTTGATTAGTCAGGCTGTGTGTGAATCAGCGTTTGTTCAACCTGTGCTGCAGGCATGGTCAGATCTCCTGTCTATAGCTAAGCCACAATATTCCAGCCCTGCCATTAATCATCTGTCTTCCCAAAAATGTATCTCCCCGTCGCCTATGGCAACCTCAGCTACAGTAAAAAATAAATAAAAACCTGCGCTCAGTGCAAAAATAATCAATAGTGATTAAAAAACGTGAATTGGGTCCTGCTGCTGAACACTATAACCCCGATATAAGGCAAGACTAGTAGTAGATAATAATCAGTGCAGCGCTGGACAAAAACAGAGTGAATAATAGTAAAAATAAATATTACTAAAAAAATAAATAGCAGCAATAAAGTGATAATGTAGGTACTATAAACAATCCATAATATTGAGAAACCATCAATGTGTAAATATTCATCTATAAAAGTTAATTGTAATAAAGAAGAATGGTGATAAAGAAAATGGTGAAAAAAAGGGGGGAAAAAAAGTCCAAACTAGGTAAAAAAAGTCCAAAGATATATTGGTGCAAAATCAATCCAGCGATGTGATCAATAGTGACAACCACCACCAGAGAGCAATAAAGGCTTACCAGAAAGCCTGCGACCACCCTTATTCAGGGGGGTCAAAACAGGCTTAGTAGATCAACGTTGGTATCCTGTTGAAACCGCAATCGATGTCCTGTAGATCGCTCTCAGCATTAACTTCCCATCAGCAGTAGATAATACCCAGGGAAGATGGAATGGTTCCAGGAAGGACCATATGGCCAGTGTCCAAACAAGGAAAAACCATAAAAAGAGAGAAGGGGACTCCAGTAGTGCAGATAACCAGGGACGTTTTAATAAAAATTAATTAAAAATAAAAATACATTGCACCAGTTCGTACATAAAGTGCATGTAAATTACAAATAAAGTGCATAAAAATGTCAGATGCACTGCAATACATCAGATGTACATACACAAGATAAAGTGGTGATAAAGTGGTGTATGCAGGAAGATGCTTATAGGCACCAGCAGTGAGACTGTCACGACCAGCGAGACAGAAAAACTTCACCGCCGTTTAAATTAAAATCGCGCATGCGCAAAGCGAGTTCACGTTGTGACCCTACGGCCGTTTCGTCACAACTGACGTCATCAGGGGTACGTGATCGCGCACGCGCATGCATATTAAATAGCCAAACAGCGCTTCAGAAAGCCGCGCTATTGGCTAGCTCAGACCAAGCTGGATACTGCGATTGGTTAACTGGGATATCCCCCATCTTTCATTGCCCCCTGTGTGGGATATCCCAGTTAACCAATCGCAGTATCCAGCTTGGTCTGAGCTAGCCAATAGCGCGGCTTTCTGAAGCGCTGTTTGGCTATTTAATACGCATGCGCGTGCGTGATCACGTACCCCTGATGACGTCAGTTGTGACGAAACGGCCGTAGGGTCACAACGTGAACTCGCTTCGCACATGCGCGATTTTAATTTAAACGGCGGTGAAGTTTTTCTGTCTCGCTGGTCGTGACAGTCTCACTGCTGGTGCCTATAAGCATCTTCCTGCATACACCACTTTATCACCACTTTATCTTGTGTATGTACATCTGATGTATTGCAGTGCATCTGCCATTTTTATGCACTTTATTTGTAATTTACATGCACTTTATGTATGAACTGGTGCAATGTATTTTTATTTTTAATTAATTTTTATTAAAACGTCCCTGGTTATCTGCACTACTGGAGTCCCCTTCTCTCTTTTTATGGTTTTTCCTTGTTTGGACACTGGCCATATGGTCCTTCCTGGAACCATTCCATCTTCCCTGGGTATTATCTACTGCTGATGGGAAGTTAATGCTGAGAGCGATCTACAGGACATCGATTGCGGTTTCAACAGGATACCAACGTTGATCTACTAAGCCTGTTTTGACCCCCCTGAATAAGGGCGGTCGCAGGCTTTCTGGTAAGCCTTTATTGCTCTCTGGTGGTGGTTGTCACTATTGATCACATCGCTGGATTGATTTTGCACCAATATATCTTTGGACTTTTTTCACCTAGTTTGGACTTCTTTTCCCCCCTTTTTTTCACCATTTTCTTTATCACAATTCTTCTTTATTACAATGAACTTTTATAGATGAATATTTACACATTGATGGTTTCTCAATATTATGGATTGTTTATAGTACCTACATTATCACTTTATTGCTGCTATTTATTTTTTTAGTAATATTTATTTTTACTATTATTCACTCTGTTTTTGTCCAGCGCTGCACTGATTATTATCTACTAACCTCAGCTACAGCCCAGTTTACTCAACCCCCTACCAAATACTACTACCCAGTCTCCAAGGGTAGCACCTATCCCGCCTTCAATCCACCTGTCTCTTCTCCTCCACCTGTAACAGTCCCACAAAACCCCTCTCTAGCTACAGTTCCTTGGTCTTCCTTCGATCCAGCTACTTTCTTTTCTTTCAGCCCTGCACCTACATACAAAACTGCACGGGCTAAACCAAAAAAGAAACAAAAATTCTTTCCTACCCACACGATCCTGCCAGTAACCCAACTTGCTTCCACACCAACTAACCCACCTGATTCTGTCAAACCTCTGCCTGCTATCCAGCCTGATGTCTGGGTGTCTGCCCTCCAGCCTGATGTCCGGGTGTCTGCCCTCCAGCCTGATGTCCGGGTGTCTGCCCTCCAGCCTGATGTCCGGGTGTCTGCCCTCCAGGCTGATGTCCGGGTGTCTGCCCTCCAGCCTGATGTCCGGGTGTCTGCCCTCCAGCCTGATGTCTGGGTGTCTGCCCTCCAGCCTGATGTCCGGGTGTCTGCCCTCCAGCCTGATGTCCGGGTGTCTGCCCTCCAGCCTGATGTCCGGGTGTCTGCCCTCCAGGCTGATGTCCGGGTGTCTGCCCTCCAGGCTGATGTCCGGTTGTCTGCCCTCCAGGCTGATGTCCGGGTGTCTGCCCTCCAGCCTGATGTCCGGGTGTCTGCCCTCCAGCCTGGTGTCTGGGTGTCTGCCCTCCAGCCTGATGTCCGGGTGTCTGCCCTCCAGCCTGATGTCCGGGTGTCTGCCCTCGAGCCTGATGTCCGGGTGTCTGCCCTCCAGCTTGAAGTGCCCATGCCAGCTGCCCAGCTTGAAGTGCCCATGCCAGTTGCCCAGCTTGAAGTGCCCATGCCAGCTGCCCAGCTTGAAGTGCCCATGCCAGCTGCCCAGCTTGAAGTGCCCATGCCAGCTGCCCAGCTTGAAGTGCCCATGCCAGCTGCCCAGCTTGAAGTGCCCATGCCAGCTGCCCAGCTTGAAGTGCCCATGCCAGCTGCCCAGCTTGAAGTGCCCATGCCTGCTGCCCAGCTTGAAGTGCCCATGCCTGCTGCCCAGCTTGAAGTGCCTATGCCTGCTGCCCAGCTCGATGACCCGGAGCCCACTGCCCAGCTCGATGACCCGGAGCCCGCTGCCCAGCTCGATGACCCAGAGTCCGCTGCCCAGCTCGATGACCCGGAGCCCGCTGCCCAGCTCGATGACCCGGAGCCCGCTGCCCAGCTCGGCTTGTTCCTGTCTGCTGCCCAGCTCGGCTTGTTCCTGTCTGCTGCCCAGCTCGGCTTGTTCCTGTCTGCTGCCCAGCTCGGCTTGTTCCTGTCTGCTGCCCAGCTCAAGTTGTTCCTGAGTGCTGCCCAGCTCAAGTTGTTCCTGTCTGCTGCCCAGCTCAAGTTGTTCCTGTCTGCTGCCCAGCTCAAGTTGTTCCTGTCTGCTGCCCAGCTCAAGTTGTTCCTGTCTGCTGCCCAGCTCGGCTTGTTCCTGTCTGCTGCCCAGCTCAGGTTGTTCCTGTCTGCGGCCCAGCTCAAGTTGTTCCTATCTGCTGCCCAGCTCAAGTTGTTCCTGTCTGCTGCCCAGCTCAAGTTGTTCCTGTCTGCTGCCCAGCTCAAGTTGTTCCTGTCTGCTGCCCAGCTCAAGTTGTTCCTGTCTGCTGCCCAGCTCAAGTTGTTCCTGTCTGCTGCCCAGCTCAAGTTGTTCCTGTCTGCTGCCCAGCTCAAGTTGTTCCTGTCTGCTGCCCAGCTCAAGTTGTTCCTGTCCGCTGCCCAGCTCAATGACTCTGACATGCCAGCCGTCTGCCCGGATGTGCCTGATGACCAGCCTGAAATGCCTTCTTCCACCATTCTGCCTGATGCCATAGACCATGGACAATTAAGACCAGTTGGAGCGTCCAGAGGCCGCTCCTTTAGGGAGGGGTACTGTCAGGAAAGGGTCCATTCGCTGGTAAGATATATCATTTGGCACGCAGTACTGGGGTCCACCAGCAGGTGTCTCCTGGCAGTGTTGAACTGTCAGGAGAATATTTCCCTGCTGGTGTCATTTCATCTTTTGGCCGCAGTACTGATGTCCACCAGCGGATGGATCCTGGCAGTATGGAGCAGACAACACTCCCTGCGCTCAGGTGGGACTTGAAGCCAATTAGAGTCAGCCCTATAAATACCCGGCAAGCCCTCACATGCTCGCCTTGGTATCTTTCTCCCTGTGCCTTGACCTTGCTGCCTGTTTCCGGATTGTGTACCTGTTCTGTCCCGCTCTGCTCTGATCCTATCCGATCCCTATCCCAGGCCATCCTGTTCTTGTCCCTCCTGATTCCCTTGGATCCCTTCCCTGCAGCTTTACCATCCATCCTCTCCCCTTCCTGCTGGTTCCCGTCCTTACCCATCTGCTGACTCCCCTGTGTATGACCTTGGCCTGGCTTTGTTTACGATTACGGTATCTCCATTTACTTGTATATATTGTTGTTTGTAGTGGGTTTGTGGTGTTGGTTTTGCACTGTTTATATTCCTTTTATTTATCACTTGTTTAATAAACACCATTATTTCACTTACATGTGCTTCTGGTCTCCTCTGTGCAGTCCACACAGTCTAGTCAATTAGATTCCGTGACAACTCCAGTACTCAGTTTTGAGGTGGTTAAGAATCGCATGAATGATATCATGGTGAACGAGAAGTTGACAGCTATCCTCTCGGATACACACGGTAAATTCCTTCAGGTCTGGCAATTGTGGGTCACAAATATCCAATCTCGATTTACCGCTTTTCTGGCGCTGGCCCCATGGACTCCTCCCTTCTCCCCTTCCTTTTCTTTTCTCTATTTCCTCACTCCCATTTTTTCTCCACCCTATTGGTTCTGTCCCATGCCTCCACTTTAAAAGCCTACTAGGCTGCCAGGCATGGCCGTGGTAACAAATGGTTATGGAGATCATTTTCCTTTATTTTCTTTCTTTCCTTTTTTTTTGTTGTATTCTATTTACTCTTAATAACATATTTTTCTATGATAAATGCTTTAACTTTAGTCATAGTCCTATGTTGGGTCACTCTTGTTCCTTTGTTTACTGCAACGTACCATGGATCTTCTGTACTCTTCGTACGGTGTCCATTGATCGTTCCCTGTCTTGAGACACCGCTATGGGACTAGAGCAATATTTTTCTTTTGTATTTAGTTTCATTTGGTTTATTTTGTGCTGTAACCTTCAAGGTATTGTTCTTTATCTGTTGGGACTGCATATTAATAAAACCTTGCAATGCTATTGCATTAATTATAGCTTAATGAATTAGGCTTAAGGTACTTATCACAAGTGGATGAAAACATGCTTCAAGTATGCAAACAGTAGGTGTTGAAGCAATGTACAGTATAAGAATGTACTATAGAGAATAAGCATGAACGGAGAATAGTAAACATATACAGTGTGATCAAAGCACTGTTGGGGCCGGTGCTGTTTAACCTGTTTACAGTGGGGATGGAAAGTATTCAGACCCCTTACATTTTTCACTCTTTGTTATATTGCAGCCATTTTCTAAAATCATTTAAGTTAATTTTTTTCCTCAATAATGTACACACAGCACCCCATATTGACAGAAAAACACAGAAATGTTGACATTTTTGCATTTAAAAAAGAAAAACTGAATTATCACATGGTCCTAAGTGTTCAGACCCTTTGCTCAGTATTTAGTAGAAGCACCCTTTTGATCTAATACAGCCATGAGTCTTTTTTGGAAAGATGCAACAAGTTTTTCACACCTGGATTTGGGGATCCTCTGCCATTCCTCCTTGCAGATCCTCTGCAGTTCTGTCAGGTTGGATGGTAAACATTGGTGGACAGCCATTTTTAGCTTTCTCCAGAGATGCTCGATTGGGTTTAAGTCAGGGCTCTGTCTGGGCCATTCAAGAACAGTCATGGATTTGTTGTGAAGCCACTCCTTCATTATTTTAGCTGTGTGCTTAGGGTCATTGTCTTGTTGGAATGTAAACCTTTGGCCCAGTCTGAGGTCCTGAGCACTCTGGAGAAGGTTTTCGTCCAGGATATCCCTGTACTTGGCCGCATTCATCTTTCCCTTGATTGCAACCAGTCGTCCTGTCCCTGCAGCTGAAAAACACCCCCACAGCACTATGCTGCCACCACCATGCTTCACTGTTGGGACTGTATTGGACAGGTGATAAGCAGTGCCTGGTTTTTTCCACACATACCGCTTAGAATTAAGGCCAAAAAGTTCTATCTTGGTCTCATCAGACCAAATAATCTTATTTCTCACCATCTTGGAGTCCTTCAGGTGTTTTTTAGCAAACTCCATGCAGGCTTTCATGTGTCTTGCACTGAGGAGAGGCTTCCGTCGGGCCACTCTGCCATAAAACCCCAACTGTTTGAGGGCTGCAGTGATGGTTGACTTTCTACAACTTTCTCCCATCTCCTGACTGCATCTCGGGAGCTCAGCCACAGTGATCTTTGCGTTCTTCTTTACCTCTCTCACCAAGGCTCTTCTCCCCCATAGCTCAGTTTGGCCGGACAGCCAGCTCTAGGAAGGGTTCTGGTCGTCCCAAACGTCTTCCATTTAAGGATTATGAAGGCCACTGTGCTCTTAGGAACCTTAAGTGCAGCAGAAATTTTTTTGTAACCTTGGCAAGATCTGTGCCTTGCCACAATTCTGACTCTGAGCTCTTCAGGCAGTTCTTTGACCTCATGATTCTCATTTGCTCTGACGTGCACTGTGAGCTGTAAGGTCTTATATAGACAGGTGTGTGGCTTTCCTAATCAAGTCCAATCAGTATAATCAAACACAGTTGGACTCAAATGAAGGTGTGGAACCATCTCAGGGATGATCAGAAAAAATGGACAGCACCTGAGTTATTAAATCTTTTTATTAAATCTGCAAAAATGTCAACAATTCTGTGTTTTTCTGTCAATGTGGGGTGCTGTGTGTGCATTAATGAGGAAAAAATGAACTGAATGATTTTAGCAAATGGCTGCAATATAACAAAGAGTAAACAATTTAAGGGGGTCCCCACTTTATAAGTGACAAATAGTTTGGAATCAGAAGTTCAAATGTAATATTTGCAGATTATACTAAGAGATGCAAGGAAATAATTGCACAGGATATAGCAACATTACAGGAGTGCCTTTACTAATTAGGGGGATGGGTGGCTACTTGGCAGATGAGGTTCAATATAAAAAATATGAAAGTATGCATTTGGGGCCAAAAACATTTATTTGCCAAATGCTCATTAGGAGGTGACACACTGGGTGAATCTATGATGTAAAAAGATTTGGGAGTACTTGTAGACCACACACTTAGGCTGGCCATACATTATAAAATTTTCTTGTTCAATTCTCTTTAGATTTGCTTTGAACTATGTAGTGAAAGGGCCTGCCTTATTGCATACAAATTGAACATGTTTAGGTCTGACCTCATATTATATGGTTTTGGTAAATCTAGGAAAATTGTATAATGTATGGTCATACTTAGCAACAGCATTTAATAGCAGGGTGCAGCTAGCAAAGCAAAAAGAATACTATTGTGTATTAAAAAAGATATTTGTTTGAGGGATAATACTTTTCCCATCTTACAAAACTGAGTTTGGCCTCATTTTGTGTATGTCGTACAGTTCAGGTCACAAGTCAATCTGAAGAATTGACAGGCTGTTGGCGGAAAATCCAACTATTTGTACGCTCCATTGGACAATTGTCGGATTTTCCGCGGACAAATGTTGGATGGCAGGCTTTAAAATTTTCCGCGGACAATAGTCTGTTGTCGGATTTTCCGAGCGTGTGTACACAAGTCCATCGGACAAAAGTCCAAAGTACAAACACGCATGCTCGAAAGCAAGGACGAGCCAGAAGCAGTCGGTCTTGTAAACTAGCATTTGTAGTGGAGAATTAACATTCGTGACTGAGAAAATTATGAAATCTCGAAATGCGGGGCACATTCTTTTCCTCTTTAATGGGATAATAATGAAGTTGCTTTGCTGGTGATACTGATGGAGTTATTGCAAATTCATTTTCAAAGGCTTTTTTTTTTCTAGTGATATCAAGAATAATATTATTATGCTTGTTATTTTTTATTTGGGCAAGTTACCACAACACCATTATCCCGTAGTTTTTAAGATCAAAGATACAACTATGTTGGTGTCCCTTATTAATTTTACATTGTATTTTTTAAAATGTAACTGCTTACTCCCAAACTGTCATTTGAAGTAAAACACATAGCCAAGTATTATTTTCCACAATTTTTTAATTGTGCATTAAAAAAAAAAAACAAATAAAATTAGACATGCTATCTGCCAATAGAACCTAACCAAAAAGTGCATTTAATGAATCCAAAAATATAGAAAATGTACCAAATCAAATCATTATTCAACCAAAAAAAAGTCAAAGCAATAACTTCATGGCCAATAGGGATGAGCTTAGAGTTCGAGTCGAATTCATGTTCGACTCGAACATTGGCTGTTCGCAAGTTCGCCAAACAGCGAACAATTTGGGGTGTTCGCAGCAAATTCGAATGCCGCGGAACACCCTTTAAAAGTCTATGGGAGAAATCAAAAGTGCTAATTTTAAAGGCTTATATGCAAGTTATTGTCATAAAAAGTGTTTGGGGACCTGGGTCCTGCCCCAGGGGACGTGGATCAATGCAAAAAAAAGTTTTAAAAACAGACGTTTTTTCAGGAGCAGTGATTTTAATAATGCTTAAAGTCAAACAATAAAAGTGTAATATCCCTTTAAATTTCGTAGCTGGGGGGTGTCTATAGTATGCCTGTAAAGGGGCGCATGTTTCCCGTGTTTAGAACAGTCTGACAGCAAAATGACATTTCAAAGTAAAAAAAGTCATTTAAAACTACCCGCGGCTATTGCATTGCCGACAATACACATAGAAGTTCATTGATAAAAACGGCATGGGAATTCCCCACAGGGCAACCCCGAACCAAAATTAAAAAAAAAAATGACGTGGGAGTCCCCCTAAATTCCATACAAGGCCCTTCAGGTCTGGTATGGATATTAAGGGGAACCCCGGCCAAAATTTTTTTAAAAAATGACGTGGGGTTCCCCCTAAATTCCATACCAGACCCTTCAGGTCGGGAATGGATTTTAAGGGGAACCCCGCGCCAAAAAAAAAAAATGGCGTAGGGTCCCCCCAATAATCCATACCAGACCCTTATCCGAGCACGCAACCTGGCAGGCCGCAGGAAAAGAGGGGGGATGAGAGTGCGCCCCCCCTCCTGAACCGTACCAGGCCACATGCCCTCAACATTGGGAGGGTGCTTTGGGGTAGCCCCCCAAAACACCTTGTCCCCATGTTGATGAGGACAAGGGCCTCATCCCCACAACCCTGGCCGGTGGTTGTGGGGGTCTGTGGGTGGGGGGCTTATTGGAAACTGGAAGCCCCCTTTAACAAGGGGACCCCCAGATCCTGGCCCCCCCCTGTGTGAAATGGTAAGGGGGTACTTACCCCTACCATTTCACTAAAAAACTGTCAAAAATGTTAAAAATGACAAGAGACAGTTTTTGACAATTCCTTTATTTAAATGGTTCTTCTTTCTTCTATCTTCCTTCATCTTCTGGTTCTTCTGGTTCTTCCTCCGACATTCTCATCCAGCATCTCCTCCGCGGCGTCTTCTATCTTCTTCTCCTCGGGCCGCTCCGCACCCATGGCATGGGGGGAGGCTCCCGCTCTTCTCTTCATCTTCTTCTTCATCTTCTTCTCTTCTTCCTTCTTCTCTTCTTCTCTTCTTCATTTTCTTCTCTGGGCCGCTCCGCACCCATGCTGGCATGGAGGGAGGCTCCCGCTGTGTGACGGCGTCTCTTCGTCTGACGGTTCTTAAATAACGAGGGGCGGGGCCACCCGGTGACCCCGCCCCCCTCTGACGCACGGTGACTTGATGGGACTTCCCTGTGACGTCACGGGGAATGCCACAGGGAAGTCCCGTCATGTCCCGTGCGTCAGAGGGGGGCGGGGTCACCGGGTGGCCCACCCCCCATTATTTAAGAACCGTCAGACGAGGAGACGCCGTCACACTGCGGGAGCCTCCCTCCATGCCAGCATGGGTGCGGAGCGGCCCGGAGAAGAAAATGAAGAAGAGAAGAAAAGAAGAAGGAAGAAGAGAAGAAGAAGAAGAAGATGAAGAGAAGAGCGGGAGCCTCCCCCCATGCCATGGGTGCGGAGCGGCCTGAGGAGAAGAAGATAGAAGACGCCGCAGAGGAGATGCTGGACAAGAACGCCGGAGGAAGAACCAGAAGAACCAGAAGATGAAGGAAGATAGAAGAAAGAAGAAGCATTTAAATAAAGGAATTGTCAAAAACTGTCTCTTGTCATTTTTAACATTTTTGACTTTTTTTTAGTGAAATGGTAGGGGTAAGTATCCCCTTACCATTTCACACAGGGGGGGGCAGGATCTGGGGGTCCCCTTGTTAAAGAGGGTTCCAGATTCTGATAAGCTCCCCCACCCGCAGACTCCCACAACCACCGTCCAGGGTTGTGGGGATGAGGCCCTTGTCCTCATCAACATGGGGACAAGGTGTTTTGGGGGGCTACCCCAAAGCACCCTCCCAATGTTGAGGGCATGTGGCCTGGTACGGTTCAGGAGGGGGGGGCGCACTCTCGTTCCCCCTCTTTACCTGCGGCCTGCCAGGTGGGTCTGGTATGGATTTTTGGGGGGACCCCACGCCATTTTTTTTTTTTTTTGGCGCAGGGTTCCCCTTAAAATCCATTCCAGACCTGGAGGGTCTGGTATGGAATTTAGGGGGAACCCCACGTCATTTTTTTTTTAAATTTTGGCTGGGGTTCCCCTTAATATGCATGCCAGACCTGAAGGGCCTTGTATGAAATTTAGGGGGACTCCCACGTCATTTTTTTTTTTAATTTTGGTTCGGGGTTGCCCTGTGGGGAATTCCCATGCCATTTTTATCAATGAACTTCTATGTGTATTGTCGGCAATGCAATAGCTGCGGGTAGTTTTAAATGGGTTTTTTCCTTCGAAATGTCATTTTGCTGTCAGACTGTTCTAAACACGGGAAACATGCGCCCCTTTACAGGCATAGTATAGACACCCCCCAGCTACGAAATTTAAAGGGATATTACACTTTTATTGTTTGACTTTAAGCATTATTAAAATCACTGCTCCTGAAAAAACGGCCATTTTAAAACTTTTTTTGCATTGATCCATGTCCCCTGGGGCAGGACCCAGGTCCCCAAACACTTTTTATGACAATAACTTGCATATAAGCCTTTAAAATTAGCACTTTTGATTATTCATGTTTGTGTCCCATAGACTTTAACGGTGTTCGAACAAACTTTTTTCCTGTTCGCATGTTCTGGTGCGAACCGAACTGGGGGGTGTTCGGCTCATCCCTAATGGCCAATAATAAATAACACGTTATCTCCTCCAGTTCCGCAACATGGCTGGTTGTCATGGTTATACAATAGAGTTTCTGTCAGCTTACCTGTCTCCATGTGTTCATCTCTAGAGACCAGCTGACCCTCACCTGACTGCTTTTGTAGACTCTCCTCTAGCGTGGCTCCACCCCAGCTCCTATCAGGGAACCCTGTATTAACCTGTGCACTGCAAGCCAGCAGTGCTGATCAACCACTGTGTGTTAGCTTTCGCGTGACCTTTCGCTTGCCTGTGACCCTGAACCTTGGCGTGAACTCTGTTGTCCTTGTCTGCTTGTGGCCCTGACCTTGGCTTGTCCCTTACTTTCCTTGTTCTTCCAGCCTGCTGCCTCCTTCCTCTTCTCCAGTAGTCTACCGTGAGCATGAGCTGTGAGACCCTGGGGGCCGCGGCCTGGAGCCAGACTGCAGCGCAGTTCATCCTCACCACTGGAGGCTCTGGTGAACACCTGCTGGCTCTTAGACTCCACGCCATGGTGAATCTATGCTCTAGCTCCCAGTGGGATCTGTGTCAGTGATCCAGTAGACCTGCTTCCTGAACCTCCCAGGGTTCAATCCGCAGAAGTCAGTCCTAGGGTCCACTACCTTGCGGTGCACTTCTGACTCCTACAGAGTGCATCTGTCACCTAGCCTCAAGGTGACCTGACACTGGTTGATGAACGGCCATTCAGAAACGAACTGAAAAGCGCAAAATGAAAAGCGCGAAATGAAAAGCGCAAATCAACACTCACCAAACTTCTACTTACACAAAATTATCAGGAGTCCAAAGGTTGGTGCTAAAGAGCTGAAAAACAATGTAGTACGTCACTACATTCGTATTTGTTGGCCGACAATTCCTTGCCGTTTGTATGCAAGACAAGTTTGGGCCAACGCCCTTCGGACAAAATTTACACGGTTTTGTTGGCCAATAATCCAATCGTGTGTACGAGGCTTTAGATATTTAGAGCCGTAGAGTCTGGGCAGCAGAATTGGCACCTGTAGGTTGTGCCAGATATTTTAAAAAGTACTGAAGTTGGGCAGCCACATAATACAGCCAGGGGTTTGGCAAAGCTAATCCCCCATTGTCCTTTGGTCTCTGCAGGCCCTCCAGGCATATTCTAGATGGTGCCACAACATAGAGCAAAAGATTGAATTAATTACCTGGAATATTTCTAGTGGGATGACCACTGGAGAGTTGTGAAGCATATATAGGGGCTGGACAGTTAGTTGGTTTTACCTACCAAGGAGAGCAGATTGGAGATTAATAAAAAGCCTTGCGAAGATTAATGTCTGAAGATTTTTGAGGTATAAAGCCAGTAGGTCTGTTTCTACAAGAGTCTAATCTGATTGCAAGAAACTTTGCCAAAATGTTTACATTGCTTTGAAGAAACAAAATGGGCCTTAGAGGATCCAGGAACTGTAAGGTCCAAACAAGCTATTTAAACTTCATTAAATCCTGGGGATCGACTTTAAATACTCAGCAAAGTTAAAGTGATTGTTAACAATCACCTTGTAAAACAACCCATTCAGTTAGAAATTAAAGGCAAAACATTTGTGCATAGATATAAAAAAAAGTGATCACATTCCCTCTGTTCTTAGCTGCATAAGAGCTGAGGGAGGAGAAGCACACTGATCTTTCCAGTGAAAGGCTATGCAGGGGGGTGGGGGTTGTCAGGACCAGTTTGATTATTGAAGGAGAGCACACTAAGTTCCTAGCATAGCCAGAAAACTGACCATTGTGTGTTCTCCTGCTTAGTGTAGTCAGTTTTTTAATAGAAAAGATAAGGGAATGACAGACACACCAGGGATTTCACACAAAATCAGAAATACAAAGAAAACAGAACATTTTTCATACAAGTACATGGTACACCAGACACACAGCAGGAATATAAAATGTTGGGTTTACATACTATTTAATTTTCTGTCTCTTTTTTTAAATACTTCTTCAGCATGGATTAAACATTTTGCACTATATGGGTATATCTCATTTGAATTGTTTCATTATTTATTTATTTTTTTGTCAAGAAGTCTGTAATATACATTTTGGATCTTTTTTGGATGTCACATTTAGGTTGTAGTTTTGTAGATACTGTATAGATACTGTATAGATACTGTATAGATACTGTATAGCAGGCACAACACTGTATGTATAAAAAAGAAAGCTGCGCTGTATAATTATAGTGATCAAAAAAAATAGTGACATGTAAGTGGTATAGCTTACTAATACATAAATAATTATATGCAATCACAAGGGAAATGTGCAAAGAATGATTACATGAGAAAAATTTTTTTTTGAAAAAGTTCTCCAAAAAGATTCAATCCACTCTGATGGGCTGTTAAAAAGAAGTTCCACTGAATATACAGTTCTTAATAATATTCTAGGTGATAATTCCTCAACCCTCTATTTAGTAGTGACATGTGACCACAGCACCAAAGAAGATGTCATAGAGTGCGACAGGAAAGTTCCTCCACCAGTAATAATACTGCCGCTTACCATCTTGTTAGATCTCTTGTTTAAGGAGATCGCAAGTGCCTGCGGCTTTTATCCCCAGCCCCGGGTCTTTGTGCTTGGATAGCTAGATGTTCCCGGACTCTCTGCTCAGGGTATCCTCTGTAAAAATGATGTTCGCTCATTCCCCATAAAAGGACATAAAGGCTTCCATAGTGTAACTCGTTTAAAAACATTTATTAAAAATAAACAGTATTGCACTTACAATTTTGCTGTGAATATATAGCGTTTTCGGATGTAAAAATGAGCCGGCCGGCTCTCAATAGCTGCCCGTTGCTTCCAGGACTAGCGCGGTATTTGGTGATGTCAGCATGCCGCTCCTCCCTATGCCGTTTCATCACAGATGACGTCTTCCAGGAGCCCCCTCTTCCTCCGATCCTCTGCTTCTTGCTCCGGTGTTCTTGTCCGGCATCTTCCTCCGGTTACGTAACAGGTGACCCCGCCCCCTCTGACATCATGGGGAAAGCCATAGGGAAGTCCCCGTCAAGTCCCTGTGCATCATAGGGGGCGGGGTCACCGGGTGGCCCCGCCCTCCATTATATAAGAAGTGTCAGAAGAAGAGAAGCGTCACACAGCGGGAGCCTCCCATGGATGCGGAGCAGCCCAAGAGCGAAGTGGGGAAGAAGACACCTCGGAGGAAGATTCCGGACGAGAACACAGGAGCAAGAAACAGAGGATCGGAGGAAGAACCAGAGAAAAAAGAAGATGGAGGAAGAAACCGAAGGAAGAAGGAAGGAAGAAGGAAGAAGACCCAAAGAAGATGGAAAGAAGAAGACTTTAAATAAAGGAATTGTCAAAAACTGTCTCTTGTCATTTTTAACATTTTTGACACTTTTTTTGTGAAATGGTAGGGGTACTTTTGTACCCCATTACCATTTCACACGGGGGGCGGGATCCAGATTCTGATAAGCCCCCCGCCCGCAGACCCCCACAACCATCGGCCAAGGGTTGTGGGGATGAGGCCCTTGTCCTCATCAACATGGGGACAAGGTGCTTTGGGGGGCTACCTTAAAGCACCCTCCCAATGTTGAGGGCATGTGGCCTGGTACGATTCAGGAGGGGGGCGCTCTCTCATCCCCCCTCTTTTCCTGCAGCCTGCCAGGTTGCGTGCTCGGATAAGGGTCTGGTAAAGATTTTTGGGGGGACCCCACACCATTTTTTTTTAATTTTGGCGCGAGGTTCCCCTTAAAATCCATACTTCAGGTCTGATATGGATTTTGAGGGGGACCCCATGACTTTTTTTTAAAAAAATTGGCACAGGGTTCCCCTTAATATCCATACCAGACCTGAAGGGCCTGATATGGAATTTAGGGGGACCCCCACGCCATTTTTACAAAAAAAATTTGGTTCAGGGTTCCCCTGTGGGGAAATCCCATGCCGTTTTTATCAATGAACTTTTATGTGTATTGTCGGACCGACAATTCATTAATAGCGGCGAGTAGTTTTAAATGACTTTTTTTCCTTTGAAATGTCATTTTGCTGTCAGACTGTTCTAAACACGGTAAACATGCGCCCCTTTACAGGCATACTATAGACACCCCCCAGGTATGAAATTTAAAGGAATATTACACTTTTATTGTTTCACTTTAAGCATTATTAAAATCACTGCTCCCGAAAAAACTGACGTTTTTAAAGCTTTTTTTGATACATGTCCTCTGGGGCAGGACTCAGGTCCCCAAACACTTTTTATGACAATAACTTGCATATAAGCCTTTAAATTGAGGACTTTTGATTATTCATGTTCGAGTCCCATAGACTTTAACGGTGTTCGCATGTTCAAACAAATTTTTTGGCTGTTCGCATGTTCTGGTGCGAACCGAACAGGGGGGGTGTTCGGCTCATCCCTACTTACATGTCACTATTTTTTTGATCACTGTAATTATACAGCGCAGCTTTCTTTTTTATGTTATTTTAGTGTGTGTGTCTCACATTATAGTTATTATAGTTATAGTTACATAGTTATAGCAGCTTTTTTTCAATTGATTTATTAGGATAGCGCAGTAAAAACAGAAAATTGTATACTCACCTTTCCATAATTTTCCTTTCCTGTCGCATCTCATGGCAGCATACACCTATGGGTTGTGGCTCCGCCCCCGCAACCTGATAGGACCGCGTAGCTATTAAACTCTGAGAGGGCACCCGTATGCTGCCATGAGATGCGACAGGAAAGGAAAATTACAGAAAGGCGAGTATACAATTTTCCGTTTTCCTGACGCATCATGGCAGCATACACCTATGGGGAATAACTCGCAAACTGGGTGGGTATGAGCAGAAGATAAGTGTTATTTAGAAGGAATTGAGGAGTTAGCCTGTATAATTGCTCTCCCGAATTCAACCGTGGACAATCTAGCGGAGTCCACTTTATAATGAGAAATAAGGTGCTCTTTGAAGACCAAGTGGCTGCTTTGCAGATGGTTTTGGATGATACCCTGCAGTAGGCCGCCCAGGAGGTCACCATTGCCCTTGTGGAGTGTGCCCTTAAGCCCTCAGGTACGCGTGTGTTGTTAGATGCGTAAGCTCTTTTAATGATCTTCACCAACCATGCTGCGATGGTGCGAGAGGTTGCTGCTTGTCCTCTTCTAAAGCCATGAGGAATGACTAGTATGTTCTCTGTCTTCCTCAGATTGCTGGTTGCCAAGAGGTAGGCTTGAATACTTGTCTTTATATCAAGTGGGTGTGGATCATCCTGTTCTGTGGAGAGGGTGGGGAGGGATAACTCTTGATTAAAGTGGAAGGAAGATGACACCTTCGGGATGAAGCGATCCAATGGTTTTAGGACTACTTTGTCTGGGTGGAAAGTTAGGTATGGTTCCTTAGCCTGCAAGGCCTGAATTTCCAAGACCCTTTTGGCCGATGTAATTACTATTAGGAAGGTGACCTTGAGAGTTAGGTCCCACAGAGAAACGCCCTCTAACGGAAAAAATGGCTCATGGGATAAAGCTTCCAACACTACCGAAAGGTCCCATGTTGGGAAGGAAGGTTTTCTGGGTGGTTTCAACTTTAGGCAGGCCTTTTGAAATTGGATGACAAGAGGTTCCTGAGCCCATTTCACTCCTGTCATGGCGGACAGGGCTGATACATGTACCTTCAGGGTACTAGACCTAAGACCTTTATCTAACCCTAGCTGGAGAAACTCGAGGATCTGAGCAACTGATGGAGATGACGAGTTCCAGGATTGCCGTTGTGCGACTGAGAGAAAACTCTCCCAGATCCTTTTATAGGTTTTATTGGTTGTGCATTTTCTGGCTTGAAGGAGAGTGTCTACCACTTTCTGGGAGCATCCTTGGACTAAGAACCTAGTTCTTTTAATCTCCAGGCTGTTAGATGCAGCCTCTCCGGAAATGGGTGAAAGAGCTGCCCCTGCGACAGTATATCCGCTGTCATTGGGAGTGTCAATGGTTTTGCTGTGTTCAGTTGGGGGAGCGTCGTGAACCATGGTCGTTTCGGCCAAAATGGGAGGACTGCAAGCACTGTGGACTTCGACCTCTTGAGTCTGAGTAAGAATCTCGGAATGAGGGGCGTTGGTGGAAAGATGTAGAGAGGGGGAGGGGAATTTGGGACTTTAAATGAGGCGATGAATGTGTAGATTCATCTACCTCCATCCCTAATACTGTATTTAATAAAGCTAGGTGGGACTTTAATTGAAGCATAACTGCATACTTTGCAGTTATGCTTCAATTAAAGTCCCACCTAGCTTTATTATATATGGTGGAAAGATGTACCCCAAACGGAAGTTCCAGTTGTGCTGTAGACAGTCCGTGCCCTCTACCGATGGGAAAGGAATTCTCGCTAGATACCTCTGGCATTTCGTGTTGTTCGGTTTTGCTGCCAGGTCTATATCCGTTATCCCCCTGGTTTGGGTTATGAGGGTAAAGGCTTGGTGACTTAAAGCCCACTCGTTGTTTGATACAAAGGTCCGACTTAGAGAGTCGGCTAGTTGGTTTTGAACTCCTGGGATGTACATTGCCGTTAGTCCCGACAGGTTCAGCTGTGCCCACTCGAAGACTGGGCGGACTTCCTGCATCATGGAGCGACTCCTGGTGCCCCCCTGCCTGTTGATATAGGCAACTGCCACCCTGTTGTCCAATTTTAACAGGACTTCTTTCCCCCTGAGGAGGGGGCTGAAGGCTAACATAGCTTGGAATGCTGCTTTCATCTCCAATATATTTGAAACCACATTCTGTGTCTTGAATGTCCAAAGGCCTTGGACTGCGTGATGGCGGTAATGTGCCCCCCAGCCCTTTAGGCTGGCGTCCGAAGTGATTACTTCTTGGGGAAGAGGGACTATATGCCTGCATCTCTTCAGATTGTTCAATCTGGTCCACCACCAGAGTGATTGTTTCACTTCTTTCTGGATTATGATTGGCTGAGACAATGACACCCCGTTCCACTGTCTTAACAGTGATGCTTGCAGGGGTCTGGTGTTCCATTGGGCCCATTGTGCCATCGGGATGGTTGCTGAGAATGACCCCAATATGCTGAGGTACTCCCGGGCTGGTAGTGTGGTAGAAGCTAATAACTTTTTTGCCTTCTGAATTAGACTGGGAATTTTTTCCCGCGGGAGTTCTATCGTGTTGAGACAGGTATCTAGTTCCGCCCCCAGGAATATCATTCCCTGGGTGGGCTGTAAGTTGCTTTTTCCCCAGTTTATAATCCAGCCGAAGTTTTGTAGGGTGGTGATCAGAATGGATCGATGCAGTAGAAGGGAATCCTGATTGTCTGCTAGCAGGAGGATGTCGTCCAGGTAATGATGGACTCTCAAGCTTTGTTCTCTCAGTAAGGCTATTACTGGCAGTAAGACTTTGGTGAATGTTCTTGGAGTGGTGGAGATCCCGAATGGGAGACTTCGGAATTGGACATGGTGAAGACCTACCGCAAAGTGGAGAAACTTTTGAAATTAAATGTGAATGGGGATGTGCAGATAGGCGCCCTGTAAATCGACGGAAAGCATCCAATCCCTGATATTCATGGCCTGAAGAATTGACTGCAGGTTCTCCATTTTGAATGTCTCGACTAAGATTGAGCGATTGAGATTCTTTAAGTCCAGAACAGGACGGAGGTCCCCTGTTTTCTTCTTCACCAAAAACAACGGGGAGTAGAATCCCGTTGACCTTTGGCATAGTGGAACTTCCACTATGGCTTCTTTCTGGAACAGTTCTTGGACGTATTTTGTTAGTAGCATCATTTTTTCCTTTAAAAATGACATGCCGGTAATCTGGTTACACAGAATTGGTCTCTTGGTGACCGTGTCTTGAATTTCCATTTGTGCCCGAACTGGACAGTGTCTACCGTTCCATGGATCCTTTATTGTATCCGCCCAGACCTGCTTGTATCTCATGAGTCTGGCCCCTGCTATAGCTGGTTGGGCGGATGCACCTTCAAAAAGACATTTGATCCCCTGTGGTAGGGGTCTTAGACTTTTGGAGCTTGAGGAATGATGACTGGGGGTTTTCCAGTTCCTCCTATACTCTTTTCCAGGCCTGTAAGATCTTGCCTCCCTGTATTTATCCGGGAGATTTCTTCTAGAAGTCTCTGCTGTCTGGGCCTTCTATCTGAAGGAATGAGTCCCGATTTCCCTCCGGTGACTTTAGAAATAGCCGAGTCCAGCTTTTCTCCAAAAAGATTTGTGCCATCAAAAGGTATTTTACACCAGTTGGACTTTGAGGAGGGATCTGCCGACCAGGGTTTTAACCAAAGCGCCCTTCTGGCCATTACTGAACTTAACATTGCTCTTGAAGTGGTTTTAATTATATCCACAGAGGCTTCTGCGACAAAGTCGCCTGCAAGACTAAGCTCTTGAAGGGCTGAGATAACTTTCTCTTGTTCCACTCCTTCTTACATCAGTTTCTCGGCCATCGTGGACCAGCTTGAGATAGCTCTGCCAGCAGCAGCCAGTGCTATTGCTGGCCTGCAAGCGCCACCTGCCGAGGGGTAGGTTCTTTTAAGATCCAGGTCGATCTTTCTATCCAGGACATATTTGAATGTGACTGCATCCTCTATTGGAAGTGTTAATTGCCTAGCGAGGCGCATCAGAGAGGAGTCGACCACTGGAGGAGATATTAGTGGGTTAACGTTAGGCTCTTTAGGTGGATAGAGCTTTTCTAATCTGTTACTGAGGCCAGTTTTTTTCTCTGGCTTCTGCCACTCATCCTTAATTAGATCCTCAAGTTCGTCAATGAACGGGAAGGTCTTTGGGTCTTTTTTAAAGTTTGGAAAGTATTTCCTCAATTTTTGAGGAGTTTCTTTTTCCTCCACCCAATCGATCACTTCCTTTACTGACTTCATGAATGGATCGATTAGTGAAAAATCAAAGCCGGTGGATGTCTCTAGATCATCAATGTCAGAAAGAGGATCTGACGTCTTTGATGATGATGGAGCAGCGGATGAGGTGCTTTGTATGGGTCTGCTGGCTTCTGGCCCTGCGATTTGAAGGGATGGCTCATTCGATTACCTTGTATCTGTTTCTCTGTCTTTAGTTGCCTCGATGAAGCACATGGGACAGGCTAGTTTGTCTGGAAGCGCTGTAGCACCACAAATCCAGCAGGAATTCCCGGGTGGACGGGAAGACTGAGTGACAGGAAATTTCCTGCGCACAGGGGATTTCCTGTGATGGTGACTATGCCTTGATTTTGATTGGCTTTTCCTGCAACTTGATCTGCTTCTCCTGCGACTTGAGCGGCTTCTGCGACTTGAGCGACTTCTGCCGCGCTCTGAGCGACTCTGCTGGTGGCTTGAGCGGCTCCTTCTTGAAGGCTCCCCTCATCTTGAATATGACGATCTGGAAGACCTGGTGGGGCTGTTCAATTTAAACAGCATTAGTAAAGGCTCTCTTTTTCCTTTTCTTCATACTTACCAATCATCCCTTCTTACCTAGTAGGCTGGCGATGGTCTACCGGGGCAGCGGCCTCCATGAAAGGTGAGTGAACCAAACCTATAACATATAGGTAGTTTAGCATGTATGAGTATAGCAGGCAGTGAGCAAGGAAGAAAAAAAAAAGAAGCCAGAGAGCTTACCTGGACGTAGAGAGAGGGAGAGAGAGAGACAGGGCAGTGCAGCTGGATATTGCAGCAAAAATCCGCTCAGATTTCCCCCCTGCAAGCTCAGGAGACAAGAAAAAACTGACAATACAGCATTTTTAAACTTGCCGCCTTTGCGGCGGTGATAAAGTCACGCTCGCGCATGCGCAGAAGCGCTCCGAGGTGTCCGGCGCCATCTTGGAAGCTGGAAAGGGAATCCCTGGACGAGATGCCGCTGTCTGTGCATGCACGAAGAGCTGAGACACTCTGCGCTAAGCACAGAGAGCGGAGAGGAGTGACAAAGCTTAAACGCTATGGAGTCAGAGAGAAAAAGAAAAAGGGAAAGTTTCCCCCCCCAAGTGCACACAAGAGAAGCTGGAGACCGCTGCAGGCAAGAAACCTATTTAAGGTTTGTAATGCATTAATAACATACCCCTGAGACCATCAGAGTGGGGTTCCTTCCGTTAAGCTAATTTAGAGGCTGTACAGGAAAGGACTTCCACCCAGGAGAGGCTAGAACCTGGCTGGGGCGAGAGTGGTAAGGGATGCATGTTCGGTCCTTGACAGGTGGGGAAAAAAGGAGAATGCTGGGGCGGGTGCCCTCTCAGAGTTTAACAGCTATGCGGTTCTATCAGGTTGCGGGGGCAGAGCCACAACCCATAGGTGTATGCTGCCATGATGCAACAGGAAATTACCTTTTCCACAACACTGTGTGTCTTTTTATACTTTACACTTTTTTTTGTACATGAGTAGGGGTACTATATACCCTTTACTTATTCACTTGAAGGAGCAGTATCTGGACTCCCCTTTCTTGGTAAAGGGGGCTTCCAGATTTATATAAGCCCCTTGTGCTTGTCCTCATCAATGTGGGGACAAGGTTCTTTGCCAGGGTATCTCTACCTGGCAAGGTATTCCCATGTTGAGGACACTTGGCTTGCTATGGTTCAGGAGAGGAAGAGGGTGAACATTCAACCCCCTCACCCTTTCAGGCCTGCCAGGCTGAATTCTTGGAGTGTCAAGAGTATATTTTTCCTGACGCATCATGGCAGCACACACAATGGGTTGTGACTCCGCCTCCACAACCTGATAGGACTGGTTAGCTATAAGTTTTGAAGAGGAGCCCACCGCTGCATTTCTCCTTTTTTTCCTCACCTAGATGGTTGGACCGGTAAAAGCTGAAGAACCCCTTACCGCTTCGCCCCAGCTAGGTTCAAGCCTCTCCTAGTTGGAAGCCCTGGCTGTACAGTCTCTAAAAGAGCTTTATGCAAGGGAACCCCACTCTGGTGGTCTCAGGGGTTAAAAACAAACAATCCACCTGTGCCTTACAAACCTTAAAGAGGTTTTTGGTGACATCTGCAGCGGCCTCCAGGTAATAGCTTTCCTTCCTTCTCTGCCCTCTCCTGACATGCTGTATTTCTTTATACACATCTGTGTAATGTGGGCTCCAGGTGCGCTGGGCGCTGTAGTCCCACAGCGTCTTCCTACTATGCATAGCTATGCATAGCACTGGCTCCAGGGCGCACAGGATCTGACATAGGCGGCGTTAGGGCACGCCAGATTCCAAGATGGTGCCGGACGCTGCAAATGGCCACTGCGAATGCGCGGCCGTGACGTCAGAGCCACCGCGACAGCGGTATATTTAAAAACGGAGGAATTCTGTCATTTTGCCTCTGTGAGCCCCAGAACATCACCACAGTGCTGCCTTGTGTTTGTTTTTCTGATCCCTGACACTGGTAAGTCTGGAACTCTCATCCTCTCTGCTAAAACTCTGCACTTCTATTCTCTGGGCACCTCCTGTCTTTTAAAAAAAAAAAAAAAAAACCACATACAAACTTTTTTCCTTTCAGATACACTCTATCTCCTTTTTATGGAGGCTCCAGCAGACCATCCACGGGCTACAAGGTAAGGGGGGACAGACATTAGGTAAGTAGTGAAGAGGAGTAAAAGAGAGCCTTGCCACTAATGCTATATTATTTTGATAGCTCTGGCAGATCATCAAGATCAACGCACTCCAAACGCAAGGACCGATCACCTTCAAAACATTCTCAGTCCAGACGAAGTCGGTCAAGAACCTCATCCCACCACCATAGAGATGAGACTTCATCCCGTCAAGCTCGCGATGACCATCGCACCCATCCTGCGGCAAACGCCTGCTGGGTTTGCGGAGCAGTAGCACTACCTGCTAAGCTAGTCTGCCAAGTCTGTTTGGATGAAGCAACCCGTGAAAAAGAAGCGGATGCAAGGGAAGCATCCAATATAATAAAAGAATCTGTGAAAGAGTCTATCATGCAAGTGGCAGCCCACGAATCCATCAGACAGGCTTCAATGGCCTCAACCTCTTATACGCCACAAGATCTCTCCCCGTCAGCCTCCCATACTCTTCAGTAGGGATGAGCCGAACACCCCCCGGTTCGGTTCGCACCGGAACCCGCGAACGGACCGAAAGTTCGCACGAACGTTAGAACCCCATTGACGTCTATGGGACTCGAACGTTCGAAATCAAAAGTGCTCATTTTAAAGGCTAATTTGCATGGTATTGTCCTAAAAAGGGTTTGGGGACCCGGGTCCTACCCCAGGGGACATGTATCAATGCAAAAAAAACTTTTAAAAGCGGCCGTTTTTTCGGGAGCAGTGATTTTAATGATGCTTAAAGTAAAAAAAAAAAAAGTGAAATATTCCTTTAAATATCGTACCTGGGGGGTGTCTATAGTATGCCTGTAAAGTGACGCGTGTTTCCCATGTTTAGAACAGTCCCTGCACCAAATGTCATTTTTAAAGGAAAAAATCTCATTTAAAACTGCTTGCGGGTTTAATGTCATGTCGGGTCATGGCAATATGGATGAAAATCAGTGAGACAAACGGCATGGGTACCCCCCAGTCCATTACCAGGCCCTTTGGGTCTTGTATGGATATTAAGGGGAACCCCGCACCCAAATTAAAATAAGGAAAGGTGTGGGGCCACCAGGCCCTATATACTCTGAACAGCAGTATACAGGCGGTGCAAACAAGACAGGGACTGTAGGTTTGTTGTTAAGTAGAATCTGTTTGTAATTTTGAACATTTTTAACGTGTTTAGCTCCAGCCAAAAAATATTTTCTAAGCTTTTTGGAAAACATAGGGAAGGGTTATCACCCCTGTGACATTTGTTTTGCTGTCTTTCCTCCTCTTCAGAAGATTTCACCTCACTTTTTTGTCCCAATGAAAAATGTTTTTTGAAAATTTGGGTTTTTTTGTGGAACAAGGATTGGAAAGCATCAGTGGAAAGGAGAAATTGTTTTCCCATATTAACTCTTACAGGAGAGAATTTCCCTTCCTAGGGGTAGATTTCATCTCACTTCCTGTTGTCTCCTTCCGTTTGCAAGTAGGAGTCGTTTGTAAGTTAGATGTTTGAAAGTAGGGTCCTGCCCTATATACTCAGCAGAAATTTGGGCCTTAGGTGTTGCTGTGGCCACAACACTGTAAGCCCTCACAGGGCCCTGCTGTGAAATATTAGATCAAGAATTGTAATTACATGCCCCTGTTGAACAGGAGCTGAAAAATTAGGCCTTAGGCACTGGTGCTGGTGCCACAACACTGCAACCCCTCACAGACACTCTAGTTGGAACGCAGGAACGAGCCCTGCTGCAAAGTATTGCTTCAAAAATTGTAATTACATGCCCCTGTTAGACAGGGGCAGAAAAATTGGGCCTTAGGCACTGGTGCTGGTGCTACAACACTGCAACCCCTCACAGACACTCTAGTTGGAATGCAGGAACGAGCCCTGCTGCAAAGTATTGCATCAAAAATTGTAATTACACGCCCTTGTTAGACAGGGGCAGAAAAATTGGGCCTTAGGCACTGGTGCTGGTGCCACAACACTGCAACCCCTCACAGACACTCTAGTTGGAACGCAGGAACAAGCCCTGCTGCAAAGTATTGCATCAAAAATTGTAATTACACGCCCCTGTTAGACAGGGGCAGAAAAATTGGGACTTAGGCACTGGTGCTGGTGCCACAACACTGCAACCCCTCACAGACACTCTAGTTGGAATGCAGGAACGAGCCCTGCTGCAAAGTATTACATCAAAAATTGTAATTACACGCCCCTGTTAAACAGGGGCTGAAAAATTGTGCCTTAGGCACTGGTGGTGGCGCCCAGAACCAAAAATGTTCTTACAAGCTATCAGCGTGATGATTGAGGAGGAAGAGGATAATTACTCAGGGATAGTCACTCAGCATCAGCATAGGCAGTCTTTGAAGGGATCTGAGATTTCAAAAAAAATTATTCGGTTACATCAGCATCAGGTGCTTGGTAGCTGGTGGTGATCCAAGACTGATTCATTTTTATGAAGGTCAGCCGATCGACCGAGTCGGTGGACAGACGCACCCTGTGATCGGTTACCACGCCTCCAGCAGCACTGAATGTGCGTTCCAAAAGAACGCTGGATGCAGGACAGGCCAGTAGCTCAATTGCATACTGTGCAAGCTCTGGCCAGTGATCCATCCTCAAGACCCAGTAACCCAGAGGATTTTCGGTGGGAAAGGTGTCCAAGTCTGATCTTGCCCCTAGGTATTCCTGCACCATGTAAAACAGACGCTGGCGATGGTTGCTGGAACCGATCATACCTTGGGGCTGCGGACCAAAAAATTGTCTGAACACATTGGTCAGACGGCCACCTTCTCCACCGCTCCTTCTTTGACTGACCGAAGCCTCAGCAACACGTTGTCCAGAAACAGGAGTTTGTAACCTCCCAGTCTCTGGGAACGCGTTGCACAGACCTTTCTGCAAGGCCTCCCGAAGATGTTTCATCCTCTGCTCCCTCTGCGATGGCAAGATAAGGTCCGCAACCTTACCCTTGTAACGTGGATCAAGGAGGGTTGCCAGCCAGTATTGGTCCTTCTCCTTGATACCACGAATACGAGGATCCTTACGCAGGCTTTGCAGGATCAGGGAGGCCATGCAGCGTAGGTTTGCTGAGGCATTCAGTCCGGAGTCCTCTGGGTCACTAAAGACGACAACGTCCGCAGCCACCTCCTCCCAGCCACGTACAAGTCCATGTGTTTCTTGGGACTGATCCCTTAAAGACTGCTGCTAAAGCTGAGTGCCAGGCTCCACCTCCATACTGACACAATCTTCCTCCTCCTCCTCCTCCTCGTCCTCTTCCTGTGTGATCGGCGGGCACGCAGGAACACTGTCTGGATAAAGGGGGCCTTGAGAGCTAAGGAAGTCCTCCTCTTCCTGCCTCTGTTCTGCCTCAAGTGCCCTGTCCATTATTCCACGCAGCGTGTGCTCCAACAGGTGGACAAGGGGGACAGTGTCACTGATGCATGCACTGTCACTGCTCACCATCCTCGTGGCCTCCTCGAATGGTGACAGGACAGTGCATGCATCCCTGATCATGGCCCACTGGCGTGGGGAAAAAAAACCAAGCTCCCCTGACCCTGTCCTGGTGCCATAGTCACACAGGTACTCATTGATGGCCCTCTGCTGTGTGTGCAGCCGCTGCAGCATGGCCAACGTTGAGTTCCACCTGGTGGGCATGTCACAGATTAGGCGGTTCTTGGGCAGGTTAAACTCCTTTTGGAGGTCCGTCAGCCGAGCACTGGCATTATATGACCGGCGGAAATGCACACAGACTTTCCTGGCCTGCCTCAGGACATCCTGTAAGCCCGGGTACCTGCCCAAGAACCGCTGCACCACCAAGTTAAGGACGTGAGCCAAACAGGGCACATGGGTCATTTGTCCCTGTCGGAGGGCAGAGAGGAGGTTGGTGCCATTGTCGCAAACCACCATTCCTGCCTTAAGTTGGCGTGGCGTCAACCACCTCTGAACCTGCCCCTGCAGAGCTGACAGAACCTCTGCCCCAGTGTGGCTCCTGTCCCCCAAGCACACCAGCTCAAGCACCCCATGGCATCTTTTGGCCTGCGTACTTGCGTAGCCCCTTGAACGCCTATGGAGCACCGCTGGTTCCAAGGAAGAGGCCATGGAGGAAGAAGAAGAGGAGGGGGTGGAGGAGAGAGGTGTGTCACAATCAGCATTTTGGAGGCGTGGTGGCGGAACAACCTCCAACACTACTGCACCTTGTCCTGCATCCTTCCCAGCTGCCAGCAGAGTCACCCAATGCGCCGTGAAACTTAGGTAATGTCCCTGTCCATGCCTGCTGGACCATGAGTCAGCGGTAATATGCACCTTACCGCTGACCGCCCTGTCCAGCGAGGCATGGACATTGCCTTCCACATGCCGGTAGAGAGCCGGAATCGCCTTCCGTGAGAAAAAGTGGCGTTTGGGTACCTGCCACTGAGGAACCGCACATTCCACAAACTCACGGAAGGGGGCAGAGTCTACCAACTGAAAAGGCAGCAGTTGAAGTGCTAGCAATTTTGCCAAGCTAGCATTCAACCGCTGGGCATGTGGATGGCTGGGAGCAAACTTCTTTCGGCGGTGCAGCAGCTGGGGCAGGGAAATTTGCCTGGTACAATCTGACGTCGGTGTACCAAAAGCAGATTGCCCACAAGTACTTGGCTGTGACACACCTAATTCTACACCTTCATTCCTCTCACTGCAGGTCTCAGAGAGGACTGAAGGTCTAGTGGGGTTGGAAATCTCAGCTGATGAGGAGCAAGGAGAGATCCTCTTTGTTCTTTGGTGTGGGTCTTTTAGATACGCTTGCCAACGAACTGCATGGCAGGTCAACATATGTCTGGTCAAGCATGTGGTACCCAAGCGGGAGATGTTTTGGCCACGCGAGATACGCTTGAGACATATGTTGCAAATAGCAGCGGTGCGATCTGATGCACTCGTCTCAAAAAAGGCCCACACCAAAGAACTTTTTGAATAACGCGCAGAGACTGCAGCGCCCTGCACATGTGGAGCTTTGGGGTGTGATGCAGTCAATGTGCTGCCCTTAGGCTGGCCCCTGGAGGGCATCCTGCCTCGTTGGTGATGTGCCGCCTCCTCCTCCTCCTCCTCCTCTCTCCTATCACTGGAGCAAACCTGGCAGTATGCTGCAGCAGGGGGAGCATGACTGCCAGATTGCTGTCCTTCTTGGGCACCCCCTCTGTCCGTGCTCATGTTACTGCCTTCATCGAGCTCAGTATCATCATCAGAGCCTTCCAAACGCTGGGCATCCTCCTGGAGCATGTACCCAACACTGTGGTCAAACAGTTCGAGGGAATCCTCAGGAGGACATGGTGGAGCTAGGGAAGGAGTCACTGATGACATTGAGCTGAGGGAAGAGGCCGCTGCTTTGCCAGACAAAGCACCCTGGGCATGGGTGAGAGAGGATGAGGAGGATGAGGACAGCTTGGTCATCCACTCGACCAAGTCTTCCGCATGTTGCGGCTCAACACGGCCAGCTGCCGAAAAAAAGGCCAAGCGTGTCCCATGGCCACGTGCTGATGAGGATGCACCGTCTCCACGACCAGCACTAGACACAGAGCCTGCTTGCCCTCTCTTATTGGCTTGTGACTGTCTGCCTCTCCTTCTTGGCCTTCCAGACATACTAATGGCCTGTAGCTGCACTAAGCTGGGATAGAACACCTGTAATTTTCTTCAGGTAGCTTTATATACTGTAACCAGACAAGCCTGCCTGTCAGTAGGAAGATAACAGGAACGGATCTAGCTGAACACTGTGAGCAGGACGCACTGTACTAAATGTAAATAGTCTAGCTGCCTGACCGTGGTACTAATAGGATCAAATAGAACACCTGTAATTTTCTTCAGGTAGCTTTATATACTGTAACCAGACAAGCCTGCCTGTCAGTAGGAAGATAACAGGAACGTATCTAGCTGAACACTGTGAGCAGGACGCACTGCACTAAATGTAAATAGTCTAGCTGCCTGACCGTGGTACTAATAGGATCAAATAGAACACCTGTAATTTTCTTCAGGTAGCTTTATATACTGTAACCAGACAAGCCTGCCTGTCAGTAGGAAGATAACAGGAATGGATCTAGCTGAACACTGTGAGCAGGACGCACTGCAATCAATGTAAATAGTCTAGAAGATAACAGGAACGGATCTAGCTGAACACTGTGAGCAGGACGCACTGCACTAAATGTAAATAGTCTAGAAGATAACAGGAACGGATCTAGCTGAACACTGGGAGCAGGACGCACTGCACTAAATGTAAATAGTCTAGAAGATAACAGGAACGGATCTAGCTGAACACTGTGAGCAGGACGCACTGCACTAAATGTAAATAGCAGGAACGGATCTAGCTGAACACTGTGAGCAGGACGCACTGCACTAAATGTAAATAGCAGGAACGGATCTAGCTGAACACTGTGAGCAGGACGCACTGCACTAAATGTAAATAGCAGGAACGGATCTAGCTGAACACTGTGAGCAGGACGCACTGCACTAAATGTAAATAACAGGAACGGATCTAGCTGAACACTGTGAGCAGGACGCACTGCACTAAATGTAAATAGTCTAGAAGATAACAGGAACGGATCTAGCTGAACACTGTGAGCAGGACGCACTGCACTAAATGTAAATAGCAGGAACGGATCTAGCTGAACACTGTGAGCAGGACGCACTGCACTAAATGTAAATAGCAGGAACGGATCTAGCTGAACACTGTGAGCAGGACGCACTACACTAAATGTAAATAGCAGGAACGGATCTAGCTGAAAACTGTGAGCAGGACGCACTGCACTAAATGTAAATAACAGGAACGGATCTAGCTGAACACTGTGAGCAGGACGCACTGCACTAAATGTAAATAGCAGGAACGGATCTAGCTGAACACTGTGAGCAGGACGCACTGCACTAAATGTAAATAGCAGGAACGGATCTAGCTGAACACTGTGAGCAGGACGCACTGCACTAAATGTAAATAGCAGGAACGGATCTAGCTGAACACTGTGAGCAGGACGCACTGCACTAAATGTAAATAGCAGGAACGGATCTAGCTGAACACTGTGAGCAGGACGCACTGCACTAAATGTAAATAGCAGGAACGGATCTAGCTGAACACTGTGAGCAGGACGCACTGCACTAAATGTAAATAGCAGGAACGGATCTAGCTGAACACTGTGAGCAGGACGCACTGCACTAAATGTAAATAGTCTAGAAGATAACAGGAACGGATCTAGCTGAACACTGTGAGCAGGACGCACTGCACTAAATGTAAATAGTCTAGATAGAAGATAACAGGAACGGATCTAGCTAAACTGAATACATTGTATATATATATATGCAACACCTGGGATGCATATATATACGCCAATACACTGTAAGTGCAGCTAACTGACTGACTGTTCTGCCTAATCTATCTAACTCAAATCAAATGACACTGTCTCTCTCTCTCTCTATCTCTCAGCACACCGGAACACACACTACACAGGACCGCCGTGCAGGCGGCCTTATATAGTGTGGGGCGTGTACTAAATCCCCTGAGCCATAATTGGCCAAAGCCACCCTGGCTTTGGCCAATTACAGCTCTCTCTACTGACGGCGCTGTGATTGGCCAAGCATGCGGGTCATAGTGCATGCTTGGCCAATCATCAGCCAGCAATGCACTGCGATGCCGCAGTGAATTATGGGGCGTGACGCGCCACACGAATTTGGCGCGAACGGCCCATATCGTTCGCAATTCGACGGACGGTCGAACAGCCGATGTTCGAGTCGAACATGGGTTCGACTCGAACACGAAGCTCATCCCTACTCTTCAGGAAGACTCCCCAGAAGAGGAAGAAATTCTAATGCCCACTTCGTTTGATTTTGCGCTTATAGATCCCTTCGCAAAATCTGTAAAAGAGGCAATCGGTTGGGAAGAGGAGAAAGAGGCACCACGCAAATTAAGAAAGTATTTCCCTAACCTGAAAAAAGACCCTGAAACCTTTCCTTTTATTGAAGATCTAGAAGAGCTAATAAAGGATGAGTGGCAGAAACCAGATAAAAAAACCAGTCTGAACAACAGGATAGCAAAACTCTACCCATTAAGGGAACCAATGGTGAACCCTCTAATTTCAGCTCCTGTAGTAGATTCCTCACTAATGCGTTTGGCGTGACATGTAACTCTCCCGATCGAGGATGCCGTTACCTTTAGGGATGTAATGGATCGAAAAATAGACCTCGATCTTAAGAAAGCCTATTCAGCAGCAGGAGGAGCATGCAGACCAGCGATCACTCTGGCAGCGGTCGGCAGAGCGATTACCTTTTGGGCAGCCAACATTGAGAAATTGTTGCTAGAGGCAGCAGATCAGGAAAAAATCATATCAGCTATGCAAGAACTTAGCCTAGCAGGAGACTTCGTGGCTGAAGCGGCCGTGGATATCATAAGATCTTCAGCAAGGGCGATGTTGGCTTCAGTAATGTCAAGGAGAGCACTCTGGTTAAAACCATGGGTCGCAGATGCGACTTCTAAGTCGACCTGGTGTAGGATTCCCTACGACGGCACCAACTTATTCGGCCCTAAACTAGACACAGCGATTTCAAAGGTTACTGGAGGGAAGTCTGGCCTCATCCCTTCCGATAGAAGGCCCAAACAAAGAAATCCACCGTTTAGACGCCAGTTGCCAGAAAGATACCGAGAGGCAAGATCTTACAAACCAGGAAGGGAATTCAAGCGAAACTGGCAAAATCCCCAGTCATCCTTTGTGAGGGTGCAAAAACCTAAAGTCCCCAATTCAGGAGAGCAGCAGAAGTCATTTTGATGGCGTGCACGCCCAGCCCGCGATAGTAGGAGCGAGGTTGAGGCGATTTACTCAGACTTGGGAAAATCAAATAAGAGATGCCTGGGCGATTTTCACCATCCAGGAGGGTCACAGATGGTCATTCAAACACAAACCTCCAAAAGACCACTTCAGACTGACCAGAACACCATCTTCTCTACCAAAACAAAAGATCCTGACCAGTTATATTCAAGAACTATCGCAGAAACAAGCAATCATAGAGGTTCCTCAGGAACAGAGAGGTTTAGGATTCTACTCTCCGCTTTTTCTAGTAGCAAAAAAGACGGGAGATTTGAGGCCAGTGCTAGACTTGAAAGACCTGAACGAAACTATTTCAGTCGAATCCTTCAAAATGGAGAGCCTCCAGTCCATATTACTAGCAATAGGGACAAAGGACTGGATGCTCTCGGTCGATTTGTCCGACGCCTATCTTCATATTCCGGTGCACCAAACCTTTCAGAAATACCTACGCTTTGCAATAGGTCATCAGCATTTCCAGTTCCAAAGCCTTCCATTTGGCATATCGACGGCTCCCAGGACCTTTACAAAAGTCTTACTCCCGATCATAGCTCTCCTAAGAGAAAAAGGTCTAAGGGTGTTGCACTCGACGACATCATCCTCCTGGCCGACAGCCAACAAGTTGCCCTCCAACATCGAGCAGTTCTAATTTCTATACTTCAACAGTTTGGTTGGGTAATAAATTGGGGAAAGAGCAGTCTGGTTCCAACGCAAAGAATGGTCTTCTTAGGCGCAGAATTGGACACCAGTTCCAATACGGTCGGATTGCCTCAAGAGAAGATAGGCCCATTGATTCACAAAATAAAGAACCTTTTGGCGGCAGAACATCTTCCTGCCAGAATGTGTCTGAGCATCCTGGGCTCCATGTCCTCGACCTTCCTAATGATCCAGTGGTCCCAGTGGAACTCAAGGGTCTTTCAAAATGCATTCCTGTCTCAATGGAACGGGTCCTCAATGAAGCAGAGAATAATCATCAGCCAGGCAGTAAAAAGATCGGCATGGTGGTGGACATGGGTCAGCAACCTATCACGCTGTCGTCCCATAGTTCCTCCACTACCAGAAGTGGTCACGACGGATGCCAGTCTTCAGGGATGGGGAGCACACTACCAACATCACGGAGCACAGGGACGTTGGTCTTTCCGCCCACACGGCATAGTCTCCAATGTCCTGGAACTCAGAGCCGCCTGGCAGGCTATTCTAGCATTCGGACCATACCTAGAAGGGAAAAGTGTTCTCTTACGTATAGACAATACAGTAGCGGTAAATTACATCCACAGACAAGGAGGTACCAGGAGCAAAACGCTCATGGAGGAAGTGCGTCCCATACTCGAGTGGGCTCAGATCTACCTGACGGATCTGAAGGCGATTTATGTTCTGGGTATACAAAACCAACTAGCGGACGACCTGAGCAGGAAGTTTGTATCGAACAACGAGTGGTCTCTCAGTTCCCAAGCCTTTGCTCTCATCACCCACAAATGGGGGATGCCCGACATAGATCTAGCAGCAACCCCAGAGAACAACAAGTGTATTCAATTCTTAGCGAGGAACAATTATCCAACAGCAGCAGGGATCGATTGCCTTCACCACCCATGGGAATTCCACCTGGGATATATTTTTCCTCCAATTCCCCTAATAGCCAGATTTCTGGCCAGGCTGAGGAACTCGACATCCACGGTCATAGCAGTACTGCCCTTCTGGCCAAGGAGGCCTTGGTTCGCGACTATGTTACAACTGAACACAGAAGAGCCGCTTCCGCTCCCGTTGAGCCCGGAGTTACTCTCTCAGGGTCGATTCCTGCACCCGGCACCAGAACGCTTACACCTAACGGCATGGAGGTTGAAAGGGAAAGGCTGCTGGATAAGGGATGCTCACTCAGAGTAGTGGCCACACTGCAACAGGCCAGAAAAAGATCAACAAATGGCACGTACAGCAGGATCTGGGAAAGATTTACCGCATTTGCCCAGCAACATTCTTGGGATCCGTTATCTCCTTCAGTCTATAATATCCTGGAATTCTTGCAGCTAGGCCTGGAAAAGGGCCTGGGTGCGAGCACTCTTAAAGTACAAGTCTCGGGACTGTCCGCAATGATGGGAACTAGATGGGCCCTAGACCCGCTCATAGTTCAGTTCTTGAAGGCATGCATGAAGATAAGGCCACCCAGAAAACCAGTCTTTCCAACCTGGAATTTGTCCACCGTGTTAGAAGCTCTATCAAAAAAACATTTCTTCCCCTGCAATCAGTATCCTTATGGGATCTGACGCTCAAATTATCATTTCTGATCGCAATAATGTCTGCCAAACGAGTCTCGGAGATGCACGCTCTATTAATTAAAGAACCACATCTAGTTCTCTACCCGGATAGAGTTGTTCTCAGACCATCAGAACGATTTATACCCAAAGTGACGTCTACCTTCCACTTTAACTCGGAAATCAATCTTCCAGTTTTTCTCTCTAATGAAGGACATCCACACCCCCTAGATGTCAAGTCTACCATTGTTGCCTATCTTGAAGCTACTGAACCATTCAGGAAGGTTGAAAACCTCCTAGTCATTCCGCATGGCCCTAGAAAAGGGCAAGCAGCTTCCCCTAGAACAATAGCGACCAGGTTGATTAAAATCATTAAGAGGACGTACAGTATACAATCGCTCCCAATACCGGATGGTCTAAAAGCCCACTCGACCAGAGCAGTGGCCACCTCCTGGGCAGCGTTCTGCAGAGTGTCAGCGGAAACTATTTGCAAGGCAGCAACTTGGTCTTCTAAAAACACGTTCATGTCACACTACAAAATAGATCCGGCTCAATTAACCACGGTTGAGTTCGGAAGATCAATCATTCAATCTAACTCCTCTATACCTTGTACCTGAGTAAATAAAATGCTCTAAAAGCACCCACCCATGTAGCGAGTTATTTCCCATTATGTGTGCTGCCATGATGCGTCAGGAAAACGAAAAATTGTATACTTACCTTCCGTAATTTTCCTTTCCTGACACATCCCATGGCAGCACACGGAATCCCACCCTTCTAAGGTGATAGTTACTAAGAATGCAGCGGTGGGCTCCTCTTCAAAACTTATAGCTAACCAGTCCTATCAGGTTGTGGAGGCGGAGTCACAACCCATTGTGTGTGCTGCCATGGGATGCGTCAGGAAAGGAAAATTACGGAAGGTAAGTATACAATTTTCCGTTTTTTGGGGGTACCTATTTTTTTTTTCTTGATTTTTTGCATGGGGTTCCCCGCTTTAAAATTCATACCAGATCTGAAAGGGCACTTGTACAGGCAGTCTCTTCTTGTCACTGAACATAAGGTAGCCATCCTTACCTTGGGGTCTTTTTTGTCCACTTCAATAGCAACCTCATAATCCTTCTATTGTGATCTAATGAAGTCCTAGTTTGCTGCCAGGTCTCCTAGTATAAAGTCTATAGCATTTAAAGCTGACATTTTCTTTCCTTATGTTTGCTTTGATGTTGTTAACACATGAATAAAAATTAGGAAACAACAAAGTTTTTCCCAGGTTCTGACACCATGTTTGATGAGGTTCCTATAAATGTAAGAACAACTTTATTGTGACAGAAGATTAAGTTCTGCAAATAGCAGCAGACATGTTAAACTCTATGGGGTTAATTTACAATAGACGAACAGGCTGTTCACTTTGCAAGGGAATTTTCACTTTGCATGGGAATTTTTCCTTGGCCTAGTAATTGCTCACTTTGCAAAGAATACCCAATCCTGTGCAAGGAAAGCAAAAAAAAAAAACAACAATATATTTGTTTGCACATGATTGTCAGCAGAGCTTCACCTCAATCATTAAGCTAAAGGTAAATTCTCTTTCAAAGTGAAAATTGCCTTGCAAAGTGAACCGCTTAGTTGCCATTAGTAACCCACCCCATATGTCTCATAATACAAAGTACTTTTTGGTGCTTACAGGAATGAGATCTTACAGGAATGTGACCTACAATTGCCTGGCTTTTAAAGTAAAAAGGCATTTTGTTTCTCTTGCAAAATGTGAAAATTCCTAGTTTAGCCCCTTAAACGGCAAGATAAAAAACATTGAATTACCGATATGTAACAGACATAGAAATCACGTGTTTTCATTTCATAATTGTTTCTTATTTTAATAGTTCATACGTACACAAATCATACAACATTCACATTTAACACTTCTGTACACACACATGCTTCATTGTATGTTTACATTTAATTGAAATTGTTCTGGTAAATACATATGCCATACCAAACCATTTATCCTATCAGCATGACAATGTGTGTGTTTTTTAAATTCTATTTGAAATGTAATTTATATCCTGAGTAAGTTTAAGCAATGTTGACGATATTCATCCTCAATACAAAATGATGCTTTTTAGCTCCTGTAAACTGTGTATCGTTTTACACTCAAATGTTATTAGCCAAGGCATTTCTGGTGATAATTTTATTTTGTCTAGCCGCATTCATTAAATTAACTCCAAGCTGATATTTTTGTATTGTTATGCTGCTTGCTGCTTTTTGATACTCCAGCAGAATATGATACTGCTTTTGCTTGGTAAAGTTAAAAATGTTATGTTCAAATGAATGCAGGATAAGTGCAAGATTTTGAATTTTATAATGATATGATTTGTTTCCATAGCTTTAAATGATAACCCACAGGGGGTTTACAAGCTGACTGACAGGAGTAGTCAAATAGAAGGAAATTCAAAGAAAAGAAAACCTTTTTGAAGCCTAAATGACCTTCTACTTAAATAAAGTCAAGCAGTTAAGGTTGGAAAGTTTAAGCAGATTTTCTGCTGTGAATGTAAGGACATAGTGTATGTCTATATGTGCCTTAAAGGATAATGATACTGTAATACAATTTTACTCTAATACAACATGTTTGCCCCTATGCTATGAATACCACCTTTACCCATTTAGATCAGAGGGTTACCTAGAGTGGGACACAATGGCCTTTGCTGGGCAATTTTGTCCTCATCTGAGCCATATGCTACTGAGCACACGTAACCTTCTCTTTAGAGGCTCTAATAGAGAAGCCATCTCCTACCTCCATTGGGGTTTTAGGAGTTTAACTTGAAAATATTTAATATTATTCAAAAACAAATTTTCCAAAACACTAACCTTGCTCAGTTGCTGGTCATTTTACTGAAAAAAATGATGTTTCAAACTGAAATGGTAAGCAGGCAGACAAGATCCCTGTCAGGTACCTACCGGCAAAGGGTTGGTAAGTGAGGAAGTCAATGGCTGTTTGCTGCTTGATTGGAAAATTGGTTATCTGTATACAAAGACATAGCTTGAAGCTTGGGGGTCCTGATGCAAAAGTTGACTTGCCCCCCCCCACTACTTCCAAAACGTAAGAGTTTTGAGTTCCCACAGTTCCTCTTTACTTCAGAGGACAGGGATTACCGCTGGAGAATCAGAGGACAGGGCCACCTGGCAGGTCACTTGGCAGAGCTCTTTTCCCATCCCAGCACTGTATACAGCTCCCCCATCCCCCCCAAACTACACAGGGCTGAAATCACATTCCTTTACACACAGTCTGTCAGTCTTCACAGGGTGTATCTGGCTTTTATGTTGCCCTTCTGACCTGTGAAATTCTCTAGTCGGAAAGGCAGTGTAGTTGCAGTAGGCAGATACACCCTGTGCAGATCATGGCTAACTGGCTGTGTTGTAAAGGAATGTGATTTCAGCCCTGCGGAGGAGGAGCAGTATAGAGTGCTGTAATGGAAAAGGAGCTCAGCAGCTGGGCATAGCATGCAGGGTGGAGGGGGTGGTCAGGGGGCTTGGGGGGGGGGCAACTTAGATCTGGGAGGGCAAAGCCATGTGACACAAAATCTGGAGCCTGCAGCCCTACAGGCCCCCCCGAGGAGGTGTTAAGGGATTTGTTTTAGCAATTTCTGAAGGTTTCTCTGTCAATGTTGGCAGGTGTTGGGGGAAGGTCACCTCCCAGAGGTGTGTGTCTTTTCCCCAGTTGTCAGGGAAGTGGGGTAAGTAGACATCCCTGGGTGAGGGGGGTACAGAGAATCCCAGCTGGTGACAAGGAGACACTGAGCAGTGTCATACCTCACCAGTGACATCGGTCCCATCATGGCTACAGAACAGCACTCTCCTCCTCGCTGAGTTTGGTTACCATTACATGTTGTCAGCACACAGCACAGACACATCCCTATCCTGAGCTGTTCTCACCTCGTGCTCCTCTCCATTCCGGAAATGGCTCACAGATTCTCCCCAGCCAATGGGAACAGATTGGTGTGGACTGTGTAAGGCAAAGTAGAAGCCCAGCACTGGAGCCTGGCTGTGGGGCCCTAGGGCAGATGGGAGCTGGATTTTGTGGAGGATATGATAATATGACAGGGAGGCTGCAGGGGCCCCCTGGAGCTAGGGGAAGGGTTGCGATTGTGACCTCTGCAATCCCTTATGCTACGCCCATGTCTATATATTTGTTATGTTGTTGCTTCATCTTCTCTTCCTGCTACTGATATTCATTCAATCTGATGCACACACTAGAACTTGGATAATGCACTCATAGTATCCCTGTCTTTGGTTTCTATTTAAGGACTACTTATTGCACATACTGGTTGCTTCCCTGTTGTAGTGTTCATTTGCTCAAATGGCCTAAGTGTTGATCCTACTTGTGAGGATTTTCAATTGAACTTTGCCTGCCATTGCCTCAATATGATCTGCAACTCCAAATTTGTTCCTTGGTTTGGCTTTAAAACGCACTTCCTTGTACCTCATGGCAACAGTACCTAGCTCTGTAACTAGCCATGACTACAATTCAAATTGCTCACTGGGGCCATCTGTGTCTTGCTGGATATCATGCCTGCTGTTTGTCCAAAAACCTGTGTGTTACTCTCTGGCTTACTTTAGTAACTCCTAATGTGATTTCACACTTCTTGTGCACTCTCTGGCTTCTGCCTGATGTCTGTCAGTAGGGATGAGCTTCGTGTTTGAGTCGAACCCATGTTCGACTCGAACATCGGCTGTTCGACCGTTCGCCGAATTGCGAACGATATGGGCCGTTCGCGCCAAATTCGTGTGGCGCGTCACGGCCCATAATTCATTGCGGCATCGCAGTGCATTGCTTGCTGATGATTGGCCAAGCATGCACTATGACCCGCATGCTTGGCCAATCACAGCGCCGCCTGAACAGAGAGCCGTAATTGGCCAAAGCCAAGGAGGCTTTGGCCAATTATGGCTCAGGGGATTTAGTACACGCCCCACACTATATAAGGCCGCCTGCACGGCGACCCTGTGTAGTGTGTGTTCCGGCGTTCATAGATAGAGAGAGAGAGAGAGACAGACAGTGTCATTTGATTTGAGTTAGATAGATTAGGCAGAACAGTCAGTCAGTTAGCTGCACTTACAGTGTATTGTGTATATATATGCATCCCAGGTGTTACATATATATATATACACTGTATTCAGTTTAGCTAGATCCGTTCCTGTTATCTTCTAGACTATTTACATTTAGTGCAGTACGTCCTGCTCACAGTGTTTCAGCTAGATCCGTTCCTGTTATCTTCTAGACTATTTACATTTAGTGCAGTGCGTCCTGCTCACAGTGTTCAGCTAGATCCGTTCCTGTTATCTTCTAGACTATTTACATTTAGTGCAGTGCGTCCTGCTCACAGTGTTCAGCTAGATCTGTTCCTGTTATCTTCTAGACTATTTACATTTAGTGCAGTGCGTCCTGCTCACAGTGTTCAGCTAGATCCGTTCCTGTTATCTTCTAGACTATTTACATTTAGTGCAGTGCGTCCTGCTCACAGTGTTCAGCTAGATCCGTTCCTGTTATCTTCTAGACTATTTACATTTAGTGCAGTGCGTCCTGCTCACAGTGTTCAGCTAGATCCGTTCCTGTTATCTTCTAGACTATTTACATTTAGTGCAGTGCGTCCTGCTCCCAGTGTTCAGCTAGATCCGTTCCTGTTATCTTCTAGACTATTTACATTTAGTGCAGTGCGTCCTGCTCACAGTGTTCAGCTAGATCCGTTCCTGTTATCTTCTAGACTATTTACATTTAGTGCAGTGCGTCCTGCTCACAGTGTTCAGCTAGATCCGTTCCTGTTATCTTCTAGACTATTTACATTTAGTGCAGTGCGTCCTGCTCACAGTGTTCAGCTAGATCCGTTCCTGTTATCTTCTAGACTATTTACATTTAGTGCAGTGCGTCCTGCTCACAGTGTTCAGTTAGATCCGTTCCTGTTATCTTCCTACTGACAGGCAGGCTTGTCTGGTTAGAGTATATAAAGCTACCTGAAGAAAATTACTGGTGTTCTATTTGATCCTATTAGTACCACGGTCAGGCAGCTAGACTATTTACATTTAGTACAGTGCGTCCTGCTCACAGTGTTCAGCTAGATCCGTTCCTGTTATCTTCCTACTGACAGGCAGGCTTGTCTGGTTACAGTATATAAAGCTACCTGAAGAAAATTACTGGTGTTCTATTTGATCCTATTAGTACCACGGTCAGGCAGCTAGACTATTTACATTTAGTACAGTGCGTCCTGCTCACAGTGTTCAGCTAGATCCGTTCCTGTTATCTTCCTACTGACAGGCAGGCTTGTCTGGTTACAGTATATAAAGCTACCTGAAGAAAATTACTGGTGTTCTATTTGATCCTATTAGTACCACGGTCAGGCAGCTAGACTATTTACATTTAGTACAGTGCGTCCTGCTCACAGTGTTCAGCTAGATCCGTTCCTGTTATCTTCCTACTGACAGGCAGGCTTGTCTGGTTACAGTATATAAAGCTACCTGAAGAAAATTACTGGTGTTCTATTTGATCCTATTAGTACCACGGTCAGGCAGCTAGACTATTTACATTTAGTACAGTGCGTCCTGCTCACAGTGTTCAGCTAGATCCGTTCCTGTTATCTTCCTACTGACAGGCAGGCTTGTCTGGTTACAGTATATAAAGCTACCTGAAGAAAATTACTGGTGTTCTATTTGATCCTATTAGTACCACGGTCAGGCAGCTAGACTATTTACATTTAGTACAGTGCGTCCTGCTCACAGTGTTCAGCTAGATCCGTTCCTGTTATCTTCCTACTGACAGGCAGGCTTGTCTGGTTACAGTATATAAAGCTACCTGAAGAAAATTACTGGTGTTCTATTTGATCCTATTAGTACCACGGTCAGGCAGCTAGACTATTTACATTTAGTACAGTGCGTCCTGCTCACAGTGTTCAGCTAGATCCGTTCCTGTTATCTTCCTACTGACAGGCAGGCTTGTCTGGTTACAGTATATAAAGCTACCTGAAGAAAATTACTGGTGTTCTATTTGATCCTATTAGTACCACGGTCAGGCAGCTAGACTATTTACATTTAGTACAGTGCGTCCTGCTCACAGTGTTCAGCTAGATCTGTTCCTGTTATCTTCCTACTGACAGGCAGGCTTGTCTGGTTACAGTATATAAAGCTACCTGAAGAAAATTACTAGTGTTCTGTTTGATCCTATTAGTACCACGGTCAGGCAGCTAGACTATTTACATTTAGTACAGTGCGTCCTGCTCACAGTGTTCAGCTAGATCCGTTGCTGTTATCTTCCTACTGACAGGCAGGCTTGTCTGGTTACAGTATATAAAGCTACCTGAAGAAAATTACTGGTGTTCTATTTGATCCTATTAGTACCACGGTCAGGCAGCTAGACTATTTACATTTAGTACAGTGCGTCCTGCTAACAGTGTTCAGCTAGATCCGTTCCTGTTATCTTCCTACTGACAGCCAGGCTTGTCTGGTTACAGTATATAAAGCTACCTGAAGAAAATTACTGGTGTTCTATTTGATCCTATTAGTACCACGGTCAGGCAGCTAGACTATTTACATTTAGTACAGTGCGTCCTGCTAACAGTGTTCAGCTAGATCCGTTCCTGTTATCTTCCTACTGACAGGCAGGCTTGTCTGGTTACAGTATATAAAGCTACCTGAAGAAAATTACTGGTGTTCTATTTGATCCTATTAGTACCACGGTCAGGCAGCTAGACTATTTACATTTAGTACAGTGCGTCCTGCTCACAGTGTTCAGCTAGATCCGTTCCTGTTATCTTCCTACTGACAGGCAGGCTTGTCTGGTTACAGTATATAAAGCTACCTGAAGAAAATTACTGGTGTTCTATTTGATCCTATTAGTACCACGGTCAGGCAGCTAGACTATTTGCATTTAGTACAGTGCATCCTGCTCACAGTGTTCAGCTAGATCCGTTCCTGTTATCTTCCTACTGACAGGCAGGCTTGTCTGGTTACAGTATATAAAGCTACCTGAAGAAAATTACTAGTGTTCTATCCCAGCTTAGTGCAGCTACAGGCCATTAGTATGTCTGGAAGGCCAAGAAGGAGAGGCAGACAGTCACAAGCCAATAAGAGAGGGCAAGCAGGCTCTGTGTCTAGTGCTGGTCGTGGAGACGGTGCATCCTCATCAGCACGTGGCCATGGGACACGCTTGGCCTTTTTTTCGGCAGCTGGCCGTGTTTAGCCGCAACATGCGGAAGACTTGGTCGAGTGGATGACCAAGCCGTCCTCATCCTCCTCATCCTCTCTCACCCATGCCCAGGGTGCTTTGTCTGGCAAAGCAGTGGCCTCTTCCCTCAGCTCAATGTCATCAGTGACTCCTTCCCTAGCTCCACCATGTCCTCCTGAGGATTCCCTCGAACTGTTTGACCACAGTGTTGGGTACATGCTCCAGGAGGATGCCCAGCGTTTGGAAGGCTCTGATGATGATACTGAGCTCGATGAAGGCAGTAACATGAGCACGGACAGAGGGGGTGCCCAAGAAGGACAGCAATCTGGCAGTCATGCTCCCCCTGCTGCAGCATACTGCCAGGTTTGCTCCAGTGATGAGGAGGGAGGGGATGATGAGGTCACTGACTCAACGTGGGTGCCTGATAGGAGAGAGGAGGAGGAGGAGGAGGAGGAGGCGGCACATCACCAACGAGGCAGGATGCCCTCCAGGGGCCAGCCTAAGGGCAGCACATTGACTGCATCACACCCCAAAGCTCCACATGTGCAGGGCGCTGCAGTCTCTGCGCGTTATTCAAAAAGTTCTTTGGTGTGGGCCTTTTTTGAGACGAGTGCATCAGATCGCACCGCTGCTATTTGCAACATATGTCTCAAGCGTATCTCACGTGGCCAAAACATCTCCCGCTTGGGTACCACATGCTTGACCAGACATATGTTGACCTGCCATGCAGTTCGTTGGCAAGCGTATCTAAAAGACCCACACCAAAGAACAAAGAGGATCTCTCCTTGCTCCTCATCAGCTGAGATTTCCAACCCCACTAGACCTCCAGTCCTCTCTGAGACCTGCAGTGAGAGGAATGAAGGTGTAGAATTAGGTGTGTCACAGCCAAGTACTTGTGGGCAATCTGCTTTTGGTACACCGACGTCAGATTGTACCAGGCAAATTTCCCTGCCCCAGCTGCTGCACCGCCGAAAGAAGTTTGCTCCCAGCCATCCACATGCCCAGCGGTTGAATGCTAGCTTGGCAAAATTGCTAGAACTTCAACTGCTGCCTTTTCAGTTGGTAGACTCTGCCCCCTTCCGTGAGTTTGTGGAATGTGCGGTTCCTCAGTGGCAGGTACCCAAACGCCACTTTTTCTCACGGAAGGCGATTCCGGCTCTCTACCGGCATGTGGAAGGCAATGTCCATGCCTCGCTGGACAGGGCGGTCAGCGGTAAGGTGCATATTACCGCTGACTCATGGTCCAGCAGGCATGGACAGGGACGTTACCTAAGTTTCACGGTGCATTGGGTGACTCTGCTGGCAGCTGGGAAGGATGCAGGACAAGGTGCAGTAGTGTTGGAGGTTGTTCCGCCACCACGCCTCCAAAATGCTGATTGTGACACACCTCTCTCCTCCACCCCCTCCTCTTCTTCTTTCTCCATGGCCTCTTCCTCGGAACCAGCGGTGCTCCGTAGTCGTTCAAGGGGCTACGCAAGTAGGCAGGCCAAAAGATGCCATGCGGTGCTTGAGCTGGTGTGCTTGGGGGACAGGAGCCACACTGGGGCAGAGGTTCTGTCAGCTCTGCAGGGGCAGGTTCAGAGGTGGTTGACGCCACGCCAACTTAAGGCAGGAATGGTGGTTTGTGACAATGGCACCAACCTCCTCTCTGCCCTCCGACAGGGACAAATGACCCATGTGCCCTGTTTGGCTCACGTCCTTAACTTGGTGGTGCAGCGGTTCTTGGGCAGGTACCCGGGCTCACAGGATGTCCTGAGGCAGGCCAGGAGAGTCTGTGTGCATTTCCGCCGGTCATATAATGCCAGTGCTCGGCTGACGGACCTCCAAAAGGAGTTTAACCTGCCCAAGAACCGCCTAATCTGTGACATGCCCACCAGGTGGAACTCAACGTTGGCCATGCTGCAGCGGCTGCACACACAGCAGAGGGCCATCAATGAGTACCTGTGTGACTATGGCACCAGGACAGGGTTAGGGGAGCTTGGTTTTTTTTCCCCACGCCAGTGGGCCATGATCAGGGATGCATGCACTGTCCTGTCACCATTCGAGGAGGCCACGAGGATGGTGAGCAGTGACAGTGCATGCATCAGTGACACTGTCCCCCTTGTCCACCTGTTGGAGCACACGCTGCGTGGAATAATGGACAGGGCACTTGAGGCAGAACAGAGGCAGGAAGAGGAGGACTTCCTTAGCTCTCAAGGCCCCCTTTATCCAGACAGTGTTCCTGCGTGCCCGCCGATCACACAGGAAGAGGACGAGGAGGAGGAGGAGGAGGAAGATTGTGTCAGTATGGAGGTGGAGTCTGGCACTCAGCATCAGCAGCAGTCTTTAAGGGATCAGTCCCAAGAAACACATGGACTTGTACGTGGCTGGGAGGAGGTGGCTGCGGACGTTGTCGTCTTTAGTGACCCAGAGGACTCCGGACTGAATGCCTCAGCAAACCTACGCTGCATGGCCTCCCTGATCCTGCAAAGCCTGCGTAAGGATCCTCGTATTCGTGGTATCAAGGAGAAGGACCAATACTGGCTGGCAACCCTCCTTGATCCACGTTACAAGGGTAAGGTTGCGGACCTTATCTTGCCATCGCAGAGGGAGCAGAGGATGAAACATCTTCGGGAGGCCTTGCAGAAAGGTCTGTGCAATGCGTTCCCAGAGACTGGGAGGTTACAAACTCCTGTTTCTGGACAACGTGTTGCTGAGGCTTCGGTCAGTCAAAGAAGGAGCGGTGGAGAAGGTGGCCGTCTGACCGATGCGTTCAGACAATTTTTTGGTCTGCAGCCCCAAGGTATGATCGGTTCCAGCAACCATCGCCAGCGTCTGTTTTACATGGTGCAGGAATACCTAGGGGCAAGATCAGACTTGGACACCTTTCCCACCGAAAATCCTCTGGGTTACTGGGTCTTGAGGATGGATCACTGGCCAGAGCTTGCACAGTATGCAATTGAGCTACTGGCCTGTCCTGCATCCAGCGTTCTTTCGGAACGCACATTCAGTGCTGCTGGAGGCGTGTTAACCGATCACAGGGTGCGTCTGTCCACCGACTCGGTCGATCGGCTGACCTTCATAAAAATGAATCAGTCTTGGATCACCACCAGCTACCAAGCACCTGATGCTGATGTAACCGAATAATTTTTTTTGAAATCTCAGATCCCTTCAAAGACTGCCTATGCTGATGCTGAGTGACTATCCCTGAGTAATTATCCTCTTCCTCCTCAATCATCACGCTGATAGCTTGTAAGAACATTTTTGGTTCTGGGCGCCACCACCAGTGCCTAAGGCACAATTTTTCAGCCCCTGTTTAACAGGGGCGTGTAATTACAATTTTTGATGTAAAACTTTGCAGCAGGGCTCATTCCTGCATTCCAACTAGAGTGTCTGTGAGCGGTTGCAGTGTTGTGGCACCAGCACCAGTGCCTAAGGCCCAATTTTTCTGCCCCTGTCTAACAGGGGCGTGTAATTACAATTTTTGATGCAATACTTTGCAGCAGGGCTCGTTCCTGCATTCCAACTAGAGTGTCTGTGAGGGGTTGCAGTGTTGTGGCACCAGCACCAGTGCCTAAGGCCCAATTTTTCTGCCCCTGTCTAACAGGGGCGTGTAATTACAATTTTTGATGCAATACTTTGCAGCAGGGCTCGTTCCTGCATTCCAACTAGAGTGTCTGTGAGGGGTTGCAGTGTTGTGGCACCAGCACCAGTGCCTAAGGCCCAATTTTTCTGCCCCTGTCTAACAGGGGCGTGTAATTACAATTTTTGATGCAATACTTTGCAGCAGGGCTCGTTCCTGCATTCCAACTAGAGTGTCTGTGAGGGGTTGCAGTGTTGTGGCACCAGCACCAGTGCCTAAGGCCCAATTTTTCTGCCCCTGTCTAACAGGGGCGTGTAATTACAATTTTTGATGCAATACTTTGCAGCAGGGCTCGTTCCTGCGTTCCAACTAGAGTGTCTGTGAGGGGTTGCAGTGTTGTGGCACCAGCACCAGTGCCTAAGGCCTAATTTTTCAGATCCTGTTCAACAGGGGCATGTAATTACAATTCTTGATCTAATATTTCACAGCAGGGCCCTGTGAGGGCTTACAGTGTTGTGGCCACAGCAACACCTAAGCCCCAAACTTCTGCTGAGTATATAGGGCAGGACCCTACTTTCAAACATCTAACTTACAAACGACTCCTACTTGCAAACGGAAGGAGACAACAGGAAGTGAGATGAAATCTACCCCTAGGAAGGGAAATTCTCTCCTGTAAGAGTTAATATGGGAAAACAATTTCTCCTTTCCACTGATGCTTTCCAATCCTTGTTCCACAAAAAAACCCTAATTTTCAAAAAACATTTTTCATTGGGACAAAAAGTGAGGTGAAATCTTCTGAAGAGGAGGAAAGACAGCAAAACAAATGTCACAGGGGTGATAACCCTTCCCTATGTTTTCCAAAAAGCTTAAAAAAGATTTTTTGGCTGGAGCTAAACACGTTAAAAATGTACCCGTTCAAAATTACAAAGAGATTCTACTTAACAACAAACCTACAGTCCCTGTCTTGTTTGCACCGCCTGTATACTGTTTTTCAGAGTATATAGGGCCTTTCCTTATTTTAATTTGGGTGCGGGGTTCCCCTTAATATCCATACAAGACCCAAAGGGCCTGGTAATGGACTGGGGGGTACCCATGCCGTTTGTCTCACTGATTTTCATCCATATTGGCATGACCCGACATGACATTAAACCCGCAAGCAGTTTTAAATGAGATTTTTTCCTTTAAAAATGACATTTGGTGCAGGGACTGTTCTAAACACGGGAAACACGCGTCACTTTACAGGCATACTATAGACACCCCCCAGGTCCGATATTTAAAGGAATATTTCACTTTTTTTTTTTTTAACTTTAAGCATCATTAAAATCACTGCTCCCGAAAAAACTGCCGTTTTTTAAAAGTTTTTTTTGCATTGATACATGTCCCCTGGGGTAGGACCCGGGTCCCCAAACCCTTTTTAGGACAATACCATGCAAATTAGCCTTTAAAATGAGCACTTTTGATTTCGAACGTTCGAGTCCCATAGACGTCAATGGGGTTCTAACGTTCGTGCGAACTTTCGGTCCGTTCGCAGGTTCTTTTGCGAACCAAACCGGGGGGTGTTCGGCTCATCCCTATCTGTCAGTATAGTCAATCTGCCTAGGTTCTATAATCCCTGAGACATCAAGTCTAAACTATGCTTATTATGGTATCTTATTTTGGAGACCTAATTTAGCTAAGGTCCAAAGGGGTTGATTTACTAAAACTGGAAAATGAAAATGTGGTGCAGCTCTGCAAAGAAACCAATCAGCTTCCAAGTTTTTTGTCAAAGCTTAAACAAGCTGAAGTTAGAAGCTGATTGGCTATGATGCGCAACTGAACCATATTTTGCACTCTTCAATTTTAGTAAATCAACCTCTGTGTGTAATTTCTGCCTGCTGCATTGTTCCTCTTCTATCAGCATGAATCACTTCTGACAAGTTTTCCTGACATCAAGAGAAAAAGGTTGACAGGGGAAAGATCCCCAGCTGATTGAGTGCCTTAGCTCTGTTCCTGAGTGCTGTGTGAAGGGGTGTATCTCTGAGCTCTGCAGAGTGTAACTTCAGCTCTCTGCCCCCTTTTTCTGACAGCTTGGACAAGCTTTATAAATCATGGACTTTGAACGGAAATAGAGAAGAAAAGACTGCAGATAAACAGGTACAACTTAAGTACGAGGATTTGTTTAATCTCCGTGCATCACATGAGGCCAGTCACTTCACTTGGAACACGTAAGGGTTTAATCTTGGAGAATGGAGACCAGAGGACTTGACCAATCTAATAAGGGCACAACTAGGCAAGATCAGAAAACTCAATTGATCAAGAGCAAGGCAGGTCAAACTCAGAAAGTTTGCAATCAGGGGGCCAGACAAAAATTGAAGTTAAGTAACAGGCAGAAAGTCTATATAGGCAGCAAAGGTTTAATATTCAGGGTGTGCTAAGGTTGGCAACAGAAATGTGGAATACTAAGAGGCAATACACCCTTCAGGGACTAAAATCTATATCAGGCAACTGCAGAGAAAGAATGAGGCCCCTTCAACCACTTCCTGCCCGTCGTCCCAGAAGCGTCCCTCATGTGCACCCCCTGGGGTACATAGTGGCAGGATCTGTGGACACAGAGGATCACTGTTCATGGTAGCAGGCCACTGTGAGTGGCCCTGGTACCATTTGATTGCTGTGACTAATCACATCGATCACACTTACGGTAGTAAACAGGACTGTCATTTATGCTATCTTGCTTACTACACTGTGATCTCTGTGATTGATCACAGTGATCACATGATACCAAGGCCAATCACAGCGGCCCTGTACCATGTGATAGCTGTGACCAATCAATGCATCAAAGTATTACTACTATGATTTATAGATTTCATTAATGAAACCTTTGAGCAGTGTTACTGATTGCTTATTACAGAGATCAGCAAAAAGGAATCAAAGTGTAAAAAAAAAAAAAAAAAAATGATTACCCTCCATAGAGTAGTACAGTGTCACTATTGTGACACTCCACTGCTCTGGTGACAATATGAAAAAAAATGTAAAAAAAAATGTTAAAAAATGTGAAAATATTGTAAAAATAAAAAGTTAAAAAACTGTCACCTGATCAACTGCAGTGTCACTATGGTGATCATGTACAATGGCTTTCTACTCTGATATCACTGTATGTCAGTGCCACCAGCCATTATCTCTGATCACCACCACAGCAGTACAGTGTCACCAAACGAGTGCTGCCAGTCAGTATCCCTAATCACTGCCGCATCAGTCAGTGTCCCTAATCACTGCTGTCCTCTCACAGTGTCTCTAATCATCTCAGTCTACTCACAGTGTCCCTAATCACCGCCATCCACTTATAGCGTCCTTAATCACAGCTACACCGTTCAGTGTCCCTAATCAATGCTGACCACTCACAGTATCTTTAATCACAGTTGCACCAGTCATATTATCCCTAATCACCACCACACCACTTACAGTGTCCCTGATCACTGCCACACCAGTTACAGTGTCCCTGATAACCACCACATCAGTTATTGTGTCCCTGATCACTGCCACATCAGTCATATTATGCCCGATCACCGCCACACCAGTCATATTGACCCTGATCACCGCCACACAAGGCATATTGTCCCTAATCCCTGCCACACCAGTCATATTGTCCCTAATTACTGCCACACCAGTTACAGTGTCACTGAACACATGGTATCCCTGATCACCACCCCACCAGTTACATTGACCCTGGTCACATCAGTGCAGTGTTGCCTCTGCCTGTTGCATGTACTAACCCTGACCTAATTATAGGACCACATTTCTACCTGCTGCCTGAACCAAGCCTTTGAATGTTTGCTGACCATGTCTCTGCCTGTAGCCTGAACTGAGCCATCTGCACATCTTGCTGACTACATTCCTGCAAGACATCAGGCCAGTGAACATGGCATTCCTAGGAGCAGCCTTGTACCAGTGGGATAGGCTTCCTTGACTTATAGGAACTGGGAATGCTATAGATAATGCTACACTACACTATATTCCTTGACCACTCATATAGAGGTGACGTTATAGTACATTGGTCTTGACACAATTGGTTGATTTGTGTGATACACAAGATACAATGTCCGGTACATAATAAATCCAGACAATGAAAAAGTCTCACACGTGGTATCACCATACTTGGGTGGAATATGTATTGGGTGTAATTCTAATGCTCCGTACACACGATCAAACATTGATCGGACATTCCGACAACAAAATCCATGGATTTTTTCCGACGGATGTTGGCTCAAACTTGTTTTGCATACACACGGTCGCACAAAGTTGTCGGGATTTCCGATCGCCAAGAACGTGGTCACGTACGAAGAGACTAGAAAAGGGCAGGTCCTAACCAAGCGCGGCACCCTTTGGGCTCCTTTTGCTAATCTCGTGTTAGTAAATGTTTGGTGAGAGACGATTCGCGCTTTTTCAGACTTGTGGCTTTCAGATCGTTTTCTGCTGTTCAGTTTGTGCTTGTGGGTTTGTATCTGCTCTTCAGTGCGTGCAGTCAGTTCGCATTGATTTATCATTGTGTTCTTGTTCGTTCGTTACTGATTTTCAGGTCGCTCTTCACAGGCCTTGCTGTTCTTCAGTGCATTCTGTTACTTCCTTCTGAGCAGCCGACCATTTTCTAGCCATGTTGCATATACGTACTCCTCGTAGAGTTCGTGCTGTGCGGGGGCTTGGTGTTGGGGTCCTTACCGTGACACAAGTCCAGTCCATGAACAGGGTGGGGAGGAGTTCATGGACCAAGAATTGGTTGCTCGAGCGTGACCATTTCTGTCACATGCCTTTGCTCCGTGAGATCCGTGAGGATAATCCTGATGATTTCAGGAACTTTCTCCGGATGACGGACCCCGTATTTCACCGTTTGTTGGCTTTGCTGACCCCTTATATTAGCAGGCAGGATACCTGCATGAGGCAAGCCATCACTCCGGAGCAGAGGCTTGTCGCCACCCTGCGGTACTTGGCGACAGGGAGAAGCCTGCAGGACCTCAAGTTCTCGACAGGCATCTCCCCCCACGCTCTGGGGATCATTATCCCAGAGACCTGTTCTGCCATCATCCAGGTCCTGCAGAAGGAGTATATTAAGGTAAGATTTTTATCCTTTAACATCACATTTTATTGTATTTAATGTTTGATAATATATTGTATTTATTTTCTCATCCAGGTCCTGCAGAAGGAGTATATTAAGGTAAGATTTTTATCCTTTAACATCACATTTTATTGTATTTAATGTTTGATAATATATTGTATTTATTTTCTCATTCCCTAATTACCATGATTGGAATGTGCTGTGAAAGTCCCCTTTGTCCTCATTCATGATTGATTTTTCAGTTTGTTTTTTTTTTTGTCCTTCATACATATTTGCCTTCACTTACCTCCCCAGCATGGTCTCCTGGCCCTGTATTCACCTCATGTAGTCACTTAACAATGTATTTTATCAGCTCCATAGTAGTGCTTTACCCCAAACACCCCCTAAAATGTTTTAAAATGTGATTTGTGCTTTAAATTCTGGCAGAGTGCCAGAGGCTTTTTTTGGGGGTCCCCAAATCATTTGTAACCCTCCCTCCCCCCAACTGCTAAGTCAGCTGATACCAATTCTCTATCTATCCTCAATCATCTATCTGCTGACTTTGTCAAACCCATACACACTATACCCATTTCTTTTGTGGTCATATTTATGGATGAATTCCCCAAAGCATGTAGTGCAAGGGCATGCCTGAATACTTTCAAATGGTACTGTTTAAAGTTTTTGTATCCTATTATTATCTTGATAGGTAATAGCAGAATTTCCAAATGTGCTCAAATGTGTACAGTGTGTATTTATATCTTTGTATTATGACACTTCTTACCTGTCCAGTGGGCTGTCAATAGTGTAACTAAGGAGGGGCTGGCCAGTGAAGTGGAGAGGGTTACCTGTCCAAGAGCTCCCCCCCAAAATGTTAGAAATGGCCCATGAGAGGGGGGGGGGGATCTGATAGGTGTACCTTATACTTTTGTCTTTAAAAACTCCCTCAAATAAATGTTCTCTTGATGTTGGCCAAGAATGTTTGTGTCTAATCTGCTTTCCCTGTTTATGTGCAAAATTACAATTTTTTTTTGTTGTTTGACAGTTTCCTTCCAACCCACAGGAATGGCAGACTGTGGCCTCCCACTTTGCCCAGCGGTGGGACTTTCCTAAATGCGGAGGGGCAATTGATGGGAAACACGTCCACATCGTCCCACCACCCAACTCGAGGTCATACTATTTTAACTATAAGGGGTTCAATAGTATTGTGATGTTGGCGGTGGTGTCGGCTACTTACGAGTTCCTGTATGTGGACGTGGGGAAGAATGGCCGGATGTTCGATGGTGGAGTCATCGCCCAGACGGAGTTCTACAGGCGTCTCCAGAATGGCAGCTTGAACTTTCCACCTCCAGAAGACAATGTGGAAGGACTCTCATTGCGGATGAAGCGTTTGCGCTGGGGGACCATCTTATGCGGCCATTCCCGATGAGGACCCTCACCCCGGACCAGAGTATTTTTAATTACCGGCTGGCCAGAGCCAGAAGAGTGGTGGAGAACACGTTTGAAATCATGGCCAGCTGGTTCCGCCTATTTCTTACACCCATACACATGGCGGAGTACAAACTGAACCATATCATCCTGGCGTGCTGTGTTCTATGCAACTTTTTATGGCAACATTCTGCCAACTATGCTGGCTCAGTTGGGCCCGAGGCGGGAATTCTAAATGAAACAACCCTGACAGCGCTTGAAAGTGGCTGTCCTGGCTTGCCCCCCCTGAGTGCCCGAGATGCTAAGATACCTTGAATACTTTGCGGGTAGGGGGGCTATCAATATGCCAGACAATGTCTGAAACCTTTTTCAAATAATAAAAAAAATAACTACTAAAATCTTTGGTGACATTTACTGCTTGTGTTTCTTTTAGCTGACCCTGACAGAAATGTGGTGAGTCCTGAAAATGGCGTGATTGTGTAACATTACAAAGCACTGTTGGGTGTTATTTACTAAAGGCAAAGACACTTTGCACTACAAGTGCACTTGAAACTGCACTTGTAGTGCAAAGTGGATTTTCCCTTAGGAAATAACCCCCATTGTCACTGAAAACACCAATTAGAGCACAACAAAAGGTTTGGAGCGTTGAAACAATAATCCACACATTCTTGATTAACAATCTTTTTAATACCAGCACAATCACATGTGCATTTAGAAAAGGTATTTAAAACAAACCAACATGTTTGTTGTATAACAATTTTTGGGGTCACATTAGAAAAAGTAGCAATGTCCATTTAAGATAAAATAGGCAAGTAGGCCATAAAAAATGTTTTAAAATGCATGTGGCCAAAACAATGGTGTGTTCTGGACCGAACAAACAATGTTTCATATGAACGAATAATGTGCCCATGAACATGAAAGTTGCCATTTTAAACTGGACAACAGTTAAGAAAAGCACATGGAGCAGCACGAACGTAATAAATATAAAGAATAGGAACACAGGACAACTACTTACTTTTTTGCAGCACTCTCCTCATCCTTCTGTACTGCTCATGCTCCCTTAATTTGAGGTCCGACCAAGAAGAGCAAGAAGGTCCGGGATTCCCAGAGATCATGAGCTGCAGATGACATTTATGTCCCCAGGCTGTGGTACTATGACAGACTGCATTTTCTGGCAGGTCAGACTGAACCCAGGCCAGCACTCTCCACTCTTCCTTCCACGCTTCCTTCCCCCCCAGCTGAGGCTTCTGACTCCCAACCTGGGCCTTCCAGGCAGCAACATGTGGAGGAGCACAGACTGAGCCAGGTATAGCATTCTTCTAAATATTGCTGGTTGTCCAATCAATGATGTTAAATAGATGTTAGTTAGGAGTACTAATTTAGGATTGTGATTGATGATGCAAAAACTAAAACCATGTCCCTTTTTCATACACAGGGAAGTCTCAGCCAGGAGGTGGCCGGGCCAAGCAGGCTGCCTAATATCCAGGTCCCTCCCCTACACCTTCAAAGACAAAGTGGCAGGAAGAGGAGTAACCTGAAGGAGGCTGCCATAGGCCTCTTTTGGAAGGCTACTGAGGCCCTCAGAACACCACACAGTGTGGAGGAGGACTTTGCTGGCATAACTGCCTGCAAAATTATGCAGATGGAGGAGGGCCAACGACTCCTGTGTGAGTTCTTAATTTTGGAAGCTCTAAATAAGGGGTTGAGGGGCCAACTCACATGTGCAACCCACATTTGTCACCTCACCCATGGTCCTCCTCCTTCTCCTCCAGGTCCTACTCCTCCTCCTGCCACATCTCCAACACCAGAGCCACAGCCGGGAAGGAAGCGTGGAAGGAAGACCAGAGAGTGATGACCCTGGGTTCAGTCTGGTCTGGCAAAATATGCAGCCTCTTGTAGTACCACAGCCTGGGGACATACATGTCATCTGTGGCTTTCCGGATCTCTGGGACTTATGGACCAGACTGCACTCCCTTAGATATGGACTCCTCAGGCCACCAATTTTGCAGTAAAATAATTGATGTCTGCCCTGGGGGTTCAAGGCTTCACCAATTTCTGCTGTTTCTCCAGCGTTGCCTCCCTCTTTGTTTGGTTCTAAACCCTTAATAAAGGAATTTTTGTTTCAATTATACTTGCCTATGTGTGTTTTCCTTCAAAAAGGACAGTTTGTGAGGATTCAGGTACATTTCAAAAATACAATGTGAAATTAACAAGAGACACCAACACCAAACAATCTCCTTGAGATTAAATAATACAAGATAATAATGGTGTTGTGGTAACTTGACACACAAAACCCACACAAAAATATTCTGGAGTAAAAAAAAAAAAAAAAAAATCATTCTTGAAAAAAATACAAAACAAAAATAAAAAAACAAAAACATTTTTAGTCAGATGTGACAAATCCAAATATATTGAGGGAATCACGATAAATAATAAAGAAAGAAGTTTGTAAGAACTCTGTGTGAATATGAGCAGCAAAACTACTTCATTCTTCTAGCAATATAAAGAAGAGAGTGCGCTGCATTAAACAATTTTTAACATTGCAGCCCGACGAAAGTGCTCTATCCATTCCGAACGCTAATTTTACCAGACCGAGCTGTTCCGTCTCGGAATTTCTTCTGAGCATGTGTGGCACTTTGTGCGTCGGAATTGTCCACACACTGTGGGAATTGACGCGATCAGAATTTGTTGTCGGAAAATTTTATAGCCTGCTCTCAAACTTTGTGTGTCGGAAAATCCGACGGAAAAAGTCCGATGGAGCCCACACACGGTCGGATTTTCCAACAACACACTCCGATCGCACATTTACTGTCGGAAAATCCGACCGTGTGTACGGGGCATTAGTGTTCTCATGTTGTTTGTCAGAAATTTCTTATTAAATTGAAAAACTTTTTTAAATTTCCTTTCTGCATCTTCCAAAAACTTGTGGCACTAAAATAAAGTCTTCCAAAGTCTCCAATACCTTGGATATTTTTACTGTCCTGGTGCTCCAAGGCCTCCAGAACTTTGATAGGTAGTCAGGAAATTAGATCTGTAATTTATGCCCCTAGAATGCCAGACAATGATTCCTTGGATTTTGGGCCCCTCTATATGGCTAGACTATAGAAAAGTCGCACACATGTGATATCATCATACTCATGAGAAATAGCAGAATGTGCTTTAGGGTGTAATTCTAAGTATGCCTATGATGTGTGTTAAGAAATATCTTATAAATTGACAACTTTATGTGAAAAAAAAATAGAATTTTATTTTATTTCCTGCATTTTCCAAAAACTTGTCACAAAAAAAATACATTTTCAAAAGACTCATTAGCTTTTCAGAATATAGCTTGGCGTGTTTGCTTTCCAAAATGGTGTAATTCTCTGTGCATTTCTACTGTCCTGGTGCTCCAGGGCTTCCAAAATGTGATAGGTAGTCAGGAAATTAGATGCGCAATTTAAGTGTAATTTATGCTCCTCGAAAGTCCAAAGGCGCTCCTTGGATTTTGGGTTCCTTTATGCCTCTAGTCTGTGAAAAATTCGCACACACATGGTTTTCTTATACTCGGGAAGCATAGCAGAATGTGTTTTGGGGTATAATTCTTATAATGCCTGTGCTGTGTGTGAAAAATAACTAAATACCTTGAACTGTCTAACTGGGTGGTGGTGGTTAATTTGGGTACGGTGTTGCATGACTGAGTAATTGTCATTCAACATGTGACAGCACTGAAATCTGAAAATTGGTCTGGGCAGGAAGGAAGTGAAAGTGTCTTGTATTGAGGTGGTGGTAAACAGGTAATGATCAATCAGGAGAAAGCTGGAGAAGCAGGAACTACATTTCTGGAATATTGTTGCAGAGGTATGTGGGACAACTTGCCAGAGTTATAAAAATGGCAAGGTCGAACAGATGCTCTTACAAAGAAATTAAAAAGCTGCTGGGATGAGACAAGTATACACCAAATGGAAGGACAGCAAGACCCAATGATAAGAGTCCATATAGCTTTAATGCTATTTGGACTATTTTATCATTTCGTCTGGCACTCTTTTCTGCTTTGGTTGACATGCTGGGTACAGTTTGAGGTTAGCACCATTTGTTGCTAGCTGCTTAACCAGACTCAATGAGCCCTTCAAATGATTTGTTTCCCTTTGCTTTTAGGGAGTCATGTACAGCCCAATATCCATTGTGACCCCCTTAAAATGTGGACTTAGCCATCTCCGCAACCACATGCTTTGCAGCACACATGGCTATGGGTGTCTGGTTAGCAGACAATATAAAGATGTATTAGTGCAGACTACAGGACATGCTTCCTTCTTCTTCTCCCCACCACCTCCTAGTACTGCTTCAACCAGGGGGGCCAACACATCTTCAAAGGCATTGATATACACTATCCTGATGAGTGCGCCAAGGGTGTAAGTGACCTAGATTTGCTGCCAATTTCAGACAAGCTGGCCAGAGGCTCCACCCACATATTCATGAGATAGGGTACACACATACTTCCCTTTGAATGAAACACTGCCATATTGTGTCACACATACTCCAGGCCTAAAGCCCACTCTCCTCACAGTACTCCTGGCCCGAGGATCACCTTCTGAATAAAGAAGGTCTACACAGGATGCTTTTTCAATGTTTTACTGTAAAATGACATGGTCAAGAACTTGGCATAACAGCTTCTAAACTTTACCTTTTCTCTTTTTACAATGCACAACACATCAGTGTCACCAGCTCAAACTCTTCAAGTCCACCCATCTTCTCAAATGTTCTTTCATGAGTCCCCCAGCAGTGGGTCCTCACACAGTCTGTCTCTGGGCCTCTGTGTCACTTCAGGCAACAAAACTACTTGCTGCAGGTCAGAAATAGCTAGTTCCCATTCACCTTCTCATTGAGGGCCCCACCCAGACCAGATCATAAAGGACACAGTTCTTCATCAACTAGCATTATCCAGGTAAGTGGTCTCTTCCTTTAAAAGGAAACTAACACCTGCTTACAAGTAAGTAACCCTTAGGGCAAAAATATAATTCCTGTTGCAGAGGAAAAAACATACTTGTAAATGTTACTTGTAGCTTACTGCCGACTTCTGGGAAAATCAGTGAGACAATCACACAAGCAGCAAATTACATTTCGGGGGAAGTTCTGTACAACTGTGTACAGAAGGCCTGCAGGTTGCCTTATTGCATTACATTTTACAGAAAATGACAGGAGATGCAAATTGAAAAGGAAAGATATTTTTAATAACATTAAATTACATTAAGTCCTTATAGCATTTGTAAATGCTATATTATTATTATTATTATTATTATTATTATTATTAATATATTATTTTTTATTTGCTACATTTTATTATATATATATATATATATATAATTTTTTTATTTTATGTTTTATTTTTTATTTGCTACATTTTCTATCACAAAAGTGGAGCTGCCCTTTAAACTCACTCACTAGATAGAAAGAGTGCAGCACTGGACAGATACCACAAGTGGTGTATGTGATATAGCAACGAATCAATAACGTACAAAAATAACTGATGATTAAATAATTGCATCAAATAAGATGATAGATAATCTATTATTGAAAAATAATCAATTGGTGGTGCAGATAAACATATCACAAAAACATAATTAAATAAAAATTATTCTGGAAAACAGTTCGTAAAGTGAAATAAAGTCCAAAAGTGAGATGTCCAATGCAAGACCCTGGGTCTGTATTTTCATCGCTATTGCTGCCCACCACCAGACAATAAAGTAATGGAGGCTTACCGGAAAGCCTGCGACCACCCTTATTCAGGGGGGGTCAAAACAGGCTTAGTAGAATAATCGGAGCCACAGGAAACACTGCTGGAATCACACCAACTTCCTTCATGGATAGCTGATCAGCAGCAACAAGAGGAGCCTTAGATGATGCATTCCCAGGAGGCAATCACCACACAGCAATGGATGTACACTGATTCTAATGTCTCTTCCTTCACCCCAAAGCCGTGACCTCTCACTCACTAGATGCAACTCAGATCTCACATGCAGTGGCAGTGGGAAGTCCGGCATAGGCTGTGCCACATTAGCTCGACCATATGCAAATCCAATCTCTGTCTCATGCATATGAAAAGTATTTGTGTCTCAATAAAATGCAAATCATCTATTTGTATATGAATGAGCTGTGTGCATTATGTAGCAGGGGCAGAGTCAATTACAGGACAGTGGTACTCTGGGACTCTGAAAATGCAGGTAAGTCCTGCACATTTAGAGACTGTTGGGAGGTATGGCCTAGCTTTAAATTTTAAATATCCAATCTCAATCTGTGCGTATAATATAGACATGAGAATATTATATTTTACATTTTTCTGTTTATTAAAACATAATATAAATTGACAAATGATAAAACATATACAAAATGTGTGCATGTAACAATGTGCTGCTTATCTGAGCAGCTAAATGCCTTATTGAGGTAGATCATATTGACACTATTAAGTAAACACTATTTTACTAGATGTGCAACTTCGTGATCCTTCCTGCAGATGATGGATACAGAATCTGTCTGTCTTCTGTGAATCCTGTTGCTTTTTGACTCAGAAGCAGTGCTTCGCAGTTGGAGTTGCTGGATCTTGTAATATTAATATTCCTCCTAGATCATTGATTTTTACTTTGATGTGTTTTCCCTAACCCCCTGTGATCACATGAGTCTTTTATCTTAAACCAATTCTTAGTCTTTGTTGTAATTTTCAAGATAGATAGATAGATAGATAGATAGATAGATAGATAGATAGATAGATAGATAGATAGATAGACAGACCAATCATAAATATATGTTAAATATAGTGTAGGGTATAGTGTATATCCTATGTAGAGGTTTGTGCAATGGTAGAGCATTTAGTATGCAATCATATCTTTAGTGTCATAAGGTTTCCTGCTGCGCAGAGCCTATGCTTTGCATTTGTTGATAGGGACAGTTACATGACTCAGTGTAAAGTGGGACGTGTCACATTCTCAGGATTAGGTGACATGAACCCTCTTTTGGATAGTGATTTGCGTCAGATAGATTGAATAACTGCTGAAAAAAATAAAATATTTTTTAACGTTCACCCTGATACATTCTATCTTATGATCTGAGAAGTTGTTATCTATATTTAATGTATGTATTAGGCTTCAGTATACACAGAATAGACAGGAAAAGAACATTGTTAGCATTCATATGGATCCAATGTATCAGAATCTTAAACATGTATAGCCATCATGCAAAACAAAACTTCACAAAGCATCAAATACAAAATATTTGTTTTTGTTTTGTCATACTTTGTCCAAGTTCACTGTAGAGTTGTGCCTTTTTTTTTCTCCAGCTCATAAAAGTTTGACATGAAAAATTCTGGGGGTCATTTACTATAGAGCTGCGGCACTAATTAGCGCTAATTCACGATAATTAGCACAAAGACGGTATTCACTATCGCGCTGGTGAGAAAATACTCCCAAAATCGAATTTACTATAGTTCCCTGAAACCAAATAGCGCCCAAACCCTTACTCTGCTAAAACGTGGAGTAGTGCACATGGAAATAATGTTTAGAGCATGATATAATTGCCTAAATGGTACTGAAATATGAGGTATATTATTTAAAGATAATCTGCTTTTAAACTGTGTGAAAAAGTGATTTCTACACTGAAATATCTTTAACCACTTCAGCCCCGGAAGGATTTACCCCCTTCCTGACCAGAGCACTTTTTACAATTTGGCACTGCGTCGCTTTAACTGCTAATTGAGCGGTCATGCAATGCAGTACCCAAACGAAATTTGCGTCCTTTTCTTCCCACAAATAGAGATTTCTTTTGATGGTATTTGATCACCTCTGCCGTTTTTATTTTTTGCGCTATACACGGAAAAAGACAGAAAATTTAGAAAAAAAATGATATTTTCTAATTTTGTTCTAAAAAAAATCCAATAAACTCAATTTTAGTCATACATTTAGGCCAAAATGTATTTGGCCACATGTCTTTGGTAAAAAAAATGTCAATAAGTGTATATTTATTGGTTTGCGCAAAAGTTATAGCGCCTACAAACTAGGGTACATTTTCTGGAATTTACACAGCCTTTAATTTGTGACTGCCTATGTCGTTTCTTGAGGTGCTAAAATGGCAGGGCAGTACAAAATCCCCACAAGTGACCCCATTTTGGAAAGTAGACACCCCAAGGAAATTGCTGAGAGGCATGTTGAGCCCATTGAATATTCATTTTTTTTTGTCCCAAGTGATTGAATAATGACAAAAAAAAAAAAATAAATAAAAAATTACAAAAAGTTGTCACTAAATGATATATTGCTCACACAGGCCATGGGCATATGTGGAATTGCACCCCAAAATACATTTAGCTGCTTCTTCTGAGTATGGGGATACCACATGTGTGGGACTTTTTGGGAGCCTAGCCGCGTACGGGGCCCCGAAAACCAATCACTGCCTTCAGGATTTCTATGGGCGTAATGACCCCATTTTGGAAAGTAGACACCCCAAGCTATTTGCTGAGAGGCATGGTGAGTATTTTGCAGCTCTCATTTGTTTTTGAAAATGAAGAAAGACAAGAAAAAATTTTTTTTTTTCTTTTTTCAATTTTCAAAACTTTGTGACAAAAAGTGAGGTCTGCAAAATACTCACTATACCTCTCAGCAAATAGCTGGGGTGTCTACTTTCCAAAATGGGGTCATTTGGGGGGGGGTTTGCCAACTGGGCATTCCATGGCCTCCGAAACTGTGATAGGCAGTGAAGAGTGAAATCAAAAATTTACCCCCTTAGAAAGCCTGAAGGCGGTGCTTGGTTTTCGGGGTCCCGTACGCGGCTAGGCTCCCAAAAAGTCCCACACATGTGGTATCCCCATACTCAGGAGAAGCAACAGAATGTATTTTGGGGTGTAATTTCACATATTCCCATGGCATGTTTGAGCAATATATCATTTAGTGACAACTTTGTGCAAAAAAAAAAAAAAAAATTGTCTCTTTCCTGCAACTTGTGTCACAATATAAAATATTCCATGGACTCGACATGCCTCTCAGCAAATAGCTTGGGGTGTCTACTTTCCAAAATGGGGTCATTTGGGGGGGTTTTGAACTGTCCTGGCATTTTATGCACAACATTTAGAAGCTTATGTCACACATCATCCACTCTTCTAACCACTTGAAGACAAAGCCCTTTCTGACACTTTTTGATTACATGAAAAAATTATTTTTTTTTGCAAGAAAATTACTTTGAACCCCCAAACATTATATATTTTTTAAAGCAAATGCCCTACAGATTTAAATGGTGGGTGTTTCATTTTTTTTTTTTCACACAGTATTTGCGCAGCGATTTTTCAAATGCATTTTTTGGGGAAAAAACACACTTTTTAAAATTTTAATGCACTAAAACACACTATATTGCCCAAATGTTTGATGAAATAAAAAAGATGATCTTAGGCCGAGTACATGGATACCAAACATGACATGCTTTAAAATTGCGCACAAACGTGCAGTAGCGACAAACTAAATACATTTTAAAAGCCTTTAAAAGCCTTTACAGGTTACCACTAGATTTACAGAGGAGGTCTACTGCTAAAATTAGTGCCCTCGATCTGACCTTCGCGGTGATACCTCACATGCATGGTGCAATTGCTGTTTACATTTGACGCCAGACCGACGCTTGCGTTCGCCTTATCGCGAGAGTCGGGGGGACAGGGGTGCTTTTTTTTTTTTTCTTTATTATTTTTTTGCTTTTTTATCTTATTTTTAAACTGTTCCTTTCATTTTTTTTTTAAATCATTTTTATTGTTATCTCAGGGAATGTAATTATCCCCTATGATAGCAATAGGTAGTGACAGGTACTCTTTTTTGAAAAAATTGGGGTCTATTAGACCCTAGATTTCTCCTCTGCCCTCAAAGCATCTGACCACACCAAGATCAGTGTGATAAAATGCTTTCCCAATTTCCCAATGGCGCTGTTTACATCCGGCGAAATCTAAGTCATAAAATGCTTGTAGCTTCCGGTTTCTTAGGCCATAGAGATGATTGGAGCCACTCTGGTCTCTGATCAGCTCTATGGTCAGCTGGCTGAATCACCGGCTGCATTCTCAGGTTCCCTGTTGAGACAGGAGAGCCAGAGAAAAACATGGAAGATGGTGGGGGGGGCATTCCCTCCCACTGCTTGTAAAAGCAGTCTAGAGGCTAATTAGCCACTAGGATTGCTTTTACATGAAAGCCGACCACTGGCTGAAAAGAATGATACCAAGATGATACCTAAACCTGCAGGCATCATTCTGGTATAACCACTCAAAGTCGTGAATGGCGTACCTGAAGATAAAAAAATGGTTAACAATAAAGCACAGTAAACGGTAAAGTATAAAAAATTGCATACCTGAAAAGCAAACATGATAAAACATAATAACAATAAAACATTGCAGAATAGAATACAGTAAAAAAGAGCAGAACAATAGAGAGAGAGAGAACAATAAAACGACAACTATTTTTTTTTATTTTATATTTTTGTTTGTGTTTTTTTTTTTTACACTTTTTTTTGTAACTGTAACTTTTGTAACTGTAACCGGTTCCAGGTTCGGGTCTCTCAAAATGCGAAGGCATCTTGGGAGACCCTGTGAAAGTGTGCCTAGTCTGTGCAATGCTGTACCCTACGGTAATACTTAACTAGTGAATGGTAGCGTTCAAAACATTCACCAATGCAAAGACCAGGATTGTCAGGACAGGAGGGACAATAATAGTGGGTGTCACGCCTATATCCGCGCTTGCTGCAGACACGACATCTTTTTTGCGGGGGTTCGTTGGGTAGGGGTACTCGGGAGGACATAAAGAAAATGCCTCTCATGCAGCTGACTGCATTTGGTTGGGGATGTGAATGGGGGAAGTACGGGCGCTGCAGAAGCGGTGGGTTCCCAATTAGGATTGGGAACCCACCGCTTGGAATGCAGCAGGAAGGGCATTATGGGCATGACGGGCCTGTGTTTGTCTTTTTGGTGTCAGCGGGACACTACTTGTGCTTGCCACCTCACCAGCTTGAACTGCACTTATGGGACTCGCCACGTCACCAAGTGTTACTGCAGTGCTGGTTTGACTACGACCGGGGTGTACTAGGCCGCTGATGCCTGCCAGTTCACCAAAACGCTATCAAAAAAACTTAGTGATCGCAGGGATCAAGCCTGACTCTGAGAACGCTGCAGTTATGCGTTTAGTGTTTTGTAAGTGACAGTGATCGATCGATACTGCACTTGGGTGGGCTGGGCCGGGCCAGGAGGAGGGGCAAAACGCAGGTGCTAGCAGGTATCTGGGCTGATCCCGCTAACACTGCATTTTTGGGAACCCTAAACTGCTGGGGACGCCAGTATAGATCTGATCGGATCAGATATTGATCCGTTCAGATACTATACCACTAAGGGAGGTGTACGGTGTGTGCGTGGGTGTTAGCGGTACTGGCGCTAATCTGACGCTGCCTGGGGCTGGTGCTTACCAGTTCACCAAAACGCTACCAAAAAAACTGTTAGCGATCGCAGGGATCAGGTCAGGCCTTTTTTTTTTCTTTTTTTCCACGTCAGCCAAGTACTATTTGAGGGAAAATGTTGTTTCAACTTTCCAGTCAAACTTATCCCTCAATACTTTCACATCATTGTGGCCTTCTTCTTTTTGCATATAATCTTTGATTTCCGTATAATATATGATATAAAAGTATTTCCCTCTACCGTTACTAATTCTTCATTACCATACCACCATGTCCCCCCCCCTTACCTCCCCACCTCCCCCACAACCCCTATACCCACCCATCCCCCCCACTTCTCTCCCCCCCCCCCAAACCTCCCCTGAGAGTCCCAGCGTAGCCTCTCACTGTCTTCATCTGTTTCTTCTATTCCTAAAGCCTGTTTAGGTACGTGACTCCACTTTAAATTTATATATTTAAAATTTTAGCTTTATATATTTTATTTGAGGTGAGTTATCTATCTCGTCCTCCCACACCTCAGCCGCCTGATCGGATGCCTTGAACCTAACCCATTCTCTCCATGTCTCCTCATATTCCTCCATCTCCGACCCTTCACTGTATCTTAAATATTCCATACAGTGAATTTCGTCTATTTTATCGAACCACTCCCGCATTGAAGGTCTCCTTCTATCCTGCCAGTGTCTGGGGATGAGGCTCTTAGCTGCATTGAGGAGGTGCGGTAACAAAATTTTCCGATAGCTCTTGGAGGGCAAGTTGCTGCCATGGTGCAAGCACACCCAGGGGTCGTCTGGTACTCTCTTTTTAGTTATCATATATATAATCCCCCTTATCTCCTCCCAAAATTTTCTTATTACCGGACACGTCCACCAAATGTGCACCATTGTCCCTATTTCCCTGCACCCCCTCCAGCAGTACTGCAAAGTCTCTTCCTGAATTTTATGTGCTAGATCCGGGGTGACATACATTCTAGCCATGATTCTAAAATTCATTTCTGCTATCCTGTAGTTTACTGATGTGGCGTTTACTCTGCTCAATATCCTCCCCACCTCATTATCACTAATCTTTTTTCCAATTTCCTCCTCCCATTTCTTGAGAAATCCTGGGCGCTCAGTCTCTCCCATTTCTATCAGTGTTCTATAAATCCTTGAGGTTCCTCCCCTCCTATTTTTCTTTATACATATTTTTTCCAGGGGGTAGAGGTCTTCCATCGACCTAATTGGCTGCGGGAGGGATTCCACAAAATGTTTCAACTGCCTGTACTTCCAATTGTCCATGAAGAAACAATCGTCCCTTGCCTTAAGTTCCTGGTAGGTACACAGAGTTCCCTGGCTGGTGATATCCTTAAGCTGGACCTCTTCACTCAAAATCCATCTCCCAGCCAAGTCCTCCTTCCCCGGCAGAAAGTATTCTGTGCCCTTAAGCGGGACTAGTGGCAAGTTGTATCTCCACTTCTCTCTAGTATGTATTTTATCCCAAGTGTTCAGTACGTGTTTCGTGATATCAAATGTTTTAGTGTTTAGTTTTCTGAATTGTGGTGGTATCCAAACATTTTTTCCCAAATCAACCCCTCTCCTTGTGTTCTCTATTCTCACCCATTGCTTATCTTTATTTTTGTTGACCCAATCCGGGATACGTGATAGTATTACAGCTGTGTAGTATTTTTTAATATCTGGTGCACCCCAACCCCCCTATTCTTAACGTTCACTAATTGTGCATACTTTACTCGTGGCTTCTTCCCCTCCATATAAACTTTAGAAATAGTGTGTGTATTTTATTCAAATAGCTCTGTGTGATTGCGATTGGAAGCATTTGGATTTTGTATGTGATTTTGGGGAGAATTGACATTTTAAGTAAATTTATTCTACCACCCCATGACAATCGGTTCCGCGGAAATCTATTTAACTCTACCCCAATCTCATTAAGGAGGGTCATGTAATTGGCTTGGAACATTGTCTCTTTTGTTAATGTTATTTTTACTCCTAAATAGCTCAGTTCTTTTATCCCCCATTTAAAGGGTAAGCTCTTTTGGTAGGCCTTGTCCTCTTTTTTCTCTTCTACTACTTCCATTACTTCAGACTTGGTCGTATTTACCCGGAAATTTGATATTTGACCATAATTTCTGAGAGTCTCAAGTAGATTGGGAAGGGTGATCCTCGGGCGGGTGATATACAACAAGACATCATCTGCAAAGGCTGCAATTTTAAATTCATCTTCCCCAATTTTAACCCCGCTAATATCTGGGCTGAGTCTTATCCTCGCCAACAACAGCTCCAATGTCAGCACGAAAAGCAGCGGGGAGAGTGGGCAACCCTGCCTGGTGCCATTTTGCAGCGTAATGGGTCCAGACAGGGTGCCATTAATTTTGGCTCTAGCAGTGGGGTAGGTATACAGGGCTTTGATCTTTCTAATCATTTTGTTACCTATACCGAACTCTTCCAAGGTGTTCCACATGAAGCCCCAGTCTACCCTGTCGAATGCTTTTTCAGCATCTATCGACAGGAGTAGAGCTGGGGCTCCCCTATCCTTCATTACCTGGGTCACCATTAACGTTTTAATGCTGTTGTCCCTCCCCTCCCTCCCAGGTACAAATCCCGCTTGATCGGAGTGGATCACTTCTTTTATAACCTTTTTCAATCTATCTGCGAGAATCTTTGCGTAGATCTTCGTGTCTACGTTCAAAAGGGAGATGGGTCTGTAGCTAGAGCACAGGGTGCTATCCTTTCCCTCCTTCATTATAACCGCTATGTTCGCTTCAAGTGCTTCCTTTCTCATCTCCCAGCTTTCCCCGATCCCGTTGATGTAAGAGCACAATATGGGGAGCAGTGGTTCTTGCAACTTTTTGTAGTAGAGGGCTGTCAGCCCATCAGGCCCTGGGCTTTTCCCAGTTGGGATATCTTGTATGGCCCTCCTTAATTCCTGTAAGGTCACAGGGGCATCTAGCATGTTTCTGTCCTCTTCCGTTATCTTTTTAAAATTTGCCCCCTTTAAAAAAGTTTTGCTAGCATCTTGCTTGCGTTTATCCCGTTCCTGAGGATTGTCCGCATTAATTGCATACAGTGCCCCGTAGAATGCTTGAAAGGCTTTAGCTATATCTCGCGTTCTATGTTTAATTTCCCCCGAACTGGTCCTAATTTTTTCAATATAGTTGGCTGTTTTCTTTTTTTTTAGGGCCCTTGCCAAATGCCTACCGGGTTTGTTACTATTCATGTATCTCTCTTTTTTAACCAAAAAAAAGTTTTGCGTGTTTCCTGTTCCAGAGAGGTCCTCAGCTCTTCCCTCTTTTTAAGTAGGTTTGCCCATACCTCCCTCCTCCCTGATACTTTATGTTGTTGCTCCAGTTCTTGGATCTCTTTAGTCAGGGCTAACCTTTGGTTTTTCAATCTCTTATTTCCCCCCCCTATCATCATGAAAATCCCTCTTATGTATGCTTTATGGGTTTCCCAAATTGTAGCCTCATTTACCTCCCCGGGGGTGTTGATTTTAAAGAACCACTCCAACTCTTCCTTTATTCTCCTTAAAATGTCGCTATCTGCCAATAAATCTTCATTCAATCTCCACCCCGTATTCTGTTTATCAGTTTCTCCTACCTTTATATGTAAACTCACGGGTGTGTGGTCCGAGAAGGTCATATTATCAATAGCGGCCTCTGTAATTTCTTCCAGCATCCTGTGCTCTACCAAGAAAAAATTGAGTCTAGAATATGTCCCATGCACGGGGGAGTAGTAAGTGTAGTCCCTTATATCTCCTTGTTGTATCCTCCACCACCCGACCCCCTGGTTGTCCCCCAGAGGTTGAGCTCGGGGTGGGGTTTGGTCGAGACCGCAGGTTTTCCATTGCTTGTAAGGAAGCTGTCGGCCCCGGCACTCCCTCACTCGTGCCTCTCACCTCCCCCCATCCTGGTCGCCCTCCCCCCGCCCCCCCCACCAGCCCCATGGCCTACTGCATTGTGACCAAGCAGACTGCATGCTGAAGCTTCACTGAGTCTACAAATATATTTTTTGTCCCTATGTTCTATTTAAGTTTGCTGCCGGTTTGCTACAGATTTCCTACAGGTTTCCAGGCAGGTATTTCCCCCATTGGTTCCTGGTTGGTATTTTTCTCCCACCAGCCCGGGATTTCCAATAGAGGTATTTCTAGACGCTCACAAAATTTTTGCGTTTCTTCCGGGAATCTAAGCACAGCCTTTCGGCCCTCTTTGCGTCCGATTAGGCAGGCTGGGAAGCCCCAGGAGTAATGGACTCCATGCGTTTTCAATGTTGCCAGAAGGGGTTTCTGGATTCTTCTCCTATTGAGAGTCTCCGTTGCAAGATCTTGGAAGATATGCAGATTTGTTTCTCCATACTTAGCCTGGAGGTTTCTCTTTAGGTTGGTAGTTATCTGTTCTTTATCCACATAGTTGTGGAATCGCACGATTACATCTCGTGGTGCATCCCCCCTGATTTCTGGTGGTTTTCTTATTCTGTGCACCCTTTCCAGTTTAAGCTTTTTGCCTGCTTCTATTGGATTCATCAGATCTTTAAAGATTTCCTCCAGTTTGAGCTGGAGATTCTCTATTTCTTCTTGCGGTTCCGGGAGGCCTCTGATCCGGAGGTTTTTTCTTCTGCTGCGGTTCTCTTGGTCCTCCATTCTATATTTAATATTTCTTTGTTCAACCTGCATGACTTCCATCAGATGTTTCAATTTTTGAATTTCGGCTCCTTGTTTTTCAGCTATAGACTCCGCCTCCTCCACTCTTTTCAGGATATGGCTCATGTTTTCGTGTACAATACTGATCTCCTCCTTAATTGAGGCCTCCAGTCTAGCGAACATCTCTGCCATTTCCTCCTTGGTGGGGAGTGTTCTATCCTGCTGAGGATCCACTGGCAGTTCTGCGCCTATATCGCTGCCTGGAGGTCTTATGTCCTCTTCAGCCATTTGTTTTCTTGTGCCCGATTTACCTGTGCGCTCTGGTGTTTTATTTTTTGTACCTGTTGCCGCTGTTGCCCCTATTGATTTACCCGGGCTTTCCTTGCTGCCATCATTTACCATGTATCTCCTAATTGTACCTGGACTTGAGCTGGTCCTAGGTGGGTTTGCTGTGGTCCCTCTTGTTGACTTGCCTCTCATTTCCCTATTTCTTTCAACCCTCTAGGGGCAGGCCAGTAGTGTGTGCTGGCCAAGAGATAAGGGACCACCTAAATGACGTTGACTAGTGGCTAATTGCCTATTGTTTGTTAGCGTTTTTCTCCTTTAATTGCTCAGATACGTACAGAGACTCTTGAGGATCTTCTCCCTGTCTATGCAGCTGTTGGTCTCCCACCTGGACCTCCGGCCCTAAGTATATGCTACTAAGCTGGTTACGCTGGTTACGCTTTATTCCGGTACAACCCCAGGCCTGGGGGTACGGTCCCGAAACCCCCCTCCCCCGGGTGCAGCCAAAGACCAGGGGTACTAGGAGTGCTTATACCCTTATGGCTTTGTCCCTACCACCCCCCAGCCTTCGCATCTACTCCTCTGCCAGGTATGTCTTAGTATACACTATTGTAGGAAATACTGCAGCAATGAAGGGATAATATTTAAATTCAATCAAATGGTAATGCAGAAGGTAATACAAATGGTAATACCATTTGAAGCGTCAGTCCTTAGAGGAGTAAGAGAACAAGATATTCATAAAGCTTTTAAGTCATGGGTAGAAAGTTACTTACCCTCCCTGTTAGGCAGTATTAGTTTACAGAGTCTTACCCACCAGGCTTCCTGTTATGCCTTCTTGCGTCTCCTGGGAGCTTCCACCAGTGCCTAGATTCCCTCTCCCATTACTGTCAGTCGTTGTCTTCTGGTCCTGCTGCACAGGCTTCGATAGCCCTTCCACTGATGTTCACCTGCTTGCTTCAATCACCAGGTGGGGGATGGCGCAGCGAACCCGACCATACTCCTGGCCGTGGCTGCGCTTAGCTGTTGCTGCTGCTGCTGCTCAGGGACGCTGCTCCCACCGCCTTCCCCCTTGCCGCTGGTCTCCGGAGCTGAGGAGGGGGCCGAAACGGAGAGCGAAAGCCGCGTAGTCCGCGCGGCACACCGGGATGAGGGGGGGAGAGGCTAGCGTTGGTTCCGTGAGCTCCTGGTCTGCATCACGGCTGGAGGGACGCCGAGCTCCCGCCTCTCAGCGCTAGCAGTCCGACCTCGCCCACATCCGGCTCCTCCCTCCCTTCCGCAGGGATCAGGCCTGACTCTGCGAACGCTGCAGTTATGCGTTTAGTGTTTTGTAAGTGACAGTGATCGATCGATACTGCACTTGGGTGGGCTGGGCCAGGTGGAGGGGCAAAACGCAGGTGCTAGCAGGTATCTGGGCTGATCCCGCTAACACTGCATTTTTGGGAACCCTAAACTGCTGGGGACGCTAGTATAGATCTGATCGGATCAGATATTGATCCGTACACTAAGGGAGGCGTATGCTGCGTGCGTGGGTGTTAGCGGTACTGGCGCTAATCTGACGCTGCCTGGGGCGACGCATATCACCGCCGTGCGATCAGGGGGCTAAACCTTTATTCGGTAATAAACGGCGGGTGCCCTGACACTATAAAAAAAATGAACAAACTAACCAGCGTCAACTGTAACAGTTATACGGTGATCAGTGGTGAAAGGGTTAACTAGGGGGCAATCAAGGGGTTAAAACATTTTTTTTTTTCAAATATAAGTTTATTCAGGTGCAGGAAGGCCAAGGGCCAAGTAATACATTTTGGACATATATATGCAATGAGGGCGCAGCCTCAATCATCTATGGAAATAACAGAATATTAATAACAACGTCCAATACAGAGTTCTTCATAGAGCAGTAAAGAAAAAACAAAAGGGCTGTGGACATGTGAAGTATTACCACTCTGCTTCATTACTCATATCTAGTTGAGAGACCCTTATTTTCCTGCCATTTTCCTTTTTCAAAGATAAAGTATCAATACAGTAAAGTTAAAGAGAAAAAATTAAGAGAAAGGTAGAGAAAAGGGGAAGGAGAGCAGGGGCAGAGAGAGGGGGAGATAAGGAGGTGGGTCAGTCGGGGGAGGGAAGAGGGACACATGGATTCGGCGTCCCAGTATGTCCTGTGACTGTCACCGATGGTTAGCCGTCTGCTGTATTTCCTGAGTCCGATAGAAGATCACGTCCCTCATCCGAAAATACAAATAACATCCATCTTGTCCAGGTCTTATCATACAGCTCTTTTTGATTACATGCTGTGAGGATAAGATCCTCCATATTTCTAACTTCCTCCACTTTCCTAAGCCACATGCCCATACTTGGGGTCCTGGTCATTTTCCAGAGGAGTGGAATACACGCCTTTGCCGCATCTAGAAGATGACGGGTCAGGGATTTTTTGTATGCCTTTCTGGACATTGTGGTTGTGTGAAGCAGAAAGACAGCTGGGTCAGCTGAGACGTGGCGTTCTGTGAATTTTTTTATGGTCTGTTGAATAGATCTCCAGAACTGTTCCAGCCTAGGGCAGGACCAGAACACATGAAGAATCGTACCCAATTCTTTGCCACATCTCCAGCAGAGACCTGATGAGGATGGGAAGAATTTCTGTAGCTTCGCAGGTGTGTTGTACCATCTGGTGAGTACTTTGTAGTTTGTTTCCTGTGTCTTAGTACATGTTGAGGACTTAAATGTAAAGTGTAAAATGTTCTGTTTTTGCTTTGATGTAAGGGTACACTGTAAGTCTCTTTCCCATGTTTCAAGCGCGGGTAGCTGGAAATTATCTGGGGGGGTATTTAACAGCTGGTATGTCAATGACAACGAGTGGGGTAGATCACCCTTTTCCGTGCAATACATTTCGTAGGTGGTCAACATTCGTTCAAATTGTGTCGGAGAAGGGAGAGATCTAAGGAAGTGGCTAAGTTGGTGAGCCCTCCAGAAATCTAAACGGAACAGGCCCTCCGGTCGCATAAGGTCCGTAGCAGAGACCCATTTACCATTTGTAATGAAGTGAGATGCTTGCGAAAGGCCCATGTTGCTTAGGGACCTAAAGATTGGATCGAGACACCCCGGGCTAAATTCGGGAGTGCCCAGTATTGGACGTAGTGGGGAAACCGATGGGTCGAGGTGTAGTCGAGCAAAGAGCGATGCGCAGGTACGTATGGTAACCCCTATTAATGGGTGCCTCTTTACGTTTTCCGGTAAGGCGACATGACACCAGGGGGCCCTGTTTAACGGTACTGGGCACTGGCTCTGTTCTAACTGTGTCCATAGCTTCGTGTTTTGGTAAGGGGTTAAAACATTTATTAGATAGTATATGGGGGTCCCTGTCGCTATAAAACGCTGACAGCGAACCTAAATATTTACGTCCCTAACTAGCGGAACCAGTGACACTAATACAGCGATCAGAAAAATGATCGCTTAGTGACACTGGCGACAGGGGGTGATCAAGGGGTTAAAACTTTATTAGGGGGGTTAGGGGGGTACCCTAGACCTACAGGAGGCTAATACTAACTACCCTACCACTTCTAATGCCGCGTACACACGAGCGGACTTTACGGCGGACTTTGCCCGGCGGACTGGATTTCGTCGGACAATTCGATGTGTGTGGGCTCCAGCGGACTTTGTTTTCTCAAAAGTTGGACGGACTTAGATTTGAAACTTGTTTAAAATTTATCCGTTGAAATCGAGTCCGGTCGAAAAGTCCGCCGTCTGTATGCTAGTTCGACGGACTAAAAAGCCACGCTAGGGCAGCTATTGGCTACTGGCTATGAACTTCCTTGTTTTAGTCCGGTCGTACGTCATCACGTACGAATTCGACGGACTTTGGTGGATTGTGTGTAGGCAAGTCCGTTCATTCAGAAAGTCCGTCGTAAAGTACGTTGAAAAATCCGCCGGGTAAAGTCTGCCGTAAAGTCCGCTCGTGTGTACTACGCGGCATTACTGTCACAAACTGACACCATGCAGTAATCAGAAAAAAAAAAAAACACTGCTTGGTGTCAGTATGACAGGGGGGGAGGGGTGATTGGGGGGGATCGGGGGGCGATCGGGGGGCGATCCGGGGGGGATCGGGGGTGTAAAGTGTGCCTGGCATGTTCTACTGTGTGTGTGTGTATGTCTTGTGCACTTACATGTCTTCTCTCCTCTGCGCCGGAACGGAAACTGCCGAGCCGAGGAGAGATGACATCACATCCTCTGCCTCTGTGTTCTACACAGAGGCAGAGGATGTTTCTCATTGGCTGGGAGTGATCCCGAGGGGGGGGGGGCATGATCGGATGGCCTCCCCCTCATCTCTAAACGCTCCCAGACAAATGCCGACCGCCGCTGGCACCGGGGGGACCCCCCGCCCGCAGGAAGGCAATCACGTACCAGGTACGTGATTTTGCCTGCCCGTGCCATTCTGTTCACGTATATATGCGTGAGGCGGTCGGCAAGTGGTTAAAAGTCTGAGAAGTGAAATATTCCCCGTTTTGGACAACTAGGTGCCAACACAACTCAGCTCAGACCTGAAAATAACTCTCATTTTAACCCAAGTGTCTTTTTTAGCCGGCGCTATAGTAAATACCAAAATGAGAGCTAATTAGAGAGCATTTTTTTAAAATGAAAATCTGCTCTAATTTAGTCTAAATGAAGTTCCAGCCATTGATTCTAATGGAACAATTCTAACTTTCACAAAAAAAAACCTTTTAATGTTGAGATGAAATGTATCTTTCTGTGAAATAAATTTTCTTTTGCAACATTGTTGCTTCTACTTAAAATATTTTGATTTTAAGAATACTAGAATGTGGAATGTTTTGATGTTTTGGTAAAATATATTTTCTCTGTCACTTTCACTTGTTACTCTCAATCTCACAACAATCTTTACCCCAAACTCAAACAGGTGTCTTTATAATCCACAAACAATACCATTGCTGATGCAAATTTAAAATGAATCACAATTTTTTGTGCTTTTTATTATTTCCAAATATTCATAATTTGAGCCCAAAAAATGTGATATGTGTACCAACATCAGAAAGCAAAATGTAATTCCCAAAAATTTGAGGGTAATATTCTACTCTCACCCACAAAAAAACACCAAATATCACAGAATAAATCAAGAAGAATACCTCTTGAGTAATGTAATTCCATCACTTGTATGTCCAAAGAAATGCAGTATTTATGTGTTTTTATGTGTATTTATGTGTAGTTATGTGTAGGAGGTTCTCACATGTGGCAGCCCTGTGGCTTAGAGGTTAGAACTTCTGCTTGGCATCCTTGAGTGTCTGGGTTCCCAACCATGTTGCTTCATGTAGAGAAGTTGTCTCATCTCCCAGGTCCTATAACTATGTTTAAATGTAGTATTTATGTGTAGGAGGGTTCCACCACCATTGTAAGTCTTTTCCAGATACACTATTTAGCCAAATGTATTGGGCCTGCCTTTACACACACATGAACTTTAATGGCAGCCCAGTCTTAGTCCGTAGGGTTAAAATTTGTTTTGGCCCACCCTTTGCAGCTAGAACAGCTTCTGGGAAGGCTGTCCACAAGGTTTAGTGTGCCTATGGGAATGTTTGATCATTCTTCCAGAAGTGCATTTGTGAGGCCAGGTACTGATGTTGGATGAGAAGGCCTGGCTCGCAGTCTCTACTCTAATTCAGCCAAGGGGTGTTCTATCGGGTTGAGGCCAGGACTCTGTGCAGGCCAGTCAATTTTCTCCACCCCAAACTTGCTCATCCATGTCTTTATGGACCTTGCTTTGTGCACTGGTGTGCAGTCATGTTGGAACAGGAAGGGGCTTTCCCCAAACTGTTCCCACAAAGTTGGGAGCATGAAATTGTCCAAAATGTCTTGGTATGCTGACGCCTTAAGAGTTCCCTTAACTGGAACTAAGAGGCCAAGCCCAACCCCTGAAAAACAACCCCACATCATAATTCCCCCTCCACCAAATGATTTGGACCAGTGCACAAAGCAAGGTCCATAAAGACATGGATGAGGGAGTTTGGGGTGGAGGAACTTGACTGGCCTGGACAGAGTCCTGACCTCAACACAACAGAACACGTTTTCAATGCTTTATTCAACAGACAAACTTTAGGAAGTAGCAGGAAAGAGGCAGAAAAGGAAACTTTCAAGAGAAACTCAAATATTTTCTTGCAGAATCTTAGCAGCAAATGTCTTGGTAGAATTCAAGATAATTATGTGAAATGCGCTCCCCTTGTGGGACACACTCCTTGCTCGTCTGGATAGGCCTCTCTCACCGGTCTAGCAGCCAGCATGCAGCACGAATCAAAAGTCTCTGCCACAGACTTGTTTGGGGGGTAAATCCGTACAATCCTCTGCCACAGGATGTATCAGATTTTCTGCAGTGAAAGTCAGTCACAGTGCCTGAACCTTTAAGCCGAGCCGGGAACACTATGCTGTATAGTTACTTCTTTTGGATACGTCCTCCAGCCAAGTCACCAGGCCCCTCTATAGACCAGCTCACCACATGGTCTCTCCAAGACGGGTCCTCCCCTGGGATCACACAGGATGACAGCTCAGGACCATTCCTCGGTTGCGGTGGTAGGCCCCAGACAAGCCTCTGGACCCCCCCTGCGCCGCTGTATCGTGGGCCTCCCAATCGGAGGACCACGAGGTAGCTCCTTAACGCATACCTGTCGGCCAGGAGGGCCAGCAGGTGGCTGTAAAGCAAACCCTAGAACATGGCGTCTGTCCCATAAATACCCTCTTCCCAGAATGCAACTCGGAGGACCACCTCCACCGAGCTTGTCTCCGAGACAGAGGAGCATCTATACACTTCGACACGTTGTCTTTCCAACACTGACCAGTAGCAACCCACTGGTCAGCACAGAAGCACACACAACGTCATCCAAGCTGGAACAGAGGCGAATTAATAACCTTCCTAACACACTATTTACTAAATTTACCTAACCTGCGGTAGATTGTAAATCTACCAGCGCTACACTGGGATGCCATTATAGTTCATGTGTGTTTAATGGCAGGCGTCCCAATACTTAGGCCAATATATTGTATATTGCTTGTGACACTGAGCATAGCTATGGACTTAGGGCTGGTTCACTCCACAGAGATGCAGAGAACATATGTGGGGCTGCCTGGTGGCTAAGTGGGTAGCAGTTCTGTCTAGCAGCACTTGGGATGTTGGTTCAACTCCCCAACATGCTAATCCTTGTGTTGAAGTTTATATGTTCTCCCTGTGTGGGTTTCTCACCACAATCCAAAGACATGCTGGCATTTTATTTGTCTCCTGTCGAAATAGGTTCTAATGTAAGAAAGTTAATTTTGGACTTTAGATTGGAAGCTCATTGCAGGCAGGGACCTATGTTAATGTTTATTAGCACTAATCATGCCCAGGGACATTTCAAATTTTAGGATTTACACTGCACAGGTACATATGCTTAGAAAACTGTTGCTTTGTTTATGTGGATGCAAATGGACTTTGATCTTTGTCCTGTAGTTGGAGATTTGATGCACATAGCCAAGGGCTAACACAGTTGCGAATACTATTATGTGTTTCTGCTCATCAGGTGCAATCACTTTAGACATACATGAAGAGACAGATTGAAAGATACTGGTGGGCGTGTACTTCTATTGGGTGAGTCAGTGTCTTATATAAAGGCCTGCAGTAGGGGGGTTCGTTTGGCCTGAGAAGGTCAGGTTTTTTGCCTGTGATTTGTGGGGAGGAGGGCTAAAATCTTCCTTACGGAGTGCTGCTCAGCTTCCTAACTTAAGATCAGGTGTCATATTTGCCTAGGTTTTGAGTTGGGGGGTGTTCTGGGGGGGGGGGGGGGGCGCCGGATAAACGAGAGGCCAAAGAAAGGCAGAACCAAAAATGGACGTTGCCATGTCGCGAGGTCCAATGCGTTTGCGAAATTCTATGAGAATCCAGGTAAAGCCTGAATATCGTGGTGAAGCGGGTCTGAAGACGATCGTTGTGGATGTTTTACAGAAGTTGCTGAATTGACAGGTCAGTGATATATTTGCTCTCCAAGATTGTTATAATCCTTTTTTGGAGCCGGAATTGGTAAGACAATTTTTGTTGCGGTATTGTGTGGGGGCTGATCGAGAAGAGAAGCTTTATAACCAGTATGGAACGTATAGAGGTAAACTGCGTTTTAAAGTACGCATGAAGAGGGACGCATCAGGTTTTTGTGGCGTGTGTCACCCTCCCCCGGCATTTACCATTTCTGGGGAGCGGTGTACTGCTTTCTATTCTGGGCAACCCCGTTACTGCAGGGGGTGCTTTCAGTATGGACATATTCGTGAGGACTGCCCTTCTAAGCTTTGCTGTAGAGTGTGCTTGAAGCCGGGACACAATGCAGCGGAGTGCAAGGAAAAGAAATGTGATCTGTGTGGTTCAGGGGAGCATATGGTCAGAAACTGTCCGAAAATAGTGGGGAGGAAGATGTTCTTGTATGTGGAGGCTGTGCAGAGATGGCGGTTTACAGGGCAGAATGTGAGCCGAGAACCAGAGGAGCAGGAGACTGAGCGGGCGGATGACGGGGGTGAGCAGGTGGCCGGCACGGAAGGTGGAAAGGCGCCGCCCCCCCCCCCAGACGCTGAAAACCCCGGTAGTAGCTCCAAGGAAGGTGTCAGACAGGAACTGCAAGGGAGTATTTGTAAAAGTGGAGTGAATATGATTCTGACAGAGGGGGATAATGAGATGCAGGTTGGTGAGGCGGAAGAAGCTGTGGCAGATGAAGGCATGGAGGGGGGGAGGGAGGTGAGTGGAGTGTGTGAAGAACTGATCGCTTTGATAAAACAGGTGGAGGCAGAACAGGAGAGTCAATATGTAGATGAGGAGCTTGGTGAGTGGGCTAAGGATATGGAGGTGCTGGAGGTGAGGAGGAAGGAGGGGTCAGGATCAAAAGACCGTTTAATGGCTACTCAAAGACCAGGGCCTGAGGCGGAGCAGGAGAGTGAGGCACGGAGAAAGAAGCCTAAATGGGACTTGTTTCTGGGTTCGAGCCCAGGTGGTGGGTGTGTACTGCCAAGTTTAAGTATGGATTCACAAGTGTCAGATGATTCAAGTGGAGCAACATCACCATTGGGCTTGGTAGGTTCTCCTGCCATGCAATATTTGGAGAGTGAATCAGTTGATCCTCTTGTAAAAGGTACAGCGAACAGAAGTGGAAAACAGCTTCCTGATGGAGGGGTTTAGTGTGTTCTGCAGGATTTTTTTGATCCTTCTCATGGCTTTGTCTATATGTAGTGTGAATGTGCGTTCGATTGGATCTGTCTATCGTCGTGCAGCTGTTTTGTCTGAGTTGGCTAAGATTGAGTGTGATGTCTTGTGTTTGCAAGAGTGTGGTTTGTGATATGCTCCAGGCCATGGGGATTGGTCTGCAGGACCAGCGATTTGGTCTTGTGCTGCGGAAAATAGAAGTGAAGGGGTGGGGGTGCTCTTTAAAAACCCAGAAATTAAAGTTGAATCATGGGAGGAAGTGGTGATAAGAAGAGTTCTGAGTGTAATGTTTACCTACCTGGAAGAATCCTTTAAGTTGGTATGTGTTTATGCACCAGTGCAAAAAAATGCCTTCACCTTGTGGGGAGAGGAAAGATCATTGTTGCTGGAGACTTTAATCTTATTAGGACTGCTGAAGATAGAGTAGGCCAAGGTGAAAGCCAGACCGATGTCACCAGCACAGCTTTTAATGCAATTTTGCAGGATTTTTGTTTGCAGGATGGAGCGGTTTGCTACTATGGAAATGGTAAAGCCCCAGCAACCTTTTTTTCAGATAAGGGAAGTGTGAAATCCCGAATTGACTTTATTTTAGGTTCCAGGGCACTGAAGGTCGCAGAGTGGAAGCAATGGGAGGTGTCTTTCTCCGACCACCAGGTTTTGGTGGGAAAGTTTATTTTTGATCAAGATGTCAAGACTGGGAGAGGAATCTGGAAATTAAATAATCTGTGTTTGGAAGACCAAGGGATTTTTGATAAGTTTGCTCTGCAAATAAAGTGTGGTTGGGAAGGAAGGGGGATTTTGAATCCTTTTTCGAGTGGTGGGACTGGCTGAAGGAGCGAATCAAGCTCTTCTTTCTTCAAGCAGGTGTAAAGAAGGCAAGGAATGAGAAACAAGAAGGGAGGGCTCTCAAGCATAGGTTGAGACTCCACCTTAAATTAAGACAGGGAGGCTGGGAGCTAGAAGAGGAGATTGGAAAGCTTCGGGAGGAGATAAAGAAAGCTTGGGTGATGAGAGGGAAGAAGCTAATCTTCCAAGCTAAAGTGAAGGACATGGAGGAAGGGGAGACATGTTTGCAGTTCTTCTTCAAGAAACTCTTGAGGGGACGCAATGTGATGAAATCGGTGATGGTGCAGGGACAGGAAGTGAATGGTGAGAAGGTGATGGAGGCGGTGAGTGAGATTTATACGGATTTGTTTGCAGGTGGACGTGGAGTAAGTGCTGAGGAGATGCGAGAGTATTGTGAGAAAGTGGATGCAAGATTGTCTGAGGAGGATAGGTTTGGTATGTGTGGTTGTGTCTGAGGAGGAAGTGAGGCGAGTGATAGATGGGATGAACCGGAATAAGACACCTGGGAAGGATGGGTTGACTGTTGAGTTCTTTTTTTTAAAGCGTGGGAGGTGATGAAGAATGAGGTGTGTGGGGGGGCGTGGCTAACCGCCGAGCAGTATGGAAGCCTGACTTTACAGCTCCTGCACCGATCGGAGACATCAGCCTCAAAAATCACTCCACCGGATCACAAAATGCACCCCTCTAACCCCCACACAGCGGGGAACCAGACCGGAACATCCAGAAAGCGGAAAGAATACCGTCAACCGAAGAAATTAACAGATTTCTACACACTAACTCAGGCTGAACGAATCCAAGATGGCGCCCGCGGCGCCTCACAGCCCTCAGAGACACAGCTTTCTGCAGACTCCTACACAGATCTGCCTGACGAAAATGATCCCTCACTCCTACCTCAGGAATTCTCCTCAAGCTCCCATCCGCCATCAGGATCATCTTCCACCTCAAACAGCCCAGCTAAATCGCGGATGCGACTGGATAACGCTGCACAGGCTCAGGAGGTAAGGCCTGCACTAGATCAGCTACTCGCCCAGACACCACTATCCTCCCCTATAGCGGCCTTCCCCACATCTAATCAACCTGTAATTGATACAATGCTGAAGGAGATGCTGATCTCTCTCCATAGCTCCCTCCACAATGACATATCCTCCATGTTCACTGCCTTTAAATCAGAAATGGTACACACAGGCAAAAAGATAGGCCAAATTGAAAAGCAGATGGCTGTTATAACTGAAACGGTTAATGATTTGGTGGATGCCCACGACCATACCCGTGATGAACACCACTGGGTCAGAGCCAAAATGGCGGACCTCGAGGACCGTTCGAGACGCAACAATGTTAAGATTAGAGGCATCCCTGAAAACATCCTCCCAGCTGACCTGAATACATATGCGAGGAAACTCATTTCCACACTCCTCCCTGACTTACCACCGATCGAAACCATAGTCGATCGAATTCATCGATTGCCAAAGCCGCCACACCTACCCGCAGAAGTCCCCAGAGACACCTTGATGAGAATACATTTCTTTCACGCCAAGGATATGCTGCTGGCACAGTCCAGACGGCTGGGACAACTACCAGCCCCATACACCAAGCTACAACTCTTTCCTGATATCTCCCAATTCACCCGCCAACAACGTCGTCAGCTGCAGACCATTACAAAACCGCTTCACAACCACAAAATTCTGTTTCAATGGGGATTTCCAACCAAGCTAGTAGTCACCAAAAATGGGGCCCGGCACAACATCCACACAGTGGAAGAAGGCATAAAGCTGCTCCGGACCTGGGGCATCATCCCCGACGTAGATCAGCCAACCCAGCCACCCCATCCTGGAAACTCCCATGCCTACGCAAAAGGAACGCATGCCAACTACAACACCTGAACACCAGATAGTGATGTTCTTAACTCATCATTAGCACTCCGATCCGGTGCCTGCTCGTTGCAGATAGTTCACGAACTTTACCCTCACATTGACCGGCAGTCCTCCAGATTACTGCCGCACCTCCCTCCTCCACCCTACCTGACCTACTAACTTTTCCTTTTTCTCCTTTTTGTCTGCGACCCGTTCCCTCCCGGAGAGCCTCAGCTCCTCAGAACTTGATCAACTTCAACCCGCCATCCAGTCTAATCGACCGCATCAACAAACACCAAGGACCACACAGCTGCTACGCCGACAACACAAAGAACTGTAGGTACTGACGGAATATACACATCCTCCACATTAATACCATAATGCCTAAATTCTTATCACTAAATGTGAAGGGCCTAAACCACCCATCCAAGAGGGCTTCTCTGTGGCGCACCGCCCAAGATGCCCACTGCGAAGTCCTTTGTGTTCAGGAAACTCACTTTAAATCCTCTGTGGAGCCCCTCTGTACCAACAAAAATTTTACACACATATTTAAAGCATCCGGCCCGGAAAAGAAAAGAGGGGTCATGATAGCTATCAAGAACTCTTGCTCCTTCACTCTCCACAACAGTCTTATAGACACAGAAGGCAGATATCTAGCTTTAGATTGTACTCTGGACGCCACCAGATACACCATCGCCACAATCTACGCCCCCAACCGGAAACAAATCCATTTTCTCACCAAACTGATGAAAAAAATTCACCGCTTCAAACAAGGCCATCTAATAATATGCGGAGACTTCAACATAGTACCAGACAACGTAGTAGACTCCTCCACTGATTCGCACAGACTACCTTCCCCGATGGGATCCCTCATCAGATCCAACGACCTATACAACGTATGGAGATGCCACCACACCACAGAAAGGGACTACTCTTACTTTTCGCCCCGGCATAATTCTTATTCGAGAATAGACTTCTTCCTGGTGGACAAATGGACACTACCCAAAATCTCCTCATCAACGATTGACACTATCACGTGGTCTGACCACGCACCAGTTTCTATCACCCTAGAAGAATCCCCAACATTCTCCCGAACTCGGCTCTGGAGAGCGAATGCCGCAATCCTCAACTCACCTACCCACGTGACTCACATCAGGACCTGCCTAGAAGAATACTTCACCTCCAACTCAGGCTCTGTACAAGACAATTCCATACTCTGGAATGCCCATAAAGCATTCATAAGAGGGATCCTTATACAAATTGGAGCCAGAGAGAGAAGGATGAGATCACAGCGTCTAAATTCACTGACTTCTACCATCAAAACTCTAGAAACTCAAAACCAAACTTCCCCTAACCCAACATTCAAAAACCAGTTAGACACACTCAGACAAGAATTACGATCCCACCTCTAATGCCGCGTACACACGGTCGTACTTTTCGTCTACAAAAGTCCAACGGACGCTGACGGACTAAAGCTGGCTGGTAATCCGATCGTGTGTGGGCTTCTCCGGACTTTCAACGTACTTTTTTAGCCTCAAATCCGACGTACTTTAGATTTGAAACATGCTTTAAAACTTTACTTCGTAACTACGACGGACCCCGAAATCCGCTCGTCTGTGTGCTAGTCCGACGGACAAAAAGCCACGCTAGGGCACCTATTGGCTACTGGCTATGAACTTCCTTATTTTAGTCCGGTGTACGTCATCACGTACGAATCCGTCAGACTTTTGTGTGGTCGTGTGTAGGCAAGTCCGTTCGTTAGAAAGTCTGCCGCAAGTCCGCCGAAAGTCTGCCGGAAGTCTGCCGGAAGTCTGTCGGACAGGCTGTCTGACTTTTGTAGACGAAAAGTCCGACCGTGTGTACGCGGCATTACAAACCTTTGAGAAAGCACATACATACTTCAGAGCGAAACACTACTCCACTGGCAACAAGGCCGGAAAAACTATGGCTAATAGACTAAAAGGTCACTACTCAAAAACAAAAATAACACATCTATACCATCCTGCTACCAAACAAAAACTCACAGACCCACAATCCATTGCTGACACATTCAGCCACTATTATAACACACTTTACAACCTGAAAGATGATATCTCACTTCAACAGCCTTCCCTACACGACATAGAATCATTCCTACAAGAAATCAAACTTCCCAAACTGACTGCAGACCAATTATCCACACTGAACACCCCTTTCACGGACTCAGAAATATGCACCATAATTACAACCCTACCCCCCAACAAATCACCGGGACCTGACGTCCTTACAGGCGAATATTACAAAAAATTCAGTACAATTCTAGCACCATATATGTCTTTAGTATTCAATGACGCTGCCTCATCCTCCTCTCTCCCTCCTGAAATGCTCAATGCTCTGATCGTCACTATACCGAAGCCAGGTAAGGAACCCACCCACACACAAAATTTTAGACCCATCTCTCTTCTCAACCTAGACACAAAGATTTATGCTAAACTAATAGCCAATAGATTATTCAACTTAATGCCACTACTGATCCATAAGGATCAATCAGGCTTCACTAAGGGCAGACAGACATCCGATGCAACTCGCAGGATTGTCAACATCATTCATAATGCCGAGTTGACTCGAACGCCTTCTCTGCTCCTGTCTCTGGACGCAGAGAAGGCGTTCGATAGAGTACACTGGAAGTACCTACAGGCTACTTTAAACAAATTTGGATTTCAGGGTCCTATATTATCCGCCATAATGGCACTCTACTCTGCACCATCTGCTCGGGTGTACACATCAGAAATGCTTTCCAAACCATTTTCCATTACAAACGGCACCCGTCAAGGATGCCCGCTCTCACCAATTATTTTCAACCTCATAATGGAACCCTTAGCAGAACACGTCAGACAATCTTGTAACATAACAGGTTTTAGGATAGGAGATATGGAACACAAAATCAATTTATTCGCAGATGACGTTATATTAATGATCACTAACCCTCGCTCCTCCCTGGCTTCGGTACAAATGCTGTTAAACAAATTTAGCGATGTTTCGTATTATAAGGTCAACGAACACAAATCCTTCATACTAGATCTAGGTTTAGATGCAGTAGCCAGCAACACCCTGATGTCTGAATATCCTTACCCTTGGGCCGACCATGGAATAAAATATCTAGGAATAACTCTAACAAAATCCACAAAAGGTCTATTTACTCATAACTATGTAGAAGCTAGGCAAATGCTCAGTAAGGAAACATCAAAAATTGCTAAATTCGAACTCACTTGGTCAGGACGCCTAGCAGCGTTCAAAATGATTGCCCTCCCTAAACTCCTATACATTTTTCGCACACTACCTATCCCTCTCTCAACAACATACCTCAACTCCCTCCAATCTATCCTGAACCAATTTATTTGGCAAGGAAAGAAGGCTAGATGCAGTCACTCTAAACTCATAAAACACAGATCTAAAGGTGGTATGGGTCACATTGATATAAAAGATTATTATCTAGCCTCCATATTATCTCAACTTAGAGATTGGTTTTAACCCACACCAACCACCCTTTGGAGCGCCATAGAAAACAATGAAACACCGGGCCCCAACCTCACCGATTGGCTACTCAGTACCACTGTAAACAACCACTCCTTACTACAGTACTCTCCCCCTATCCAAGCCACCATCAAAGCTTGGAGAATCCTACACCACACTAGATGGTCACTCCTCCCGACCAAACCCCTTCTAATTCCTATCAATACCTTAAAACACCTGACCCCAGACTTGTTCTTCCCACAATGGCTCTCTGATAAGATTAAGTACACACAAGACCTCCGCAATATCACGTCCACTAAATCCTACCCGCAGGTCCAAAAAGAATACAATGCACCCACTAAAGACTTCTTAACAAATTATAGAGTAAAAACATGCCTCACAACCTACCCATCCCTAGAAGGAGCATTGCCCATTAAACTATGGGAATTCTTCTTCTCAAACAACACCAAACCCAAGGGAGCCTCCCTCATTTATTTACTTCTACAAGAAAAAAACACTTTTTTCAAATCCAAACCACTCCTGGATTGGGAGAGAGACCTAAACTTACAATTCACTGATTATCAATGGCTAACAGCAATCAACTCAGTATATAAGGCAACTTCCTGTACATCCTTATGGGAAGTGACACAAAAAACATTAATGAGATGGTACCTAACCTCTCATAGACTTGCCAAGTTTAATATCCACACTACACAGGACTGCTGGCGTGGCTGCGGTCAAACTGGCACCCTCCTCCACATCCTCTGGACATGCCCTCACTTACAACAATTATGGCTGGGGGTACAAAACATGTTACGAGAAGTTCTACATCTTCCCATCACTCTCACTCCACAGTTAGCAATCCTCAACCTCAACATTGATGAGATACCCACACATCTTAGACGGGTGACTGTACACATCCTCCTAGCAACTAAGCTCCTTCTAACAAGAAACTGGAAATCAAACACCATTCCCTCCATAGCAGAAGTAGTTAAATTAGTTCAAACACACTACACGTATGAAACACTTCTATCACGAGGATCACAACACCACTCTAAAACACTAGACCTTTGGAATCCTTGGTACAAATGGCACACTACAAAACAATAACCGAAAACAATCTTACCTTGATAGATATTTCATTGATACTGCTCTCCTCCCTCCTCCCCCCCCCTCCTTCCCCCCTCCCCCCCTACTCCACCTGTCCCCCTTCCCTCTTCCCCTTCCCCTCCCCCACAGGTTATCACCTTTAGAATTTCATAAGAACACCTTTGTTACATGCTGTTAGTTAAAAACTTAGTTACCTTGAACTAAACTCTCTCAATATCTACAGTTACATGTGTGGATATCCAGCTCCTGCTATCATCTGTACAGCATGTCATTGCACTTACAACTGTATACCCATGTACTTTATGATGCATACCATGTAACCTATGATTAAGAGAAACTCTTCAATAAAAACTATTGAAATAAAAGAATGAGGTGTGTGAGTTGGTGAGGCTGGTGTTTGAAGTGGGGGAGATGCCAAAGTCCTTAAGGGAGGGGGTGATTACCCACATCTATAAAAAGGGCGACAAGAGAGACATTCGGAATTGGCGGCCAATTACACTGTTGAACGTTGACTACAAGATTGTGGCAAGATTGATTGCCGATCGAGTCAAGCTTGTGATTGGCGAAGTGATTGGGGAGCAGCAGGTGTGTGCGGTTCCTGGTCGACGAATTTCTGACAATCTATCGTTACTGAGGGATGTCGTATACTACGCGCAATCTAACAACTTGCCGTGCCTTCTAGAGTCGATTGACCTTGAAAAGGCCTACGACAAAGTCTCCCATCAGTTTCTGTTTCAGATTCTGGAGGTCCTAGGGTTTCCGGACCAGCTGATGAAGGTTATCAGAGGACTATACAAAGGTGACTCAAGTCAGGTTTTGGTCAATGGTACCCTAGGTGGGAGTATCCCTGTGATGTCTGGTGTTAGACAGGGGTGCCCCCTATCGCCTTTGATGTTCATCTGCGTGATGGAGCCATTACTGAGTGCAGTGAAGAAGGACAAGGCATTCAAGGGTGTTTTTGTGCCTGGCAGTGGTGGAAGGAGTGTAAAAGTGTTGGGGTACATGTATGATGTTGTGTTGGTGGCTGGTGGAATGGCTGATGTGCGGCGTGGAAGATTGCAGGTGAGTCTGTTCTGCAGTGTGTCTGGGATGAGTGTGAATTGGAGTAAGTGTCAGGTGTGTAGTGTGGGCCATGAGGTGGAGGTGAATGAGGGACGCAGTCAGAAGGTGGAGAAGGATGCAGGTGCTGGGTGTGTGTTTTGACAGGGAGTTGAGGGGAAGTTTTCAGAAGGTGACTGAGCGAGTGGAGGAAAAGTTGTCTATGTGGCGGATGCCTGAATTGTCCTGCACTGGGAAAGTTCTGATCATCAAGTCAGTGATCCTTCCGATTATGTTGTATGTCTCTGTTATATTCCCGCCTCCTGATGATTGGGTGAGGAAGATGACGAGGCTACTGTTCTTGTTCTTTTGGGGAGGGAGGATGCAGAAGTGTGCAAGGGAGAAGATTACTAAACCAAGGGCCAAAGGTGGCTTTGGACTTCCAAAGATCAGGGACTTTTTGATGCTGCATTACTGGGTGACGTTGATAAGGACCCTAAGAGGTAACAGAATCGGGAAGGAGATGATGCAGTACCTTGGAGGAAGATTGTTTACAAGATGGGGACTCTATAGGCGGGCCCTGGAAAAGCCACAGGCATGGGTCGTTCCTCAGTATTTTTTGGTCCTAACCAAGATCTGGGAAGAATGGAGGTTGGGGGGTCTGGGGAGGGAGGTTGGTGATAAAAAGAACCTTAAAGCTTGGATTGCTGGGGAGATTTTTCCTAATGGGATACAGTACTTAAGAGAGAAGGAAAGTGTGCAAATCTGAAAGAGTATGAGCACAAGAGGAGTGACTACCCGCCAAAGGGACATATCCTGGATGACCTTTATGGGGTGTCTGACGACCATGAGTTTTATGAAAAGTAGGGATTTGGTAAGATTGGAGTTGTGTCCAAGGGAGGGCTGTGGGGGAGTGGAGGACATGTTCCACGTGTTTTGGAACTGTGTCTTCGCTAAAGAAGTGCTGGGAAAGTTGAAGAGCTTCCTGAGGGAGGTGGTGGGGGTGGTTTTTGTAAAGGAGGAAATGGTGGTTCTGGGTTTGTGGAGATTGGAGAAAAATGCAGCCAGGAAGGCGTGGTGCTTTTCTGTTGTCTACAAGGAAGTAATGTGGGATGTTAGGAATATATGGATAGGAAGGAAGAGGTTAATTTCTGTAGAAGATGCGGTGAGGATATTTTTAGCTAGGATGTATATTGTTTATCTTTTTGATGTGAAAGGGATGGGGGAGGAAGAAGCTGGGAGATATTGGAAGAGGGATAAGTGAAATGTCTTTTGATATATTTGCATGATTAAGATGTGCTCTGTATTATTAATTTGTTTGGTCATATGATGTGAAGGACACAGTCACTAAGTACTGACAGTATATGTGTGTTGTCCATTTACTGAATTGACAAAAAAAAAAAATTGTGGGGGAGAAGGAACGATATTGGGAGATTTGATGAAATTCTTGTGCATTTTTTCAATCAAAAGTGGGTTTATGTGGCCATGCTGTCAATGTTGTGTGTGTATTGTTCCTGTCTGATCATGCAAACATCGTTTGGAAGCATCTGCTGACCTATTCTTTTTGATCTTGTTTAATCGTGTACACCAAAATGCAGCTTCCAGCAGAACATGGTCACCAATGTATGTATGTGTGGATTGTGGGCTGGTGGTGGGTGTTTTTGAATAAGTCTTTTGTAATATTATGTTGGCATGCTTTGTAAGAATGACTGTTAATTATGTTTCTATAATCTTGCAGATAAAAATGTGATGTGTTGGCCGTTATACACTGAAATTAAAGCTGTGTCCATTCTAAGGTTTTGTCAAATTTTAGATTGTAAGCTCATATGAGGGGCCCTTAAAATCCCATTGCTAAATGTAGCACCATATATCCTGTCCAAATTTTTTTGAAGCTAGTAAATGAATGTAATTTTTTTTTTCTGCTGGTAAAATAAAAGTACATTATTGAACTTTGTTGTGGTGTTTTGTTTTTTTTTCTCTTCTACTTTTCTTTCTCTTTAGTTTTTGTGGGTGGTGGTTTTGGGAAAGTGCAATATCTCTTATATTTTATTTCAATATGTATTTGTGCACCAAAAAAATAATCTCTTTGCCCTGGTTCACATTGATGCTACTTTGAAATCGCTCTACTTCACTTGAAGTAGCATGATTTCAAAGTAGCAAGGTCAGCATAAATTCAGGTGCTACTTGATAGACATCTGTGTGGCTTCATACACAAATGTCTATTGAAGTCGCACCTGAAATCCGCAAAAGTAGTGCAGGAACTACTTTAGCAAATTGGTGCGGCGCCACAAAAAAAATGTGGCATCGATTGGAACAGTGCCATTGCTGCCAATGGCATGACAAATCGCTCCAATGTAAACCTAGGCTTCTGGACACCTGCAAGTTAATGATAAAGGTGGAATCTTTATATATAACAGCTGTGGAGAATTGCAGGTAATGAATTCAGCTGGTGGATAGGCAGTGTTGTATGTGTCAGCTTTAGTTCACATTGGTGCGATTTGACATGTCAAAGCGGTGACAATTGCACTGTTTTAATTGATGCGACTTTAGGGTGCAATTTGTATTGATATCAGTGCAGAAACCTGCACAGATGTCTCTGAAATTCCCCCTGCAGTCTGGACTGACATTCGGGAATGAAAGTGTGTGATTTCAGCTGAACGATTTCCTCCCGCTGCTAACCCAGGGACACCATTTCTTATCAAACGCCTTTAAATATCATAAGTAGAAATACAAATTTGCATATCTGCAAATAAACAAAAATAATAAAATTCTAATAGTGGTTGTGATCAAATATTCGCAGCAGCGATCAAAAGAGTGTTCCTCCGCTTGATCGTTCTTACGGGAGGCGAGAGGGGACGCCCCCCCCCGCCGACCTTCGGTGCTTGCACCGACTCACCGCTACGATCGGTGAGTCGGTCACAGGATCCGTCAGCCCCGGATGTTTAGCATAGAGATTTTCGGCGGACCAGATGGTTGCCGGAGTCTCTATGATCGTTCGGATCGTTCAGGCTTCTAAGCCTAGAGGTGAGATGTGGAGTCTTATTGACCCCACATCTCACTATAAAGAGCACCTATCATGCTTGTTTCTATTACAAGGGATTTTTAAATTCCTTGTAATAGAAACAAAAGTGATTAAAAACATTTTTTGGGGAAAAAAAGTGTCAAGCTAAAATCAAAAAATTAAAATTAACAATAACATTTTTTTTTTTTAAAAGCGCCCCTGTCCCCGTGAGCTCGCATGCAGAAGCGAACGCATACATAAGTCCCACCCACATATGAAAACTGTGTTCAAACCACACATGTGAGGTGTCACCGCGAACGTTAGAGCAAGAGCAATAATTTTGGTCCTAGACCTCCTCTGTAACTCAAAACATGTAACCAGTAAAAATTTTTAAAGTGTCGCCTAAAGGGATTTTTATATAGCGAAGTTTGGCGCCATTCCACGAGCGTGTGCAATTTTGAAGCGTGACATGTTGGGTATCTATTTACTCTGCGTAACTTCATCTTTCACATTATGCAAAAACATTGGGCTAACTTTCTTGTTTTTTTTTTTTTAACCCAAATAAACGCATTCGAAAAATTGCTGCGCAAATACCGTGCTAGATAAAAAGTTGCAATGACCGCCATTGTATTCTCTAGGGTCTCTGCTAAAAATATATATATAATGTTTGGGGGTTCTATGTAATTTTTTAGCCAAAAAATTATGATTTTTACATGTAGGAGAGAAATGTCAGAATTGGCCTGGTAGGCAAGTGGTTAAAGTCTATGGGACACGAACATGAATAATCAAAAGTGCTAATTTTCAAGGTTAATATGTAAGTTATTGTCATAAAAAGTGTTTGGGGACCCGGGTCCTGCCCCAGGGGACATGTATCAATGCAAAAAAAGTTTTAAAAATGGCTATTTTTTTGGGAGCAGTATTTTTAATAATGCTTAAAGTGAAACAATAAAAGTGTAATATTCCTTTAAATTTCGTACCTGTAGGGTGTCTATAGTATGCCTGCAAAGGGGCGCATGTTTCCCGTGTTTAGAACAGTCTGACAGCAAAATGACATTTCAAAGGAAAAAAAGTCATTTAAAACTACTTGCGGCTAATAATGAATTGACGGTCCGGAGGAAGAACCAGAAGAACCAGAAGAAGAAGAAGAAGAAGAAGATGGAGGAAGAAACCGAAGGAAGATAGAAGAAAGAAGAAGCATTTAAATAAAGGAATTGTCAAACACGGTCTCTTGTCATTTTTAACATTTTTGACACTTTTTTTTGTGAAATGGTAGGGGTACTTTTGTACCCCCTTACCATTTCACACAGGGGGTAGGGCCGGGATCTGGGGATCCCCTTGGTAAAGGGGGCTTCCAGATTCCGATAAGCCCCCCGTCCACAGACCTCCACAACCATCGGGCAAGGATTGTGGAGATGAGGCCCTTGTCCCCATCAACATGGGGACAAGGTGTTTTGGGGGGCTACCCCAAAGCACCCTCCCAATGTTGAGGGCATGTGGCCTGGTACGGTTCAGGAGGGGGGGGCGCTCTCTCATCCCCCGCTTTTCCTGCGGCCTGCCAGGTTGCGTGCATGGATAAGGGTCTGGTATGGATTTTTGGGGGGACCCCACGCCATTTTTTTTTAAATTTTGGTGGGGGGTTCCACTTAAAATCCATAGCTGACCTGAAGGGTCTGGTATGGAATTTAGGGGGACCCCACGCCATTTTTTTTTAAAATTTTGGCTGGGGTTCCCCTTAATATCCATAGCTGACCTGAAGGGTCTGGTGTGGAATTTAGGGGGACCCCCCACATAATTTTTTTTTAAATTTTGGTTTGGGGTTCCCCTGTGGGGAATTTCCATGCCGTTTTTATCAATGAACTCTTATGTGTATTGTGGACCGGCAATTCATTAATAGCTGCGAGTAGCTTTAAATGACTTTTTTTCCTTTGAAATGTCATACTGTCAGACTGTTATAAACACGGGAAACATGCGCCCCTTTACAGGCATACTATAGACACCCCCCAGGTAGGAAATTTAAAGGAATATTACACTTTTATTGTTTCACTTAAAGCATTATTAAAATCACTGCTCCCAAAAAAACGGCCATTTTTAAAAAAAAAATTGGAATTGATCCATGTCCTCTGGGGCAGGACCCGGATCTCCAAACACTTTTTATGGCAAAGAACTTGCATATAAGCCTTCAGTGAGAACTTTGGATTTTGCAGGTTCGAGCCCCATTGACTTCCATTATTCCAGCATATGTGATCTGACAGGCATTATTGCCGCAATAGCGCTGCTTTCCATTTGCATTAGTGCTGACTTTCTGAGAGTTGAAGTCTTTCTGGCCTTTTTTGAGAGTTATTTTTTTGTACTGCAGGAGAATTTTTTGGCGCTATAGTAAATGACCCCCTCTGTGTTGAGTTGCAGTGTAAAAAGGATAAAAAACTTGTGCAATGCTGCAAAGACTGAAAAAATCTGAACAAAAAATGAATTTTAGTTTGCCTTTATTGAAAATAATAGTTGATACCATTGTAGGTTTAAGTAGATGTCAATTATCAGTGACATTTTCCATGAAAGAGCAGATGGAAAGTCTTTATAAATTGGCAAAATCTATGTACATAATACATTTCTCTGCATTATTTTCAGCTTCATTGAGAGGGTAAGAAATTGCTCAGAGCAGCAATACTGTTGGAATCAATATTTATTATGCAAAAATAGCTTAAATATTGATTTCTATCCATTTATAAATAAGCTTCTGTCAGTGTTAAACATTTCCATAAGCTAATGTTTGCATTGCATAGTTAACTGATCACTGATCATCAATTTAACTCGATCATTTGCAAAGTACGTTTCTTTTCTCTGTCCTTCCACTCACTTTTGCTTTAAAGATCAAGATCTAAAAAAAAACAAACAAAAAAACAGTTCCCCTCTCTAACCTCCTAAATACACTAATGCCCCGTACACATGGTCAGACTTTGTTCGGACATTCCGACAACAAAATCCTAGGATTTTTTCCGACGGATGTTGGCTCAAACTTGTCTTGCATACACACGGTCACACAAAGTTGTCGGAAAATCCGATCGTTCTGAACGCGGTGATGTAAAACACGTACGTCGAGACTATAAACGAGGCAGTGGCCAATAGCTTTCATCTCTTTATTTATTGCGTGGCACTTTGTCCGTCGGATTTGTGTACACACGATAGGAATTTCCGACAACGGATTTTGTTGTCAGAAAATTTTATATCCTGCTCTCAAACTTCGTGTGTCGGAAAATCCGATGGAAAATGTGTGATGGAGCCTACACACGGTCGGAATTTCTGACAACAAGGTCCTATCACACATTTTCCGTCTGAAAATCCGACCGTGTGTACGGGGCATAACAGAGATGGGCCGAACACCCCCCTGTTCGGTTCGCACCAGAACTCCCATACAGAGAAAAAGTTCTGATCCGAACCCCAGTAAAAGTCTCTGGGATCCGAACTTGAAAATGCAAAAGTCCCCATTTTGAAGGCTTATATGCAAGTAATTAGCCATAAAAATGGTATGGGGATCTGCTGCCAGGCACTGCCCTGGGGGACATACCAATGCAAATTTTGTTTTTTAAAAGATCGTTTTTACAGGAGCAGTAATTTTAAGGATGCTCAAAGCGCAACAATAAAAATGAAAAATTAATTTAAATATAGTGCCTGGGGGATCTTCTTAGTCTGCCTGTAAGTGGCACATCTGTACCGTGGATAGAACCTACTGCAGCAAAACTGACATTTCTACAGAAAAAAATGAATGAAATGACATTTACAATTCCGGCAATACAATACCATTGTCGGCAATATAACAAATGCTTAAAAAAATGATGTGGGCCCCACCCCCAATGCATACCAGGCCCTCCAGGTCTGGTATGGATTTTAAGGGAAACCCCATGCCAATTTCTTTTTAAAAAATCAGCATGGGGTCCCCCCCAACATGCATAACAGACCCTTATGCAAGCATGCAGCCCAGCAGGTCAGGAAAGGGAGGGGGCGAGCGAGTGCCCCCCCTCCTGAACCATACATGGCCACATGCCCTTAACATGGGGGGTGGGTGCTTTGGGGCAGGCAAGGCTCTGCCCTCCACCCCAAAGCACCTGTTTTTAATTGATCACATCAATGTCCTTGTGTCATGGAAGTCCTTAAGGTTCTCCTGCACACTTGCAAGCAGTAAGAAGATGCCTGTCCAAATAGAACATTGCAGCAGGGGAGAGTGGGCTAAATCAGCTTGGGGGGTAGGAGGGCAAAAAAAGGTAAGGAAACATTCAGAAAACTGCTTTTGAAAGATTTCTTACCCTTTTTTCAAATCATATTATTCTAACATGCATCTATAAGTACATTTGCACATCTACCTTGGAACACTTGTTTTTTTTTTCTGTAACTATAAACTCATTTAGGTATGTTTTTATTTGCACATTTATTTATTATGTATTCAGAAATAGTTGCAATACCACATAGCTGAAATAGGTAAATATGTAGATTAATGGCAGAACATGTAACTCATGTTCTATCGCATGGAACAGAGTGGAAGAGCAAATATCCATCTTATTAGACTGGTTGTCATTGAGAATATATCTTTTTTCCTGTTACCACTATTTCCACTGGCAGACTGGAAAGCTGACACATGGGATGACTGATCTTTGCAAGGTTGCATTCTTCATATGTGTACATAACAAATGGATGTCATTGAGCTCATCCACCCCTTATTTAAAAGGAAATAGAACTTTACTATATATATATATATATATATATATATATATATATATATATATATATATATATCAGCAAAATCTTTAAAACCAGTATTTTTTCAGGCTAATATGTGACCTCTGCTCTATTTGGGTAGTAAAAGATAGGGATCATTTATTAAGCACTGCACTGCAAGAACCAAGACCGGGGCACTTTTCCTAGCTTGCCATCTAAGAATAGAAAAGCACACAAATCCTTTTGTTTCAGTTTAGTTTGTGTAATGTCTGTTCTACCTGATTGGAAAGAAAAATAAGTATTTTTTGATAAAAAGGTAATGTTCTTCAACCTACAAGAGAGTGCAGTGCATACTTGGAAATCTTTCTTTAGATTTCACTTTGTTTCAAATGAAAACTGTGGTTCTGTAAAGAGAATAAAGAGATGTGATGATAAATGCTATCAAAATGCTTGGAGGAAAGGCAGTGGTGGGTCCCCAGCCCAACAATAAAGCACACTTCCTTTATAAAAATGAACATTGCTTTGGCAGAAAAATATGTGCTTTAGAAGGAAAAGATTATATTTTCAGGCTCTTGGACATATATAATACAACTAGAGAAACATTGTTTGTTGTTTATATCTGCAATTAAAACTGTGCATATTTAAAAAGAATATATAACAAGAGATGTAATCAACCACACTATGCTGTGATATAATGTTGGGATAAGAAATTAAAACTGGACTCCAGGCAAACAGCTAAATACACAGTTAATGACCTTTATACAGCTTTGCTCCGCAGCACAGCTCTGTGTAGCAAGGTCTGATTTTTCTCTATTGCAGTTAGGTAGCAGTTTTCAAGCTTGAAGAAGGAGCGTGACTGCCACTACAACTGCAGGACGCATGCTCAGAAGCGCGTTGCATACCCAGTGACGTCATCACCAGTTGTGCCACACGTCAGGAGTGCCCCAAGCCTTGCTCTGATACCCGCTTTATCTCACGGCCGACTTCCGGATAACAAGTGGAAGATCTCCACGGCGGGGGCCGGCGCCATGGCTGACGAAGACTTATGACAGCCCTACAGGATGCCTCCATTCTGATGTGCCTATTTTACTACTTATGTGAGTTGCCAATTGTTTTTACCTTATTAAAGTGGTTTACACTCCTACACTTAGAGGCGCTTCTCTCGTGTTCATAGCTGCTGCTGGAATCCGCTTCAGGTTCTTACCCAGGAAGCTGCCATATGTGGATGGACTTTATCACCACTATAATGCCCTGTACACACGGTCGGAAATTGATCGGACATTCCTACAACAAAATCCTAGGATTTTTTCCGACGGATGTTGACTCAAACTTGTTTTGCGTACACACGGTCGCACAAAGTTGTCGGAATTTCCGATCGCCAAGAACGCGGTGACGTCAACCACGTACGATGAGACTAGAAAAGGCCATTTCAGAACCAAGCGCGGCACCCTTTGGGCTCCTTTTGCTAATCTCGTGTTAATAAAAGCTTGGTGAGAGACGATTCACGCTTTTTCAGAGTCGTGGTTTTCAGATCGTTTTCTGCAGTTCAGTTTGTGCTTGTGGGTTTGTATCTGCTCTTCAGTGCGTGCAAGCAAGCTACGCGTGACTTGTCATTGTGTTCTTGTTTGTTCGTTACTGTTTTTCAGGTCGCTCTTCACAGGCCTTGCTGTTCTTCAGTGCGTTCTGTTACTTCGTTCTGAGCAGCCGACCGTTTTCTAGCCATGTTTCGTTTGCGTACTCCTCGTAGAGTTCGTGCTGTGCGGGGGCTTGGTGTTTGGGACCTGACCTTGACACAAGTCCAGTCCATGAACAGGGTGGGGAGGAGTTCATGGACCAAGAACTGGTTGCTTCAGCGTGACCAGTTCTCTCATATGCCTTTGCTCCGTGAGATCTGTGAGAATAATCCTGATGATTTCAGGAACTTTCTCAGGATGACAGACCCCGTATTTCACCGTTTGTTGGCTTCGCTGACCCCCTATATCAGCAGGCAGGATACCTGCATGAGGCAAGCCATCACTCCGGAGCAGAGGCTCGTCGCTACCCTGTGGTACTTGGTGACGGGGAGAAGTCTGCAGGACTTGAAGTTCTCGACAGGCATCTCCCCCCAGGCTCTGGGTATCATTATCCCAGAGACCTGTTCTGCCATCATCCAGGTCCTGCAGAAGGAGTATATGAAGGTAAGATTTTTATCCTTTAATATCACATTTTATTGTATATAATGTTTGCTAATATATTGTATTTCTTTCCTCATTCCCTAATTACCATGATTGTAATATGCTGTGAATGTCCCCTTTGTCCTCATTCATGCTGGAATTTTATATAATTTTTTTTTGTCCTTCATACATATTTGCCTTCACTTACCTCCCCAGCATGCTCTCCTGCCCCTATATTCACCTCATGTAGTCACTTAACAATGTATTTTATCAGCTCTATAGTAGTGCTTTACCCCAAACAACCCCTAAAATGTTTAGAAATGTAATTTGTGCTTTAAATTCAGGCAGAGTGCCAGAGGCTTGTTTTTGTGGTGTCCCCAAATCATTTTTAACCCTCCCTCCCCCCAACTGCTAAGTCAGCTGATCCCAATTCTCTATCTATCCTAAATCATCTATCTGCTGACTTTGCCAAACCCATACACACTATACCCATCTCTTTTGTGGTCAGATTTATTGATGAATTCCCCAAAGCATGTAGTGCAAGGGCCTGCCGGTATACTTTCAAATGGTACTGTTTCAAGTTTTTGTATCCTATTATTATCTTGATAGGTAATAGCAGAATGTCCAAATGTGCTCAGATGTGTACAGTGTGTATTTATATCTTTGTATTATGACACTTCTTACCTGTCCAGTGGGCTGCCAATAGTGTAACTAAGGAGGGGCTGTTTCAAGTAATACCCATTATTTAGGCATTCATCTCTCAATGAAGTGGAGAGGGTTACCTGTACAAGTTCCCCCCCTATAATGTTAGAAATGGCCCATGAGAGGGGGGTACATGATAGGTGTACCTTATACTTTGGTGTTGTAAAATTCCCCTTAATAAATGTTATCTGGATGTTGGCCAAGAATTTTGTGTCTAATCTGCTTTCCATGTTTATGTGCAAAAATACTAATGTTTTTGTTTTCCTCAACAGTTTCCTTCCACGCCACAGGAATGGCAGACTGTGGCCTCCCACTTTGCCCAGCGGTGTGACTTTCCTAACTGCGGAGGGGCAATTAATGGGAAACACGTCCACATCGTCCCACCACCCAACTCGGGGTCATATTATTATAATTACAAGGGGTTCAATAGTATTGTGATGTTGGCGGTGGTGTCGGCTAATTACGAGTTCCTGTATGTGGACGTGGGGAAGAATGGCCGGATGTCCGATGGTGGAGTCATCGCCCAGATGGAGTTTTACAGGTGTCTCCAGAATGGCAGCTTGGACTTGCCACCTCCAGAAGAGAATGTGGAAGGACTCCCATTCGTCTTCGTTGCGGATGAAGCATTTGCGCTGGGGGACCATCTTATGCGGCCATTCCCGATGAGGACCCTCACCCCAAAACAGAGGGTTTTTAATTACCGGCTGGCCAGAGCCAGAAGAGTGGTGGAGAACATGTTTGGAATCATGGCCAGCCGGTTCCGCCTATTTCTTACACCCATCCATATGGCGGAGTATAAACTGAATCATATAATCCTGGCGTGCTGTGTTCTACATAACTTTTTACGGCAACATTCGGCCAACTATGCTGGCTCAGTTGGGACTGAGGCCGGAATTATAAATGAAACAACCCTGACGGCACTTGAAAGTGGCCGTCCTGGCTTGCCCTCCCTGAGTGCCCCTGATGTCCGGTTAAGATACCTTGAGTTCTTTGCGGGTAGGGGGGCCATCAATATGCCAGACAATTTGTGAAACCCTGATCCAATAAAAAAAAAATTATGCAAATCTTTGGTGACATTTACTGCTTGTGTTTGTGTTTACTAGACCCTGACAGAAATGTGGTGAGCCCAGAAAATGGCGTGATTGTGTAACCTTATACAAAGCACTGTTGGGTGTTATTTACTAAAGGCAAAGACACTTTGCACTACAAGTGCACTTGAAATTGCACTTGTAGTGCAAAGAGGATTTGCCCTTAGGAAATAACCCCATTGTCACAGAAAGCAGCAATTACATCACCACAAAAGTGTTGTAGCGTTGAGACAATAATCCACAAATTCTTGATTAACATTCTTTTTAATACCTGCACAATCCCATGTGCATTTAGAAAAGGTTTTTAAGACAAACCAACATGTTTGTTGTTGGTAGTGTATGTATGTTCTAAAAGCAAGTGAACCCTCGTATGATATCCTGATTAGAGTGTTCCCCAAAAACCCATTCAGATCTGGAGATCATTCCGACAAGAAATTATGACACACACAAGGCATGCAATTCAAAATGATCCCCTCCTTTACTTCCTTATTTTCACTTATATAACCAACATGACATCACAACAAAAGTCCAACCCCTTCATTAATATATGCTAAATTTACAGACATACAGACAAATAACTAACCAAAAATAGAACATAATTTCTTCATACAGAAACTGTCAACAAGAAAGGACTTCATGCGTCATTTCAGGGAAATCATATGATTTACAAGAATTTGAAACTAACTTTTGATAGACGTCACATATACATATTATTCTAAGATGGATACATATTTTTATAGCTAAAATGGTGGACAGCAAGCTAAAATATCCTTACAATCCCCTCTATGATCATAAATGTATGATCTCACTTCCTTATCATGGTGGTATTCTCAGCCTGCTTCTGATGATACATACTGAGATAAGTTTTATTGGGAGATGAGGGATCTAAAATGCAAGTGGCTCTATTAATAAGGCACATAATAAGCTTATACACAAGATAAAGGAAAAGGAAAAAGAACACAATAATGATTAAAATTATGGCAATATCCCTTATCCAAGAGAATATCCCTCCAAATCCAAAATTAACATTTCCAAAAGGACTCAAAGTCTGGGCTATGTTGCGAGCCTCTTGTTGCAGCTTGGCCACCTCTTTTCTATGCTATGCTATCACATCATAATAGTCTGGTACCTCTATACTGGTATTGTGTACCCAAGTACAACATTCATAATCCGCAGTCATTTCACATAATCCTGTAAGGGCTAAACTCATGCTTTCAATGGCTAAGTCATGCAATTCTAGTTGTTTTCTAATAGCCCTAGTTTCAACATTAAGTTTAGAAATGTCATCAGAGTTCTTTTCCATCATCTCATCAATAATTCCTAAATAATTATTCAACCTTTTCATCAAATCTATTCCCCATCCTGTCCAGGAAGGGAACCATGCCCAGGCCATATCCTTTTCAAGGAATAACTCTCTCTTGTTATGATGTTTTAATGGATACCTTGGGTGTATACTAGCTTCAAGTAATGACTCCCATCACTATCACCTATCACCCCCATTATGGGCACCAGTGAGGCCAGGTAACACCAGCCTTGGACCTCTTGTGAAATCCAGGGATAACAAGTCTTTCCACAACAAACATAAGTGTGGTTACCAAACGAGAAGGGCGTATTCACAGCAGTCTCTTGATCTACTGCTGTAACTATTGCTAAAACCTGAAACAAAGGCTGTACAGGTTTACTACTTTCATCTTCAGAGGCAAGAATCTTTTCAAGATCAGCCCGTACTCTGACCTCATCGTGGTGTGTTTGATATAAAGAACAAGACTTCCCACTAGGGGCATAGCAATTAGAAATATTCAAAACCGATTGACTACAGATATGAACATTTCTAGTAGAATTCCCTAAATTGAAACACCAGGTAGGATTATGACTTCTATTGATGATGTGAAAAGAAATGGTGTCATTAGTTCTTCTGCTGACATTCAAAAGGTCAAGGGGAATCTTCCCTTTTAAAAGGGGAGTAATATTAAAAGGTATAGCCATTAGGGGTATCCTAACAGTGCTAAGGTGCAATTTGCCACAAATCCAACATTTCTGAAATCCTGATTTCTGAGCATAAGCATATTTACATTTTAGCAAAAGCATTTTATCAGCAAAATTATCCTCAATGTCTCTCTTGTTTCTAACTTGTATCACTGTAATGTTCTCCTATGTATGTGTGTTTCCACAAATACTTTTAATGCCACCCAAATCTTCAGGGTGGTAGATACAGTTAGTGAAGATCCAAGATCCAAGTGGGTGGGAACACCATCAGGATGATCAGGAACAGGAAGCAAAATGTTTTGCCAGAAGTCTGCGGTGAAATAAGCGAGGTCATCTTCTCTGGCCGGACCTGCTTTTCCAGGAACTCCTCCTTCATCTGCTTGGACTTCTGCTTGAGGGCCTCCTGTATTAAGGGTCTCCTTCCTGCTCTTGGGGCTTTGGGCAACCTTTTTCACTCGGCTGGCATGGATCCCAGACTAGCAGTTTTCCACCAGAATAGCCGTTCTGATCACTGCAATCACCAAAGTAGGAGGTCCAAAGGGATACTCTTGCTTCTTATTTCTGTTCAGCTGTTGAACCACCATGGTGTCTCCCTCCTGGAAGAGGTGAGTAGCTTCCTGTGAACAAAAAAGAGAGGTGCGAGCAACATTTCTTTGACTGTATCCAATATTTCAACCAGTTTTCTTACATATTCTTCCTGTATTAAGTCTAAATCTTCCTTTTCTACCATTAAAGGTGCTCTGGCCTATGGGGTGGGGAAAAATCTACTCATCAAAACTTAAAAAAAAAACATATTTCTGCCAGGACTGCTGGGAGGACCCTTCTCCAGTTGGCAAAGGTTCCTCTGGTGGCCTTTCTTATCTTGTCTTTTATTGTTCTGTCCATCCTTTCTACTATTCCTGAACTTGGAGGGTGATAGGGAATGTGAAACTTCCATTCTATCTTGAGAGTTTTTACAAAGTCCTGGCAGACCCTGGCTATAAAAGCTGGACCATTTGAGAACATGTCCACAATTATCAAAAGATATTCCTGTCTTTTGCCTAGTTTGGGCCTGTGTGTGAAATCAGCCATGACTTGTATACCTGCGTGGCATATTCCGTGGTTGTTACGTACCTAAAGGGTGAGCCCAAATTGCAGAGGATGGCCTCTCCTACGCCTCCAACTCGAGAGCCCCTGATAGTGGTGACAGGGGTGCAGGAGTGCGGAGTGGTATGAGTGCCTGGCAGGATCAACAGCAGAAGGATCAGATGGCCGGCACAGCTGACGGGATGGATCAGTAGACAGGAACTGCAGACTGGACAACTCAGCAGACAGGACAGCAGACTGGATGGATCAGGCAGACAGGTGAGCAGCCTGGATGGCTCAGCAGACAGGCCCAGCAGACTGGATGATCAGCAGACAGGGTAACAGCCTGGATGGCTCAGCAGACAGGCCCAGCAGACTGGATGATCAGCAGACAGGTGAAAAGCCTGGATGGCTCAGCAGACAGGCTCAGCAGATTGGATGGGAGTCCAGGATCGTCAGACAGGCTGGGTCGGTAAGCAGGCTGGCAGCAGAGGTACAAAAGGAGCAGGCAGAGGGATCGTCAAACAAGCCAGGGATCAGGTACAGGCAGATAACAGGAATAGTCTCAAAGCAGGCCGGGTCAAAACAGGAGCAGATATCAGATTTTCAAGGAACACATACACAGTGGTGCAGAGCAAACAGCAATGATGCAAGTGCCAGACATGTTTAAATAACCCGCCAGACACTAACGAGTGCATGTGCGCGTGCGCATAGATGCCCGCAATCGTGCACCGATGGGTCTAATCTGCCTGTTACTGGCAGGATCTTCATGACATTGCCCCCCCCAAGGGGCAGCCTCCGGATGCCCATCCGAGCCAATTTTTCAGGATGGGACCTTTTGAAGGATTGAACCAGACTCTCAGCGTGGATGTTTTCTTCAGGTTCCCATGAATTCTCCTCGGGCCCATAGCCCTTCCATTTGATCAGGAATTGAGTTTGATTGTTTCTCCTCCTGCAATCCACTATTGCTTCTACCTCAAACTCCTCTTCCCCATCTACTAATACAGGATCAGGAGGGTCAGAGCTTCGGCCAGGAAAGGGATTAGCAACAGAGGGTTTTAATAGTGTTACGTGGAAAACAGGATGAATTTTAAGTGACTCAGGAAGTTCCAACTCGTAAGCCACTTCATTGATTTTCCTCTTCACAGGAAATGGGCCTATGAATTTAGGACCCAGCTTTTTCGAAGGGCATGCCATCTTCAGGTTCAGTGTAGACAACCAAACTAGATTACCGGGTGCCAGTAACAGTTCTCCACGTTTCTTTTTATCAAAAACTTCTTTATTGTGTTCCTGTGTCCTGGCCATAGTTAACTGCAAGAGCTGATTGTTGAGAGAAAAAAAATTAATTGTTTCATGAACTGCTGGTACAGGACATTCTGGGATGGAGCTGGGCAGGAATGATGGATGGAAGCCATAATTGGCAAAAAATGGGGTTTGTTTTGTAGCAGAGTGTGTAGAATTGTTGTAGGCAAATTCAGCCAGCGGAAGCAAAGAGATCCAGTCATCTTGAGTAAATGAAGAAAAGCAGCGGAGGTATTGTTCGAGGGTTTGGTTGGTCCTCTCTGTTTGCCCATTTGTCTGGGGGTGATAATCGGAAGAGAAAGATAGCTCGATCTTCAAAGCTTTGCATAAGGACCTCCAGAATCGGGAAGTAAATTGTACCCCCCGATCTGAGACAATGTTGGCCGGTACTCCATGGAGTCTGATAATTTCTCTGATGAATACCTGTGCAGTCTCAGAAGCAGAGGGAGTGCCTTTCATAGGGATAAAGTGTGCCATTTTTGACAACCTGTCTACCACCACAAAGATGGTGGTATGGTCCTCTGCTGGGGGTAACTCTACAATGAAGTCTATGGATAACATCTTCCAGGGTCTATCCAGAACAGGCAGTGGTCTCAATAATCCCCAGGCCTTGGCTCTACTGCTCTTGTTCCTAATGCAAGTGACACAGGATTCCACAAACTTCTTGCAGTCTCTGCCTACCTGAGGCCACCAGAAGGTACGTTGTACCAAATCGGTGGTTTTAGTTATGCCAAAATGTCCAGCTAGTGCGTGATCGTGACAGAGTTCTAATATAGGGACTCGTACGATTTCAGGTGCAAAAATCTTGTCCCTGTACCAGAACAACCCGTCTTTCACTCGTAGTTCCGATTTAGCGGGGGGCGTCCACCCCAGAGTAGCCTGCTTGATCCGGGAGAGCAAATCTTCCTGCAGCAGAAGAAAATTCCCTGGAGAAAGAATGGTATCGGGGGAAGTCATTTCTTTGGATTTGTGAAACATTCTGGACAGGGCGTCAGGTTTTGTATTCTTAGAGCCTGACCGGTAAGTAACATGAAAAGAGAACCTGGAGAAAAACAACGCCCATCTGGCTTGCCGTGGTTTCAACCTCTTTGCCGACCTCAAGTACTCTAAGTTCTTATGATCAGTGAAGATCAAGATTGGGTGAGTTGCTCCTTCAAGTAAGTACCGCCATTCTTCAAGTGCCTATTTGATTGCCAGCAGTTCCCGATCCCCCACATCGTAATTCCTTTCGGCAGCCAAAAGTTTGCGGGAGAAGAAGGCTACCGGGTGGAGCAGTGCCTTGGTTCCTTGGCGTTGGGAGAGTACTGCTCCAACAGCGATCTCAGAAGCATCTACCTCAAGTACAAATGGCAGGGCGGAATCAGGGTGTTTTAGAACGGAGGCAGATGTAAACAATTCTTTGAGAGATTCAAAGGCAACTTGAGCTTCTGGGGTCCAATGGAAGCGAACCCCCAGTTTGGTTAATTGGGTAATAGGGGCAATGATGGCAGAAAACCCCTTAATGAATTTCCGGTAGAAATTAGCGAATCCAACGAAACGTTGGATTCCTTTTTTGTCAACAGGAACTGGCCAGTCAAGTATTGCAGCGATCTTCTGCGGATCCATCTTGATACCTTCTATGGAGATGATTAATCCCAGGAATGGTATACTCTCTTGTTCAAATTCCAATTTTTCTGACTTCGCGTACAGGCCATGCTGTCGAAGTCGTGTCAAAACACACCTGACGTGTCTGCGATGAGCATCTAGGGAGGAAGAAAAGATTAGAATATCGTCTAAGTAGACGATGACAAACAGATCTAAATAATCCCGGAAAACATCGTTAATAAAATACTGGAACGTGGCAGGAGCGTTACATAACCCGAAGGGCATTACTAGGTACTCAAAGTGCCCAAAACGGGTGCGGAACGCCGTTTTCCACTCATCTCCTTCCCTGATGTGGACCAAATTATAGGCTCCTCGAAGATCAAGTTTAGTAAAGATAGTAGCTGTTCCCAGTCTCTGGAATAACTCGGGGACCAAGGGAAGGGGGTACCTGTTCTTGACGGTAATTTTATTTAGCTCACGGTAGTCTATGCAAGGCCGAAGTGTGTGATCCTTCTTCTCTACAAAAAAGATACCCGCACCTGCCGGGGAAGTGGATGGACGAATGAAACCCTTCTTTAAGTTTTCATCGATATAGTCCTTAAGGGCCACCTGTTCTAACTCGGTTAACGGGAAGATTCTTCCGAAGGGAATTTCGGCCCCTGGAAGGAGCTCGATAGGGCAATCATACGCCCGATGGGGAGGTAGTGTTTCTGCTCCTTTCTTGCTGAACACGTCAATGAAGTCATGGTAGGCTTTCGGGACAGTTTGGCATAGCTAAGCTTCAGTGTCCAGACATAGCAAAGGAAAGGGCCCATGGGGGTGCTTTGAGGCACAGAATTGCTGGCAATAAGGAGAGGAAAAGGTGACCTCCCCTGTGGCCCAGTTGACACCAGGATTGTGGGCTTGAAGCCAAGGCATTCCAAGAATTACAGGAAACAGAGGTGAGGAGATAATGTCCATACGAAGCAGTTCGTGGTGGGCACCGGCAATGGTGACTGGCAAAGGGGAAGTCTCTTGGATAACCGGCCCAGATTTAATAGTGGACCCATCAGCCAGGTGAATAGACAGTCTTTGGGTCCTAGGAAGCAGAGGAATCTGATGTCTTGTTGCAAAAGATGAGTCCATAAAGCAGCTGCAGGCTCCTGAATCAATAATGGCGGGCACTGACAGAGTCTTTCCTGGAAGCTGCAAAGAGATAGAGAGGGCAAGATGAGAAGAGGTCTGGATTCCAGTAAGCACATGTTCAGGAAACACTTACGAAGTTTAGTAGGGCAATTCTTGACATAGTGACCGGGTTCCCCGCAGTAGAGACATAGATTATTTGCCCGGCGACGTTGGCGCTCTTCCATAGTAAGAGAAGGGCGAAGCACCCCCAACTGCATGGGTTCCGAAGTGTCCATTGTAGAAGTGGACTGAGAGGTAGGGGCCGGATGCAGGTGACTGGGCACCCTAGGTAACATCCAGGTTGGTCGGGAAAATCCAGTTGCTTTTTCCGACCTACGTTCCCTCAGCCGCCGGTCAATCTGTATGGCAAGATTGATTAATGCGTCTAGGGTCTGGGGTACACCAACTCGGGCTAGCTCATCCTTCAAGGGGTCAGACAGTCCCTTGCGAAACTGGTAACGGAGCGCGGCGTCATTCCAGTCAGTGTCTGCGCTCCACCGCCGAAATTCAGCCACATAATCTTCCGGCGCCCTTGCTGAAGGGCGTGCAGTGCGGCTTCGGCAGTTGCAGAAAGCTGAGGGTCTTCATACAGTTGAGCCATGGTATTAAAGAAGGTGGTAAGGTTGGTCAACACATCGGCTTTCTGTTCCAGGAGGCGATGGGCCCAGGTTTGAGGTTCACCCGAAAGTAAAGAGACGACAAAGCCCACCTTGGTGGCTTCCAAGGAGAAGGTACGTGGCTGGAGGGCAAAGTACAGTTCACAGGAATTGCGAAACGCCCTGAATTTGCTACGCTCCCCAGCAAATTTTTCGGGTGTGGGGACACGTGGTTCGGGCGGAAGCATCACCACCGTAGGAGAGGATGCGGTGCCTGTAGAAGAGGTAGAAGCTTGAGGGGTTCCTTGAATTCCAGTGGGAGAAGACAGTACTTGGACCCGTTCCTCCAACCGGGTGTATCCTTTCTGAAGGCTTTTGACAGCCTGGGTCAGGCCTGCTAAGTGCAAACAAAGTTCCTGCATAGGAGAGGTTCCCTGCTCGGGCTCAGACATGGCTGTTTGCTACTGTTACGTACCTAAAGGGTGAGCCCGAATTGCAGAGGATGGCCTCTCCTACGCCTCCGACTCGAGAGCCCCTGATAGTGGTGACAGGGGTGCAGGAGTGCGGAGTGGTATGAGTGCCTGGCAGGATCAACAGCAGAAGGATCAGATGGCCGGCACAGCTGACGGGATGGATCAGTAGACAGGAACTGCAGACTGGACAACTCAGCAGACAGGACAGCAGACTGGATGGATCAGGCAGACAGGTGAGCAGCCTGGATGGCTCAGCAGACAGGCCCAGCAGACTGGATGATCAGCAGACAGGGTAACAGCCTGGATGGCTCAGCAGACAGGCCCAGCAGACTGGATGATCAGCAGACAGGTGAACAGCCTGGATGACTCAGCAGACAGGCCCAGCAGACTGGATGATCAGCAGACAGGTGAACAGCCTGGATGGCTCAGCAGACAGGCTCAGCAGATTGGATGGGAGTCCAGGATCGTCAGACAGGCCGGGTCGGTAAGCAGGCTGGCAGCAGAGGTACAAAAGGAGCAGGCAGAGGGATTGTCAAACAAGCCAGGGATCAGGTACAGGCAGATAACAGGAATAGTCTCAAAGCAAGCCGGGTCAAAACAGGAGCAGATATCAGGTTTTCAGGGAACACATACACAGAGCTGCAGAGCAAACAGCAATGATGCAAGTGCCAGACAGGTTTAAATAACCCGCCAGACACTAACGATGCATGTGCGCGTGCGCATAGACGCCCGCAATCGTGCACCGATGGGTCTAATCTGCCTGTTACTGGCAGGATCTTCATGACAGTGGTACTGTGAATGCACTTGCTGTTGGTATACATGGTTCCCCTCTTTGCAGAGAAATCCAGACCTTGGATCTCTCTACACATCCTTTCCATTCCAGTCCCTTAACTCATAATTCAATGCATAATCCTGGGGATCTGCAAGTGACTTTTCAAATGGGGATAGGTCAGGTATCAGCATGGCAATTTGGATGTCTGCTGTCTGTGAGATAGCAGCTTATTTAGCAGCAAGGTCAGCCAGACCTGCTCATTTCCCCTGGCTATCTCTGTCTATTGGCCTGTGTGTGCTCTGCAGTGTACTATAGCCTAGAGCAAGAACCATCCACAAAAACATTCTGTGTGTCTGGTAGTGCTGTGGAAAATAAATCAGACCTGGGTGATGTGTCTTGATGAATAAGGTTTATGCAGTCATATTATGGCACAACCTCATCCTGTTCTCCTTTTTAATCCTAAAAGGGCGTTTAAAATGGGTGCTGGGCCTGCAGTGGGAGAAGCATATTTGATGTGCAATTTTAGATTGGACAGCAAAATCACCTCATATCCGCTCAAACTCTGAGCAGACATGTGCTGTGTACATTGTAAGTGATGACACATTGTAAGTGATGTGAAGTGTGGCGTTGTGTCCCAGAGTGAAAGAAGCGACCATCTCAACCACCATGGCACAAGACGCTAGAGCGCACCGGGACCATCTTTGAGAAAAAACTACAGGGCACAGTCTCCCACTATATTCCTGGGCCAGTACTCCCGCCATGGTTCTGCAATTTTCCCTGGCAAACAAGTGAAACATTTTGCCATATTCAAGGAGGCCTGAGGCTCAGGCTGGTAACCATTGCACATTTCAACATGGCAAAACATGGCAACATGACAAAAACATTTAACATTTCATCAGACCATTTTACAGTATCAGACATTTCAGAGACATTGCTTCAAAGACATTGCTTGTCTCAATATATTGTCATTGAAAGAGCAGTCAGGTATCCATTGGCGGCAGTAACCAATCATACCTAGGAAGGTGAACATGTCCTTCCTATTAAATGGGCGGGGCAGACCCATTCAGAGCCATGGCTCTTTTATGACTGACTCTTCTTTCTCCTTTTGTGAGCACAAATACTCAACTGTTTTTTTTTTCTTTTGACAACATTGTAACTTTTCTTAAACATTGTGTAACCACATACATGTAACCATTTCAATAAAGATAGGCTATCAGCTCGGCAGTCCTCCTCTGAAAAACTACAAATCAAAAAATCACCAACATACTGCAACAGTACAGAACCATGAGGGGCAGTCCAGGGCCCAAGGGTGACTTGGAGTACAGTGGCCATGTCTCCTCGTCTACAGGGATGAAAAAAAAACATTCTTTAAATCAATCACAGTAAAATACTCTGCATCGCATGGCATGGCGGTAAGTATTGATGGCACATCAGGCACTACTTGGGCAATTGGTACGACTAGGCTATTGATGTCCCTTAGGTATTGTACAAACCTATAGTCACCATTTGCCTTTTTTTTTTTTAACTGGGAGTATTATAAGACGAGACAATTTCCCTTAAGATTCCTTTCTTTAAGAAATCCTCTTTCTCTGTATGTAACTCCCTCTTTGTAATTGCCCCCTTTCCTTTTTTATAAAAGTTTCCCCTTTGATTTCCTAAGAAATCATTTTGATAATGTGTTGATACTGGTGTTTGTTTTGGGATGTCAAAACATCCTGCTGCGTCTTTTTCAATCAACGTTTTTTTTTTGTTTTTTTTTTTTCAAGACAGACTTTAATAAGTCTGTATTTAAAGGACTGTGCATTTCATCTTAAGTGTTAAATCCGGCGTCTTGTGTAATGAAAGGAAAACTTTATATAACTAACTGCGTAGTTACTTCCTCTTTTTTCCTCCGTGCTTTCTGCTTGTTTTAAAACTACGTGTTTTGTATTCTGACCCTCTACGGCGTGTGCAGCCTCTACAGCTTTCAACTTCTGCGTTGTGGTATGTAAGAATTAACCCTTAATTTACCATCCCATGACTCTGCTAAACCCATCGTGAACAATGTATGGGCTAGGACACTATAGGGAGCCTCGGTCCAGCCGATCTCCACAACACATATATTGATTTTTTTCTTTCTAAATTAGATACTGAGTCTCTTTTTTTCCTTTTTGCAGTATGCCAACAGGTTCAAACAGTGCCTTCAATTGCAGTAGTACTAATGCCGCAAACAATTCCTCACTATCTATTACAGTCAGTGAGATAGTAAGACTTGAACCCTGTTGGCAAAAAGCCAAATGTCCACATTTTGCACCTGACTTCCCCTTTGCAAGAGATGTCAGTAGCAAAAATAATTATTCAATTAGCATGTTTTAATCAAAAGTTATCCTCACCAATTTATGTATTACCTTAAAAAAAAGTGTTATTAACGCTCTACCCATATTTTAAATGGTAAAAATGTCCCTAATGTCACAATACTTCAAAGACCGGGGACAGACTTGATAAGTCTCCCCTGCTCTTCCAATAAGTGACATTACTCCCTGCACTGTCAATCCTTCTTGAAACACAAACTTGTGTAAACCAGTAATACAATCAGGACACTTTTGAGACTTTTTTTTTTTTTTACTTTCCCTAAGATGACACTGAACGTCTGATTACAGCAAGGCAAATAAAATATTTTTACTCACTGCATCAATGCCAGAATCATCCTGCTAACTATATATATATATATCTATATCTTATACTTTAAAGTCAAAGCATTTATATATAAATTAAAAGTCAGCATCAATACATCACCAAATATTGTAACATCACTCTACGTTTCATTATAATACAATGATAATACAATGCAATGGAAAGGTGTCATCTTACCTTATGACACCTGACAAATTCCACACAGACAAACAGATTACCCTATTTTATCTACTTATTTTATCTCCTAAGCGAAAGAAAGGCAAGCAAAGAGGTTTGGGTTTTTCTGGCACACTCCATCAGATATCTTTATAAAACTTCTTACAGTACTGTATTATATTACTTTGGGTTTCTCAGAACCCCTTGGACTATCTCAGAGTCCTTCTTTTTGGAACTATCTCAGAGTTCCTTTGGACTATCTCAGAGCCCCTTGGACTAACTCAGAGCCCTCTTTGGGTTTCTCAGAACCCCTTGGACTAACTCAGAGTCCTTTGGACTAACTCAGAGTCCTTTCTTCCGTCACCCGAACAGACTTCTAACGAGGTTCATACATTTGCATAAATGTTTTTAACACTACACCTTCTGTTAATCCCATATAGGGAAAACGGTCTTTTAAACTAAAGTCACGGCAAGAGAAATAATATTAATTAAATCAGACTCACCCAACATAAATAATGACCGCCCCACATTCTGACACCAAGCTGTTGGTAGTGTATGTATGTTCTAAAAGCAAGTGAACCCTCGTATGATATCCTGATTAGAGTGTTCCCCAAAAACCCATTCAGATCTGGAGATCATTCCGACAAGAAATTATGACACACACAAGGCATGCAATTCAAAATGATCCCCTCCTTTACTTCCTTATTTTCACTTATATAACCAACATGACATCACAACAAAAGTCCAACCCCTTCATTAATATATGCTAAATTTACAGACATACAGACATATAACTAACCAAAAATAGAACATAATTTCTTCATACAGAAACTGTAAACAAGAAAGGACTTTATGCGTCATTTCGGGGAAATCATATGATTTACAAGAATTTGAAACTAACTTTTGATAGACGTCACATATACATATTATTCTAAGATGGATACATATTTTTATAGCTAAAATGGTGGACAGCAAGCTAAAATATCCTTACATTTGTTGTATAACAATTTTTGGGGTGGCATTATCAAAAATATAAATGTCCATTTAAGTAAAACAGGCATGTTTCAAACCAACAAGAAAGACACAAATCTTGAACTTACAAAGTTCACATTCGGTAGAACTTGAAGGCAATATCATACATGAGTATTTAGGAACTGTGTTTGATATTGCGTTCAGATGGGGTGAAGTCACCCCAGGAAAAGCCAAATATGGAAGATGCACACCAATTTAAGAAGTTCAACATGTGCTAGCTGCCATCACGGGGGATCAAGGGACGTGTTTTGGTGGAGAAACACCTTCCTCTCAGCTACTTTATTATTGAGGAAGGGGTTGCACCCCCAAAACGCGTCCATTGATCTCCCGTGATGGCAAATAGCACATGTTGACACACTGTGTGCATCCTCCAAATTTGGCTTTTCTAAAAATCGTTAAAACATTTTGAACATTGTAGCACACAAAAAAACAAAGTGATTTGGAGGGGTTTTAAACTCTACCCAAAACATCAATGATGTTTTTATTTTTTTGAATAACATCATTGATGTTTTTCTTGAGGTTTTCCAATGCTAAATTACACCCCATGATCTCCCCGATCAGGATCTGTGCACTTTCTGATGTGAAAGGATCTGGATCCACAACATCACGATCACCTAAAAAGAGAGAAACCAAACAAAAACAGGTATTAAAAATATGCTGGCATCCATCTCTTACCTGAGCCTGTGGTCGCAGACACTCACCTGTTGTGGTGACTAGTTCCACCACGTCTTCTTCCTCCTCCTGCTCTTCTTGTGCTGGGGGTATTTCCCCTTCTTCCAGAGGTGGGGGGGCTCTGGTCTCCTCAGTGAGGGGTGTCCTCCGAGTCTTTTATCCCCTATGTAAAACAAAAATGGTATACTTAGCACACAGATATTTGAGGAAAGAACTATAAAGATGAAACATTGCTTGGAAGTGGGGTACAATTGTCTATTTTGGCAGAGTTCCAAGATGTAGAATTTTATTGTCCTTTGTCAAGCTGCAATACTTTACCTGTCTTGTATAAGCTTCACAGATGGAGACACCCCTATAGTATACACTGGAGCACCTGTGTGGGCCCCTAATAAAAATGGTGTTCTTGTGTCCCACACTAGTGCTCCAGTGTCCAGATGTGAAAACAGCTGCTCAGTGTCCTCTCCTTACATAGAATGTAGTTTGCATTTCATTCTAGTTACAAACCCATCTACACAACCAAATTAGTTTCATACAAGTAGTCCCTAAAAAATGTGGGCAAATGCATATGGCCAAAACAATAGCGTTTTATAGGCCGAAAGAAAAATGTTTGATACGAACGAATAATGTGCCCATGAACATGAAAGTTGCCATTTTAAAATGTACAACACTTTTAACAAAAGCACATGGAGCAGCACGAACGTAATAAAGACAAAAAGAATAGGCACAACTACTTACTTTTTTGCAGCACTCTCCGGATCTTTTTGTACTGCTCATGTTCTCGTAATTTGAGGTCCGACCACCGCTTCCTGAGCTGATCTTTCAATCAACGTACCCCGAAATTCCGCTGCAGACTCTTGACTACTTTCGCCATGATCTTGGCCTTTCTGACATTAGGGTTGAGGTAAGGTCCATACTTCCCATCATAGTCGGCCTTCTTCAGGATATCGACCATCTCCAACATCTCCCCAAAGGACATATTTGATGCCTTAAATTGTCTCCTTCTGGATCTGGACGTTTCCGGATCCGGGCTTTCCTCCCTTCCTCCTCGTTGCTATAATTAGCATGCACCTGCTGTGTCTCCACCATGTGTTCTTCCCCCACTGCGGCGAACGAAAAGGAGCGGGGAATAGACTAGAAAGAACGTCAGGGGCGGGCGGAGTTACACGCATGCGCAGTGTGTATAAAGCGTAACACGAGTGCGTATTACGTACGATCTGTGAGTGGAGGAAGGAGCATCGGAGGCGCCGATCGTAATAACGAAGGTAAGAGACAAACTTGGGCCTATACTGCTTCTAGATTGAGGCCTATATTGTAACAAGATTAGGAGAGTTTTGCCTGACATTAGGATATGTCTTGTGTTGTGTCTTGCAGTGCAAATGGATATCTTTAAAGATACCGACTTTATGACAATCTTCATTGACATGTTCAGGGAGCTGCCTTGTCTGTGGGAGATAAACCACCCACATTATAAGAACCAAACAAAGAGGAAGGCAGCGCTGGATCAATTGCTGGAAATTGTGAAGCAGGTGATCCCCACGGCAGACATCACCTATTTGAAGATCTAATTGGTGGCCTGAGGAGCACATATCTAAGGGAGCGCAAGAAAGTCAAGGATTCACAGAGATCTGGAGCAGCAGATGACATCTATGTCCCCAGGATGTGGTACTATGACAGGCTGCATTTTCTGGCAGGTCAGACTGAACCCAGATCATCACTCTCCAGTCTTCCTTCCACGCTTCCTTCCCCCCCAGCTGAGGCCTCTGATGCCCAACCTGGGCCTGCCAGGCAGCAACATGTGGAGGAGCCCAGCTTAAGCCAGGTATAGCATTCCTCTAAATATTTCAGGTTGTCCAATCAATGATGTTAACTAGATGTTAGTTTGGAGTACTAATTTAGGATTGTGATTGATGATGCAAAACATTAAACCATGTCCCTTTTTCATACACAGGGAAGTCTCAGCCAGGAGGTGGCCGGGCCGAGCAGGCTGCCTGATATGCAGGTCCCTCCCCTACACCCGCAAAGAGAAAGTGGCAGGAAGAAGAGTACCCTGGAGGAGGCTGCCATAGGCCTCATTTGGAAGGCTACAGAGGTCCTGAGAGCCCCCCACACTGGGGAGGAGGACTTTGCTGGCATAATTACCTGTAAAATGCAGCGGATTGAGGAGGGCCAACGACTCATGTGTGAGTCATTAATTTTGGAAGTTCTCAATAAGGGGTTCAGGGGCCAAATAACATCTGCTACCCACATTTGTGACCTCACACATGGTCCTCCTCCTCCTCCTCCAGGTCCTACTACTCCTCCTCCTCCTCCAGGTCCTACTAGTCCTCCTCCTCCTCCAGGTCCTACTCCTCCTCCTGCCACATCTCCAACAGCAGAGCCACAGCCAGGAAGGAAGCATGGAAGGAAGACCAGAAAGTGATGACCCTGGATCCAGTCTGGTCTGGCAAAAGATGCAGCCTCTTGTGGTACCACAGCCTGGGGACACAGATGTCATCTGCTGCTTTCCGGATCTCTGGGACTTCTGGACCAGACTGCACTCCCTTACATATGGACTCCTCAGGCCACCAATTTTGATGTTAAAGAATTGATGTCTGCCCTGGGGGTCCAAGGCTTCGCTAATTTCTGCTGTTTCTCCAGCATTGCCTCCCTCTTTGTTTGGTTCTGAGCCCTTAATAAAGGATTTTTGGTTTTAATTATACTCTCCTATGTGTGTTTTCCTTCAAAAAGGACAGTTTGTGAGGATTCAGGTACATTTCTAAAGTACAATGTGAAATTAACAAGGGACACCAACACCAAACAATCTCCTTGAGATTAAATAATATAAGATATCAATGGTGTTGTGGTAACTTGACACACAAAACACACACAAAAATATTCTGGAGTAAAACTAAAAATAAAATAAAACAAAGATCAGCCTTGGAAAAAATACAAACCTAAAAAAAAAAAAAAATAAAATAAATCTGCCTTTAAAAAAACAAAAAAACAACACAAAAATATTTTTGTCAGATGTGACAAATCAAAATATATTAAGGGAATCCCGATAAATAATAAAGAAAGAAGTTTGTGAGAAGTCTGTGTGAATATGAGCAGCAAAACTACTTCATTCTTCTCACATTATAAAGAAGAAGAGAGTGCGCTGTATTAAACCATTTTTAACATTGCACCGTGACGAAAGTGTTGTATCCATTGCGAACGCTAAGTTTACCAGACTGAGCTGTTCCGTCTCGGAATTTCTTCTGAGCATGCGTGGCACTTTGTGCGTCGGAACAGGCCACACACGGTCGGAATTGAGGCGATCGGATTTTGTTGTCAGAAAATTTTATAGCCTGCTCTCAAACTTTGTGTGTCGGAAAATCCGATGGAAAATGTCCGATGGAGCCCACACACAGTCGGAATTTCCGACAACACGCTCCGATCGGACATTTTCCAACGGAAAATCCGACCGTGTGTACGGGGCATAAGACTTTGAGACAGTTAATGTCTATTTTTATGGACACTTGTATAATCCTTTAGTATTGTGTTCTCCTACCCCTAGTCTCATCCAGGTCCCCTATATCTACAACCATCTATGGTCACACCACATTGAAGACCACCAGTTTGCACCACTATTTTTATATTGTCTGGTCTTATCACTCCTAGGTTTTGACTGAACAATGATAGGAGAAGCAGCAGACTGATGAGCTCACCCTTCTTTTTCTTAGCTCTCTCCTCCTATCAGCCTGTTTCTTGTTATCACATGAACACTGAAGAAGATGTAAAATACATAAATAGTGTGGCGCTAAATCAATTAACATTGCTTTAAAAGAATACATTTAATGATATATTAATCAAATAAATAGTTACATTACCATGTGTATTTTATGCCCAGTCCAGTTTTTAAAATAATCTTGAATGTGTTTCCAAACACACACTATAGCACACTTTTTTTGTATTTTGCTGACTAAAACATGTATGCTTTAACATTCAATATAATGTATTGAAGTGACACTAAATTCTGGTTAAAAAAAAAAAGCTATTCACGTATTTATTCCTAACTCAAAGAGGTACTTTCTATAGCTCATCCTCCAAATGTCCAAAAGTGCTTTAATTTCCTGTTAGAGGGTGGTGACATTCATTCTCCATGGTGTCACTGTATGTACGAATGTAGCCACCCTCTCTTGCTCACTTCTGATGGAAGAAAACCCAGGGGTTGATTTACTAAAACTGGAGAGTGCAAAATCTGGTACAGCTCTACACAGTAACCAGTTTCCATTTTTTTTTGTCAAAGCTTAACCACCTCCCACCTGGCCACTGCACATAAACGGCCAGGTGGGCGCTTCTTCCTTCTGAGTGGACGTTCCTGAACGTCCCTCAGAATGAGCAGGATTGCGGGGGGTGCGCAGGCATGTGGCCGCGTGATCCCGCTCATTCTGAGGGACGTTGAGGAATGTCTACTCAGAAGGAGGAAGTGCTCACCCAGACATGCCGCATCTCGAGTCGTCAGGAGGGAACTGTGGTTTGCCCTCCTGATCACACGATGGCTTTGTGTAATCATAGCCATTGTGATGTAAACAGCCTGGGGGGGTGACATTAGAAACGGGATCGTGAGGCGCGATTCCAATCGCAATGTGCCTGTTTCCCCCAGAGACAGGGCAGCAAGGCATGGCAGGAGGGCTCTGCGATTGGCCCTCTTGATTACATGATGGCTGTGTCCAATCACAGCCGTCATGTAATGTAAATAGAGAGCCGTTGTAATGGCTCTCATCTCTTCCTCTCCTCACACAGAGCCTGTCAGTGAGGAGAGGAATTGAGATCTGTGCTGCAGCCCGGGGATCAGTGAGTTTTTAGCTGTTTGTCTGCTTTTTACCCACTGACCACTCAGCTAGTGTCCCCAAACACAGTGTCTCCAAACACAGAGTCCCCAAACACAGTGAAAACACCTGTCCCAGTGAACATCTGTCTGTGATCATCTGGCACATTTGCCCGTCATCATCTGGCAAATCTGCCCATCATCATCTGGTACATCTGCCTGTCATCATCTGGCACATCTGCCCATCATCATCTGGCACAACTGTTCGTGATCATCCGGCACATCTGCCCGTCATCATATGGCACATCTGCCCGTCATCATATGGCACATCTGCCCGTCATCATATGGCACAACTGTCTGTGATCATCTGGCACAACTGTCTGTCATCTGTCTCATCTGTCCATCATCATATAGTACATTTGTCTGTGATCATCTGGCACAACTGTCCGTGATCATCTGTGTCATCATCTGGTACATCTGTGTCATCATCTGGCACATCTGTACATTATCATCTGCCACATCTGGCACACATCTGCCCATAATAATCTGCCACATCTGGCGCACAACTATTCATAATAATCTGCCACAACTGTCCGTGATCATCTGGCACATCTGGCACACATCTGCCCGTGATCATCTGCCACATCCACATCTGCCAATAATCTGCCACATGTAGCACATCCCAGTGATCAACATCTGCTTGTGAACATCTGTCATATCTGTCTGTGAACATCTGCCACATCCCAGTGAGCAACATCTGCCATATCTGTCTGTGAACATTTGCCATATCCCAGTGGTCAACATCTGTAACACATCTGTCTGCGGTCATCTGTGCATATCTGTCCACATGGTTAAAAGATTGTAAAGCAGCGAGGAGGCTCTCCAGATACTCAAGCGTATGTTGGACGAGAGTAGCGGGGAACTCTCTTTGTCAGACTCGGATAGTGATTATGAGTCAGTACAAAGCAGTGGCTCTGAAATGGAAACTGAGGAGGACAGAATCCTAACAAAGAGGCTCAGGAGAAATGAGCAGGCACAGGCATCCAGCAGCAGCAGCTCAATAAATCCTGAGGCATCCACCAGCAGCACAGCACTCCAGGAAAATAGACAGGCATCCACCAGCAGCACAGCACTCCAGGATAGGCAGGCATCCACCAGCAGTTCTGCAAGTCCTTGTGTAGTGGCAAGCACAAGCAGGGCAACATTCCTAGAGGATAGGTTAGATGCTAGCAACAGGGCGTCCCATCCACAACGAGGCAGGGACCATACTAGCCACCCAGACCTTCTACTGTATCCAACATGGCTGCCCAGTACTTCAGTAGAACCTGTAATTCCCCCTTTTACAGCCCAGCCAGGCCCTCAAGTACAATCAGAAAATGTAACCCCAATTTATTATTTCCATTTATTTTTTATTGATGATCTCCTAAATTACATCATGAAGCAGTGTAATCTGTACGCCAGCCAACATATAGCAAAAAAACAGATTCCTCTTATGCCCGCTCTATTGTTTGGAAACCCCTCACCGTGGAAGAATTAAAAACTTTCCTTGGCCTTGCATTGCTAAGTGCAGACACAAATCTATACACAAAAATTCTGGCATTGAGGCTAAAAAACCTCATGCCGGACCTGATTAATGTAGATCAAGCAGGTTTTGTGCCAGGAAGGGAGGGTAGGGACAATAGTATTAAAACTATGCTATTAATGAAGAGTAAATCTCCAATGCTTCTCATTTCGATCAATGCTGAAAAAGCATTTGACCCACTAGCTTGTGGATTTATGATGAGTGCATTACGGAGTATAGGACTGGCACCAAGAATCATGAGATGGATTAACAATCTATACAATCATCCAACAGCTAGGGTTGGGGTTAATGGGAGTATGCCGTCTGCCTTTGAGATGTTCAATGGTACAAGGCAAGGATGCCCGCTCTCGCCACTCCTGTATGTAATCACATTAGAACCATTACTAATAAAAATACGGAACAATGTGGATATAGGAGGGATCAGGATGGGGGAGGAAGAACAAAAGGTGGCGGCATACGCAGACGACATACTCCTATATATGACCAAACCAAGACTGTCCCTACCCAGCCTAATAAAAGAACTGAAAGAATATGGCGAGCTCACAAATTTTAAGATCAATCCTATAAAAATAGTAATATTAAACTTAGGAGTAGATAAAAATTAGGAAAAAGCACTACAACAGGAATTCCTTTTTACCTGGGAAAAAGAAGAATTAGCATATTTAGGAATAAAAATAACACCTACTCTAGAGAAGTTATATCAAGCTAATTATATCCCACTACTAAATGAAGTTAAAACAGAGATAAAAAATATTGCGAGAAGACCAATCTCTTGGATAGGGAGGATAAATATATTTAAAATGGTGATTTTACCCAAGATAATATATTAATTCCAAATGCTCCTGATAGCAATTCCATTAAACTTCTTTAAAGTAATAAAAACAATAATAGTGAAATTCATATGGCAAAATAAAAAAGCCAGGGTAAATAACTCTTTCCTAACTAGGAAAAAAGAAAAAGGAGGGCTGGCACTCCCGGACGTAAAAAGATACTATAAGGCGACTATACCGCAAGACTAGTAGAATGGGCAAACATAAACACTAAAAAAAGATGGGTGAAAATGGAAGATACACTAAACATGATACAACTTCAAAAAATGATTTGGATCCCACCGAAACTGAGAACACATAGTAGTGACACACATGAGTTAACTAAAAATGTATTTAAAATATGGGATACATTATAACAAAAAGAAAAATGGGAATATAATTCACCTTTAATCGCACTCCCAGGAAATGGGACATAGGTTGAGAAACCAATTAGGAAACTCATAATTAAAAGATATTATTTTGCACGCTAAAATTAGGACAAAACAGGACTTATCAATGACTAATGGTGGCACCGGATTAATGACTGGGAATATTTGCAAATGAAACACTTTGTAAACACAATCTCACAACCGATTAGAGATGAGAAAGCGTTATGCCGCGTACACACGAGCGGACTTTACGGCTGACTTTGCCCGGCGGACCTTTAGACGTACTTTCCGACTGACTTTCTGAATGAACGGACTTGCCTACACACAATCCACCAAAGTCCGTCAAATTTGTACGTGATGACGTACGACCGGACTAAAACAAGGAAGTTCATAGCCAGTAGCCAATAGCTGCCCTAGCGTGGCTTTTTGTCCGTCGAACTAGCATACAGACGGCGGACTTTTCGACCAGACTCGATTTCAACGGATAAATTCTAAACAAGTTTCAAATCTAAGTCCGTCCAACTTTTGAGCAAACAAAGTCCGCTGGAGCCCACACACATCGAATTGTCCGACGAAATCCAGTCCGCCGGGCAAAGTCCGCCGTAAAGTCCGCTCGTGTGTACGCGGCATAAACCCCAATCGAAAAGATGTGTAATGCAAAAACACCTGTAAAGCATGGAATATCGAACATGTATGATATACTTGGAAAAACTGCATAAACCTCTAAGGAGATTTTTAAGGCAATGAAAACTAGAAAATATTAAAACTAATGTTTATTATAGAAATATGTCAATGAATAGCATAATTATAAAAGTGAATAGAAAATAATAATAACACATAGCAAATTGTTAAAAAGGTGCATTCATATAGAGACCAAGGATGAAAAATGAAGAAAGTGATACAACACACTACCCGATACAATCACCACAGACGAGAAACCGTGGTGTCGCGTAGTGAAATTCCAACGCGTTTCAACATGCTCAATTCAAATAAAAAGTCTTCTTCAGGGAAATGTATCACAATCTGAAGGAAATCAAAGACAGCAATATTATAGGTTGTGTAAAGTTATATATGTATCTCGCATATTGCGGTTCACAATCTACTCACATCCTCCCAGTGCACTTCAAGGGTTAATGAAATCTCCCGTGTGTCAGGGTAAGAGGTCCTAGTCCTCCACAGGTTAACAATGTCCAAATTCCTTTATGGGGCGGCTGGATATAAAATTACAATCCAAATGTTGGCGTGCCAGCATCAAATAGTAGATGTCTGTGTCAAACAGGGTACAAGAGTGAAGGGATAAGGAAAGGACCTGGTTAAGAAATAAGGGGGGATAAAGGGAGCCCCCCTTCCCAAAGGTTAGGGTCTGAAAAAAGTAACTTACTTTCATAAGGAGGTGTAGGTCCAGTGCGTCCGGAGCAATCCACATGCCCTGTTAGCCCTCGGCTGGTAACCGAGGGAAGGAGTTAACCCGTGTGCCGTCCCTGGCGTCCTTATATATATGGCGTGGGCGGGGATGGGCCGTCGCATCAACCAATGGCGCGTCGCGCCTGAAATCACCGCCGACAGGGAAGTCCAAACGTGGTCACGTTGCGTGTCCCCATGGTGACAGACACCGCCGCTGGCATCGTGCATGCGTGCTGCGGCGGCATGTGCCACAGGGACGCACAGCAGACCAGATGGGCTGGCCACCATGATACCACGGACCCACAATCAATGGAGTCATCATGGGGTGGCGGACCCAGCATGGCAAAAATAATAGAGAGTGACTAGCTCTCCTAAGTTTACAAAGGGGGGGCCGTGCCACATCCAATAAAACTTATACAAAAAAAAGAGGGTTCCCCTAAGTGGATTTTACCGGCACTTGCATGAAAGTTATATAAGGTGGGGGAGTACAAACTCGTATGAAGAATAAAAAAGTATTTTTATTTAAAGATTCTCATATATTAAAAACATTGTAGACATTGTAAGCAACGAAAACATATTGCATAATAAACATATTTCAAAGAAATTACTAGACAATGACATTTGTATGATGGAACTCTTTTCAAGGCCAACGCGTTTCGGGGTACATTGTATTTCAGTCCTTCTTCAGGGGCATAATTGAAAAGAGGGATTCATCTAAATTAATTAAAGAGATGTAATAGATAAGTTGCCATATAGATCTATAAGCAAATATCCATTTATAGGTTAAATGATCCATTGATCACCTACCTGTTATGTTTCGTTGGTTTATTTGAGGTAAATATTAAAAACCACATGGAAAAGCGAGGGATGCTTAAAAATAGGGTGGCAGGGTATTATTTATAGGTGCAACTGCTGTTCCTTAGATACTCTATTGTTGTGCAGTAGTTCCCCACAGGGGGGTATATAGTTTCACCTACCCTTGCCCTTCCCGGATGCGTGCAGGCCAAAGCGGTGTACTGGGGGAAAGAGAGGAAGCCCTATAAATGAAACAGAAATCCAAACATTTCAATGAATAGTCAACTGCTATGGGTATTAGCAATGAGAATAATTCATAGACGAGATAATGGAAATGGTTACTATATATGATATGTATTGCTGATCATACTGGTGACTCCAGGACAGAATCCGCCCTGAAGTCAACTTATTATAAATTTTAAACAATATTGGCATATGATTGTAGAGGAAGATACAATTCATATAAATATGTATGAAGTTTACAGGAGTTGTATGTATCTGATAATGCAATCTCCCATAGTGTTTGTTGATGTAAATTATTTTGACGTAATGACACTGACAGTGTGTTGCTATCATATCTGAATTTGAAGTGGACAGAAAAAATATATATAATAGTAACTGTAGGTGGAGAGTTCAAGGCATCCTGTAAGGATGACTCTAGTGCTGGACTGGTAGTACATAACTATATCCTACCTCCAAGTATAAACAGTATTTAAGTTTCAAAAGCAGCAAAAAAGTAATGGCAAACGAAAAGCATTTACACAGATGAGAGTGGATTTAGGGAGTAGATGGTTAAGTCCAAGGTTACAGCAGCTGGGGAGATAAGTCAATACCTTAGTTTAGAAGGTGTTTGTGATTAGCCAGCCACGCATCCCAGCAGCCGGCAGGTAAGACGCCTGAGTTGGGAATGAGTAGAGCCGGCCTATATATAGAGCGAGTCCCAATCAGCCGGCTCAATCATCGCGCTCAGCTGAGTAATGGGACTCGTCAGCTGGGAAACCTCGATACTGCCCCCTGAGACGGGGATGCTCTGCGCCGCCCCTACCGCGCATGCGCGAGCGCACTTACGTTGGAGCGGCGTCACGCACACCCGTCCCACCGGCATGGAATGCCTCACCGGCAGACTGCGCATGTCCGCCGGAATGGCAATATGGAGGTGATGGGCATAGATATTGCGTTTCCCTAGCAACCTCCTGTAACGCCGCCCAGGTGTACGCTCTGGGCGGCTTTCCGTGCCGGGCAACCGCTGAAGTCAGACGCACCCCGGGAAAGGCCAGTGAAGAGAGAACAAGGAGGGAATGTTTTCACTTAGGAAGAATATTAAAAATATTATAGATGTGAAAATTGCAACACTCAATAAAAACGAGCTGCACAATATAGATTATATATTAAAGAGTAAACAAGGAACAGCAAAACTGTTTATAAAGCACACGATTAGATGTCATTATGTACTCACAAGTGCCTTTCGTGGGTGGTTAATTTTGGGTGGGCGAAGACTGGTTCATCATATATATCAGGGGCTATGAAGTAACATACGTAACAAAACTGTTGTAAATACATTACAATATTCTTATCGGCAGAATAACATTTGGCTTCTTAATATCTATTATAGCTAGCTACAACTATAGTTACACTTGTTAGCTGCGTCAACTCATATCAACAAACATGCTCATATATTAACAACAATAATGACATACATAGATTTTATAGTCTCAGTAGGTGCAGAGCAAGTATTAATTCTTAATTGACATTTTATATATTAGATATCAATAAGAAACAGATAAGTAAGTATCCACGTGTGTTAGCTCAAACAGCACACATTAATAAACACTCTTAGGGAGTTTGGCGAGCAGAAATTATTACTACAGTAGTACTGTTGAGTTGTCTGCATAAGTATGAACATGTCCCCATACCTTTTTTTCTTTTTTTGTGTGTTATAAAATCACTCAGACATATGCTGAGGTAATGATTATCTAGACTGAGGAAAGTGAGGGACAGGAAAGATCTCTTGTCTGGGTATATCCAAGGCCCAGAGAGGGCGACCGGAACAAGATCTCTTGTTGAGTGTATTGAAAATCTTACAGCAAATTGTAGTCATAGGCATTGTATTGATGTTTGAACTGCCAGTGGTGAATTCAGAGCCGTTTATAATACTGGGGTCATGTGTATACTGGACCAGACATATCAAGAGTTTACAACATATATAACAAATACATATTATTTCATCATGATATTTAAATATGATTGAAGATGAGAGGTAAGTACAATAGAGAACAAGTAATACTCCTTTCTTTTTAGTAATGGATATAGAGAGTCTAACGGTTTAATATATCAGTAGTTTATTTCTCCATTCCACCTGAGTTAAAACCCTCGAGGAATGGTTTAAAACACATAGCCTCATTGAGGCCTGGAGGTGAGGTGGCCTTTAATAAATAAATCCATTTAAGTTCTCTCTGGAGTAGAGTTTTATTCCAGTAGCCCCCTCTGGGGCTTGGGTGCACCCGATCTAGAATTAGGAACTTAATCCTAGGGAACTTGCCCCATGTACCAGAGAAACATGGCGACCTAGATGGAGATCAGGATCAGATGTTTGCATGCATGCAATATGTCTGTAAGCTCTTTTCCAAAATTCTAATTTTGTTTTTCCTATATAAAAGCAACTGGGGGCAAGTTCCCTAGGATTAAGTTCCTAATTCTAGATCGGGTGCACCCAAGCCCCAGAGGGGGCAACTGGAATAAAACTCTTCTCCAGAGAGAACTTAAATGGATTTATTTATTAATGCACTTTTTTAACAATTTGCTATGTGTTATCATTATTTTCTATTGACTTTTGTAATTATGCTATTCATTGACATGTTTCTATAATAAACATTAGTTTTAATATTTTCTAGTTTTCATTGCCTTAAAAATCCCCTTAGAGGTTTATGCAGTTTTTCCATTTATATCACGGGATGATGGCAATGACACATCCACACCACCAGGGTCAACTTTATATATAATGTATGATATACTGCCAGCACTAGAAGGACACGGGAGGTTACTCTTCATAGAAAAATGGTAACAAGATTTGGGTATAAAATTGGACGAAACACAAATGATAGGAGCGGTGTATAGTTATGCATCTGATATAACTACGATAGAGGCAAACTACAAATGTATGATGCATTGGCATTTGACACCAGAAAGAATTAACAAATTCCAGCCAGACAGGTCCTCCCAATGTTGGAGGAACTGTAAACAAATAGGAAAAACAATTCACATATGGTGGGAGTGCCCAGAGATAAAAGATTGCTGGAAAAAAAATATTAGAATATATTAAGGTGATAACTGGAGAGAGGATTCCCCAAAACACCTGGAATTGTCTGTTTCATGGAACAAATAAATAAAAAAAAATATAAGAAAACTTTGGTTCCGTACCTGCTCAATGCAGCGAAAGGACTATTCCCAAAAAAATGGCTGGCTATAGGAAAACCAAGTGTAAAAGAGTGGCTACAAAGGGTAGACCACATTTGTAATATCGAATACCTTTGCAGCGGAGAGCAGGGCCGGGCCGAAGGCTGTAGAGCAATCTGTGGGAAATGGAATGTTTTCAAAACGTCAGAGAAATATGCGCAGGGTATGACTGAATTAGACTGAACTAAAATGAGGGCAACAGATCGGGTAGGGGTGAGGGAAGGGGGGAGGGGGGTGGTAATGGGATTAGAAATAAGAGAGTATATGGAAGGTTTTAAGTTTTAAGATTGAAAGATGTGTATTTTGTTCGATGAATATTCTCTAATAAAAATTTAAATAAAAAAAAAAAAAAACTTTCCTTGGCCTAACCCTCAACATGGGGCTGGCAAAAAAAAAATGAACTCCATGCCTACTTGTCTACCCAACCTATCCACCACATGCCAGTCTACTCGTCTTTGATGCCTAGAACACGTTACGAGATGATAATGAGGTTTTTACATTTCAACAACAATGCCCAGTGCCTCCCTCAAAATCATCCCGATTATGATAAATTATTCAAAATTCGGCCCCTAATCAATTTTTTTTTTGCTCCAGCTTCAAGCAGATGTTTACCACTGATATAAATATTTGTGTAGATGAATCACTAGTACACTTAGCCGGAAGACTTGGCATCAAGCAATACCTCCCCAGTAAACGAGCCAGACGTGGAGCACAATTTTACAAGGCATGTGATACTTCCACAGGTTACACATATGATTTCAAAATTTATGAGGGAAAGGACAGCCAGCTAAACCCCCCTGGATGACCTACCTTTATGGGAACAAGTGGCAAAATTGTCTGGCAGCTGATTGAACCATTGCTTGGGAAGGGTTACCACTATTTGTAGACAAATTCTACATGAGTCTTCCACTTTTCTGCCATCTGTACTGAAAGAACACTGTGGCCTGTGGGACAGTATCGACCAACCACAGGGCCTACAGAGACTGGTCGCCAAGAAATTGAAACAGCGGGAAATAGCCAGTATGCGGAATGAAGAGGTACTAGTCCTGAAGTGGAGAGATAAAAAAAGAGATGTCTACATCCTTTCCAAAATGCACAATGACACCTTGCAGAGAAGAAGAGGCCCAGTCCAGAAGCCAAAATGTGTACGTGAATATAACCTTCTTATGGGGGGGTGGATATGAACGACCAGCTGATGCAGCTCTACTTGGCCACAAGAGATCACTCTTTTGGTACAAGAAAGTTGCCATTTTTATTTGATATAACTAGCCTTGTTTAATTTGTTTGTTATTTTTTCTAAGTGCACCCAAAGTTCCATAATCTAAAATTTCAAGAAGACTTTATCACAGCCCTTTTCTATCACCATGACCAAGCCTCGCAACTAATTTGCTCCGATACATTAGCCAAACTTCATGAAAGACACTTTCCCGAAACCCTCCCTCTTACCCAAACAGGTCGTAAACCACCAAAAAATGTCTTGTGTGTTCAAGTAGAGGAACTTGCCATGACACCCAATACTACTGTCCCCAATGTCCCTCCCAGCGAGGCCTGTGTATTGGAGAGTGCTATGGGAGCTATCATACTTCGCTACACTATTAGTAAAGTGAAGATGATATTTTTCCAGTTTCCACTATCTGCTATTTCTGTGAATGACCCGGACAGTTTATCGACTATGCCTCTGCCAACCATGTTTCTGCCTACCACGTGAATTAACCTTGTCCTGTTAAATGACCATGCTTTTTGCCTGCCTCTTGAACTGATCATTTTCCCTGCCACTGTACAGCACAATGATCTCACATATGTGAGGGGCTTCTTTCCAAAATTAGGTCATTTTGTGGGTTATTCCATTGTCTTGGTGCTCCAGGGCCTTTGAAAATGTGATAGGTACCGTGTAATGTATGCCTTTAGAACGCCTGATGGTGCCACTTGGATTTTGGGCCTCTGCATGTGACCAGGCTGTGGAAAAGTCTCACACATAGGGTATCACCATACTCAGAATGAGTAGCAGAATGTATTTTGGGGTGTAATTGTAAGTATGCCTATACCGTGTGTGAGAAATAACTTGTAAATATGACAATTTTGTGAAGAAAAAACATATATATATATATATATATATTTATATATATACAGTGGCTTGCGAAAGTATTCGGCCCCCTTGAACTTTTCAACCTTTTGCCACATTTCAGGCTTCAAACATAAAGATATAAAATTTAAATTTTTTGTGAAGAATCACCAACAAGTGGGACACAATTGTGAAGTGGAACGAAATCTATTGGATATTTTAAACTTTTTTAGCAATTAAAAAACTGAAAAGTGGTGCGTGCAAAAATATTCGGCCCCTTTACTTTCAGTGCAGAAAACTCACTCCAGAAGTTCAGCGAGGATCTCTGAATGATCCAATGTTGTCCTAAATGACTGATGGTGATAAATAGAATCCACCTGTGTGTAATCAAGTCTCTGTATAAATGCACCTGCTCTCTGATAGTCTCAGGGTTCTGTTGAAAGCGCAGAGAGCCTCATGAAGACCAAGGAACACACCAGGCAGGTCCGTAATACTTTTGTGGAGAAGTTTAAAGCCGGATTTGGATACAAAAAGATTTCCCAAGCTTTAAACATCCCAAGGTGCAAGCGATCATTTTGAAATGGAAGGAGTATCAGACCACTGCAAATCTACCAAGACCTGGCTGTCCCTCTAAACTTTCAGCTCAGACAAGGAGAAGACTGATCAGAGATGCAGCCAAGAGGCCCATGATCACTCTGGATGAACTGCAGAGAACTACAGCTGAGGTGGGAGAGTCTGTCCATAGGACAACAATCAGTCGTACACTGCACAAATCTGGCCTTTATGGAAGAGTGGCAAGAAGAAAGCCATTTCTCAAAGATATCCATAAAAAGTCTCGTCTAAAGTTTGCCACAAGCCACCTGGGAGACACACCAAACATGTGGAAGAAGGTGCTCTGGTCCGATGAAACCAAAATCAAACTTTTTGGCCACAATGCAAAACGATATGTTTGGCGTAGAAGCAACACAGCTCATCACACTCAACACACCATCCCCACTGTCAAACATGGTGGTGGCAGCATCATGGTTTGGGCCTGCTTTTCTTCAGCAGGGACAGGGAAGATGGTTAAAATTGCGGGGAAGATGGATGCAGCCAAATACAGCACCATTCTGGATGAAAACCTGTTGGAGTCTGCAAAAGACCTGAAACTGGGATGGAGATTTATCTTCCAACAAGACAATGATCCCAAACATACAGCAAAATCTACAAAGGAATGGTTCACAAATAAACGTATCCAGGTGTTAGAATGGCCAAGTCAAAGTCCAGACCTGAATCCAATCGAGAATCTGTGGAAAGAGCTGAAAACTGCTGTTCACAAACTCTCTCCATCCAACCTCACTGAGCTCGAGCTGTTTTGCAAGGAAGAATGGGCAAGAATTTCAGTCTTTTGATGTGCAAAACTGATAGAGACATACCCCAAGCGACTTGCAGCTGTAATCGCAGCAAAAGGTGGCTCTACAAAGTATTAACGCAAGGGGGCCGAATAATTTTGCACGCCCCACTTTTCATTTTTTTATTAGTTAAAAAAGTTTCAAAAATCCAAAAGATTTCGTTCCACTTCACAATTGTGTCCCACTTGTTGGTGATTCTTCACAAAAAATAAAAATTTTATATCTTTATGTTTGAAGCCTGAAATGTGGCAAAAGGTTGAAAAGTTCAAGGGGGCCGAATACTTTCGCAAGCCACTGTATATATATATATATATATATATATATATATATATATATATATATATGTAGGAAGGCCAGTATGGTGGCCTGAATTTATGGGAGGAGCCCAGGGGGTATTTAAGCAGCCCGCTCACCTGTGGTGCTTGTCGGTTTCCTGTGCGCGATATGCGTCACTAGGCCGACTATTCGAATACCAGCGTCCGCAAGTTCTTGTCTCGCAAGTTCCGGCATTCGCAATTTCCGTGCTCGAGAGTTTCAAAGTCCATGTTACCGATTCGTAGTTCGTACGCGTCTGGCTCGGCTGTCGCAGGTAGGGTCCCGTCGGACTTTTGTTTTCACGCATTGTTAGATATCATGTCACTAAACCGTGATATCAAACTTACGAATCACTCGCAATTTCACAACGTAACCGCAATGCATTCCACTCGCACTATCGTTATGTTACCATTTCTCGTTATTTGAAAACCACCGCGACGTAGACGTCGCTTCATTTCAGGGATGTCTAAATTGTTACCACTTGCAAGTAGACAACCGTTGTAATTCGCAATTTCACAATTTCTTGTCGACGTCAGTTCGATACCAAATCATTTCTCATTTCTGAACATTTCTAAACATTTCTAACATTTCAACCATTCTGAATCATTTCATTCATTTCAGTCACGTACGGCGCTCTGATTCGAATCCAGTCGCATCTAAAAGATGCACCGATTCGTTCTGGTGTGCCCCAGTAGTTACGGCCTCATTTCAGTACATGCTCCAGAGTCACGTTCATTATCAGTCGCTCGTTACGACTCACCGATTCGTACCTCTGTCATGGTATCATTTCACTGCCACATATCACGCTCCGATACGAATTTCAGTCGCATGGAAATGCACCGATTCATCTCGGTGTGCCCCAGGTATTTGCCACATTTCAGTACATGCTCCAGAGTCCGATTCGCAGTCAGTCGCAACAGCGGCATGATCGATTTGCGCCTCTGTCATGGCAACAAACTGTTACACCTGCACTTACCGCACTCCGGTTCGAATCCAGTCACATCCCCGATGCACCGATTCGTTACGGCGTGCCCCAGGGCATGGCCTCATTTCTGAAACATGCTCCAGAGTCCGGATCGTAGCTAGTCACAGATATCGGGCGACCAATCCGCATCTCTGTCATGGGAACTATCACCATTCATTTCACTCCCACATGGCATCACCGTTTTCGAAACCAGTCGCATCCGAGATGCACCGATTCGTCACGGAATGCCCCAGTTCTTTCGGCCGTATCCATACCTATACCAGAGCTCGGTACGTTGCCAGTCGCAAATGCGGCACAACCAAATCGAGCCTTGGTCAAGGTGAAAACATTTCTGTCATTTCGTTGTTTCATACTGCGCTCCGATTCTAATCCAGATGCATCAAACATGCACCGATTCGTCCCGGTGTGCACCAATAGTTTTTTGGTTGCCTCATTTCAGTACATTCTCCAGAGCCCGGTTCGCGGTCGGACGCAGTCACGGCACGACCGAGCCGGATCTCTGTCATGGCAAGAGATTTCACTCATTTCATAATCAAGGCAAACCTTTCAAATCATTTCGTTGTCACTAGATTGCAAATCACCATACAAGTCACTGCTTCAAGTTAGCCAGCAAACCCTTCACGAATTATCACCTTTCATTTTCCTCCAGGTCAGTCAAAGTTCAGTAGGTCCACCCAGCACCAGGTTGGACGATATCCCCCCAGGTAAAAAAACAAAAAAAAAAAACAAAGGGAGAAAACAAGTTGGGTAAGTTGGGTAAGTATGGCTCAGGGAAACAAAGCAAACTTGAAATTCATGTCACCCCCAACAGGTTACAGTCAACCAAAAAACACGATCTCAAGGACAGGATATCTTTACCAGATCAACCATGTCCCAGGCTGGCAGCAAAGACCTCATGGCCCCCCTGTCACCTTCTCCGGTCTCAGAGAGCGGCAGCGTGCAGTCCCTCAGGGGATGGACTATCCCCAAATTGACGGCAGAGCTAAGACGCAGAGGCGTGCCCTTCTCCGCTACAGCCAGGAAAGGCGAGCTGTTCAAGCTCCTCTTCCCCCCACCAGCTGCAGCAGGACCCAGTACCCAGCAGGCATCTCTCCAGTCGATATCCTCGGCCATCTCACAACTTCACACTATGGTGTCGTCCCTGTCTACCACGGTCACGGACGTACAAACCAGGGTGGCACTCCTGGAGGCTTGGCAGGCCGCGGCTATTCCCGACCCAACCACAACCCAATCTTTAACACCCCTTCCTGCAGGTACTACAGGCTGGAGCCCCATTGTCTACCCCTCCCATTTGGTGCCAACCAGCATCAGGAAGGACATTCTGGACGGCAGGGACGTAAACCTGGCCTCTCTCCTGATTTCTGTCCATGATCTGGCAGAAAATAAGGCCTATACTTGGGGTGACATATCGGTGGTCCTTAAAGCCAAAGACCCCAGGCTGAATCGGAAATTATCTGTCCCAGAGTTCACCCTGGCCTTTGGCATGCTGAGAAGTGTCCTATGTTCAGCTGCTCCCAGCAGAAGGGAAGAGCTGCACTTGTACCTCCATACGGTAGTAGACTTGGGCTACAAGTATGGAGGATTTTCTTTTTACTACTACCACCGTTCCTTTTCCGCAAAGGCGGCAGCCAGGCTCAAACAACAACAAACTGGAGTCTCATGGACACAGAGCTGTTCTGCCGCCATTTTGCCGGCTTACGCTCACCCCTGTGTGCGATTTGCCAGTCCTCCACTCACACTGCCACCTGGTGCGCCAATGCGACAATCAGACGTCCCTTCGAATTTCCCCTTCACCTCCGGTGCACTTCAGGGCCAGTCGGCCCCTGAACAAACGCCTCAGGTGGAAAAATTCAGACGCCCAGTCCGAACTGTGGGAGGGGCAGCCATCTGCAATAATTACAACTATGGGTCCTGCAACTTCAGTCAGTGCTGCCTACTCCACATCTGCACCTTATGCCAAAGAGCGCACCCAAGAAACTTGTGCGAAGTCAAACAACAAAAGAGGGCATGACTAAGCCGGATGAACTTCTGGTGGCTAGGACTCTACCTCACCTCACACCCCACCCCCTCCCTGGCCACCTACCTTATCCAGGGGTTCACAGTAGGGTTTCACACCGGCCTCATTTCATTACCCCACAGTACTTAGGGATGTGGGAATCTTCGTTCAGCGGCCATTGACGAACAAGCCATAGATCGGCTCTTACAGGCAGAAGTAGACCGAGAGTTCGTTATAGGCCCCTTCACACAGCCCCCTTTCAGCACTTGGAGAGTCAGCCCTATTGGGCTTGTCAAGGGCAAGTTCACAAATAAATTACGTTTGGTGTAAGACCTGTCTGCGCCTCATTCTTCCCACATTACCAGTCTCAATTCTCTGATCCCCTCCGAAGAATTCTCCCTAAAATATTCCTCCGTGGACATGGCAATCCAAGCAGTCATCAAAGCAGGTACAGGTGCCTGGCTCTCCAAAGCCGACATCTCGGATGCCTTCAAGCTCCTGCCTATCCACCCATCCCTTTGGTGCTGGCATGGCATCAAGTGGAAGGAGGCTTACTATTTTGCCACAAAACTGACGTTTGGTTCGAAGAGTAGCCCTTGGCTCTTTGACACATTCGCTCAGTCCCTCGCTTGGATACTCTTACACAAGGCTCAGTGCCAAGAAGTCATCCATTACCTGGACGACTTCCTACTAATAGAACCACCCAGCAGCCCCCCAGGAGACCTCGACAAACTCAGAGTGGTATTCGGAAATCTCAATGTTCCCATCGCCGAGCACAAAGTCGACGGCCCAGCACACAACATCACCTTTCTCGGGGTCAACTTAGACACCTGCACCATGCAGGCCAGTCTCCCCCTCGACAAACTAACCCGCATTAGGGCGGTCCTTCACAAATTCACCCACACCAAGGGGTGTACCAAAAAGCAGTTGCAATCTCTCCTGGGAATGCTTAATTTCGCCATGCAAATTATTCCACAAGGCCGCACCTTTGTGTCACGTCTGCTGAGATTCCTGTCAGAAACACAAGACCCCGATCAGATCCTAAATCTAGACTCCGCAGCAATAGTGGACCTATCTATGTGGGAGGAATTCCTGTCCGCCTGGAATGGCATATCCCTATTTATACCCATGGTTTCGGCCCTTTCATCCCAGGTGGTGACAGACGCTGCAGCTTCCACAGGCTTTGCAGCAATTTTTGGCCACCAATGGTTTTCAGGGCCCTGGCCTCAACAGATACTGTTGATACCCGGCTTTACCCGAACATCCTCCCTCTTCGAACTCTATCCCATAGTGGCAGCTGCACAGCTCTGGGGTCACCATTGGACAGGGCAAACCGTGGTCTTCACCACCGACAATCAGGCCACGCAGACATTATCAACAAAGGCAGGTCCAAGTCCCTAGCAGTCATGTCCTTCCTGCGCAGATTGGTACAACTGTCTTTACAGTATCAGTTTAACATCCACTGTTCATTTATTTCAGGCAGATACAATGTAGCTGCTGACGCACTGTCACGTTTTAATTACACCTCCTTTTTCAAACAGGTTCCCGGAGCCGATCCAGTGTCGGCCCCTATCCCTGGACTAGTTCAACATTTACAAGGAGCAACACAGCTCATCAATCACTCACTCTCCCATAACACACTCAAAGCCTACCAGACAGCTTGGAAGGTGTTCAATAAATTCCTGACACCCTGCTGCAAAGGACCAACAGATGTCAAACAGGTACTGGCCTTCATTTCATACTGCCACACTCAGCTGGCCTTATCTTACAATACCATTCGGCTATAACTAGCCGGCATACAACATTTCTTGACTCTTGAAGATCCCGCAAAGTCTTCACTGTTCTCATCACACGCTATACGAGCCATCCTAAGGGGCATTCAGAAACACCAACCAGTGATCAGCACCAAGCGCTTACCCATTACGGGGCCCATCTTCAGGGATATGTCGACCATCCTGGCTACTTCCCTCTGGTCATGGCACCACCTCTCCAGGGGGGAACATATCTATCTATCACCACAAATTGTGTCCCCTCTATAACGCGGTTGTGGTGTAGCTTGTAATGTCGGGGGGACGGTATGTTTGATGTCCCCGCTCTTGATAAGAGCGATGTGTTCCGCTACTCTTATGGCAAAAGAGCGGATGGTGCGGCCCACATATTGTTTCCCACAATGACATGTTATTAAGTACACAATATGACTCGTGGTGCAGGTGCAAAACTGTTTCATGGAATATCTTTTTTGGGTGACCGAAGACATAAACGACACGGTTTTCCTTCCAATACCAGAATTGTGTTGGCACACAGTACATTTTCTACATGAGTAGAATCCTTCCATCTCATGGAAAAGCGGTTGGCGTATGGGATGATTGATGATGTTTGGAGCAATTTTGCTCTGTAAAGTGGGAGCTCCCTTAAAGATGACCTTCGCCCTGTCCGGAAAAACTGTGCCCAAAATTCGGTCGTTCTTAAGAATATCCCAATGCTTAGAAAGAATAGCTCTAATATGCTTGTGTTGGTTAGAAAAGGAAGTCAACAAGGACCACCTAAAAATATCTCCCTGTTCCTTTTTAGGCCTTTCTTCAAGTAGTGATTCCCTATTTGTCTCGAGAGCATGTTGAAGCTCACGATCCACAAGGTGAGGATCATAATCTTTGTCAACAAACTTGGCCTTCAAAAGTGCAGATTGCACTTTGAAGGTATCAGTATTCGAACAATTTCTTCGAAGTCTAAGAAATTGGCTCCGTGGTACAGAATCAAGCCAGGACCGATGATGACAGCTGTCTGGTGGTATGAAGCTGTTTCGGTCCATGGCTTTAAAGTGTGTCTGGAACTGAAAATTACCATTGCGTATTTAAATTTCTAAGTCCAAGAAATTGATCTTGTGCTTACTGGCTGTATGGGATAGGGAGATGCTACGATCATTATCGTTCAGATGTTCAAAAAATAAATCAAGTGATTCGGCGCTCCCCTTCCATAGGAGGAGGATGACGTCAATATACCATGCCCATATAGTGAGGGAGGGATCCCTGTTGGTATAGACGAGATGACATCCTCCTCCCACTTAGCCATAAAAAGGTTGGCGAGGCTAGGGGCAAATTTGGCGCCCATAGCCACGCCACGCAATTGGAGATAATATTGCTGATTGAACCAGAAATAACTTCGCTTGGTAGCGAACTCTAATAGTTCCATGATAAAGGAACACTGAAAGGGAGCAATGCTCGGTTCCTTTTCCAAAAAGTACCGGACAGCTTCCAGGCCCTTGTCTTGGGGTATACACGTGTACAAGGAAGCAACATCAGCTGTGGCAATGATGTGATCCTCATGTAGCTCTAGACTTTCTAGTAGGCGTATGGTAGACCCCGTGTCTTTCAAATAGGATGGGATACGCCTCACCAGAGGCTGTAAAAAAAAATCAATGTACCGGCCTATACGTGAGGTGACAGAGTCTATCCCACTCACGATAGGCCGGCCGGGAGGTTGCACTGGATTCTTATGCACCTTTGGCAGATAATAAATAGTTGGAACCCTGGGTGTCAAGGGTACCAAAAAATCTCTCTCCTTTTTATTTAAAATCTTTTGCTCATAACCTTTTTTTACAATGGCAGACAACTCTCTCTTAAATGAAGTAGAATGGTTAATTGGGCATTATTTTGTATGTATCTGGTTCATTAAGAATCCTATACATCTCAGATTCATAATCCTTCTTATACAGAATCACAATGCCACCACCCTTGTCAGCCGGGCGGATAACAAGGTCCTTTTGTGAACACAAAGACCTCAAACCCGTGTTAGACAAGGGATGGCGGCGTATGTGTTTATCTGGAAGTTCGGCTAGGTCTTTGAGGACAAGGTCCCTAAATATGCTAATGGCTGGCGCCATAGGGACGGATGGATTAAACAGTGAAGGGTTAGACAGGCTGGAGTGACGGTCCCAGATGTAGTGCTGCTCTCATTTCTGACAGGATTAGAAATGAGGTAGCGCTGGATATGCAGCTTGCGTATATATTTATGAATATCAATGAAAGTACCAAACCTGTCAAGCTTCTTAGGGGGGGCAAATTTGAGTCCATTATCGAGCACAGACAGCTCTTCTGTGGTCAATGACTTGGTACTTAAATTGAAAACTCCTTGGCCTCTTAGGTTCTCCTTCTTTTTCCTCCTTTGGGTTCTCCACCCTCCCCTTGTGCCTCTCTTAGGTCTGGGCCCTTTTTTCTTGGTCTTTGGTCCTCGTGAAAAACCTGTCCACTGTATTGATTAGTACTAGGTGGATAGTAATCATGAGATGACTGTTCATATCTAAACCCAGGATCATGTCTATAGTTGTTTCTGTATTCATCATCCCATGTATCTCTAAGGGGTAAAAACCTATTGTGAGTGGCATGGGGAGGTTGTTCATAATGGTGGGGGTTCGGATAGTGGGTGTCAACATAAGCTCCATGTCGGGATGAAGAAGCGTCATGATATCCTGAATGTGGTTCAGAAGGATGCATACCACGACCACGTTGACCCCTCCCCCCCGTTTACCTCTATTTTGACCCCTACCTCTCTGGTTACCATGAGGGGTATGAGGATTGTAATAGTTTGTTCCAGTGCGTGAAGGAGATTCATATCTTAAGTCGTCTCTCCTTTTTATGCCAACCGGAGTACCTGTAGGTTGAACCTCTGTGCCAATTTATGTCTAAGTGGGAGGAGGATGTCGTCTATACCAACAGGGATCCCTCCCACACTATGTGGGCACGGTATATTGACGACATCCTACTCCTATGGAAGGGGAGCGCCGAATCACTTGATTTATTTTTTGAACATCTGAACGATAATGATCGTGGCATCTCCCTATCCCATACAGCCAGTAAGCACAAGATCAATTTCTTGGACTTAGTAATTGAAATACGCAATGGTAATTTTCAGTTCCAGACACACTTTAAAGCCACGGACTGGAACAGCTTCATACCACCAGACAGCTGTCATTATCGGTCCTGGCTTGATTCTGTACCACGGAGCCAATTTCTTAGACTTCAAAGAAATTGTTTGAATACTGATACCTTCAAAGTGCAATCTGCACTTTTGAAGGCCAAGTTTGTTGACAAAGATTATGATCCTCACCTTGTGGATCGTGAGCTCCAGCATGCTCTCGAGACAAATAGGGAATCACTACTTGAAGAAAGGCCTAAAAAAGAACAGGGAGGTATTTTTAGGTGGTCCTTGTTGACTTCCTTTTCTAACCAACACAAGCATATTAGAGCTATTCTTTCTAAGCATTGGGATATTCTTAAGAACGACCGAGTTTTGGGCACAGTTTTGACGGACAGGGCGAAGGTCATCTTTAAGGGAGCTCCCACTTTACAGAGCAAAATTGCTCCAAACATCATCAATCCTCCCATACGCCAACCGCTTTTCCATAAGATGGAAGGATTCTACTCATGTAGAAAATGTACTGTGTGCCAACAGAATTCTGGTATTGGAAGGAAAACCGTGTCGTTTATGTCTTCGGTCACCCAAAAAAGATATTCCATTAAACAGTTTTGCACCTGCACCACCAGTCATATTGTGTACTTAATCACATGTCATTGTGGGGAACAATATGTGGGCCGCACCATCCGCTCTTTTGCCATAAGAGTAGCGGAACACATCGCTCTTATCAAGAGCGGGGACATCAAACATACCTTCCCCCGACATTACAAGCTACACCACAACCGCGTTATAGAGGGGACACAATTTGTGGTGATAGATAGATATGTTCCCCCCTGGAGAGGTGGTGCCATGACCAGAGGTGTGTCCGCCTGGAGACTTTCTGGATTCATGAGCTCCGTACACTTTTCCCACTGGGTATCAACGTTGAATTAGACGTCAATGCTTTTATTAATAAAGCTTGACGCCTTGTTTCATTTTATTTTATTTTTATCATTATTTGTTGCTCTCTCCTTTTTACATTTTTAGTTTTTAGATCATATTTTAAAGGCATGTACTCATTTTATATATATGCACTGTCTTCATAGCATATGTGCATTTGACGAATATCTATTTGTACATCACTATGGGAATCCACTCCACGAATGCGCATCCGTATATGTGTCCAGAAGAGTATAGTTATTATTATACCTCTGTTCTGTTTTAATATTTCATTTCACCTTATTTAACATTAATCACTGCATGTCACGCTCTCGGGGCAATATATTCTTCTTGCCTTTTTTGAGCGCATGTTCATGTTTTAAATTAATTGTCATTAGATTCATTCACTTTTTCACATTGTATATACACATGCTTGATGCTTTCATGGTACGTAATTTAAACACTTGTATCTTTCAGTTTTTCACGACTTTACATTAGTCTACATATATATACAATTTGGAGTATTTGCTCCCTTCCATTTTGCTGATTCGGGGCCACCTCATGCACTTCCGGGCCATTCGTATGATGTAGCGGTGCGTTGCTGGGTGGTGACGTTTTCATCTTCCCAGCAAAGGTTCGCCCCTTTTACCAGCGTCATATGGACGATTTACCGACGTCCCCCTTTCCACTACGCATGCGCATGACACGTTGTGTTGTGCCGCTGGGTGGAGACGTTGTTGTCTTCCCAGCAGAGGTCCGCCCCCTCACCAGCGTCATAAGGACAACTTATCCACGTCCTTTTCTTCACTACGCATGCGCATAACGTGCATGCGCTGTATTATTTGTTAGACCTGGATGCGCGCGCACATCGCCGCGCCGCTACGAGCTACACATCGTTCTTTGGAGAACAGTTTGATTTCTTCATATTCGCCACTTCATTTACACATTGCATATCTTATGTTCCAGCCACTTATAAGTTTTAAATAGGTCTGATCTGTTGTTGCACATTTTGACCCCACCAGTTTCACTTCCGGTATCCACATTGCATTCAATGTGAGGCATGGAACGCACGCCGGGCGGCCATCTTGCCCGAATACCGGAAGTAATCATTTTTGCATTCGTGGAGCTGCTTCCCATTAACAGGGATGCATCCCCTATATATACCTTGTTGGTTGCAGTGGGGGAACCCCCCAGACGACATCTAAGAGGATGAAATGCGTCGGGTAGGACCCCACTGCCGCTACTTCTTTACAGTGCTGTTTTTTAATGGATCTACATGTGAGTGTATTTCTTTATTTTTAATCAATTCTATTTTCGTTTACGGATTTACACTATGTGGCCTTTCCTTCCTTTTCTCCATTTGTCATCACCATCACTTGGTTTCTAACATCGTTCTGAGGGATACAGCAACTTGTGGTTCATTCCATAAACTTCGCCCCTCTGGGTTTCCAACATCACTCTGAGGGATACAGCAACTTGTGGTTCATTCCATAAACTTCGCCCCTCCAGGCCATCTACAGCCACTGACCACCCAAGCCTTATCCGACCCAACTCGGCGTACACCCCTTTGGGTCCACTTAATCTGGTAAGCCTCTTCATTGTCGGTGGTGGTGTGTCTGTCTTTACCTCAGATGTCATATACCTTTGTTTGAAGTTATACAGTTCCTGAGGATTCCCCATCAATACATATATGGATGATTTCCTCCCACATTTTACATTTAGAACTGTTGGTTTAATGTTTTTGACATTTTACGTTTAACATTTTTTAGCGCTACACTTACTATGTTTTATGTTTGGAATCATGGCCAGCCGGTTCCGCCTATTTCTTACACCTATACACATGGCGGAGTACAAACTGAATCATATCATCCTGGCGTGCTGTGTTCTACACAACTTTTTACGGCAACATTCTGCCAACTATGCTGGCTCAGTTGGGCCTGAGGCTGGAATTCAAAATGAACCAACCCTGATGGCGCTTGAAAGTGGCCGTCCTGGCTTGCCCCCCCATGTGCCCGCGATGTCCGTCTAAGATACCTTGAATACTTTGTGGGTAAGGGGGCTATCAATATGCCAGACAATGTCTGAAACCTTTTTTCAAATAAAAACAAAAATTTAACTACTAAAATCTTTGGTGACATTCACTGCTTGTGTTTCTTTTAGCTCACCCTGACAGAAATGTGGTGAGTCCTGAAAATGGCGTGATTGTGTAACATTACAAAGCATTGTTGGATGTTATTTACTAAAGGCAAAGACACTTTGCACTACAAGTGCACTTGAAACTGCACTTGTACTGCAAAGTGGATTTTCCCTTAGGAAATATCGCCCATTGTCACTGAAAACACCAATTAGAGCACAGCAAAAGTGTTGGAGCATTGAGACAATAATCCACACATTCTTGATTAACAATCTTTTTAATACCAGCACAATCACATGTGCATTAAGAAAAGGTTTTTAAAACAAACCAACATGTTTGTTGTATAACAATTTTTGGGGTCACATTAGAAAAAGTAGAAATGTCCTTTTAAGATAAAACAGGCATGTTTAAAACCAACAAGAAAGACACAAATCTTGAACTTACAAAGTTCACATTTGGTAGAACTTGAAGGCAATATCAGACATAAGTATTTACAAACTGTGTTTGATATTGCGTTCAGATGGGGTGATGTCACCCCTAGAAAAGCCAAATTTTGAAGATGCAGACCAATTGCCGAATGTCAACATGTGCTAGCTGCCATCATGGGGGATCAAGGGACGTGTTTTTGGGGTGCAACCCCTTCCTCACAGCTACTTTATTATTGAGGAAGCACCCCCAAAACGTGTCCATTGATCTCCCGTGATGGCAGATAGCACATGTTGACACACTGTGTGCCTCTTCAAAATTTGGCTTTTCGCAAATATGTCAAAAAATGGTAAAAGATGTTAGCTCACAAAAAGCGCAAAAAAAAGGGATTTTGAGGAGTTTTAAACTCTCCCTAAAACATCAATGATGTTCTTCATTTTTTGTTGTTTTCCAAGTCCCTATTATACCCCATGATCTCCCCGATCAGGATCTGTGTACTTTCCGAGGTGAAATGCCCTGGATCCACAACATCACGATCACCTAAAAAGATAGAAACAAAAACACACCATGTATTATAAATATGCCGGCATCCATCTCTTACCTGAGCCTGTGGTCGCAGACACTCACCTGTCTATCTTGGCAGAGTTCCAAGATGTAGAATTTTTAGTGTCCTTTGTCAAGCTTCAATACTTTATCTGTTTTGTACAAGCTTCACAGATGGAGGCACCCCTATAGTATACACTGTAGCACCTGTGTGGGCCCCCTAATAAAAAGGGTGTTCATGTGTCCCACACTAGTGCTCCAGTGTCCAGATGTGAAAACAGCTACTGAGTGCCCTCTCCTTACACAGAATCTAGTTTGCATTTCATTCTAGTTACAAACCCATCTACCCAACCAAATTATTTGCAGACAAGTAGGCCATAAAAAAATGTGGGCAAATGCATATGGCCAAAACAATGGTGTTTTCTAGGCTGAACGAACAATGTTTTATACGAACGAATAATGTGCCCATGAACATGAAAGTTGCCATTTTAAACTGGATAACAGTTAAGAAAAGCACATGGAGCAGCACGAACGTAATAAACATAAAGAATAGGAACACAGCACAACTACTTACTTTTTTGCAGCACTCTCCGGATCTTTCTGTACTGCTCATGCTCTCTTAACTTGAGGTCCGACCACCGCTTCCTGAGCTGATCTTTCGATCGTTGTACCCCGAAATTCCGGTGCAGACTCTTGACCACTTTCGCCATGATCTTGGTCTTTCTGACATTGGGGTTGGGGTAAGGTCCATACTTCCCGTCATAGTCGGCCCTCTTCAGGATGTCCACCATCTCCAACATCTCCCCAAAGGACATATTTGATGCCTTAAATCATCTCCTTCTGGATCGAGACGTTTCTGGCTCCGGGCTTTCCTCCCCCTCCTCCTCGTTGCTGTAATTAGCACGCACCTGCTGTGTCTCTGCCATGTGCTCTTCCCCCAATGCACCGAACGAGAAGGGGCGGGCAATAGAATAGAAAGAACGTCAGGGGCAGGCGGAGTTTCACGCATGCGCAGTGTGTATAAAGCGTAACACGTGTGCGTAGTATGTACGATCTGTGAGCGGAGGAAGGAATATCGGAGGCGCCGATCGTGATAACGAAGGTAAGATCTAAACTTGGGCCTATACTGCTTCTACATTAAGGCCTATATTGTAACAAGGTTAGGAGAGTTTTGTCTGACATTAGGGTTTGTCTTATGTTGTGTCTTACAGAGAAAATGGATGGCTTCAAGGACCACAACTTCCACCCCCTGTTCATAGACAAGTACAGGGAGCTGCCCTGTCTGTGGCAGGTGAAACATCCACATTATAATCATAAACAAAAGAGGCAGACAGCGCTGGAGTAACTGCTGGAGTTGGTGAAGCCGGTGGTCCCCACGGCAACCATCCCCTATTTAAAAGCCAAAATTGGTGGCCTGAGGAGCACTTATCTTAGGGAGCGCAAGAAGGTCACGGATTCCCAGAGATCAGGAGCTGCAGCAGATGATGTTTATGTCCCCAGGCTGTGGTACTATGAGAGACTGCGATTTCTGTCAGACCAGACTGGAGTCAGGGAATCCCTCTCAACCCTTCCTTCCACCCCAGCTGAGGCTTCCGATGTCCAACCTGGGACTTCCAGCCAGGAAGAAGTGGGGGAGCCCAGCTTGAGCCAGGTATAGCATTGTTCTACAGATTTCTGGTCAATAAAGAAATGATCTTTACTAGATGTTATTATTGATCACTAATTGCTGATTTAATAAAGTGTTTTACATATCAATAGACAGTAGTGGGCAAAAATAATTGGGACAAGAATGAAAAATGCTGGGCTTAGAATGATAGTCTTTTATATTTGTTAACATTCAATTTGTAACAGTCATGAGATGAATATTGTGTGTGATTGATGAAGAAAAAACTAAAACTATGTCCCTTTTTCATACACAGGAAGACCTCAGCCAGGACGAGGCTCTGGAATGTGGCACACAGGAGGAGGCTGTGGAATGTGGCAGCCAGGAGGAGGCGGGGGTAAGTGGCAGCCAGGAGGAGAAGCCTGGGACCAGTAGGAGCCTGACAGAATCGCAGGTTCCTCCCCTCCGCCTTCCAAACAAAAGACCCAGGAAGGGGAGTCACGTGCAGGATTCAGCACTCAGGCTCATTCAGGAGGCTTCTGCGTCCCTCAGAGCCACCCCCACTCCTGAAGAGGCCTTTTTCTGCATGGCTACCACCAAACTGCAGGGCATGCAGGAGGGCCAACGCCAGCTGTGTGAGGACCTTCTTTATAAAGTCTTAACTAAAGGGGTGAGGGGCGAAATCACACCCAATACCCATGTGATTGAGTTGGAACATCCTCCTCCTCCTCCTGCCACAACTACATCACCACAGCCACAGTGTGGAAGGAAGCGTGGAAGGAAGACCAGAGAGTGATGACCCTGGGTTCAGTCTGGTCTGGCAAAAGATGCAGTCTCTTGTATGACCACAGCCTGGGGACACAGATGTAATCTTCTGCTTTCATGATCTTTGGGACTTCTGGACCAGACTGCACTCCCTTAGATATGGACTCCTCAGGCCACCAATTTTGCAGTAAAATAATTGATGTGTGCCCTGGGGGCCAAAGGCTTCACCAATTTCTGCTGTTTCTCCAGCGTTGCCTCCCTCTTTGTTTGGTTCTGAGCCCTTAATAAAGGTTTTTTGGTTTCAATTAGACTCGTACAAGAAAGGTGTAGAAATTGCGCCAGCTCATAGGAACAAATAAAGCAGCCGACACAGCAATTTGACCGTTGCGAGTATAAAATAGTAGTGAAAAGTGTGGCGCTAATGGGTATTGAGACACATGTTACTAAAAAAATAGTAGTGATCTCTATAAGGGAGTAATGAAGCTAAAGTGTGAACTTGTAAAGTGAAAAATAAATGTTTTATAAAACATCACAAAGAGATATAGAGTATAAAGTAATGGTGAATACTTAAATGTGTAAAGGAGTAGAATACTCAGTAACAACCTGTAAATTGATTAGAAAACGATCGTGCATATAGAACCATAATCCAACAAAAAAATACAGAAAAATCGTGATGCAAGATGTCTTAATAAACTAAGTATGTAGCTCCACAAAAATAATGTTCATTAAAATAAAAGCCAGGAGAAAGGACGTCCCAATCCCTAAAAAGGGTAAACATATAGGGATACTCAAAGTCTATTAATGGATAGAAGAGGTATTCCTAATACAGTCCCACAACCATCCGGGCATAGGCCGTCTTCCTATAAGGTGATTACAGGCTGTTTAGGAAGGGTCCTTAGGTATAAGCAGATTCTTGACTCATGTGGGTGGTCTCAACAGAATGACAGAAAAGCAAAAGGATGCCCTTACCAGATAAGGTGGACTCACAGGCCGTTGGCGGTGAGTCAAACGAGCTTGCACCTTCAAGCGGTATGGGGTGAAGATCTGTAGGAAGACTTGTGTGGAATCTTGTCAGAAGTCCTCAGATGGTATACCAATTTGGGATCCGGGGCCCCCAGGATTCGGTTTCGGTCGCCGAATGACCGTTTCCTCAAAAGCCCGTCAAATGAACCAATAGGCAAAGAAAAGAAAAAACTTCCACATAGTGTAAATCCTTATTTTTGTAAAAAGCGTTAGAACACTTTATTAAGGAGTACACTCCAAAAAAAAAAATTTTACAAGCAAGGGCAGTAAAAACTCGGCTCAAGGTAAAATTGATATAAAAAAAAACGTAAAATACGGTATAAAAACAGCGCAGTGGGTAGTGGTGGGGTGTAATCATAGAGACATACACCCCACCACTACCCACTGCGCTGTTTTTATACCGTATTTTACATTTTTTTTATATCAATTTTACCTTGAGCCGAGTTTTTACTGCCCTTGCTTGTAAAAAATTTTTTTGGAGTGTACTCCTTAATAAAGTGTTCTAACGCTTTTTACAAAAATAAGGATTTACACTATGTGGAAGTTTTTTCTTTTCTTTGCCTATTGGTTCATCTGACGGGCTTTTGAGGAAACGGTCATTCGGCGACCGAAACCGAATCCTGGGGGCCCCGGATCCCAAATTGGTATACCATCTGAGGACTTCTGACAAGATTCCACACAAGTCTTCCTACAGATCTTCACCCCATACCGCTTGAAGGTGCAAGCTCGTTTGACTCACCGCCAACGGCCTGTGAGTCCACCTTATCTGGTAAGGGCATCCTTTTGCTTTTCTGTCATTCTGTTGAGACCACCCACATGAGTCAAGAATCTGCTTATACCTAAGGACCCTTCCTAAACAGCCTGTAATCACCTTATAGGAAGACGGCCTATGCCCGGATGGTTGTGGGATGTATTAGGAATACCTCTTCTATCCATTAATAGACTTTGAGTATCCCTATATGTTTACCCTTTTTAGGGATTGGGACGTCCTTTCTCCTGGCTTTTATTTTAATGAACATTATTTTTGTGGAGCTACATACTTAGTTTATTAAGACATCTTGCATCACGATTTTTCTGTATTGTTTTTTTGTTGGATTATGGTTCTATATGCACAATCGTTTTCTAATCAATTTACAGGTTGTTACTGAGTATTCTACTCCTTTACACATTTAAGTATTCACCATTACTTTATACTCTATATCTCTTTGTGATGTTTTATAAAACATTTATTTTTCACTTTACAAGTTCACACTTTAGCTTCATTACTCCCTTATAGAGATCACTACTATTTTTTTAGTAACATGTGTCTCAATACCCATTAGCGCCACACTTTTCACTACCCTTTCAATTAGACTCGCCTATGTGTGTTTCCCTTCAAAAAGGACAGTTTGTTTGTGAGGATTCAGGTACATTTCAAAAATACAATGTGAAATTAACAAGAGACACCAACACCAAGCAACCTCCTTGAGATTAAATAATACAAGATAATAATGGTGTTGTGGCAACTTGACACACAAAACACGCGCAAAAATATTCTGGATGTTAAATAACTAAAAAAAATAAAAAAACAAGATCAGCCTTGAAAAAAATACAAACCAAAAAAAAATAAAAAAAATCACATCAGGCTTTAAAAAAAAAAAAACACAAAAAAAAGATAGATTTTTGGTCAGATGTGACAAATCATAATATATTGAGGGAATCACGATAAATAAGAAAGAAAGAAGTTTGTGAGAACTCTGTGTGAATATCAGCAGCAAAACTACTTTGTTCTTCCTGCATTATAAAGAAGAAGAGAGTGCGCTGTATTAAACAATTTTAAAGATTGCAGCGTGACGAAAGTGCTCTATCCATTCCAAACGCTAATTTTACCAGACCAAGCTGTTCCGTCTCTGAATTTCTTCTGAGCATGCGTGGCACTTTGTGCGTCGGAATTGTTCACACGCGGTCGGAATTATTAACGCGATCGGATTTTGTTGTCGGAAAATTTTATAGCCTGCTCTCAAACTTTGTGTGTCGGAAAATCCGATGGAAAAAGTCCGATGGAGCCCACACACGGTCGGAATTTCCAACAACATGCTCCGATCGGACATTTTCCATCGGAAAATCCGACCGTGTATACGGGGCATTACTCTGGTGTTCTCGTCCGGCATCTTCCTGCGCGGCGTCTTCATCCCCGCTTCGTTCTCGGTCCGCATCCATGATGGGAGGCTCCCGCTGTGTGATGCTTCTCGTCTTCTGACACTTCTCAGTGTGACCCCACCCCGGTGACCCCACCCCCTCTGAAGCACAGTTCCGTTATATAAGTGTCAGAAGAAGAGGAGCGTCACACAGCGGGAGCCTCCCATCATGGATGCGGAGCGGCCCGAGAACTAAGCCGGAAAGAAGACGCCGCAGAAGAAGATGCCGGACGAGAACATCGGAGCAAGAAGCTGAGGATTGGAGGAAGAAAAAGAGAAAGAAGGAGATGGAGGAAGGATGAAGGAAGGAAGAAGAGCCGAAGATGGAAAGAAGAGACTTTAAATAAAGGAATTGTCAAAAACTGTCTCTTGTCATTTTTAACATTTTTGACACTTTTTTTGTGAACTGGTAGGGGTACTTTTGTACCCCATTACCATTTCACACGTAGGGGGCGGGATCTGGGGGTCTCCTCTTTTCGTGTGGCCTGCCAGGTTGCATGCTCGGATAAGGGTCTGGTATGGATTTTTGGGGGGACCCCCATGCCATTTTTTTTAAATTCTGATGCGGGGTTCCCCTTAAAATCCATGCCAGACCTGAAGGGCCTGGTATGGATTTTTACTTTCAATCTTTTTTATTGTATGAGCAATAATTGTTTTACAGAAGATATGACAATATACACACTTCTATCATGGTTAATGCATAACAAACAAATCTTACACTTTGGTATTAATTGTATAACCAGTCTGAGCAAGTTATAAGGATCCGTTAGTGGTGCCCGTGATACGGGTCCGACGGCTGGCGTGGTACCCGAGATCCTTCATTTTGGTCCCCCCGCCCCCGCCAGCCGACCCCGCCTCCCCAAGCACCGAAAATACAAAGTATTGTGGAAGACTGTATATTCTTAAATAAAAAACTGTTTAGTTTCAAAATAGTATTTTAAGTAACTTTTCTATATTAACTTATTAGGAGAGTAGAAAAAAAAAGAAAGGAAAAAGATAAAATAATAAAATAAGATAAAGTGGTCAGTCAGCATATATATTGATACCTCAGTATATGTTATCATTATCATTTTGTTAAACCACTGATCTGCTGGCGTACCATTTTTGCCATGGGGCCCACATTTTGGAGGCCCACTCGAACTTCCCCCTCGCAGAGTGGTGCATCATCTCATATGTGCCATGTGTGTTAACATTTGTTATTACCTCTGTTATCGTCGGCATTTCTGTATCTTTCCAGTGTCTAAGGATAATGAGTCTGGTAGCTAGAATAATGTGGGATACTATCATTTTAGAGTGTGGTGGTAAGGATTCTAATTCCAGTGAGAGAATGGCCATTCCTGGTGAAAGCGAGAGGTTCGATAGGGTGACATTTCTTATGATCTGTTCTGATTGGTGCCAAATTGTAGTAAGTTTTGGGCAACTCCATAGCATATGTAACAATGTACCAGGTTCTCCGCATAGTCTCCAGCATGTTGGTGAGGTGTTTTTTAGAAATTTGGAAATGCGGATTGGGGTCAAGTACCATCTAAGGAGAATTTTTTGTTGCATTTCCAGCAAATTAGTACTTTTGGTGGATGAATAAGTCAGTTTAAGTGAATTTCTCCATTGTTCTACTGAGTATTCCACTCCTATGTCTCTTTCCCAAGCTTTCATAGTTTCTGTTTTTACGCATGTGTTCTTCTCTTGGAGCCCTGAGTAAAGGGTTGATATTCCTTTATGTATTATCGGTGATTGTGAGTAGTAGAGAGTTATTTGTTTGGGTAAAATTGTTAGTATTTGAGGGTTTTTTTAAGGAGTTGAGATAGTTGTGTGTATTTATACTGATCTGTATATGGGAGATGGAATTCCGGTTGTAATTCATGGAATGGTTTAATAGAGGTGTTATCTAAAATATCTTCCAGATATTGAATCCCTTTATTTTTCCATGGAGTTAGGTTTAGGTCTGGGATTAGTTGATTAAGGGCAGAAATAGGGAGTTTCAAGGGTAGAGTCGGACCAGACCATTGTTGCGTTTTTCGGAGATAACCCCAAGCTCGTATTGATGCTAATATCGTGGGAGCAAGTTTGTTGTTTAGGGATGTGTTAGAGTGGGCTGTCATTATGAAGTCTTTTAAAGAGCCTTTTGGTATTTGTGTTTGTTCTATTTCTGTCCATAATGTTTTAGAATCTGGAATTAACCATTGTTGGAGTTGGGCCAGTACAGTCGCAAAGTAATAATCCTGCAGGTGTACGTGCCCCATCCCCCCTGCTTTTCTGTGTTTTATTAGTTTGTTAAATGTGCATCTGGTCTTTTTTCCTTGCCATATAAACCTGTTTAGTATAGGTTGAAGTGTGTTAAAATATGAATTTGGTATTGGTATTGGGAGGGATCTGTAAAGGTATAATAATTGTGGGAGTATTTGCATTTTAAAAGCTGCTAGTCTGCCTAGCCAAGAAAGTTTGTTTCTATTTATGGCTTTTAGTTTATTTTCTAGAGATTTCAAAAAGGGAGTGTAGTTCGCACCTAGTAGGCCTTCTGCTTTGGGGGTTAACGTGATACCCAGATACTTAATGCCATAAAATTTCCAGATGTAAGGGAACTGGTGTTCTAATCTTTGTTTAGTTTTTTCAGGGATTCCTAAGTTGAGTATATAGGATTTGGACTCATTTACTTTGTAATATGATACACTATTGAAGGTGTTTAGCGCCTTGTGAACCTCCTTCAATGAGGTGTCTGCTTCCGAAAGCATCAATATGATGTCGTCTGCAAATAGACTAATGATATGTTGTCTTGATCCTATTTGTATACCTGTTATCAGTTGGTTTGAGCGTAAGTGTGAGGCTAACGGTTCCATTAAGAGGTTAAATATCAAAGGGGATAAGGGGCACCCCTGCCTAGTCCCGTTGCTTATTGTAAATGGGGTAGATATTGCACCTGAGATGAGCACCTGGGCTGAGGGTTGGGAGTAAAGGGCCATTATAGCTAGATAGATGGAGCCTTCAAACCCAAATTTTTGGAGAACCTGTGCCAGAAACTGCCAATGTATTCTATCAAACGCCTTCTCTGCATCCAGCGCTAGGAGCAGAGAAGGTGTTTTTTGTTTATTAGCTATACGTATTACATTTACCAGGCGACGGGTAGCATCCGATGTCTGTCTCCCTTTAGTAAAGCCTGATTGATCTAAATCAATTAGTGTAGGTAGAATGTTAATCATTCTGTTAGCGAGTAGTTTTGCATACATCTTTACATCATTGTTCAATAAAGAGATAGGTCTAAAATTTTGTGGAGTTGTTGGGGCTTTTCCTGGTTTGGGTAATGCTATTATAGTTGCTTTTAGCATTTCTTGGGGGAAGGAAGAGGAGGCAGCAGCAGCACCAAACATGCCCACTAAGTACGGGGATAGAATCTCACTATATGTTTTATAATATTCTCTGCTAAAACCATCAGGCCCTGGAGATTTGTTCAGTGGCATGGAATTTATTATTTGTCTTACCTCTATATCAGTAATGGGTGAGTTTAATGAGGAGAGTTGGTCTTTTGTCAGTTTTGGAAGATTAACTGTCTTTAGAAAAGATTCTATAATGTCAGGTGTTGGTTGTGAGATTGTTGTGTCATCCCTGAGATTGTACAGTGAGCTGTAGTAGTGACTGAAAGCGTCAGCAATTTCTTGAGGGTGTTGATGTTTTGTTTGTGTCTTAGGATGAATTATGTGTTGGATGTTTGTTTTGTATCTGTGACCTTTCAGTTGTTGGGCTAGTAATTTACCTGCTCGATTGCCACAAGTATAGTATGACAGTTTTAGTTTCCTGGAAGCTTTTTCAAAGTCTTCCAGTAACAGTAGTCTTAATTCTAATCTTAATTGGGTGATTTGGTCAGTTAGTACCTTGGAGATGTGGGTCATATTTTGTTTTTCTAATATCTCAATTTGGGTAACAATTTTCTCGGTGTGCCGCTGCCTCATCCTTTTAGCCCTCGTCCCCTGTTGTATCAAAACACCCCTGATAAAGGCCTTATGGGCGTTCCATAAGGAAAATGGGTTTGAGACCGAGGGTTGGTTTAATACGAAGAATTCTTTAAGCTGCCGTTCAACATATGACCTAGTCAGACCATGCTGGAGAAGGCGAGAGTTAACCCTCCACACAAAGGTGTTCTTATGACTAGTAAGTCCCCCAAGATCCAACTCCACTGGAGCGTGGTCCGACCATGTAATACTATGAATTTTAGCTGATTTACATTTGAACAACAGTTGCTTATCTACCAAAAATAGATCTATCTTACTATAAGTTTTGTGACAGTGAGAAAAAAAGGAGTAGTCCTTTTCATTCGCATTTAAGCATCTCCAAGCGTCAAAAAGCTCATATTTCCGTAGTATTGGCAACAGGGAAGGTGGAAGTCTTTTGGATTTTGCTGTAGAGTCACAGGATGGATCAGGGGTAAGGTTAAAGTCACCACATATTAGTAATGAACCATTTTGGATAGTGTGGATCTTCTTCATTAGTCTATGGAAAAATTTGGATTGCTTGGCATTGGGTGCGTATAGGTTAACTAGTGTAGTTGTGTGGTTGTTGATTTCACACACTAGGATGATGAATCGTCCTTGAGGATCAATGACGCTTTCGTGTAGTTGGAAGGTCACCGTGTCCCTGATGGCTATCATCACCCCTTTTGATTTTTTTTCCGCATTCGCTAAATAGATAAACGGGAATTTTGGGTGAGAGCATTTTGGTGGAGCTGTGGATTGAAAGTGAGTCTCTTGGGTGCATAATATATCGCAGTTCCTCTGTAGTGCCTCCCTCCACAGAGACCTGCGCTTGGCTGGGTGATTAAGACCTTTTGAGTTAATGGTCAAAAGTTTCAGCGCCATGTGTTAAGGAAAAAAAGTAAGATCATATGACGTTGTGTGTAGTTAAAGACACTTACACTGGATGTGGTCGTTGTCCATAGACTATGAGGTGGAGATCCTTCCTGGGATTGCAGAGGTGTTGGTGGTGAGACATATTTCTTTTCCATTATCTGTGGAGATGAGGTATTTGTGCTGACTGTAAGAATAACAAAGCAAAAGAAAAATTGTGCAGAAACGTAAAGTCAATAAAACTGTGGCTTGGTGCCATTTAACATGAAAAGAAGATAAGTGTGACTGGTAGTCACTCATGTTGTAACTTGGGGTTATGTAGTCCTTAGACTTTTACGGACCGGAGATGTAACTCTCCTCAGCGGGAAAATGATAATTTGTACACCCACCTTAGGGTCAGTTGTGCGATCGTGCATTTTTACGATCAACCGTGCGCCATTCCGATTCAGATCTTGCAGAGGAATTTTTCTGGTACGGAAATGGTTGAGGTTCTGGTATTATCCCCCATGTATTTAGCAATGCCATGCCCTTTGCTACAGAGTCAATCACGTATTCTTTATCTTCTCTTGTAACAATCAATTTAGTTGGGAACCCCCATTTATACCCCAGTTTGTTGTTCCTGAGGGTTTTTGTTATGGTATTCAAATTTCTGCGTTTCTGCAATGTGTATTGGGATAAATCAGCGTAGAATTGAAGATTAGCATATGATAAAGGAATTTGTTCTTTTTGTCTTGCTGCAGTCATAAGTCTATCTTTTGTGTGAAAGAAGTGAAGTCTCATGATGACATCGCGTGGCACATTTTCTGATAGAAAGGAAGGTTTAGGCAGTCTATGAATCCTGTCCACTGTAAAATCTAGTGCTGACATGTCCGGTAGTGTTTCAGATAAGAGCTGGGTCATATAGTCCCTCAGATCGTGTTGTTTAACCGATTCAGGGATCCCCCTTATCTTCACGTTATTTCTCCTTGATCTATCCTCTATGTCCGCCATTTTGGCTTGCAGGCCTTCTATGTCATCCTCTCTATCCTTATTGGCATCTACCAAATCGTTGATTGTAGTGGCGAACTCCGCCATTTTTTGTTCCACGTGGGTTACCTTGTCTGAGACCGAACGTATTTCAGTGCTAAACTTATGCATACATGAAATCATATCAGCATAGAGTGAACCCCTTAGTGATACTAGCATCTCCTTTAGCATTGTATCTAGAACTGGCTGGCCGTTAGTGGGGAAAGCGTCTATGGAATCTGGTAGTTCCCTAGTGTCATCCCCTGATTCTGAAAGGTAGCTCACCTCATGGCTTGCATCCGCTGCATCCGCCTTAAATCTCGTCTTTTCAGGGCTTCCTGAGGACGGTGTAGATGGGGGAGATTGCGATCCTTTAGGTGGGCTGCCTCTTTTCTGTGTTTTGCTCTGTTGTGGCCTGTTATTTTGGGCTGTTGCTGCTGGCGTGGATGATGAGCCGGCGCCATTTTTCCGGGGCTCGAGGGGATAGAACTCCGTCATACGCTTTGGCCTGTTATTCTCTTTCTTTCTTCGCGGCATTGTTGGTAATCGTTCCCCGGTCGAACGGGATCAGATTCGCCTTGTGTGGAGAAGGTAAGATGGACCTGGTGGGTAGATAATCGCCGCTGATGTCCCGCTGATACCGGAGCTCCGCTAGTGAGCGTCCATCTTGGTCTCCGGCTAGCTCCGCCCTGCTGGTATGGATTTTGAGGGGGACACCCATGCCATTTTTTTTATTTTGGCGTGGGGTTCCCCTTAAAATCCATACCAGACCTGAAGGGCCTGGTATGAATTTTGAGGGGGACCCCCACGCCATCTTTTTTTAATTTTGGCGCGGGGTTCCCCTTAATATCCATACCAGACCTGAAGGGCCTGGTATGGATTTTGAGGGGGACCCCCATGCCATTTTTTTTTATTTTGGCACAGGGTTCCCCTTAATATCCATACCAGACCTGAAGGGCCTGGAATGGATTTTCGGGGGAACCCCACACATTTATTTTCTTAATTTAGTTTTTTTTCTTAATGCTGTTTTTATCAATGAACTGTTATGTGTATTGTCGGACTGACATTTCATTATAGCCATGCCCTTTGGGCCCTTAGGGCCCTTAGGGCCAGTTCACACCATAGAAATGCATCCAGACACATTCCAGGTGCTTTTCTACTTGCGCGTTTTTGATGCAGTCCAGTGCTTTTTCCCCCCCTCTTTTTTCTTAACCTTAAATAAGGACAAGTGCGTTCCAGTGCATTTTTGATGCGTTTTATAGCTTTCCAGTACAGTCCAGTGCAGAAAAAATGCAGCATGTTCTACTTTTTTTCCCGGAACTGGATCGCACTGGAAATGCAAGCACGGGTGTGAACTATGCCATTGAAAACCATATAACTGACTTTCCATGCATTTTTAATGCATAAAATATGCACTGGACTGCATTGGTGTGAACTGGACCTTAAGCAATTCGGCATATTTAAAGGCATTTCTCCTTGTTTCATTTTTGGGGTTGTCCAATTGGTGACATTGATATATGTCCCTTAGGGTGGGACCTGGGCCCCATACCCATTTTAAGGCCAATAACTAGAAGATAAGTGAGCCAAGTGGGGACTAGTAAAATTACCAAGTCAGTTCCCTTAGACTGCAATGGTATTTGTTGTATAACTTTTGCACATGTTAGGCTCCCATCTGTAATTTTGGTGCATGGTGGATATTGTGCTTAATTTTGGACAGGGGGGTGGCTTATTTTGTGCTAGCTGCATTTGGGTTGTTCTGGGCATGCTCAGGGACTTTGTTTTTTTTGGTGGTGCTTTGTGTGTGTGGACATCACTTGGATATTTCCGGGCATGCTCAGAGTGTGTTTTTTGGGTTAGTAATTTAAGGACATCCTTAACAGGTGTACCCACTTTAAAGTTTTCTCTACATTGGGTAAACTTGCATTTTGTGTGTTTCGTGGACTGTCCATGTGTTTGCAATTGCCTCATTAGCACACTAACCTATGTTATATAAAGCTTGCAGATAGCAGTCTTTACTTTGCCCTGAAAAGAGCCAGGATTGTGTGTGGGGGGCCGGCAAGAGAGTACATGTGGGTGTCCTTATCGAGTTTCTAACAAATGTATTTTCTATTTGTATTTTGTTTGTTAAGTTGTTGCAAAACAGATGTTTTTATACAATTTATTTGTTACTTTGGTTTATTGTATTTTTTTGGGTGGTGGTTATTTTACCATGAAATCTTCTTTATGTTGGCCATTTTTGTTGTTTTTACATTGTTCATTTTGATTTAACTGTCTGTGCTGCATTATTTTTAAAATGTGTTCTCAAGATGTTGTGCCTAATGTTGTTTTAATCCTTAATAGATATCCATTTGTGGGTGCACTCCTTTTAACTCCTGTTAATTTACACTGCAAAATGGTCAAACCTCAAACATATTCTGTTAGTGTCTCAAATTAACATACATGTGTGTATTTTGCTTTTCTTGCTTCGTTTCCAAGTCCTGTTTTTTTTTTTTTGGACCAATAAAATTGTTTCTATTTTTTTATGTGTGTTCTTTTCATGCAATGGATTTCCCAGCTGCAGCTTAACTAGGCTGATTGGCGTGTCTTAGACAAATCCCTTTTTTAGTTTTTTTAGTTTTAAGTTACTTTCCTGGTGCCTTCATGGTAGCACATGCATGGATTGTGTGTATGCTGTCATGGATAGTGACCAGAAAAGTAACATTTCAGAGTGGTAAGTATTCAATTTTCTTTTTGAGCAGTGGTTTTCAGCCTCAGTCCTCAAGTAGTGTTTAGGAAATGTATCTTCTCTAAAATAGCTGTCCAAAATACAAAGCCCTTGACTTTGATTTCAAGCACCTGTGCAAGATGAAGGAAAACCTGCAAACATGGCCTGTTGGGGGATACTTGAGGACAGGGTTGAGAAGCACTGATTTAGAGCACTGAACTAAAATCAAGCTGAAGACAATCCTATTCTAATTGTGGACATTTGAGGGAATTCAAGATCTCTTTTTTTTGGGCTTTGTGTCCCTTTTCTTAAAATTGGCTTCACTTCCTGTCACATAACCAAACAAGAAGTGAGAGTAAAACCCTAACAATATTTTTCCTTGGGGACACACAGGTCAATCTGTCACGGAACGTCCCACACTCCGCTTGAGTGCTTCTGTCATATACCACTTCCTCCCAGTCTGTATACAGATATCAGGTATTCCAAATGCTTCCAAGCACAAAACAAGGCGACACTTGCTTAGATGCTAACATGAACTAACTTTATTTAGAACCAGAATACAGTCTTATATACAGGAAAAGATGAGGTTCCCCCTCCTGCTCATATTACTCTAACAATACAAACGTAACCTAATTAACCTAATTAACATGAGTTAGTTTACTAAATCATTTACCCAGACCAGATGACTCAGAGACATGACCTGTAGGACACAGACTTGTGGGCACCGATCTTCACACAGTAACAGAGTTAATTATCATAAGTACAACCACAGGACATTTTCTCACATTAGCAGAAGCTCCAATAGGTGTCGGCCAGTCTCCTACATTGTATAGAGGACAATGTGATCAGCTCATTGACTATTCAACACACATTACCATAAACATCAACACAGGGTTAATTAGAACAAACGACAATGAGTTGAATGCCCTTAGAACCTGTGGTAAGCCAGACTAAACTCATTTACATTAAACACATTATAGCAGAGAACAAGACAGATAGTTGGAGTTGATGACACCAGCATCTCCTCACAGTATGTGTCCCAACAGTATGAATCAGTCTTATCAGCAGGGGGCTGCTGGAGGAATCCCCCCTCCCTCTTCAGGGACACACATCCCAAATGACCACAGCAATGAGTCCCCAACAGAATCAAACAACATACAATATATACATATATACAAGACTGAGTCCAATTAGTACAGTTCAGACTGGATTTCTAATTCACCTCACAAAGAGTATTGTTCCCTTGAAAATCCAGGGCCCATAATCAAAAGGCAAGAGGCTTGCATTCAGTCCTCTCCAACAGCCTCTGTCCCGGCTAGGTATGTCACATTTCTCTCCTTTCGGCAGAAGATTAACACAGGAGGAGACCCCAGACGGGTTGACTCCGAAGTTAGTCCATAGTTCCAGTCCTCTACTGCCTGTACCCACACAGTACCCCAAACAAATTGTTCCAAACAGAGTATTACTCACCCAGCCAACCTCTGCCTCTCTCAGAGAACATAACTGCCGCTGGGGAGAGGCCTGGACTGGCCCTTCTCCCTGGAGTCCTTTCTGCCGCTGGAGAGAAGACAGGGGGACTGGGCTCACTCCATCCTGCTGTTGGGGATCTGGGCCGACTGCCCAGCATCCCTGGGGTATACAGGTGGCAACTGAAGCCCCATCCACCGACACCAGATCAAGCTGCAATTGTGAGGTGATGACTGCATTCTCTCCTTACAGTATGTGTCCCAACAGTATGAATCAGTCTTATTAGCAGGGGGCTGTTGGAGGAATCCCACCTCCCTCTTCAGGGACACACACCCCAAATGACCACAGCAAGGAGTCCTCAACAGAATCAAACAACATACAATATATACATATATACACGACTGAGTCCGATTAGTACAGTTCAGACTGGATTTCTAATTCACCTCACAAAGAGTATTGTTAACTTGAAAATCCAGGGCCCATAATCAAAAGGCAAGAGGCTTGCATTCAGTCCTCTCCAACAGCCTCTGTCCCGGCTAGGTCTGTCACACAATCTAACTAGTGTCCCCATTATGCAAATTGCACTCTAGCACTTTGTTGTGTACACCCCAAATTATTAGGTATTTTTGGGTTTTATTAAAGGCAAATCCTTTCTGCAATACAAGTGTAGTTGATGAAAATCAGAGGGGAAGCACTGGTGGTTTTATCATCCAATCATGTAGAGGCAAAGATGCTGTTTTTTGTCTTTTCCTTGCATGTCCCCCTCGGATCTCCAGCAACTGCACTTGTAGTGCAAAGTGGATTTACCTTTAAGTAAATAAACCCCAAGATACATAATAATTTGGGATGTACATGGCAAAATGCTAGAGTGCAATTTCCCGAATGGGGAAACTATTTAGAATGACCTGTGTGTCCCCAAGGACATACATTGGTAGGGTTTTACCCTCACATCCTGTTTGGCTATGTGACAGGAAGTGAATAATTTTAAATGAGAAATTGGCAAAATTTGGGAGGTGTCTTCATCCTATCAGGGGTGTAGACATCCCCCAAAATGTCTATCCCCAAGCAAAAATAAGAAAGGATTTTAATTAGTTTAACTTTGCAAAGACACATTCCTAAGTTCAATTGTGATGCATGTTAATGGCCCATTTAGACCTTTACTAGAAAGTCATCAGTTGCCTTTGACTCTAAACATTATTTTTGGCCAGTCCTAGAAATTTGCATCTGTTTTTCTATTAACCACTTGGTGTCTGTGCTATAGCCAAACGACGGCCACAGCGTGGACCTGAATTTCTGGGAGGCTGTCATAGGACAGGCTCCCTGCAGGGCACGCACTGAGACTCGGGTGATCACAGATCGAAGTAAGGGTCGATCTCGGTCCCTTACCACGCGATTAGCTGTCAGCCAATGACGGCTGATCACATGATGTAAACTAAAGCTTGGTAATTGTTTTTTTTTCTCCTCACGCTGACAGCATGAGGATAAAAATAAAAGCTGATCACCAGCTTAGGTGCAAGGGACATTGGTCCAGAAGAGGAAATTCTGCCTCATCTGTGCCCACTAGTACCACATGCCAGTGCCACCTATCAATGCCCACCAGTGGTCCCAAGCAGTGCTGCCTATCAGTGTAACCAATCAGTGCCGCCTCATCAGCGTACATAAATGAAGGAGAAAAATTACCTGTTTGCAAAATTTAATATCAAAATATCCAAAAATATACAAAATTATTTATAAAAATCTGTATTACCGCGCAATTGTCATTCAAAGTGCATCAGAGCTGAAAATTGGTCTGGACAGCAGGGGGGTTTAAGTGCCCAGTAAGCAAGTGGTTAATTTCCATGCCAAATATGGATTTCTGTAATAAAGATGTGTGCCTGCTGTGTATACGCCATGTACGCATGGGCGTAAGCAAGTCGCACACATATGAACGGTACTCATTGTAAATCATGGGGTAGAACTTGTGATGCAACTTTTCAGTCCCAAGTGGCCTTAGGCTCTCTTTCCACTACTGCGAGTTGTTGTGCCACTTGACACATGTGAAGTCGCAGGACAAGTCAAAACACATGTATTTCAATGTTCCCCCGTTCTAATTGGTGCAACTCAAAAAAAAGTTCTTACACTACTTTGTTCCAACTTCAGTGCGGCTTTTTCTCCAATGTTTTGAACTAGTCGCATGACATGGCATTAAGGCTCGGTTTCCACTATTGCAAGCCCAAAGTTGCGTGTTTTTTGCTGCGAGTTTCCCGCAACTTTTTGCCAAAACTTGAAGCAATGCCTGTGTATTTTTGAGGTCTATGGACCTCAAGTCACATCAAGTCGCATCAAAGTGGGACCAAAGTAGTGCAGGGACTACTTTGAAGTTGCTGCGACTTGAAGTCGCACACATATGAACGGTACTCATTGTAAATCATGTGGTAGAGCTTGTGATGCAACTTTTCAGTCCCAAGTGGCATGACAAGTTGCAATAGTGGAAAACAAGCCGAAAAAGCACATTGTATATCACGCAACTTTGGGGTTGAAATAGTGTAAAGAGAGCATTAGGCTAAAGCAGTAATAGGAAGATGCACTGTAAGAATTACTTCTAATTGTAGAAAACCAAACAGGCTCTTGCACTGAATCTAATTTATGGAAGATCTAACTGATTGGTCAGTGCATGGTGACCTTTAAAGATATGAAAACTTGAATTTCTGGTGTTTAAGCCTCATACACATGATGGGACTTTGTACAAACTTTCCCGTGGATTTTTGTACAAAGGGCATTGGCCTTAGGGTTCTTTCACATGGACGTCTCCGTGTACGGAGCCTGCTCTGCTCAGCGGGGGATCGCTCCGTGGATACCCACTGGGCAGGCAGATGACAGGTCTGTTTCTGCATACTGCATACTACATACCCCCATCAAATCATTCTTTGCAGCTATTACCTTTTGTACCACCACCCCCTCCCTTTAGAATGTAAGCTCTACGAGCAGGGCCCTCCTGTACCTTTTGTATTGAACTGTACTGTAATTGTGTTGTCCCCCTTATACATTGTAAAGTGCTGCGTAAACCGTTGGCGCTATATAAATCTTGTATAATAATAATAATAATAATACTGTGCAGGGACGGACCTGTCAGAGTGCTGCTCTCCTCTGTCGGGGATCGGATGATGACGGACCATAGAGCCCGTCATCACCTGAACCGATCCGCAGATGGATGGAAAAATAGGTTTTTCCTCCATTACATTTTTTCGGATTGGAGTGGGTCAGATGTCAGCGGACATGTCACCACTGACATCCGACCCTCCATTGAGGTCTATGGAGTGTCCGTTCAGGTCCGCAGGTCTGAGGCAGACCTGAAAGGTCCGTCCGTGTGAAAGGGGCCTTAGGCCCCTTTCACACTGGGGCGGTGCGGGCGGCAGCGGTAAAACGGCGCTATTTTTAGCGCTGCCTTACAGGCGGTATTTTAACACCCGCTAGCAGCCGATAAGGGGTTTATATAAATCCGCCCGCAAAACGCCGCTGCAGCGGCATTTTTCCGGCAGTATAGCCGCACTGTCCCATTGATTTCAATGGGCAGGAACGGTTTATACACCGCTCCAAAGGTGCTGCTAGCAGGACTTTTTTTAGGCCCTTTTCACACTGGGGCATTTTTAGGTGCTACAGCGTTAAAAATAGCGTCTGAAAAACGCCCTAAAGAAGCGGCTCCATTCACTCCAGTGAGTGCTTTCACACTGGAGCAGTGCGCTGGCAGGGCGTCACAAAAAGTCCTGCCAGCGGCTTCTTTGGAGCGGTGAACTCACCACTCCTCCCCATTGAAATCAATGGGGCAGCGCTGTGATACCGCCGGCAAAATGCCACTCCAGTGGTGCTTTGCAGGTGGATTTAACCCTTTTTCAGCCACTAGCAGGGGGGGTTAAAACCGCCCCGCTAGCACCCGAATAACGCCGCTAAAATGACAGTAAAGCGGCGCTAAAAATAGTGCCGCTTTACCGCAGATGCCCCCACTGCCCCAGTGTGAAAGGGGCCTTACTGTCCTGCTAGAGCACCGATCCAGTGTGAAAACCCGATTCACACTGGAGTGAATAGAGCCACTTCTTTAGGGCGTTTTTCAGCGCCTGAGAAACGCCCAAGTGTGAAAGGGGCCTTAGGCCCATTTCACACGGACGGATAGAATTGTGCTTTTAGCAGCGTTTTCTACCGCAGCTAAAAGCACACAATGCACCATTCACACACTGCATTTTGATTACATGCGGTTTGGTGCGGATAGAAAAAATAGAATTGACTGCATCCAGGTGCGATTTAGCACAGCTATCCGCACATAACCACAGGTAGTTGCAGTGCACTGTGTCAGCTGCAGATAGCAGCGCAGAGCTGGCTCTCTCATCAGGAAAGGAAAATTTTTTTTTTCCTTTCCCAATGAGCAACAAGCACTGGGATCCGACTTGGATCCCCGCCAATACCAGGCACTGTGGTATGAATCCTGAGGGAGAACTCCATGCCAAATTTTACATAAAAAACCAGCATGGGTTCCCCTCCAAGAGCATACCAGACCCTTCTGTCTGGTATGGATTTTAAGGGCAACCCTCTATGCCGGAAAAACGGCGTGGGGGTCGCCCCAAAATCCATACCAGACCCTTATCTGAGCATGCAGCCCGGCCGGTCAGGAAAGGGAGTGGGGACGAGCGAGAGCCCCCCCTCCTGAACAGTACCAGGCCGTATGCCCTCAACATGGGGGATGGGTGCTTTGGGGAAGGGGGGCGCGCTGCGGCCCCCCCACACCAAAGCACCTTGTCCCTATGTTGATGAGGACAAGGGCCTCTTCCCGACAACCCTGGCCATTGGTTGTCGGGGTCTGCGGGCGGGGGGCTTATCAGAATCTGGGAGCCCCCTTTATTAAGGGGGCCCCAAGATCCCGGCCCCCCACCCTATGTGAATGAGTATGGGGTACATGGTACCCCTAACCATTCACCTGGGGGGAAAAAGTGTCAAGAAAAAAAACACACTAGACAGGTTTTTAAAGTAATTTATTAGGCAGCTCCGTGGGTCTTCTTTCGACTTCGAGGGTCTCTTCCCCGCTCTCCGGCCTCTTCTCCGTGCTCTCCTGATCCTCTCCCGGTCTCCGGTTCTTCTCCGCGCTGTCTGGCCTCTTTTCCCGGTCTCCAGTTCTTCTCCGCGCTGTCTGGCCTATTCTCCCGGTGTCCGGTTCTTCTGCCGGGCTCCTCCTCTATCTTCTGCTCTTTTGCTACTCTTTTGCTAGCGGTGGCCCGGTCTTCTCCCGCTGTCCGGTTCTTCTGCCGGTGTCCGGTTCTTCTGCCACTGTCTGGTTCTTCTGTCGCTGTCCGGTTCTTCTGTCGCTCTCCGGTATCTTCTGCTGGACTCCCCCGCTATCTTCTTTCAGCTCTTTTGCTAGCAGTGGCCCGGTCTTCTTCGTCGTCTTCTCCCCTCTTCTCTTCTTTCGATGTTGACACAACGCTCTCTCCCGCTGTAATCCCGTCTGCGAGGTGTGCGACAACTTATATAGGCATGGGGCGTGGTCACCGTGTGATGTCACCGGGTGACCCCGCCCCTTATGACGGCACAGTCCCGGGGCATGATGGGACCATGCCGGTTTTTCTTGCGCTGCTTTAATAGGAAGATGTGTTTTTCCTATTGCAGCAAGGGCGAGATGTACCTCGCCGAGAACCAGCACGATGGGATTGCGCTGGAAACATTCTCGTGGGAAGGTACTGCTGTGCGTGCGCCGGTTCATACGCTCAATTAAGGATTTATCCGGCGTACCAATTAAGGTATGAACCGATGCAGCACATTCATCTTAGTAGATGACCCCCTATGCCTGTTAGTAAATACCTCAGACTGTCTTCTTTCCAACAATTTGGGAGGTATTTGTACTGTCCTGTCATTTTAGGGCCTCAAGAAATGAGATAGGCCATCAGTGCATCAGGATTGATCAATTTTCAATAATGCGTAGCATAGCTTGTAGACTATTTAACTTTCACACAAACCAATTATCATACATTTATCAGGCCTAAATTTAGAATTTTATTTTATTGTTAAAACAGAAAGTAGAAATTTTTGTTTTTCTTTTCAAAATTTTCACTCTATTTTTGCTTGAATCGCAAAACATAAAAAAACACAATGGTGAATAAATACCACCAAAAAAAAGCTCTATTTGTGTGAACAAAATGATACAAATTAAATTTGGGTATAGTGTAGCATGACTGAGTAATTGTCATTGAAAGTGCCAGAGCACTTAGGCTCGATTCACACCTATGCATGTTGCTTTTGAGCGTTTTTGGAGGGTTTTTTTTCATGCTTGCCACGTTTTTGAGCCGCGTTTTTGCCGCGATTTTGCCGCGATTTTGCCGCGATTTGCGTTTTTTTTTTTTTTTTTTACATTTTTTTTTACAGTCTTAAAAAAAATTACAAAAAAAAAATAAATAAAAAAAAAACAAAAAACGGCAAAAACGCACCAAAAACGCATCAAAAACGCTGCAAAAACGGTGCACTTGCGTTTTGGATGCTTGTCCATTGAAATCCATTACATGCAAAACGCTGCATTTTGCATGAAAAAAAGTCCCCGACCCTTTCCAAAAATGCAGAGAAACAAAAAGGCATTGATGTGAACATGTTCCATAGGAACCCATGTTAAAAAATTCCCGTGCATTTCTGCAAAATGCAAAATGCATCAAAAAACGCGCTAGTGTGAATGGAGCCTCAAAGCTGAAAATTGGTCTGGGAAGGAAGGGGGTGAAAGTGTCCAGTATCGAGGTGGTTAATTGAACAAGCTGAAGTTAGAAGCTGATTGGCTACCATGCACAGCTGCACCAGATTTTGCACTATCCTGTTTTAGTAAATCAACTTCACAGTGAGAAATAATTTCATGATAAATGTGATAAATGTGAACAAATATTTTTTAGAGAATAGAATATTGTTTAGTGTCACTTTACTGTAATTATTAGACTCAACATGTACAAGTGTCCTCTGGTATGTTGACTGCTGATAATATGACTGTGAATGAGAAGAGGGAACGTAAACCTTGCAGCTGGTTGCACATGAGACTGACTCAATTTTCCAGAAATCCCTACATCTCTTTTATTATCATCACTGCAGCAGATGACAGAACATTTGTAGCCAGTAGAGGACTGGGCAACAGCAGCAAGGAAAATAAACAATAAAATGAAATGAGACTTTACACTGGGAATGTCTACAGCAGACGTATTATGACAGAATTGCTACAGTACATCTTTATTTATACTGGTGGCCGTATACTCTTCTCATCATTTAGTGATTACTCATTATAATCCCTTCTGAATTGTAAAGTCTTTATATGTTTAATAAAGAATATTGACCCAAAAAGGATAGTTCTACCATAGTATTATAGACTAGTTACAATATAAACCTTTCATATTGCTGCTTAAGATGTATTATATATGTATATCTTCCTAACATTGGGGTTGATTTTGTTAAAGACAAATAGACTGTGCACTTTGCAAGTGTAGTTGCACTCTGCAAGGGAATTTGCTCCAGGGCTTACCTAATTTAAGCTCTGTAAGCAAATCCCCTTGCAGAGTACAACTGCACTTGCAAAGTCTATTAGTCTAGCCTTTAGTAAATCAACCCCATAGTATTGAGGCATTCTGTAGCCCACAGACAAGAACTGCCCAGAGCTAATAGCATTGTTTGAGATTTTAGTGTTGTCGGTGTGCAATATAAAGTTACAAGCTCCCTAAGGATCATATTTATGCGTACTTGCGGGGCTTTAGACAAAACATGGGAAAATAAACATGTATTACAGAGATGTACTGGAGAGGTTGAATTGTATTCATTATTAAATTTTCCTTAAGCTACACTATAACGATTGTGCAGTACACACTAACATTCTACCAATGAATATATGCACCGTGTGTTTGTGATCAACATTTTATGAGGCCTACCCTGTAGGAATTGTTTGCTTTTTGATCAGTGGCCATTTGGATATAATTTTTGTGATCAATTTAGTGGACATTGATTCATGCTAATACACATTGAAAGCATTATAGAATCACATAGATTGTCATCAAACGGCAGATGCAAAACAAAAGAAAGGTAGATGCAGAATTATTCTCCGCATTCTTCATCAGATGTCTTCTCTTTATCTCATTTAGCAAGTTTCTACATCCTGTAAACCACTTTATCCTTTCCAACGGACACAAAGTGAGATCTGTCATAAGCTGGAGCTGTAGCATCAGGTGGTCTTTACTATTTTCACCACCTACATTGATTTATGTACTTTTACTTGTGGATATCTACAACAGCCCAGACTGGACTGAGCCCGGTATCAACTCCTCTATTTTGCATGACAGTTTAAGGTGATGTCAACTGAGTAAAGTGTATATATTGATTTTTTTCTTTCATTTTAGTTTTGTGTAACCCTACCCCCTTAAGAGCCGCTGGGTTTTTGGGTCTCCCTTCACATGCACAGTCAGACAACAGGTATTTTCAAGCACTTGGTGAGACATCAAGAACCAGTCCAGGGTGTTTTGTTTTAGTTTATTAGGGGATACACTTGAATAGGAATGGAAAGGTGCCCAGAACAAGAACTTGAATGCTACTTGAAGACTTGAAACTCTCTGTACTGCTATCAAAAATTACAAGGCTGTCCTCCAATAGGATAAATGGATAAACTCCACTGGCAAAGAAAGGTTTCCAATCACTGAATGCAGGTGCTTTTTGTAGAAAATGCCATGGCACCTGGCTGCCATGATTCCCCTAAGCAAGAGGTGTAGTGTAGCTATACTGACTTTACATGGCTTTAAGCTGTCCTTTGGTAGAAAGCTAGCTAGCTGGATATTGCACCTGGCTGCTTCTCCTCTGACAGACTCTGAGGTATAGTAGTTGAAGCTACTCACTCAGTTACTTTGGTGAATCCTGAAGCACATGTGACTGCTGAACAAGCCTCCTGCTGGACAGGTCCCAATGGCTCCCAGGATGGCTTCAGCTATAACTAGCTGAGGCTGAAAGGGTGTGAGGCTTCAGATGCTTTTGCTCTCTCCCTGTCTTCCTCTGGCTCCCTCCTTCTGTCAAGGGTCAGAGCCCCCCAGAACAGGGGTCCCCTCCAAGAAACTGAACCCTGGACTCAGCTCCCTACATGGCCAGGCTCCAGAATATTTATTTCCTGTCTCTCCACCTTTTGGGCCATCCTCACCTAGTGATTGGGAGGAGACTCCATAAATATGCAGGCCTCATCTCTGCTCCACCACACGCTAAGTACTATAACCCTCCATCAGTACCAAAAGCCAGTGGGAGGCAACAAAGATTCAGCCCTTGGAGCTCTGCCAACTAACTCATAACAAACTAACGCTGGCTTCTCAGAGGATCCCAACTAAATTTTCCTAACTTCTACATTTGTATAAATTGAGGAAAGGTTATATACAGTACCTTGTTAAGTGCTTACCTACTGGCTGTGTCCTTGCTGTGGAAGTTCCACCCCCCTCAATTTTCCCGGTGACCAATGTCACTGAGAAAGATGAGCAATGGGATATTTACCCTTCCATACCCTGTCTACAATTAAAAAATGTTTTATCTTGTCTTATGTAACATGTTCCAGCATCTGCAGCTCTTCCCCCGCTGCCTCCCCTCCTTGTGACAGCAGGCCAGGGATCTTCTTCCCCCACCCGCTGTCACTATTTGGAAACAGCGTGCCAACAAGGCCATGAGAGTGGGGCACTTTGCTCGCTAATGCCCAACTAAGCAGGTGGAGGCTGTAGTCATGAGAAATCTGCAATAAGGTAGCATATCCATCTTATAAACGAGTACATGTTGTGGCACAGTTAACTCACGTTTCATTCACTATACAGCATCGTTACACTAGACCAATTGTACAGTGCCTTTCTCACATTGTGCAGCACATGTGAGGGGATAACACAAAGCCTGCATCCCACTCTCTAGTCCAGCCTTGATGTCACCTTACTCCCAGTGACATGCTGTTGAGGATCCTCTTCACACTTTCTTCCTATGACATGCGGCTAGATACAGAGGGGCTCTGTGACATGGGTCCAGTCTCAGGTACATCAGGAAACCAGTTTCTAGAGAGGGAGTTGCAACCCCCCTCCTTGCTACCAGAACACACTGTCTTCAATGCCAGTCATGCTGAACACATGGCGTCTGTCAGCTTAAGCACCGACCCACTACCGATTTCTAATGACAACTTAGATCTTCTCTTGCAACATTCTCCATTTGTAAACATTGGTAGTACACATTGCTTGATGTAAGCCCTTATTCTTTTGATATGCCTGCCATACATGCACCCCTTTGAGAGACTTCAGACTAGGCATTTAGAATCCCTTAAGAACTTTTTCTGGGGTTTCTTGCAAGTACAGAATTAACAGTTCACAGTCTTCCTCAGTTCAGGGTAGACACGGTTCAGTTTATTCTAACTAACTAAGCTAATTCAGGCTGCCCATGTCAAACCTCTTAAAGTGATTGTAAGGGTTTGCTTTTTTTTTTTTTTAAATAACAAACATATCATACTTACCTCCACTGTGCAGCTTATTTTACACAGAGTGGCCTCGAACCTCGTCTTCTGGGGTCCCCTGGCAGCTCTCGCTCTCCCCCCTAGGAAAAGCGCTCTCCTGGGGGGTTACCTTGCGGGCACACTCCCGAGTCCATCATTCATCCATAGCTGCTGAATGTAGGACTCGGCCCCACCCCCGGCGCCTGCGTCATTGGATTTGATTGACCACAGCGGGAGCCAATGGCTGTGCTGCTATCAATCTATCCAATCAAGAGCCGAGAACCCCGGGCAGAGGGACAGGGTGAAGTTACAGGGCTCAGGTAAGTAAAATGGGGGGGGGGGGGCTGGGCGGGCGGTCACTGCCAGGTGTTTTTTCACCTTAATGTATACGAAAAAACCCCTTTAAGCAAGGAAAGAGTCCTCTAATCAGAGTCCATATTCTGGCTTCAGTACCCTGACTGGGTATCCCAGAGGGTGGCCCCGTGTTCCTGGAGGAGCTACATCGTGCAGTAGGGCTTCCTGCTAGTTCCTATGTGGAAGTTCCTCTCTTTAACAGGTTATCTCCTTTTGTATTTATGAGCCACAGAGGCAGGACCATTAACACCTAGGAGTTAGCAACTTTAAACCCCTCCTACCTCCCTAGGAGGTACCTCTAAAGATAAGGAGAAAAAAAGACAAAAAGAGACAGAGGCCACAAAAGAGTTCCTTAGGTGTAATAGTTTGACAAGATAAGTGGATGAAATATATGAGGAAAAGGTAAATTGCAATGGTGTACTCACATCTGGGAGGTTGCTGAGCTCCCTAATGGGGGATCAGACAACCTGGCATGTAAGCCTGCAGGGAATATGACTGTCTCTGCGCAGAGTAAGGTCGCTCTCGATGCTTGGTGGGTTGATCCAGACGATCCTATGCTCTGTTGTCTCAGGATTCTGGTTTACTCACAGTAATGCCCCGTACACACGGTCGGACTTTGTTCGGACATTCCGACAACAAAATCCTAGGATTTTTTCTGACGGATGTTGGCTCAAACTTGTCTTGCATACACACGGTCACACAAAGTTGTCGGAAAATCCGATCGTTCTGAACGCAGTGATGTAAAACACGTACGTCGGGACTATAAACGGGGCAGTGGCCAATAGCTTTCATCTCTTTATTTATTCTGAGCATGCGTGGCACTTTGTCCGTCGGATTTGTGTACACACGATCGGAATTTCCGTCAACGGATTTTGTTGTCGGAAAATTTTATCTCCTGCTCTCCAACTTTGTGTGTTGGAAAATCCGATGGAAAATGTCCGATGGAGCCCCCCGGAATTTCCGACAACACGCTCCGATCGGACATTTTCCATCGGAAAATCCGACCGTGTGTACGGGGCATAAGAGGTTTATGATCCCCAGAAGATAGGAAACTGGTGTCAGAAAAGGTGCCCGAATGTAAAGGAGAAGCTGAGTAATGGATTCTTCATTGATGTGATATTTATTGGTCAGAATAGTATGAAAACACCGTCAACCTGTTTTGTGGCACTATACTGGCAACTTCCTGAGGATGGTGCATAAAACACTTTAAAAAGCTGTGATCTGTCTCTTGAGCTGTTTGTGATATTGTGCAACATAATTTACTCAAACATGTTAAAGGTCTTACTTACCTCCACTTTTCTTTGCACCAGTATAGCAATATTGCTAATGAGTTTGTTTATAAGTAGGGATGGGCTATCTGTTTGAGTCAAACATGAGTTCGACTCGAACATTGGCTGTTCGCCCGTTCACCGAACAGCTAACAATTTGGGGTGTTCGCGGCAAATTCGAAAAGCCGCGGAACACCCTTTAAAAGTCTATGGGAGAAATCTAAAGTGCTAATTTTAAAGGTTAATATGCAAGTTATTGTCATAAAAAGTGTTTGGGGACCCAAGTCCTGCCCCAAGGGACATGTATCATGTATAATGCAAAAAAAAGTTTTAAAAACTCCCGTTTTCGGGAGCAGTGATTTTAATAATGCTTAAAGTGAAACAATAAAAGTGAAATATTCCTTTAAATTTTGTACCTGGGGGGGGGGGGGTCTATAGTATGCCTGTAAAGTAGTGCATGTTTCCTGTGTTTATAACAGTCCGAGAGCAAAATTACATTTCTAAAGGAAAAAAAGTCATTTAAAAGTACTAGCGCTAGTGCCGGCTATTAATGAATTCTCGGTGCCAACAATACACATAAAAGTCATTGAAAGTCATTGAAAAAAAAATGCGTGGGGGTCCCCCAAAATTCAATTACCAGGCCCTTCAGGTCTGGTATGGATATTAAGGGAAGCTCTGTGCCAAAATTAAAAAAAAATGGTGTGGGGTTCCCCTCGAAAATCCATACCAGACCCTTCAGGTCTGGTATGGATTTTAAGGGGAACTCCGCATCAAAATTTAAAAAAAAAATGGAGTGGGGTTCCCCCAAAAATCCACACCAGACCCTTATCTGAGCACGCAACCTTGCAGGCCACAGGAAAAGAGGGGGATTCCTGTTGCATCAGAGGGGGGCGGGGTCACCCGTACATGTCACTGGCAAACCCCGGCATTTCCCCTTGTCAGAGGGGGACAGGGCCACGTGATGGGTGGCCCCGCCCTCAGCTACATAAGAGCTGTCAAGCTGGTGCCACGTCATTGGCTGGGTGCCTCCAGTGGAGGCAGGATCCTGTGCGTGTTCCTCGCTGGAGTCGCTGGAGATTATCCATCGCTGGAGATTATCCATCGCTGGAGATTATCCATCGCTGGAGATCGAGAATTGGATTACATTGCTGGAGTAGGAGCATGGATTTATTGGATTACATCACTGGAATCTCTTTTTTATTTTTTATTTTTAATAAAGGACTTGTCCCAAGCCGTCTCCTGTGGTTTTTTAACATTTTGACACTTTCTTTTTGTGAAATGGTAGGGGTACAATGTACCCCCTACCAATTCACATAGGGGGGGCAGGATCTGGGTGTCCCCTTTGTTAAAGGGGGCTTCCAGATTCTGATAAGCCCCCCGCCCGCAGACCCCCACAACCACTGGGCAAGGGTTGTGGGGATGAGGCCCTTGTCCCCATCAACATGGGGATATCCTCCCCATGTTGAGGGCATGTGGCCTGATATGGTTCAGGAGGGGGGGCGCTCTCTCGTCCCCCCTCTTTTCCTGCAGCCTGCCAGGTTGCATGCTCGGATAAGGGTCTGGTGTGGATATTTGGGGAATCCCACGCCATTTTTTTTTAAATTTTGGCATGGACTTACCCTTAATATCCATACCAGACCTGAAGGGCCTGGTAATGGAATTTTAGGGGACCACCACACATTTTTTTTCAATGCCTTTCAATGACTTTTATGTGTATTGTCAGGACCAACAATTCATTAATAGCGGGCACTAGCGCTAGTACTTTTAAATTACTTTTTTTCCTTTAGAAATGTCATTTTGCTCTCGGACGCTTATAAACACGGGAAACATGCGCTACTTTACACGCATACTATAGACACCCCCCAGGTACGAAATTTAAAGGAATATTTCAGTTTTATTGTTTCACTTTAAGCATTATTAAAATCACTGCTCCCGAAAAAATGCCTATTTTTAAAACTTTTTTTTGCATTGATACATGTCCCCTGGGGCAGGACCTGGGTCCCCAAACAGTTTTTATGACAATAACTTGCATATTAACCTTTAAAATGAGCACTTTTGATTTATGTGCGTGTCCCATAGACTTTAATTGTGTTCGCGTGTTCGAACAAATTTTTTGCCTGTTCGCATGTTCTGGATGCGAACCGAACAGGGGGGTGTTCGGCCCATCCCTATTTATAAGTCAATATGTTATGTTGTATATCCACTTTAAGACCAGCCTCGTTTTGGATTTTAGGTGTTTACATGTTTAAAACAGGTTTTTTTGCTAGAAAATTACTTAGAACCCCCAAACATTATATATTGTTTTTTTTCTAACACCCTAGAGAATAAAATGGCGGTCATTGCAATACTTTTTTTGCACCGTATTTGCGCAGCGGTCTTCTAAGCGCACTTTTTTTGGAAAAAATTCACTTTTTTGAAAAAAAAAATAAGACAACAGTAAAGTTAGCCCAATTTTTTTTTATATTGTGAAATATAATGTTACGCCAAGTAAATTGATACCCATCATGTCACGCTTCAAAATTGCGCCCGCTCGTGGAATAGTGTCAAACTTTTACCCTTAAAAATCTCCATAGGCGACGTTTAAAAAATTCTACAGATTGCATGTTTTGCGTTACAGAGGAGGTCTAGGGCTAGAATTATTGCTCTCACTCTACCGGTCGCGGTGATACCTCACATGTGTGGTTTGACCACCGTTTTCATATACGGGCGCTACTCACGTATGCGTTCGCTTCTGCACGCGAGCTCGTCGAGACAGGGCGCTTTAAATTTTTTTTTTTTTTTTTTATTATTTATTTTACTTTATTTTATTTATTTTTTCACTGTTTTTAAAAAAAAAAAAATTGGATCACTTTTATTCCTATTACAAGGAATGTAAACATCCCTTGTAATAGAAAAAAGCATGACAGGTCCTCTTAAATATGAGATCTGGGGTCAAAAAGTCCTCAGATCTCATATTTAGACTAAAATGCAAAAAAAAAAAAAAAAAAAAAAAAAAAAAAAGTCGTTTAAAAAAATGACACAAAAATAATTGTGCCTTTAAGAGACGTGGGCGGAGCCGTCGTAATGACGTCGCTCCGGCCGTCACATGGTATGGAGACGGGTGGGGGCCATCTTAGCCTCACTCGTCTCCATACCGAGGAAGTGACAGGACCCGATCGCCTCCGCCGCTACCGACGGCTCCGGTAAGCGGCGGAGGGTGCGGGAGAGCGGCGGGAGGGGGGGTGGCACCTCTCCCGCCACCGATAACAGTGATCTTGCGGCGAACCCGCCGCAGAGACCACGATTATCATGTACGGAACCGCTCACTGAAAAGATGGATACCTCGGTTGTGGCAGCAGCTGCTGCCGTTACCGAGATATCCATCTTCAAAAAAATGACGTATATATACAGTGAGCGGTCCGGAAGTGGATATTACATACTTCTGACTGCTACACTCCAAATCAGTGGCAGCTGGTGCTCAAAATTTTTTGGGGGGGCGCAAACAAACTGAAAAATTCTGAAAAATACTTTTAAAAAAAACATCAATTGCAGCATCACTGTGCCTATCAAATTCAGCCACTTTGCCCATCAAATGCAGTCACTGTGCCATCAATTGCAGCCACTGTGCCCATCAAATGCATCCATTGTGCCATCAATTGCAGTCACTGTGCCCAGCAAATGCAGCCACTGTGCCATCAAATGCAGCCACTGTGCCCATCATATGCAGCCACTGTGCCCATCAAATACAGCCACTGTGTCCATCATATGCAGCCACTGTGCCCATCAAATTTAGCCACTGTGCCAATCATATGCAGCCACTGTGCTCATCAAATACAGCCACTTTGCCATCAAATGCAGCCCCTGTGCCCATCATATGCAGCCACTGTGCCCAGTAAATACAGCCACTGTGCCCAGCAAATACAGCCACTGTGCTCATCATATGCATATTATAGCAAAAAGTAAAAGATATTGCTCTTTTTTCAAAATTGTCGCTGTTTTTTTGTTTATAGCGCAGAAAATAAAAACCGCAGAGGTGATCAAATACCACCAAAAAAAGCTCTATTTGTGGGAAAAAAAAGACGTCAATTTTGTTTGGGTGCAATGCCGCATGACCGCGTCAGTTAAAGCGACGCAGTGCCGAATCGCAAAAAGTGCTCTGGTCAGGAAGGGGTTAAAATCTTCCGGGGCTGAAGCGGTTAAATATTCCTCGCTCCTGCACTTTGTATGTCAAGTTGTATGTCATGCACTCTGATTCCTGCAGGCTATATGCTATACTGTACATTGTAAAGTTCTGACAAGTGCACTCTGTACAATATGTTGTATGCTACATTGTTTTGACTGCTGCACTTTAATTGCTTTGTTGTATGCTGCATATTCCCTTCACTGAACTTTGACTGCTGGTTTGTATGTTATGAAGCCTTCAATCCTGTATCCAATGGTTTAATATTTTTTTTTCTATGGTAGCACAGGCTGATTTACTAAAGGAGTTGAGAATTTTTACTTAAAATTGTGTAATAATTTACCTTACTTAGACAGAAATATGAAAAGCATAACTGGATATTCAAGGTGACTGAACAGAAATTTTCTTATTACATGACTGATGATTAAAGGGGATCTAGGAGAATGATGTGCACTAAGCTTGCTGTGCCATCCTGGGATATGCACATCACATAGTCCTTTCTTGACAAAAGAGGAGGGGGTAGCAGTGACAGAACTACCAGGAGTAGTCGGAGTCGGAGTAGTCAGAGTAGTTGCACTTGAGACTGGGCCTTGGCATTCCGCCTCTGTGGGGGGGCCCCAGGACCCAGCATCTCTCCCTGCATGTCCGGCTGTCAGTTCATTATGCAGTGGAGGGGTGGGAGAGAGCAATCTTCAGCTCTGTGGTGCCCATGAGCCGTGGGATCTCCCTCCGGGTATCAGTTCACTTTCCTCTATACAGTGCAGAGGGGAGGGGACTCCATAGTTGCCAACTGTCCCAATCTGGGGAGAGCACAAACTTCTCCCCAGCAGCAGATCAGGCAGCTCTCGGGTACACTCGCTCCTACTCCTGCAGAACATGCCAGTGGCGGAGCCTGCTGAGACTTGCATATTGATTGGGCTGGACTCGGGGAGGGGGTTTTGGCCAGCCTCGAAGGTGATGGTGCGTGGTCCACCTTCTGGTGCAGATGCGAGGCTCAAGCTGCATGGAGAGACCCTGTGAGAGATGAGCAGACAGTGGAGGATTCCAGGCTGTAAATGTGCAGCAGGTTGAGATTCTCTTAAATCAACAGATCTAGTAAGCAGCAAAGTGTGACCATATGAAGATGCTGAGGTTCCTTGGAGGGAACCTCAGTGTCTCCACCACCAGCCAGTGTAACATTTTGTTTTCAGTGATCAAGATTACAGATTTCATTGATTATTATTTTCACTAGGACATTGGGCCGTCAATGAAGATGTTCCTAATATGTATAAAGATGTAAAAAAATGCTAAGTCACCATATATACTGTGACTGTTTTTTATAGCTATTGTTAATGTGGACGTTGATATTTATTGGGGTTTATTAATATAGTTTATAATAAGCTCCAATAATAAATCCAAATAAATATCTCTACGTGCGCATTACCATGGAAGTAATATAAAAGTACAGTCCCAGTATATATGGGCACTTTAGCAATTGTTCACATCTTAATGCATATTATGATAGTATCTCAAATAGCATTTTAATGCCCTAGTGACAATAGTAATAGATACATGCAGTATCATCACTAGCCATGGGAGAATGTACTCCAAATCTATCATGGGGTGTCTATATTCTATATGCAAAATAGTGTATGTAATGCAGGGCTTCAATTTTGCGTGCAGTGCATGCAGTGAGCAGGTTTAAGTTCTATTTAAGCATGCCCTTTTGAACCATTTCCACTGCACAATGTAAATATTAGTATTATTTGCAATTTTTTGTGCCCTAGGGATGCACAGGTTTTTTAAATCCTAGCAACACTCCTGTCACCTCATCAGAAATCACATCAGGTTTTAAAAATGTCAATATATACACCATTCCACTCACTGTGTATAATTGTTAACATTATATTTAAATAAAATGCATTCTTAAAATGCAGATCCTTTTGTTGATCCATTTTTAACCATAATTCCATTTACCATAAGAATAAAAGGAGGAGCTCTGGCTGTGACCATAAAGTGAAAATTACAGTGTTGACCAATATGTCTTCAATAGACGGGGTACCTCCACAACTGTAATGCCCCGTACACACGGTCGGACTTTGTTCGGACATTCCGACAACAAAATCCTCGGATTTTTTCCGACGGATGTTGGCTCAAACTTGTTTTGCCTACACACGGTCGCACAAAGTTGTCGGAATTTCCGATTGCCAAGAACGCGGTGACGTCAAGCACGTACGACGAGACTAAAAAAGGCCGGTTCAGAACCAAGCGAGGCACCCTTTGGGCTCCTTTTGCTAATCTCGTGTTAGTAAAAGTTTGGTGAGAGATGATTCGCGCTATTTCAGACTCGTGGCTTTCAGATCGTTTTCTGCCGTTCAGTTTGTGCTTGTGGGCTTGTATCTGCTCTTCAGTGCGTGCAGTCAGTTCGTATTGGAGTTTTCTGTACGATCTTGTCCGCTCGTTGCTGTTTTTCAGGTCGCTCTTCACAGGCCTTGCTGTTCTTCAGTGCGTTCTGTTACTTCGTTCTGAGCAGCCGACCGTTTTCTAGCCATGTTGCGTATGCGTACTCCTCGTAGAGTTCGTGCTGTGCGGGGGCTTGGTGTTGGGGTCCTGACCTTGACACAAGTCCAGTCCATGAACAGGGTGGGGAGGAGTTCATGGACCAAGAATTGGTTGCTTCAGCGTGACCAGTTCTGTCATATGCCTTTGCTCCGTGAGATCCGTGAGAATAATCCTGATGATTTCAGGAACTTTCTCCGGATGACGGACCCCGTGTTTCACCGTTTGTTGGCTTCGCTGACCCCCTATATCAGCAGGCAGGATACCTGCATGAGGCAAGCCATCACTCCGGAGCAGAGGTTGGTCGCTACCTTGCGGTATTTGGCCACAGGGAGAAGCCTGCAGGACTTAAAGTTCTCGACAGGCATCTCCCCCCAGGCTCTGGGGATCATTATCCCAGAGACCTGTTCTGCCATCATCCAGGTCCTACAGAAGGAGTATATGAAGGTAAGATTTTTATCCTTTTATATCACATTTTATTGTATTGAATGTTTGATAATATATTGTATTTCTTTCCTCATTCCCTAATTACCATGATTGTAATATGCTGTGAATGTCCCCTTTGTCCTCATGCATGCTGGATTTTTATGTAATTATTATTTTAGGTCCTTCATACATATTTGCCCTTCAATAACCTCTCCAGCATGGTGTCTCCTGCCCTATATTCACCTCATGTAGTTACTTAACAATGTATTTTATCAGCTCCATAGTAGTGCTTTACCCCAAACACCTCCTAAAATGTTTTGAAATGTTATTTTTGCTTTAAATTCAGGCAGAGGGCCAGAGGCTTTTTTTTGTGGTGTCCCCAAATTTTTTGTAACCCTCCCTCCCCCAACTGCTAAGTCAGCTGATCCCAATTCTCTATCCTCAATCATCTATCTGCTGACTTTGCCTAACCCATACACACTATGCCCATCTCTTTACTGGTCAGATTTATGGATGAATTCCCCAAAGCATGTAGTGCAAGGGCCTGCCTGTATACTTTCCAATGGTACTGTTTAAAGTTTTTGTATCCTATTATTATCTTGATAGGTAATAGCAGAATGTTGAAATGTGCTCAAATGTGTACAGTGTGTATTTATATCTTTGTATTATGACACTTCTTACCTGTCCAGTGGGCTGCCAATAGTGTAACTAAGGAGGGGCTGTTCCAAGTAATACCCTGTATTTAGGCATTCATCTCTCAATGAAGTGAAGAGGGTTACCTGTCCAAGAGTTCCCCCCCCCCTATAATGTTAGAAATGGCCCATGAGAGGGGGGGGGGATATGATAGGTGTACCTTATACTTTGTTGTTGTTAAATTCCCCTTAATAAATGCTATCTGGAGGTTGACCCATAATGTTTGTGTCTAATCTGCTTGCCAGGTTTCTGTGAAAAAATAGTAATGTTTATTGTTTTTTCCTCAACAGTTTCCTTCAACGCCACAGGAATGGCAGACTGTGGCCTCCCAGTTTGCCCAGTGGTGGGACTTTCCTAACTGCGGAGGGGCAATTGATGGGAAACACGTCCACATCGTCCCACCACCCAACTCTGGGTCGTACTATTATAATTACAAGGGGTTTAATAGTATAGTGATGTTGGCGGTGGTGTCGGCTAATTACGACTTCTTGTATGTGGACGTGGGGAAGAATGGCCGGATGTCCGATGGTGGAGTGATCGCCCAGACGGAGTTCTACAGGCGTCTCCAGAATGGCAGCTTGGACTTGCCACCTCCAGAGGACAATGTTGAAGGTCTCCCATTTGTGTTCGTTGCTGATGAAGCATTTGCGCTGGGGGACCACCTGATGCGGCCATTCCCGATGAGGACCCTCACCCCGGAACAGAGGGTTTTTAATTACCGGCTGGCCAGAGCCCGAAGAGTGGTGAAGAACACATTTGGAATCCTAACCAGCCGGTTCCGATTATTTATGACACCCATCCATATGGCAGAGTATAAACTGAACCATATAATACTTGCCTGCTGTGTTCTCCATAATTTTCTACGAAAACATTCAGCCAACTATGCTGGCTCAGTTGGGCCTGAGGCCGGAATCCCAAATACATCAACAATGACGGCACTTGAAAGCGGCCGTCCTGGCTTGCCCTCCCTGAATGCCCGTGATGTCCGGTTACGATACCTGGAGTTCTTTGCGGGTAGGGGGGCTATCAATATGCCAGACAATATGTGACACCTTTTTCAAATAAAAAACAACCCAAAGAAATTCTTCGTGGACATTTACTGCTTGTGTTTGTTTTAGCTGACCCTGACAGAAATGTGTTGAGTGCAGAAAATGTCGTGATTGGGTAACCTTATAAAAAACAGTGTTGGCTGGTACTTCCTAAATGCAAAAACACATTTCACTACAAGTGCACTTGCAACTGCACTGAACCTGCACTTGTAGTGCAAAGAGGATTTGCCCTTAGGAAATAACCCCCATTTGTGCATAAAACAACAATTACATCACCCCAAAAGTGTTGTAGTGTTGAGACAATAATCCACACATTCTTGAGTAAGGCACTTTTTTATACCTGCACAATCACATGCGCATTTACCAAAGGTTTTTAAAACAAACCAACATGTTTGTTGTATAACAATGTTTGCAGTAGCATTATGAAAAATCAAAATATCCATTTCAGATAAAACAGGCCTGTGTAAAACCAACAAGAAAGCCAAAAACTTGAACTTACAAAGTTCACATTAGGTAAAACCTGAAGGCTATATCAGACATCAGTATTTAGGAACTGGGTTTGATATAGCGTTCAGATGGGGGGAAATCACCCCTGGAAAAGCCAAATTTGGAAGATGCACACCAATTTACAAATGTCCACATGTGCTAAGGGGTTGCCCCCCAAAACGCGTCCATTGATCTCCCGTGATGGCAGATAGCACATGTTGGCACACTGTGTGCATCCTCCAAATTTGGCTTTTCTAAACAGTGAAAAAAGTTTGGTACGATAAAACAGGTGATTTTGTGGGGTTTAAATTCGCCCCAAAACATCAATGATGTTATTATTTTTTTAATAACATCACTGATTTTTTGCTGTATGTTGTGCAATTCGAGATTACACCCCATGATCTCCCCGATCAGTATCTGGGCACTTTCAGATGTAAAGCGTTCTGGATCCCTCACATCACGATCACCTAAAACGAGATAAAGAACAAAAAAAAGGTCTCAAAAATCTGCCACCATCCATCTCTTTTACCTGAGTCTGTGGTCACAGACACTCACCTGTTGTGGTGCCAATCTCCACCACATCTTCTTCTTCCTCCTGCTCTTCTTCTTGTGTTGGTATTTCCCCTTCTTCCAGAGGTGGGGGGTCTCTGGTCTCCTCAGATGAGGGGTGTCCTCCGAGTCTTTTCTCCCCTATGTAAAACAAAAATGGTATACTTAGCACACAGATACTTGATGGCAGAACTATAGAAATAGGAAACATTGCTTGGAAGTGGGGTACAATTGTCTATTTTAGCCGAGTTCCAAGATGTATATTTTTTATTGCCCTTTGTCAAGCTGCAATACTTTACCTGTTTGGTACAAGCTTCACAGATGGAGACCCCCCTATAGTATACACTGGAGCACCTGTGTGGCCCCCCTAATAAAAATGGTGTTCTTGTGTCCCACACTAGTGCTCCAGTGTCCAGATGTGAAAACAGCTGCTCAGTGTCCTCTCCTTACACACAATCTAGTTGGCATTTCATTCTAGTAACAAACCCATCTACACAAACAAATATTTGGCATCCAAGTAGGCCCCAAAAAAATGTGGGAAAATGCATATGGCCTAAACAATGGTGTTCTAGAGGCCGAAAGAAAAATGTTTGATACGAACGAATAATGGGCCCATGAACATTAAAGTTGCCCTTTTAAACGTTACAATTAATAAAAGCATATGGAGCAGCACGAACGGAATAAAGACAGAAAGAATAGGAACACAGCACAACTACTTACTTTTTTGCAGCACTCTCCGGATCTTTCGGTACTGCTCTGGCTCTCTCAACTTCAGGTCCGACCACCGTTTCCTGAGCTGATCTTTTGATCTTCGGACCCCAAAATTCCTCTCAAGACTCCTGACCACTTTCGCCATGATCTTGGCCTTTCTGATGTTGGGGTTGGGGTAAGGCCCATATTTTCCGTCATAGTCGGACTTCCTCATGATGTACACCATCTCCAACATCTCCCCAAACGACATATTTGTGGCCTTAAAACGTCTCCTTCTGGATCGTGACGTGCCTGGATCCGGGCTTTCCTCCTCCTCGTTGCTAGAATTAGCACGCACCTGCTGTAACTCCGCCATCATGCTCTTCCCCCACTGCGCCGAACGAAAAGGGGCGGGGAATAGACTAGAAAGAACGTCAGGGGCGGGCGGAGTTACACACATGTGCAGTGTGTATAAAGCGTAACACGCGTGCGTATTACGTACGATCTGTGAGCGGAGGAAGGAGCATTGGACGCGCCGATCGTAAGAACGAAGGTAAGAGACAAACTTGTGCCTATACTGCTTCTAGATTGAGGCCTATATTGTAACAAGATTAGGAGAGTTTTGTCTGACATTAGGCTTTGTCTTGTGTTGTGTCTTGCAGTGAACATGGATATCTTAATGAGAGATACTGACTTCATGTCACTATTCATTGATATGCTAAGTGAGCTGCCCTGTCTGTGGGAGATTACCCACCCCCATTTCAAGAACCAAGCAAAGAGGAAGGCAGCACTGGTGCAATTGTGTGAAATTGTGAAGCAGGTGATCCCCACGGCAGACATCACCTATTTAAAGATTTTCATTGGTGGCCTGAGGAGCACATATCTGAGGGAGCGCAAGAAAGTCCTGGATTCACAGAGATCCGGAGCAGCAGATGACATCTATGTCCCCAGGATGTTGTACTACGACAGGCGCGCACTTTCTGGCAGGCCAGACTGAATCCAGGCCATCCCTCTCAAGTCTTCCTTCCACGCTTCCTTCCCGTCCGGCTGAGGCTTCTGACGCCCAACCTGGGCCTTCCAGGCCATATGTGGAGGAGCCCAGATTGAGCCAGGTATAGCATTCCTTTTAAATATTTCTGCTTGTCCAATCAATGATGTTAACTAGATGTTAGTTGGGAGTACTAATTTATGATTGTGATTGATGATGCAAAAACTAAAACCATGTCCCTTTTTCATACACAGGGAAGTCTCAGCCAGGAGGTGGCCGGGCCGAGCCGGCTGGCTGATATCAAGGTCCCTCCACCCCCCCTGAAAACAGAAAGTGGCAGTAGGAGGAGTACCCTAGAGGAGGCGGCTATCAGATTCTTCTGGAGGGCTACAGAGGTCCTGGGAGCACCCCACACCAGGCAGGAGAACATTGCTGCATTCATAGCATCTAAAATGCAGAGGATGGAGGAGGGCCAAAAAGCCATGTGTGAGGCCCTCATATTGGAGGCTCTGGAGAAAGGTATGAGGGGCCAAATTACACCTGACACACATCTTTGGGATGGTCCTCCTCCTGCAGGTCCTCCTCCTCCTCCTCCTCCCTCTCCTCCAGGTCCCCCCAGTCCTCCTCCAGGTCCCCCCAGTCCTCCTCCTCCTCCAGGTCCTACTCCTCCTCCTGCCACATCTCCAACTGCACAGCCACAGCCGGGAAGGAAGCGTGTAAGGAAGACCAGACAGTGATTGCCCTGGGTTCAGTCTGGTTGGCCAAAAAATGCAGCCTCTTGTGGTACCACAGCCTGGGGACAGAGATGTCATCTGCTGCTATCCGAGTCTCTGTGAATCCCGGACCAGACTGCCCTCCCTTATATATGAACTCCTCAGGCCACCAATTTTGAGGTTTAAGAATTGTTGTCTGCCGTGGGGGTCCCAGGCTTCACTAATTTCTCCTGTTGATCCAGTGTTGCCTTCCTCTTTGTTTGGTTCTGAGCCCTTAATAAAGGATTTTTGTTTTGAATTATACTCTCCTATGTGTTTTACTTCAAGATGATGGTTTGTTTGTGAGGATTCAGGTACATTTCTAATATACAATGTGAAATGAACAAGGGACACCAACAACAAAAAATCTCATGGAGATTAAATAATAAAAGATATCAATGGTGTTGGGGTAACTTGACACACAAAACACACACAAAAATATTCTGGAGTAAAAATAAAAATAACATTGAACAAAGATCAGCCTTGGAAAAAATCCAAACATTACAGAAAAAAAAAGGCTTAAAAACCAAAAAAAAAAAAAACATAAAAAATATAAAACTGTCAGATGTGACAACTAATAACAATATATTGAGGGAATCCCACTAAAAAAACACAAATAAAACTTTGTGAGAAGTGTGTGTGAATATGAGCAGCAAAACTACTTAATTCTTGTCACATTATAAAGAAGAAGAGAGTGCGCTGTATTAAACCATTTTTTACATTGCAGCGTGACGAAAGTGCTGTATCCATTGCGAACGCTAAGTTTACCAGAACGAGCTGTCCCGTGTCGGAATTTCTTCTTAGCATGCGTGGCACTTTGTGCGTCGGAACAGGCCACACACGGTTGGAATTGACGCGATCGGATTTTGTTGTCGGAAAATTTTATCTCCTGCTGTCCAACTTTGTGTGTCGGAAAATCCGATGGAAAATGTCCGATGGAGCCCACACACGGTCGGAATTTCCGACAACACGCTCCGATCGGACATTGTCCATCGGAAAATCCGACCGTGTGTACGGGGCATAAGGGTCAAAGTATAAAAGCAAAGCAAAGAGTATGGAGAACCGACTATGGTATATTTTGTGATAAAAGCATTTATTGAAGCAAATGTACAAACTATTGATTTAAAGACAAATTTGCCCACCCTACCAGACACCAGTAAAAAATGGTTTTAAAAAAAAGACAATTGTCATACAAATAAGCACAGCAGGATTCCAAACACTTCTGCAAAACAGATATCTATATAAGACTACACACTTCCTTGTGGTTAGCGCCTAGGGGTACTGGGTTGCTAAAGCACTACTTGTTCCGAATAGAGTTAATGGTAGGCTAATTGCAACACTAATATCTCCTAATCTTCCAAAAAAAAAAACGTGTTTCACGGCTCCTGGCTAGCAACAGATGAATTGGAAGTGCAAATAAACCACACCATCAGCTGCAGTCTGCCACAAAAGGCTAATAAATCAGATGGAGGGTGATGATACATTTCCAGCAGGCAGGGTGATTTTTCCTGCTCAATACAAGATGCATCCAAAAATCCTAATGGAATTGGAGCAAAGATCATGGAGAGTTCTGTTTCACAGCTTGCATGGAACATCCTTGAACATGTATGCAGGATAGACAGATTTCTCAAGGACCTGTTTAAGGAACATAACATTTTTATAATAAAATCTCTAAATAGAAAATGGGATATCCTTTCTCTAGAATCTTACATTAGCAATAAAATTATCCCTAGGGTACTAAGGGAAAGTTTGAACATAGGAAACGACGAGGATAGAAAGGTAATTAATCTATCAGAATTTAAACTAGAAGAAATACATATTACACTCCTAAGTAGAGGTCTGTCCTTCTCACCAGTAGAACGGATGGACCACTTTGAAGTCTATAAGGACTTGTGTTTATTCCTTAGGAGGGTTAATTACATACTATTATTCTCTGAAAAAGAGAATTTAGTCTAAAAAGAGGAGGTAGACGAAGCACAGATAAGGAAACCTTGGAGGCTCTTGTTTCCCTACTTGAAGAGGGAGGAGAATCTCAAGAAGGAGATTGAGCTAGTAACTGACCCCTGGAAAAGGAAATCCAATTTAAAAATCAGATCCATATCCATGCCAAAGTTTGGAAAGAACAAGTGGCCAGGGGTCTTTTCAGATCTCGTACAGGATGACCAGAAATATGTAAACTAGCAAAATATGATCTTTGACAACCTCACCCCTGATGAATGTAGGGCTCTACGTGAATTGCAAAATGCTGAGTTGCTTGTCATTAAGAAGAGTGACAAGGGGGGAATGTGGTGTTGCTATCAGAAGATATGTACGAAAAGGAGGAATGACAACCTTTGGCCGATAACCTTACATACAAAAAATTAGACTCTATCCCAGAGTGGGCGAACTTGCCTTTAAATCAATAGTTTGTAGATTTGCTTCAATAAAGTCTTTTATCACAAAATATACCATAGTTAGTTCTCCATATACAACTCTTTGCTTTTATACATAATTCCATTTACTTTGGGTGGAAAAAGCATTGCTTGGAGCAGTGGTGTAGCTAGCACATCTGGCACTCAGGGCTGGACATTTTTTTGCACCCTTCCCAAGAAAAATGGTATGTGGCAATATAGCAGCACCATGCCAACACTGTGGGTGTGGTCAGATTGCATCATAAGTGGGAGGAGCTTGAAGAGCCACATGTTTTCATGACTGTGCCAAAAGCGAAAATGTAGCAGACAGTACACACCTCTGTATACTCATTTTAATTAAATAAAACAGTTTTATTGCATATCCTTTACTATACACAGCTAACCTTAAAGTGATATTAAAGTCTTGTTTTTGTTTTGTTTTTTTGTAAATAATAAACATGTTATACTTACCTGCTCTGTGTAGTGGTTTAGCACAGAGCAGCTTGGATCCTCCTATTCTTAGGCCCCTCGCAGGCACTCCTGGCCCCTCCCTCTTTCTGGGTGCCCCCACAGTAGGCAGCTTGCTATGGGAGCACCCAAGCAAGTACGCTCCTGGGCTGTGGCTATGTGTGTACATTCTCACACATAGCCATGGCTCGACTCCACTCCCTTCCTCTTCTGATTGGCTCACTTTCTGTGATTGACAGCAGTGAGAGCCAATGGCTCCAGCTGCTGCCAAAAGCCAATCAGGAGTGCGAGTCCCCAGACTGCCAAGGCTCTTGTGGACATCGCTGGATCGAGAGGGGGCCCAGTTAAGAATTAGGTGGGACGGTTGCACACAGAAGGTTTTTTCTTCATTTATAGAATGCATGAAGAAGAAAAAGCTTGTGCTTTTACAACCACTTTAACAAAGAATGTGCTGAACTTAGAATGCTGTAGTCAGGAGTAAGAATTGTAAAACACAGTGAGGGGAAGGGATGTCTTGGGATTAGATATAGAGAGGCCTGTGATATTATGGTGGGATCTGATAATCTCTTCTAATGGTTCCATGAGAAGTGTAAAAATTATTGGTGATAAGGGGCATCCTTGCCCTGTCCCATCGGTTATGTGTATTGGTTTGGAGGTAATCCCTGAAGTAAGTACAATAGCCGAGGGAGTGGAGTAGAGGGATAAAATGGCTGTTTGTATCCATCCCGTTATTCCAAAAGTATTAAGTACTGTCTTAAGCTATCCCCAGTGGACCCTATCGAATGCCTTCTCCGGATACAGGGGTAAAAGCAGAGAAGGCGTTCGAGAGGATCCAGCCTGTGAAATCAGGTTGATAAGGCGTCTAGTGCCATCAGGGGCTTGATGTCTGGGTACAAAGCCCACTTGGTCCGGGTGGATGAGGTGAGGTAGAATTTTTTGTAGTCTAAGAGGTAGGAGTTTGGCAAATAATTTTACATCGGTGTTGAGAAGGAATATGGGTCTATAGTTTGCAGGACTAGTAGGATCTTGGAAAGGTTCCTGAGGACAAAGCAAGATTGAAGACTGATTGTAGATATGGGGCAGTTTCCTTGGAAAGGTGTTTATAGTATTCATTTGAGAAACCATCATCACCTGGAGATTTATGGTTGGGTAGTTTGTTAGCTAAACAGATTTCCTGGGTTGTAAATGGTTGGGAATCGAGTTGATCCCTAGTAAGGTTAGGGAGTTGTACCTTGCGTAAAAATGCATTAATAAGCACTGGTGATGGTTGAGGGGTAGATACGTCATTTCAGAGGTCATAGAGGCACTGATAGTAATTCGCAAAGGTATTGTCTATGTCTTTAGGGTTAAAAAAGGCGTTATGATTTAGAGGGAGGGTGAGGGTAGCTATTGTTTGCTTGATCTGTTTTGTTTTCACTTTTCTAGCCAACCAAGCCCCCGCCTTGTTGTGTAAACCATAATAATTGGCTTTGAGGAATTTAAGGTGGTTTTCATGCTTGTAAAAAAGTAGAGACCACAACTGCTGTCTGTCCTGGAGAATATTTTGTGTAACACAAAAAATAAAGTTAAAGGAATACTGTGCTGTGAACCTGCAACCTAGCAGCCAGCACAGCTTGTAGACGAAAAGCAAAAACTGTGAATAAATAAGTGCAGCGCTAAGGTTGCAAAAAAGCAAATTTGCATAAATTATATAAATGTGACTTAAACATAAATATACCAAATAAACAGAGATTCATACATAGTGAAATGTGAATCGACCAAAGAAAAAGTGAAATTTCTGAAAAAATACAGATATGGTGAAAAATGTGCTAGTATGGTGACTTTACCATAAATCAGGTGAGAGATAGAAATTAGGGTGTTAATATTAAACAGAAACACATCAAATAACCGAGGATTAACACATAATGAATGTGAGTCCAAACTCAGAAAAAATGAGAATAATTTATGACAAATGTGCTAGTATAATAATGTGCTAGTATAACAACTGCACAATAAACAAAGTCCAAAAAACGAAAATAGTGATATGTAAAGTCCAAAAAAATCCAATTAGATGTGCAGTCCCGTTAAAAAAGAAACATAAAAAAATGCTGGTATAATGAAAAATGTGCTAGTATGGTGACTATACCATAAATTGGGTGAGATTTAGAAATTGGGGTGTTAATATTGAACAGAAACACATCAAATAAACAAGGATTAGCACATAATAAATGTGAGTTCAAACTCAGAAAAAATGAGAATAATTTCTGAAAAATGTGCTAGTATAATAATGTGCTAATATAACTGCACAATAAGCATCGCTTATAAAGTAAAAATGACTCCAGAACTTGCTAAATGCCGGAAATGGCTCCACATGACATCCCTTCCGGTTCCTGTGTCGCGATCCCGGAAGGAAATGGATACCTATATATTCCAGGTCAACATTATGTGCGTGTCTCCATAGTATATGATGTACATAACATAAAATAAAAGGCAGATAAAGTACAGTGCACAGCCCTGCAATTACAAAATGTCCTTATTTCGAACCAACACTTCCTGGTAATGAAAATGAGGCTTGGTTTGGTGATATCTGTCATACAATGTCACCAAGCATCATTATGAAAACGAGTCTTGGAATTGTGTAATGGCTATCAAATAGGCCAGACAACCCTCACTATGAAAACGAGGCTTGGTTAGCTGGTGTCCATTTAATATGGGAACCCAAGCCTCATCATGAATATTGAAGGTGACTTCATTATGGCTACAGCTGACATCGCTTCCTTGTACACCTGCATTCCCCATCAGAGAGGAATGGAGGCTGCACAGTAATTTTTGAAGAGACGTCACTCTCGCCACCCCCAGGTTGATTTTATTTTGGAGTTATTCGATTTTGCCACCCACCGCAATTATTTTTGGTTTGATGGCCGTTTCTATTCACAGCTCAAGGGTGTGGCGATGGGAGTGAAATTTGCTCCCAGTCTGGCCAAACTTTTTATGGCCAAGTGGGAGGAGGATGTCGTCTATGCCCTGGCCCATCCACATTTGGCTTTGTGGGCCAGGTACATTGACGATGTCCTCTTCCTATGGGCTGGCACCTCAGAATCATTGGAAGAATTCTTTCTGACACTTAATGATAATGATCGAGGTATTGTTTTAACTTACCAATCCAGTTCTTCCAGAATCAACTTTTTGGATCTTGTGATTGAAAGATCGGAACAACATTTCATATTAAATACCCACTTTAAACCTACTGATAGGAATGGGTTTATACCCACAGACAGTTGCCACCACAAATCGTGGTTGAGCTAAGTTCCTAAAAGCCAGTTTCTGCGGCTTCGCAGAAACTGCACTGACACTGCCACCTTCAAGTCCCAAGCTAACATCTTGAGGGAGAGATTCCTGGACAAAGGTTATGATCAGGTCGACGTAGATAGAGATCTTTCTACAGTTCTAAATACCGATCGAGATTCATTGCTGGCAGACAAACCTCAGCGAGAAGGTGATGACAACTTTAAATGGTCATTCCTGACTGGGTTCTCAACCCAATATAAACAGAACAAAGACATTTTTGAACGGCACTGGGGAATTTTGAGGAATCACAAAATACTTGGTCCTATTCTACCTGAGAGACCCAAGGTCATTTACCGGGGTGCACCCTCACTTAAAAGCAAGATTGCACCATCTATCATCAATCCCCCAGTTAGACCCACATTTTTTCACAACTGGACAGGTTATTACCCCTGCAAAAAGTGTCTGGTCTGCCATCACAACTCCTGTGGTCGTAGAGCAACCAAGGAATTTAGCTCTAAGGTAACTGGTCGATCTTATACCATCAAGCATTTCTGTACTTGTGCTACAACCCATGTGGTATATTTACTGACTTGCCCTTGCGGGAAGCAATATGTCAGTAGAACTATACGAACATTTACGGCTACAGTTACTGAACATATCAATCTAATAAAACTTGGTAGTACTAAACATACAGTTCCTCGCCACTACCGACAACACCATGCACGTGACCCTACAGGGACTCAATTTCTTATTATTGACAGATACATTGCCCCATGGAGGGGTGGAGCTAGGAGGAAAGGGGTATCCAGACTAGAAACCTTCTGGATCTATGAATTACAGACCCACCATCCACAGGGAATGAACGTAAAGTGGAACATTAACTCTTTTTTAAATAGAGCTTAATTGCCTACTTTTGCTCTGAGATCACCTGGAAGCCCCCCCTCCCCTCCTTTTTTTACGAATTTTTCAACATACAAATTTATTTTATTATTTATTTGTGTATATGGGCTATTTCTAACCCACTCTCTATTGTTGTTAACAATGTTATTTTTAAGTTTTTCATTTAACTCTTGGAGTGGGGTCTTTTTTGTCTATATTTGGTTTATATTTAGTTATCGGTATTTATTTTATTTGATTTCTGACAGCTGACCTCAGACCTTGCCGCTGCCGCTGTTGGACTTACATCCAATAGAACACCTTGATCCTTTAAGCTGGGTTTAGCATCAATAACTTAATCATATGCACTTTCTTCATTCTGTGGGAAGGGTGGACATTTTTTCTGTTATTGTGATTTACTCTCTGCTGATTGGCTCGGGACGGCATGTGAACAGCCCCTCTGTGTATACGGCGAGGCTTGGTTACTATGCTATTATGTTTATCTCACCGAGTCACACGGAGGTTACTATATCAAGCCTCGTTTTCATGATGAGGCTTGGTTTCCCATATTAAATGAACACCAGCTAACCAAGCCTCGTTTTCATAGTGAGGCTTGTCTGGCCTATTTGATAGCCATTACACAATTCCAAGCCTCGTTTTCATAATGAGGCTTGGTCACAGATATCATCAAACCAAGCCTCATTTTCATTATCAGGAAGTGTTGGTTCGACAAAAGGACATTTTGTAATTGCAGGGCTGTGCACTGTACTTTATCCGCCTTTTATTTTATGTTATGTACATCATATACTATGGAGACACGCACATATTGTTGACCTGGAATATCTAGGTATCCATTTCCTTCCGGGATCGCTACACAGGAACCGGAAGTGATATCATGTGGAGCCATTTCCGGTGTTTAGCAGGTTCTGGGGTCATTTTTACTTTATAAGCGATGCTGTTGCAGGGGGTCCACACCCCAGATGATGACCGTGGAGTTGAAACGCGTCGGGTGGACCTCCTGTTTGCATCGCACTTTGTTATACACATGCTTTTTTCTACTCTTCCAAATGTGAGTGTTTTATTCTATTTTTAATAAATATACTTTTTTATACGGTATCACACTATGTTAGCCCATCTTTTTATTGCATGATATATCCCTCCTGGCATTTACCTTCCACCCTCCTCACGATGATTGGAGCCTTCAAGTCACTATTCAGTGACAGTCCAAGGTCGATTGATTGATACAGATTGAGGACCAGTTGTTTCCAACAGATGTGTTCAACCTAATAAGCTCTGCAGACTTGGGTGGTGTAAGCCCCGCCAAGTCAATAAGATCTGGTAAGTCTCTCCCTGTTTATGGTGGTGGTACTTCTGTTTTTTCCTTCACAGTTCATACCGGTGATTGGAATCCCCCATATGTCTAACGGGACTGCACATCTAATTGGATTTCTTTGGACTTTACCATTCACCATTTCTGTTTTTTGAACTTTGTTTATTGTGCAGTTATACTAGCACATTATTATACTAGCACATTTTTCAGAAATTATTCTCATTTTTTCTGAGTTTGAACTCACATTCATTATGTGTTAATCCTTGTTTATTTGATGTGTTTCTGTTCAATATTAACACCCCTATTTCTAACTCTCACTTTATTTATGGTATAGTCACCATACTAGCACATTTTTCATTATACCAGCATTTTTTTATGTTTCTTTTTTAACGGGACTGCACATCTAATTGGATTTTTTTGGACTTTACATATCACCATTTTTGTTTTTTGGACTTTGTTTATTGTGCAGTTGTTATACTAGCACATTATTATACTAGCACATTTTTCAGAAATTATTCTCATTTTTTCTGAGTTTGGACTCACATTCATTATGTGTTAATCCTTGTTTATTTGATGTGTTTCTGTTTAATATTAACACCCTAATTTCTATCTCTCACCTGATTTATGGTAAAGTCATCATACTAGCACATTTTTCACCATACCTGTATTTTTTCAGAAATTTCACTTTTTCTTTGGTTGATTCACACTTCACCATGTATGAATCTCTGTTTTTTTAATATATTTATGTTTAAGTCAAATTTATATAATTTATGCAAATTAGCTTTTTTGCAACCTTAGTGTTGCACTTATTTATTCACAATATTTTGTGTAAGCTGGGGGTCTGGTTTAATTTTGTTATCTCGTTCTTTTAAAGTTATGGAATTGAGCAAGTCTGCAATCTGCTTCATCCTCCGTTTTTTAACATATGAAGCCATTTTGATCAGTACCCCTCTCTTTTACACCTTATAAGTGTTCCACAATGTGAATCTATTGATTTCAGGAGTGTCATTGTAGTTAAAGAAGTTCTGATGTTCTTGCACAATCGTTTGGCACAGTAGCTTGTCCTCCAAAAGGGAGGTGTTCAGTCTCCAGAGAGGAGGGGTGAGTTACAGAGTTTGTCATAAAATTCTAGAGTAATCGGGGCATGATCTGACCAAGATATTGTGCCAATGTCCGAGCTCAGAACATTTTTGAGGCATCTTTTCCCAGTAAAGAAAAAATCAATGTGGGAATAAGAAGAGTGTACAGCTGACAAGAACGTATAGTCCTTCTGAGCCTTGAACACACCTCCACACTTCGTACAATTCATACTTCTCGAGCAGGGGCACAATAGAGTGTACGGGTCTCCTGGCATGGGTAATGGAGTCCATAGAAGAATCCAAGTCAGCGTTGAAGTCTCCACCCAGAATGACTGTGCCTTGTACTACTTACGAGACATTGGTAAACAAGGGGGCAAGGAATTTCCATTGTTTAGTGTTAGGAGCATACAGGTTGACAAGCGTATAGGTTGCTTGGTTCAGTTCGCAGATAAGAATTATATACCTGCCTTGGGGTTCTTGAATAGTGCGGATGTGACAAAACATGACTGAGTCCTTAATAGCAATGAAGACTCCACATGCTTTTTTGGGGTCATTAGCTGTGTACAGATGGGAGTAGCATTGGAAATTCAATCAAGGGCATTTGTGGGCAGCAAAATGAGTTTCCTTGGCAAAAATGATATCCGCTTTAAGGGAATGGAGTAGTGTGCTTAAAGGGGCTATTGAGGCCCTTTGAGTTTATGGACATAAACTTCAGAGGCATGGTAGAAGTTGCTTATATGCTGGGATAATGCAATGCAAGGATATATTGTAATACTGAAGGTGAGGAACAGAGTACCTGTGCGATGGAAACTTAGTAATACGGAGAGTAGTTCTGCTTGCGGAAACAGTAGTGGTGTAGTTCATATCCATCTTGATGCGTAGCAAATTCTTGATGTCAGAAATCCACGTAGGTAGTGCAGTCAATAATCCATGTCCATTTGTAGCTGGAGACACATCATAGGCAGTGACTAGGTGGGCAGAGGGTGCTAGAAAAAAAAAAGAATAGGAAAGAAAGGAACAGTAACAACATGTGTAAAATGCACCTGTTAAACACAGGTACAATGGGCAGCTTAGGTTGCTGTGGTAACTTAGGGGGTAGGCAGACCAGTAGTGCAATGCACTAGGTACTGGTAGAGGAGGACAAACCAACCATTTGGTCTCCATGCCTCACGCTACTAAGGAGCAGTATTGATAGGGAGAGGCTCATTACTGATTTTGGAGAACAGTTTAGGTCCACTCTGTGTCCAGACATTCTGGGGTGGGTTGAGCAGGAGGTTGTGCATCTGGAGCGAGTAATTGCCATTGTTTGAAGAGCGGAATGCCTTTTTCCACGCTGTATATAGGGAATAGTTTGCAGTGCTGGGTGATGAGTAGCTTTGTGGGGAATTCCCAATGGTATACAACGCTATTGCTGCACAGAATCTTTGTGAGTGGGGTAAGCTTCTTTCTGTTCAATGCGGTCTGCTGTGATATATCTGTCTATAACGAGATACCAATAAATTTGTCTGGGACTGCTGGGTTTTGTTTGGCTGCCGCCATGACTCGCTCTTTCACATGATAATAGTGAATGCGTGCCAGGGTCTCTCTAGGTGTTGTGTCAGGTAAAAATTTTGGTTTAGGTATGCAGTGGGCCTTGTCAACACATAGTTCAATATCATTCAGAGATGGTATTAGGGCTTTCAAGTGGTTGTAAACCCTTACAGACCACTTTTTGCTACAGGTAAGCCTATAATAAGGCTTACCTGTAGCTACCCAGGATATCTCCTAAACCTGCACGGTTTAGGAGATATTCCCTGTATTTGTATGTGCCGACGTCATCAGCACATGCGCACTGCAGCAAACTGAAGCAATGGCTAGTACGTGCCATTGCTTCAGTTAGACTGTGCCATTTCTGGTGGCTCCCGTGATGTATGCGCGGGAGTGACGTCATCGCGGCTCCAGCCAATCACAGCGTCTGAGCCGCGATAACCAGAAGTAACCCCCGGGAGTGATGTCGCCGACCAGTGCTGTGTATGGGCACCGCAGCAAGGGCTTAGATCTCAGGTGAGTATTACATAATGAGCTAGTATACTATGCATACTAGCTCATTATGCCTTTGTCTTGCAGGTGTTAGTTTTTTTGTTTTTTTTCAAAAGTGGGTTTACAACCACTTTCATGAGGCATTGAACAAATTTGGTGGAAAAGATTCAGGGATCCCTGTGAACTTAATATTGTTCCGCCTCGAGCGGTCTTCTAAATCCGCTATTTTATTTTGAAGGTGTTGCATCTCTGATTCCTGATCAACATATGCGTCAACGAGATCATTGTGAGCAGTATAGAGATCGGCCATTTTAGATGCTAGGTGTTGGATTCGATTAGTTTGAGTTTGAACCGTATTGTTTAAAGATGCAAACATATCTGAGAAGTCATGAATCAGGGTGTTTCTGAGGGATAAAAGCACATTTTTCATAGTGTTCTCGGATATGGCTTGGTCTGTGACTGGGAATCCATTAATCAAGGGCTCTGAGTGTGCGCCTTGTGTGTAGATCTGTGAGGTGACATGCTGCAGCCCAGGGGAGAACTCCTCTCCCTCCCTGCACTGCCTGGTTTTGGGGCTGCGCATAGTGGGGATAGAGGGGGGTGAGAGCTCTCCCAGCTCCTCCTAAAAGCAGAGGCATGACTCACTGCATTGTGCCTGCCGAGATGAGAGCTGGTCGCTGCGCTGGAGCAGGTGCCGGCGCCATCTTGTCTACTTGCGGTGCCACCATGGGATAGAAGTCCATGAGGTGCTGGTGATGTTTGTTAGCCTTCCTCCTCTTAGACATGGCTGCCTGGGGTGACCACCAGATCGATGAGTGGTATCAGGGCTTGGGGAACCCCTCCTGGATGTCGCTGTGCAGTTGCTTGAGCATGAGGCAGCTGGAGCTCTCAGCTATGCGGCCATCTTCCCCGCCGGCCGGACACGCCCCCCTCCAAAAAAAAGTTTTATCCACTTACAGACCAGAAGATTTTCCTGCTTAATGACCAGGCCATTTTTTGCGATATGGCACTGTGTCACTTTAACTGACGATAGAACAGTTGTGCACCGCTGTAGCCAAACAAAATCGTCCTTTTTTTCCTACAAATAGAGATTTCTTTTGGTTGTATTTGATCACCTCTGCGGTTTCTATTTTTTTCGCTCTAAACAAAAAAAGAGCATCAATTTAAAAAAAAAACAAACATATTTTTTACTTTTTACTATAATAAATTTCCCAAAAAACGTTTTTAAAAAACAAATTTCTTCATCAGTTTAGGCCAATATATATTCTTCTACATATTTTTGGTAAAAAAAATCATGATAAGCGTGTATTGATTGGTTTGCGCAAAAGGCTTAGCGTCTACAAACTATGGGAACGATTTATGGCATTTTTATGGCATTTTTATTATTTATTTATTTATTTATTTTTACTAGTAATGGCAGTGATCTTTTTAGCAGTACTGTGACATTGCGGCAGACAGATCGGACACTTTTGAGACATTTTTGGGACCGTTGACATTTATACAGCGATCAGTGCTAAAAAAATGCACTGATTACTGTGTAAATGTCACTGGTAGGGAAGGGGTTAACACTAGGGGGTGATCAAGGGGTTAAATGTGTTCCCTCATGAGTGTTTCTTACTGTGGGGGGATGGGACTGACTGGGGGAGGAGACATATTGCTGTTTCTACTTACTAGGAGCAAACGATCTGTCTCCTCTCCCCTGACAGAACAGGGATTTGTGTGTTTGCACACACAAATCACCGTTCTGGCTCTCGTGCCCACGATCGCGGGTGGCCGGCCATGCACATCGGGTCCCCCACCGTGCAGTGCACGCACCTCCGGCGGCTCTTTAAGGGGACAACGTACCCATACGCTGTTTTGTGGGAACGTGCCACTTTGCCGGCGTACTGTATATCGGCATGAGCCGATTGGCAAGTGGTTTAAAACTGACGTTTTATCAGGAGCAGTGATTTTAATAATGCTTAAAGTGAAACAATAAACATGAATATCGTGCCTGGGGGGTCTCATTAGTCTGCCTGTAAAGTAGTGCATATTTCTCATGTTTATAACAGTACTGCAGCAAAATGACATTTCTAAAGGAAAAAATTTAATTCAAAATTGCTTGTAGCTGTAATGAATTGCCAGATCCCGGCACTATACATAAAAAATCATTGAAAGGGGGCGTGGCTTGGCGCGCAATGAAGATGGTAGCACAGTGAAGGAGCTCTGCAGCACACGCGGCCATTCACAGCTATCCACCCGACCCACACCGCTCAGATGCCAAGCAGGAAGCCTCACCCGACTCCGCAGTCTCACCCACGCCGCTACTCGGTGTCCTCAGCGACGCAGAACATTGCGGATATCTTTAAAAATCAGCCGGCGGCTCCTAGCAGCGGGACTAGGTCTAAAATGGCGCCGACTTATCAGGAGGACGACGGCAGCGAGGACTCACAGTCAGCTCCACAAAGCTCAGCCAGGGCTAAGTCCAGAATGGATCACCCCCTAACATTCTCAGATATGTCAGTGTTTGCTGCTGACATTAAAGCTACCTTTTCGGCCGCTATAACGGACTTAAAAACGAGCATGCTTGTTCTTAATGAAAAAATGGCGGTGACTGAGGCAGAAGGAAAACGCAGAGACGGGCTATTCACAAACTTGAGAGAACCACAGCTACACAGTTACAGCACTTTATAGAGATGAGTAGACACATCGAGGACCTCGATAACAGAGGCAGGAGGTGCAATATAAGAGTAAGGGGGATCCCTGAATCAGTGGGCACTGACCAGATTGTACTAGCACTAAAAAGAGTATTTAACAGCCTACTTGAAAGGCAGGAGGACATTGAAGTTAAATTTGTAAGGGCACACAGAGCGCTCCGGCCTAAAGGATCTGACACAGCGCCACCTAGAGATGTGATCTGCTGCCTGCAAAGCTTTGGGCTGAAAGAAGAAATAATGCGCAAGGCAAGGAGAAATTATCAAATCATTTTTAATGGAGAGACGATAATGCTTTTCCAGGATCTCTCTCAGATCATGTTGAGAAACAGACGTGCATTACGTCCACTGTTGGAGAAGCTGAGGGAAAGAGAACTGACATATTCCTGGCCTTTCCCGTTTGCTCTTACGGTCACGTACAATGGTCATCAGTGCACCTTACGTACCCCAGCGGACCTCCCAGATTTTTGTGAAGCATTGGATCTGGGCCAGATCAGCCTTCCAGAGTGGTATGCCGACTACCTACAGCCTCCACTGGAAAGGACCCCTCCGCCCTCGCCATTCACCACACCAGACAAGAGACAGTCTAAAAAATACAAAGGTAGCCGCGGAAACAGTTCCAAGTTGGGATCCCCACAGAGACTGATTGAGGGACACGGGGAATAAGAAGATGAGTGACTTCACCGTATCCAAACTTTCCTGCCTTGCACAATACTAAATCTCCAGCTTATACGGTCATTGTTCTGCAAAGTTATGTTTTACCGTTGACTGGTGTATTTCCTTCCGGCTTGCTCTCGGCCCCCAGCATCAATACAGGAGCTCATGCCTCGGTTGGTACAGTAGAATTTAAGACATACTTAGCGAACATACGTTTGGTGGTGCACGATCTCTACAGGTTGGCGCGGTCCCCCTTGATCCTAATTTACCTGCACCCATCAAACATAATCGAATTTGACTTTTGGTCATCCGTGGCCTCAGCACTGTCTGTTGAACGTCTCACTGGGGCATAGGCCATATGCCAATGATTACAGCTAAGTCATACAAACTTACTGCTTTTGAAGGAACTACTACCAACTGACTTGTCCGGTTCCCAGTTACAATTTATAATTGGTCTACTCACGGTCGGGACACTACCCATAGTCTTGAATACTTAATATCTGAACTGTTGGATATATGGGTGCATTTTAAGACTGTGTTGAGTGGCTGACAAGTTATGAACAGAACCGCCTCCTGATCCGAAAACTATACCTTTACCATATTTCGTGTTGTTTAGGTTTAGGTATCTTCTAAGAACTTGAGAGCAAGTTATGTGTTTCTATTAATCACTTTAGAGACAGTAGATTAACACATAGGATGGTATCCCTGGCTCATTTAAAGCGCATGCAGAACTGGTTTGATGACCGATAAATCTAACAAGTTAGCGTAAGTTTAATATACACACCAGGGTCGGGTGTGATTCTTCTTTTAGCTCTGTTATACTCCATTAATACAGTTCGGCTGCGTGTGCAGCAATTAGGACAAGGTTTTTTTTATTTTTTTTCTTCTTTTCAAGTCCAGTCCCTCAATCAAAACTTTTGCCCTTTTTTATTTTTTATTCAATAGGTGTGCTGACACTTGGTTGTTTGCGCCTCCCTCTAACCCCACAGTGTACCTTGTGACTTTGAAAAAAGACGCGGGTTACAACACATAGAATTGGTAGGCTACGTCCGCGGATAGAGTGCCAGCTTTCCCGCGAGACGGTCTCCCAATGCTTTACTCAGATTCTATATATTTTTTCCTATTTTCCTTCCTTTTCTCTCTCTTCCTAATTCTTTAACTTTTACTGTAAGTCTCTTTACTAGGTACACAGTGGTGTTACTGTAGAATTGTTGTCTCAGGTACCCGATTTAAATATTGACTCTTGTACCGAAGTTGTGTTATCTCTATAGACCGGTGGACCGAGCACCTCCTCCTAACCTTCAGCCATGGCCTATTCCTCCTTGGGACACTGCCCATCGATAATCTCGCACAATATAAGGGGGCTCAACATACCAGAACGACGCTCCACCATTCTGAGAGAGCTTAAAAAAGGTAAGCCACACTTTGTTTATCTCCAAGAGACTCATTTCAAAACTCAACAGACACCAAAATTTACAGACTCATACTTTACGAGGGCGTTTCATGCCACTAACCCTGATTCAAAATCAAGGGGGGTCTCCATTTTGATTAGTAAATGGCTCCCTTTGAACGGAACAACTGTGTGACTCAGAAGGCAGATTTTTCTTTTTGAAAGGAACCTATGGAGGTACTCCGATAAGGCTAGCCAATGTCTATTTCCCTAATAGACGACATGTACCTTTTTGCCAAAACATTGTCAGGAAACTTGCGGGGTTTGCATCGGGATGCTTGATCTTAGGAGGAGACTTTAACATACCATTAAATCCTCTAGCAGATACCTCAAACGGAAAGACATGTATCTCGTACAAAATTCTTAAAAAGATCAAATCCCTCTTGCAGTCCCTGCAGTTGATAGACACTTGGCGCTTTTTAAATCCTGACTGAAGAGATTACACACACTTCTCTACCACACTCAAGGTATGCCCGCTTGGACTACCTTTTTGTGTCGCAGAGAGACCTTGCTCAAGTGACGGGAGCCAACATAGGTGTCCAGACGATATCAGACCATTCACCCATATCCCTCGCCATGAATCTGCTGGGCCCCACAAAACGACAACCGACATGGAGGCTGAACGCGTCGCTTCTAACCGACCCGTCCTTAGTCAAAGAGCTGACCGCCAATCTGACACAGTTCTTTCAGGAAAATATCACCCCAGATATAGATACTCTGATGGTTTGGGAAGCACACAAGTGTACTTTAAGAGGGATACTTTAAGATTGGCTCCAAGCATAAGAGAGAGAGAGAGAAACTCAAATAAAAACACTGATAACACAGATCAACACTCTGGAAAGGCTACACAAACAGTCCCTCTCTACTGACTCAGCCATGAAACTCCTAGACAATAGGAAGGAACTGCAACAGATATTGGACACAAAAGCCAAACGAATGCTGTTTTTCAAGCGTAAAATTTATTATGAATCAGGAAATAAAATCGGCAAATACCCAGCAAGAGCGCTGCGGGATCACACGCGGAACAATCACATAGCAGGTATTAAAAACAAAAACGGAAAACTTGACGTTACATCGGAAGCGATAGAAGAACACTTTCACGCCTTTTATACCAGCCTATACAATCTACCAAAACAACACAAACAACCTCACGACAGGGGATATTGCACACATTATCCAGGAATATCTGACACAAAGTGGCTTACCAACTTTTGACATCTCTGACTCTAAGTTATTAGAAGAACCCATTACATCCCTAGAACTGAAACTAGCTATAGCTCAACTTAAGTCGGGTAAAAGCCCAGGGCCAGACGGCTTCTCCGCAATATATTACAAAACCTTCACCGACATTCTAACAGATCCTCTCAGAAATGCTTTGAACTCCATGTCATCACCAAGGGGATTAACCCCCGATTTTATCTCAGCACACATTGCAATTATACCAAAGGAGGGTAAGGACCCTGGGGAGTGTGCTAGTTACAGACCCATATCCCTGCTGAACCTCGACGTCAAATTATTCGCAAAAATCCTTGCACTAAGGTTGGGTCCCCTCCTCCCGGGGCTGATAGGACTGGAACAAGTGGGCTTTGTTCCGGGCAGAGAAGCCAAAGACAATGTCATCAAAGCCTTACTTTTGATCCACACAGCAAAAACGCAAAATATCGAGGGCCTTCTCCTTTCCACGGATGCGGAGAAGGCCTTCGATAGAGTAGCATGGGATTACATGCTGGCAGTATGTAAACACGTAGGATTGGGACCACACATGATGTTGTGGATCTCTGCGCTATACCACAATCCATCAGCACACTTGAAAATCAATGGAAAATGCACATTACAAACGGGACCAGACAGGGGTGCCCATTATCACCTTTATTGTTTATCCTTGCTTTAGAACCCTTTATCAGAAAAGTTAAATCTAATGGGGCAGTCCATGGATTTAAGGTGAAGGACAGGGAGTTCAAGGTGGCAGCTTACGCCGATGATCTATTATTCTTCCTGACAGATCCATTAATATCCCTCCCTAATCTACTAAAGGAATTGTCACACTACGAATACCTATCGAACCTAAAAATCAACTACACCAAGTCTGAGGCCCTAAACATATCACTACCAGACAAGATTCTCAAACAAACCACAGCAAACTCAACGTTTAGATGGGAACCCTCAGCACTGAAGTACCTGGGAACCTGGTTGACACCTTAGTTGCAATCTATTTTTGAGAGGAACTATATCCCACTCCTTAGAAATTGTGAGAGGGACCTCAGAGATTGGAATTTAGGCTATTTTTCATGGTTTGAGAGAGCAGAAATTATTAAGATGGTGATACTGCCTAGATTCCTTTACCTTATGCGCACTCTACCAGTGAAAATACCACAGAAATTTTTTGCAACTTTGACTTCCGCCATCCTGAGATTTCTCTGGCAACATAGGAAACCCAGGATACAATTAGCCAAACTAACACAACCCAAAGATTTAGGAGGGATTGGACTAGCGAACTTCAAACACTATTACTACACGTCACACCTAGCGAGGGTCATTGACTGGCATTGTCATGAACAAGCGAAAGATTGGGTTTCTTTAGAAGCAGATTTAAGCCCCTTCCCTCTAATCTATACACCTTGGATTCCGCGAAAAAAATACCCAAGTGTATTGAAAAATCACCCCTTGACAGGAACCACAGAGATAACAAATATCTTAGCAGAACAAAAAGACATTACAACACTCCCCAGCCCATTAACACCACTGAGGGACAACCCTGACTTCCCTCCAGGTGAACAAAACACTACTCTACAAAACATAACCGACAGATCTCCCCTGATTGCAGGTGACTGCTTCCAGGGAGACAAACTCAAAGATTGGTTATCCATTAAATCAGAGAGTAATCTCCCTCGCCTTCGACAATAGACATATTTTCAGATTAGGAGCTACTTAAATAAATCTACACACTCTAGAGATCTGATCAGACCCCTGACTGAATTAGAATCGGTTTGTCACGGCAAATCTCCAATGGACAGGGCCACTTCAGTTGCTTATACATGGCTACAAAATCCGAAAGGCATGGCGGAGGATGAACATGGGAGGAGGTGGTCGGAGGACCTGAAGATGGAGATTTCAGAGAAACAATGGAGGTATGCTTGCATAATGGCACATAAATGCTCTATGAACACGAGACAGCAAGAAACGAGTTACAAATTGTTGATGCACTGGTACAATACTCCTGACAGACTTCATAAATGGGATAACCAGAGATCAGAGATGTGCTGGAGGTGTCAACAAGAAACAGGAACATTGACACATATCTGGTGGCAATGCAACCTGATCAAAGATTACTGGAAAGAAGTCCGAAACTTAATCAAATTGATTACAGACACTAACCTGAATTTAAATGCGACATGTTGCCTAATACATGTGACTAACTTCTCTTTTAGGAGATATAAACATTCCCTGACCAAACACCTGCTCAATGCAGGCAAATCACTAATTCCCTTGCACTGGAATTCACCCAGGGTCCCCTCCATTTGGAATGGTTGTTGAAAATATGTGATATTTGTGAGATGGAGGACACCCTGGCCCAGGAACGGGGTAATGTGGAAAGATTTCATAAGACATGGCAACCATGGTTTAGCTTCAAATACTCTCAAACTTACGAAGAAATTGTAAACAACAAACCCCCATAGGTACAGAAAGAATATTTGAGGTCAGAGCACGCTTTCAGGTATCTGTAACGGTAACCTAAAATTAACCTAAGACTGGCACAACATTTCTACATTTATTCTTTTTTATCACTTTTTTTTTCCTTTCTCCTTCTTTCTCTTCATCTATGCATCCGGCACTAATATTTATGCAGATGCGGTGAATATATAGCATAAGATAATACTACAGATATTCTGTACTTATTATCGATGAATGATGTCAATTTAATGAAAAGTGGTCAGTAGGATTCTTCATAAGTCTGTACTTAACTTTTTGCTGACCAACTACAAGTAATGTAACCATACTATAAGATACATGATTGTTACGATTTATAGCCTATCTATGGTTTAAGGTTTGATTTCCTCTTTTTTTTATGCTGTATTGAAAAACAAAACATTTGCAGTTGCATCTGCGATTTGCGAATTCTGCATGTTATTACCTTCACTTTTTCTTAAATAAATACTTTAATGAGAAAAAAAAAATCATTGAAAAAAACAGCATGGGCTCCCCCCAGTCGGGACTGGTATGGATATTAAGGGGAACTCCACAGCAAATTTTTTTAAAAAATGGCGTGGGGTCCTCCCCAAAATCCATACCAGGCCCTTCATGTCTGGTATGGATTTTAAGGGGAACCTTGTGCCAAAAATGTTTAAAAAATGGTGTGGGGGTCCCCCCAAAATCCATACCACACCCTTATCCAAGCATGCAACCTGGCAGACTGCCCCCTTCCTGAACCATAAAAGGCCACATGCCCTAACATGGGGAGGGTACTTTGGGTTCCACCCCAAACACCTTGTCCCCGTGTTGATGGGGACAAGGGCCTCATCACCACAACCCTTGGTGGTTGTGGGGGTCTGCAGGCGGGGGGCTTATCAGAATCTGGAAGCCCCCTTTAACGAGGGGGCCTCCAGATCCTGGCCCCCCCACCCTATGTGAATAGGTATTGGGTACATTGTACTCCTACCCATTCACCAAAAATGTGTCAAAAAAGTAAAAAGGACAGCAGTCAGTTTTTGGCAATTCCTTTATTTTAAAAAAAAAATTGTCCTGCAATGTAAATCCATTATCAATCATGGCGCCGGCGGTTCTGAAAAATATATAAAAAATAAAAACTGAAAACACTTCCTCCATTGGAGGCTTCCCACAACTTTTCACTTTGACATCTGTTAGATAGGCAAGGGCAGGGCCTTGCCAAACTATGTGATAATAAATGGCTTCATGTGATTGCTATCCTTAAATAAAATACTTTTTTGGCATGATCAGTCATATTTTCAATATCAATGCCAAAATTTCACAATTTCTGCCAGGGTATGAAAACTTTTGGGCACGACTGTATATATCAAATACACTGCCTGCACGCCACTAACCTGTTAACCAATTATAGCTCTCTCAGCAGAGCACTCTGAGATTGGCCAAAGCATGCAGGTCAGGTGCATGCTTTGGCTAATCACAAGACGCCAATGCACTGCAATCTTCCAGTGCATTATGGGCATTCTGCGGCGCTCAAATTTGTCGCACACCCCCTATAATGTTTGATATTCGTAGAACAGGCGAACACCCGACTACGTTCGGCTCGAACATCAGGCTCATCCCTACTTTTTATATTTCTTCACAGTCCTGCATTACAGCAAACCTTGCAACAAAATAAAAAGATCTCAACTCTTGTGAGAAGATGATTCTGCACTATGTATGGAGTGCCTTCTCACAAGGTTTGTTATAGTCTGTATTCCCAGGAGATTTGACAGAAGGTCCCTGATGCCACCCTTGCCTAGATGCTGTAGGCAAAAGCCTGGATAACTATATATATTTTTTTTATATTTCTCCCCAAGTATATCTTTTTATAAACCCCCTTGGGTTGGGAAGGGGTGCTAGTAAATAAGCAGACCTTTAATTTTGATGTAAGGTCTGCTTAAAAGGGCTCATGTACAATAATTATGTACAATATTAATAAATATTTTGGCTGCAACCAAAGGTATACAATCAAAAGACAGCCATGAAAACGCCCAAAAAAGGACCTTGAGGGATTCCTCTTAAAGTTATAGTAATGCAAATATTTTTATTAAAGCTGCATTAAACCCAAAAGCAAACATGTATTAGATTGCAGCTTACCAATCATTAGATGTGGTGGCTGCATCAGTTTTCTTTTCTTTGGCTTTTTTCCCTTTATTTTCACCTGGTGATCTGGCCAGTAACACACTTCCTGTATTAGTGAGACTCACTCAACTCTGGAGGAATGAGCACAGGAGGCTCAGCAGACAGCAGCATTGTCAGTCTTGGAGGGAGAGGAGTGTTAAATGTATTAGTAGGTTTAAATACAATAACAAAGTGAAGCAAAACTCCAGCTCAAACTTTGTAATCAGTTACAGTAAACAGTTTTTGTTTCATTTTGGGATAAATGTTTTACATGAATAAATAAAAGCTGATCATTTTAATCACCCCTATCAGTGGTAATTGGATTGTCTCATCCATGTAAACTGATACATTCTGCTAGAGAGCTTGAGCTTCTGAAAAACAACAGACTTACTGGCTAAATCGCCAGGTGAAAATAGAAGCAAGAATGCCTACAAAGGAAACTGATACAGCCATCACATCTAAGAATTAGTAAGCTGCAATATAATAAATGTTTGCTTTTGGGTTTAAAACAGTTTTGATAGAATAAAACCTGGATTGGCCAGTTTGCTATTTTTTTTGCATTGGTAGCCTTGGTAGGTGCAGTTTTCTTTGTGGTGTATTGGAATGTTGGCATTTTGGAAGCATCTCCCCTGAGACATTGGGTATAGGCACCAGTTTGAATGCAATTCCCTGGATTCATCTTTTTGTAAGATTTTGTTTTGCCAAAGTTTGCTATTGCCTCTCTCTAAACCAGGTCTCCCCAACCAGGTCTAGTTAGCTCCTCGTTAGTTATGGGGCTTACCTCCGGTGCTTAAAATGCAATTAAATGTGTTGTATTTGTGGGGGTTTTATCGTTTGTTTGTTTTTCCATACTTAAAAAAAAAAAAAACAGGCTCTAATAAAACAAAAAACAATCTTCAGACAATGCAGGCAATTCTACTCAATATAGCAGCATTTTTATTGTTTGTTTGTTTGTTTGTTTGTTTGTTTTTTATAAAAAATCCTATCACAGAAGTTGCATATGATGTACAATGTAATAGTGAGAAATTTAGCCTGACTAGGTTATAACAAAGAGCTTAATACATAACATGTAACAACCTTTATTTAATCTCCTCTGTCATAATAAAATGCAGCCAATCATGTAGTGTTTAAAAAAATGCAGATTATATTCTTTTACTCTGATATTTACACATTAGAGGGGTGGCAGCTGGTCACCTACAGCTGAAGTGACAAAATTCCAGGGATCTGAATGGCTTTCCTGTCTCTGTAACAAATCAAAGCAGGGAAATCTATTTTATCCATCTTCATTCTCACCATTTAAAAATAAATACAGAATTCACTGGCTGATGATGAGTTGGCAGTTCAGGTGCCAATTTTTAGATTCCAGAGTTCCATAGAGATATACATGGCTGGTCCATGATTCAACACACTGCCATGGAGTGCTGACCTTTTAATGTGGGTGGTAGTTAAAACTCTGCAAGGTGATCAGCAAAGATAAAAAAAAAAACAAGAACATTAAAGTGTAAAGCTGAACAAATATGTTTTATAACTGTTACTGCCTTTTTTAAAATATGAAATTACCAAGAATATTTTAGATTAAACCTAGGAATAAAGTTACCTTCATGCCAACTTGCCGTGGGTAACACAGGAGGGAGAGATTCATTTCTCTGATAGGAGACCAAGTTTAATTGCCAGATCTATGACTCATGCAGCTGGTTGAGAGCTGCACATACATTCTCAACATGGGTCTGTAAGGATGAATATGCTTTCCATCTGTGAAAACCTAATTATGAGCAAACTCAAAAACACAGTCAGATGTTTGCATTGTGTCGAATTCAATGTGCAGCCAGTGAAATGCAAAAAATATTATTTCAGAAAAAAGGGTCTTGGCTTGTTTGGGATGAAGGGGTGTCAGGAAAAGTCATTTAGCTATGTAATTGGCTTCGTTATCTTTTTTTTTTTTTTTTTTTAGGGGGGTTGTGAGGGGTGGGGGTTACTCTTATTTCTTTCTAATGAATAACAAATCATTATTTTTCTACAAGTCCTCTAGAACTCAGCACCTTCATCACAGAATGGCTGACCCACTCTTTTACTTATTGACTAATGAGATAATTTTATATACTTTATATAAAGAACAAGTCACATCAGAGAACTGGGAGATAAACCTTTGCATAAAGATTGTTAACACTCATGTCTCTTAGTTACCTAACACAGATGGCAAGGTAATAACAAAATTAAGTCTGACACAGAAAATATATATATAAAAAATAAAATAAAAATGAATAATAATAATAATAATAATAATAATAATAAATAAATAAATATATATATATATATATATATATATATATATATATATATATATATATATATATATATATATATATATATATATATATATATATATATATATATATATATATATATATATATATAAACTGTGTTTATACATCAACTGTGTTTAATTAGCTGTATTATGTGCTGTTTAAATACTAAGCATCCCACTTTTTCAGTGCTGCCATAAAAGAGCATCACAGCTGACAGTGGAGGAAGGGGACAGGGAATTTAATGACAGCTGTATTCTGTTATCATGTTTCTGCATTGCTATTAAATGGAATTTGTAGACATGATAACAGCGGGTCTGTGTAGTAGGAACGGCATAGCTTTAGTCAGATGCTGATTGGCCATTGACATTAAATAATAGTGTTTGGTCACTATCCAGTCGTGTGGGCTTTGCTTATGAAGATTCAGCTACAAATGGTTCAGAATAACTGGCAAGAATTCTTTTAACAAAGTACTTGAAGAAACATACTCTTAGTATGAAAATAAATGTAGCCTTTGTTTTAGGTATGAGACACTTATAGTTTTAGTTATGTGTATTCCAGAATTGTAAGGGTTGCATTATCTGAACCTTGCAACAGCCAAAACTGAAATGAAATAAAATATACAGTAATTAAATAAAACTTGACCATATCAAACAATGTAGCTAAAACAGTGGGGATTATTTACTAAAACTGAACAGAGCAAACTCTGGTGCATCTCTGCATAGAAACCAGAAAAAAAGAAAAAGAAAATCAGCTTCCAGGTTTTATTGTCAAAGCTTAATTGAACAAGCTGAAGTTAGAAGCCAACTGGCTGCCATGCACAGTTGCACTAGATTCTAAGTGCTCCAGTTTTAGTAAATGAAACCCCAGTGTGACAGATACCCTACCACTTTGCAAATCAAAGATCTACAGTGCTTTAAATACACAGTGGAGACACACTATGCCAAATTATATCTATTTTCATGATATTTACAAATTTTGTATATTTAAGCAGGTAGAGAGAGGAAATAAACATTTACAGAGATCTTTAAAGCTTTAAAGCCTTTGGTGCTGCTAAGAAGATTTGAGATCACTTCCACTTGGTAAGTGTTATGTACAGATATCTGGAGACCAAGATGCTGAGACTAGCCTCCAGCCTTAGAACCCTAAGGTAGTGAGAAAAAGAATGTACGGGTGTGGAGGGGCATTAGTGACTTATGATGCGTGGACACACACACTGGAACTTGTAAGCATTGAGATAGGAAGCACACTGACTCAGTTGGCGCAAGAGGAACAGGTCAAAAGTGCAGTACCAAATCAGAAAGCAGAGAATTGGTCATGGGTAAGCTAGGGTCAGCAATAAGTGGGTAGAAATAGTCATAATTGTTATGTAAGTGTGAGGTTGGTTGAGGATAGAAGCCAAAGTTGGCAACAGGTGCACGGCCACAAATAGGTAGGAACTCCAGAAGATGGATCAATACGAGTCGGTATATGTAGACTGCCCCCCTTTTCAGGTTCAGATCACAGGTAATAGGTAAATAGCTAAAAATCATAGAGCACAGAGCTTATCGCTAATGTTCATATTAATGAAGATGTGGGTAGCAGTGACCACACCATGATTTCAATTAACGTAAGCTGTATACAACAAGCACATATTGTAAAGATAAAAACACTTCATTTTAAGAGATCAAATTTTCTAGGGCTTAGAGATGCTCTAAGACTCAGACTGGGAGGGAATATTGTCATCGAAGAACACACTGCAGAAATGTTTCAGATCCACTTATGCAAACACACTTCAAAATATATTCTCATGAGTAATATGTTTAAAAGGCTAAAAATAAATAGATGGCGCTGCTCTCTTCTATGTTTTTTACTAAAAATAAAACCTATGTGGCTCATGTCCAAATTTAAAAAATCTATAAAGAATAATAAAAGGGCATTTAAAAATATAAAAATGAAGAAACACGATCGTTGTTTGAAAGTTGGAAAGATTGCCAAAGGTTGCCAAAGAGGGTAGGACATACCCCCCAAACTTGTTTAAATATATTAATACTAAAAAGGTCAGGCCTGAGCATGTAGGTCCTTTACAAGATAATTTAGAGCTGGGGACTGGGTACAAAGAGAAGGGAAACTTATTAAATCCCTTCTTCATCTCTGTGTATGCAAAGAAAAAATGGGGAGCTCAAGTTAATAATGGTGTAGTATTGACATGGCCTCAAAAGAACCCCAGTGGCTGAAAACTGATATGGTCCAGAAGCATGGGGACAACATAAGGGTTAATAAAGCACTGGATCAGATGACTTACATGTGTCCTCAAAGAGGTGAACTCTGTTATTTCAAAGCCATTCCATTGTTTCTAATTTTTAGAGACTCTTTAACCACTTGCCGACCGCCGCACGATGATGTACGTCGGCAGAGTGGCACGGGCAGGCAACAGGGCGTACATGTACGTCCTTGCCTTCCCGCGGGTGGGGGGTCCCCCCCGGTGCCAGCGGCGGTCAGATTCAGGTCAGGGGCGATCAAAGGTGAGGGGGGGCCACTCATTCGTGGCTCCCCCCTCGCGATCACTCCTGGCCAATGACAGACTTCCTCGGCTTCTGTAATGTAAACAGAAGCGGAGGAAGTGATGTCACCTCTCCTCGGCTCGGTATTTTCCGTTCCGGCGCAGAGGAGAGAAGACTGTAATGTGAGTGCACCAAACACACACACACAGTAGAACATGCCAGGCACACATTACACCCCCCTTTACCCCCCAATCCCCCCACGATCACCCCCCGATCACCCCTCCCCTCCCTGTCACACTGACACCAAGCAGTTTTTTTTTTTTGATTACTGCATGGTGTCAGTTTGTGACAGTTAGTGTGTTAGGGCAGTTATTGTTAGCCCCTTTAGATCTAGGGTACCCCCTACCCCCCCTAATAAAGTTTTAACCCCTTGATCACCCCCTGTCACCAGTGTCACTAAGCGATCATTTTTCTGATCGCTGTATTAGTGTCACTGGTGACGCTAGTTAGGGACGTAAATATTTAGGTTCGCCGTCAGCGTTTTATAGTGACAGGGACCCCCATATACTACCTAATAAATGTTTTAACCCCTTGATTGCCCCCTAGTTAACCCTTTCACCACTGATCACCGTATAGCTGTTACGGGTGACGCTGGTTAGTTCGTTCATTTTTTATAGTGTCAGGGCACCCGCCGTTTATTACCGAATAAATGTTTAGCCCCCTGATCGCCCGGCGGTGATATGCGTCGCCCCAGGCAGCGTCAGATTAGCGCCAGTACTGCTAACACCCACGCACGCAGCATACGCCTCCCTTAGTGGTATAGTATCTGAACGGATCAATATCTGATCCGATCAGATCTATACTAGCGTCCCCAGCAGTTTAGGGTTCCCAATAATGCAGTGTTAGCAGGATCAGCCCAGATACCTGCTAGCACCTGCGTTTTGCCCCTCTGCCCGGCCCAGCCCAGCCCAGCCCACCCAAGTGCAGTATTGATCCATCACTGTCACTTACAAAACACTAAACGCATAACTGCAGCGTTCGCAGAGTCAGGCCTGATCCCTGTGATCGCTAACAGTTTTTTTGGTAGCATTTTGGTGAACTGGCAAGCACCAGCCCCAGGCAGCGTCAGATTAGCGCCAGTACCGCTAACACCCACGCACGCACCGTACACCTCCCTTAGTGGTATAGTATCTGATCGGATCAATATCTGATCCAATCAGATCTATACTAGCGTCCCCAGCAGTTTAGGGTTCCCAAAAACGCAGTGTTAGTGGGATCAGCCCAGATACCTGCTAGCACCTGCGTTTTGCCCCTCCGCCCGGCCCAGCCTAGCCCACCCAAGTGCAGTATCGATCGATCACTGTCACTTACAAAACACTAAACACATAACTGTAGCGTTTGCAGAGTCAGGCCTGATCCCTGCGATCGCTAACAGTTTTTTTGGTAGCGTTTTGGTGAACTGGCAAGCACCAGCCCCAGGCAGCATCAGGTTAGTGCCAGTACTGCTAACACCCACGCACGCAGCATACACCTCCCTTAGTGGTATAGTATGTGAACAGATCAATATCTGATCCGATCAGATCTCTACTAGCGTCCCCAGCAGTTTAGGGTTCCCAAAAATGCAGTGTTAGCGGGTTCAGCCCAGATACCTGCGTTTTGTCCCTCCGCCCGGCCCAGCCCAGCCCACCCAAGTGCAGTAACGATCGATCACTGTCACTTACAAAACACTAAACGCATAATTGCAGCGTTCGCAGAGCCAGGCCTGATCCCTGCGATCGCTAACAGTTTTTTTGGTAGCGTTTTGGAGAACTGGCAAGCTACAGCGGCCTAGTACACCCGGTCGTAGTCAAACCAGCACTGCAGTAACACTTGGTGATGTGGCGAGTCCCATAAGTGCAGTTCAAGCTGGCGAGGTGGCAAACTCAAGTAGTGTCCCGCTGCCACCAAGAAGAAGACAAACAGGCCCATCGTGCCCATAGTGCCCTTCCTGCTGCATTCGCCAATCCTAATTGGGAACCCACCACTTCTGCAGCGCCCGTACTTCCCCCATTCACATCCCCAACCAAATGCAGTCGGCTGCATGAGAGGCATATTCTTTATGTCCTCCCGAGTACCCCTACCCAACGAACTCTCCCAAAAAAGATGTTGTGTCTGCAGCAAGCGCGGATATAGGCGTGACACCTGCTATTATTGTCCCTCCTGTCCTGACAATCCTGGTCTTTGCATTGGTGAATGTTTTGAACGCTACCATTCACTAGTTGAGTATTATGCCGCGTACACACAGTCTGACTTTTCGGCTACAAAAGTCCGACAGCCTGTCCGACAGACTTTCAACGGACTTTTGGCGGACTTGCGGCGGACTTGCGGCAGACTTTCCTACGAACGGACTTGCCTACATACGATCACACAAAAGTCCGACTGATTCGTACGTGATGACGTATACCGGACTAAAATAAGGAAGTTGATAGCCAGTAGCCAATAGCTGCCCTAGTGTGGGTTTTTGTCTGTCGGACTAGCACACAGACAAGCGGATTTCTGGGTCCGGCGTAGTTACGATGTAAAGATTTGAAGCATGTTTCAAATCTAAAGTCCGTCAGATTTGAGGCTGGAAAAGTCCGCTGAAAGTCCCGGGAAGCCCACACACGATCGGATTGTCAGCCAGCTTTAGTCCGTCGGCGTCCGTCAGACTTTTGTAGACGAAAAGTCCGACCGTGTGTACGCGGCATTAGCGTAGGGTACAGCATTGCACAGACTAGGCACACTTTCACAGGGTCTCCCAAGATGCCATCGCATTTTGAGAGACCCGAACCTGCAACCGGTTACAGTTATAAAAGTTAGTTACAAAAAAAAGTGTAAAAAAAAAAAATATATATATAAAATAAAAAAATTGTTGTCGTTTTATTGTTCTCTCTCTCTATTCTCTCTCTATTGTTCTGCTCCTTTTTACTGTATTCTATTCTGCAATGTTTTATTATTGTTATGTTTTATCACGTTTGCTTTTCAGGTATGCAATTTTTTATACTTTACCGTTTACTGTGTTTTATTGTTAACCATTTTTTTGTCTTCAGGTACGCCATTCACGACTTTGAGTGGTTATACCAGAATGATGCCTGCAGGTTTAGGTATCATCTTGGTATCATTCTTTTCAGCCAGCGGTCGGCTTTCGTGTAAAAGCAATCCTAGCGGCTAATTAGCCTCTAGACTGCTTTTACAAGCAGTGGGAGGGAATGCCCCCCCCCCACCATCTTCCGTGTTTTTTTCTGGCTCTCCTGTCTCAACAGGGAACCTGAGAATGCAGTCGGTGATTCAGCCAGCTGACCATAGAGCTGATCAGAGACCAGAGTGGCTCCAAACATCTCTATGGCCTAAGAAACCGGAAGCTACGAGCATTTCATGACTTAGATTTCGCCGGATGTAAACAGCGCCATTGGGAAATTGGGAAAGCATTTTATCACACCGATCTGGGTGTGGTCAGATGCTTTGAGGGCAGAGGAGAGATCTAGGGACCCCAATTTTTTCAAAAAAGAGTACCTGTCACTACCTATTGCAATCATAGGGGATATTTACATTCCCTGAGATAACAAAAAAATGATAAAAAAAAAAAAAAAATTAAAGGAACAGTTTAAAAATAAGATAAAAAAGCAAAAAAATAATAAAGAAAAAAAAAAATAAGCACCCCTGTCCCCCCCCTGCTCTCGCGCAAAGGCGAACGCAAACGTCGGTCTGGCGTCAAATGTAAACAGCAATTGCACCATGCATGTGAGGTGTCACCGCGAACGTCAGATCGAGGGCAGTCATTTTAGCAGTAGACCTCCTCTGTAAATCTAAATTGGTAACCTGTAAAGGCTTTTAAAGGCTTTTAAAACGGTATTTAGTTTGTCGCCACTGCACGTTTGTGCGCAATTTTAAAGCATGTCAAGTTTGGTATCCATGTACTCAGCCTAAGATCATCTTTTTTATTTCATCAAACATCTGGGCAATATAGTGTGTTTTAGTGCATTAAAATTTAAAAAAGTGTGTTTTTTCCCCAAAAAATGTGTTTGAAAAATCGCTGCGCAAATACTGTGTGAAAAAAAATGAAACACCCACCATTTTAATCTGTAGGGCATTTGCTTTAAAAAAATATATAAAGTTTGGGGGTTCAAAGTAATTTTCTTGCAAAAAAAAATAATGTTTTCATGTAAACAAAAAGTGTCAGAAAGGGCTTTGTCTTCAAGTGGTTAGAAGATTGGGTGATGTGTGACATAAGCTTCTAAATGTTGTGCATAAAATGCTAGGACAGTTCAAAACCCCCCAAAATGACCCCATTTTGGAAAGTAGACACCCCAAGCTATTTGCTAAGAGTCATGTCGAGTCCATGGAATATTTTATATTGTGACACAAGTTGCGGGAAGAGACAATTTTTTTTTTTTGCACAAAGTTGTCACTAAATGATATATTGCTCAAACATGCCATGGGAATATGTGAAATTACACCCCAAAATACATTCTGTTGCTTCTCCTAAATACGAGGATACCACATGTGTGAGACTTTTTGGGAGCCTAGCCGCGTACGGGCCCCCGAAAATCAAGCACCGCCTTCAGGCTTTCTAAGGGCGTACATTTTTGATTTCACTCTTCACTGCCTATCACAGTTTCGGAGGCCATGGAATGCCCAGGTGGCACAAACCCCCCCCCCCAAATGACCCCATTTTGGAAAGTAGACACCCCAAGCTATTTGCTGAGAGGTATAGTGAGTATTTTGCAGACCTCACTTTTTGTCAGTTTTGAAAATTGAAAAAAGAAAAAAAAATGTTTTTTCTTGTCTTTCTTCATTTTCAAAAACAAATGAGAGCTGCAAGATACTCACTATGCCTCTCAGCAAATAGCTTGGGGTGTCTACTTTCCAAAATGGGGTCATTTGGGGGGGTTTTGTGCCACCTGGGCATTCCATGGCCTCCGAAACTGTGATAGGCAGTGAAGAGTGAAATCAAAAATTTACACCCTTAGAAATCCTGAAGGCGGTGATTGGTTTTCGAGGGCAACGTACGCGGCTAGGCTCCCAAAAAGTCCCACACATGTGGTATCCCCATACTCAGGAGAAGCAGCTAAATGTATTTTGGTGTGCAATTCCACATATGCCCATGGCCTGTGTGAGCAATATATCATTTAGTGACAACTTTGTGCAAAAAAAAAAAAATTGTCACTTTCCCGCAACTTGTGTCAAAATATAAAATATTCCATGGACTCAACATGCCTCTCAGCAAATAGCTTGGGGTGTCTACTTTCCAAAATGGGGTCATTTGGGGGGGGGGGTTGTGCCATCTGGCCATTTTATGGCCTTCAAAACTGTGATAGGTAGTGAGGAGTGAAATCAAAAATTTACGCCCTGAAGGCGGTGATTGGTTTTTGGGGCCCCGTATGCGGCTAGGCTCCCAAAAAGTCCCACACATGTGGTATCCCCGTACTCAGGAGAAGCAGCTGAATGTATTTTGGGGTGCAATTCCACATAGGCCCATGGCCTGTGTGAGCAATATATCATTTAGTGACAACTTTTTGTAAATATATATATTTTTTTGTCATTATTCAATCACTTGGGACAAAAAAAATAAATATTCAATGGGTTCAACATGCCTCTCAGCAATTTCCTTGTGGTGTCTACTTTCCAAAATGGGGTCATTTGGGGGGCTTTGTACTGCCCTGCCATTTTAGCACCTCAAGAAATGACATAGGCAGTCATAAACTAAAAGCTGTGTAAATTCCAGAAAATGTACCCTAGTTTATAGACGCTATAACTTTTGCGCAAACCAATAAATATATGCTTATTGACTTTTTCTTTACCAAAGACATGTGGCCGAATACATTTTGGCCTAAATGTATGACTAAAATTGAGTTTATTGGATTTTTTTTATAACAAACAGTAGAAAATATCATTTTTTTTTTCAAAATTTTCGGTCTTTTTCCATTTATAGCGCAAAAAATAAAAACGGCAGAGGTGATCAAATATCATCAAAAGAAAGCTCTATTTGTGGGAAGAAAAGGACGCAAATTTTGTTTGGGTACAGCATTGCATGACCGCGCAATTAGCAGTTAAAGCGACGCAGTGCCAAATTGGAAAAAGTCCTCTAGGCAGCATAATGGTCCGGGGCTGAAGTGGTTAATGACTGGCTCAATGCCACTAGATTGACACAAGGCTAATTCCAAAGGGATCAAAGTCTTTACCAAGTAACTACAGAACAGTCAGTTTAACTTCAATGGTCAAAAATATACTTGAGAGTTTTGTAAAAGACCACATAGAAGAGTTTTTGCTAGAAAACAATATTTTAAGCATGGATTCACGAAAGACTGATGTCAAACAAATCTGCTTTTTTTTTGAGGAAATAGGAAAAAAAAAATAATAAAGGAGTGGCTATGGATATAGTAGACTTGGAGTTTGCAAAGCATGTGACAGTTCTTTGCACATAATTAATGTGTAAGTTAAAGACTTGTAATTTGTAAATTAATAGAAAACTGTCTATAACACCATTTTAAGAGGGTTGTGATTAATGATTCATATTCTGATTGGTCTAAAGTTATTAGCGGTGTACCTTAAGGTTCAGTGTGGAGACCCTTACTCTTTAACTTATTTATAAATAATATAGAGTTTGTGATTAAAAATATGGTTTCTATGTTCGTAGATGGCACCATGTTATGTAGTGGAATAACGTCCTTTCAGGATGTCTTCAGCTTACAGACCTTAATGCATTGTTTAATTGGGCAACAATGTGGTAAATGCATTATACATCCTATGAGAAGTACAGCTAAAGCAGTCAATTGTTGAGAAGGAGCGTTGCTCTGGTAGATTATAGAATAATAACAAGCGGCAGTTTCTAAAGCAAAGAAAATACTCCAGAGAGAGAGACATCATTCTGCCCCTGTACAAAGCATTAGTAAGACCTCATTTTGACAGTTTTTGGGCCACAAAAAGGTTACTGGGGAACTGGAAAAAGGGCAACCAAACTGATAAGAGGCATGGAGGACCTCAGTTATGAGGACAGATCAACAGAACTGAATTTATTCTCTCTTAAAAAAAGGCAATTAAGGGGGATCTGATCACCATGTATAAATACATAAGTTGTCCTTATAGTGAACTTAATCACTTTAACCACTTAAGGACCGGAAGATTTGCCCCTTTAATAACCAGGCCATTTTTGTCGATACAGCACTGTGTCATTTTAACTGACAATTGCGCAGTCATGGGATGCTGTACCCAAACAAAATGTATTTGATCCCCTCTGTGGTTTTTATTTATTGTGCTATAAAACAAAAAAGACTGACAATTTTGAAAAAAAAACAATATTTTATTACTTTTTGCTATAATAAATATCCCCCCCCCCCAAAAAAAAATATATTGTGTATTGATTGGTTTGGATAAGTGTATATTAATTGGTTTGCGTAAAAGTTATAGCATCTACAAAATAGGGGATAGATTTATGGCATTTTTAATATTTTTTTTTTACTAGTAATGGCAGTGATCTGTGATTTTTAATGGGACTGTGACATTGCGGCGGACAGATCGGACACTTTTGACACTTTTTTGGGACCATTGACATTCATACAGCGAGCTAAAAATAGCCACTGATTACTGTATAAATGTCACTGACAGGGAAGGGGTTAACACTAGGGGGCGATCAAGGGGTTAAATGTTCCCTAGGGAGGTGTTTCTAACTGTGGGGGCAGTGTACTGACAGGGAATATAGAGAGATTGCTGTTCCTGATTACTAGGAACAGCAGATCTCTCTCTATTTTCCTGACAGAATGAGGATCTGTATGCTTACATTGACAGATGGCCATTCTGTCTCTCTCAGGAGCGATTGCGGGTCGCTGGCGGACGTCACGCGGCATGCACGCTCGCCCCCTGTACCCCTTAAAGCAGCCTCCGTATAGCTACGACGATTTGCGGGGTGTCTGGAGAATCAGAACTGAGTGTCGCCTGTGTCCTCTCTTCATCTGCGGCAGTACAGAGAGAGAATCCCCCAACCCCCCTCCTCACTTCCCTGGCTGTCACGTGACCAGAGCGATCGGCCAGAATCCAGGAGCGGCACAGAGACTGGGGGAGTCATGGCTTTTATTTTTTCATGGGGAACATTCAGTAAAGTGCACCTGTAAAGGGTTTAACACCTGCGAAGACGCTGAGATATTGGCTGTATACTTAAAAGGCCCGGGCTGGGTATTAAGCCAGAAACCCATTTGATCTCCTGTAATAAGAGATCAATTGGAGTCCACAATTATGTCATATGCCTTTGCTGCAGGAGTTCCAGGAGAATAATCCAGATGATTTTCAGAATTATCTCCAGATGATGGACCCCTGCTTCCACCAACTCTTGGCATTGCTGACCCCCTATATTAAGAAGCTGGACACATGCATGAGGCTTTTATTTTATTTTTTGGTTGAATAATAATGATTTGATTTGTTATATTTTCTATATTTTTGGATGCATAGAATGCACTTTTTGGTTAAGTTCTATTGGCAGATAGCATGTCTAATTTTTTTTGTTGTCTTTTATTAATGCACAATAAAAAATTGTGTTGAATAATACTTGGCTATGTGTTTTACTTCAAATTACAGTTTGGGAGTAGGCAGTTACATTTTTAAAAATACAATGTAAAATTAACAAGGGACATTAACATAGTTGTATCTTTGATCTTAAAAACTACTGGATAATGGTGTTGTGGTAACTTGCCCCCCCAAAAAAAAAAAAACAAGCATAATAATATTATTCTTGATATCACTAGAAAAAAAAAGCCTTTGAAAATATGTTTGGCAGAACTCCATCAGTATCACCAGCAAAGCAGCTTCATTATTATCACATTAAGGAAAAAGAGAATTGTGCGCTGCATTTCTAGATTTCATAATTTTCCACGTCACTAATGTTAATTCTCCATTAGGAACACTAGTTTACAAGACCGACCGCTTACGGCTCATCCTTGCTTCCGAGCATGCGTGTTTGTACTTTGGACTTTTTACTGACGGACTTGTATACACACACTTGGAAAATCCGACAACAGACATTTGTCCGCGGAAAATTTATAAACCTGCCATCCAACATTTGTCCATCGAAAGTTGGCCAACAATTGTCTGATGGAGCGTACAAACGGTCAGATTTTCCACCAACAGCCCGTCATCACATAATTCCCATTGGAAAATTCCATTTCCCCCCCCCGGTGTAATATGACTCGTTAGTGTTACAAGGTCTCAGGTGTGAATGGGGAGCAGGTGTTTTAAATTTGGTGTTATCGCTCTCACTCTCTCATACTGGTCACTGGAAGTTCAACATGGCACCTCATGGCAAAGGACTCTCTGAGTATCTGAATAAAAGAATTGTTGCTCTACATAAAGATGGCCTAGTCTATAAGAAGATTGCCAAGACCCTGAAACTGAGCTGCAGCACGATGACCAAGACCATACAGCGGTTTAACAGGACAGTTTCCACCCAGAACAGGCCTCGCCATGGTCAACCAAAGAAGCTGAGTGCACAGGCTCAGCATCAGATCCAGAGGTTGTCTTTGTGAAATAGACATATGAGTGCTGCCAGCATTGCTGCAGAGGTTGAAGGGGTGGTGTACTCACTTTTGTGAGATACTGTGTGTGTGTGTTATATATATATATATATATATATATATATATATATACAGTATCTCACAAAGGTGAGTACACCCCTCACATTTTTTGTAAATATTTTAATATATCTTTTTATGTGACAACACTGAAAAAATGACACTTTGCTACAATGTAAAGTAGTGAGTGTACAGCTTGTATAACAGTGCAAATTTGCTGTCCCCTCAAAATAACTAAACAGACAGCCATTAATGTCTAAACTGCTGGCAACAAAAGTGAGTACACCCCTAAGTGAAAATGTCCAAATTGGGCCCAAAGTGTCAATATTTTGTGAGGCCACCATTATTTTCCAGCACTGCCTTAACCCCCTTGGGCATGGAGTTCACCAGAGCTATACAGGTTGCCACTGGAGTCTTCTTCCATTCCCCCATGACAACATCACAGAGCTGGTGGATGTTAGAGACCTTGCACTTCTACACCTTCAGATTAAGGATGCCCCACTTATGCTCAATAGGGTTTAGGTCTGGAGACATGCTTGGCCAATCTATCACCTTTACCCCCAGCTTCTTTAGCGAGGCAGTGGTCATCTTGGAGGTGTGTTTGGGTTGTTATCATGTTGGAATACTGCCCTGCGGCCCAGTCTCCGAAGGGAGGGGATCATGCTCTGCTTCAGTATGTCACAGTACATGTTGGCATTCATCGTTCCCTCAATGAACTGTAGCTCCCCAATGCCGGCAGCACTCATGCAGCCCCAGACCATGACATTCCCACCACCATGCTTGACTGTAGGCAAGAAACACTTGTCTTTGTACTCCTGACCTGGTTGCCGCCACACACGCTTGACACCATCTGAACCAAATAAGTTTATCTTGGTCTTATCAGACCACAGGTCATGGTTTCAGTAATCTATGTCCTTAGTCTGCTTGTCTTCAGCAAACTGTTTGCGGGCTTTCTTGTGCATCATCTTTAGAAGAGGCTTGCTTCTGAGACGACAGCCATGCAGACCGATTTGATGCAGTGTGCGGCGTATGGTCTGAGCACTGACAGGCTGACCCCCCCCACCCCTTCAACCTCTGCAGCAATGCTGGAAGCACTCATACCTCTATTTCCCAAAGACAACCTCTGGATATGAAGCTGAGCACGTGCACTCGGCTTCTTTGATCGACCATGGTGAGGCCTGTTCTGAGTGGAAACTGTCCTGTTAAACTGCTATATGGTCTTGGCCACCGTGCTGCAGCTCAGTTTCAGGGTTTCGGCAATCTTCTTATAGCCTAGGCCATCTTTATGTAGAGCAACAATTCTTATTTTAAGATCCCCAGAGAGTTCTTTACCATGAGGTGCCATGTTGAACTTCCAGTGACCAGTATGAGAGAGTGAGAGCGATAACACCAAATTAAACACAACTGCTCCCCATTCACACTTGAGACCTTATAATACTAACAAGTCACATGACCCCGGAGAGGGAAAATGGATAATTGGGCGTAATTTGGACATTTTCACTTAGGGGTGTACTCACTTTTGTTGCCAGCGGTTTAGACATTAATGGCTGTGTGTGGAGTTAATTTGAGGGGACAGCTAATTTACACTGTTATACAAACTGTACACTCACTACTTTATATTGTATAAAAGTGTCATTTCTTCACTGTTGTCACATGAAAAGACAGAATAAAATATTTACAAAAATGTGAGGGGTATACTCACTTTTGTGAGATACAGTATATATATATATCTATATATATATCTATATATATATATAGATATATATATAGATAGATATATCTATATCTATATCTATATCTAATAATATATATAATAATATATATTTTCTTTTTTTTACAATCCGTTATTTTTTTTTTGGGGGGGGGGGGGGGAGTGGACAGTCAGTGTCAGTATTTATTTTATTTTTTTATTATTTTTACAATTTTACTTTAGAATATTTATTTATTTATTACAATGTTTCCCTTTTTTATATTCAACCCTGTTGGGGGGTAGGGGGGCTTTGATGAGATGTCAGGGGTCTAAACAGACCCCTGATATCTCCCCTTTGAGGCATGGAAAGGGACTGAGGATAGAGATTCCCCAGTCCCTTTCTCTGCAGCCTCAGCTGCACTGAAGATGAATGACCAGGAGACAGCGGCCCCTCTCCATTCGTAAACTGAGACATCGTAAACACAGTTTACTATGCTCAGTTATGAATGGAAAGAGTCAGTAATCACTGTTCATTCGGAAAAGGAAGAAGCCAGTAAATGACATATTTATTGGTTCCTTCCTCCGCTCTCCATCCTGACAGATCTGGGACGGGGGGACCGGAGGAGCGCATGGAGGGGGAGCGGAGGAGGACCAGAGGAGCACAGAGAAGAGGACTGGAGGAGGACAGGGGGAGATTGGAGGAGGACGAGGGGGACTGGAGGAGCACAAGGAGGGGGAGTGGAGGAGGAGGGGGAGCGGAGGAGCACACAGACGGGGCCCAGAGGAGGAGGGGGACCGGAGGAAGTGGGAGTCATTGAATGTGAACGCATTCCACGTAAGGATGTGAGAAAGGAGAGGTAGAATGAGCTGGATAAATGGAGCAGAGGTAGAGTCTCTCTCCAACAGGAATTTCTATACAACTTTCAAGCCTAATTTGTGTGTTAGAATAAAGAGTTTCAATGTCAACAGCTACCAAGAGACAACCTGAACGGACCACAATACCCTCAAGTGCTCATAGTAAATCAGAGGTGTCCTGTATGTAGGAAGGCAATCCAACCACATGGTAACAAAGGTATGCATCCACCAATCTACTAGCCATTTCGGTATATGATCCAATGCCAGAAATTATTGGTCTCCCTAGAGGGTTTAAAATTATGGGTTTTGGTGAGTGCATAAAATTATGGCATGTGGGCATATCTAACTTGAATGCTCTCATACAGCTCTTTATTAATCATCCCATCCATATATGCACTGTCACATACCTGGTGATGGAGCCTGATATGCAGAGGACGGCCTCTCTTACAACTCTGACTTGGAGCCCCTGATAGAGCTGACAGGAAGCACCGAGGTACAGAGTCGCACGAGTGCCTGGCGGGATCGCTGAACCTGGAGCTGGATCGGAGCACTCGGCCGGGCTGTAGAGGTGTCTGTAGGAATCCCAGAGCAGTGGTAGGCAGGTAGCTGAGCGAGTAGACAACCGGTCCCCACAGGCAGAAGTTCAGGTGCAGCAGAAGGGATGGTGGCACCCTCGAGGCTGAAGAGAAGGCAGATACAGGCAGGCCGGTCATACACTAACAGGCACGTCAGGAACAGAGGATGAAGCGGAAGCGGAATCAAATTACAGGCCGGGTCATCAGCAGACTGGCAGCGAAGTGGCAGAAGGAGCAGGCAGGTGCAGAGTAGAGCCGGGGTCGGATGCAGGCAGGAAACAGGAACGTCAGGAAGCAAGCCGGGTCATAACAGGAACGGAAGTCAGGTAAGTAATTGCAGGATACACAGGGAACGCTGTAGGGCAGACAGCACTGAGTGTGGAAACTGACTGAGTTCAAGTAGCCTGTTTGGGCATCAAAAGCTGTCACAGGGTGCGTGTGCACCAATGGCATTCTAACAGGGGCAGAGGTAACAGGTCATCTTCTTTGGCAGCCATCTTGGGTGCTGGCATGCCCTTCCCGACACTGCCCCCCCTCCCCAAAGGGCAGCCTCCGGATGCCCAACTTGGCCCACTTGTCAGGATGGGAGTTCTTAAAAGCTTGAACCAAATTTCAGGCATGGATATTACCTTTAGGTTCCCAGGAGTTGTCCTCTGGCCCACACCCTTTCCATTTTATCAGGAACTGGATCTGATTTCTTCTCTTCCTGCAGTCTAAGATTGTTTCCACCTCAAACTCTTCCTCCCCGTCAATAATTGCAGGTTCAGGCGGGCCGGAACTTCGTCCTGGGAAGGGGTCAGGAATGGCAGGTTCCAACAAGGTTATGTGGAACACAGGGTGGATTCTAAATGACTCAGGCAACTCTAATTCATACGCAACCCCATTGATCCGTCTCTTCACCGGAAATGGTCCTATAAATTTAGGGCCCAGTTTCTTCGAGGGACAGGCCAGTTTCAAATTAGTAGTTGCTAGCCACACTTGGTCACCAGAGTTCAAGATCAATTCTCCCCTTCTTTTCTTAAAAAACCTATAAACCATGCGCTTACTCCAAAAAAGTCATAGATGTAAGCAGCTAACACAACAAATAGAAAATTTGTAATAAATCATATGTAACCAAGTGTAGCGCTAAAAAATGAGAAAGAAAATATTGCTATACCACATATAATAGCAAAATGAATTGTGAAAAGATAGTGTTTTGTATACTTTGTGAACATTCATACATATAGAACACTTATATTATAAAGTCTTATGCCGCGTACACACGGTCGGACTTTTCGTCTACAAAAGTCAGACAGCCTGTCCGACAGACTTCCGGCAGACTTCCGGCAGACTTTCGGCGGACTTGCGGCAGACTTTCTAACGAACGGACTTGCCTACACACGACCACACAAAAGTCTGACGGATTCGTACGTGATGACGTACACCGGACTAAAATAAGGAAGTTCATAGCCAGTAGCCAATAGGTGCCCTAGCGTGGCTTTTTGTCCGTCGGACTAGCACACAGACGAGCGGATTTCGGGGTCCGTCGTAGTTACGAAGTAAAGTTTTAAAGCATGTTTCAAATCTAAAGTACGTCGGATTTGAGGCTAAAAAAGTACGTTGAAAGTCCGGAGAAGCCCACACACGATCGGATTACCAGCCAGCTTTAGTCCGTCAGCGTCCGTTGGACTTTTGTAGACGAAAAGTACGACCGTGTGTACGCGGCATTAGGGTCACCAAAAGTGATAACAGCATGTAAAAATGGCAATAAAGTCCAAAACTGAATATGCAAATACGATGAACATAAATTTTGTAATGGTGATAAGTTCCAAAACATATACTCGTGAGAGATTTCTGTACGTAATCCAACATGTGCTAACAGACACTTGTGCGAAACCGCCACCTAGGATGACTGGAGGCTTACCAGAAAGTTGGGACCCACCTAGCATACGCTATATGGGTCAAACAGGCTTGGATTGCTCACTGGCAATGAAGGTAGGAAACCAAGGGCTGGTGAATGGTGAAGTTGTAACGTTGCTATCCCAAAGAGGTCTTCTTCATATGGAAGCTCGGACACCAACGGACATTACCCACATGTAATGAAGAAGGGGCTCATAGCGTAATTCCGTAAACCATAAAAAAAATTATTAAAAGGAAAAACACTTACATTTCAGAATAAAAAGCGCTTGCAAGTAAAATGGCGGCAGTGGAGTCCTCCCGACGCGTTTCGTCATACAAGACTTCGTCTGGGGTGCTTCCTGTTGCTAGCCACACTTGGCCACCAGAGTTCAAGATCAATTCTCCCCTTCTTTTCTTGTCAAAAACTTCCTTATTGTATGCCTGTGTCTTGGCCATTGTTTCCTGTAGCAGTTCGTTATTGGCGTTGAAGAAATGTATAGTTTTGGAAACAGCTGGTACTGGGGAATCAGGAATTGTATTAGACAAAAAAGAGGGGTGGAAACCGTAGTTTCCAAAAAATGGAGATTGCTTTGTAGCAGAGTGTACTGAATTGTTATAAGAAAACTCGGCCAGGGGAAGCAGAGAAGCCCAATCGTCTTGAGAAACATCTCAGGTACTGTTCAAGGGTTTGATTAGTGCTCTCTGTCTGCCCATACGTTTGTGGGTGATATGCAGAAGAAAATGAAAGTTCAATCCCAAGTGAATCACATAAGGCTCTCCAGAATCTGGATGTAAACTGCACCCCACGGTCGGACACAATATTGGCCGGAATCCCGTGAAGCCTTACGATCTCCTTGACAAAGGTTTGAGCTGTTTCTCGAGCAGATGGTGTGCCCTTCATGGGCAGGAAGTGTGCCATCTTAGATAGTCTATCGACAACTACAAAAATGGTGTTGTGGCCCTCAGATGGGGGAAGTTCTACAATAAAATCTATTGAGATCATCTTCCAAGGTCTACTGGGGACAGGTAAGGGTTTTAGCAGACCCCAGGCTCTGCATCTGCTGGTTTTATTGCGGATGTAAGTGGTGCAAGATTCCACATATTTCCTACAATCTTTTTCTACCCCGGCCACCAAAATGTCCGTTGTACTAATTCAGTTGTCTTGCCAATGCCAAAATGACCTGCCAGCACATGATCATGGCATCGCACCAGGATGGCCATTCGGAGGTCTTCCGGCACAAAGACCTTGTCTTCATGCCAAAGTAGCCCATCCTTTGCTAGTAGAGAGACCCCGGCTGGTGAAGGGTTCCTTACTAGAGTTTGTTTAATTTGTTTTATTAACTCTCCTTAAAGTAACAGGAAGTTCCCAAGGGATAGAATGATATCTGGAGATTAGGGATGAGCTTCGTGTTCGAGTCGAACCCATGTTCGACTCGAACATCGGCTGTTCGACCGTCCGTCGAATTGCGAACGTTATGGGCCGTTCGCGCCAAATTCGTGTGGCGCGTCACGGCCCATAATTCACTGCGGCATCGCAGTGCATTGCTGGCTGATGATTGGCCAAGCATGCACTATGACCCGCATGCTTGGCCAATCACAGCGCCGTCAGTAGAGAGAGCTGTAATTGGCCAAAGCCAGGGTGGCTTTGGCCAATTATGGCTCAGGGGATTTAGTACACGCCCCACACTATATAAGGCCGCCTGCACGGCGGCCCTGTGTAGTGTGTTCCGGTGTGCTGATAGAGAGAGAGACAGACAGTGTCATTTGATTTGAGTTAGATAGATTAGGCTAGATCTGTTCCTGCTATTTACATTTAGTGCAGTGCGTCCTGCTCACAGTGTTCAGCTAGATCCATTCCTGCTATTTACATTTAGTGCAGTCAGTGCGTCCTGCTCACAGTGTTCAGCTAGATCCGTTCCTGCTATTTACATTTAGTGCAGTGCGTCCTGCTCACAGTGTTCAGCTAGATCTGTTCCTGCTATTTACATTTAGTGCAGTGCGTCCTGCTCACAGTGTTCAGCTAGATCCGTTCCTGCTATTTACATTTAGTGCAGTGCGTCCTGCTCACAGTGTTCAGCTAGATCTGTTCCTGCTATTTACATTTAGTGCAGTGCGTCCTGCTCACAGTGTTCAGCTAGATCTGTTCCTGCTATTTACATTTAGTGCAGTGCGTCCTGCTCACAGTGTTCAGCTAGATCCGTTCCTGCTATTTACATTTAGTGCAGTCAGTGCGTCCTGCTCACAGTGTTCAGCTAGATCCGTTCCTGCTATTTACATTTAGTGCAGTGCGTCCTGCTCACAGTGTTCAGCTAGATCTGTTCCTGCTATTTACATTTAGTGCAGTGCGTCCTGCTCACAGTGTTCAGCTAGATCCGTTCCTGCTATTTACATTTAGTGCAGTGCGTCCTGCTCACAGTGTTCAGCTAGATCTGTTCCTGCTATTTACATTTAGTGCAGTGCGTCCTGCTCACAGTGTTCAGCTAGATCCGTTCCTGCTATTTGCATTTAGTGCAGTGCGTCCTGCTCACAGTGTTCAGCTAGATCTGTTCCTGCTATTTACATTTAGTGCAGTGCGTCCTGCTCACAGTGTTCAGCTAGATCTGTTCCTGCTATTTGCATTTAGTGCAGTGCGTCCTGCTCACAGTGTTCAGCTAGATCCGTTCCTGCTATTTACATTTAGTGCAGTGCGTCCTGCTCACAGTGTTCAGCTAGATCTGTTCCTGCTATTTACATTTAGTGCAGTGCGTCCTGCTCACAGTGTTCAGCTAGATCTGTTCCTGCTATTTACATTTAGTGCAGTGCGTCCTGCTCACAGTGTTCAGCTAGATCCGTTCCTGCTATTTACATTTAGTGCAGTAAGTGCGTCCTGCTCACAGTGTTCAGCTAGATCCGTTCCTGCTATTTGCATTTAGTGCAGTGCGTCCTGCTCACAGTGTTCAGCTAGATCTGTTCCTGCTATTTACATTTAGTGCAGTGCGTCCTGCTCACAGTGTTCAGCTAGATCTGTTCCTGCTATTTACATTTAGTGCAGTGCGTCCTGCTCACAGTGTTCAGCTAGATCCGTTCCTGCTATTTGCATTTAGTGCAGTGCGTCCTGCTCACAGTGTTCAGCTAGATCTGTTCCTGCTATTTACATTTAGTGCAGTGCGTCCTGCTCACAGTGTTCAGCTAGATCTGTTCCTGCTATTTACATTTAGTGCAGTGCGTCCTGCTCACAGTGTTCAGCTAGATCCGTTCCTGCTATTTACATTTAGTGCAGTGCGTCCTGCTCACAGTGTTCAGCTAGATCTGTTCCTGCTATTTACATTTAGTGCAGTGCGTCCTGCTCACAGTGTTCAGCTAGATCTGTTCCTGCTATTTACATTTAGTGCAGTGCGTCCTGCTCACAGTGTTCAGCTAGATCCGTTCCTGCTATTTACATTTAGTGCAGTAAGTGCGTCCTGCTCACAGTGTTCAGCTAGATCCGTTCCTGCTATTTGCATTTAGTGCAGTGCGTCCTGCTCACAGTGTTCAGCTAGATCTGTTCCTGCTATTTACATTTAGTGCAGTGCGTCCTGATCACAGTGTTCAGCTAGATCTGTTCCTGCTATTTACATTTAGTGCAGTGCGTCCTGCTCACAGTGTTCAGCTAGATCCGTTCCTGCTATTTACATTTAGTGCAGTGCGTCCTGCTCACAGTGTTCAGCTAGATCTGTTCCTGCTATTTACATTTAGTGCAGTGCGTCCTGCTCACAGTGTTCAGCTAGATCCGTTCCTGCTATTTACATTTAGTGCAGTCAGTGCGTCCTGCTCACAGTGTTCAGCTAGATCCGTTCCTGCTATTTACATTTAGTGCAGTGCGCCCTGCTCACAGTGTTCAGCTAGATCTGTTCCTGCTATTTACATTTAGTGCAGTGCGTCCTGCTCACAGTGTTCAGCTAGATCTGTTCCTGCTATTTACATTTAGTGCAGTGCGTCCTGCTCACAGTGTTCAGCTAGATCCGTTCCTGCTATTTACATTTAGTGCAGTGCGTCCTGCTCACAGTGTTCAGCTAGATCTGTTCCTGCTATTTACATTTAGTGCAGTGTGCCCTGCTCACAGTGTTCAGCTAGATCCGTTCCTGCTATTTACATTTAGTGCAGTCAGTGCGTCCTGCTCACAGTGTTCAGCTAGATCCGTTCCTGCTATTTACATTTAGTGCAGTGCGCCCTGCTCACAGTGTTCAGCTAGATCTGTTCCTGCTATTTACATTTAGTGCAGTGCGTCCTGCTCACAGTGTTCAGCTAGATCCGTTCCTGTTATCTTCCTACTGACAGGCAGGCTTGTCTGGTTACAGTATATAAAGCTACCTGAAGAAAATTACAGGTGTTCTATCCCAGCTTAGTGCAGCTACAGGCCATTAGTATGTCTGGAAGGCCAAGAAGGAGAGGCAGACAGTCACAAGCCAATAAGAGAGGGCAAGCAGGCTCTGTGTCTAGTGCTGGTCGTGGAGACGGTGCATCCTCATCAGCACGTGGCCATGGGACACGCTTGGCCTTTTTTTCGGCAGCTGGCCGTGTTGAGCCGCAACATGCGGAAGACTTGGTCGAGTGAATGACCAAGCCGTCCTCATCCTCCTCATCCTCTCTCACCCATGCCCAGGGTGCTTTGTCTGGCAAAGCAGCGGCCTCTTCCCTCAGCTCAATGTCATCAGTGACTCCTTCCCTAGCTCCACCATGTCCTCCTGAGGATTCCCTCAAACTGTTTGACCACAGTGTTGGGTACATGCTCCAGGAGGATGCCCAGCGTTTGGAAGGCTCTGATGATGATACTGAGCTCGATGAAGGCAGTAACATGAGCACGGACAGAGGGGGTGCCCAAGAAGGACAGCAATCTGGCAGTCATGCTCCCCCTGCTGCAGCATACTGCCAGGTTTGCTCCAGTGATGAGGAGGGAGGGGATGATGAGGTCACTGACTCAACGTGGGTGCCTGATAGGAGAGAGGAGGAGGAGGAGGAGGAGGAGGCGGCACATCACCAACGAGGCAGGATGCCCTCCAGGGGCCAGCCTAAGGGCAGCACATTGACTGCATCACACCCCAAAGCTCCACATGTGCAGGGCGCTGCAGTCTCTGCGCGTTATTCAAAAAGTTCTTTGGTGTGGGCCTTTTTTGAGACGAGTGCATCAGATCGCACCGCTGCTATTTGCAACATATGTCTCAAGCGTATCTCGCGTGGCCAAAACATCTCCCGCTTGGGTACCACATGCTTGACCAGACATATGTTGACCTGCCATGCAGTTCGTTGGCAAGCATATCTAAAAGACCCACACCAAAGAACAAAGAGGATCTCTCCTTGCTCCTCATCAGCTGAGATTTCCAACCCCACTAGACCTTCAGTCCTCTCTGAGACCTGCAGTGAGAGGAATGAAGGTGTAGAATTAGGTGTGTCACAGCCAAGTACTTGTGGGCAATCTGCTTTTGGTACACCGACGTCAGATTGTACCAGGCAAATTTCCCTGCCCCAGCTGCTGCACCGCCGAAAGAAGTTTGCTCCCAGCCATCCACATGCCCAGCGGTTGAATGCTAGCTTGGCAAAATTGCTAGCACTTCAACTGCTGCCTTTTCAGTTGGTAGACTCTGCCCCCTTCCGTGAGTTTGTGGAATGTGCGGTTCCTCAGTGGCAGGTACCCAAACGCCACTTTTTTTCACGGAAGGCGATTCCGGCTCTCTACCGGCATGTGGAAGGCAATGTCCATGCCTCGCTGGACAGGGCGGTCAGCGGTAAGGTGCATATTACCACTGACTCATACCACTGACTCATGGTCCAGCAGGCATGGACAGGGACGTTACTTAAGTTTCACGGCGCATTGGGTGACTCTGCTGGCAGCTGGGAAGGATGCAGGACAAGGTGCAGTAGTGTTGGAGGTTGTTCCGCCACCACGCCTCCAAAATGCTGATTGTGACACACCTCTCTCCTCCACCCCCTCCTCTTCTTCTTCCTCCATGGCCTCTTCCTCGGAACCAGCGGTGCTCCGTAGGCGTTCAAGGGGCTACGCAAGTACGCAGGCCAAAAGATGCCATGCGGTGCTTGAGCTGGTGTGCTTGGGGGACAGGAGCCACACTGGGGCAGAGGTTCTGTCAGCTCTGCAGGGGCAGGTTCAGAGGTGGTTGACGCCACGCCAACTTAAGGCAGGAATGGTGGTTTGCGACAATGGCACCAACCTCCTCTCTGCCCTCCGACAGGGACAACTGACCCATGTGCCCTGTTTGGCTCACGTCCTTAACTTGGTGGTGCAGCGGTTCTTGGGCAGGTACCCGGGCTTACAGGATGTCCTGAGGCAGGCCAGGAAAGTCTGTGTGCATTTCCGCCGGTCATATAATGCCAGTGCTCGGCTGACGGACCTCCAAAAGGAGTTTAACCTGCCCAAGAACCGCCTAATCTGTGACATGCCCACCAGGTGGAACTCAACGTTGGCCATGCTGCAGCGGCTGCACACGCAGCAGAGGGCCATCAATGAGTACCTGTGCGACTATGGCACCAGGACAGGGTCAGGGGACCTTGGTTTTTTTTCCCCACGCCAGTGGGCCATGATCAGGGATGCATGCACTGTCCTGTCACCATTCGAGGAGGCCACGAGGATGGTGAGCACTGACAGTGCATGCATCAGTGACACTGTCCCCCTTGTCCACCTGTTGGAGCACACGCTGCGTGGAATAATGGACAGGGCACTTGAGGCAGAACAGAGGCAGGAAGAGGAGGACTTCCTTAGCTCTCAAGGCCCCCTTTATCCAGACAGTGTTCCTGCGTGCCCGCCGATCACACAGGAAGAGGACGAGGAGGAGGAGGAGGAGGAGGAAGATTGTGTCAGTATGGAGGTGGAGCCTGGCACTCAGCATCAGCAGTCTTTAAGGGATCAGTCCCAAGGAACACATGGACTTGTACGTGGCTGGGAGGAGGTGGCTGCGGACGTTGTTGTTCTTAGTGACCCAGAGGACTCCGGACCGAATGCCTCAGCAAACCTACGCTGCATGGCCTCCCTGATCCTGCAAAGCCTGCGTAAGGATCCTCGTATTCGTGGTATCAAGGAGAAGGACCAATACTGGCTGGCAACCCTCCTTGATCCACGTTACAAGGGTAAGGTTGCGGACCTTATCTTGCCATCACAGAGGGAGCAGAGGATGAAACATCTTCGGGAGGCCTTGCAGAAAGGTCTGTGCAACGCGTTCCCAGAGACTGGGAGGTTACAAACTCCTGTTTCTGGACAACGTGTTGCTGAGGCTTCGGTCAGTCAAAGAAGGAGCGGTGGAGAAGGTGGCCGTCTGACCGATGCGTTCAGACAATTTTTTGGTCCGCAGCCCCAAGGTATGATCGGTTCCAGCAACCATCGCCAGCGTCTGTTTTACATGGTGCAGGAATACCTAGGGGCAAGATCAGACTTGGACACCTTTCCCACCGAAAATCCTCTGGGTTACTGGGTCTTGAGGATGGATCACTGGCCAGAGCTTGCACAGTATGCAATTGAGCTACTGGCCTGTCCTGCATCCAGCGTTCTTTCGGAACGCACATTCAGTGCTGCTGGAGGCGTGGTAACCGATCACAGGGTGCGTCTGTCCACTGACTCGGTCGATCGGCTGACCTTCATAAAAATGAATCAGTCTTGGATCACCACCAGCTACCAAGCACCTGATGCTGATGTAACTGAATAATTTTTTTCAGATCCCTTCAAAGACTGCCTATGCTGATGCTGAGTGACTATCCCTGAGTAATTATCCTCTTCCTCCTCAATCATCACGCTGATAGCTTGTAAGAACATTTTTGGTTCTGGGCGCCACCACCAGTGCCTAAGGCACAATTTTTCAGCCCCTGTTTAACAGGGGCGTGTAATTACAATTTTTGATGTAATACTTTGCAGCAGGGCTCGTTCCTGCATTCCAACTAGAGTGTCTGTGAGGGGTTGCAGTGTTGTGGCACCAGCACCAGTGCCTAAGGCCCAATTTTTCTGCCCCTGTCTAACAGGGGCGTGTAATTACAATTTTTGATGCAATACTTTGCAGCAGGGCTCGTTCCTGCATTCCAACTAGAGTGTCTGTGAGGGGTTGCAGTGTTGTGGCACCAGCACCAGTGCCTAAGGCCCAATTTTTCTGCCCCTGTCTAACAGGGGCGTGTAATTACAATTTTTGATGCAATACTTTGCAGCAGGGCTCGTTCCTGCGTTCCAACTAGAGTGTCTGTGAGGGGTTGCAGTGTTGTGGCACCAGCACCAGTGCCTAAGGACCAATTTTTCTGCCCCTGTCTAACAGGGGCGTGTAATTACAATTTTTGATGCAATACTTTGCAGCAGGGCTCGTTCCTGCATTCCAACTAGAGTGTCTGTGAAGGGTTGCAGTGTTGTGGCACCAGCACCAGTGCCTAAGGCCTAATTTTTCAGCTCCTGTTCAACAGGGGCATGTAATTACAATTCTTGATCTAATATTTCACAGCAGGGCCCTGTGAGGGCTTACAGTGTTGTGGCCACAGCAACACCTAAGGCCCAAATTTCTGCTGAGTATATAGGGCAGGACCCTACTTTCAAACATCTAACTTACAAACGACTCCTACTTGCAAACGGAAGGAGACAACAGGAAGTGAGATGAAATCTACCCCTAGGAAGGGAAATTCTCTCCTGTAAGAGTTAATATGGGAAAACAATTTCTCCTTTCCACTGATGCTTTCCAATCCTTGTTCCACAAAAAAACCCAAATTTTCAAAAAACATTTTTCATTGGGACAAAAAAGTGAGGTGAAATCTTCTGAAGAGGAGGAAAGACAGCAAAACAAATGTCACAGGGGTGATAACCCTTCCCTATGTTTTCCAAAAAGCTTAAAAAAGATTTTTTGGCTGGAGCTAAACACGTTAAAAATGTACCCGTTCAAAATTACAAAGAGATTCTACTTAACAACAAACCTACAGTCCCTGTCTTGTTTGCACCGCCTGTATACTGCTGTTCAGAGTATATAGGGCCTTTCCTTATTTTAATTTGGGTGCGGGGTTCCCCTTAATATCCATACAGGACCCAAAGGGCCTGGTAATGGACTGGGGGGGTACCCATGCCGTTTGTCTCACTGATTTTCATCCATATTGCCATGACCCGACATGACATTAAACCCGCAAGCAGTTTTAAATGAGATTTTTTCCTTTAAAAATGACATTTGGTGCAGGGACTGTTCTAAACATGGGAAACACGCGTCACTTTACAGGCATACTATAGACACCCCCCAGGTACGATATTTAAAGGAATATTTCACTTTTTTTTTTTTACTTTAAGCATCATTAAAATCACTGCTCCCGAAAAAACGGCCGTTTTTAAAAGTTTTTTTTGCATTGATACATGTCCCCTGGGGTAGGACCCGGGTCCCCAAACCCTTTTTCGGACAATACCATGCAAATTAGCCTTTAAAATGAGCACTTTTGATTTCGAACGTTCGAGTCCCATAGACGTCAATGGGGTTCTAACGTTCGTGCGAACTTTCGGTCCGTTCGCGGGTTCTGGTGCGAACCGAACCGGGGGGTGTTCGGCTCATCCCTACTGGAGATGAGATTTCTTCAGATTTGGTGAACATGCATGATAACGCATCGGGTTTTGCATACTTGGATCCGGGCCTGAATGTTAAGTGAAAAGTGAATCTAGAAAAGAATAGTGCCCACCTGGCTTGTCTGGGGTTTCAATCTTTTTGCTGTTCTTAAATACTCGAGGTTCTTATGATCGGTATAGATCAAGATTGTGTGTGCGGCCCCCTCTAGAAGGTACCTCCATTCCTCCAGGGCGGCTTTGATGGCCAAAAGTTCATGGTCCCCGACGTCATAGTTCCTTTCGGCATTTGACAGCTTGCGGGAAAAAAAAGCAACTGGATGCAGTAGAGCCTCAGCTCCCTGCCTCTGAGATTATATTGCTGCAACCGCTGTTTCTGAGGCATCTACTTCCAAGACATATGGGCAAGGCTGGGTCAGGGTGTTTCAGGACAGATGTGAAAAGTCTTTTTAGGGTGTCAAAAGCTTTTTGAGCTTCCAGAGACCAAGAGAATCTTGTACCTTGTTTGGTTAAACTTGTAATGGGGGTTATGATTGCAGAAAAATTTCTGATGAATTTTCGATAAAAATTTGCAAACCCCACGAAACGTTGGACACCCTTCTTATCACTGGGAGCAGGCCAATCCAGGATGGCTGTAACCTTCTGGGGATCCATCTGGATGCCTTTGGTGGAAATGATTAAACCCAAGAATTGGATGCTTTGGCATTCAAATACACATTTCTCTGGTTTTGCATAAAGTCTGTGTTGTCAAAGGCGACTCAATACATTCTTGACGTGACTATGGTGGTGATCTAGAGAGGGAGAGAAGATTAGTATATCATCAAGATAAACGACAACAAATAGATCCAGGAAATCTCGGAAGACATCGTTGATGAAGTGCTGAAAGGTAGCTGGGGCATTGCAAAGTCCAAAGTGCATCACAAGGTATTCGAAATGCCCAAACCGTGTGCAGAACGCCGTCTTCCATTCATCCCCCTCTCGTGTGCAAACCAGGTTATAAGCACCCCAAAGATCCAATTTTGTGAAAATGGTGGCCGTACCGAGTCGCTGGAATTATTCAGACACAAGTGGGAGAGGGTAACGTTATTTTACAGTGACCTTATTAAGTTCACGGTAGTCCACACAGGGCCGTAATGAGTGGTCCTTTTTTTCTACAAAAAAGATCCCTGCACCAGCAGGAGATGTGGAAGGGCGAATGAACCCCTTTTTAAGGTTGTCATCAATGTAGTCTTTCAAAGCAACAAGTTCAGATTCAGATAGAGGAAAGATCCTGTCAAAAGGAACTTCAACCCAAGGAAGGAGCTCAATTGGACAATCATAAGCCCTATGAGGAGGAAGCGTTTCTGCCCCTTTTTTGCTGAAAACATCCAGAAAGTCGTGATATGCTACTGGAACGACTTGGCGGGCTTCGGACTCCAAATCGATGCACAGCAGGGGAGATTGGTCCTGATGATTCTCTTGCCAACAATGCTAAAGGCAATAGGGGGAAAGAAACTTGATTTCTTCTGTAACCCAGTTAATGTGAGGGTTATGAGCTTTTAACCAAGGCATACCCAGAATGATTGGGAACAGAGGGGAAGCGATTGCATCTAGGTGTAGAAGCTCTTGATGGTTCTTGGCAATGATGGTAGATAACGGGATGGTTTCATGAGTAACCAATCCAGATTTAATGGTGGATCGTCTGCCAGATGTACAGAAAGTCTCTGAGCCTTGGGTAGTAGAGGAATGTGATGTTTGCCAGCAAAAGCTAAATCTATGAAACAGTTGCAAGCTCCAGAGTCAATTATAGCGGGGGTCTGGATAGTTCCTCCTGGGAGCTGTAACAAAATGGGAAGAGCAAGATGAGCAGAGTGATTGGGTAGAGATGGAGGAGAAGCGCATGTAACTGAGAGGCACTTGTGGATTTTGACCGGGCAAGACCTCACATAATGTCCTGATCCTCCACAGTACAGGCAAAGATTTAGCTGGCGCCTGCGCTGGCGTTGTTCTATAGTCAGGGAAGGGCGGAGGAGACCAAGCTTCATGGGTTAACGTGCGTCTGAAGCGGATGCGGCAGGTGAAGCCGGACTGAAAGTACCAGACACTCGTTGAAGCATCCATACTGGATGGGACTGGTCGGTGGCTCGTTCTGACCTACATTCCCTTAAGCGACAGTCAATCTGGATTGACAAATTTATAAGTGTCTCCAAGGTGGAGGGGACACCTGTTCGTGCTAGCTCGTCCTTGAGATTATCAGAAAAGCCCATGCGGAACTGGTAATGCAGGGCAGCATCGTTCCAGCTGTTGTCGGAACTCTAGCGCCTGAATTCTGAAATATAGTCCTCCATGGCCCTGTGACCCTGCTGAAGCACGTGAAGGGCAGCTTCCGCAATATCGGTTTGCTGGGGGTCTTCATATAACTGAGCCATGGCTCCAAAAAAAAGAGGCCAAGTCCGTCAGAGATGTGGCCTTTTGTTCAAGGAGCCGGTGAGCCCATGCCTGTGGTTCCCCCTGAAGCAAGGAAATGACAAACCTGACCTTGGTGGCTTCCAGGGAGAAGGTTCGTGGTTGTAGCGAAAAATAGAGTTTGCATGCGTTGTGGAAGGCTCTGAACTTGTTGCGTTCTCCCTGGAACTTTTCAGGAGTTGGGACTCTGGGATCAGGTGGTAGCATAACGACTGCGGGAGGTGCTGGCATCCCAGAAGTGGAAGCTGCTTGAGCAGGAGCAGAGGCAGGCAAGGTCTGTATTTGGCCTTCCAGCTGGGTATAACCCTGTTGTAAGTCCTTTACAGCTTGTGTTAATCCAGCTAGGTGTTGGCAGAGTTCCTCCATAGGAGAGGGTCCTTGCACAGGCTTAGACATGGCTGTCTGCTACTGTCACGTACCTGGTGATGGAGCCTGATATGCAGAGGACGGCCTCTCTTACAACTCTGACTTGGAGCCCCTGATAGAGCTGACAGGAAGCACCGAGATGCAGAGTCGCACGAGTGACTGGCGGGATCGCTGAACCTGGAGCTGGATCAGAGCACTCAGCCAGGCTGTAGAGGTGTCTGTAGGAATCCCAGAGCAGTGGTAGGCAGGTAGCTGGAGTGAGTAGACAACCGGTCCCCACAGGCAGAAGTTCAGGTGCAGCAGAAGGGATGGTGGCACCCTCGAGGCTGAAGAGAAGGCAGGTACAGGCAGGCCGGGTCATACACAAACGAGGACGTCAGGAACAGAGGCTGAAGCGGAAGCGGAATCAGATTACAGGCCAGGTCATCAGCAGACTGGCAGCGAAGTGGCAGAAGGAGCAGGCAGGTGCGGAGTAGAGGACAAGCCGGGGTCGGATGCAGGCAGGAAACAGGAACGTCAGGAAGCAAGCCGGGTCACAACAGGAACGAAAGTCAGGTAAGTAATTGCAGGATACACAGGGAACGCTGTAGAGCAGACAGCACTGAGTCTGGAAACTGACTGAGTTTAAGTAGCCTGTTTGGGCGTCAAAAGCTGTCACAGGGTCCATGTGCACCAATGGCATTCTGACAGGGGCAGAGGTAACAGGTCATCCTCTTTGGCAGCCATCTTGGGTGCTGGCATGCCCTTCCTGACAGGTAGAGGTAACAGGTCGTCTTCTTCGGCAGCCATCTTGGGTGCTGGCATGCCCTTCCTGACATGCACTTCCTAAATGGTATCAAATGCGTTCTTATATACAGTACATCTAATAGCTCCTCTGTAATGCATCAGTACCAGTCTCTATTCTTCAGAATGTCGCAACACATATTTCTGTATTGGAGGCTCTCCAGAATTACCACGTTGCCACCCTTGATGATCAATTTCAGGTTAGTGCTTAACTCAGAGAGGGCTCTAGACTGTTGAGGAGTAAGATTTCTCCCACCTGAATGAGACATATCATGTTTTTCTCAACTGATCCTGGTAAGGAATGCCCACACATAGAATTGGTATGCAAAGGTGGAAACCTATTCAACTTCATCTTGATAGTCAAAACCGTTTCTACATGTTCAGAACTAGGGATGAGCTTCGAGTTCGAGTCAAACTCATGTTCGACTCGAACATTGGCTGTTCGCAAGTTCGCCGAACAGCGAACAATTTGGGGTGTTCGCGGCAAATTCGAATGCCGCGGAACACCCTTTAAAAGTCTATGGGAGAAATCAAAAGTGCTAATTTTAAAGGCTAATATGCAAGTTATTGTCATAAAAAGTGTTTGGGGACCTGGGTCCTGCCCCAGGGGACATGGATCAATGCAAAAAAAAGTTTTAAAAACGGAAGTTTTTTCAGGAGCAGTGATTTTAATAATGCTTAAAGTCAAACAATAAAAGTGTAATATCCCTTTAAATTTCATAGCTGGGGGGTGTCTATAGCAGTGTTTCTCAACTCCAGTCCTCAAGGCGCACCAACAGGTCATGTTTTCAGGATTTCCCTCAGAAGAAACGGCTGTGGTAATTACTAAGGCAATGAAACTGATCAAATCACCTGTGCAAAATAGTGGAAATCCTGAAAACATGACCTGTTGGTGCGCTTTGAAGACTGGAGTTGAGAAACACTGGTCTATAGTATGCCTGTAAAGGGGCGCATGTTTCCTGTGTTTAGAACAGTCTGACAGCAAAATTACATTTTGAAGGAAAAAACCCATTTAAAACTACCCGCGGCTATTGCATTGCCGACAATACACATAGAAGTTCATTGATAAAAACGGCATGGGAATTCCCCAAAGGGGAACCCCGAACCAAAACTAAAAAAAAAAAAAATGACGTGGAAGTCCCCCTAAATTCCATACCAGGCCCTTCAGGTCTGGTATGGATATTAAGGGGAACCCCAGCCAAAATTTAAAAAAAAATGACGTGGGGTTCCCCCTAAATTCCATACCAGACCCTTTAGGTCTGGTATGGATTTTAAGGGGAACCCCGCGCCAAAAAAACAAAAAAAAAAACGGCGTGGGGTCCTCCCAAAAATCCATACCAGACCCTTATCCGAGCACGCAACCTGGCAGGCCGCAGGAGAAGAGGGGGGGACGAGAGTGCGGCCCTCCCCCCTCCTGAACCGTACCAGGCCACATGCCCTCAACATTGGGAGGGTGCTTTGGGGTAGCCCCCCAAAACACCTTGTCCCCATGTTGATGAGGACAAGGGCCTCATCCCCACAACCCTGGCCGGTGGTTGTGGGGGTCTGTGGGCGGGGGGCTTATCGGAATCTGGAAGCCCCCTTTAACAAGGGGACCCCCAGATCCCACCCCCCCCCCCTGTGTGAAATGGTAAGGGCGTACTTACCCCTACCATTTCACTAAAAAACTGTCAAAAATGTTAAAAATGACAAGAGACAGTTTTTGACAATTCCTTTATTCAAATGCTTCTTCTTTCTTCTATCTTCCTTCATCTTCTGGTTCTTCTGGTTCTTCTGGCTCTTTCTCCGGCGTTCTCGTCCAACATCTCGTCCGCGGCGTCTTCTATCTTCTTCTCCTCGGGCCGCTCCGCACCCATGGCATGGGGGGAGGCTACCGCTCTTCTCTTCATCTTCTTCTTCATCCTCTTCTCTTCTTCCTTCTTCTCTTCTTCTCTTCTTCATTTTCTTCTCCGGGCCGCTCCGCACCCATGCTGGCATGAAGGGAGGCTCCCGCTGTGTGATGGCGCTCCTCGTCTGACAGTTCTTAAATAACGGGGGACGGGGCCACCCGGTGACCCCGCCCCCCTCTGACGCATGGGACATGACGGGACTTCCCTGTGGCATTCCCCGTGACATCACAGGGAAGTCCCATCAAGTCACCATGCGTCAGAGGGGGGCGGGGTCACCAGGTGGCCCCGCCCCGTTATTTAAGAACTGTCAGATGAGGAGCGCCGTCACACAGCGGGAGCCTCCCTCCATGCCAACATGGGTGTGGAGCGGCCCGGAGAAGAAAATGAAGAAGAGAAGAAGAGAAGAAAAGAAGAAGAGAAGAGCGGGAGCCTCCCCCCCATGCCATGGGTGCGGAGCGGCCCGAGGAGAAGAAGATAGAAGACGCCGCGGAGGAGATGCTGGACGAGAACGCCGGAGGAAGAACCAGAAGAGCCAGAAGAACCAGAAGATGAAGGAAGAAAGAAGAAGCATTTAAATAAAGGAATTGTCAAAAACTGTCTCTTGCCATTTTTAACATTTTTGACAGTTTTTTAGTGAAATGGTAGGGGTAAGTACCCCCTTACCATTTCACACGGGGGGGGGGGGGGGCGGGATCTGGGGGCCCACTTGTTAAAGGGGGCTTCCAGATTCCGATAAGCCCCCCGCCCACAGACCCCCACAACCACCGGCCAGGGTTGTGGGGATGAGGCCCTTGTCCTCATCAACATGGGGACAACGTGTTTTGGGGGGCTACCCCAAAGCACACTCCCAATGTTGAGGGCATGTGGCCTGGTACGGTTCAGGAGGGGGGGGCGCACTCTCACCCCCCCTCTTTTCCTGCGGCCTGCCAGGTTGCGTGCTCGGATAAGGGTCTGGTATGGATTTTTGGGGGGACCCTACGCCGTTTTTTTTTTTTTTTTTGGCGCGGGGTTCCCCTTAAAATCCATACCAGACCTGAAGGGTCTGGTATGGAATTTAGGTGGAACCCCACATCATTTTTTTTTATTTTTTTGGCCGGGGTTCCCCTTAATATCCATACCAGACCTGAAGGGCCTGGTATGGAATTTAGGGGGACTCCCACGTCATTTTTTTTTTAAATTTTGGTTCGGGGTTCCCCTTTGGGGAATTTCCACGCCATTTTTATCAATGAACTTCTACAGTATGTGTATTGTCAGCAATGCAATAGCCGCGGGTAGTTTTAAATGGGTTTTTTCCTTCAAAATGTCATTTTGCTGTCAGACTGTTCTAAACACAGGAAACATGCGCCCCTTTACAGGCATACTATAGACACCCCCCAGCTACGAAATTTAAAGGGATAATACACTTTTATTGTTTGACTTTAAGCATTATTAAAATCACTGCTCCTGAAAAAACAGCCGTTTTTAAAACTTTTTTTTGCATTGATCCATGTCCCCTGGGGCAGGACCCAGGTCCCCAAACACTTTTTATGACAATAACTTGCATATTAGCCTTTAAAATTAGCACTTTTGATTATTCATGTTCGTGTCCCATAGACTTTAACGGTGTTCGCGTGTTCGAACAAACTTTTTTCCTGTTCGCATGTTCTGGTGCGAACCGAACAGGGGGGTGTTCGGCTTATCCCTATTCAGAACCACCTACAGCTCCCCCAGGAGGGGAGACCGGGGTCTCCAAGGAGGTATCAGATGGCTTCTCAAGGTTCTTTTACAGCCATGTTGGTGAGCAAATGCCTGGCTACATATTATGCAATGCTTGGCTCCTATGTACCTTTTTGTATGTATTTACAGAGTTTTACAAATTAACTTTGCTGTTTTTGCTTGGTAGGATCATCTATGACCACTAAGGTCTCATGACTATCCTTGGTAATGATTATGCTGCTGATAGAGACTCTCTGGGTTGTGGGGTCTGGGCATTAAATGACTAAGTGAGTATTTTGACATACCTTCAGCTTTAGTATTGGCTATAAATAAGAATGCTTTACATATTAAGTGCGCATTATTTTGTTTCCTATTTCAGTTTGGTTACAAAACCTTACCTTAGTGGTCCTTTTTCCTATCCTCTTCTTGCTCGCTTTCGTTGTATTAGTACCAACATCCTCATATACAGTATGTACTTCATACCCAGTGATACAAGTTTGCTTTGTCCAATAGTAATTTGAATTATTTCCTAATTAGGATTCTTGTTAGTGAGTGGACCTTTGTGAATGCATAAAGGAACCATTGTTGATGAGCTATATCATTTGAACCTTTTACTTTATACCAATTAAAGTGGTTTTAAACCCTCACATATCATCCGAGGCTATATAGTAAAGAGAATAGCCTCGGATGATAGACAGAGATTAAACAAATCCTCCTACATAAGTTTTACTTCTATACTTGCAGTCTTCCCCTTTCTACACCCTTTCAAAAGTGCAGATTGTGTTAAAAATCTTTTTTCATCTGTCAGCAGCACATAGGAAAGGGTGGAGAGACTGCATTTACTTACTTGGTTTGAGAGCTGATTGGATGAAAGGGACACCCCCGCCCTCCACATAGGCAGAGGAACAACAGAACATGCAGTGCTGTATTTTAAATAGACAAGCTCCATGCTTATCTCCCTCCCCAACACAATTTTTTTAGCTCATGTTATCTCATGTGTGGGAGTGAGAATGATGTTCATTGACATTGATTGTATGTGAGTACAGAGGGGGGGGAGAGAGCAATCTCCTGGAGGGGGATAGCAGATGCAGGATCATACTTGCCAACAGTCCTGATTTTCCCGGGACAATCACGATTTTGGGACTCTCGTCCCGATCGGAGCTCGTCCCATTTTAACTATTTTTAACTATTGTTTCAGACCAGATTCCACCACTCCCCTCCCTTGGTCCCCCTTAAATTTCCCTGCTTTCATTGCACACTATTGCTCACTACTATTTATTGTTACTATTTATTGTTGTCATTTATCTAGTTACACATTTTAAACATTTCCACTCTTTTTAGTTGAAGTCAGACGTTATCAGTCTGACTTTGACCTCTATCTGTGTCTACAGCAAGATGGAGGCCACTGTTTACTCTATTGAGTCACATCCCAGGCGCCGTACGGCGCACGGGATGTGACATCACGACCGCACTTCCGCCCTGTGGACCGCAACCCGGAAGTTAATCGGCGGCGTGCGTTCCACCTAGTTCCATGGGGCACAGGAGCGAACGTGTCAGCAATGGCAGCCCACACAGACACAGCCCCTGCAGAAGATAAACACACTCGAGCAGAGGAGATGGCATTAGATCTACAGATGATAAGGTACACCCCCCCCTTTCTCATACTCCTAACCCTCTGATCACTGCACATTACTCTGTATCATTTATGTGATATAAGAATGCGAGGGTATATTGTGTATGGGTAACTACTGGTACGACCCTATCAGCTCACCCATTATGGGTTAGATTAATTTTACTAATTTTACTAGCGATAACAATAATGGTTATGAAAGCATACCAATTAATTATCAAATGAAATCAATAAATCAATATGGTATGGCCCTTCAACAATGTTTACCTAGTCAAGATCCACAACACACCCCCCCCCTCCCCTCCTCCCAGAGGACCGCCCACCAATTAAGGGAGGAGTCCCGATACCAACCAGATCAGTCTGCTTCAGCCTAACATGTGTATATAAAAAGTCGGCAGGAGACTGCCACCACTAAGGCTCTGAGGAAGAAGGTCAAACCTTTGAAACGCGTAAGCCAGCGGCGGTCCGTGTGCCTCCCTCCTGGGACCTGGACAGCTGCCTACCACTGGAACTATTGCCTTTGTGCGTTCGATATGCAATTTTACCTGCGACTTTTGTGAGTAGCTTTTTACCTTGTTTTTAATTCATTAAACTTGCCAAGGATAATGCGCTAGGTTGGTGCGCTCTCTTGTTTCTTTCTTTGTTTTTCACTATTAGGATAATCCCATCCTTCGAGAGCAGCAAAGCCGAAGTCCATAGCCCTTCTTGAACTTTTTTAGCTAACACACCAGTGCGCAAGAGTACTTTTTTCGTCGTCCCATTTTAACACTGGCAATCTGATCTCCAAATTTTGCTATTTGAACCTGTACTTCCAAATAATTCAGTGCAACCACAATTTTTAAAAAGACAATGGCTTTCATGTTAGGAGAGGACATAGACCAGGAGATTAAAACAGCTTTCCAGAGCGACAGCCCTCAAATTACCAAACAGGAGGATGAAATTAGAGACAAATTCAAGGAACACAAAAAATTACTAATCAAGCACCTTAACAGGAAATGGGACGTGACCTCACTAGAAACATACATAGCACACAAAATAGTGCCAAGAGGACTTCGCGATCGAACTGTACCAGCAGAACACTTACACACTGAAAACTTTTTATCTAAATGGAAAGAGCTATGTATAAATCACGGTTTGGCCGTGATGCGACTTATAGTTGAGGAAAAAAAGCACAATTAATAGACATACAGGCAAAGATTGAAGAAAGTGCCCGAGGTTTAGAAACATTTAAAGACCTAGAGGAGTTTACAAAACAAAATGACATGCTTAAAAAAGGAAATAGAAAAAACACAGTTAAATCTCAAAATAACCAAACAAAGTAAATTCAAACGGGATATTGCAGACTTTGAAAGAGACAAGGTATTTGACCTGACCGTCCGACGTGGCCGGAGTCGATCACGAGGGAAGGGTCACCGTCAACAATCTAAACAACGACGAGATAAATCGCATAGCGACTCTGACAACGACACAACACGATCAGTTACTTTTTTAGAGCAAGGGGGGCGGAGCAAAAGACTTTACAAGCCCCGCCTCCCATTAAGAAAAACAAAACAGGTTCCCAGAAACAGAAACAGACCAAGACACCCGGCGATCGAACATACACGAGGAGCTAAAAAAGACACTAAACATGCTAGTCCCCCAGAGCAAACAAAATTCGTCCAATGATTTAAAGGTAGTAAATCTATCGAATCATCCTTTGAGCCCAGATCATGTCAATCTCCTCGCTAAAGGAATGTCCTTTTCACCGACATCTGCAATGGATGAGTTTACCGTATTTAAGGATATTACTTTATTTTTGAGAAAAGTCTTCCTACGATCATTATATGAACGGGAAGCAGGAACATCAGCAGTAAAAACCATCCTCGATTCGGATGACCAAAAAGTTTTGGACATCTTGAATTCGCTATTGGAGGAAAATACAGAATACGGTGAGGAATCGCATACTCCAACCAAACGTACAGTCGACCTGAAGATTAAATCACAAAAAATGCCCCCCTGTCGAAAAATAGATGGTTAAGTCTCTTTTTAGAGATGGTTCAATCAGACCTTGAGAAAGTGAAGTGGCACAAACGAGGTACTGATAATCTAACCAAGGGCGAGAGGAACGCCCTTGATGATCTCAAAAAGAGAAAAAAATATTGTAATCAAAAATAGCGATAAGGGGGGCAACGTTGTAGTCTTAGACGACACACATTATGAAAAAATAGCAAAAAAACTACTCTCCGATGACACCACTTACTGTAGACAAGATCATAATCCCTTTCCAACAGTAATCCAGGAATTAAATCGGAAACTTACCTTTGCCAAAGATGAGGGACTGCTGACCATGCGTGAATTCCAGTATCTTTCTGTCCAGGAGTACAACATACCTACCTTTTACATAATTCCAAAATTGCACAAGAACTTAGAAGACCCACCGGGCAGACTGATTGTATCGGCCTGTCAAGGTCCCTTCGAACGAATTGGTAGGTATGTTGATCTCCTGTTGAAGGACATGGTCACTGGCCAAAAATCATTTGTACAAGACACTCGTCACGTCTTAGCCAAGTTAGCAGAATTCAAGAATCTTGACCAACTAGGTGAAATATGGCTGGTCGGTATTGACGTCGAGTCATTGTACACTTCTATACCCCACGCATGTGGGATTAAAGCAGTTGAGACTTTTCTGAACATCAAATACCCAGAATCAGGATCTCAAAATGAGTTCCTGATTGATCTTCTGAAATTTATGCTCGGTAACAACTATTTCCAATTTCTAAAGGGTTACTATCAACAAATACATGGAATGTCTATGGGAGCAGCATGGGCACCTTCCTATGCATGCCTTCATTTGAGTTTCTGGGAGGAAGAGAGGGTCTTTCCTTCATCGATGTACCCTGACCACGTCCATGCGTGGTTACGGTACATCGATGATATCTTTATGATCTGGCAGGGAACCGAGACCAAGTTGTTGCAGTTCATTCAGGCACTGAATGCCAATACATTCAATATCCATCTGACATACTCTCTCAGCCAAGCAAAGTTGCCATTTCTTGACCTACATATTGGCCTAGAGAATGGGTGACTTCACACTTCGACTTTCCGTAAGGAAACAGCAGCAAACACTTTTTTGAGCGCCACCAGCTACCACCCCCACTGGATTAAAAACGGTATTCCGGTGGGTCAATTCTTACGCTTAAAAATAAATTGTTCAAAGTCCAGTGACTATCGAAAAGAGAGTCAGGATCTCTACACAAGATTTAGAGAGCGAGGTTATTCACATAGGCAAATCAAGCGAGCCAGGAGGAAGGCAGCGACTCAAAATCGCCAGAGTCTGCTTTCAATTGAGTCAACCAGTACCCCCACTCCACCCAACCAAAAAACTGATGATCCTGTTAGAATAATAACAACTTTTGGATCTCAGTGGAATGACATTCGATCAATATTAGAAAAAACATTGGGGTCTACTGGTTAACTCACCTGACTTAAGCAAAATTGTTGGCAGCTCTCCCCAGTTAGTGGCACGTCGTGCCAAAAACTTGGGAGATATGCTGATCCAGTCGGAGTTCACCCGAGAACATGATAGTTTGTGGTTATCAAACTATCCACGAACATTAGGCATGTTCCCGTGTAACAGATGTCAAGTCTGTCCCTATGTACACAGAACCGCCAACTTTACGGATGCACATGGAAATGGATCATTTGAGATCCGTGATTTAATTAACTGCTCAACATCTCGGTTAATTTATATGATAACATGCCCATGTCCCAAAATTTACATTGGAAAAACGAAAAGACAGCTAAGAATCCGAATAGGCGAGCACCTGCGTGAAATCAATGACAAGACTAAAATTCCTGAAAAACCCTTAGCAAAACACTTTGCCCAATTCCACGGGGGCAGCTCCCGGGGTATGAGGGTAAAAGGTATCTACGCTTTAAAGTTACCCTCCAGACGCGGCGACTTTGATCGCATACTCCTACAAAAAGAAAAATGGTGGGTGTATCGCCTAAAGTCACTTATTCCCGTAGGGTTAAATACTGAATTAAATTTGCAGCCCTTTTTGCCAACTTAGACTCCGTTTGGAGGTACTCATCGTCAGCTTGTTGTTTAGCCTTTTCTGTTTCGTGTCCTTGTTTTTAAAGTGCGACCATGTCTATGTTCGTGTTCCATTCCCCCCTTTCCCCCCCCCTCCTCACCTTCCCTCTTCCCCCTCTTCCCCTCCCCCCCCCTTTTTCGCCCCCTCTTCTTCTCCTCCTGTCTCTCAATTACACTATGTATCATTTCAGTTTTGGTAGCTGCTTTTTTGCATTATTGACTTTGGATGCATAATGGCAATACTGAGCAACTCTGGAACCAAAATTAAAATAGTCCTCAGCTCTTCCCTTTCATGGTACTCCACTACCACTAAAATAATTCGTAAGAATGGCCAATCTTTAACTTGAGACAGAAGTACAAGCATACGATCAGTCCATCAAAGACACTCATATAGTTAAACTTTAACACATCAGGGCAGTGATTGAACGCAGCCACTGAGATACAAAAGGAGCGCTCTCACAGGCCCTGGCACCGTCCGAGATGAAGCTACGCTAAAAGCAATAGCGAAACGCGTTGACGTCATCAACGCCGACACCTCACGGACGCTCTGAGTGTGAGGAGTGATGCGGTGACAGTTGCAGTCGCTCGTCAAGCCCTATCAGCCTGCCCCATCTGATTGACCCGGCACCCGGAAAGACAGATCGCCTCACCATTCACCGGCAGTGTACGTACTACACAGGCCACCGGGATCTGTCACCGGGAATCCCATGACAGTGAGCGGCGGATGGCTTCCACAACACCGGACCAAGAAGCAGGTAGATTATGCGGCTAATTATTAAGAAATTCCCGCTATCCCTCCTGTCCTAAACGCTGAACTACCAGCAGCACTTACCAACAAACCTTCAAAAGGACAACTTGACGAACGATCCACCCTTAACAGGTACCCAGAGGAGACAGTGTTAACCAAGCAGAATCATGAACGGTAAAGCTTTATTACATTTACTTTCACTTATTTAAGTGCTCATCTTGCCTTTCAAGCTAATGTTACCAGTGACTGTTGCTTGGATCATTTATATGGATTGTTACCATTAGTTACACTGTATCAATGAAATGTTCTCTTACCTGATATTAATCAACGGGACAGCTCATCATCTGGACTTCAACTGCTTTCTTGGCACCAAGTAAATCACTGTTATCTAACAGTCCAGACAATCAGCAGCATCCAGTACCAATTATTTAGCTAATTAAACAACTGTTCCCCTCTCCCCGCATTCACTTCCCCAATCTCCAAGGATCTTTCTACTTGTTAACTGGTTTATTCGATTTATACGGGATGTAATATCCCACTAACCACCAAATTATTTTACTAATTGTACCACAACCAGGCGACAACTAGCAAGATCCTATTGCGTCCGGACGCTGATCAGCGTTAAGTGTTATATGTTTTGTTCACTGTGTTGTATGGGCATTTCTTTCTGTCTGGCCAGCCAATAATCATACATGAAGCAATTGGGCCCTGGCGGACCCAATTGCATTCATACCATTCCGATTTTTAATCAAGTTGTTGCACGATATACTCAATTGTTATTTGTTTAAATTATTCAATAAAGACATTTATATTTTTTGGTAAATACAGATAGCTGAATTCTTGATACACTTTTCAATCTAGTAGCTTAAGTAACTCCTTACCCGGATCTATAATCCGGGTGCTTTCCTTCTTTTTCCTTTATGTATTCTAAATAGACAAGCTCCATGCTTATCTCCCTCCAACACAATTTTTTTAGCTCATGTTATCTCATGTGTGGGAGTGAGAATGATGTTCATTGACATTGATTGTATGTGAGTACAGAGGGGGGGAGAGAGCAATCTCCTGGAGGGGGATAGCAGATGCAGGATCATACTTGCCAACAGTCCTGATTTTCCCGGGACAATCACGATTTTGGGACTCTCGTCCCAATCGGAGCTCGTCCCATTTAAATTCCCGGATTTTGCTTTTTTGTCCCGTGAAAATCGGTGATGTAAGGATGGACTCTCCTGGGGGCACCTGGTGTCAAGCGAGGTGGCTGGTGACACGCTCAGGGCTCCCACTGATTCTGCATTATGGTGAGTTGAATGATTTCATTTTATATTACAATGTAATAATACAAATAATGCGCTTCAATCATCCTGACACCACAACAACCATGGTGCCGGGATGATTGAAGCGCTAACACCAGGTGTTTGGGAATCTTTATCTGCTGATTGTTAAACTCTGGAATAAACATATTTCTATTGTGGTGTAGGATCTGGGGCTGCTGTCCCTTCATTCCTCCCCCCCTCCATCCCTCATTCATCTCAGACTCTAACCACACCCCTTTGAGCCACGCCCACTATTTCACGTAAACCATACCCATTATTTTGCGCGGCATTTTTTTAGGCCACGCCTGCAGACACATGCCCTGCCCCTAATTATAATGCAACTCCACCTACTGCCAAAAAAGTGTCCCTAAAAAAATTTTTCACAATGTTTGCAACTATGCAGGATGTATGTAAATGAGGTCAGCTGTTGAACTCCTTTCTGTTTCTTTTTTTTTCTTTCAATAGTTTTTTATTGAGAAGTCAACAAAAAAAAAGGATGATCAAGATTACAAGTACAACCACAAGTCCAACATATACCCAAAAAGTAGCAGACAGAACATAAACTGCATTTAGGACAGAAAAACATATGTCGTCGGCATTAGATTGAGTTCCATAAGACAGACTCCGAAAAGAGGTGCCACTCCCCTGCTCCAGCACCCCACATGGGAACTCGCTGTGCCAGGAGGGGAGGTCCACCACTTAGGAGAAGCCACATCTCTAAACCAATGATATATGATGAAATAAAAATGAAGTAAAATCTTTAATAGGAGAAGTGAATTCAAATATGAAGTGTCTATCATGAGTATTATACCCAGAATGACAGGATAACTAGTAGAGCTTATGGTAAAATTAGCATGTGGCTGTCCAATTATTGAGGAAAATCGAACCATAGGTCCAGTCTGCATTAAATAAACTTTGTTAAGCATCTGAAGAAGCCTATCACCTGTAAGAAAGGAATGGGTTGTAGTAGCTTCTGCAAGTGTTAGCAAAGTAGTCAAACCTGTATGCCAATAATTTATAGTGTAGGAGAAGAAGAAGATAGGAAAGGGGAGAGAAAAGAAAAGAGAGGATAGAGAAAAAGGAATGATACATCCTAAGACAGTGCGGTACTCGCTTAACCACAGAGGTCCAGGTCAAGTTGCAGACAAAGGTGGTGGAGATATGTATCTAGGTATCGAGGTAGTGTCCAGGAGAATACTAACCATCTTCTCCTGGGCCATGATCCATGAAATCTTTCTCTTAACCAAGAGAAAGGAAACAGTTGATCTTTTCCAGGCCAGTGCAATCGTGAGTTTGGTCCCTAGGAAAATGAACATAATAAGTCGTTGGACTACTTTAGGAGTTTTAGGGCAGGGAAAATTCAGGAGAGCTAGCTGAGGAGACTTTTGGATTGGGAAGCCCGTTATTTTCCTAATGGTATTAAAGATCCTATTCCATAAACCCCGGAGCTTAGGGCAGTCTCACCAAATGTGTAACATGGACCCAATATGCCCACATTTACGAAAACACATAGGGGAAGCACTGGAGTAGATTTTGGAGATTTTGAGAGGGACCATATACCACCGCATAAGGACTTTCATATTTGCTTCAATTAAAGCTATATTCAAAATGCCCTTAGATGCAGCAATAGAAGCTCTATTCCATTCCTCAACACTCCATGTGTGATGGAGATCACTCTCCCATTCCCTCATGAAGAGTGATTTAGTCTCAGCCCTAGCTAGTGATCAGTATATCACCGAGATCCTGCCCCTCTTCTCCACAGCTTGATCACACCACCGTTCATATTCCGTGATCGAAAGTGGGGTATGACTGGGGGGCCTAAGAGACTGCAGAAAGTGAAATATCTGTCTGAAACGAAATCTTTCTGTGTTGGGCATGTCGAGTTTGTTCGTGCAGTGGGACAAAGTGAGGGGTCCCGTAGAATTAGCAAAGTGTCCTATTCTATACATCCCCTTATCTAGCCACCATTGGAATGCTTTAATGTCCATGCCGGGAGGAAAAAGAGGATTTCGGAAAATGTGGGACATTGCCAATGTGATACTATTCGAGGGTTGTGTTTGAGAGCGTCCCACAGTGTCAGGGAGTGAGAAAGTGTAGGGACCATGATGGCAGGTCTAGATCTAGGATGGGGCCAGATAATGTAATCTAGGGTAAATTGAGGGATAGCCTGTCGTTCCATATGTACCCAATCTGGGTGAGCAACCCTAGAGTATACAGTGGATAGTTGGGAAAGTTGTGCTGCCTGATGATACCAGAGAAGATTAGGTAAACCCACTCCTCCTTGATCCCTGCTCCTGAACAGAGTCTCCTTGGAAATCCTATGTCCCTTCCCACCCCATGTAAATTTAATAATTTTAGATTGAAACTTCCTGAGGTGATCCTTGGGAATAGGTATTGGTAAGGACCTAAAGAGATAAAGAACACGTGGTAGCAAAGTCATTTTCACTGAATTAATTCTACCTAACCAGGATAGCCCCATTTTATCCCATCTTGATAAGTCCTCTCCCAGTTTACGAAAAAGTGGGGGGAAATTTGCATTATAGAGATTGTCAATTGATGCAGTAAGGTTGATACCCAGATAGGGGATCATTTTCTCCCCCCAACTGAATCGGAAGTTGTTTTTGAGCAGGGCTATCATGGAAGTCGGTAGATTAATGTTTAGAGCCATGGATTTAGAGTAATTAACCCTAAGACCAGATACCTTGCCGAAGTCATCGAGCACCTTGTATAAGTTAGGTAAAGATGTAAGCGGTGAGGTGATGAAAAGTAAAACATCATCGGCAAAGAGAGCGCACTTGTGGGTTTGTTGGCCACAACGCACTCCATGTATGTCCAGATTATCCCGGATGGCGATAGCTAGTGTCTCGATGACCATGACAAAAACCAATGGGGACAAAGGGCAGCCTTGTCTAGTACCATTTAGAATCAGAAAAGAGTCTGAATAATAACCCTGCATTTTGACTTGTGCAACCGGAGTAGCGTATAGTGCTCCTATTATATTCATAAAGGTTTGACCAAAACCCCACTTCTTTAGTATCAGGAAAAGGAAGGCCCAGGAGACAGAGTCAAAAGCTTTCATTAGATCCAGAGACAGCACGAATCTCTGCTGAGGGAGTCCCTTGTCCCAGCCAGAGTTTAGTAATGAAACTATGTCTATCACTCTCCTGATCTGGTCTGGACCCTATCTCCCAGGAATGAAGCCCACCTGATCCCTATGAATATATAGGCTAATAAATCTATTAGCTAAGATTTTAGTTAAGATTTTTAGATCATTGTTGATCAAAGATATGGGCCGGTAATTAGCTGTACAGCTATTGTCCTTGCCTGGTTTTGGTAGTACTGTAATGAAGGCTGAATTAAGCGTCTTGTCTAGTTGTCTCCCTGCTCGAAGCTGATTATAAAAGCGAGCTAGATATGGAGAAAGCTGCGGGGAGAAAGGTTTGTAATACGGGACTGAAAAGCCATCTGAACCAGGAGCAGATTAATTTTTAAGGTTATTAATGACCTGAGATACTTCCTCCGCAGAAATAGGATTTTCCAGGCTGTCCCTATGATGCTCTCGAAGCTTAGGGATCTTCAGTGAGCCAAGATAAGAATCAATTGTATTAGACGAGGGTTCAGACCCATGAGTACTGTATAAAGATCGGTAGAAATCATGAAAGGATTCCACGATTTTCTGAGGATTCTGGGATAGGGAACCATTACTTAAACGTATCTTAGGTAAAGTGCGCACCCTCAACCTTGGAGTAAGCCTGCGTGCCAGCATGGCTCCCAATTTGTCCTTTTGGTGATAGAACCTCCCTCCATCCCATCTCAAACTTTTCTCCGCAATGGCCGTGAGGGACAAATTAAGAGCCATGCGCGCGGATTCAAGACTAGCTGCCGATGCCGAAGTGGGGTTGCGTTTATGTTGTTTACTGAAGTGAGAAAATTCACTTTCAAGTCTGGCTATTTCTAGTTTGCGGGCTTTGCTTATCCTGGCGGACATTTGGATTAACTTACCCCGTGCATAGGCTTTGTGAGCTGCCCACAATGTGATGAGAGAGATATTATCAACGTCATTATGTAAGAAATATTCCTGGATATCTTTGCTAAGTTCGTTGACATGTGAGGGATTGCTAAGTAATGAGGCATTTAATTTCCAATGAAACCCATGGTGATGAGTTACAGGTTTGTGTATGATTAGGAGAAGGAAGGAGTGGTCCAACCAGACAGAGTCCTTAATGATTGCCTTACGCACTAGCGGGATATGTTTTTGCATAATGAAAAAGTGATCAATTCTGGCAAAAGTATTGTGGGGGCTGGAATAGTGCGTATAATCACGAGTTCCAGGATTTAGTTCCCTCCAGGCATCCACCAGACCCTGTTGGAAGATCTGTCTGGCTACATTGAGACTCTGTCTGGTGGGACGCACACCATCCCTTCCCTGGGGTCTAGACTTATCCCTTCCTGCGTCAAATGCTATGTTTGAATCTCCGCCGTATAGGACCATGCCTTCCAGCATTGGAGCTAGGGTGAGAAAGAGGGATTGAAAAAATTTGGATTGTCCTCGGTTAGGTGCATAATATGAGATCATTGAGTAAAGCTGGTCATCAATGAGTCCCTTCACTAGAATGAACCTGCCATCAGGGTCCTTAAATTCAGAAGTCAGTGAAAATTGTGTTTTGCGGGAAAAGAAAATACCTACCCCTTTGGTTTTTTTATCAGAATTGGTAAGATCTTGGAAAGTGTGTTTCCGGAAGGAATAGTATGTCTATTTTTTGGTCATGATAATATTGAAAGACTTTCCGACGCTTAAGTGGGGAGTTAAGCCTCTGTACGTTGTGTGAAGCAAAGCATAGGGCCTGTGTGGAGGTGGTGTGGCCAGCCATGGAGCAGGGTAGGTTGAGATGCCAGCAAACCCCAATCACCTACCTTCCAATTGATGGTAGTGGTATGTGGTCATGTTCCAACCGTAAGATCCCCAGATCACGATCCCGGGTCCCGTGAGCAAGCGAGACCGAACACGTCACTGAAAAGAATAAAAATTTAGTAAAGGGAATAAGAGAGAGAGAAAGCAGAAGAATAGTAGGAAAAGAGAAAAGGATCCAGGGATATGTGAAAAATTCGTTCATCATATCCTGAGATACAAATATGGTGCCTCCAAACTAGTGGAGGAGATCCCAACCCGAAGTAGGAATAAAGGCACCCCCAAAAACTATGGCAAAAACAATGTATAACATATTAGGACACACTCCCTTTCCCAATGATAATTGAGAACTAAACCTGTAAAAGGTGGGAACAGAGAGGATCATAACTTCAAAATGTCCCATATGACAAAAATAATAAAAATACCATGGAGGGGGTAGAACCCTAAATGAAAGGAGCAAAAACGTTAAACGCCCCTCAGGACCAGACAGGCGCTTTTTCAAAAAGAAGACCTGTATGGTGAAGGGGTGAGGTATGTCTACATCCCAAAAAGGGATGAAAAAGCGAAAAAAAAAACAAGAGAGTCTGGTGGTTCAGGTAGCAGGGCTTTCCTTGGATTTCTTGTACTTGGGTTTTTGCCACGTAGATGTCAGAGGACTGGGTGGAGGTGGCCATTTGGGTAGGAGTGATGGAGAAGACTGCATCGATGATGTTGGATCAGTGTTCAAGAGTCCCTGTTTTTTCAGCAAAAGTTCTCCTTCCGCTAATGTAGAAAATCTGAAGGGCTTGCCGTTAGATTCAAATTTTAGGCTCAGCGGGAAAAGCCACCAGTATTTCACATTTTTCTGTATTAGGACATTTAGAAGGGGTTTAAGTGCTCGCCGTCGTTGAATAGTATAAGGAGAAATATCAGCATACACCTGAACTGTATGACCCAGAAGCTGAATTTGAGGCATGGTGCGAGCCCTCCTCATGACTTCCTCTTTAACATTGTAGTAGTTAGGTTTCACCACAATGTCCCTGGGAAGACCATCTGAGCGAGGGGGACCTAGGGCTCTGTGGGCCCTATCGAGCTCTAACCTGTGGGCTCTGATATCAGGTATCAGGTTTTTGATGAGAGAGTGTACTGCTTCCGGAATGTCCGTGAAAGTCTCAGGAAGACCCCTTATCCTGAAGTTCAGCCGTCTGGACCTATTTTCAAGGTCATAGATTTTGGCGATGGCCCCCTCCAGCTGATCATTGAGTTCCTGAAAGCGATCCGTATTTTGATTGACCCGATCGATTGTGGCATCCATTTTAGTTTCAATATGCTCAATGTGGGATCCCAGGAGATGGAGGTCTGATTTAATATCAGAGGTGATATCTGAAGTTATTTTGGCAGCAGTTTGTGCAAGTCCCTTATCAAGCATTTCTGCAAATTTGGTGAAGAGCATAGAGATATCATGGGGATATGAGGAGAACTGATTCATATCCTGTTGCTGTATGCCAGGCCTCTGTGAGGATGAGGCAGTGTGTGGCATGTGTAATCCATCCAGGGTCTGATCCAACAGGGATAATGTGGAGGCAGGAGATGCTGGATCTAATATTTGTTGGGGCAAAAGAGCCTCTCCACATACCTCTTTAAGAAGAGCAGTTCGCCAGGGAGAAGAATCTGCTGTGCCTGTGTATGCAGCATCGCTTGTGTGCCGCTCCGTCGCCATCTTAGGTGTCTGTGCTGTGTCCAGCAAGGCTGAGAAACAGTCCTCAGGGGTCCGTTTAGGCGGATTAATCTGCCCTATCTTGATCGTGAGGGTAACCTTCGTGCTCCGTTCCCGATTGAGGGTGTGGGGGGAGAGTGGGTCCGTTGCGGGGAGTGCTGAATGCTCGGAGCGGGACGGAGCTCTGTGATCAGGCGTCCATGTCACAGAGCGCCGCGCATGCGCCTCTCTCCTTTCTGTTTCTTAACCCTTTTCTCAACTTAAGGAGTGGATGCCAAGACATATTGGATGAGTTTTCTATGGAACACACTGGAGGCTGAGGTATAGCCTGGCCTAAAAGACAGAGAAAGCTTTTTCTTTTCTGCAACAGAGATATAATAATGGTATATCGATACATAGGGAAGCTGGAATTTTAGAAAAATAAAAAGTGAACTTAGCTTTTTAACAATTTGTTTTTGGCTTTCTTCTACCAGAATTGCACCCTACATTGCTTGACAGATTTGATATAAATTGTACACGTGTCACATTCATAATACATTGCTGTCAATAGTAATTCTACTACAGGAGAGGACATAATCTTATTGATAGGAGGATCTCCATTGGCAGTGATGATGAGTTAAAATCTTGTGTCATTCTTGTGTCAAAGTGCTTAATTAAATGGTCAAAGGTGTGCTTTAAACAACTCGCAGACACACACACACACACCATAACACAAAAACTAGCTTACTGTGTTAACATACAGCATGATGAATGTGTTGACATTTGTAATTTTCTCCACATTCTAGTTTTCCTTTTAGTGTGAAACACAAGGAACAAATATGCGGACAACATTTTCCAAGTACTCTAAATTATTTTCTTTTTCCTAGTTTGCTTGTTTCTCTTATAAAAAGAACTCTTTAAAGCTGTCATCTGCCACAACCAGGGCCAGCGCTACCACTAGGCAAACTAGGCAGCCGCCTAGGGCGCACTGCCGCCTAGGGCGCAGACACGGCCACTGGTTCCCTATCTCGATGTGTGACAACTGAGAGTAGGAGTCCTTTCAGGGCGCCGCTGTGAAGTCCTGTGGAGGAAGGGGAGGAGGCGCTGGGAGCTTGTCACAACCTCGATCCAACAGTTGTTGGGTCAGTGGGTGAATCCATGTACTCCCCTCTCCTGGCTCCTCCCCTTCTCCCACCAACTGTGGATCTCCTACCATGTGCAGAGCGCGGATAATGGCCGCCGTGGCTAAGCAGCTCCCTGATCTCTACAGGATGGATGGCCATAGTGGAAGACCTCCCAGGAGTAGAGATCATCTCCCTGTCTGCCGGAGTCTCAAGGTACAGTATGACGGATGGTCCTGCCTAACACTGACAGCATCCCGTGATGTCACTCCCTGACCGAAGGCACCCCGTACATCCCTGCTACCAGCCGCCTGTGATCTCACAACACAGCCCTAATGTTATGATGCCACCAACTGCCCCCTGTCATTATCATCATCATCCTCCTCATTATTGCTCTGTTCCTGGCATCCTGCCACCCTACCCCTGAGTCCTGTCATCATACATTTTATCATCATCCCCCCTGTACCCCCCTGTCATCTTCATCCCCCCTGTCAGCTTCCTACCACCCCACCCCTGTCATCATCACCCCCGTCAACTTCCTACCACCCCACCCCCTGTCATCTTCACCCCCAGTCAGCTTCCTACCACCCCACCCCCTGTCATCTTCACCCCCATCAGCTTCACACCACCCCACCCCTAACACCTTCACCCACCCGTTAGCTTCCTACCACCCACACGCCTGTCACCTTGATCCCCCCGTCAGCTTCCTACCACCCCACCCCCTGTCATCTTCACTCCCCGTCAGCTTCCTACCACCCCACCCCCTGTCATCTTCATCCCCCCGTCAGCTTCCTACCACCCCACCCCCTGTCATCTTCATCCCCCTGTCAGCTTCCTACCACTGCAATCCCTGTCATCTTCACTCCCCTGTCAGCTTCCTACCACCCCAGTCCTGTCATCTTCATCCCCGTCAGCTTCCTACTGCCCCACCCCTGTCATCTTCACCCCCCGTCAGCTTCCTACCACCCCACCCCCTGTCATCTTCACCCCCGTCAGCTTCATACCACTCCACCACTGTCATTTTCAACCCCCCGTCAGCTTCCTACCACCCCACCCCTGTTATCTTCATCCCCGTCAGCTTCCTACCACCCCACCCCCTGTCATCTTCACCCCCGTCAGCTTCCTACCACCCCGCCCCTGTCATCTTCATCTCCCCATTAGCTTCCTACCACCCACCCCCTGTCATCTTCATCCCCTGTCAGCTTCCTACCACCCCACCCCTGTCATCTTCATCCCCCCATCAGCTTCCTACAACCCCACCCCTGTTACCTTCATCCCCCCATCAGCTTCTACCTTTTTTGGGGGGGGGGGGTGCACGTAGCTGGTCTTGCCTAGGGTGCAAAATAGCCTAGAACTAGCCCTGGTCACAACCCATTGGTATCATGGTGTAGAGCACTTTCTAAGTTGTCTAGAAATAGATGCAGAAAACCCAGAGAAAGAAACCCTGAGTGGTACGTACTGTAACATTTACACAAAATCCCCCAAAACAGGCACTAGTTTTAAAACCACTTTCTCTGTGAGCAAACATCTAGCATTAACCACTTCCCACCTGGCCTATAGCAGAATAACGGCTGGGCGGTGATTCTGTTATCCTGACTGGGCATCATATGACGTCCAGCAGGATAAGCCGCGATCGCGTGACCACGGGGGCGCACAGCACAGCGATCGGTGTAATGTTAAAGGCTTAAACTCTATTCATAAGAGATAGCTAGCTTTGAAAGAATTTAAATCTTGGAAGGCTGATGTAGTCATGGTCCAAGAGACTCACTTTCATGCTGGTGGTTCATTTAATCACTTCCCGCCCAGCCTATAGCAGAATGACAGCCGGGCAGTGGTTCCGTTATGCTGACTGGACGTCATATGATGTCTTTCAGGATAACAGCCAGCACGCGCCCACGGGGGCACGCGGCACGACAATTGGTGGTGCGGCGTGTCATTGTGACACACCGCAATTCCGATCTAGGTAAAGAGCCTCTGACGTAGGCTCTTTACCCTGTGATCAGCAGTGATCAATCACAGTTGATCACAGCGTGTAACCAGGAAGTGCCGGTAAATGGCTTAGCTCAGTTCACGCTGACAGGGAGAGCCGATCAGCGGCTTTCCTGTCAGAGGGGGGTCTGAGTTGATAATCAGCACATTGAATATCAGCTCAGCCCCCATCAGAGGTGCCACCACAGCTGCCAATAAGTGCCGATCAGCTGCCAGTCAGTGCCCACCAAAGTGCCAGTTTGTGCCCACCAAAGTGCCCATGAAAGTGCCAATCAGTGACTCCCAGTAACGCCTGTCAGTGTCCATGTCAGATGCCAATCAGTGCTGATGTCAGATGCCTAGCACCCATCTATTAGTGCCCATCAGTGCAATCTATTATAAGGGCCGCCATGTTATTCAAAGTGTGACAGCTCTGAAAGCTGAAAATTGTCCTGAACAGGAAGGGGGAAATTCCCTGTTTTAAAGTGGTTAAAGACAAAGATAGAAAAGGAGACTGTACTCTAACACTATAGGATCCAGATTAAATATAAAGTACAAGGCATGCCAAGGTCAGGATTGGTAGTATTTCATGCTAAGAAAGAATTAAATATAACAGTGGGAAGCTGTGTAATTTCATAATCAGAACATTAAAGTGTTACTAAACCCAGTAATATGAAAATAGTTCACCCCCCTACAGTGCCCACAGCTTATAAATCTTTTTACAATAAAATATTGCCACTATATACCTTTTTGGCTTATCTGTATACCACGGGTACATGATAAACTACACAGTTTCTCCAGTGCTGAGAGTTCAGGAAGGAGGAGATTTCCACTGCAGCCTGTATACACGCCCACATGCGTGATGCCAATATCATGTGACCTGGCTATCTCTGAGAACAAGTAACTGTTCTCTCCAGCATAAAAGACACAACTGAGCATGTGCAGGTTGGCTACCCTGCCTATGTTAGCCGGCTTTCCCCAAATAGACAGTGCAAGAGGGAAGGATCTGTGCATACAGGATAAAACAGCCCTTTTACACAATGCAGAGGATAACCCCTTAAGTTCCACAGTGAGTATAACAAGCATGCTATGCTACATACTCACCCCTCCATATTTTATCCTGCACTTCAGGTTTGAGATGCACCCCCAACAGACAGATTTTACTGTTGTGGGTTTAGTAACACTTTAAGCTTTAAAAAGGGTTCAAACTGGTAACTAAAATTTACCATGGATGCAATACCATGCCTAAGAAGAACCATCTGCTTAGGCATTGACGAGTGAGAGAAGCCCGTAGCAAAGATGCAGGAATAGGCACAGGGCTGGCATGACAGGGTAGCAGGGCTATCTTGCCACTTAAGGGTTAACCTGGGTGTTTCATTTAGTCAGTGTAGAGGGGGTGGCCAGAATAGTCTTCAGTATAGTTAGGGAGGGGCCAGGGTCTGGTGGTCAGTCGGAGGTCACCGGACGAAGAAACAGCTCCTTCACTCCTGCCTGCATCTTAATTTCTGCCTGTGAGTATTATGGCTGAGATGGATGGATTCCTGGCCCAACTCAGAGCAGCTGCTGCTTCTAAGGGCACTGCCTGATTGCATCAACAGATTGCCTCTCTGGCTAGAGGGGAGACTGCAGAAGCAGGAGAGTCTGGGGGTCAGCGTGCCCGGAAGTCTTGGCCTCCGGGGAGCTTTTCTCCCCCCTTCTCCCCCCGAGCTCAGTGCCAACATGGGAGCCTCCTTGCAAGGGACCCTCCAGCGTCACCAGCACGGCTATCCACCCAGCCAGTAAATAATAATAAAAGTGATCCGCGTAGACTTCTAACACATTAATATTATAAAAAAAATCCCAAATAGTGTGAAAAAGTAAACACAATAGCTGAAATCCAAGAAAAAATGTGTATGCGTCAAAAAAGTCCATCAAAGTGATAGATTAGTGACAATAATCATGAGTGTCCATAATCCTGGTGAATCTAATAAATAAACAGTTGTGTTGTGAAATTGATGTTAATCTTCGTGACTAAATATTCACGTAATGCTCCCAGAGCCCTTACCTCCAAATGGAGAAAAATAAGCCTTGGATCGATATCCTGGGATGGGATCGCCTATATGTCATCCGTACTCCCAATCGATATCCGTGTAGATGGTTATGGACGTGGTTCACGATCCGCTGAGCAAGCCCTCTCTCTGCTGACAGTGACTTCCCCTGATGAAGTCACGTGTTGTGACGTAACGTGCGTAGGGATGGCCGGAAGTTTGAGAGATCGGAAGTTTGACACACGGCAACATACAGATAAGCTTGTTTTTAACTTTTTTGATGTAAGAGGCAACTTGGCATTTTCAATAAATTGTATTATCTTTACATATTACACTATGGGAGCCCTGTTTTCATTTATTTCTTTTAATGGCGAACAGTGAATGTCCATGATGGAACCAAAAGATTTTGAGGCCATTCAAGCTGTCAGCAGAGAGAGGGCTTGCTCAGCGGATCGTGAACCACGTCTATAACCATCTACACGGATATTGATTGGAAGTACGGCTGATATATAGGCGATCCCATCCCAGGATATCGATCCAAGGCTTATTTTTCTCCATTTGGAGGTAAGGGCTCTGGGAGCATTACGTGACTATTTAGTCACAAAGATTAACATCAATTTCACAACACAACTGTTTATTTAGAAGATTCATCAGGATTAGGGACACTCATGATTATTGTCACTAATCTATCACTTTGATGGACTTTTTGATGCATACACATTTTTTTTTGGGTTTTTAGCTATTGTGTTTACTTTTTCACACTATTTGGCATTTTTTTTATAATATTAATGTGTTAGAAGTCTGCGCGGAACACTTTCATTATTATTTACCATTTTTTGCGTTTAGTGTACACTTCAGATCTTGCAGCGATTTCACGTACTTCACATTATTTGTTTTCATTGTTTATTCACTTAATTAGTAGCGCGAAGGACCTCACTTTAAAATATCCACCCAGCCGGCCGGTGCCAGCTCTGGGAGGAATCCCCGACGAAGGCGTAGCTCTTCAGGGGTGACAGGAGCATGCGGCCGCCTCTCCTGGTGATGCTCCGGCGGCGTGGGAGAGATCGCTCGTCGGGTGCCAGCCAGTCATCACGAGCGGCCGGCGGCCATCCTCCACAAGATGGGCGTGTCCTCAGATCGGGTGGCGGAGCTGGGCATGTTCCCCCCGAACAGCGGTGGAAAACTGCAGGCAAGAAGACCCTGAGATCGAAAGGCGCTGCTGGAGCTGGAGCGTGGCACACCCCGGGTGCTCTCCTGTACAGCCTGATAAGTCCAGTACTAACCTCCTCTTTTCTTTGCAGGCAGTGTTGGGTGGTCTTTTGGGCATGGGGGTAACGGGGGTCAGGGTGTACCCCCCATCCCCGGTGTTGACTCATGCATCCGCACCTCACTCAGAGGATCAGGCGTCTGACTAGCCAGTACTTAAGGATGGGACGATGTACATCTTAACGCAGTAGGCATTGATTTTTGGTGCTTGGGTCTGCAGGATGGCATCCAAAGAGCCTTGCGTTTTTTGGGGCGTCCACAAGTGTAAGGTTTCACACCTGCGGGCTGTGGCGGTTGGGATCTTTGGAGGCCTTCTAAATTAAGACCAATGTGGCATAGTGGGGAACCATCTATGGTATGGGATCCTCAGTAAGATGCCAGTTAACCTAGGTTTAACTGGGCATTTGGATATGGGTATCAGCATTGGAAGGTGGAGAGTTGGTATTGTCCCAGAGTCGGCGTGCTGCAACTGGGGACCTTGTGTGGTCACGCTGATACTGTAGAAATTTGGGGTCTTTTCAGTGCCTTCAAAGATCTACAACATGGTTATTTGATCTGGAAAACTATTGTTTGTAAAATGTAAATGTTTATGGTTAATTGTTAATAAAATGGCCGGTACCATCAAGTTTACTCCAAAAGGGTGTTGTCTGGTTATTTAAGATGGTAAACATGGGAGGCATGGCGCATGGAGAGAAAAGATGTCTGAGAGACTAGCTCCCGATCCTGTCTGCTTCACAGAGCACACCGGCGCAGACAGAATCCCCCCTGGCTTACCACATGAGCCGGCGAGGGTGCAGTAATAGGGAGTTATTTCCCCGCAAGGGGACCGGACACCAAGACCACACCGGCCTCCAAGATGGCGGCGACCCGCTCGGCGGCGACTCAGGCAGAACACACCGCTAACAAGGTACAGGCCGTGAACTCCCCTCACTCCCCCCGGTCCTCAGACCCTGAGCCCAATCATCCCAGAAGCCCTTCTCACTCCAGAAGCCCCTCTCCTATATCCCACAGTCAAAGGCAGAACTGGGACATGGAGGCCTACATTAAAGATCTCCCCACTAAGCAGGACATTGAATCCTATATTAGCAGGCTTGAAAGATCCTATAGGAGAGAAATCAGTAACTTGCGCAAAGATATAGGCCCCAGATTTGAAGACATTGAGGCCACTGTGGAGGAATCTGTCACCAGAATCTCTGAGCATGACACCATACTGCAAGAGTACACAATTCAAATCCAGCAATTGTTCTATGGTCTGGACAACCAGGAGAACAGGAGCCATTGCAAAAATATCCGCATAATCGGACTGCCAGAAACGGTAGCAATGGTGGCCACCACTATGTTCAATCAACTACTGAACAAACCAAACGAGACACCGATCAAAATCGACAGAATTCATAGATCACTAGGGCCCCGCAACCCAAATTCTGCCTACCCCAGAGATGTCATCTGCCGCATACATTTCTTCAATGTGAAAAATGACATCATGCAAGCAGCTCGCTGCCAGGAGTCCATCATGTTCAACGATCCCCCCATCATGCTGTTAACTGATCTGTCGAGGCAGACCCTACTCATGCGGAAAGCCCTGAAACCAGTTACTGATGCTTTGCAAGCAAAACAAATCAAGTACCGCTGGGGATTCCCTTTCCAACTTTCTGCATCTCTGAATGGCAAATCAGTAGTCTTCCGCACGCTCGGGGACCTAGCTAGCTTTCTAGGAACTTTTGAACTTCCACAAATTCAGATACCAGATTGGCCTCTCAGACCGGCAACTCTGGGCCTTCCTCTTTCTACTGGATGGGAATCACACTCTAAGAAGAAACGTTCCCTCTCACGGGCTTCCAAGTCCTCCGCAGGATGAACACTCATCCCCCCCACCGGCCGGTGGGGATTCTGTCTTTCCATGCACCTAAGTTTTTTAAATCTGTTTTTTCTTGTTTTTTTTTTCCTTTTCTCCTGACCCGGATTTCCGGGAAGGGCGAGTGACCCCCTGTGTTGGTCGATCTCCTTATAGGAGAGGGAGAAGAGAGACTTGAAGGCACAGCTATCCTCAGGGACAAGTCTGATATTTACATAGCTTATTTGTTTTTCAAAATATATGTTACATATACTGTTACTAGATGAGTTACTGGTTGTCCCTAAAAGTTACTCAAAATACTGTACTTTACTTGTACTTTGGACTGCACATAGTGCTAAACTGCTTAATTGCATAATTTCACATTGTTTTAATTTCCACTATTACCCAGACGGGGGCGGAGTGCCCCGCATCGGATTAGCCACGTTCCCCCCAATAGGGTTGGCAGAGTCTTTACTGCCTCTGTTTATAATGTTTGTTTTAGATTTACTAGGTAGTGTTCTTCACCCCCTCCCAATCTGGACACTAGAGGGAGCTATACTCCCGCGGATAGCAATATTACGCTTAGTAGTACACACTACAATATTATCCCACGTTGTTTTCTACAGCACCCTCCCCAAGATCGCTTAGCACTGACAATGCATATAGGTCACTTCTGTCAAACACCATTCCAGTACATATACCCTTTTCCCCTTCTTCTCCCTCCTCCTTCCCCTCTCTTTTTCCATCCGCATCCCACCTCTGCTCAGCACGACACAAGCTTACCTCCTCACACTATAACTCTCAGGAGCCTAACACAAGAATCCATAACCCCCATTCCATGGGATCCACCTTAGAGTTCAAGATATCCTCACTAAATTGTAGAGGATTCAATACGCCAGAAAAACGCAGACAGATCCTACACCATTTTCATAAAGCCAAAACACAGATCTTGTTACTACAGGAAACCCATTTTCATTCAGATCCGATCCCATCCCTACCTGATATATGCTTTACAACCTGGTTCCATAGCACTAATCCTGTAGCTAAAACAAAAGGGGTCTCCGTAGCCTTTCATGGCTCATTCACCCCAGAAGTACTCAACTCAGACATAGACCCAAAGGGTCGCTTTTTGTTCTTGAAACAAAAATATCAACAAACTATTTTTACAATTGTTAATGTTTATCTCCCGAACCAGGAGCAGCTCCACTTCCTTTCCTGACAGCCCGCCTGAAGATCTTTGGTACTCCCAACTTAATCCTTGCAGGAGACTTTAACGTTCCCATTATCCGGAGACTGGACGTTTCCCCCTCCTCATTGACCAAAATAAAGGCCATTCTAGCGGAACTCTCCCTAGTTGATACCTGGCGACTCTTACATCCCACTGAGAGAGACTACACATATTACTCCCCCGCTCATAAGTCCTATAGTAGGATAGATTACATATTTCTCTCTCAAACACTACTAGACCTTAATCCTTCCAGCAGGATCGGCCTCAAATTATGGTCAGACCATGCACCAATCCACGTAACACTAGGTAAACTACCACAGCGTACACGCCGGGCCACCTGGAGTTTAAATGAGAACCTATTAACCACCTAACAACCGGCCCATAGCCGAATGACAGCTGCAGGGCATTGCAGAGTAGTGAGGTATGGCTGAGCATGGATGGATGGATAGCTGGATGTCACTGTGCAGCGCTGCAGCCACCCATCCATCCCCGTCTCTGTTCACAGTGTACCGATCGGTACACAGGAGGGGAGGAGAGGAACCGGCGTCATCAGATGACGCCGGTTTGTTTACATGTGATCACTCCGTCATTTGACGGAGCAATCACATGGTAAACAGCTGCGATCAGCGGCCATTTACCGGGATCCGTGATGCGCCAGGTTCTCCGGACCCGGCGGTCACGGATGTGTTCGGGTGCGTGCCCCAGGGGGTGCGCGAGAGGGGAATTCTGGGAGGACGTCATATGAGGGGGATGCACAGTGACATCCAGCTATCCATCCATCCATGCTCAGCCATCCCTCACTACTCTGCAGTGCCCTGCAATGCCCCGCAATACTCTGCAATGCCCCGCAATACTCTGCAATGCCCCGCAATACTCTGCAATGCCCCGCAATACTCTGCAATACTCTCACAATACTTTGCAATACCCCCACAATACTCTGCAATACCCCGCAATACTGTGCAATACTCTCACAATACTTTGCAATACCCCGCAGTACTCTGCAATACCCCGCAATACTCTGCAATACCCCGCAATACTCTGCAATACCCTGCAATACTCTGCAATACCCCGCAATACTCTGCAATACCCCGCAGTACTCTGCAATACCCCGCAGTACTCTGCAATACCCCGCAGTACTCTGCAATACCCCGCAATACTCCGCAGTACTCTGCAATACTCTGCAATACACCGCAATACTCTGCAATACCCCGCAGTACTCTGCAATACCTCGCAATACTCTGCAAGACCCTGCAATACTCTGCAATACCCTGCAGTACTCTGCAATACCCTGCAGTACACTGCAATAGCCCGCAATACTCTGCAATATCCCGCAGTACTCTGCAATACCCTGCAATACTGTGCAATACTGTGCAATACCCCGCAATACCCTGCAATACCCCGCAGTACTCTGAAATACCCTGCAATACTCTGCAATACCCCGCAGTACTCTGCAATACCCCGCAATACTCTGCCGTACCCAGCCATACTCTGCAATACTCGGTGATACCCAGCCATACCCAGTCATACTCGGCGATACCCTGCAATACCCTGCCATACTCAGCCATACCCAGTCATGCTCAGCCATACTCTGCAATACCCCGCCATACCCTGCAATACTCAGCCATACCCAGCCATACCCTGCCATGCTGAGCCGGGCTCGGCCATGCTTAGCCATACTCAGCTGTACTCGGCCTCTGTTTGTGGCCAGGCTGTGGAAGTCTCACACATGTGGTATCACCGTACTCAGGAGGAGTAGGAAAATTTATTTTGGGGTGTCATTTTTGGTATGTACATGCTATGTGTTAGAAATATTGTATAAATGGACAACTTTGTGTAAAAAAAAAATGCCTTTCAACCACTTCCCGCCCGCCGGCTGTCATACAACGTCCTTGACTTTGTGCAGGGATATCTGAATGATGGGTGCAGCTACAGGCATCATTCAGATATCAGCTTTTTCAGCCGGCGATTCCCTACACCATAAGAATGATCATATTGGCAGTTCCACTGCTTGATCGTTCTTACGGGGGGCGAGAGGGGATGTCCCCCCCTCCCGCTGCCCTCCGGTGCTTCTACTGACTCACCGCTACGATCAAAGCCAGGATCTTTTTTTTTTTTTTTTTTTATTTCAGGCTTCCCAGCCTAGAGGTGAGATGTGGGGTCTTATTGACCCCATATCTCACTGTAAAGAGGACCTGTCATGCCATATTCCTATTACAAGGGATGTTTACATTCCTTGTAATAGGAATAAAAGTGGTCAAAAAAAAATTTTGGGGGAAAAAAGCATCAAACTAAAATAAATAAAGTAAAATGAATAAAAAAAAAAAAAAAAAAAATTTAAAGCCCCCCTGTCCCTGTGTGCTTGCATGCAGAAGCGAACGCATACATAAGTCCAGCCCACATATGAAAACAGTGTTCAAACCACACATGTGAGGTATCGCTGCGATCGGTAGAGCAAGAGCAATAATTTTGGCCCTAGACCTCCTCTGTAACTCAAAACATGTAACCAGTAAAAAATTTTAAAGCGTCGCCTATGGGGATTTCTGAGTAGCGAAGTTTGGCGCCATTCCACAAGCGTGTGCAATTTTGAAAGGTGACATGTTGGGTATCTATTTACTCTGCGTAACTTCATCTTTCACATTATGCAAAAACATTGGGCTAACTTTACTGTTTTGTTTTTTTTAAAGCACAAAACAGTTTTTTTAAAAAAAAAACGCTTTAAAAAAATTGCTGCGCAAATACTGTGCGAGATAAAAAGTTGCAATATACCACCATTGTATTCTCTAGGGTCTTTGCTAAAAAAACATATATAATGTTTTGAAGTTTTATGTAGTTTTCTAGCTAATAAATTATGATTTTTACATGTAGGAGAGAAATGTCAGAATTGGCCTGGGTGCTTCAGAACGCCTAAAGGTGCTCCGTGCATGTTGGACCTCTGTATGTGGCCACGCTGTGTAAAAGTCTCACACATGTGGTATCGCCATACTCAGGAGTAATAGCAGAATGTGTTGTGTTTTGAGGTGTAATTTGTGGTATGCATATGCGTCGTGTGAGAAATAACCTGCTAATATGACAATTTTGTGAAAAAAAATAAATAAATAAAAAAACTTGATCTTTGCAAAGAATTGTGGGAAAAAATGACAACTTCAAAAAACTCACCATGCATCTTTCTAAATACCTTGGAATGTCTTCTTTCCAAAAATGGATCATTTGGGGGGTATTTGTACTTTTCTGGCATGTTAGGGTCTCAAGAAATGAGATAGGCCGTCAGTGTGACCAATTTTCAGATATTGGCACCATAGCTTTTGGACTCTATAACTTTCACAAAGACCAAATAATATCCACCGATTTGGGTTATTTTTACCAAAGATATGTAGCGGTATAAATTTTGGCCAAAATATATGAAGAAAAATTACTAATTTGCAAAATTTTATGACAGAAATGAAGAAAAATGCATTTTTTTTACAGATTTTTCAGTCTTTTTTCTTTTATAGCGCAAAAAATAAAGAACCCAGCGGTGATTAAATACCACCAAAAGAAAGCTCTATTTGTGTGAAAAAAAGGACAAAAATTTCACATAGATACAGTGTTGCATGACTGAGTAATTCTCATTCAAAATGTGAGAGCACCAAAAGCTGAAAATTGGTGTGGTTAGGAAGGGGGTTTAAGTGCCCAGTTGTCAAGTGGTTAACTAAAACTTGTATTTACTTGATGTCAATTTTACTTGTTTTTGATCCTATATACTATATTTAAAAATAAAGAATTTATAACCCAGACTAGCGCAGTAACTTTAAAAATCACCTTACCAAGGGGGTAGGGGGACCAGAACTGCATTGTACTGCTATGTACTGTATTGTTTATTCTGGATTATTTTAGCTATTTAATTAGGGATATAATAGAGAAATCTAATTTCTATTTGTGGGAAAAAAAGGAAAAAAATGTCATATAGATACAGTGTTGCATGACTGAGTAATTGTCATTCAAAATGTGAGAGCACCAAAAGCTGAAAATTGGTCTGGTTATTAAGGGGGTTTAATTGCCCAGTGTGGTCAAGTGGTTAAATGACATAGCGTGTACTGCAGCAGTGTCTAAAGCTATCACAGACTTTGTCCAACTTCACGCCAAAGATATTACTTCGGCTATGAACAAATGGGAGACCCTGAAATGTGTTCTTAGAGGGATCTTTATCTAACACGGCTCCAGGCTGAAAAAAGCTCGTACAGATGACATAAAACGCCTTTTTGCTCTGATCACCCCCCTTGAATCTGCACATAAACGCACGCTAGACTCCAGGACATTAGTAGAACTATCAAATGCACGACAAGATCTGTTACAAATCTTCACATATAGATCATTAACTGCTTGTAACAGAGGGCGTCATATACATTACTCCCAAGCAAATAAATGTGGGAGGCATTTAGCTAGGGTTATACACCCCAGGCAACACAGACAAAACATTCCCCACATCACTACAGTCCAAACAAATAAAACACAAAAACTCGGAGATAGACTCCGAATTCAGGAACTACTACTCCTCCCTATACAATCTCCCGCAACCTGAGAGGCAAAATACACTACCCTCTCTTACTACTACTGACTTACTTCGATACATCCAAGACACTGCCCTTCCTAAGATCCCCTCTTCTGACATTGATGTCCTTGAGCAACCCAGATGGGTATACCCCCCAGTTTTATAAAACATTCACGCACCAATTAGCCCTTATAATGGCCCGAGCATTTGAGGAAGTAGATGAAACACACCCATTGCCACCACAACTCCTACAGGCCCAAATAGTAGTGATACCCAAGCCTGGTAAAGACTACTCCCAACTATAGGCCCATATCTCTCTTAAATGTCAACCTTAAACTATTCTCCAAAATAATAGCTACCCGACTAGCCCCCCTTCTCCCAACCCTAGTTCATAGCTACATAGTTACATAGTAGGTGAGGTTGAAAAAAGAAACAAGTCCATCAAGTCCAACCTATGTGTGATTATGTGTCAGTATTACATTGTATATCCCTGTATGTTGCGGTCATTCAGGTGCTTATCTAATAGTTTCTTGACGCTATTGATGCTCCCCGCTTGTGGAAGGGAATTCCACATCCTTGCCGCTCTTACAGTAAAGAACCCTCTACGTAGTTTAAGGTTAAACCTCTTTTCTTCTAATTTTAATGAGTGGCCACGAGTCTTGTTAAACTCTCTTCTGAGAAAAAGTTTTATTCCTATTGTGGGGTCACCAGTACGGTATTTGTATATTGAAATCATTTCCCCTCTCAAGCATCTCTTCTTCAGAGAGAATAAGTTCAGTGCTCACAACCTTTCCTCATAACTAAGATCCTCCAGACCCTTTATTAGCTTTGTTGCCCTTTGTACTCGCTCCATTTTCAGTACATCCGTCCTGACGACTGGTGCCCAGAACTGGACAGCATACTCTAGGTGCGGCCGGACCAGAGTCTTGTAGAGCGGGAGAATTATCGTTTTATCTCTGGAGTTGATCCCCTTTTTAATGCATGCCAATATTCTGTTTGCTTTATTAGCAGCAGCTTGGCATTGGCATCTATCATCTACTAGGAACCCCAGGTCCTTTTCCATCCTAGATTCCCCCAGAGGTTCTCCCCCCCAGTGTATAAATTGCATTCATGTTTTTGCCACCCAAATGCATTATTTTTCTACATTTTTCTACACTGAACCTCATTTGCCATGTAGTTGCCCACCCCATTAGTTTGTTCAGATCTTTTTGCAAGGTTTCCACACCCTGCGGAGAAGTTATTGCCCTGCTTAGCTTAGTATCGTCTGCAAATACAGAGATTGAATTGTTTATCCCATCCTCCAGGTCGTTTATGAACAAATTGATTGGTCCCATCACAGAACCCTGGGGGACCCCACTACCCACCCCTGACCATTCTGAGTACTCCCCATTTATCACCACCCTTTGAACTCGCCCTTGTAGCCAGTTTTCAATCCATGTACTTGGCCTATGGTCCATGCCAACGGACCTTATTTTGTACAGTAAACGCTTATGGGAAACTGTGTCAAAAGCTTTTGCAAAATTGAGATACACCACGTCTATGGGCCTTCCTTTATCTAGCTGGCAACTCACCTCCTCATAGAAGGTTAGTAGGTTAGTTTAGTAGATTACTCCCAGTATTATTTTCCCCTTAGCTTTATCCCTTTGGAGCTCTACCCATAAGGATTCCACCTCCTCCCTAGCTCCCTCAGTGATGTCATCTCTCACATTCACTTGTACATTATGCTTGATATATAGGCATACTCCTCCCCCTTTTTTATCCTTACTATCCTTGCGGTAAAGGGTATACCCTTGAATGTTTGCCAGCCAATCATGAGAGCTGTTGAACCAGGCCTCTGAAATTCCCAAAAAATCCAAATCCTCCTTGTACAACAGTATCTCTAGTTCACCCATCTTGTCCGCCATGCTCCTGGCATTGGTGAACATGCCACATAGTTTAGGCCGGTCACATGTTGTCCTTGTATTGGGTGTTCCGAGATTGCAACTAGGACTTGCTACTATACTTACCTTGGGTTTTTGTGCTTTGGTCAACCTACCACTAATGCCCCCAATACTGCCCTCCTGAATATGTTCCGTGCTGACTATCTTTACCTCTGGACCCTCCCCCCCCCATCACCTATATAGCGATCAAGTAGGATTAAAAAAATGAATAAAAACCAAGCGCTGATGTGGATAGATATGTGTGATATAAATAAATTGTGCTTAAAAAATATATATATACCAATATAGTTAGTGCTATGAAACAATCAGTAAATTAAAGCTGCTATCAATATAGGGTGATCAGATAACCAAACAAATAGTACTAAGTATAAAATTGATGCGCTTTAAATAAATAGTGCACAATATGCTGCTGCGACTAAGCTTAAATCCAGGAATAAAAATAAATAAATAATTATGGTGCTAATACATGTGTTAAAATTGCCAAAATAAATCTTCAAATTGGTGATGTGACGGTGAATATAAATAAAATAATAATGACACTCTGAGTACAATGTCCAGGCAGAGATAAATAGTGGGAGAAAGTAAAAATAATTAAACAGTTCCTTCCCTTAATCCAGATTGATTGACTCACTGGGTTAGATCGTTTGTATCAGGATATTTAGTTTTTCTTGCATCCCACTTCAGCAATTACACTGCTGGTAATTTGGCTCTCAGGATAAAGGTTTTATGCAAAGCAAGCAAAGAAAAAATAGATCATTGTGCAGTGAACTTACTAGATAGTACATAAGCAAAACAGGGACAAGAGATACACTCACAAACTCCCGGTCTATTAGAAGCATTCAAATAAGCAGATTGCAGTCAGCCGCTGTGGACGAGGTTTCCCATAGAGAAACAGCTGCTGTTAACCTTCAGGTGTATTGCAGCACTGAACGTCCTAAGCTCCTCCCACACGTTACATCACTGACACGTGACTTTTTCAAGGATCCTTGAAAAAGTCACGTGTCAGTGATGTAACGTGTGGGAGGAGCTTAGGACGTTCAGTGCTGCAATACACCTGAAGGTTAACAGCAGCTGTTTCTCTATGGGAAACCTCGTCCACAGCGGCTGACTGCAATCTGCTTATTTGAATGCTTCTAATAGACCGGGAGTTTGTGAGTGTATCTCTTGTCCCTGTTTTGCTTATGTACTATCTAGTAAGTTCACTGCACAATGATCTATTTTTTCTTTGCTTGCTTTGCATAAAACCTTTATCCTGAGAGCCAAATTACCAGCAGTGTAATTGCTGAAGTGGGATGCAAGAAAAACTAAATATCCTGATACAAACGATCTAACCCAGTGAGTCAATCAATCTGGATTAAGGGAAGGAACTGTTTAATTATTTTTACTTTCTCCCACTATTTATCTCTGCCTGGACATTGTACTCAGAGTGTCATTATTATTTTATTTATATTCACCGTCACATCACCAATTTGAAGATTTATTTTGGCAATTTTAACACATGTATTAGCACCATAATTATTTATTTATTTTTATTCCTGGATTTAAGCTTAGTCGCAGCAGCATATTGTGCACTATTTATTTAAAGCGCATCAATTTTATACTTAGATCAAGTAGGATTCATACCAGGTTGTGAAGCTAGGGATAACACCACGAAAACCCTCCATCTTATCACATATGCTTGACACCACAACATCCCCACATGCTTACTAGCATGTGACACCGAGAAGGCTTTTGATAGGGTGAGTTGGCCTTTCCTACAAGCTTCACTGCTTCAGATAGGCCTGGGCCCGAAACTATTAAACCAAATGAAGTCACTCTACTCCAAACCTTCGGCTAAGGTGACTGCCAATGGGGAATCCTCAGAACCCTTCGAAATTAGAAACGGTGCACGGCAAGGGTGCCCGTTACCGCCGTTATTATTTGCACTCACTGTAGAACATCTGGCCCAGGCCATTCGAAGTAATGACTCCATACACGGTATCCCCACCCCCTCAGCCCACTGAAAACTATCACTTTATGCAGATGACCTACGTCTTTACATCACTCAACCACAGGTCACCTTTCCCGCACTACTTCAGGAGCTTGACCGCTTAGCAATTTTAAATGAAATATTACTAAAACTGAAGCTTTTAATATCTCCCTTAGGCTCCTTTCACACTTATACGACTTCAAAGTCGCACGATTTTACCGCGATTTCGCGGCCGCGATTTTGCCGCGATTTTAACGCGATTTGCCGCGATTTTACCGCGATTTGGGAGCAGTACTACTTTGCCACGTTTTTGGCATTAACAAATGAAAACATACAGTAGTTGGTATGAATCATAAGGGGGAACTCAACGCCAAGTTTTAAATAAAAAAACTGGCGTGGGGGTCCCCCCAAAATCCATACCAGACCCTTATCCGAGCACGCAGCCCGGCCGGCCAGGAATGGGGGTGGGGACGAGCTAGCGGCCCCCCCCTCCTGGACCGTGCCAGGCCGCATGCCCTCAACATGGGGGGGTAGGTGCTTTAGGGCATGGGGGGCACCCTGCCGGCCCCCCCACCCCAAAGCACCTTGTCCCCATGTTGATGAGGACAAGGGCCTCTTCCCGACAACCCTGGCCGTTGGTTGTCGGGGTCTGCGGGCAGGGGGCTTATTGGAATCTGGGAGCCCCCTTTAATAAGGGGGCCCCCAGATCCCGGCCCCCCACCCTATGTGAATAAATATGGGGTACATGGTACCCCTACCCATTCACCTAGGGAAAAAAGCGTCAATAAAAAACACAGTACACAGGTTTTTAAAATAATTTATTAGGCAGCTCCGGAATCTTCTTCCGACTTCGGGGGTCCTCTTCCGACTGCGGGGGTCTCTCCGGCGTCTTCACCCGGTGTCCGCATCTTCTGCCGGCTCCACCGCTATCTTCTGGCGCTCTTTTGCCAGCGGTGGTCCGGACTTCTGGATCGTCTTCTTCCCTCTTCTCTTCCAGAGATGTTGACACGACGCTCTCTCCAGCCAGAATGGTCTCTGTGCGCTCCGCAACGGACTTATATAGGCGGTGACCCGGCCCCCTTATGCCGTCACAGTCCCATGGCATGCTGGGACTGTGACGTTTTAGGAGGCGTGGTCACCGGGTGATGACCACGCCCCCTTATGACGGCACAGTCCCAGCATGCCCCGGGACAGTGACCTCATAGGGGGGCGGAGTCACCGCCTATAAAAGTCTGTTGCGGAGCGTTCAGAGACCATTCCAGCTGTAGAGAGCGTCGTGTCAACATCTCTGGAAGAAAAGAAGAAGGCAGAAGGCAGAAGTCCGGACCACCGCTAGCAATTGAGCTGCAGAAGATAGCGGAGGAGCCGGCAGAAGATGCGGACACCGGGAGGAGACGGCGGAGAGACCCCCGAAGTCGGAAGAAGATCCCGGAGCTGCCTAATAAATTATTTTAAAAACCTGTGTACTGTGTTTTTTATTGTCTTTTTTCTCTAGGTGAATGGGTAAGGGTACCATGTACCCCATACTCATTCACATAGGGTGGGGGGCCGGGATCTGGGTGCTCCCTTATTAAAGGGGGCTCCCGGATTCCGATAAGCCCCCCGCCCGCAGACCCCGACAACCAACGGCCAGGGTTGTCGGGAAGAGGCCCTTGTCCTCATCAACATGGGGACAAGGTGCTTTGGGGTGGGGGGGCCGGCAGGGTGCCCCCCATGCCCTAAAGCACCCACCCCCCCATGTTGAGGGCATGCGGCCTGGTACGGTCCAGGAGGGGGGTCGCTCGCTCGTCCCCACCCCCATTCCTGACCGGCCGGGCTGCATGCTCGGATAAGGGTCTGGTATGGATTTTGGGGGGGACCCCACGCCGATTTTTCGGCGTAGGGGGTTCCTCTTAGATCCATACCAGACCTAAGGGCCTGGTATGCCCCTGGGGGGGGGAACCCACGCCGTTTTTTTTTCATTTAAAACTTGGCGTGGAGTTCCCCCTCTGGATTCATACCAGACAGCTGTCAGCACTGCCTGTCGCTCATCGGGAAAGGAAAAAAAAAGTTTTCCTTTCCCGATCAGGGAGCCAGGCTTGTGCTTACAAAGTCGTGCTGAAGTCGTGTCTATATATTTTTCAGGCACGACTTGCATGCTACTTCAGGGTTTAACATTGAGGTCTATGGAGTACAACTCACATAGAAGTTGGACCAAAGTAGTGCAGGGACTACTTTCAAGTCGGCACGACTTAAAGTCGTGCCAATATGAATGGTAGTCATTGAAAATCATGGAGAATGACTTGTCATACGATTTTGCAGTACAAAATCGTGGGACAAGTCGTATAAGTGTGAAAGGGGCCTTAATCCTACTACGGCATCCTCGCTACAGAAGCAATTCCCACTCCATTGGCAAGCATGATCCATTAAATACTTAGGGACAAAGATCCCCAGAGACGTACAGGACATATACACTCTGAACTATAGTCCCCTGTTGACCAAAATCCGATGATCCCTAGAATCCTGACATCATCTCAAGCTCTCATGGTTGGGGTGGATGAATGTCCTCAAAATGGATATTCTCCCCAAATTACTCTATTTATTCCAGACATTGCCCATCCTCCTCCCAAAAGCTTTCTTCCTTATGCTTCACTCCCTGGCAGTCAAGTTAATTTGGCAACACCACCCCCCCAGACTCAAACACAAAATCCTGTGTGCCCGCAAAATTCGAGGAGGCATCGGCCTCCCGGACTTTCAATTATATCACTCGGCGGTCATATTTTCCAGACTACTAGAATGGTTCCCACAACCCTTAACCAAACCATCCACAATCATCGAACAAGACATGACACAGATGGACCTTAGAGCTCTTCTATGGGGATACAATGCTACATTCCGAGCAATTGACGGAATATCTCCTCTGACAATAGCAGCGCTATCCACATGGTATGGAAAACAACTCACTCGCCCTACCCACAGATCCTAGTCCTCTCTCTTACCTATTTGATAACCCAGCCCTCCCGACCAACAGAACTCGAGGACAGTGTGGCCCATATATGAGAGAGCAATGGCATACAGCTAGGCAGTTTGTACACTCCTCCACAGGCCAATTCCACTCACAACAGGACACCCAATCCTTCACCTCAATTGACTGGCTCTCTATGCTATCCCTGACACAACACAGTAAAATTCTTCATCTCTCCGGACAGGTCCACAGACCACTCATGACATTTGAAGATATGTGTAGTCTCTCTCAGACCCCTAAACACCCTCTGTCTCTGATCTATAAAGACATACAATCACACACATATGACTCACTGCCCAATTTTACTCAAAAATGGTCCAAGGACTTGGGTCTGGAGATAACCTCAGAACAATGGTTCACTTCGTTCACACTTACACACCAGTCATCAATATCCGGGTTCTCACAAGAGAAAAACTACAAACTATTATCACGATGGTACAGGGATCCAGTCACGGTGAACAAGATGTACCCAGATACGTCCGACATGTGCTGGCCCTGTCACAGAGGAAAGGGCTCCTATATCCACATCTGGTGGGAGTGCGACCGAGTTTGCACTTTTTGAGACAAGGTATTTGGTATCTATAATGACTTACATGATGTATCTTTGGCACCCTCCCCCAAGATGGCCCTTTTATTCATATTACCAGGCTCTACCAGCTCACACAGGAAGAGCCTTCTCAGGTTCTTCTTGTCTGTAGCACGCCATACCATCTCTCAATTTTGGAAAACCGAAATCATCCCCCCATCACAAGATGGATTGATACCCTTAATGATACCATGCTTATGGAAGTGAATCAAGCAAAAATGGGAGATACTTGGGACAAGCATAAACTACTATGGTACCCATGGATTCACCATTCCTCCTCGGACCTCTTCCTCAATAGAGTGTCCGCTTGAGGATTAGGCCCCATCTATATTTAATACGGTGACACAGAAGAGTTATTCATTACTAGTAAAAATAATTTGACATGGTTATATAGCTTAATCTAGGATGTTATATATATTGACTGGTATTCTGTCCCCTCCCTCCTTTTTTTTCTACTAATACTTCATTTGTATAATTTTTGTATCACTAAAAAATCTTAATAAAAACTATATTCAACCATAAGATGGTAAACATAATAGTAGGGTAGGTGCAAAGGCATTAAGGCCAGCTTGCATCTTTCTTACCATAGTCATGTGTGGTTATCTTTTTAAATTGCCATGATATGCCACATGGAGCTGCTTAAGTCTAAATATGAAATAAAAAATGTAATATTTTACAACTTGGTCGGGAAATGCTATGTAAATTCCTGATCAGACCCTCAAGCTTTAAAAGGGTTTAAACTGGGAAATAAAAGTTATCATTGATGCAATACCATGCCTATTGCCGTGTACACATGACCGGACTTTCTGGCAGACTAGGTCCGAAGGTCTTCCCGACGGACTTCCGGCGGACTTCCGACGGACTTTCCGAACGAACGGACTTGCCTACACACGACCGGACTTTCCGGCAGACTAGGTCCGTCGGTCTTCCCGACGGACTTTCGACGGAGATACGGCAGACTTCCGAATGAACAGACTTGCCCACACACAGACTAAAGTCTGTTAATTTTGTTTCAATAGATTTTTATTGATATTTTTATAGCAGTTAACATAAATAATACATATTTATAGTAGTGATAGTCATAGATAACAGTTGAGATTACATAATCACAATGCTATGAATTGTTGAAAGTTAATAGAGACAGCAAGCAATTCAAGGTACTTAATCCTTAAAATAACAGGAAGTACAGAAAAGGTAGTTACATTTCGTGAGTAGTAGATCTATCCTTAGGCAACTGATATTATAAATGAATAGTAGATCAAGGGTCGTGCTCTCCTCGGACACCCCAATGGGGGCAAGCTGTGTCCAAGAAAGAGCTCGAACCTACTTTCATAGATACTGTATTGAGGATTTACATTTAAGATGGGGGAAATAGTGTGGTGTTTGAGTACCAGGAGAGCCAGGGTGACCATTGGTTAAGTGTAAAGAGTAGACGTCCATTCGAGGACGCTATCAAGCGTTCATACGTGCAGTGAAGGTTTGTGAGGTCTAATACCTCAGTGATCGTAGGAGGATTGACATTTTTCCATTTTCTAGTGATTGATAGTCTTTCTGCTAGTACGTGAGTAAGTGAACTTTGCATATTGGCAGGAAATTGGTCCATCCCCAGGGATAGCAGTGCTAGTGCTGGATCCATCGGGATGTGGTAGTGCGCTATGTTAGATAGGACCTGAAAGATTTTTATCCAGTAAGGTATAATCTTAGGGCAACTCCATAAAGCATGTAGGAGGTCACCACAATATCTGCATTGTCTTCAACAAGCATCAGATGCTTGAGGGCTGAATTTGGATATTGTCGCAGAAGTGTAATACCATCATAGAGTAATTTTTGCCGATAATTCCCACAATGTGGAGCAATTGGAGGATTTTTGGTTAATTTTACATGCTTTCTGCCATTGTAATGGTGTGAATGTTTGATGTAGATCAGTTTCCCATTGTGTGTGGTAACGGGATTTAACAAATTTCAGCTTGTGTTGAAAGATGTTGTAAAACATTGTGATGCCTTTTTTCCGTGATGTGGGGGATGTAAGAAAGGTCCAAGCTGATGGATGAATATATTGGAGGGTGTCAGGTATATTATGTAGGCAATGTTGGATTTGAAGGTATAGATAAATGTCAGTTTGTGGTATGTTAAACTCTTCTTGGATTGTCGAGAAGGGTTTTAAGGAGCCATCGTCAAACAAGTCGTGAATAAATTGTATTCCCCGATTTTTCCATTTTTTGAGAAACAGTTGAGCTATTATGTGGTTTAAGGCGGTTATGGGCACATTCATAGCAACTTTGGGATCATCAGTGTCCAAGCTTTGTAGAAATTTAAGCCATGTTTTGATGGATATTACCATTGTGGGCGGGAGGTAAGAAGGGGGTTTAGATCCCATTTGGGCACTAAATAGCCAGAGGTTCGTTGGGCCGTGTGTGTTGTAAGTGGATTCTATGGCTCCCCATGTTGTGGATGGCATTGGGAGGAACCATTCTCTTAGTTGGGTCAGTATTGATGCTGAGAAATAATCTAGGAAGTCTATGTACCCAAGTCCCCTATGCAGTCTATGTTTTATCAGCTGGGAGTGCGCGCATCTCGATTTTTTCCCTTGCCATATATATCTAGATAGGAGGGACTGCAGGGATTTGAAGTAGCTGATTGGAATAGGAATAGGTAAATTTCTAAAGAGGCACAGGATTTGGGGGAGCTGGATCATTTTAAACGCAGCTAGTCTGCCCCACCATGAAATTTCATGTTTACCCTGTTGGATGAGGTCCGTTTGAATCTTGGTTCTCAGGGGGATAAAATTGTACAAAAATAGGGTTTTCGTGGATCTTGTGAGGTGAATGTCAAGATAAGGGATACTGGATTCTACCCATGTATATGGGAATTGATGTTGCAGTAAGTTGCGGGTTACCGCGTCTACCCCTATATCAAGGATGTAGGATTTAGTTGCATTTGCTTTGTAGTAAGATATTCTCCCAAACCATGTCAGTATTTTTTGTATTTCAGTCAGGGAGGGAGTTGGGTTGGTAATCATTAAAATTACGTTGTCCGCAAATAGACTTATTTTGTGGGTCTGTTTTCCTATGATTACTCCAGATATGTTGGTGTTGGTACGGATGTGCTCTGCTAAGGGTTCCATTATCAAATTAAAAATTAGAGGCGATAGTGGGCAGCCCTGCCGTGCTCCGTTAGTGATGCGGAAAGGAGCAGAGAGGAGGTTGGATGTATATACTTGGGCTGATGGGGTGGTATAAAGAGCCATTACATCATGGAGGATGCGTCCTCCAAAGCCAAATTTTTGGAGAACCATGGAAAGGTAGGTCCAGTTTACTCTGTCGAACGCCTTCTCTGCATCCAGTGAGAGGAGCAGAGAAGGCGTTCCAGTCGAGTTTGCGTGGTGTATGATATTGATTGATCGTCTGGTGGCGTCTGATGTCTGTCTTCCTTTTGTAAATCCAGTTTGACCGTAATGTATAAGGGATGGAAGGATGTCAATGAGCCTATTCGCTAGTAGTTTGGCATAGAGTTTTAAGTCAATGTTCAGTAGGGATATGGGGCGGAAGTTTTGGGGGGTGATAGGTTCCTTGTCAGGTTTAGGTAGAGTAATTACTAAAGCTGAAAGCATTTCCTTAGGAAAGGATGAGGAGGACGCTGCCTGGTTGAATAAGTTGCATAAGTGAGGGGATAAAATTGTATTGAAAGTTTTAAAATATTCTCCCGTTAAGCCATCAGGGCCAGGGGATTTAGAATTGGGAAGTTTTTCAATGGTTGCTAGGATTTCTAATGCTGTGAAGGGGGAGTTGAGGCGTATAAATTGTTCCGACGTGAGCGATGGGAGTTTAAGGTAACTGAGGAAGGATTGGATTTCCTCTCTTGTAGGTTGGTGGGTGTGGATGTTCGTCTCTAGATTGTACAGATCGCTGTAGTAAGAGCTGAAAGCATCAGCTATAGCTTGCGGGTTAATGTGTTTGTCATTTGGAGTGGGGTGATATAAATGTGCTATTCTGTTTTTTTGTCTTTGCCCTTTGATATGTTGGGACAAAGTTTTCCCTGCTTTGTTATTAGTAACAAATGATTTAGCTTTCAGTTTCCTGAGGTTTAATTCGTAGGTAGTGAGTAGTAGGGATGAGCTTCGAGTTCGAGTCGAACTCATGTTCTACTCGAACATTGGCTGTTCGCAAGTTCGCCGAACAGCGAACAATTTGGGGTGTTCGCGGCAAATTCGAATGCCGCGGAACACCCTTTAAAAGTCTATGGGAGAAATCAAAAGTGCTAATTTTAAAGGCTTATATGCAAGTTATTGTCATAAAAAGTGTTTGGGGACCTGGGTCCTGCTCCAGGGGACATGGATCAATGCAAAAAAAAGTTTTAAAAACGGACGTTTTTTCAGGAGCAGTGATTTTATTAATGCTTAAAGTCAAACAATAAAAGTGTAATATCCCTTTAAATTTCGTACCTGGGGGGTGTCTATAGTATGCCTGTAAAGGGGCGCATGTTTCCTGTGTTTAGAACAGTCTGACAGCAAAATGACATTTGGAAGGAAAAAACTCATTTAAAACTACCCGCGGCTATTGCATTGCCGACAATACACATAGAAGTTCATTGATAAAAACGGCATGGGAATTCCCCACAGGGGAACCCCGAACCAAAAAAAAAAAAAAAAAAATGATGTGGGGGTCCCCCTAAATTCCATACAAGGCCCTTCAGGTCTGGTATGGATATTAAGGGGAACCCCAGCCAAAATGTAAAAAAAAAATTGACGTGGGGTTCCCCCTAAATTCCATACCAGACCCTTCAGGTCTGGTATGGATTTTAAGGGGAACCCCGCGCCAAAAAAAAAAAAAAAAACGGCGTGGGGTCCCCCTACAAATCCATACCAGACCCTTATCCGAGCACGCAACCTGGCAGGCCGCAGGAAAAGAGGGGGGGACGAGAGTGCGGCCCCCCCCCCCTCCTGAACCAGGCCACATGCCCTCAACATTGGGAGGGTGCTTTGGGGTAGCCCCCCAAAACACCTTGTCCCCATGTTGATGAGGACAAGGGCCTCATCCTCACAACCGTGGCCAGTGGTTGTGGGGGTCTGCGGGCGGGGGGCTTATCGGAATCTGGAAGCCCCCTTTAACAAGGGGACCCCCAGATCCCGGCCCCCCCCCCTGTGTGAAATGGTAAGGGGGTACTTACCCCTACCATTTCACTAAAAAACTGTCAAAAATGTTAAAAATGACAAGAGACAGTTTTTGACAATTCCTTTATTTAAATGCTTCTTCTTTCTTCCTTCATCTTCTTCTTCTTCTGGCTCTTCTGGTTCTTCCTCCGGCGTTCTCGTCCAGCATCTTCTCCGCGGCGTCTTCTATCTTCTCCTCGGGCCGCTCCGCACCCATGGCATGAGGGGGGAGGCTCCCGCTCTTCTCTTCATCTTCTTCTCTTCTTCTTCATCTTCTTCTTCATCTTCTTCTTCCTTCTTCTCTTCTTCATGTCTTCTCCGGGCCGCTCCGCAGCCATGCTGTGGCATGGAGGGAGGCTCCCGCTGTGTGACGGCGTCTCTTCGTCTGACGGTTCTTAAATAATGGGGGGCGGGGCCACCCGGTGGCCCCGCCCCCCTCTGACGCACGGTGACATGACGGGACTTCCCTGTGGCATTCCCCATGACGTCACAGGGAAGTCCCGTCATGTCACCGTGCGTCAGAGGGGGCGGGGTCACCGGGTGGCCCCGCCCCCCGTTATTTAAGAACCGTCAGACGAAGAGACGCCGTCACACAGCGGGAGCCTCCCTCCATGCCACAGCATGGCTGCGGAGCGGCCCGGAGAAGACATGAAGAAGAGAAGAAGGAAGAAGAAGATGAAGAAGAAGATGAAGAAGAGAAGAAGATGAAGAGAAGAGCGGGAGCCTCCCCTCATGCCATGGGTGCGGAGCGGCCCGAGGAGAAGAAGATAGAAGACGCCGCAGAGAAGATGCTGGACGAGAACGCCGGAGGAAGAACCAGAAGAGCCAGAAGAACCAGAAGAAGAAGAAGATGAAGGAAGAAAGAAGAAGCATTTAAATAAAGGAATTGTCAAAAACTGTCTCTTGTCATTTTTAACATTTTTGACAGTTTTTTAGTGAAATGGTAGGGGTAAGTACCCCCTTACCATTTCACACAGGGGGGGGGCCGGGATCTGGGGGTCCCCTTGTTAAAGGGGGCTTCCAGATTCCGATAAGCCCCCCGCCCGCAGACCCCCACAACCACCGGCCACGGTTGTGAGGATGAGGCCCTTGTCCTCATCAACATGGGGACAAGGTGTTTTGGGGGGCTACCCCAAAGCACCCTCCCAATGTTGAGGGCATGTGGCCTGGTACGGTTCAGGAGGGGGGGGGGCCGCACTCTCGTCCCCCCCCTCTTTTCCTGCGGCCTGCCAGGTTGCGTGCTCGGATAAGGGTCTGGTATGGATTTTTAGGGGGACCCCACGCCGTTTTTTTTTTTTTTTCTTTTGGCGCGGGGTTCCCCTTAAAATCCATACCAGACCTGAAGGGTCTGGTATGGAATTTAGGGGGAACCCCACGTCAATTTTTTTTTTAAATTTTGGCTGGGGTTCCCCTTAATATCCATACCAGACCTGAAGGGCCTTGTATGGAATTTAGGGGGACTCCCACATCATTTTTTTTTTTAATTTTGGTTCGGGGTTGCCCTGTGGGGAATTCCCATGCCGTTTTTATCAATGAACTTCTATGTGTATTGTCGGCAATGCAATAGCCGCGGGTAGTTTTAAATGTGTTTTTTCCTTCAAAATGTCATTTTGCTGTCAGACTGTTCTAAACACGGGAAACATGCGCCCCTTTACAGGCATACTATAGACACCCCCCAGGTATGAAATTTAAAGGGATATTACACTTTTATTGTTTGACTTTAAGCATTATTAAAATCACTGCTCCTGAAAAAACGGCCGTTTTTAAAACTTTTTTTTGCATTGATTCATGTCTCCTGGGGCAGGACCCAGGTCCCCAAACACTTTTATTGACAATAACTTGCATATTAGCCTTTAAAATTAGCACTTTTGATTATTCATGTTCGTGTCCCATAGACTTTAACGGTGTTCGCGTGTTCGAACAAATTTTTTTCCTGTTCGCATGTTCTGGTGCGAACCGAACAGGGGGGTGTTCGGCTCATCCCTAGTGAGTAGTAGCGAGTGAAGCTCATGTCGTAGTTTAAAGATTTGGGATTGCAATAGTGGTGATGGATTAGATTTGTTTTGTTGGTCAGCTGTCGCTGTTTGTTTTGTTAGTTCTTCTATCTGCTGTGTTCTCCTTTTTTTATTTTTGCACCTAATTGTATGAAGAATTCTCTCATGAAGGATTTGTGGGCATTCCACAAGACCGCCGGGTCAGCCACTGAGCCTGTGTTGGTGAGAAAGTATTCTGTCAATTTTTGGGATAGATATTGAGCGTGCTGAGGGTGTTGTAAGATAGAATTGTTGACTCTCCACATGAACGAATTCGTTTTAGAATGGTTGTTTAATAATTTGATGCAGACAGGTGCGTGGTCTAATGAGGTGGTTGTGTGGATACAGGATTCTTGTACATTTTGCAGTAACCATTTGTCTGATATAAAGAGATTTATGCGCGAGTAGGTGTTGTGGCGTGGGGAGAGGTACGTACAGTCTCTCTCAGTCGGGTGACAACACCTCCAGACATCGTAAAGATCGTTATCGGTAAGAAAAGAAGTAAGAGCGGAGAGGTATAACATTTGGGACCAGAGGACGAATCTATACTATAGTCAGGCACAAGGTTGAAATCACCACAGATGAGTAATTGTCCCTGTTGTACTGATCTTATTTCTTTAAGTTTTTTTTTAGAAACTGTATTTGTTTACAATTCGGAGCATACAGATTAACTAAGATAAAAATATCACATTATCTATTGTGCACACAATAATGATAAATCTTCCTTCTGGATCCAGTGTGCAGGAGTGCTGCTGGAATGATAGTGTCCCTTATAGCAATTAGGACTCCTCTTTGTTTACGGGAGTAAGATGCTTTGTAGATGTGTGGAAACGCTTCGTGTTGACAGGTAGGTGTAGCTTCCTGGGCAAAGTGCTTTTCCTGAACACAGATAACATTGCTGCCATGTGACAGCGCAGTTTTCCATAAGGAGGCTCTCTTGCCCGGATGGTTCAAACCTTTAGCGTTAATAGTCAGAACGTTGATAGACATTGTGGTATGTGTCGGGTACAATGTATTGAGTGATGCTACTCACTGTTGGTAGCGGAAAATGATGCTCCTCGGAAGGGGATCGGGGGAGTATGGTCGTCCAGGCTCCTCTGTGTCTCCAGCAAACGAAAAACATGGGCACTCACATGAGTGTAGACGGGTAGGCCGCACACCCCATAAAGTGCAAAAAATTATACTAGAACCCCCTAACGGGGCTTTAAAGCAGCCAATGAAATACAGTATTGGTAGTTGAAAAAATTCAATTTTATTAGTACAAAAGTATGTAGGTAGCGTATTAAAAAAATCACAAAAGATAGATACTGACTATTCGAGTCAAGACATGATCCAAATGTGACATACCATTACATAAAACAAAACACACAGTTAAGCCAAGTACTAGGCAAAGTGCATTGAATGGCGACCAAGATTATCTTAAATGTTATATACTTGAAAGGGTAGCAACAGACATTGCCTGTAATACGATACATGTATGTGGAACAACAGAAGTTGTATACGTGAATCCTGACGCGTTTCGACCCTTCCCGGGTCCTTTTCAGAGGATTGTTGTCCACTAATACAGGAATTATAGCGTTTCCGCATGCAGTTTAGACATTGTAGGTTATTGTATATTAGGTGGTGCAGTTTCTCCTTAGCTCCCCCGTCTCCCCCGTGTCGGACAAGCCCCCAGGAGAGCGGGCAGTGGGCCAAGTGTGTCTTGCGAGGGATCACATCTATCGGCCCCCCATATATGGAAAGGGATCCCTTTCCAACTGGAGACAGGTCACACAGATTGACAGCTCACACTGAATATTTCAGTTTTTCTACTCGGTGCAGCTGAATTAGCACTAACGTATACCCACTCAGGTGCATTTTGGGTTGTTCGTTGCCCTCCCCTCCTCTTCTTCCCCCTCCCATATATGGGGGGCCGATAGATGTGATCCCTCGCAAGACACACTTGGCCCACTGCCCGCTCTCCTGGGGGCTTGTCCGACACGGGGGAGACGGGGGAGCTAAGGAGAAACTGCACCACCTAATATACAATAACCTACAATGTCTAAACTGCATGCGGAAACGCTATAATTCCTGTATTAGTGGACAACAATCCTCTGAAGAAGACCCGGGAAGGGTCAAAACGCGTCAGGATTCACGTATACAACTTCTGTTGTTCCACATACATGTATCGTATTACAGGCAATGTCTGTTGCTACCCTTTCAAGTATATAACATTTAAGATAATCTTGGTCGCCATTCAATGCACTTTGCCTAGTACTTGGCTTAACTGTGTGTTTTGTTTTATGTAATGGTATGTCACATTTGGATCATGTCTTGACTCGAATAGTCAGTATCTATCTTTTGTGATTTTTTTAATACGCTACCTACATACTTTTGTACTAATAAAATTGAATTTTTTCAACTACCAATACTGTAGTTCATTGGCTGCTTTAAAGCCCCGTTAGGGGGTTCTAGTATAATTTTGTGTCTCCGGGATATGAGGCTTGTAGTAGGTAGACCTTGTGGTGGCTGTGATTGTAAAAAGAAAACACTCTAAGTATAACTCAAACAGTTAACAGTAAGGAACCGTGGTAATCTTTACCAATTCTGCTGACTGGTGCACCACTTGCTGGTGAACAGGCTGCCCTGTGTTCCACGTCCGTGGGATGGAAGGGTGGAATAGTAAGACAACTGGAAATTAGAACTCAGAAAGGGTCAGTAAGTGCAACTGGTGTTACTGACAGGTTGTAGGGGTAGTGTTCAAAAGAGATGTGTGTCAGCAAGACATAGGACCGGGGATGTGTGTCGCTGATATAGCAGGTTAGTGCGAGGGTCGATAATTTCCTCTGGGGTTTTGTGGATCTGTGAGTTGGGTTCCTGAAGGACGAGGACCAACGTGATCCTTTTGCTCTTCAACTGGTGGCTCAGGAATGATTCCCCAGGAGTGAAGCAGCCGCATCCCGTCCTTGGGGTTAGTGATCACAGAGGTCGATCCATTTTTAGTGATGATGAGGGTAGCTGAATGGCGTTATTTTTAGGGGATTTTACTGTTGTTCAATGCTTTGATTGATAGTCTTCATCTGTCTCCTCACATTGAGGGTGTATTTAGATAGATCAGCATATAAGTAAATCCCATTGTAGGGTGCAGGGAGGGCCGGAAGCGCCCTGGCTTTGGTCAGCAATTTTTCTTTGGTGGGGAAGAAATGTATTTTCATTAGGACATCCCTGGGTATCGATGCCTCTAGATGCTTAGGTTTTGGGATGCGGTGGATACGGTCAATAATGCGTTCGATTGGCGACATGTCAGGGAACAATTTGGCTATCATGTCACCTGCATAGGCCTGCAGGTCGGCTGGAAGAACTGACTCAGGGACCCCCTTTAGTTTGACATTGTTCCTCCTCGAGCGGTCCTCGAGGTCTGCAAGCTTTGCCTTAATCCAATCCGTATCGTCAGCTTGTTCTTTATAAGCATCTATCAGCTCATTGACTGTCATAGAGCAGGCATCCATTTTGTGCTCTATATGTTCAACTCTGTCCCCCATACCCTGCATCTGACCTGAGAAGTTGTTGAACATAGCAGAGATGTCCGTCATGAGTGATGTCTGCAGTGCATTAACATGTCCTTCATGGGCGTGTCAAGGACCGGCAGGACTGAGGTCGGATAGTTAGCAATGGAGGGTGCTAGATTGAGGCCTACCTGGTCCAGATGTGTGGCCACCATCACAGGGCTCGGGGCCTGTGACGGATCCATCCGTATCCGCGCTTTCGCAGGGCTGCCAGATGACAGGCTATGTGGGGTGGAATCCCCGTCAGGTAGTGGTGCGATGTCTGTGTCCCACGTTCCTAGATCTTCATCTCGGAGGTCAGTGTAGGAGGATGATGTGTGAGGTAAACTACCTCCGGCGCCATCTTGCCGCTGCCCGTCCTCCGGCGCTGGCATGATGAAGAAGTCTGTGAGTTTCTTGGGGTATCTGTCCTCTTTTCTTTTGCAGGATTGCATTGGGTGGCATGTTACCGAATCGTGGAGTGTTTTGAGTGTCGCTATGTCGCTGGGTGTTCGCTCTTTCCCCGGTCTTCAGTCAGAGCTCTCAGGTTAAGCGGCCATTACGATCGCGTGCAATCCACGCCCCCAGTCTGTTCATTTTGAACGTGATGAGGTACGACGGGACTAGAAAAGGAAGTCAATCTCGCCGCTTTATCGGCGAGATTGACACCTTGCGAGCCCCGTCACAGAGCATACCAGGCCCTCAGGTCTGGTATGGATTTTAAGGGGAACCCCCCTACGCCGAAAAAAATGGCGTGGGAGTCCCCCCAAAATCCATACCAGACCCTTATCCGAGAACGCAGCCCGGCCGGTCAGGAAAGGGGGTGGGGAGGAGCGAGCACCCCCCGCCTCCTGAACCATACCAGGCCGCATGCCCTTAACCTGGGGGGGTGGGTGCTTTGGGGAAGGGGGCGCCCTGCGGCCCCCTACCCCAAAGCAGCTTGTCCCTATGTTGATGAGGACAAGGGCCTCTTCCAGACAACCCTGGCCGTTGGTTTTTGGGGTCTGCGGGCAGGGGGCTTATCGGAATCCGGGAGCCCCCTTTAATAAGGGGGCGCCCAGATCCCGGCCCCCCACCCTATGGGAATGAGTATGGGGTACATCGTACCCCTACCCATTCACCTGGGGGAAAAAGTGTCAATAAAAAACACACTACACAGGTTTTTAAAGTAGTTTATTAGGCAGCTCCTGGGGTCTTCTTCCGACTTCGGGGGGTCTCTTCCAACTTCTCCGCTCTCTCCGGCCTCTTCTCCCGATGTCCGGTTCTTCTCCCGCTCTTCAGTTCTCCTGCGGGGCTCCTCCGCAATCTTCTGCTCTTTTGCCACTCTTTTGCTAGCGGTGGCCCGGTCTTCTTCGTCTTCTTCCCTCTTCTCTTCTTCCAATGTTGACATGACGCTCTCTCCCGCTGCAATGCTGTGGGCGAGGTGTGCAATGACTTATATAGGCATGGGGCGTGGTCACCGGGTGGTGACCCCGCCCATTATGATGGCACAGTCCCAGCATGCCCCGGGACTGTGACGTCATAAGGGGCGGGGTCACCGGGTGACATCACCCGGAGACCACGCCCCATGCCTATATAAGTCGTTGTGCACCGCTCACACAGCATTACAGCGGGAGAGAGCGTTGTGTCAACATCGGAAGAAGAGAAGAGGGAACAAGACGAAGGAGAAGACTGGGCCACCGCTAGCAAAAAAGCGTCAAAAGAGCAGAAGATAGCGGAGGAGCCTGGCAGAAGAACCGGAGAGCGGGAGAAGAACCGGACACTGGGAGAAGAGGCCGGAGAGAGCAGAGTAGTCGGAAGAGACCCCCCCAAAGTTGGAAGAAGACCCCGGAGCTGCCTAATAAACTACTTTAAAAACCTGTGTAGTGTGTTTTTTATTGACACTTTTTTTCCCCAGGTGAATGGGTAGGGGTACGATTTACCCCATACTCATTCACATAGGGCGGGGGTCGGGATCTGGGGGCCCCCTTATTAAAGGGGGCTCGCGGATTCTGATAAGCCCCCTGCCCGCAGACCCCGACAACCAACGGCCAGGGTTGTCAGGAAGAGGCCCTTGTCCTCATCAACATGGGGACAAGGTGCTTTGGGGTGGGGGGGCTGCAGGGCGCCCCCTTCCCCACAGTACCCACCCCCCCTATGTTGAGGGCATGCAGCCTGGTACGGTTCAGGAGGGGGGGCACTCGCTCGTCCCCACCCCCTTTCCTGACCGGCTGGGCTGCGTGCTCGGATAAGGGTCTGGTATGGATTTTGGGTGGGACCCCTCCACTGTTTTTTCGGCGTAGGGGGTTCCCCTTAAAATCCATACCAAACGACATTGTCGCCTCTTTCTCGCACTTGTTGCAATAGGAAAATGTGTTTTTCCTATTGCAGCGAGCGTGAGATTATACCCTGTCGCCGAAAACCAGCGTGATAGGATCGTGCTGGAAACATTCTCGCGGGCAGGTGCTGTAGCTGCCCTTGCGTCGTATTTGGTCCGTCGGACCAGCATGCAGATGAACGGGCTTCCCGATAGGAACTGGGTCTGGCGGAGTTCCGGCGGAAAGATTTGAATCATGTTTCAAATCTAAAGTCCGGCGGATTTTTGACCGAAAAGGTCTGTCGGAAGTCCGATGAAGCCCACACGTGGTCGGATTGTCCGCCGGATTCGGTCCGTCGGACCAGTCAGGTGGAAAAGTCCGCTCCTGTGTACGCCGCAAAAGAGGAATCATCTGCTCAGGTATTAATTCATTTGTTGTGGTGTCTTTTTAAATTGCTATGACATGGCATGTTTTTTAGGCATTTCCTTGTCAAAATTGTTTTATTGAGTATGGAGATTATGTACAGATAACATTGAATAATAACATACATTCAGTATAAGGAAGCTCATTTACAATTAAAGAATAGTTAATTCATTAATAATATCGTAAAACAAGACAATATATTCTAACACAAGGCAATATATTTTAAAAGAAAATAAAGAAATAGGAGAGAAAAAGAACTTTGGAGTCATTGTCCATTTCAAAAGAATAGAATTAAATGAGTTATGCAAGTTCTGCTACATCGTTTGCCTTGTTTTATTTTTATTTCTAGACAATAATTGAGATTATTATTTAAATATCAATTAGAGCTTCAATATCATAGAATAATATAGTATAAGGAAAAGAAAGGATAGAAAGTATAGTAGGAAGGGGAGAAGAGAAGAAGGTTAAGGGAAAGAATCCGCGAGGTCAGGCCGAAAGTCACCACAACAACTAGGGCTGAAATATAGCCTATATCATGTTATCACAACTACCATGGCAGTAGAACACTCTTGTCTAGGGTTGGCATGGAATATGTAATCCAAGGCTGCCATATTACCTCAAATCTGGGGATCGTGTCCAATTCTATAGCTATCATCTTGGCATGAGTCATATAGTAATTGATTTTAGCTTTTGCTTCATTTATATCTAATGTTGGTGATTTCCAAGATTTTGCTAAAGTCTGTTTAGCTGCTGTGAAGAGATATACCAACAATTTGAATTGGGTATGCGTTATGAATTCAGGTTTTAAGTTGAGAAGGGCCATTGCTGGATCGAAAGGGATTGTTTTCCCAATAAGGTTAGTTGCAATGTTAAAAATTCCCCTCCAGAATATTTGAGCTAATGGACATGACCACCAGATATGAAGGTATGTGCCAGGGTCCAAACAACCCCAAAAACATTGCGCCAAATAATTTTGCACATATTTTGCTACTCTAGTAGGTACTAGAGACCAGCCTGTTAAAACTTTATAATTAGCCTCAACCGCCAATACATTAGGGGAAGCTGTTTTTGTTGTTGACCATATTTGTTTCCAATCTGAATTATCAAAAGTACGCTCAAGGTCCTCTTCCCATTTCTGGACATAGGATAATTTGTCTTTACTGGAATGAACCAGCAGGTGAGAATATATAGTAGAGATTGTGCCTCTAGCATGCAGATCTTTTTTACAAACTTCTTCAAAACTAGTCATATGTGTTAATGGGGATGTTTGAGACACTAAGGGTGCAAAGAAATTTTTAATTTGGAAGTATCTAAATAATTCCGACTGCGGTAGACCATATCTCTCACAAAGGGTTGAAAAAGGGATGAATGATGAGGAATGTACAAATTTATACATAAACAGTACGTCTCTAGATACCCATTCTTTAAAGGAATTAGGGAATATCCATGCTGGATAGAAAGCAGGATTTTTATAGAATGACAACATCGGGTTATGAGATGATTGTAAGTGGTTATTCTTTTTGAATCTATCCCAAAGGGAAAGGTAGTGTTTAGTAATTGGATTCTTTAGGTCTATGCGATCTTTTGGAGTGATCCATAGTAAGTTTGATATTGGAATAGGATCGCATTCTGTGGCTTCAATATGTACCCATAAAGGGGTCTCCTGATACGCATGATATTTAGCCAGGCTTGCTATGTGTGCAGCCCTATAGTAATAAGCAAAATTAGGGCAACCTAGGCCTCCGTTTAATTTTGGGAGATATAGTGTATGTTGTTGTATGCGTGGTTTGGAGGAACCCCATATGTATGACGATGTTTTCCTTTTTAATAGTCTTAGGTGATAAGCTGGAATAGGAATTGGTAATATTCTGAATAAGTACAGTAATTTCAGTAGTATCGGCATTTTTACTGCGTTGATTCTTCCGAACCACGATAATGGAAGATGAGACCATGATTTCATTAAGTTTGATAATTGTTTTAAAATTGGAGGGTAATTAACTGAAAATAGATCTGCTAATGATGCTGTAAGATGTATGCCTAAGTATGGGATTGATCTGTTCGACCATGTGAAAGGAAGACTAATTTTAGCTGAAGTCAGTTCAATGTTAGAAAGAGATATGTTCAATGCTAAACATTTTTTAGGGTTTATGTATAAACCAGAAATGTTAGCAAATTTATTGAGAATTGGGATTAGGTTTGGGCCTGACACTCGTGGAGATGAAAGAAATAGGAGGATATCATCTGCAAACAAACAGAGCTTATGTTGAAATCCTCCCATTTCTATCCCTGTTATAGTGGGGTCAGATCTAATTACTAGTGCGAGTGGTTCTATTAGGAGGGCGAAGATCAATGGGGATAGGGGACATCCTTGTCTTGTGCCTCTCTCAATGTTGAAGAAGTCAGATTTATAACCTGCGTATTTGACATACGCTTTAGGTTTGTTATATAGAGCCGTAATCCAATTTATAAAATTTGGACCGAATCCCCATTTCTGCAAGGTATAATTTAAGTAAGGCCATGCAATAGAATCGAAAGCCTTCTTTATGTCAAGTGAGAGAAAGCAAACAGGTATGTGTTGTTTTTTAGCTATGTGTGCCAAGAGGGTTGCTCTTCGTACATTGTCACTTGCCTGTCGGGAGGGCATGAAGCCTACTTGGTCACAATGTACTAGGGTACCAATGATCATATTAAGGCGGGCTGCTAGAATTTTTGCCAACACTTTAATGTCCATGTTCAACATGAATATGGGGCGATAATTTGTACATAGAGTATCATCTGAGTGAGGTTTAGGAATCATGCAGATGATTGCCAATAATGATTCTTGTCTACAGGATTTATTATTTAATAGGTCATTAAACGCTTTAACAAGCATAGGTGAGATAATGTCTGTAAAAGTTCAATAATAAAGGGCTGTGAATCCGTCTGGTCCCGGCCTTTTATTTATTTTTAATGTTTTAATAGCCTCTGCTACTTCATCGCTAGTTATGGGTTTTTCTATTGACAATTTTTGGGATTCCGTCATTTTGGGTAGGTTGATACGTGAAAAAAAGGCATCAGCTTCCTCAATGTTAGTTTTATTTGTCTCTGTGTATAGAGTTTTCAAATGAGAGCTAAATTTCTGTACGATTTTAAGAGGCTTACTGGTGTATACATTGTCTGCTATTTTGAGTCTAATAGGTTTATAAGATTTGTTGATAGACTTTAATGCCCTTGCCATGAGAGTACTTGGTTTATTGGAATTCTTATAAAACATATGCTTAGTTTTCCTGAGGGATTTGTCAGCAGATTCAGTTAAGAAAAGATTATATTCTAGGCGGGCTTTCTCTAAGCGAATTTTCCCTTTCTGGTTAGGATTGTTTTGAAAAGCTACGAATGATGCATTAAATTCAGTTTCTAATTGTTTAGCCAATTTTACACGATCCCGTTTGAGTATACCTGCTTGTTGCTGAAGTATTCCTCTCAGAACTGGTTTGTGTGCCTCCCAAATTGTGAGTGAGGAGATTTTGTCACTTGTGTTATGTTCTACATAGTCATTTAGAGCCTGTTGGATTGTTAAACAGTGGGAGGGGTGTTTAAGTAGCACATCTGGAAGATACCATGAAGGGTCATGCCCCTTGGGTATAGTAGAAGCCACCAAGGTATAAACTGCATTGTGATCTAACCAGGGTATAGGGATAATTTTAGATAAAATTACTTCAGGAACCATCCCTATTGTTACAAAGATATGGTCTATGCGACTAAAAGTTTGATGTGGATTAGAAAAATATGTATAATTTCTTTTAGCTGGATTAGATTCTCTCCAAGAGTCAATCAAATTGTGCCTAGAAAGAAGTTGAGATAAAGACCTAGCATCTTGTGTTCGTGGTGGGGTATAAGGGGTTTTGTCAAGAAATGGAAGGAGGACCTGGTTGGAGTCCCCACATATAAAAATTGATCCCATTTTGTGGGTGTTAATGATATTAAATAGGTGCGATAGAAAGGGTACAGGACGATAATTTGGTGCATAGTATGAGACCACCGTTACAGCTGTGTCCATAATGTATCCCATTAGAATTAGGTAGCGACCCTCAGGGTCTTGAATTTCTGAATGTAAGGTAAATGGGGTAGAGCGATGAAACGCAATGAGAGTTCCACGTTTTTTAGTGGGCGCCGAGGCGGTGTAAACTTGGAGATAAGAAGTACTAAAAAATTTAGGGGTTGAAGTCAGGGTAAAGTGAGTCTCTTGTAGACATACAATGTGTGCTTTTTTAGACTGAAATGACCGAAAGGCTTTTACTCGTTTCTGAGGTACATTAATGCCCCGTACACACGGTCGGACTTTGTTCGGACATTCCGACAACAAAATCCTAGGATTTTTTCCGACGGATGTTGGCTCAAACTTGTTTTGCCTACACACGGTCGCACAAAGTTGTCGGAATTTCCGATCGACAACCACGCGGTCACGTACACCACGTACGACGAGACTAGAAAAGGCCGGTTCAGAACCAAGCGCGGCACCCTTTGGGCTCCTTTTGCTAATCTCGTGTTAGTAAAAGTTTGGTGAGAGACGATTCGCGCTTTTTCAGACTCGTGGCTTTCAGACCGTTTTCTGCCGTTCAGTTTGTGCTTGTGGGTTTGTATCTGCTCTTCAGTGCGTGCAAGCAAGTTCCACGTGACTTTAAGTAGTCATTGTATTCTTGTTCGTTCGTTACTGGTTTTCAGGTCGCTCTTCACAGGCCTTGCTGTTCTTCAGTGCGTTCTGTTACTTCGTTCTGAGCAGCCGACCGTTTTCTAGCCATGTTTCGTATGCGTACTCCTCGTAGAGTTCGTGCTGTGCGGGGGCTTGGTGTTCGGGTCCTGACCTTGACACAAGTCCAGTCCATGAACAGGGTGGGGAGGAGTTCATGGACCAAGAATTGGTTGCTTCAGTGTGACCAGTTCTGTCATATGCCTTTGCTCCGTGAGATCCGTGAGAATAATCCTGATGATTTCAGGAACTTTCTCCGGATGACAGACCCCGTGTTTCACCGTCTGTTGGCTTCGCTGACCCCCTATATTAGCAGGCAGGATACCTGCATGAGGCAAGCCATCACTCCGGAGCAGAGGTTGGTCGCTACCCTGCGGTATTTGGCCACAGGGAGAAGCCTGCAGGACCTCAAGTTCTCGACAGGCATCTCCCCCCAGGCTCTTCTTTGTGGACATTTACTGCTTGTGTTTGTTTGAGCTGACCCTGACAGAAATGTGTGGAGTCCAGAAAATGTCATGATTGTGTAACCTTACAAAGCACTGTTGGCTGTTATTTACTAAATGCAAAGACACTTTGCACTACTACACTGAAACTGCACTTGTAGTGCAAAGAGTATTTGCCCTTAGGAAATTACCCCCATTTTCTCATAAAACAACAATTACATCACCCCAAAAGTTTTGTAGCGTTGAGACAATAATCCACACATTCTTGATGAACAATCTTTTTAATACCAGCACAATCACATGTGCATTTACCCAAGGTTTTTCTGACAAACCGACATGTTTGTTGTATAAGATTTTTTGTGGTGTCATTATCCAAAATCAAAATGTGCATTTTGTAGAAAACAGGCATGTGTAAAACCAACAAGAAAGACACAAATCTTGATCTTACAAAGTTCACATTTGGTAGAACTGGAAGACAATATCAGACATGAGTATTTAGGAACTGGGCTTGATATTGCGTTCAGATGGGGGGAAATCACCCCTGGAAAAGCCAAATTTGGAAGATGCACACAAATTTCACAATGTCAACATGTGCTATCTGCCATCACGGGGGATCAAGGGACGTGTTTTGCGGGAGAAAGCCCTTCCTCACCGCTACTTTATTATTGAGGAAGGGGTTGCACCCCCAAAACGCGTCCATTGATCTCCCGTGATGGCAGATAGCACATGTTGACACACTGTGTGCATCCTCCAAATTTGGCTTAGGGAAAAATCACAAAAACATTTCGCACATTGTAGCACACAAAAGAAGAAAGTGATTTGGAGGGGCTTTAAACTCGCCCCAAAACATCAATGATGGTATTCCAAAATATAAAAACATCATTGATGTTTTGCTTGATGTTTTCCAATTGTAAATTACACCCCATGATCTCCCCGATCAGGATCTGGGCACTTTCGGATGTGAAAGGATCTTCATCCACACCCTCGCGATCACCTAAAAAGAGAGGAACCCCAAAATAAATTAGGTTTGCCCAAAAATGCCGCCATCCATCTCTTATCTGAGCCTGTGGTTGCAGACACTCACCTGTTGTGGTGACTATTTACACCACGTCTTCATCCTCCTGCTCATCTTGTGTTGGGGGGATTTCCCCTTCTTCCAGAGGGGGGGGGGCTCTGGTCTCCTCGGATGAGGGGTGTCCTCCGAGTCTTTTATCCCCTATGTAAAACAAAAATGGTATACTTAGCACACAGATATTTGATGGCAGAACTATAAAGATGAAACATTGCTTGGAAGTGGGGTACAATTGTCTATTTTAGCCGAGTTCCAAGATGTAGCTTTTTTAGTGTCCTTTGTCAAGCTGCAATACTTTACCTGTTTGGTACAAGCTTCACAGATGTAGCCCCCCCTATAGTATACACTGGAGCACCTGTGTGGCCCCCCTAATAAAAATGGTGTTCTTGTGTCCCACACTAGTGCTCCAGTGTCCAGATGTGAAAACAGCTGCTCAGTGTACTCTCCTTACACACAATCTAGTTTGCATTTCATTCTAGTAACAAAGCCATCTACACAACCCAATTCTTTGAAGACAAGTATAGGGCGTCAAAATGGTGGCCAAATGCATATGGCCTAAACAATGGTATTTTATCGTCTGAAAGAAAAATGTGTGATCCGAACGAATAATGTGCCCATGAACATGAAAGTTGCCATTGTAAACTGTACAACAGTTCCTAAAAGCACATGGAGCAGCACGAACGTAATAAACACCAAAAAAATAGGAACACAGCACAACTACTTACTTTTTTGCAGCACTCTCCGGATCTTTCTGTACTGCTCATGTTCTCGTAATTTCAGGTCCGACCACCGCTTCCTGAGCTGATCTTTCGATCGTCGTACCCTGAAATTCCGGTGCAGACTCCTGACCACTTTCGCCATGATCTTGGCCTTTCGGACATTGGGGTTGGGGTAAGGCCCATACTTTCCATCGTAGTCGGCCTTCTTCAGGATGTCCACCATCTCCAACATCTCCCCAAAGGACATATTTGAGTCCTTTAATCTCCTTCTGGATCGGGACGTTTCAGGCTCCAGCCTTTCCTCCTCCTCGTCCTCGTTGCTACAGTTAGCACGATCCTGCTGTCTATCCGCCATGTGCTCTTCACCCACTGCGCCGAAAGGGGCGGGGAATAGACTAGAAAGAACGTCAGGGGCAGGCGGAGTTATACGCATGCGCAGTGTGTATAAAGCGTAACGCGCGCGTCTTACGTACGATCTGTGAGCGGAGGAAGGAGCATCTGAGACGCCGATCGTGCTAACGAAGGTAGGATCTAAACTTGGGCCTATACTGCTTCGAAATGGAAGCCTATATTGTAACAAGATTAGGGGAGTTTGGCCTGACATTAGGGTTTGTCTTGTGTTGTGTCTTGCAGAGAAAATGGATGGGTTCAATGACCACAATTTCCTGCCCCTGTTTATTGACAAGTACAGGGAGCTGCCCTGTCTGTGGCAGGTGAGACATCCCCATTACAACCACAAACAGAAGAGGCAGGCAGCGCTGGAGAAACTGCTGGAATTGGTGAAGCCGGTGGTCCCCACAGCAACCATCCCTTATTTAAAAGCTAAAATTGGTGGCCTGAGGAGCACATATCTTAGGGAGCGCAAGAAGGTCACAGATTCCCAGAGGTCCGGAGCTGCAGCAGATGACGTTTATGTCCCCAGGCTGTGGTACTATGAGAGACTGCGATTTCTGTCAGACCACACTGAAGTCAGGGAATCCCTCTCTACTCTTCCTTCCACGCTTCCTTCCATACCAGCTGAGGCTTCCGATGTCCAACCTGGGCCTTCCTGCCAGGAAGAAGTGGAGGAGCCCAGCTGGAGTCAGGTATAGCATTGTTCTACTGATTTCTGGGCAATAAAGAAATGATGTTTACTAGATGTTATTATTGCTCACTAATTGCTGATTAAAAAAAGTGTTTTACATATCAATAGACAGTAGTGGGCACCCAAAGTTGGGACAAGAATGAAAACTGCTGGGCTCAGAAGGATAGTCTGTTATATTTGTTAACATTCAATTTGCAGCAGTCAGGAGGTGAAAATTGTGTGTGATTGATGTAAAAAATACTAAAACTATGTCCCTTTTTCATACACAGGAAGACCTCAGCCAGGAGGAGGCTGTGGAATGTGGCAGTCAGGAGGAGGCGGGGATTAGTGGCAGCCAGGAGGAGGCGGGGCTAAGTGTCAGCCAAGAGAAGCCTGGGACAAGTCACAGCCTGACTGAGTCTCAGGTTCCTCCCCACCGCCTGCCACATAAAAGGGCCAGGAAGATGACTCCCAGTCCTGTGCAGGATTCAGCATACAGGCTGATCCGGGAGGCTTCGGCGTCCCTCCGAGCCTTCCCCAGTCCTGCAGAGGCCTTTGCCTGCATGGCTGCCACAAAATTGCAGGGCATGCAGGAGGGCCAACGCAGGCTCTCTGAGGACCTGATTTATAAAGTCCTTCATAAGGGGGAGAGTGGGGAACTGACACCCAAGACGGATGTCATGGAGATGGACGATCCTCCTCCTCCTCCTGCTGCCACAACTCCACCACCACAGCCAAAGCCTGGAAGGAAGCGTGGAAGGAAGACCTGAGAGTGATTGCCCTGTGTTCAGTCTGGTCTGACAGAAGATGCAGTCTCTCGTATGACCACAGCCTGGGGACACAGATGTCATCTGCTGCTTTCCGGATCTCTGGGACTTCTGGACCAGACTGCCCTCCCTAAGATAAGGACTCCTCAGGCCACCAATTTTGCTTTTAAATAATTGATGTCTGCCCTGGGGGTCCCAAGCTTCACCCACTTCTGCAGTTTCTCCAGCGTTGCCTCCCTCTTTGTTTTTTTATAGTTGTGACCCCTTGATAAAAAAATTTTCGGTAAATTCTACTCTCCTGTGTGTGTTTTCATCCAAAAAGGACAGTTTGTTGGTGACGATTCAGGTACATTTCTAAAAACATAAAATGTGAAAATAACAAGGGACAACAACACCAAACAATCTCCTACAGATTAAATAGAACAACATATTAATGGTGTTGTGGGAACTTGTCACAAAAAACACACAAACATTTTCGGGAGTACAAATCAAAATCACCAAAAAAAAATAATTTTAAAAGAGAAACACAAAAAAAGAATCTACATTAAAGTCAAAAAAAATAAAATAAAATATGTTGTCAGATGTGAGAAATCAAAATATATTGAGGGAATCCCGATAAATAGTAACAAAAGAAGTTTGTGAGAAGTGTGTGTGAATATGAGCAGCAAAACTACTTAATTCTTGTCACATTATAAAGAAGAAGAGAGTGCGCTGTATTCAACCATTTTTAACATTGCAGCATGACGAAAGTGTTGTATCCATTGCGAACGCTAAGTTTACCAGAACGAGCTGTCCCGTGTTGGAATTTCTTCTGAGCATGCGTGGCACTTTGTGCGTCGGAACAGGCCACACACGATCGGAATTTCCGACAACGGATTTTGTTGTCGGAAAATTTTATCTCCTGCTGTCCAACTTTGTGTGTCGGAAAATCCGATGGAAAATGTCCGATGGCGCCCACACACGGTCGGAATTTCCGACAACACACTCCGATCGGACATTGTCCATCGGAAAATCCGACCGTGTGTACGGGGCATAAGACCCTGGACATTCAGAGATAAAATATTTAAAGGAGCCATGGTAATTGAAACAAGAGTATGCGCTTACCAGTTGTCTGGGTGCAGCGACTATTCGGCCTGACCTGCGCGGATTTGAAACAAAGAGATAGATAGCCAGATCCATAGTAGGATAACTTAGAGAGGAAATAAGAAACAATAAAAACTAGAAAAGCTACAATTTCTGGGGAAATTGTGAAAGTGTTCTTGCCTCTACAACTGGAGTGGGCGGAGTAACTGGGTGGGGTGGAGTGGCTTGAGTAACTGTGAAAAGTGTTAAAAAGCTTAATATTTAAAAAAGTATAAATAGTAGTAATAAAGTTCCATCATTAGCTGAAAGAGCTGAACATTTTTTTCAAAAGTAATTTTTTTTTTCAAAAATGAATTTTTTTTTTTCAAAAATGAATTTTTTTTTTCAAAAATAATTTTTTTTTCGAAATTATTTTTTTAACCACTTCAATACCAGGCACTTAGACACCTTCCCGCCCAGCCCAATTTTCAGCTTTCAGCGCTGTCACAATTTGAATGACAATTGCGCGGTTATGCCACACTGTACACAAACAAATTTTTTATCATTTTGTTCCCACAAATAGAGCTTTCTTTTGGTGGTATTTGATCCCCTCTGCGGTTTTTATTTTTTGCGCAACAAATAAAAAAAGACAGAAAATTTTGAAAAAAAGCACGTTTTTCTTTGTTTCTGTTAAAATTTTTTGTAAATGAGTATGTTTTCTTCTTCAATGACGGGCACTGATATGGCTGCACTGACGGGCACTGATACGGCGGCACTGATGGGCACCGATGAGGTGGCACCAATGAGGTGGCACTGATGAGGTGGCACTGACGGGCACTGATGATGGGCACTGATAGGTGGCACTGATGCGCACTGATAGGTGGCACTAATGGGCACTGATAGGTGGCACTGGTAGGTGGCACTGATGGGCACTGATAGGTGGCACCGATGGGCACTGATAGGCAGCACTGATGGGCACTTGTAGGTGGCATTAATGGGCACTCGTAGGTGGCGTTGATGGGTAGTTATGGGTGGCACTGATAGTTGGCACAGATGGGCACGGATGGGCACTGATAGGTGGGCACAGATGGGCACAGATGGGCACTGACAGGTGGCACCGATGGACACTGATGGGTGGCACTGATGATTCTGATTGATGGCAGTGATGCCCCTAAGTGTGGCATTGCTGGGCATCACTGCAACATAATTGTGCCAATCAGTGCCCATTTGTGGGCACTGATTGGCACAGATTTGGCACTGACTGGGCACATGTGGATGGCCATGGGGTACATACCTGGCCATCCACATGTTTCCCTTCCCTGGTGGTCCTAGTGGCGATCCCTGGTGGTCCAGTGTGGTGATCTGCGGGGGGGCTGCGCTGATAAACAATCAGCGCAGACCCCCCCTGCCAGGAGAGCCGCCGATCGGCTCTCCTCTACTTGCGTCTGTCAGACGCGAGTGAGGAAGAGCCGATCAACGGCTCTTCCTATTGACAGCGTGATCAGCCGTGATTGGACACGGCTGATCACGTGGTAAAGAGCCTCCGCCGGAGGCTCTTTACCAAGATCGGTGTAGCGGTGTGTCAGACTGACACACCGATCCACCGATCGCCGCGATGCGCGCCCCTGCGGGCGCGCGGCGGCATGTTATCCTGAAGGACGTCATATGACGCCCAGTCAGGATAACACAACCACCGCCCGGCCGTCAATCCGCTATAGGCCGGGCGGGAAGTGGTTAAGTAATTTTTTTTTCAAAAATAATTTTTATTCAAAAATAATTTTTTTTTCAAAAATATTTTTTTTTTCAAAAATAATTTTTTTTTAAAAAAATATATATTTATTTTTTTCAAAAATATATATATATTTTTTTTTCAAAAATATTTTTTTTTTTCAAAAATGATTTTTTTTTTTCAAAAATAATTTTTTTTTTTTTTTTCAAAAATATTTTTTTTTTTTCAAATATATATATATATTTTTTTCAAAAATAATTTTTTTTTTTTTCAAAAATATTTTTTTTTTTTTTCAAAAATAATTTTTTTTTTTTTCAAAAATATTTTTTTTTTTTTTTCAAAAATATTTTTTTTTTTCATGGGGCGGTCATAATGTTTCGGCTGATCATGGGGTTGTCAGCTTTTGTCACCTCCCACTCTAGTTTTGAACATTTCACCATTCATTCCTATGGGACCAATTTCGCCGCAAAAATGACGATATTCCGTGAACCATTCGGCGAATGTGTAAAAACTGTGGGAGGAGTTAGGGTGGTAAATTATCAGCATTATCAAGCCTCGCAGATGAAGGTATGGCCACATGCATTTGGGGGGTTTCAGCATCTTGTGTTTACAACCACTGTTTCCTAGCAATGCTCATGTACTGTTTATTCTTCACACCCACTGCCCAATACACAATACAATGTAATTTCTACACAATACAATTCCTATCAAAACTGCCCCATCATATTGCCACCATCAAAACTGCCCCATCATAATTGCCCTATCAAAAATGCCCCATCATATTCCTCTATTATAAATCAGTACATGGTGTGTCTGTCCCCTCCCCCGGGCTCTGTAATTAAAGCTGAGATGCTCCAGCCACCTCCCCCCCCTGTGTATAACAGAAGCTTTGGTAACCATGGCAACAAAACATACACAGTACACTCTGATTAATGGCTAAAATTTCCTGAAATTACCTCTAAACAAAAAGCTTTTTCTCAAAAACTGTAAAAGATATCAAATTGAAAAGCTATAGCCAGATAGCTGAATATTTTGTGAACATTTTAAAGTTTGTTTGGTGTCTCTAGGTGAAAGTATGAAGGAGCTGAAACTTTTGGGAGCGGAAGAAAAATTTAAGGATTTCAAGCATGCTCCCATTGACTTCAATGTTAAAAAAAAGTGATAAAAAGCTTAATATTTTAAAAAGTATAAATGGTAGAAAAAAAGTTGAAAAAGAGCACACCTCAGCTAAAAGAGACGAACATTTTGATAGTTGAATGGTTTTAATAGCTGAAAGTATGCAGAAGTTACGCATTACCGAAAAACGTACGGAATAAGAAAAATAACTAGAAAATGCATTTCCTGGGGAAAATGCGTGGGAATGCTGAATTGCTAAAACGGCCCCCAGCAAAATTGCCCCCATCATATTGCCATCAAAACTGTCCCATCATATTGCCACCATCAAAACTGCCCCATCAGAATTGCCCCATCAAAACTGCACCATCATATTGCCACCATCAAAACTGCCCCATCAAAAAATATTTTTTTTTTTCAAAAATATTTTTTTTTTTCAAAAATATTTTTTTTTTTCAAAAATATTTTTTTTTTTCAAAAATATTTTTTTTTTTTTTTCAAAAATATTTTTTTTTTCAAAATTTTTTTTTTTTTTCAAAAATTTTTTTTTTCAAAAATTTTTTTTTCAAAAATGATTTTTTTTTTTTAAATATTTTTTTTTTTTAAATATTTTTTTTTTCAAAAATAATTTTTTTTTTTTCAAAAATAATTTTTTTTTTTTCAGAAATATATATTTTTTTTCAAAAATAATTGCTGAATAGCTAAATTGCTAAAATGACCGCCATCAAAACTGCCCCATCAGAATTGCCACCATCAAAACTGCCCCATCATATTCCTCTATTATAATCAGTACATGGTGTGTCTGTCCCCTCCCCCCGGGCTCTGTAATTAAAGCTGAGATGCTCCAGCCGCCTCCCCCCCCTCTGTGTATAACAGAAGCTTTGGTAACCATGGCAACAAAACACACACAGTGCACTCTGATTAATGGCTAAAATTTCTTGAAATGACCTCTAAACAAAAAGCTTTTTCTCAAAAACTGTAAAAGATATCAAACTGAAAAGATATAGCCAGATAGCTGAATATTTTGTGAACATTTTAAAGTTTGTTTGGTGTCTCTAGGTGAAAGTATGAAGGAGCTGAAACTTTTGGGAGCGGAAGAAAAATTTAAGGATTTCAAGCATGCTCCCATTGACTTCAATGTTAAAAAAAAGTGATAAAAAGCTTAATATTTTAAAAAGTATAAATGGTAGAAAAAAAGTTGAAAAAGAGCACACCTCAGCTAAAAGAGACGAACATTTTGATAGTTGAATGGTTTTAATAGCTGAAAGTATGCAGAAGTTACGCATTACCGAAAAACGTACGGAATAAAATTAAAATTAAAAATAAATAAAATCGAATAACAATAGTGGGACTGCTAAAGCATTCCCACTAACTAGAAAATGCATTTCCTGGGGAAAATGCGTGGGAATGCTGAATTGCTAAAACGGCCCCCAGCAAAATTGCCCCCATCATATTGCCATCAAAACTGTCCCATCATATTGCCACCATCAAAACTGCCCCATCAGAATTGCCTCATCAAAACTGCACCATCATATTGCCACCATCAAAACTGCCCCATCAAAAAATATTTTTTTTTTTCAAAAATATTTTTTTTTTCAAAAATATTTTTTTTTCAAAAAATTTTTTTTTTCAAAAATTTTTTTTTTCAAAAATTTTTTTTTTCAAAAATGATTTTTTTTTTTTTCAAAAATATTTTTTTTTTCAAAAATAATTTTTTTTTTCAAAAATATTTTCTTTTTTCAAAAATGATTTTTTTTTTTTTTCAAAAATAATTTTTTTTTTTTCAAAAATAATTTTTTTTTTCAAAATTTTTTTTTTTTAAAAAATAATTTTTTTTTTTTCAAAAATATTTTTTTTTTTCAAAAATATATTTTTTTTAAAAAAAAAATTGCTGAATAGCTAAATTGCTAAAATGACCGCCATCAAAACGGCCCCATCAGAATTGCCACCATCAAAACTGCCCCATCATATTCCTCTATTATAAATCAGTACATGGTGTGTCTGTCCCCTCCCCCGGGCTCTGTAATCAAAGCTGAGATGCTCCAGCCACCTCCCCCCCCTCTGTGTATAACAGAAGCTTTGGTAACCATGGCAACAAAACACACACAGTACACTCTGATTAATGGCTAAAATTTCTTGAAATGACCTCTAAACAAAAAGCTTTTTCACAAAAACTGTAAAAGATATAAAACTGAAAAGCTATAGCCAGATAGCTGAATATTTTGTGAACATTTTAAAGTTTGTTTGGTGCCTCTAGGTGAAAGTATGAAGGAGCTGAAACTTTTGGGAGCGGAAGAAAAATTTAAGGATTTCAAGCATGCTCCCATTGACTTCAATGTTAAAAAAAAGTGATAAAAAGCTTAATATTTTAAAAAGTATAAATGGTAGAAAAAAAGTTGAAAAAGAGCACACCTCAGCTAAAAGAGACGAACATTTTGATAGTTGAATGGTTTTAATAGCTGAAAGTATGCAGAAGTTACGCATTACCGAAAAACGTACGGAATAAAATTAAAATTAAAAATAAATAAAATCGAATAACAATAGTGGGACTGCTAAAGCATTCCCACTAACTAGAAAATGCATTTCCTGGGGAAAATGCGTGGGAATGCTGAATTGCTAAAACGGCCCCCAGCAAAATTGCCCCCATCATATTGCCATCAAAACTGTCCCATCATATTGCCACCATCAAAACTGCCCCATCAGAATTGCCACCATCAAAACTGCCCCATCATATTGCCACCATCAAAACTGCCCCATCAGAATTACCCCATCAAAACTGCCCCATCATATTCCTCTATTATAAATCAGTACATGGTGTGTCTGTCCCCTCCCCCCTGTGTATAACAGAAGCTTTGGTAACCATGGCAACAAAACAAACACTAACAGTACACTCTGATTAATGGCTAAAATTTCCTGAAATGACCTCTAAACAAATGGCCGTATTTTAAAAACTATACATCCTACAGCAAAGATCTTTATATTGTGAGAATCACAAGACTCAGACCTAGATTTTGATACATAGTATGTCTCTGAAATATTAAAATTGAAGGCACAGTCGCAGTTTAGAAATTGCCCTTCAAATTTGAAGGGGCTAGAGTGTAGTTTCAATGAATGTCAATGGACGGTGTGAGTTGCAAACAAATGGTCATATTGTGAAAACTATCAGGACTATGGCTTAGCCGTGGACATGTTTAGTGGCAGCAGGGATAGCTGAACGTTTTGATATAAGATTTATGTAGGTGGGCTTGAAAATGAGGGAGTGGAGGCAGTTTAGAAATCATGTTCTGATTTTTCAGCTTTTGTCCCCTCCCCTGGGCTCTAATCAGAGCTGAGATGCTCCAGCCACCTCCCCCCCTGTGTATAACAGAAGCTTTGGTAACCATGGCAACAAAACACACACAGTACACTCTGATTAATGGCTAAAATTTCTTGAAATGACCTCTAAACAAAAAGCTTTTTCTCAAAAACTGTAAAAGATATCAAATTGAAAAGCTATAGCCAGATAGCTGAATATTTTGTGAACATTTTAAAGTTTGTTTGGTGTCTCTAGGTGAAAGTATGAAGGAGCTGAAACTTTTGGGAGCGGAAGAAAAATTTAAGGATTTCAAGCATGCTCCCATTGACTTCAATGTTAAAAAAAAGTGATAAAAAGCTTAATATTTTAAAAAGTATAAATGGTAGAAAAAAAGTTGAAAAAGAGCACACCTCAGCTAAAAGAGACGAACATTTTGATAGTTGAATGGTTTTAATAGCTGAAAGTATGCAGAAGTTCCGCATTACCGAAAAACATACGGAATAAGAAAAACTAGAAAATGCATTTCCTGGGGAAAATGCGTGGGAATGCTGAATTGCTAAAACGGCCCCCAGCAAAATTGCCCCCATCATATTGCCATCAAAACTGTCCCATCATATTGCCACCATCAAAGCTGCCCCATCAGAATTGCCCCATCAAAACTGCACCATCATATTGCCACCATCAAAACTGCCCCATCAAAAAATTTTTTTTTTTTTCAAAAATATTTTTTTTTTTTCAAAAATTATTTTTTTTTCAAAAATTATTTTTTTTTTCAAAAATTTTTTTTCAAAATTTTTTTTTTTTTAAATATTTTTTTTTTCAAAAATATTTTTTTTTTTCAAAAATAATTTTTTTTTTCAAAAATATTTTTTTTTTTTCAAAAATAATTTTTTTTTTTCAAAAATAATTTTTTTTTTTTTCAAAAATGATTTTTTTTTTTTTCAAAAATATTTTTTTTTTTTCAGAAATATATTTTTTTTTTCAGAAATATATATATTTTTTCAAAAATATATATTTTTTTTCAAAAATAATTGCTGAATAGCTAAATTGCTAAAATGACCGCCATCAAAACTGCCCCATCAGAATTGCCACCATCAAAACTGCCCCATCATATTCCTCTATTATAATCAGTACATGGTGTGTCTGTCCCCTCCCCCCGGGCTCTGTAATTAAAGCTGAGATGCTCCAGCCACCTCCCCCCCCTCTGTGTATAACAGAAGCTTTGGTAACCATGGCAACAAAACACACACAGTGCACTCTGATTAATGGCTAAAATTTCCTGAAATGACCTCTAAACAAAAAGCTTTTTCTCAAAAACTGTAAAAGATATCAAACTGAAAAGCTATAGCCAGATAGCTGAATATTTTGTGAACATTTTAAAGTTTGTTTGGTGTCTCTAGGTGAAAGTATGAAGGAGCTGAAACTTTTGGGAGCGGAAGAAAAATTTAAGGATTTCAAGCATGCTCCCATTGACTTCAATGTAAAAAAAAAGTGATAAAAAGCTTAATATTTTAAAAAGTATAAATGGTAGAAAAAAAGTTGAAAAAGAGCACACCTCAGCTAAAAGAGACGAACATTTTGATAGTTGAATGGTTTTAATAGCTGAAAGTATGCAGAAGTTCCGCATTACCGAAAAACATATGGAATAAGAAAAACTAGAAAATGCATTTCCTGGGGAAAATGCGTGGGAATGCTGAATTGCTAAAACGGCCCCCAGCAAAATTGCCCCCATCATATTGCCATCAAAACTGTCCCATCATATTGCCACCATCAAAGCTGCCCCATCAGAATTGCCCCATCAAAACTGCACCATCATATTGCCACCATCAAAACTGCCCCATCAAAAAATTTTTTTTTTTTTCAAAAATATTTTTTTTTTTCAAAAATAATTTTTTTTTCAAAAATTATTTTTTTTTTCAAAAATTTTTTTTCAAAATTTTTTTTTTTTTAAATATTTTTTTTTTCAAAAATATTTTTTTTTTTCAAAAATATTTTTTTTTTTCAAAAATATTTTTTTTTTTTTCAAAAATATTTTTTTTTTTTTCAAAAATAATTTTTTTTTTTTTTCAAAAATGATTTTTTTTTTTTTCAAAAATATTTTTTTTTTTTTCAGAAATATATTTTTTTTTTCAGAAATATATATTTTTTTTCAAAAATATATATTTTTTTTCAAAAATAATTGCTGAATAGCTAAATTGCTAAAATGACCGCCATCAAAACTGCCCCATCAGAATTGCCACCATCAAAACTGCCCCATCATATTCCTCTATTATAATCAGTACATGGTGTGTCTGTCCCCTCCCCCCAGGCTCTGTAATTAAAGCTGAGATGCTCCAGCCACCTCCCCCCCCTCTGTGTATAACAGAAGCTTTGGTAACCATGGCAACAAAACACACACAGTGCACTCTGATTAATGGCTAAAATTTCCTGAAATGACCTCTAAACAAAAAGCTTTTTCTCAAAAACTGTAAAAGATATCAAACTGAAAAGCTATAGCCAGATAGCTGAATATTTTGTGAACATTTTAAAGTTTGTTTGGTGTCTCTAGGTGAAAGTATGAAGGAGCTGAAACTTTTGGGAGCGGAAGAAAAATTTAAGGATTTCAAGCATGCTCCCATTGACTTCAATGTAAAAAAAAAGTGATAAAAAGCTTAATATTTTAAAAAGTATAAATGGTAGAAAAAAAGTTGAAAAAGAGCACACCTCAGCTAAAAGAGACTAACATTTTGATAGTTGAATGGTTTTAATAGCTGAAAGTATGCAGAAGTTACGCATTACCGAAAAACGTACGGAATAAGAAAAATAACTAGAAAATGCATTTCCTGGGGAAAATGCGTGGGAATGCTGAATTGCTAAAACGGCCCCCAGCAAAATTGCCCCCATCATATTGCCATCAAAACTGTCCCATCATATTGCCACCATCAAAACTGCCCCATCAGAATTGCCCCATCAAAACTGCACCAACATATTGCCACCATCAAAACTGCCCCATCAAAAAATATTTTTTTTTTTCAAAAATATTTTTTTTTTTCAAAAATATTTTTTTTTTCAAAAATATTTTTTTTTCAAAAATTATTTTTTTTTTCAAAAATTTTTTTTTTCAAAAAATTTTTTTTTCAAAAATTTTTTTTTCAAAAATGATTTTTTTTTTTTAAATATTTTTTTTTTTCAAAAATATTTTTTTTTTCAAAAATTTTTTTTTTCAAAAATATTTTTTTTTTCAAAATTTTTTTTTTTTCAAAAATGATTTTTTTTTTTTTTCAAAAATAATTTTTTTTTTTTCAAAAATAATTTTTTTTTAAAAAATAATTTTTTTTTTTTCAAAAATATTTTTTTTTTTTCAAAAATATTTTTTTTTTTTCAAAAATAATTGCTGAATAGCTAAATTGCTAAAATGACCGCCATCAAAACTGCCCCATCAGAATTGCCACCATCAAAACTGCCCCATCATATTCCTCTATTATAATCAGTACATGGTGTGTCTGTCCCCTCCCCCCGGGCTCTGTAATTAAAGCTGAGATGCTCCAGTCACCTCCCCCCCCCTCTGTGTATAACAGAAGCTTTGGTAACCATGGCAACAAAACACACACAGTACACTCTGATTAATGGCTAAAATTTCCTGAAATGACCTCTAAACAAAAAGCTTTTTCTCAAAAACTGTAAAAGATATCAAACTGAAAAGATATAGCCAGATAGCTGAATATTTTGTGAACATTTTAAAGTTTGTTTGGTGTCTCTAGGTGAAAGTATGAAGGAGCTGAAACTTTTGGGAGCGGAAGAAAAATTTAAGGATTTCAAGCATGCTCCCATTGACTTCAATGTTAAAAAAAAGTGATAAAAAGCTTAATATTTTAAAAAGTATAAATGGTAGAAAAAAAGTTGAAAAAGAGCACACCTCAGCTAAAAGAGACGAACATTTTGATAGTTGAATGGTTTTAATAGCTGAAAGTATGCAGAAGTTCCGCATTACCGAAAAACATACGGAATAAGAAAAACTAGAAAATGCATTTCCTGGGGAAAATGCGTGGGAATGCTGAATTGCTAAAACGGCCCCCAGCAAAATTGCCCCCATCATATTGCCATCAAAACTGTCCCATCATATTGCCACCATCAAAGCTGCCCCATCAGAATTGCCCCATCTAAACTGCACCATCATATTGCCACCATCAAAACTGCCCCATCAAAAAATTTTTTTTTTTTTCAAAAATATTTTTTTTTTTTCAAAAATAATTTTTTTTTCAAAAATTATTTTTTTTTTCAAAAAATTTTTTTCAAAATTTTTTTTTTTTTAAATATTTTTTTTTTCAAAAATATTTTTTTTTTTCAAAAATATTTTTTTTTTTTTCAAAAATATTTTTTTTTTTTTCAAAAATAATTTTTTTTTTTTTTTCAAAAATGATTTTTTTTTTTTTCAAAAATATTTTTTTTTTTTTCAGAAATATATATTTTTTTTCAGAAATATATTTTTTTTTTCAAAAATATATATTTTTTTTCAAAAATAATTGCTGAATAGCTAAATTGCTAAAATGACCGCCATCAAAACTGCCCCATCAGAATTGCCACCATCAAAACTGCCCCATCATATTCCTCTATTATAATCAGTACATGGTGTGTCTGTCCCCTCCCCCCAGGCTCTGTAATTAAAGCTGAGATGCTCCAGCCACCTCCCCCCCCTCTGTGTATAACAGAAGCTTTGGTAACCATGGCAACAAAACACACACAGTGCACTCTGATTAATGGCTAAAATTTCCTGAAATGACCTCTAAACAAAAAGCTTTTTCTCAAAAACTGTAAAAGATATCAAACTGAAAAGCTATAGCCAGATAGCTGAATATTTTGTGAACATTTTAAAGTTTGTTTGGTGTCTCTAGGTGAAAGTATGAAGGAGCTGAAACTTTTGGGAGCGGAAGAAAAATTTAAGGATTTCAAGCATGCTCCCATTGACTTCAATGTAAAAAAAAAGTGATAAAAAGCTTAATATTTTAAAAAGTATAAATGGTAGAAAAAAAGTTGAAAAAGAGCACACCTCAGCTAAAAGAGACTAACATTTTGATAGTTGAATGGTTTTAATAGCTGAAAGTATGCAGAAGTTACGCATTACCGAAAAACGTACGGAATAAGAAAAATAACTAGAAAATGCATTTCCTGGGGAAAATGCGTGGGAATGCTGAATTGCTAAAACGGCCCCCAGCAAAATTGCCCCCATCATATTGCCATCAAAACTGTCCCATCATATTGCCACCATCAAAACTGCCCCATCAGAATTGCCCCATCAAAACTGCACCAACATATTGCCACCATCAAAACTGCCCCATCAAAAAATATTTTTTTTTTTCAAAAATATTTTTTTTTTTCAAAAATATTTTTTTTTTCAAAAATATTTTTTTTTCAAAAATTATTTTTTTTTTCAAAAATTTTTTTTTTCAAAAAATTTTTTTTTCAAAAATTTTTTTTTCAAAAATGATTTTTTTTTTTTAAATATTTTTTTTTTTCAAAAATATTTTTTTTTTCAAAAATAATTTTTTTTTTCAAAAATATTTTTTTTTTCAAAATTTTTTTTTTTTCAAAAATGATTTTTTTTTTTTTTCAAAAATAATTTTTTTTTTTTCAAAAATAATTTTTTTTTAAAAAATAATTTTTTTTTTTTCAAAAATATTTTTTTTTTTTCAAAAATATTTTTTTTTTTTCAAAAATAATTGCTGAATAGCTAAATTGCTAAAATGACCGCCATCAAAACTGCCCCATCAGAATTGCCACCATCAAAACTGCCCCATCATATTCCTCTATTATAATCAGTACATGGTGTGTCTGTCCCCTCCCCCCGGGCTCTGTAATTAAAGCTGAGATGCTCCAGTCACCTCCCCCCCCCTCTGTGTATAACAGAAGCTTTGGTAACCATGGCAACAAAACACACACAGTACACTCTGATTAATGGCTAAAATTTCCTGAAATGACCTCTAAACAAAAAGCTTTTTCTCAAAAACTGTAAAAGATATCAAACTGAAAAGATATAGCCAGATAGCTGAATATTTTGTGAACATTTTAAAGTTTGTTTGGTGTCTCTAGGTGAAAGTATGAAGGAGCTGAAACTTTTGGGAGCGGAAGAAAAATTTAAGGATTTCAAGCATGCTCCCATTGACTTCAATGTTAAAAAAAAGTGATAAAAAGCTTAATATTTTAAAAAGTATAAATGGTAGAAAAAAAGTTGAAAAAGAGCACACCTCAGCTAAAAGAGACGAACATTTTGATAGTTGAATGGTTTTAATAGCTGAAAGTATGCAGAAGTTCCGCATTACCGAAAAACATACGGAATAAGAAAAACTAGAAAATGCATTTCCTGGGGAAAATGCGTGGGAATGCTGAATTGCTAAAACGGCCCCCAGCAAAATTGCCCCCATCATATTGCCATCAAAACTGTCCCATCATATTGCCACCATCAAAGCTGCCCCATCAGAATTGCCCCATCTAAACTGCACCATCATATTGCCACCATCAAAACTGCCCCATCAAAAAATTTTTTTTTTTTTCAAAAATATTTTTTTTTTTCAAAAATAATTTTTTTTTCAAAAATTATTTTTTTTTTCAAAAAATTTTTTTCAAAATTTTTTTTTTTTTAAATATTTTTTTTTTCAAAAATATTTTTTTTTTTCAAAAATATTTTTTTTTTTTTCAAAAATATTTTTTTTTTTTTCAAAAATAATTTTTTTTTTTTTTCAAAAATGATTTTTTTTTTTTTCAAAAATATTTTTTTTTTTTTCAGAAATATATTTTTTTTTTCAGAAATATATTTTTTTTTTCAAAAATATATATTTTTTTTCAAAAATAATTGCTGAATAGCTAAATTGCTAAAATGACCGCCATCAAAACTGCCCCATCAGAATTGCCACCATCAAAACTGCCCCATCATATTCCTCTATTATAATCAGTACATGGTGTGTCTGTCCCCTCCCCCCGGGCTCTGTAATTAAAGCTGAGATGCTCCAGCCACCTCCCCCCCCTCTGTGTATAACAGAAGCTTTGGTAACCATGGCAACAAAACACACACAGTGCACTCTGATTAATGGCTAAAATTTCCTGAAATGACCTCTAAACAAAAAGCTTTTTCTCAAAAACTGTAAAAGATATCAAACTGAAAAGCTATAGCCAGATAGCTGAATATTTTGTGAACATTTTAAAGTTTGTTTGGTGTCTCTAGGTGAAAGTATGAAGGAGCTGAAACTTTTGGGAGCGGAAGAAAAATTTAAGGATTTCAAGCATGCTCCCATTGACTTCAATGTAAAAAAAAAGTGATAAAAAGCTTAATATTTTAAAAAGTATAAATGGTAGAAAAAAAGTTGAAAAAGAGCACACCTCAGCTAAAAGAGACGAACATTTTGATAGTTGAATGGTTTTAATAGCTGAAAGTATGCAGAAGTTACGCATTACCGAAAAACGTACGGAATAAAATTAAAATTAAAAATAAATAAAATCGAATAACAATAGTGGGACTGCTAAAGCATTCCCACTAATAATAAAAAAACGAATAACAATAGTGGGACTGCTAAAGCATTCCCACTAACTAGAAAATGCATTTCCTGGGGAAAATGCGTGGGAATGCTGAATTGCTAAAACGGCCCCCAGCAAAATTGCCCCCATCATATTGCCATCAAAACTGTCCCATCATATTGCCACCATCAAAACTGCCCCATCAGAATTGCCCTATCAAAACAGCCCGATCATATTGCCACCATCAAAACTGCCCCATCATATTGCCACCATCAAAACTGCCCCATCAGAATTACCCCATCAAAACTGCCCCATCATATTCCTCTATTATAAATCAGTACATGGTGTGTCTGTCCCCCTCCCCCGGGCTCTGTAATCAAAGCTGAGATGCTCCAGCCACCTCCCCCCCCTGTGTATAACAGAAGCTTTGGTAACCATGGCAACAAAACAAACAGTACACTCTAATTAATGGCTAAAATTTCCTGAAATGACCTCTAAACAAATGGCCGTATTTTAAAAACTATACATCCTACAGCGAAGATCTTTATATTGTGAGAATCACAAGACCCAGACCTAGATTTTGATACATAGTATGTCTCTGAAATATTAAAATTGAAGGCACGGTCGCAGTTTAGAAATTGCCCTTCAAATTTGAAGGGGCTAGAGTGTAGTTTCAATGAATGTCAATGGACGGTGTGAGTTGCAAACAAATGGTCATATTGTGAAAACTATCAGGACTATGGCTTAGCCGTGGACATGTTTAGTGGCAGCAGGGATAGCTGAACGTTTTGATATAAGATTTGTGTAGGTGGGCTTGAAAATGAGGGAGTGGAGGCAGTTTAGAAATCATGTTCTGATTTTTCAGCTTTTGTCCTCTCCCCTGGGCTCTAATCAGAGCTGAGATGCTCCAGTCACCTCCCCCCCCTCTGTGTATAACAGAAGCTTTGGTAACCATGGCAACAAAACACACACAGTACACTCTGATTAATGGCTAAAATTTCCTGAAATGACCTCTAAACAAAAAGCTTTTTCTCAAAAACTGTAAAAGATATCAAACTGAAAAGATATAGCCAGATAGCTGAATATTTTGTGAACATTTTAAAGTTTGTTTGGTGTCTCTAGGTGAAAGTATGAAGGAGCTGAAACTTTTGGGAGCGGAAGAAAAATTTAAGGATTTCAAGCATGCTCCCATTGACTTCAATGTTAAAAAAAAGTGATAAAAAGCTTAATATTTTAAAAAGTATAAATGGTAGAAAAAAGTTGAAAAAGAGCACACCTCAGCTAAAAGAGACGAACATTTTGATAGTTGAATGGTTTTAATAGCTGAAAGTATGCAGAAGTTACGCATTACCGAAAAACGTACGGAATAAAATTAAAAATAACTAGAAAATGCATTTCCTGGGGAAAATGCGTGGGAATGCTGAATTGCTAAAACGGCCCCCAGCAAAATTGCCCCCATCATATTGCCATCAAAACTGTCCCATCATATTGCCACCATCAAAACTGCCCCATCAGAATTGCCCCATCAAAACTGCACCATCATATTGCCACCATCAAAACTGCCCCATCAAAAAATATTTTTTTTTTTCAAAAATTATTTTTTTTTCAAAAATTTTTTTTTTTTCAAAAATATTTTTTTTTTTCAAAAATAATTTTTTTTTTCAAAAATAATTTTTTTTTTTTCAAAAATAATTTTTTTTTTCAAAAATGATTTTTTTTTTTTCAAAAATAATTTTTTTTTTCAAAAAAATTTTTTTTAAAAAAATAATTTTTTTTTTTTCAAAAATATTTTTTTTTTTTTTCAAAAATATATTTTTTTTTTCAAAAATAATTGCTGAATAGCTAAATTGCTAAAATGACCGCCATCAAAACTGCCCCATCAGAATTACCCCATCAAAACTGCCCCATCATATTCCTCTATTATAATCAGTACATGGTGTGTCTGTCCCCTCCCCCCGGGCTCTGTAATTAAAGCTGAGATGCTCCAGCCACCTCCCCCCCCGTCTGTGTATAACAGAAGCTTTGGTAACCATGGCAACAAAACACACACAGTACACTCTGATTAATGGCTAAAATTTCCTGAAATGACCTCTAAACTAAAAGCTTTTTCTCAAAAACTGTAAAAGATATCAAACTGAAAAGATATAGCCAGATAGCTGAATATTTTGTGAACATTTTAAAGTTTGTTTGATGTCTCTAGGTGAAAGTATGAAGGAGCTGAAACTTTTGGGAGCGGAAGAAAAATTTAAGGATTTCAAGCATGCTCCCATTGACTTCAATGTTAAAAAAAAGTGATAAAAAGCTTAATATTTTAAAAAGTATAAATGGTAGAAAAAAAGTTGAAAAAGAGCACACCTCAGCTAAAAGAGACGAACATTTTGATAGTTGAATGGTTTTAATAGCTGAAAGTATGCAGAAGTTACGCATTACCGAAAAACGTACGGAATAAGAAGAAAAACTAGAAAATGCATTTCCTGGGGAAAATGCGTGGGAATGCTGAATTGCTAAAACGGCCCCCAGCAAAATTGCCCCCATCATATTGCCATCAAAACTGTCCCATCATATTGCCACCATCAAAACTGCCCCATCAGAATTGCCCCATCAAAACTGCACCATCATATTGCCACCATCAAAACTGCCCCATCAAAAAATATTTTTTTTTTTCAAAAATATTTTTTTTTTTCAAAAATAATTTTTTTTTCAAAAATTATTTTTTTTTTCAAAAATTTTTTTTGTCAAAAATTTTTTTTTCAAAAATGATTTTTTTTTTTAAATATTTTTTTTTTTCAAAAATATTTTTTTTTTCAAAAATAATTTTTTTTTTTTCAAAAATAATTTTTTTTTTTCAAAAATGATTTTTTTTTTTTTTCAAAAATAATTTTTTTTTTCAGAAATATATTTTTTTTTCAAAAATATATATTTTTTTTCAAAAATAATTGCTGAATAGCTAAATTGCTAAAATGACCGCCATCAAAACTGCCCCATCAGAATTGCCACCATCAAAACTGCCCCATCATATTCCTCTATTATAATCAGTACATGGTGTGTCTGTCCCCTCCCCCGGGCTCTGTAATTAAAGCTGAGATGCTCCAGCCACCTCCCCCCCCTCTGTGTATAACAGAAGCTTTGGTAACCATGGCAACAAAACACACACAGTGCACTCTGATTAATGGCTAAAATTTCCTGAAATGACCTCTAAACAAAAAGCTTTTTCTCAAAAACTGTAAAAGATATCAAACTGAAAAGCTATAGCCAGATAGCTGAATATTTTGTGAACATTTTAAAGTTTGTTTGGTGTCTCTAGGTGAAAGTATGAAGGAGCTGAAACTTTTGGGAGCGGAAGAAAAATTTAAGGATTTCAAGCATGCTCCCATTGACTTCAATGTTAAAAAAAAGTGATAAAAAGCTTAATATTTTAAAAAGTATAAATGGTAGAAAAAAAGTTGAAAAAGAGCACACCTCAGCTAAAAGAGACGAACATTTTGATAGTTGAATGGTTTTAATAGCTGAAAGTATGCAGAAGTTACGCATTACCGAAAAACGTACGGAATAAGAAAAATAACTAGAAAATGCATTTCCTGGGGAAAATGCGTGGGAATGCTGAATTGCTAAAACGGCCCCCAGCAAAATTGCCCCCATCATATTGCCATCAAAACTGTCCCATCATATTGCCACCATCAAAACTGCCCCATCAGAATTGCCCCATCAAAACTGCACCATCATATTGCCACCATCAAAACTGCCCCATCAAAAAATATTTTTTTTTTTCAAAAATATTTTTTTTTTTCAAAAATATTTTTTTTTTCAAAAATATTTTTTTTTCAAAAATTATTTTTTTTTTCAAAAATTTTTTTTTTCAAAAAATTTTTTTTTCAAAAATTTTTTTTTCAAAAATGATTTTTTTTTTTTTAAATATTTTTTTTTTTCAAAAATATTTTTTTTTTCAAAAATAATTTTTTTTTTCAAAAATATTTTTTTTTTCAAAATTTTTTTTTTTTCAAAAATGATTTTTTTTTTTTTCAAAAATAATTTTTTTTTTTCAAAAATAATTTTTTTTTAAAAAATAATTTTTTTTTTTTCAAAAATATTTTTTTTTTTTCAAAAATATTTTTTTTTTTTCAAAAATAATTGCTGAATAGCTAAATTGCTAAAATGACCGCCATCAAAACTGCCCCATCAGAATTGCCACCATCAAAACTGCCCCATCATATTCCTCTATTATAATCAGTACATGGTGTGTCTGTCCCCTCCCCCCGGGCTCTGTAATTAAAGCTGAGATGCTCCAGTCACCTCCCCCCCCCCTCTGTGTATAACAGAAGCTTTGGTAACCATGGCAACAAAACACACACAGTACACTCTGATTAATGGCTAAAATTTCCTGAAATGACCTCTAAACAAAAAGCTTTTTCTCAAAAACTGTAAAAGATATCAAACTGAAAAGATATAGCCAGATAGCTGAATATTTTGTGAACATTTTAAAGTTTGTTTGGTGTCTCTAGGTGAAAGTATGAAGGAGCTGAAACTTTTGGGAGCGGAAGAAAAATTTAAGGATTTCAAGCATGCTCCCATTGACTTCAATGTTAAAAAAAAGTGATAAAAAGCTTAATATTTTAAAAAGTATAAATGGTAGAAAAAAAGTTGAAAAAGAGCACACCTCAGATAAAAGAGACGAACATTTTGATAGTTGAATGGTTTTAATAGCTGAAAGTATGCAGAAGTTACGCATCACCGAAAAACGTACGGAATAAAATTAAAAATAATAAATAAAATCGAATAACAATAGAGGGACTGCTAAAGCATTCCCACTAATAAATAAAATCGAATAACAATAGTGGGACTGCTAAAGCATTCCCACTAACTAGAAAATGCATTTCCTGGGGAAAATGCGTGGGAATGCTGAATTGCTAAAACGGCCCCCAGCAAAATTGCCCCCATCATATTGCCATCAAAACTGTCCCATCATATTGCCACCATCAAAACTGCCCCATCAGAATTGCCACCATCAAAACTGCCCCATCATATTGCCACCATCAAAACTGCCCCATCAGAATTACCCCATCAAAACTGCCCCATTATATTCCTCTATTATAAATCAGTACATGGTGTGTCTGTCCCCTCCCCCGGGCTCTGTAATCTAAGCTGAGATGCTCCAGCCACCTCCCCCCCTGTGTATAACAGAAGCTTTGGTAACCATGGCAACAAAACAAACAGTACACTCTGATTAATGGCTAAAATTTCCTGAAATGACCTCTAAACAAATGGCCGTATTTTAAAAACTATACATCCTACAGCGAAGATCTTTATATTGTGAGAATCACAAGACTCAGACCTAGATTTTGATACATAGTATGTCTCTGAAATATTAAAATTGAAGGCACGGTCGCAGTTTAGAAATTGCCCTTCAAATTTGAAGGGGCTAGAGTGTAGTTTCAATGAATGTCAATGGACGGCGTGAGTTGCAAACAAATGGTCATATTGTGAAAACTATCAGGACTATGGCTTAGCCGTGGACATGTTTAGTGGCAGCAGGGATAGCTGAACGTTTTGATATAAGATTTGTGTAGGTGGGCTTGAAAATGAGGGAGTGGCGGCAGTTTAGAAATCATGTTCTGATTTTCCAGCTTTTGTCCCCTCCCCTGGGCTCTAATCAGAGCTGAGATGCTCCAGCCACCTCCCCCCCTGTGTATAACAGAAGCTTTGGTAACCATGGCAACAAAACACACACAGTACACTCTGATTAATGGCTAAAATTTCTTGAAATGACCTCTAAACAAAAAGCTTTTTCTCAAAAACTGTAAAAGATATCAAACTGAAAAGATATAGCCAGATAGCTGAATATTTTGTGAACATTTTAAAGTTTGTTTGGTGTCTCTAGGTGAAAGTATGAAGGAGTTGAAACTTTTGGGAGCGGAAGAAAAATTTAAGGATTTCAAGCATGCTCCCATTGACTTCAATGTTAAAAAAAAGTGATAAAAAGCTTAATATTTTAAAAAGTATAAATGGTAGAAAAAAAGTTGAAAAAGAGCACACCTCAGCTAAAAGAGACGAACATTTTGATAGTTGAATGGTTTTAATAGCTGAAAGTATGCAGAAGTTATGCATTAACGCAAAACGTACGGAATAAAATTAAAATTATTAAAAATAACTAGAAAATGCATTTCCTGGGGAAAATGCGTGGGAATGCTGAATTGCTAAAACGGCCCCCAGCAAAATTGCCCCCATCATATTGCCATCAAAACTGTCCCATCATATTGCCACCATCAAAACTGCACCATCATATTGCCACCATCAAAACTGCCCCATCAGAATTGCCCTATCAAAACAGCCCCATCATATTGCCACCATCAAAACTGCCCCATCATATTGCCACCATCAAAACTGCCCCATCAGAATTACCCCATCAAAACTGCCCCATCATATTCCTCTATTATAAATCAGTACATGGTGTGTCTGTCCCCCTCCCCCGGGCTCTGTAATCAAAGCTGAGATGCTCCAGCCACCTCCCCCCCCTGTGTATAACAGAAGCTGTGGTAACCATGGCAACAAAACACACACAGTACACTCTGATTAATGGCTAAAATTTCTTGAAATGACCTCTAAACAAAAAGCTTTTTCTCAAAAACTGTAAAAGATATCAAACTGAAAAGCTATAGCCAGATAGCTGAATATTTTGTGAACATTTTAAAGTTTGTTTGGTGTCTCTAGGTGAAAGTATGAAGGAGCTGAAACTTTTGGGAGCGGAAGAAAAATTTAAGGATTTCAAGCATGCTCCCATTGACTTCAATGTTAAAAAAAAGTGATAAAAAGCTTAATATTTTAAAAAGTATAAATGGTAGAAAAAAAGTTGAAAAAGAGCACACCTCAGCTAAAAGAGACGAACATTTTGATAGTTGAATGGTTTTAATAGCTGAAAGTATGCAGAAGTTACGCATTACCGAAAAACGTACGGAATAAAATTAAAATTATTAAAAATAAATAAAATCGAATAACAATAGTGGGACTGCTAAAGCATTCCCACTAATAAAAAAACGAATAACAATAGTGGGACTGCTAAAGCAGTCCCACTAATAATAAAAAAACGAATAACAATAGTGGGACTGCTAAAGCATTCCCACTAATAAAAAAACGAATAACAATAGTGGGACTGCTAAAGCAGTCCCACTAACTAGAAAATGCATTTCCTGGGGAAAATGCGTGGGAATGCTGAATTGCTAAAACGGCCCCCAGCAAAATTGCCCCCATCATATTGCCATCAAAACTGTCCCATCATATTGCCACCATCAAAACTGCCCCATCAGAATTGCCACCATCAAAACTGCCCCATCATATTGCCACCATCAAAACTGCCCCATTAGAATTACCCCATCAAAACTGCCCCATCATATTCCTCTATTATAAATCAGTACATGGTGTGTCTGTCCCCTCCCCCCTGTGTATAACAGAAGCTTTGGTAACCATGGCAACAAAACAAACACTAACAGTACACTCTGATTAATGGCTAAAATTTCCTGAAATGACCTCTAAACAAATGGCCGTATTTTAAAAACTATACATCCTACAGCAAAGATCTTTATATTGTGAGAATCACAAGACTCAGACCTAGATTTTGATACATAGTATGTCTCTGAAATATTAAAATTGAAGGCACGGTCGCAGTTTAGAAATTGCCCTTCAAATTTGAAGGGGCTAGAGTGTAGTTTCAATGAATGTCAATGGACGGTGTGAGTTGCAAACAAATGGTCATATTGTGAAAACTATCAGGACTATGGCTTAGCCGTGGACATGTTTAGTGGCAGCAGGGATAGCTGAACGTTTTGATATAAGATTTATGTAGGTGGGCTTGAAAATGAGGGAGTGGAGGCAGTTTAGAAATCATGTTCTGATTTTTCAGCTTTTGTCCCCTCCCCTGGGCTCTAATCAGAGCTGAGATGCTCCAGCCACCTCCCCCCCTGTGTATAACAGAAGCTTTGGTAACCATGGCAACAAAACACACACAGTACACTCTGATTAATGGCTAAAATTTCTTGAAATGACCTCTAAACAAAAAGCTTTTTCTCAAAAACTGTAAAAGATATCAAATTGAAAAGCTATAGCCAGATAGCTGAATATTTTGTGAACATTTTAAAGTTTGTTTGGTGTCTCTAGGTGAAAGCATGAAGGAGCTGAAACTTTTGGGAGCGGAAGAAAAATTTAAGGATTTCAAGCATGCTCCCATTGACTTCAATGTTAAAAAAAAGTGATAAAAAGCTTAATATTTTAAAAAGTATAAATGGTAGAAAAAAAGTTGAAAAAGAGCACACCTCAGCTAAAAGAGACGAACATTTTGATAGTTGAATGGTTTTAATAGCTGAAAGTATGCAGAAGTTACGCATTACCGAAAAACGTACGGAATAAGAAAAATAACTAGAAAATGCATTTCCTGGGGAAAATGCGTGGGAATGCTGAATTGCTAAAACGGCCCCCAGCAAAATTGCCCCCATCATATTGCCATCAAAACTGTCCCATCATATTGCCACCATCAAAACTGCCCCATCAGAATTGCCACCATCAAAACTGCACCATCATATTGCCACCATCAAAACTGCCCCATCAAAAAATATTTTTTTTTTTCAAAAATATTTTTTTTTTTCAAAAATATTTTTTTTTTTCAAAAATTATTTTTTTTTTCAAAAATTTTGATAGTTGAATGGTTTTAATAGCTGAAAGTATGCAGAAGTTACGCATTACCGAAAAACGTACAGAATAAGAAGAAAAATAATAAAAAAACGAACAACAATAGTGGGACTGCTAAAGCATTCCCACTAATAAATAAAATCGAATAACAATAGTGGGACTGCTAAAGCATTCCCACTAATAAATAAAATCGAATAACAATAGTGGGACTGCTAAAGCATTCCCACTAACTAGAAAATGCATTTCCTGGGGAAAATGCGTGGGAATGCTGAATTGCTAAAACGGCCCCCAGCAAAATTGCCCCCATCATATTGCCATCAAAACTGTCCCATCATATTGCCACCATCAAAACTGCCCCATCAGTATTGCCCTATCAAAACAGCCCCATCATATTGCCACCATCAAAACTGCCCCATCATATTGCCACCATCAAAACTGCCCCATCAGAATTACCCCATCAAAACTGCCCCATCATATTCCTCTATTATAAATCAGTACATGGTGTGTCTGTCCCCCTCCCCCGGGCTCTGTAATCAAAGCTGAGATGCTCCAGCCACCTCCCCCCCCTGTGTATAACAGAAGCTTTGGTAACCATGGCAACAAAACAAACACTAACAGTACACTCTGATTAATGGCTAAAATTTCCTGAAATGACCTCTAAACAAATGGCCGTATTTTAAAAACTATACATCCTACAGCGAAGATCTTTATATTGTGAGAATCACAAGACTCAGACCTAGATTTTGATACATAGTATGTCTCTGAAATATTAAAATTGAAGGCACGGTCGCAGTTTAGAAATTGCCCTTCAAATTTGAAGGGGCTAGAGTGTAGTTTCAATGACTGTCAATGGACGGTGTGAGTTGCAAACAAATGGTCATATTGTGAAAACTATCAGGACTATGGCTTAGCCGTGGACATGTTTAGTGGCAGCAGGGATAGCTGAACGTTTTGATATAAGATTTGTGTAGGTGGGCTTGAAAATGAGGGAGTGGCGGCAGTTTAGAAATCATGTTCTGATTTTTCAGCTTTTGTCCCCTCCCCCCGGGCTCTGTAATCAGAGCTGAGATGCTCCAGCCACCTCCCCCCCTGTGTATAACAGAAGCTTTGGTAACCATGGCAACAAAACACACACAGTACACTCTGATTAATGGCTAAAATTACTTGAAATGACCTCTAAACAAAAAGCTTTTTCTCAAAAACTGTAAAAGATATCAAACTGAAAAGATATAGCCAGATAGCTGAATATTTTGTGAACGTTTTAAAGTTTGTTTGGTGTCTCTAGGTGAAAGTATGAAGGAGCTGAAACTTTTGGGAGCGGAAGAAAAATTTAAGGATTTCAAGCATGCTCCCATTGACTTCAATGTTAAAAAAAAGTGATAAAAAGCTTAATATTTTAAAAAGTATAAATGGTAGAAAAAAAGTTGAAAAAGAGCACACCTCAGCTAAAAGAGACGAACATTTTGATAGTTGAATGGTTTTAATAGCTGAAAGTATGCAGAAGTTACGCATTACCGAAAAACGTACGGAATAAAATTAAAATTAAAAATAAATAAAATCGAATAACAATAGTGGGACTGCTAAAGCATTCCCACTAAAAAATAAATAAAATCGAATAACAATAGTGGGACTGCTAAAGCATTCCCACTAATAAGAATACTAATAATATATATGTGAGATAACAGTAAGTGGTCTTGCTATGCAAGAACACTTAATTATAAAGCATTTGAGTATAGTACAAATGTAAGTAGATTCGAAGAATACCCGAGTTGGTGTCAAGGACTTCCCAACAGGGGAAAGGAGGCCTTCGTCTGATCCCCATATATTACTATGGGAATCCGAGGAAGGCATGGTGAGGCACATGTGATTTCCGTGCATGGGGGAATCCGCCTTAAAAAGAAAGAAAATTTATCACAAAAATATGAAGATTGTAAAGTATAAAATTGTAAATTTAAGAGCTCGAGTTTCATATAATTGGTAATGTCTATTATTTTGAAGGGTACATGTTTATATTAAATATAAATCGAATAGGAAAAAATTGAATGGGAATAAAGGAGTGCAGTAATATCAGAAACATATTTGTATGTCCAACCAATAGAAAAGGATAGGAAACCATTTCCTTCCTATTGGGGTGACCAAAGAAATGTAAATTAAACTGAAATTAAGACTACTCAAAAACTGTATATATCAAATTAATGAAGAATTTTAAATAAACTTCAGTTAAAGGAAGATTTTCCATCCTTGGTGGTTGTTTCACAGTTTTACATTGAGAAACAAAAAAAAGGAGGAGGAAATATAATAATATAAAAATAAATAAATAATAAATAAAAAATAAAAAATGTGTATATGTATATATATACTGAACAAAATTTTTTATACACACATATATATATATATATATATATATATACACATATACACACACACATGTGTATATATATATATATATATATATATATATATATATATATATATATATATATATATATATACACACACATATACACACACACATGTGTATATATATATATATATATACATACACCTACATATATATCTATACATACATACATGCTAACTTAATCAGTCCACCATACATTAGGGACCATTTAGGTGCTCAGAAAGTAAAAATATTATCTGAACGCTTACCACACCATGTTTCTAAAATAAAAAGTACTATAAAAAGGGAACTTAAATTCAAAATAAAAATTTTGTTATTTCACAATTTTATCTTGAGAAACAAAAAAGGAGGAGGAAATATAATGATAAAAAAATAAAAATAAATAAATAATAAAAAATGTATACATATATATACACATTTATATATACATATACATACACACATACAGAATAAAAAAATGCATATACATATATAATAATTAAATCAGTCCACCATATAATAGGGATTGTTTAGGTGTTCAGAAAGCATAAATATTGTCTGAACACTTACCATACCATGTTTCTAAAATAAAAAATACCAAAAAAGCAATTGAGAAACAAAAAAGGAGGAAATATACATATAAATACATACACATACATATATATATATATATATATATACTTACACACACATACATATACATACATATATATATATATATATATATATATATATATATATATATATATATATATATATATATATATATATATATATATATATATATATATATATATATATACACACATACATACACATATATATATACATGCATATACATATATATATACATACACACATATATACACACATACATACACATACACACATATACACATATATATATATATATACATACACATACATACATACATCTATATACATACACACATACATAAACATTTTTAAAAAATATATATATAATATTTTAATTAGTCCTCCATACATTAGAGACTATTTAGGTGTTCAGAAAGTAAAAATATTATCTGAACATATACCATACCATGTTTCTAAAAAAAAAAAAAAAAAATAATAAAAAAAAATAATAAATAAATAAATAAAATAAAAACAAAAAAGGGAACCTAAAATCATAATAAAAATGTTGTTATTTAATTATAAACTTATACCAATAAAGTATAAATTAATAAATTCGATAATCTAGTTCATAGTGTATGTCCAATTGCTCACTAGTGAGCTAGATGGAGTATTAGTTTTTGGTTTAGGAAGAGTATTCAAAAATGTAATTACAATTCTGTTCTCCCAAATGGTGCTGTCTTAGCTGAAATGGCTATATTATATAAGTGCATATTACTCAGTACATGGCGTCATCTTGTTCTTGTTGTGAGGATGTGAATCGTCCTCTTTTGTGTGTATGATGGTTTCCATTTTTTGTCTCAGAGGAGGATGTTTTCTGAATGGAGGAGGCAGAAGCTGATCTCCTACGTGAGGTGGAGGCTATAGTTGTACCGTCAATCAATTTGAGGTCTTGGAGTACATGTTGTAGTTCTTCAGGAGTTTTGCATGCGAATCTGGTCCCCTGGTGGGTGAATTTTAGGGAGAACGGGAAGCCCCATTGATACTTAATGGCACGACATTGAAGTTCCAGTAGATGAGGCTTCATTGCACGCCTCTTAGATATTGTTAACTGGGATAAGTCAGCAAATAGTTGATAACTATGTCCCTGAAATGTTAGATTATTTTTCCCTCTAGCCGCTTCTAGAAGTTGTTCTTTTGAACGAAAAAAATTAAATTTTGCTATAATATCCCTGGGGGGGGCCATCAGTTTTTTTGGGCATGAGTGCCCTATGTACTCTGTCCATTTCAAGCCTTTCCACTGAAATGCCAGGTAGTAATTCTTGGCATAATGCTGTGATTGTTGATTGCAGATCTGTGATTGATTCTGGTAAGCCTCTGAATCGCAAATTCGATCTTCTGGCGTGATTCTCATAGTCCTCCAGTCTATTCTGTAAAATAATATTTTCCTCTTTGAGGACATCTATTTCAGAGAAAGCATCCTGTGTAGAATTTTCTATATCTTCCATTTTCATTTCCAATGCTTCGGTGCGTCTCCCCAGTTCTCTGATCTCTCTAGTCAGATTACTAGTAATTTGCTCTGATGTTTGTTGTAATGCTTTATGTAACATTTTTTCAAATTGTTTCAAAATGTTAGAAGGAATATCTGAGTTTTGTTGTGAAGAATGTAACATATTTGAATCAGGTTCAGAGTCAGAATCCCCTGAGGAGATAGCTTTTGGCTGCTTGGATTTGAGTTTCTTGTCTGAGGTAAAATTACCTTAGGAGACTGGCGCCTTTTTCATAGTATGTCTTGCCTGGGTGCTGCTATTAGAGCTAGTTTTGGTTTTATTCCTGGCACCTCCCAGCACCATTATTCTTGAATAATGTCCCCCTCACCTCTAGGGTGAATAGTAACAAGATTTTTACTGTTACTGTGTCCGTGGGCTGCCTTTATTTGCGGTTTATTCTCCCTCACAGAGCGGAGCTCTAGCCCGGCATGTCCGTCGTGCTAGCCTCCCACACAGTCTCTCGTTTTTTAGGCATTTCATCTTTTATTTTCACCTGATGATTTTGCCAGTAGCACACATCCTGTCTTAGGTTGACAACACATATCCACCATTCTGTATCTGTGGAAGAGTGCCACTTGCACCCTATTAAAAGATATCAGAACACCCTCCTCCTCTCCTCCATAACACAGGAGATAGATGTTATATAATCCACAGAATAAACTATGCACAATGCTAACTATTAATAATCAGCTTAATGCTAACCAATAGCAGTCAGTACAGTCAGAAAGCACAAGATGTTATCAGCTCACCTATGGAAGAGATACAACAAAAAGCTTTCAATAATATATTTAATTGGCCAAAATAAAGAGTGAAAATAAGAGGAGTTTATTATTAGGTTAAGAAACACTGTATAGTGTAGGCTGATACACATATAGTTTGCAGACATAAACAGTAGTGATATTAAATTAAAACACACCTCCAAGACAACCACTGCCTTGCTAAAGAACCTGAGGGTAAAGGTGATGGATTGGCCAAGCATGTCTCCAGACCTAAACGCTATACTTTGGGCCCAATTTGGACATTTTCACTTAGGGGTGTACTCACTTTTGTTGCGAGCGGTTTAGACATTAATGGCTGTGTGTTGAGTTATTTTGAGGGGACAACAAATTTACACTGTTATACAAGCTGTACACTCACTACTTTACATTGTAGCAAAGTGTCATTTTTTCACATAAAAAGATATAATAAAATATTTACAAAAATGTGAGGGGTGTATTTATTTTTGAGATACTATAGCTTGCATGACATTGATGTTAGTATGGTTAACATAAACAGTGGGACACTATGGAGCTCTCGTGGAGCTAGTTCCAGAACATATAGCAGCCATTACTGGGGTCAAACTCACATCAGCATGGTGTTAAATAGGGGTTTGTATTTTATTGACCACACCAAGGAACATAAACTAGACAGTGCCCACAGTTTCACCCCTAAAAACAAGCTTAGAACTTGGCTGCTGGCAATTCTCAGGTTGTGAACTTTGTGTTTGCCCCACTGGTGGTAGCTGACTATCAGACAGATGGCTAGAAGAAATATCAAACTAAAAGGTAGATATAGTCAAATTCTAATGTCAGCAGACAGGCACAGGAAATTGTAATTACATTATGCTGATGTGGTTAAATCTGTTGGTTCAGATACTGTACTACATGGGGACCAAAAGCTGTGTAGTACTTTCAATAGCACAGGTGTCTAGTTCTCTGTAAATGAAATGAAGCTGGGAAAGCCCCTAGAGGCCTAGATGGGAATTCAATTACATGATAGGGTTGTAACTAATCTTCAAGAAGGGATTACTGGATAAACAGATAATATATGTAATCTATTTTTAATTTTTATTTATTGCATGTATTTATATAGATTTGGCAATTTACACAGTACTTTACAAGTAAAAGTATTCATACCCCTTGCAATTTTCCACATTTTGTCATGTTACAACCAAAAACGTAAATGTATTTTATTGGGATTTTATGTAATAGACCAACACAAAGTGGCACATCATTGTGAAGTGGAAGGAAAATGATAAATGGTTTTTAATTATTTTTACAAATAAATATCTGAAAAGTGTAAGTAAGTAAGTAAGTGCATTTGTATTCAGCCCCCTTTACTCTGATACCCTATAACTAAAATCTAATGGAACCAATTGCCTTCAGAAGTCACCTAATTAGTAAATAGAGTCCACTTGCATGTAATTTAATATCAATATAAATACAGCTGTTCTATGAAGCCCTCAGAAGTTTGTTAGAGAACCTCAGTGAACAAACAGCATCATGAAGGCCAAGGAACACACCAGACAGGTCAGGGGGGATAAAGTTGTGGGTATGGATACTGTTTCAAGGCACTATATATTATACATTGACATCAGTCCCTGCGCTCAAGAAACTTACAATCCAAAGTCCCTAATTTCCATTCATATGCAGTTTAACTTTAATTGAACCAAGCATCATTTTGCCTGTGTACAAATGATTAGTAAGACTTCATCTGGAATATGCAGTTCAGTTTTAGGCACCAGTTCACAAAAAAGATATTGGGGAACTGGAGAAAGTGCAGAGAAGGGTAACCAAACTGATAACAGGTATGGAGGAGCTCAGCTTTGAGGGAAGATTAGAGGAACTGAATTTATTATCTCTTGCGAAGAGGAGATTAAGGGGGTACAATAAACATGTATAAAAACATAAGTGACCCATATAGTCAACTTGGGGTTGTTATTCACTTTAACATCATCACAGAGGACAAGGGGGGACTCTTTACGTCTGGAGGAAAAGAGATTTGATCTCCAAATACAGAAAGGCTTCTTCACAGTAAGAGCTGTGAAAATGTGGAATAAACTCCCTCAAGATCTGGTTCTGTCCAGCTCAGTAGATTACTTTAAAAAAGGCCTGGATTCTTTCCTAAATGTACATAATATAACTGGATACTAACATTTATAGGTAAAGTTGATTCAGGGAATATCTGATTGCCTCTTGGAGGACAGGAAGGAATTATTTCCCCTGCTGGAGCAAATTGGATCATGCTTTGCTGGGGGGGGGGGGGGGTTGCCTTCCTCTGGATCAACTGTGGGTATAGGATTGTGTATATAGGATTGTAATTTTTTTCCCACTTTTATTGGTTAAACTAGATGAACTTGTGTCTCTTTTCTACCAGATGAACTATGTAACTAGAACATTTTAGTTCAAGCACCGAGGTAAAACAATGAGCAGATCCTAAATTGAGAACCCAGTTGACATTAATGCTGCGTACACACATTCGGATTTTCCAACAACAAATGTTAGTTGGCAGAAAGTCCAACCGTGTGTATGCTCCATCGAACATTTGTTGTTGGACTTTCCGCCAACAAATGTTGGCTAGCAGGTTCTCAAATTTTCCGCCAACAAATTTTTGCTGTCTGACTTTCCAATCGTGTGTACACAAGTCCGTTGCACAAAAGTCCATGCATGCTCGGAATTAAGAACGAGCCAGAAGCGCTCGGTTTTGTAAAACTAGCGTTCCTAATGGAGATATCACATGACTAGGGATGGGCTTTATGTTCGGGTAGAACATGAGTTCGACTTGAACATTGGCTGTTCGCCAAACAGCGAACAATTTGGGGTGTTCGCAGCAAATTCGAAAGCCGCGGAACACCCTTTAAAAGTCTATGGGAGAAATCAAAAGTGCTAATTTTAAAGGCTAATATGCAAGTTATTGTGCTAAAAAGGGTTTGGGGTCCCGGGTCCTAACCCAGGAGACATGTATCGATGCAAAAAAAAGTTTTGAAAACGGACGTTTTTTCGGGAGCAGTGATTTTAATAAAGCTTAAAGTGAAACAATAAAAGTGAAATATTCCTTTAAATTTCGTACCTGGGGGGTGTCTATAGTATGCCTGTAAAGTGGCACTTTTTTCCCGTGTTTAGAATAGTCTGACAGCAAAATGACATTTCTAAAGGGGAAAAAAAGTCATGAAGTAATAGCGGTGTCGGCTATAGTGAATTGTCTATGGGAGAAATCAAAAGTGCTAATTTTAAGGGTTAATATGCAAGTTATTGTCATAAAAAGTGTTTGGGGACCTGGGTCCTGCCCCAGAGGACATGTATCAATGCAAAAAAAAAGTTTTAAAAACGGCTGTTTTTTCGGGAGCAGTGATTTTAATAATGCTTAAAGTCAAACAATAAAAGTGTAATATTCCTTTAAATTTCATACCTGGGAGGTGTCTATAGTATGCCTGTAAAGGGGCGCATGTTTCGCGTATTTAGAATAGTCTGACAGCAAAATGACATTTGTAAAGGAAAAAAAGTAATTTAAAACTACTCGCGGCTATAATGAATTGTCGGTCCGACAATACACATAAAAGTTCATTGATAAAAACGGCATGGGATTTCCCCACAGGGGAACCCCAAACCAAAATTTAAAAAAAAAATGCGTGGGGGTCCCCCTACATTCCATACCAGGCCATTCAGGTCTGGTGTAGATTTTAGGTGAAACCCCGTGCCAATTTTTTTTAAAAAAATGGCGTGGGCCCCCCAAAAATCCATACCAGACCCTTTTCCGAGCATGCAACCTGGCAGGCCACAGGAAAAGAGGGGGGACGAGAGAGCGCCCCCCCTCCTGAACCATACCAGGCCACATACCGTCAACATTGGGAGGGTGCTTTGGGGTAGCCCCCAAAGCACCTTGTCCCCATGTTGACGGGGAGAAGGGCCTCATCCCCACAACCCTTGCCCGGTGGTTGTGGGGGTATGCGGGCGGGGGGCTTATCGGAATCTGAAAGCTCCCTTTAACACGGGGACCCCCAGATCCTGGCCCCCCCCTGTGTGAGTTGGTAATGGGATACAAATGTACCGCTACCATTTCACAAAGAAGTGTCAAAAAAGTTAAAAAACACAAGAGACGGTTTTTGACAAGTTCTTTATTAATTTCTTCTTCTTTCATCTTCTTTCTTCTGATCTTCCTTCGGTGTTCTTCATCTTCCTCCTGCTTCTTCTCCGCTCCATCCACACGATCCGCCTCAGTGGGAGTCTTCCGCCGTGTGACACTTCGTTTCTTCTGACACTTCTTATATAATGGAGGGCGGGGCCATCCAGTGACCCCGCCCTCCTCTGACGCACAGCGACTTCGGGGGGACTTCCCTATGGCTTTCCCCGTAAAGTCCCCGTGCGTCAGAGTGAACCCGCCCTCCGTTATATATGAAGTGTCAGAAGAACCGAAGTGTCACACAGCGAAAGACTCCCACTGAGGCGGATCGTGCGGATGAAGTGGAGAAGAAGCTGGAGGAAGATGCAGGACGAGAAGAGCAGAGGAAGAAGAAGATGGAGAAGAAGAAGATGGAGGAAGAAGAAGAACACCAAAGAAAGACCAGAAGAAAGAAGATGAAAGAAGAAGCGGAAAGAAGAAGAAATTAATAAAGGACTTGTCAAAAACCATCTCTTGTGTTTTTTAATGTTTTTGACACTTTTGAGAAATAGTAGGGATACATTTGTACCCCATTACCAATTCACACAGGGGGGGGGGGGGCGGGATCTGGGGGTCGAACAAAATTCCACGGTTTTGTTGTCGGAAAGTCCGATCGTGTGTATGGGGCATAAGAGTGGTTTACAGTATAATGCCCCGTACACACGGTCGGACTTTGTTCAGACATTCCGACAACAAAATCCTAGGATTTTTTCCGATGGATGTTGGCTCAAACTTGTTTTGCATACACACGGTCACACAAAGTTGTCGGAAAATCCGATCGTTCTGAACGCGGTGAAGTAAAAACACGTACGTCGGGACTATAAACGGGGCAGTGGCCAATAGCTTTCATCTCTTTATTTATTCTGAGCATGCGTGGCACTTTGTCCGTCGGATTTGTGTACACACGATCGGAATTTCCGACAACGGATTTTGTTGTCGGAAAATTTTATATCCTGCTCTCAAACTTTGTGTGTCGGAAAATCCGATGGAAAATGTGTGATGGAGCCCACACATGGTCGGAATTTCCGACAACAAGGTCCTATCACACATTTTCCGTCGGAAAATCCGACCGTGTGTACGGGGCATAACTGTGTACCTAGAAACTGCCCTCCCAGTCAAAGGAAAAAGGACATTGATGAGAGAGAGACAGGGATGTGCAGCAAGATGGAAGACTCCCACAAGATGTAATTGAAGCCCTCATCCTCTTTCAACACCCACTGGTTATGGCTATCTATTTAGAGGCACTGGGTCTTTTCTTTTTTTTTTTTTCTTTTTTTAAACTAACTGTAAATATCGAGAATAAGGGGGGAGATCAGCACCAAAAAAGAAACACAACATACAAAAGTACCAACATCCCTAACAATAATGGTGTCAGGAAAGTGAGAGAATGGGACTTTAAAGGTACATCATATACAAGGCAAGACAATATAATAGTATAAAAAATATAAATCATTTATTTAGAAAAGACAAGATAAAGATAAGGACTGCAGTTACAATCATGGTCCTGGGTAAGCACACATATTCTAACCCTGACAAATGAGAGAACTGAAATCACATGACAAATATTCACTGAAATCACATGAAAAGAGTTCACCAGAGCTTCACAGATTCCACTGGAGTCCTCTTCCACTCCTCCATGACGACATCACAGAGCTGGTGGATGTTAGAGACCTTGCTCTCCTTCACCTTCCATTTGAGGATGCCCCACAGATGCTCAATAGGGCTTAGGTCTAGAGATATGCTTGGCCAATCCATCACCTTTACCCTCAGATTCTTTAGCAAGGCAGTGGTCATCTTGAAGGTGTGTTTGGGGTCAGTATCATGTTGGAATACTGCCCTGCAGCCCAGTCTCCAAAGGTAGGGGATCATGCTCTGCTTCAGTATGTCACAATACAAGTTGGCATTCCTGGTTCCCTCAATGAACTGTAGCTCCCCAGTGCCAGCAGCACTAATGTAGCCCCAGACCATGACACTCCCACCACCATGCTTGATTGTAGGCATGCCGCCACGCACACTTGACACCATCTGAACCAAATAAGTTTATCTTTGTCTCATCAGACCACAGGACATGGTTCCAGTAATCCATGTCCTTAGTCTGCTTGTCTTCAGCAAACTGTTTGCTGGCTTTCTTGTGCATCATCTTTAGAAGAGGCTTCCTTCTGGAATGACAGTCATGCAGACCAATTTGATGCAGTGTGCGATGTATGGTCTGAGCACTGACAGGCTGACCCCCCACCCTTTCAACCTCTGCAGTAATACTGGCAGCACTCTTATGTCTATTCCCCAAAGACAACCTCTGGATATGATGCGGAGCATGTGCACTCAACTTCTTTGGTCGACCATGGGAGGCCTGTTCTGAGTGGAACCTGTCTGGTTAAATGACTGTATGGTCTTGGCCACCGTGCTGCAGCTCAGTTTCAGGGTCTTGGCAATCTTCTTATAGCCTAGGCCATCTTTATGTAGAGCAACAATTCTTTTTTTCAAATCCTCAGAGAGTTCTTTGCTATTAGGTACCATGTTGAACTACCAGTGACTAGTATGAGATAGTGAGAGCGATAACTCCAAATTTAACATACCTGCTCCCCATTCACACCTGAGACCTTGTAACACTAATGAGTCACATGACACCGGGGAGGGAAAATGGCTAATTGGGCCCAATTTGGACATTTTCACTTAGGGGTGTACTCACTTTTGTTGCCAGCGGTTTTGACATGAATGGCTGTATGTTGAGTTATTTTGAGGAGACAGCACTCCACAAGTGAGGCGGCACTGAAATGCAGCACTGATGGACACTAAGGCTATGTTTCCACTAGTGCGTCCCCAAAGTCGCGCGATTTTGCCGCGATTTTTTACCGCGATTTTACCGCGACTTTTTACGGCGATTTGAAGCAATGCCTGTATCTATGGACCTCAAGTCGCATCAAAGTGGGACCAAAGTAGTGCAGGGACTACTTTGAAGTCGCACAGATATGAACGGTACTCATTGGAAATCATGGGAAACAATTTGTCATGCGACTTTTCAGTCCCAAGTCACATGAAAAGTCGCACTAGTGGAAACAGAGCCTCATAGGCAGCATTGATGAGCTCTGATAGGTGGCACTAATAGGCAGCACTGATTATCAGTGTAAACTATTTACTGACATTCTTGACAGTTAACAGCTCTCCTTTTCTTACACAGACACAGCATGGGATGAAAGGGCTGCTGATAACCAGCAAGTCTTTTTTACATGTTTACATCAGCTGATCACATAGTAAAGGCCTCTGTGATTGCGCTGGATGCACGTCCCAGGGGACACATGGGAGGCAGGGTTTTGGGAGGATGTCCACAGACACCCTCCAAAAATTGGAAGCCCGGGGTTTGGATTGGAAGGGGGGTTGATGGGGCCCATCATGGTTTCATGCACCGGGGCCCTGAAGGATCTAGTTACGCCCCTGGGTTAATGTTTCATACTCTGAATGGTCTAGGGTTGTTAGTGGTGTACCCCAAAGTTCAGTGTTGGGACCCTTACTTTTAATATATTTCTAAATGATATAGGGTCTGGAAATAAAAACACAATTTCAGTCTTTGCAGATGATACCAAGCTATACAGTGGAATAATATCCTTACAGGACATCTCCAACTTACAAGCCCACCTCAATGCACTGTTTAACTGGGCAACTGTGTGGCAAATGAAGTTTAATGTTGATACATGTAAAGTTATGATCTTGGGGGCTAAGAATATGCATGCATAATATGATGAATAATAAGCTACTTGTGCGCACACCAAAAGATTGTAAAAACACAAACAACTAAAGGGTTAATGAATAAAGCTGCCAGCATAAGGATGTTCTCACACCAAAAAAGACAAATAAAGAAAGGTATTTTATGCGGCGCTTTCTAAATACAAATAGAGCTTAGCTTGTCAAGCAATAAATTATTCGGGAGATCCATAAAAGAAAATCCAAATAATAATTGTTTAATATTGATATTCCATAATATTGTGTAACTAAAGGTTTTAATGAGCCATTGTTACATCAATGAAATGAGTCATAAAGGTTTTAGAAGAATGTGTTTTTTTATCCAGGAGAGAAAAAAACAGATAAAAAAGGGGGGTAAAAGTTCCTCAAAATAAATGATAACTAGTAAATCTAAGCTCGACAGGGCACAAGAAAGATAAGTGAACACTATATCATATGTAAAAGTGCAAAGTGCAAAAAAGTGCATTAATAAATCATGATATGCTAATAAATAATTGTAAAAAATTCCTCAAAATACATGATGAATGATAAATCACTGCTCAAACAGGGCACAAAAAAGTAAAATACTCAATCATAAGTAAAGGTGCAAAGTGCAAAAAGGTACATTAATAATGTTATGCTAATAAATCATTGTAGATACAAATATACTCTGTGCAAACATCTGGTAAATAAATAAATATGTGACATGCAGACGTCTCACAAGGTGCATAAATAATAAGTAAAAAAAATGATTTGGCAGCGGTATGTGAACAGACTAAAAATAATGTCCAAAACACCAGAAAACAATCTTGAATAAAGAGCACACAGAATCTTCAATAAATACAGCCCATATATGATCCAATCCAAATCGTGCCAGTCCCAATTGAAAAGTTTGTGAAGGAATAGCTGATCACAAAGTGCCCAGTGCTGACAATCACAAGTGTGTGTGGAATTGTGGTTTTCCCAGCCTCTCACCTTGAGGCTGAGCGATAACAGCCCAGTAAGCAATCAAAGGTGATTTCAACAGCCTCACAATCCCTTCAATGCTGATTCCCCCAGGGATCTCCTATCATGGACCGCCCTCCGCTCTCAGGTCGCCCAATCAGTCAGCCCAGCCATATAAAATACAGGGGGAGAACTCCATAGTGTAGTAGTTAAAACATAGGTTTTTATTCCAAGTTGTCAGGGGCATATCAGTGGCCGTCGGGCAAATATGTGTGCACGCAGGTGCACGAAGGGCCTTTCCAGGGCAGTTCTGCTTAATGCTCCACCAGGGGGCACCAGAGCGCTCCCGCGTGTGCCCGTACGCGCGTTCACGCTAGCGCTGTTTTGGCGCCAAGGGCCCTTTAAAAGAATGACAGATGCTTCTGTCAGGTGCTGTTCATCTGCAGCTCTGCACCTGAGTTCCTGTATCCTGCCTGTTGTTGTATTGCTAGTGACCCGGCTCCGTCTGACCATTCTCCAGTCTCCTATCCGACCCGGCCTGCCTGACCTCGCTTATCTTGTTACCTGTTGCCGAACTCCTGCCTGCCTGACTATTCTTGGATCATCCCTCTTGCTATATACTTGCCTGATCTCCTGCCAAACGGACTGTCTGACCTTGCTTTGCCTGTGTCCTGTGACGCTACTTCCAGCCTGCTTTGCCAAGCTTCGGATCCTGCCGCTGCCTTCTCATCCACCTGCCTGCCTTCTGGCCTGCATCAGTCTACCTGCATCCGCAGCTCAGCCATCCCTGAGGGACGTCCTTCCAGTTCCAGTGTCTGCTTCTGCTGGAACCTGCATCAGGCCCTCCTACCCACTGTGCTCAAGAGATCACTGTTCCCACTTCCAGTGGCTCCTGAACCAGCATTTAAGAGAGGTCTCCTTCTACCAGTCGGGCTCAACTACCAGGTACCTAACACAAGTATTGCACTTACATGTAACAGGATAAAACAAACGCCAGCACACAATAGACTGCTACCCGATCCGGCCGTGATCGGGGAGCCGAATGAAGCCCGCCTCTCTTCCTTGACGCGTTGCGTGACCGTCACGTCACTTTATCAAAGGGTAACAAAGATTCGGTTTTGGGCACCAGTTCACAAAAAGGACATCGGGGAACTGGAGAAAAAGCAAAGAAGAGCAACCAAACTGATAAGAGGCATGGAGGAGCTCAGGTATGAAGATATTTAATTTATTCTCTCTTGAGAAGGGGAGATTAAGGCGGGTATGAGACCTTGTAACACTAACGAGTCACATGACACCGGGGAGGGAAAATGGCTAATTGGGCCCAATTTGGACATTTTCACTTACTCACTGTACTCAATTTTGTTGCCAGCGGTTTAGACATTAATGACTGTGTGTTAAATTATTTTGAGGGGACAGCAAATTTACACAAGCTGTGCACTCACTACTTTACATTGTAGCAAAGTGTAATTTCTTCAGTGTTGTCACATGAAAAGATGTAATAAAATATTTACAAAAATGTGAGGGGTGTACTCACTTTTGTGAGATACTGTATATGTCTGTAGTAAACTGACCCAAGGGACAACCTAACTGTAGCACAGGTCTAGTTTTAATTTCTGACATTCATAGCGTTTGAATACACTGCTTTCCTAAGGGCTCATTCACACCATTTGTGTTGGGCAGTCCCAATGCACAGACAAAGCAATTTGCCTTGTCTGTTATGAAGTCATTTCACACCCCAACGCAGCATGTTGTAACAGAAGCCACTGCATCACATTGTCCATGCAAAGATTAGAACTGAATGAAACCTCACATGTTACTAATCCAAAGTTCTAATAAAAAAATTCAAATAAACAGTGCTGTGCATCGATTCTGGCACATCGGCACCGTTCCACAAAGAGCATAACAGCTACTGATGTGAATGAGCCCTAAGGCTGCTGGAATCCTCATTATCCTAATTTCTTCTTGTTTCTGAATCCTTTATTGTGAAAAGTCAGACCACTGTGTTTCATGGTCCCCGATATCTTTGCTCATATGTCAAGCGAATGCTGTTCAAGCCATAATCCCTTATTTTAATAAAGCAGCTCATTAATTAAGTTTACTTTTTAACTGGAGTTTCTGTCTGTGCAAAAGAGTGAACAATGTGTGCAACCTGTTATGCATATAATTGAAAGGAAATCAGTTCATAAATCATGTATTACAGTTATAGGTGGGATATATTTAACCACTTGCCGACCGCCGCACGACGATGTACGTCGACAAAGCGGCACGGGCAGGCAAAAGGGCTTACCTGTACGTCCCTGCCTGCCCGCGGGTGGGGGGTCCGATCGGACCCCCCCCCGGTGCCTGCGACGGTCGGCAAATGTCCCCCGGCGATCGGTGGTGAGGGGGAGGCCATCCATTCGTGGCCCCCCCCTCGCGATCGCTCCCAGCCAATGGGATCATTTCCCTGCCTCTGTATTGTACACAGAGGCAGAGGAAATGATGTCATCTCTCCTCGGCTCGGTATTTTCCGTTCCGGGCCGAGGAGAGAAGACTGGAATGTAAGTGCACAACACACACACACACAGTAGAACATGCCAGGCACACATTACACCCCGATCCCCCCCCCGATCGCCCCCCGATCCCCCCCCAATCACCCCCCCCCCCCTGTCACAAACTGACACAAAGCAGGTTTTTTTTTTTTTTTCTGATTACTGTATTGGTGTCAGTTTGTGACAGTTAGTGTGTTAGGGCAGTGACTGTTAGGCCCCCTTTAGGTCTAGGGTACCCTCCTAACCCCCCCTAATAAAGTTTTAACCCCTTGATCACCCCCTGTCACCAGTGTCACTAAGCGATCATTTTTCTGATCGCTGTATTAGTGTCGCTGGTGACGCTAGTTAGGGACATAAATATTTAGGTTCGCCGTCAGCGTTTTATAGCGACAGGGACCCCCATATACTACCTAATAAATGTTTTAACCCCTTGATTGCCCCCTAGTTAACCCTTTCACCACTGATCACCGTATAACTGTTACGGGTGACGCTGGTTAGTTCGTTTATTTTTTATAGTGTCAGGGCACCCGCCGTTTATTACCGAATAAAGGTTTAGCCCCCTGATCGCCCGGCGGTGATATGCGTCGCCCCAGGCAGCGTCAGATTAGCGCCAGTACCGCTAACACCCACGCACGCAGCATACACCTCCCTTAGTGGTATAGTATCTGAACGCATCAATATCTGATCCAATCAGATCTATACTAGCGTCCCCAGCAGTTTAGGGTTCCCGAAAACGCAGTGTTAGCGGGATCAGCCCAGATACCTGCTAGCACCTGCGTTTTGCCCCTCCGCCCGGCCCAGCCCACCCAAGTGCAGTATCGATCGATCACTGTCACTTACAAAACACTAAGCGCATAACTGCAGCGTACGCATAGTCAGGCCTGATCCCTGCGATCGCTAACAGTTTTTTTGGTAGCGTTTTGGTGAACTGGCAAGCACCAGCCCCAGGCAGCGTCAGGTTAGCGCCAGTAGCGCTAACACCCACGCACGCACCGTACACCTCCCTTAGTGGTATAGTATCTGAACGGATCAATATCTGATCCGATCAGATCTATACTAGTGTCCCCAGCAGTTTAGGGTTCCCAAACACGCAGTGTTAGCGGGATCAGCCCAGATACCTGCTAGCACCTGCGTTTTTCCCGTCCGCCCGGCCCAGCTCAGCCCACCCAAGTGCAGTATCAATCGATCACTGTCACTTACAAAACACTAAACGCATAACTGCAGCGTTCGCAGAGTCACGCCTGATCCCTGCGATCGCTAACAGTTTTTTTGGTAGCGTTTTGGTGAACTGGCAAGCACCAGCCCCAGGCAGCGTCAGATTAGCGCCAGTACCGCTAACACCCACGCACGCAGCATACGCCTCCCTTAGTGGTATAGTATCTGAACGGATCAATATCTGATCCGATCAGATCTATACTAGCGTCCCCAGCAGTTTAGGGTTCCCACAAACGCAGTGTTAGCGGGATCAGCCCAGATACCTGCTAGCACCTGCGTTTTGCCCCTCCGCCCGGCCCAGCCCAGCCCACCCAAGTGCAGTATCGATCGATCACTGTCACTTACAGAACACTAAACGCATAACTGCAGCGTTTGCAGAGTCAGGCCTGATCCCTGCGATCGCTAACAGATTTTTTGGTAGCGTTTTGGTGAACTGGCAAGCGCCAGCGGCCTAGTACACCCCGGTCGTAGTCAAACCAGCACTGCAGTAACACTTGGTGACGTGGCGAGTCCCATAAGTGCAGTTCAAGCTGGTGAGGTGGCAAGCACAAGTAGTGTCCCGCTGCCACCAGAAAGACAAACACAGGCCCGTCGTGCCCATAGTGCCCTTCCTGCTGCATTCGCCAATCCTAATTGGGAACCCACCGCTTCTGCAGCGCCCGTACTTCCCCCATTCACATCCCCAACCAAATGCAGTCGGCTGCATGAGAGGCATTTTCTTTATGTCCTCCCGAGTACCCCTACCCAACGAACCCCCCCAAAAAAGATGTCGTGTCTGCAGCAAGCGCGGATATAGGCGTGACACCCGCTATTATTGTCCCTCCTGTCCTGACAATCCTGGTCTTTGCATTGGTGAATGTTTTGAACGCTACCATTCACTAGTTGACTATTAGCGTAGGGTACAGCATTCCACAGACTAGGCACACTTTCACAGGGTCTCCCAAGATGCCATCGCATTTTGAGAGACCCGAACCTGGAACCGGGTACAGTTATAAAAGTTAGTTACAAAAAAAAAAAAAAACACATACAAAAATATAAAAAAAAAAAAAAAAATAGTTGTCGTTTTATTGTTCTTTCTCTCTCTATTCTCTCTCTATTGTTCTGCTCTTTTTTACTGTATTCTATTCTGCAATGTTTTATCATGTTTGTTTTTCAGGTATGCAATTTTTATACTTTACCGTTTACTGTGCTTTATTGTTAACCATTTTTTTGTCTTCAGGTACGCCATTCACGACTTTGAATGGTTATACCAGAATGATGCCTGCAGGTTTAGGTATCATCTTGGTATCATTCTTTTCAGCCAGCGGTCGGCTTTCATGTAAAAGCAATCCTAGCGGCTAATTAGCCTCTAGACTGCTTTTACAAGCAGTGGGAGGGAATGCCCCCCCCCCCCACCGTCTTCCGTGTTTTTCTCTGGCTCTCCTGTCTCAACAGGGAACCTGAAAATGCAGCCGGTGATTCAGCCAGCTGACCATAGAGCTGATCAGAGACCAGAGTGGCTCCAAACATCTCTATGGCCTAAGAAACCGGAAGCTACGAGCATTTTATGACTTAGATTTCGCCGGATGTAAACAGCGCCATTGGGAAATTGGGAAAGCATTTTATCACACCGATCTTGGTGTGGTCAGATGCTTTGAGGGCAGAGGAGAAATCTAGGGTCTAATAGACCCCAATTTTTGCAAAAAAGAGTACCTGTCACTACCTATTGCTATGATAGGGGATATTTACATTCCCTGAGATAACAATAAAAATGATTTAAAAAAAAAATGAAAGGAACAGTTTAAAAATAAGATAAAAAAATAATAATAATAAAGAAAAAAAAAAAAAAAAAAAAAAAAAAAGCACCCCTGTCCCCCCTGCTCTCGCGCTAAGGCGAACGCAAGCGTCGGTCTGGCGTCAAATGTAAACAGCAATTGCACCATGCATGTGAGGTATCGCCGCGAAGGTCAGATCGAGGGCAGTAAGTTTAGCAGTAGACCTCCTCTGTAAATCTAAAGTGGTAACCTGTAAAGGCTTTTAAAGGCTTTTAAAAATGTATTTAGTTTGTCGCCACTGCACGTTTGTGCGCAATTTTAAAGCATGTCATGTTTGGTATCCATGTACTCGGCCTAAGATCATCTTTTTTATTTCATCAAACATTTGGGCAATATAGTGTGTTTTAGTGCATTAAAATGTAAAAAAGTGTGTTTTTTCCCCAAAAAATGCGTTTGAAAAATCGCTGCGCAAATACTGTGTGAAAAAAAAAAAATGAAACACCCACCATTTTAATCTGTAGGGCATTTGCTTTAAAAAAAATATATAATGTTTGGGGGTTCAAAGTAATTTTCTTGCAAAAAAAAATTATTTTTTTATGTAAACAATAAGTGTCAGAAAGGGCTTTGTCTTCAAGTGGTTAGAAGAGTGGGTGATGTGTGACATAAGCTTCTAGATGTTGTGCATAAAATGCCAGGACAGTTCAAAACCCCCCCAAATGACCCCATTTTGGAAAGTAGACACCCCAAGCTATTTGCTGAGAGTCATGTTGAGTCCATGGAATAATTTATATTGTGACACAAGTTGCGGGAAAGAGACAATTTTTTATTTTTTTTATTTTTTTTTGCGCAAAGTTGTCACTAAATGATATATTGCTCAAACATGCCATGGGAATATGTGAAATTACACCCCAAAATACATTCTGTTGCTTCTCCTGAGTACGGGGATAGCACATGTGTGAGACTTTTTGGGAGCCTAGCCGCGTACGGGACCCCGAAAACCAAGCACCGCCTTCAGGCTTTCTAAGGCCGTAAATTTTTGATTTCACTCTTCACTGCCTATCACAGTTTCGGAGGCCATGGAATGCCCAGGTGGCAAAAAAAAACCCCAAATGACCCCATTTTGGAAAGTAGACACCCCAAGCTATTTGATGAGAGGTATAGTGAGTATTTTGCAGACCTCACTTTTTGTCACAAAGTTTTGAAAATTGAAAAAAAAAAATTTTTTTTCTCGTCTTTCTTTATTTTCAAAAACAAATGAGAGCTGCAAAATACTCACCATGCCTCTCAGCAAATAGCTTGGGGTGTCTACTTTCCAAAATGGGGTCATTTGGGGGGGGTTTGTGCCACCTGGGCATTCCATGGCCTCCGAAACTGTGATAGGCAGTGAGGAGTAAAATCAAAAATGTACGCCCTTAGAATTCCTGAAGGCAGTGATTGGTTTTCGGGGTCCCGTACGCGGCTAGGCTCCCAAAAAGTCCCACACATGTGGTATCCCCATACTCAGGAGAAGCAGCTAAATGTATTTTGGGGTGCAATTCCACATATGCCCATGGCCTGTGTGAGCAATATATCATTTAGTGACAACTTTGTGCAAAAAAAAAAAAAAAAAAAAAAAATTTGTCACTTTCCCGCAACTTGTGTCAAAATATAAAACATTCCATGGACTCAACATGCCTCAAAGCAAATAGCTTGGGGTGTCTACTTTCCAAAATGGGGTCATTTGGGGGGGTTTTATGTCATCTGGGCATTTTATGGCCTTCAAAACTGTGATAGGTAGTGAGGAGTAAAATCAAAAATGTACGCCCTTAGAAATCCTGAAGGCAGTGATTGGTTTTCGGGGCCCCGTACGCGGCTAGGCTCCCAAAAAGTCCCACACATGTGGTATCCCCGTACTCAGGAGAAGCAGCTAAATGTATTTTGGGGTGCAATTCCACATATGCCCATGGCCTGTGTGAGCAATATATCATTTAGTGACAACTTTTTGTAATTTTTTTTTTTTTTTTTTTTTTTGTCATTATTCAATCACTTGGGACAAAAAAAATGAATATTCAATGGGCTCAACATGCCTCTCAGCAAATTCCTTGGGGTGTCTACTTTCCAAAATGGGGTCATTTGTGGGGGTTTTGTACTGCCCTGCCATTTTAGCACCTCAAGAAACGACATAGGCAGTCATAAATTAAAGGCTGTGTAAATTCCAGAAAATGTACCCTAGTTTGTAGACGCTATAACTTTTGCGCAAACCAATAAATATACGCTTATTGACATTTTTTTTACCAAAGACATGTGGCCGAATACATTTTGGCCTAAATGTATGACTAAAATTGAGTTTATTGGATTTTTTTTAGAACAAAAAGTAGAAAATATCATTTTTTTTCAAAATTTTCGGTCTTTTTCCGTGTATAGCGCAAAAAATAAACGGCAGAGGTGATCAAATACCATCAAAAGAAAGCTCTATTTGTGGGAAGAAAAGGACGCAAATTCCGTTTGGGTACACCATTGCATGACCGCGCAATTAGCAGTTAAAGCGACGCAGTGCCGAATTGTAAAAAGTGCTCTGGTCAGGAAGGGGGTAAATCCTTCCGGGGCTGAAGTGGTTAATGTAGGATAAATAATATACTGTACTTTAGATAATATTATCAATGTATGTAAATGAGAGCATAATCAATATTACAAAAGTCTACCCATATATGTTAACGATACATACCAGTTATAGACTTGCTTTCCTATTATAAAAGCACCCTTAACTGAATTCTTGTGGCAGATGAGATAAATACTGCCAAAATGCAGTGATGGAATTGACTATGAGACATGGCCTCTGCAAACATATGGAAAAAGTCAGCTTTGACAGACAGCATAAATTACTGCATCTCTCCCACATGTTCAGGGTTTTGCCACAGGCAGAAAGTGACATAAAACTCGAACTACTAAATAAAGAAATAAAACACTTCTAAAAAAACTTCATGGATATTTATACTTGGAAAGTAGAACTGTGCAGACATTGATATGTATTTCTCTGTGCTAAAGGTAAGCATCTTCTATAATTGTTCCAGCAGTTCAACTTTTGGAGAGTTACTTTGCATGCAACAGGGCATTTATATACAATGCTGCATAATCCCTTATTTTATATTTAGCAGGGTTGGAAGATTAAAACATTTGGTTAGAGCAGTTAATAATAGCCTTTTCTTAATTAAAGAACAACTAAAAGCCTAAAAGCTAAAAGCAAAAACAGTTTCTCATTTTGGGTAGAGTAGGGAAAGTTAAAAGCTGTCTTTTTTTTTTTTTTGCCATCCGTGTCTAATTGGGAAGATTTTTCTTCACTTCCTGTCCCCTAGCCAAAACAGTGAAGTGAGAGAAAATCCCTCCAAAGTAATTGATTGCATTGTTGTCACCAGAGTCACCAGAACTAGTGTCCCCATGGGAAGTTTTTCACTTTATTTCTGTTTAGATGACAACCTAAAAATTTAAATTTTTTTCTCCGAGATAATGGTAAGCAGAACAAATAGAATGCGATTTCCTTAACAAGGGCACAGACAACAATAATGCCGCGTACACACGGTCGTACTTTTCGTCTACAAAAGTCGGACAGCCTGTCCGACAGACTTCCGGCAGACTTTCGGTGGACTTGCGGCGGACTTGCGGCCTACTTTCTAACGAACGGACTTGCCTACACACGACCACACAAAAGTCTAACGGATTCGTACGTGATGACGTACACCGGACTAAAATAAGGAAGTTCATAGCCAGTAGCCAATAGGTGCCCTAGCGTGGCTTTTTGTCCGTCGGACTAGCACACAGACGAGCGGATTTCGGGGTCCGTCGTAGTTACGAAGTAAAGTTTTAAAGCATGTTTCAAATCTAAAGTACGTCGGATTTGAGGCTAAAAAAGTACGTTGAAAGTCCGGAGAAGCCCACACACGATCGGATTACCAGCCAGCTTTAGTCCATCAGCGTCCGTTGGACTTTTGTAGACGAAAAGTAGGACCGTGTGTACGCGGCATAAGAGTTTGACATGTATTCTAATTACTTTCCACTCTATGTAAAAAAAAGGTTTGCCTTTAATTATACTTTATACCATACGTAAACCCATTTTTCAATAAAATCTAGTACAAGCTTTTACTTATTATTGCAATATTAAAAAGGCAATTTTAATACTTTCAAATCTTCCCCTTTCACTAAAATAATACCCACAGATACTGATATGAAGGTCCTTGTTCATCTTTACTATGAATGCACACTGTAGAACACACAGTAGGGTATGTGCCAGTCACCAGGTATCCACACTGCTCTCAAAAAGTTTGTTGCTGTTTTCCATGTTACTGTGTTCACTCCAATCATCCAACAATGTCCCTTGGATATTAAAACTTCCTTTTGTTGACATTTCCAAGTGAAAAGTCTTTGACTCCATTGTGTGTATGTTCTGTCCTCACTACACATTTTGGTGGCCTGTGTACAGCTTGACATGCAGATAAATCTCTATAAATACAAATCTTGAAGCTTTGAGAACACAAGGCAGGGTGCAACTGGAGAAAAATAGGGAATAAAGACATTCAAATCATATTTATTACTGCATTACAAATAAGCAGAACTGCTGGGGTGTATCACAAGTAAAATATAGGCGTAAGTACAATGCTCACCAATGATGCTGCCATTAAGAGGAGAAACATTTTTTCTCCACATCTGCTATAATGTGGTGGCTGGGTTCCAGCAGATTTTCATCTTTCATATCCTGTATGCTCCACAAAATGGAACCTGGACATCCCAAAATGTTCTTATTTCTTGTAGAGAGGGCTTGAGGGAAGTACTGAGGCCCTATAGAGGTTGAGACACTAATAAACAAGTCCATGCACTATGAGGTAGTGTACTTTGGCCACTATGTGGGCCCCAAAACAAAGTAAGCAGGAATAAAACTATCTTAGCAGGATCTTTATGCTGGAAACATGACACTTCCCACCTAGTGTCAACTGATACCACTATTTGAATTCTCAGATGACAACAACAAGATCAGTACAGAAATCAGTCTGAGAAACAACTTTGCTTCTTCGTTTCCACAGACTTTAACATTTCTAATTCTCCTATAGTCCCTCTAGCTTTGATGACAAGTCCTAGAGGCAACTAATTTCTTTACAGCTGGCAGTCTTTCACATGAACAACATTATCAGGTTTCAAGTTAGGCTTGTTAGTTTGCGACTTAAGCTGAGGCTACAAAGTAGAGAGGATGTACTCTTCTGTTCTAGAAGGTGTTTGGGAGACTTCAGAAGAACTGACTACTGGGTGAGGAGAGTTGCTGAAGTAAACAAAAACAAAAAACAAAAAAAAAACTAAACTGGAGCAGCATTGACTCCTTAATGTGTCTTCCCTCTTTGCTATACAAATTTGGGTGGTTAAACACCCCTTCCCCCATTTGACACATGGGAGTTAGACATGAGCTGTGCACTGTCTGTTCTCCTGTATATATCCCTCTGTGTTAATCCTAGACACCACATTAGATTATATCCATATATTTTCCAAAAATGTGTTAAATCGCATGTTAAATCGCACATTAGGATTTTAAGTAGACTCTCAATAAGAGGACTAAATTGGAATTATATTTCTTCCCTTGAGCTCACTAAATCAGTTACGCTCTTGTATTGTGAGTCTGTATTATTATTATACTTAATCGAGTCTATAATCCATAGCCTTGTTTGTGGTTGCGAATAGAGTAAAATCGCATCGCAACCGTGAGCAATGAGGGATCCACTGGATCCGATGCAAATTTCCTTATCTGGGTTGTTATGTACTTACTATTTTGTGTATCTGGGAGATATTTTTGTGTATTTGAGAGTTATGTCCTTTCAAACAAATCTATTTAAACGTTGAAATTATGTTGCCATTTCTGGGTGGCTGTGGTTCTTACGTACTTTTGGGAAGATTGTTAGAATTGTCAGTGCGCAGTTTCCAATGTTTACCTTGTATTATTAATAAGTAATTATGTAGAAAACTTTTGTCATTTGTTGTTTTTCACAAATCGCATATGTGAGCTCGTTTGTGTGCCTCTCGATCGGTGCCTCCCCGCTTGCAGCTTGCGCCATCGGGGCCCCTGTGATGCCTGCACTGTCGCATGCTCCCTGGGTCGGGGATCATGTTCCCTGATGTGTCTTCCCGGCAGGGTGGGGAGCTCAGTCACCTGCGCTCCCCTTGTCTCTCCCCTTGGGTGGCCGGATTCCCGGGTCGGCCGCCCATGGGTGTGATTACCCTGCCGGCGGCATCCCTCATCACCTTCGGACATTGCGTGCGGTGTGCGCGCATGTGCGGGTCGCATATGCGTGCGGCCTCATGATGTCACGTATTTTACGGCGAAGGTGACGACAGTTGTCGGGGCTTCGCCTTCATGGATGCCGAGGGAGCCACACGAGGCCTGCCAATGGCGGCCATAGTCTCCCTCTACACTTCGGGGTTAAGGGGCGGAAGAAACGATACCTGTTGTTAATTTCAGTATTAATTAAGGACACTATTTAATGAGGGTGGATTTGGGTGTGATCCCTCCACTTCCTCCTTGGACGGCCAGACTCTTTTCCTCAACAGTAGGAGTGAGTAAGAACTTATGAAATCTCTGATTATCAATGCTTTGTCAGACCCCATAGAATAATATTTTACTTATTTTAATTTTGATTTATGTGCACACTAGCTCTGGATGCCGTAGACTTAGATACTTGGCAATATCATGCACTTTTTCCTCAAATTCACACATCACATTCACTGTGCACATCTTTCACTTCTCTTCCTATCACTGCCATTGTCAGCATTTAAGGACAAGGTCATCCCTGACATATTCTATATGAGTTATACCAATATAGTCACTTTACTCATTCTATTATCCTTCACATGATCAATTCAAGTTGCAATAGATTATTACAACACTTTCTGACCGCCCAATAGTTAAATCTAACTATTAACCTATATGGGTATATTTAGGAGCTAACGCTCTGACAATTTTCGTAGGTTCCGGCCCCACCCCCCAGCGGTGTGTTGGTGGGGGGGCAATTATACGTGTGACTCCTTGCAAGCCATATCAAGTGGATTCCTGTTCCCCCTTCTCCCTGGGGTGCTGCTACGTGCGGGCACACTGGATGGTCTGGCTGCTGTGTGGGGAGGCTCTGATCGAGGGGTACATCCAAACTCAGTGGTAATTATGTGCAAAGTGTTGCTAAACAAACTTGCCTATGCTGTAATTCTTTTAAATAAGCTGGACATACTGTTATAAATTCTTTTTTTTTGTAGCAAACTCATCCTCTGAAGAGACCCCAAAATTCATGGGTCGAAACGCGTCAGGATTGTTATGCAATAGCCTTATCATATGCTGTGTATAACCTATGTTTGCTATTATATGTATTTGGTATGGGTATTTCCCCACTGAAGCTCCCAATTTATATTTATATGTTGTTACATCCATTCATTACCCTTCAATAAAGCACTTTAATATTTTATTTAATGCCTTGTTCATATCTATGGTTAGCTGCCTAAAAACCCCGCTCGGGGGACCTTTCTCCATTTTTTTTGTCCATATTGGGGTGAGCAGCATTGACTCCTTAATGTGTCTTCCCTCTTTGCTGTATGTTTATCCTTGCCTTTCTTGATACCTGCCACATGTTCATTGACTCGTATAGAGAAAGTCCTGATGGTACGACCAACATACTGTTTGTGGCAGGGGCAAGTAATCAGGTAAACAATGTATTGTGATGTACAAGTTGTAAAATGTTTCATCTGGTAGGTAAGAGAAGTGACTGTAGATTGGAAAGTGGTACTTTTTTGTCTGCCTCGGATGTTGTGGAGGCAGACATTGCATCTACGGCAGGGGTAATAGCCCTGACATTCCTGAAAAAAGGATACTTTTTTGGGGGGATCTATTATATTCGGAGCAATCTGTCCTTGAATGGACCGTGCTCCCCTGAATACAACAGCCGCCCGTTCAGGAAGAACTGACCCAAGAAGATTATCATTTAAAAGTACTTTCCAATGCTTCTTAAATATAGCTTTCACTTGTTTGGACTGAATGGAATGAGTAGTAAAAAAAGACCATTTGTGCATAGGTTCAACTGTGGATTTGGGGCATTCTATCAAGGTGGATTCTCTATCTGTGGATAGTGCCCTATTGAATTCCTCATCTAGATGTCTGGGATCGTAACCTTTTTCAATAAATCGATCTCTCAGAACTAGTGATTGTGACTGGAAATCAGTAGCATTGGTTGCGCCGTAGTCTCAAGAATTGGCTACGGGGGACAGACTACATAGACGACATCCTCTTCCTATGGGATGGTGACCGCACATCGCTTGATATTTTTATGACCAGTCTTAATACCAATGATAGAGGAATATCTTTGAGCTATGAGGCCAGCTCTACCAGTGTACATTTTTTGGACTTAGAAATATTTGTGGTGGACAAACATCTTGAGTTCCGCACGTATTTCAAAGCCACCGACCGGAACGGATTTATTCCGATTGACAGTTGTCATCAGGAGCAGTGGCTCAAGTCTGTCCCCCGTAGCCAATTCTTGAGACTACGGCGCAACTGTACCAATGCTACTGATTTCCAGTCACAATCACTAGTTCTGAGAGATCGATTTATTGAAAAAGGTTACGATCCCAGACATCTAGATGAGGAATTCAATAGGGCACTATCCACAGATAGAGAATCCACCTTGATAGAACGCCCCAAATCCACAGTTGAACCTATGCACAAATGGTCTTTTTTTACTACTCATTCCATTCAGTCCAAACAAGTGAAAGCTATATTTAAGAAGCATTGGAAAGTACTTTTAAATGATAATCTTCTTGGGTCAGTTCTTCCTGAACGGGCGGCTGTTGTATTCCGGGGAGCACGGTCCATTCAAGGACAGATTGCCCCGAATATAATAGATCCCCCCAAAAAAGTATCCTTTTTTCAGGAATGTCAGGGCTATTACCCCTGCCGTAGATGCAATGTCTGCCTCCACAACATCCGAGGCAGACAAAAAAGTACCACTTTCCAATCTACAGTCACTTCTCTTACCTACCAGATGAAACATTTTACAACTTGTACATCACAATACATTGTTTACCTGATTACTTGCCCCTGCCACAAACAGTATGTTGGTCGTACCATCAGGACTTTCTCTATACGAGTCAATGAACATGTGGCAGGTATCAAGAAAGGCAAGGATAAACATACAGTACCCCGCCATTATCTGGAATGTCACAATAAAGACCCGACCGGGACTTTATTCCAGGTAATCGACAAATTCGTCCCACATTGGAGAGGAGAATCCCGTCTTCGAGGAGTGTCACGCCTCGAGACCTATTGGATATGGGAGTTGAGGTCCTATTTCCTGTTCGGCTTGAACGTGGAGTGGGACCTCAACTCCTTTATTAATCAATCTTAATTCCTCCGTTATTTTCACACATGCCCCCCCATTTCTTTCTTTTTTCACCACGTTCACAAGTTTTTACATATTTTATATGCGGTGTACCTTAGAGGGTCATCTATCCATCCAATAGAAATTGGTCTAACTTGAATCGACCTATTCGGTCTATTTTAATGACTTTCAACACTCAAGGGATCACAATGATACCTGTGAGATATTCATGTCACTTTTGTACACATTTCTATATTTCCTTTAGACATTTTTTCATCATAACACATTTCACAATGTGTGTTCCCGATTTCCTGTTCACATAACTTTCAGTTAGTTTTAATAAAATACATATGGATCACAAGTAGGGATGAGCTTCGTGTTCGAGTCGAACCCATGTTCGACTCGAACATCGGCTGTTCGACCGTCCGTCGAATTGCGAACGTTATGGGCCGTTCGCACCAAATTCGTGTGGCGCGTCACGGCCCATAATTCACTGCGGCATCGCAGTGCATTGCTGGCTGATGATTGGCCAAGCATGCACTATGACCCGCATGCTTGGCCAATCACAGCGCCGTCAGTAGAGAGAGCTGTAATTGGCCAAAGCCAGGGTGGCTTTGGCCAATTATGGCTCAGGGGATTTAGTACACGCCCCACACTATATAAGGCCGCCTGCACGGCGGCCCTGTGTAGTGTGTTCCGGTGTGCTGATAGAGAGAGAGACAGACAGTGTCATTTGATTTGAGTTAGATAGATTAGGCTAGATCTGTTCCTGCTATTTACATTTAGTGCAGTGCGTCCTGCTCACAGTGTTCAGCTAGATCCATTCCTGCTATTTACATTTAGTGCAGTCAGTGCGTCCTGCTCACAGTGTTCAGCTAGATCCGTTCCTGCTATTTACATTTAGTGCAGTGCGTCCTGCTCACAGTGTTCAGCTAGATCTGTTCCTGCTATTTAAATTTAGTGCAGTGCGTCCTGCTCACAGTGTTCAGCTAGATCCGTTCCTGCTATTTACATTTAGTGCAGTGCGTCCTGCTCACAGTGTTCAGCTAGATCTGTTCCTGCTATTTACATTTAGTGCAGTGCGTCCTGCTCACAGTGTTCAGCTAGATCTGTTCCTGCTATTTACATTTAGTGCAGTGCGTCCTGCTCACAGTGTTCAGCTAGATCCGTTCCTGCTATTTACATTTAGTGCAGTCAGTGCGTCCTGCTCACAGTGTTCAGCTAGATCCGTTCCTGCTATTTACATTTAGTGCAGTGCGTCCTGCTCACAGTGTTCAGCTAGATCTGTTCCTGCTATTTACATTTAGTGCAGTGCGTCCTGCTCACAGTGTTCAGCTAGATCCGTTCCTGCTATTTACATTTAGTGCAGTGCGTCCTGCTCACAGTGTTCAGCTAGATCTGTTCCTGCTATTTACATTTAGTGCAGTGCGTCCTGCTCACAGTGTTCAGCTAGATCCGTTCCTGCTATTTGCATTTAGTGCAGTGCGTCCTGCTCACAGTGTTCAGCTAGATCTGTTCCTGCTATTTACATTTAGTGCAGTGCGTCCTGCTCACAGTGTTCAGCTAGATCTGTTCCTGCTATTTACATTTAGTGCAGTGCATCCTGCTCAGTGTTCAGCTAGATCCGTTCCTGCTATTTACATTTAGTGCAGTGCGTCCTGCTCACAGTGTTCAGCTAGATCCGTTCCTGCTATTTACATTTAGTGCAGTCAGTGCGTCCTGCTCACAGTGTTCAGCTAGATCCGTTCCTGCTATTTACATTTAGTGCAGTGCGCCCTGCTCACAGTGTTCAGCTAGATCTGTTCCTGCTATTTACATTTAGTGCAGTGCGTCCTGCTCACAGTGTTCAGCTAGATCTGTTCCTGCTATTTACATTTAGTGCAGTGCGTCCTGCTCACAGTGTTCAGCTAGATCCGTTCCTGCTATTTACATTTAGTGCAGTGCGTCCTGCTCACAGTGTTCAGCTAGATCTGTTCCTGCTATTTACATTTAGTGCAGTGCGTCCTGCTCACAGTGTTCAGCTAGATCCGTTCCTGCTATTTACATTTAGTGCAGTCAGTGCGTCCTGCTCACAGTGTTCAGCTAGATCCGTTCCTGCTATTTACATTTAGTGCAGTGCGCCCTGCTCACAGTGTTCAGCTAGATCTGTTGCTGCTATTTACATTTAGTGCAGTGCGTCCTGCTCACAGTGTTCAGCTAGATCCGTTCCTGTTATCTTCCTACTGACAGGCAGGCTTGTCTGGTTACAGTATATAAAGCTACCTGAAGAAAATTACAGGTGTTCTATCCCAGCTTAGTGCAGCTACAGGCCATTAGTATGTCTGGAAGGCCAAGAAGGAGAGGCAGACAGTCACAAGCCAATAAGAGAGGGCAAGCAGGCTCTGTGTCTAGTGCTGGTCGTGGAGACGGTGCATCCTCATCAGCACGTGGCCATGGGACACGCTTGGCCTTTTTTTCGGCAGCTGGCCGTGTTGAGCTGCAACATGCGGAAGACTTGGTCGAGTGGATGACCAAGCCGTCCTCATCCTCCTCATCCTCTCTCACCCATGCCCAGGGTGCTTTGTCTGGCAAAGCAGCGGCCTCTTCCCTCAGCTCAATGTCATCAGTGACTCCTTCCCTAGCTCCACCATGTCCTCCTGAGGATTCCCTCGAACTGTTTGACCACAGTGTTGGGTACATGCTCCAGGAGGATGCCCAGCGTTTGGAAGGCTCTGATGATGATACTGAGCTTGATGAAGGCAGTAACATGAGCACGGACAGAGGGGGTGCCCAAGAAGGACAGCAATCTGGCAGTCATGCTCCCCCTGCTGCAGCATACTGCCAGGTTTGCTCCAGTGATGAGGAGGGAGGGGATGATGAGGTCACTGACTCAACGTGGGTGCCTGATAGGAGAGAGGAGGAGGAGGAGGAGGCGGCACATCACCAACAAGGCAGGATGCCCTCCAGGGGCCAGCCTAAGGGCAGCACATTGACTGCATCACACCCCAAAGCTCCACATGTGCAGGGCGCTGCAGTCTCTGTGCGTTATTCAAAAAGTTCTTTGGTGTGGGCCTTTTTTGAGACGAGTGCATCAGATCGCACCGCTGCTATTTGCAACATATGTCTCAAGCGTATCTCGCGTGGCCAAAACATCTCCCGCTTGGGTACCACATGCTTGACCAGACATATGTTGACCTGCCATGCAGTTCGTTGGCAAGCATATCTAAAAGACCCACACCAAAGAACAAAGAGGATCTCTCCTTGCTCCTCATCAGCTGAGATTTCCAACCCCACTAGACCTTCAGTCCTCTCTGAGACCTGCAGTGAGAGGAATGAAGGTGTAGAATTAGGTGTGTCACAGCCAAGTACTTGTGGGCAATCTGCTTTTGGTACACCGACGTCAGATTGTACCAGGCAAATTTCCCTGCCCCAGCTGCTGCACCGCCGAAAGAAGTTTGCTCCCAGCCATCCACATGCCCAGCGGTTGAATGCTAGCTTGGCAAAATTGCTAGCACTTCAACTGCTGCCTTTTCAGTTGGCAGACTCTGCCCCCTTCCGTGAGTTTGTGGAATGTGCGGTTCCTCAGTGGCAGGTACCCAAACGCCACTTTTTCTCACGGAAGGCGATTCCGGCTCTCTACCGGCATGTGGAAGGCAATGTCCATGCCTCGCTGGACAGGGCGGTCAGCGGTAAGGTGCATATTACCGCTGACTCATGGTCCAGCAGGCATGGACAGGGACGTTACTTAAGTTTCACGGCGCATTGGGTGACTCTGCTCGCAGCTGGGAAGGATGCAGGACAAGGTGCAGTAGTGTTGGAGGTTGTTCCGCCACCACGCCTCCAAAATGCTGATTGTGACACACCTCTCTCCTCCACCCCCTCCTCTTCTTCTTCCTCCATGGCCTCTTCCTCGGAACCAGCGGTGCTCCGTAGGCGTTCAAGGGGCTACGCAAGTACGCAGGCCAAAAGATGCCATGCGGTGCTTGAGCTGGTGTGCTTGGGGGACAGGAGCCACACTGGGGCAGAGGTTCTGTCAGCTCTGCAGGGGCAGGTTCAGAGGTGGTTGACGCCACGCCAACTTAAGGCAGGAATGGTGGTTTGCGACAATGGCACCAACCTCCTCTCTGCCCTCCGACAGGGACAACTGACCCATGTGCCCTGTTTGGCTCACGTCCTTAACTTGGTGGTGCAGCGGTTCTTGGGCAGGTACCCGGGCTTACAGGATGTCCTGAGGCAGGCCAGGAAAGTCTGTGTGCATTTCCGCCGGTCATATAATGCCAGTGCTCGGCTGACGGACCTCCAAAAGGAGTTTAACCTGCCCAAGAACCGCCTAATCTGTGACATGCCCACCAGGTGGAACTCAACGTTGGCCATGCTGCAGCAGCTGCACACGCAGCAGAGGGCCATCAATGAGTACCTGTGCGACTATGGCACCAGGACAGGGTCAGGGGACCTTGGTTTTTTTTCCCCACGCCAGTGGGCCATGATCAGGGATGCATGCACTGTCCTGTCACCATTCGAGGAGGCCACGAGGATGGTGAGCACTGACAGTGCATGCATCAGTGACACTGTCCCCCTTGTCCACCTGTTGGAGCACACGCTGCGTGGAATAATGGACAGGGCACTTGAGGCAGAACAGAGGCAGGAAGAGGAGGACTTCCTTAGCTCTCAAGGCCCCCTTTATCCAGACAGTGTTCCTGCGTGCCCGCCGATCACACAGGAAGAGGACGAGGAGGAGGAGGAGGAAGATTGTGTCAGTATGGAGGTGGAGCCTGGCACTCAGCATCAGCAGTCTTTAAGGGATCAGTCCCAAGGAACACATGGACTTGTACGTGGCTGGGAGGAGGTGGCTGCGGACGTTGTTGTCCTTAGTGACCCAGAGGACTCCGGACCGAATGCCTCAGCAAACCTACGCTGCATGGCCTCCCTGATCCTGCAAAGCCTGCGTAAGGATCCTCGTATTCGTGGTATCAAGGAGAAGGACCAATACTGGCTGGCAACCCTCCTTGATCCACGTTACAAGGGTAAGGTTGCGGACCTTATCTTGCCATCGCAGAGGGAGCAGAGGATGAAACATCTTCGGGAGGCCTTGCAGAAAGGTCTCTGCAACGCGTTCCCAGAGACTGGGAGGTTACAAACTCCTGTTTCTGGACAACGTGTTGCTGAGGCTTCGGTCAGTCAAAGAAGGAGCGGTGGAGAAGGTGGCCGTCTGACCGATGCGTTCAGACAATTTTTTGGTCCGCAGCCCCAAGGTATGATCGGTTCCAGCAACCATCGCCAGCGTCTGTTTTACATGGTGCAGGAATACCTAGGGGCAAGATCAGACTTGGACACCTTTCCCACCGAAAATCCTCTGGGTTACTGGGTCTTGAGGATGGATCACTGGCCAGAGCTTGCACAGTATGCAATTGAGCTACTGGCATGTCCTGCATCCAGCGTTCTTTCGGAACGCACATTCAGTGCTGCTGGAGGCGTGGTAACCGATCACAGGGTGCGTCTGTCCACTGACTCGGTCGTTCGGCTGACCTTCATAAAAATGAATCAGTCTTGGATCACCACCAGCTACCAAGCACCTGATGCTGATGTAACTGAATAATTTTTTTCAGATCCCTTCAAAGACTGCCTATGCTGATGCTGAGTGACTATCCCTGAGTAATTATCCTCTTCCTCCTCAATCATCACGCTGATAGCTTGTAAGAACATTTTTGGTTCTGGGCGCCACCACCAGTGCCTAAGGCACAATTTTTCAGCCCCTGTTTAACAGGGGCGTGTAATTACAATTTTTGATGTAATACTTTGCAGCAGGGCTCGTTCCTGCATTCCAACTAGAGTGTCTGTGAGGGGTTGCAGTGTTGTGGCACCAGCACCAGTGCCTAAGGCCCAATTTTTCTGCCCCTGTCTAACAGGGGCGTGTAATTACAATTTTTGATGCAATACTTTGCAGCAGGGCTCGTTCCTGCATTCCAACTAGAGTGTCTGTGAGGGGTTGCAGTGTTGTGGCACCAGCACCAGTGCCTAAGGCCCAATTTTTCTGCCCCTGTCTAACAGGGGCGTGTAATTACAATTTTTGATGCAATACTTTGCAGCAGGGCTCGTTCCTGCGTTCCAACTAGAGTGTCTGTGAGGGGTTGCAGTGTTGTGGCACCAGCACCAGTGCCTAAGGACCAATTTTTCTGCCCCTGTCTAACAGGGGCGTGTAATTACAATTTTTGATGCAATACTTTGCAGCAGGGCTCGTTCCTGCATTCCAACTAGAGTGTCTGTGAGGGGTTGCAGTGTTGTGGCACCAGTGCCTAAGGCCTAATTTTTCAGCTCCTGTTCAACAGGGGCATGTAATTACAATTCTTGATCTAATATTTCACAGCAGGGCCCTGTGAGGGCTTACAGTGTTGTGGCCACAGCAACACCTAAGGCCCAAATTTCTGCTGAGTATATAGGGCAGGACCCTACTTTCAAACATCTAACTTACAAACGACTCCTACTTGCAAACGGAAGGAGACAACAGGAAGTGAGATGAAATCTACCCCTAGGAAGGGAAATTCTCTCCTGTAAGAGTTAATATGGGAAAACAATTTCTCCTTTCCACTGATGCTTTCCAATCCTTGTTCCACAAAAAAACCCAAATTTTCAAAAAACATTTTTCATTGGGACAAAAAAGTGAGGTGAAATCTTCTGAAGAGGAGGAAAGACAGCAAAACAAATGTCACAGGGGTGATAACCCTTCCCTATGTTTTCCAAAAAGCTTAAAAAAGATTTTTTGGCTGGAGCTAAACACGTTAAAAATGTACCCGTTCAAAATTACAAAGAGATTCTACTTAACAACAAACCTACTGTCTTGTTTGCACCGCCTGTATACTGCTGTTCAGAGTATATAGGGCCTTTCCTTATTTTAATTTGGGTGCGGGGTTCCCCTTAATATCCATACAGGACCCAAAGGGCCTGGTAATGGACTGGGGGGGTACCCATGCCGTTTGTCTCACTGATTTTCATCCATATTGCCATGACCCGACATGACATTAAACCCGCAAGCAGTTTTAAATGAGATTTTTTCCTTTTAAAAATGACATTTGGTGCAGGGACTGTTCTAAACATGGGAAACACGCGTCACTTTACAGGCATACTATAGACACCCCCCAGGTACGATATTTAAAGGAATATTTCACTTTTTTTTTTTTACTTTAAGCATCATTAAAATCACTGCTCCCGAAAAAACGGCCGTTTTTAAAAGTTTTTTTTGCATTGATACATGTCCCCTGGGGTAGGACCCGGGTCCCCAAACCCTTTTTCGGACAATACCATGCAAATTAGCCTTTAAAATGAGCACTTTTGATTTCGAACGTTCGAGTCCCATAGACGTCAATGGGGTTCTAACGTTCGTGCGAACTTTCGGTCCGTTCGCGGGTTCTGGTGCGAACCGAACCGGGGGGTGTTCGGCTCATCCCTAATCACAAGTGATATATATGTGTCATTCAGGTCACCTCTTTACACATTTATTTATTTCATTAAGACGTTTTTCATCACAACACATTTCACCATGTGTGTCCCCAATTTTAATACACTTCCTGTCCACATAACCTTTATGCACATCTCCGGGTTATCAGGATTCGTTTTGCCCCATCGCACACTTCTTTACATATATTGAACAGGGACGCTGTTTGGCCACATTGAGCATCCGTTAGTTGAGAATGTAACATTGCTGAGACGCTTGGTATGTCTGCGTCACGTCCTATCCCTCTGCGGTGTACGGATTGTAGTACAGCGGAGTTGAGTGGGACCCCTGCTCTCCGAATAGCCGAACGAGTCACGTGAGAGGGAGACGTTGGACACGCCCACGGACGTGATGTCATTCCCTCCACGGGCTGGACATGCGGATGTGCAGGGACAAAGGTCGGCTCATACACAGCGGCCTATTGGTTAGTTCCACCCAACACTCTTTGTCTGCTCACTGGGGATTGGCTCCTCTGGTTGACAGGGCGGTACATTCCGCCGGACTGTCAGCAGAGGAGTGTTTTTTCATTAGGTCTTAATATAAAACGCTTTATCTCCATTAGAGAGATCTTACAGTTGTGTGTTTTTCTGCTGGTTGATCTTTCTACAGTCTCCTGGGTTTCACTTCAGTGTTATCTATCTATTTATAAAAACCATGTATGATCTTCATGTTTAGTCATCTAAGCAAGTCATGTGATTGTACCCACCCAATGAAATGTCTCGTTTTTTCACTCTTTGTGATTGGTCCTTCTCTTGATACTTTTATTATATATATATGGCAACTTGGAGTGGGTGGTTTATGCCCCTGTTGAAGACCCCTAGGTCGAAACGCGTCGGGTACATATACCACTCTCCCTGTTGCCCATTTGTTTTTATGCATCGTGATCACGTTTTTTACTTGTTTATGGTTGTTTTTGTCAATAAAAACACCCTTTTTTATCTGCACCATGTGGAGGCATATTCTTTTTGTTTTCACATTCACCGCATGAGGCCTAGTTCCTCCAACTGCTCCTTTTAGTGACCTTTTGGAAACTCCTGATTCACGCTTGGACGGTTCGGTGTGAGGACCCATCCGGTTGCTGTCAGAGATCCGTACAGACCACAACCCAAGGGATTGGCGATTCCAGATCTCCCATTCAACGTCATTGGTGACAAACTGCGCATGCGATTCCCTGTCGCTGACACGGGAATCCACGGGATCCGGTAAGAGGCTTTTTTGCACTTTCTCTGAATGACCCATTGGGACCCATTTTCTCTGTTGGGAAGTCGTTTTAAGATGCCAGGTGATTTCTGACAACCATCAGATCACCACCACCCCTTGGAGTACTTACACCTCCTGTGCAGTTGGACATTCACATCCATCTATGGACGTTTCTGTTTTAACGCACCTGTGGTTAATTATTTATTTCAGTACTGTTTTACCATTATAAACACATATGTTCATTTGTACATGCGCTGCATTTTTCCATATACTAATTCATTGTTTTTGTCAGACTGTATGCAGCAGCTTCCATTCATTCCACTGGTTAGCGCGGTGTTTTCTATTTACTTTTAGTACTGTATACCACACTAAATTAGCAACATGAATCCTGCCCATAATGAAGCCGAATCCAGAGCCAAAATAATGTGGTAATACATCAATACCAATACCGAAACAAATATATGGTTATTTGATGCTCAATTGATATAGCCTCATGAACTCAACATGTTTGGCACTCTTGGTTCCTCAGGAGTTGGGTGATAGATAATGTATCGTTAAATAATGATGTTAAAAGATGGAGCCAACACGATTCAAATATCATCACACAGCATTTTAACAAAGTGAAAAGTACTTGGAGTACAGAGGGTCATAGTATATTAACATTGATCAGTAAAACTACAGTGTAGAACAGTGGCGGCTGGTGCTCAACATTTTTTGAGGGGGCGCAAAATTTTTTTGAAAAAAATTGCAGCCACTGTGCCATCAAATGCTGCCACTGTGCCTTCAAATGCTGCCACTGTGCCATCAATTGCAGCCACTGTGCACTCAAACGCTGCCACTGTGCCCATCAAATGCTGCCACTGTGCCCATCAAACGCTGCCACTGTGCCATCAAACGCTGCCACTGTGCCATCAAACGCTGCCACTGTGCCATCAAACGCTGCCACTGTGCCATCAAACGCTGCCACTGTGCCATCAAACGCTGCCACTGTGCCATCAAACGCTGCCACTGTGCCCTCAAATGCTGCCACTGTGCCATCAATTGCAGCCACTGTGCCAAACGCTGCCACTGGCCCATTAAACGCTGCCACTGTGCCATCAAATGCTGCCACTGTGCCCATTAAACACTGCCACTGTGCCATCAAACGCTGCCAGTGTGCCCATCATATGCTGCCAGTGTGCCTATCAAATGCTGCCAGTGTGCCCATAAAACACTGCCAGTGTGCCCATCATATGCTGCCAGCAGTGGCGGTCCATGCATTAAGGGCGCATGGGCATCGCCCCCTCTCTCCTGCCACCCCCTCTATCACCAATAGATAAATTCATGTATAGCATGAATCTATCTATGGTCGCCACTGCCACCCCCTATTCAGGTGCTCTGCCCCTTTTCAGACGCAGGGTGCCTGAATTACAGCAGCGGGGGGGGGCTATAATAGGCTTCAAAATAAGTGACCTGCGAGCGCCATGCATCGAATGAATATTCGATTTCCTAACACTAAACTGCCTCTCTGCCAATCAGGTGCTCGGGTCTGTTACCTGTCACCTGATTGGCTGAAATGGGAGGAGACGCATGGAGGACCCTTTCTCCTCGCCATCACCCGATGCCCCACCAAGACAGGGTAAGTGCTGAGCAGACGGTGAGCGGGCGGGGGTCACACTGGGGGCATTCAAGGGCACACTGGCAGCATTTAATGGGCACAGTGACAGCATTTTATGGGCACACTGGCAGAATATTATGGGCACACTGTAAGCATATGATGGGCACACTGGCACTGCAGAACGACAGTAAGAGACGTTACAGGCAGAAATTGAACAATCTGTTAGGGAGATCCCAGGGTGAAAATAGAGACAATAGCCATTAGCCCTTGATGGGTGATATGGGAGAAAACAGCAGAATAGCAGTTAACAAGCAATTTAAAAAATAAATTACTAACACATGGAAAGTGATGACCATCATAATCTGGATTATTGTGACTTCCAAGTGACAAGCCAATGGATAAAGAAAAGGGGGAAGGTGAGGGAAGGAGAGAGGTAGGACAATTTTCCCGGGGACCATTTGAGGCCTGACACTAAGGAGAACAAAGGAATAATTAGAGGAGGCTGATCTCTTCCTTTCCCATCTTTTAACACTGTTGGAGACTTTTGGAAGGTTTTCAGGCTTCAAGATCAATTGGGAGAAATTTCTATTTTTTACCCTTAGATCCAGAAACTGTCACCAACATACACCCTAATCCAAGTGTGAAAGTGGTAGATCAATTTAAATACCTTGGTATTATAGTTCAAACTCCCATTTCTAAATATGTAGAAAACAATCTTCTGCTACTCTTTTGATTTTTTAGATACAAACATAAATTATGAATGTTTCTACCCCCAATTGCCATTGCCAGGGTCAATCTAATTAAAATGCATTTTCTACCTAAGTTTCTTTACATACTGTATTTGCAAATTTCTCACTCGTAAATATTTCAAACAATTTGACTTCTTCTGTTCCTTGTTCATATGGAATAATAAACCTCCTAGAATCTCACTTACAATACTTCAGTTGCAGGTAGGACAGGCAGGATTAGTATTTTACAATTTGCATCTATACTTTCATGCACCCAAATAAATCATGATACATGATTGGCTCAGTTCCAACTGAGGCAACACCTGTACAGTGGCAGAGGCAGCCGCTATAATCTCCTTCAAATTTTTGCATAATTCAGACAAACCTCATACTGGCTCCATCAAAAAGTCCTCTCTTAAAACTCTCTGATACAGTATGTTAATTCACATGTATATTTTACTGATTAGGTTACTTCTTTTAACAATCCTTTATGGAGTGATTCCCTGCATCATGAGTGCAAGATGCAAAATTTTGTTGTGATATGGGAGGAGTATGGGATTCCTCTGAAATACATACTTTTATTTACCTACAGCTGTGCCATGCAGCCTTTGCCCAATTCCATTTCCTCACAGTCACACTTTACCAAACAGGGGCCATCTCTTTGTTACTGGTGTAAATTTGGTCAGGGGACACACTGGGCACCTTTGCTGCCATTGTGCTATGTGCTGGGTGTCCAGTGTGTCCCCTGTGCCTTTAAGCAGGACTGGACTACCTCCAGGCTAACTGCCGCTTATCTATCCATTAGAATGCATGTGCTTCAACTGTGAAAATGCTCATAAATGTAGTAGTGTTAGGACTGCAAGCAATACACAGGGTGCCGTGAAGAGGCCTTGCAGCTTATACATGCATTTGCAAATGTGTGCTAACTAAACCCCTTTTTTTTAAAGCAGACTGTTGGACAAGTTAATTTGATTGGTCAGCAGACTGGTTGGTGAGTTGAGCTGGGAATTTTCTCTGGTTTTGTCTTTCACACATTACTAATTATCAGAAAAGGATTGGGAAGAAGCAGTGGAAATCTATATTATCCAAAATAGGCTTACACAGCTTAAGTTATACCACCAAATCTATTACACCCCTCAGCACATAAAATTCATCTTAGACAGGCTCCTCACTGTTTTAGACTCTGTGGCCAGTAGTCAGACTTTTACCATGCCCTGGAATGCAATCATTTTGGTCACAAATATGTGGATTTTTTTTAAATCACCTTAGATTTTCTCAATATTCAATGTCCTAAGTTCTGTCTTTAACCGCTTGCTGACCGCCGGCTGTCTATTGATGGCCAGGCGGCGCAGCTCTCGTTGCGGGCGGGCGTCATATGACGGCCTCTCATTCCTAGGCCACCAGGGGGCGCGCGCGTACCGCCGCCGGCGATCGCGCGCGCCCGCCGTGTCACTAGGCACCCGGTGCGCGTGCCCAGCGGCCGCGATGTCCGCCGGGCACCCGCGATTACCGGTAACACAGCAGGACCGTGGATCTGTGTGTGCAAACACACAGATCCACGGTCCTGTCAGAGGAGAGGAGACCGATGGTGTGTTCCCAGCACAGAGGAACACCGATCGGTCTCCTCCCCTAGTGAGTCCCCTCCCCCTACAGTTAGAATCACTCCCTAGCAACACAGTTAACCCCTCGATCACCACCTAGTGTTAACCCCTTCCCTGCCTGTCACATTTATACAGTAATCAATGCATTTTTATAGCACGGATCGCTGTATAAATGTGAATGGTCCCAAATATGTGTCAAAAGTGTCCGATGTGTCTGCCGCAATATCGCAGTCACAATAAAAATCGCAGATCGCCATTACTAGTAAAAAAATAAAAAAAAATAAAAATGTTATAAATCTATCCCCTATTTTGTAGACGCTATAACTTTTGCACAAACCAATCTATATACGCTTATTGCAATTTTTTTTTTACCAAAAATATGTACAAGAATACATATCGGCCTAAACTGAGAAAAAAATTGTTTTAAAGAAAAAAAAAATTGGATATTTATTATCGCAAAAGATAAAAATTATTGTGTTTTTTTTTAAAACCGCAGAGGTGATCAAATACCACTAAAAGAAAGCTCTATTTGTGGGAAAAAAATGATAACAATTTCATTTGGGTACAGTGTTGTATGACCGCGCAATTGTCATTCAAAGTGCGACAGCGCTGAAATCTGAAAAATGGCTTGGGCAGGAAGGGGGCGAAAATGCACTGTATTGAGGTGGTTAAGGATTGTTGGAGGATCTCCTGGTGAGTTCTCATGTCAAACAGCTGTTACACATATTATATTTCTATGCAGGTAAGATCAATCAACTTGGGTACAACCAGCATACCGGGTTTTACCTGCAATTATCACTAGCAGCTGCTATAGCCTCTAGCAATAATCACTGTCTTCTCCCCCCTCCCCGCCGAGAGAAGACAATGGGCTAGCAGGAGGGATTCTTGCATCAACACTGTCTGTGTTGCAACCCCTGGTTGCAGGAAAGAAATTCGCTCCATGTATGGACAGCCTAACTTACCTGTACAACTAGAGGCTCTCCTAAACAATTTGATTGAGTTCTGGACTAATTCACTCCTCACTGTTTCGCCACATTGGTACCTTGTAGACCAAAGTATTATGCACTATATTTTATAGTTATGCCCCGTACACACGGTCGGATTTTCCGATGGAAAATGTCCGATCTTAGCGTGTTGTCGGAAATTCCGACCGCGTGTGGGCTCCATCGGACATTTTCCATCGGATTTTACAACACACAAAGTTTGAGAGCAGGCTATAAAATTTTCTGAAAACAAAATCCGTTGTCGGAAATTCCGATCGCGTGTACACAAATCTGACGGACAAAGTGCCACGCATGCTCAGAATAAATAAAGAGATGAAAGCTATTGGCCACTGCCCCGTTTATAGTCCCGACGTACGTGTTTTACGTCACTGCGTTTAGAACGATCGGATTTTCCGACAACTTTGTGTGACCGTGTGTATGCAAGACAAGTTTGAGCCAACATCCGTTGGAAAAAATCCATGGATTTTGTTGTCGGAATGTCCGAACAAAGTCCGACCGTGTGTACGGGGCATTAGTCTGGTTGAAAAAAGACACAAGTCCACCTAGTTCAACCAATAAAGGGGAACAAATATACAATCCTATATACACAATCCTATACCCACAGTTGATCCAGAGGAAGGCAAAAAATCCCAGCAAAGCATGATCCAATTTGCTCCAGCAGGGGAAAAATGTCTTCCCTGATCCCCCAAAATCAAATTTTCCCTGGATCAACTTAACAATAAATGGTAGTATCCAGTTATATTGTGTACATTTAGGAAAGAATCCAGGTCTTTTTTAAAGCAATCTACTGAGCTGGACAGAACCAGCTCTTGAGGGATTCTATTCCACATTTTCATCGCTAACCGTGAAGAAACCTTTACTTATTTGGAGATTACATTTATTTTCCTTCAGATGTAATGGGTGCCCCCTTGTCCTCTGTGATGACCTTAACCACTTCATCTCTGAAAGATATACTACCCTTTATGACCAGGCCATTTTTTGTGATATGGCACTGCGTTATTTTAACTGACAATTGGGCGGTCGTGCAACGCTATACACACAAAAAATGTATGTCCTTTTCTTCCCACAGACAGAAATTTCTTTTGGTCGTAATTGATCGCCTCCACAATTTTTATTTTTTGTGCTATACACAAAAAAAAAAAAAAAAACGAAAATTTTGAAAAAAAACAATATTTTTTATTGTCTGCTATAAAACACACCCAATAAATTTTTTAAAAAAAATTTAATTTCTTCATCAGTTTAGGCCATTATATATTCTGCTACATGTTTTTTGGTAAAAAAAAAATCCCAATAAGCGTATATTGAAAGTTACTGCGTCTACAAACTATGGGATATTTCTATGGATTTTTTTTTTTGTATTAGTAATGTCGGCAATCAGCGACTTATAGTGGGACTTCAACATTGCGGCACACAAATCGGACACTAAGTGACACTTTTTGGGGGCCAGTGACACCAATACAGTGATCAGTGCTAAAAAAAATATACACTATCACTGTACTAATGCACTGACAGGAGAGGGGTTAACATCAGGGGAGATCAAAGGTTTAAATGTGTCCCTAGGGAGTGCTTCGTAACTGTGTGGGGTGCTTTCACTGCGGAAAGACAGACATCCGTGTTCCTGCTTAGCAGAAAAACAGGATCTTTGTCTTCCCTTGTCACAGAACCGCAATCTGCCTTATTTACATAGGCAGACTGCCGTTCTGCCTCTGTCAGGAATGATCAGTGGGTCCTGGTGGACATCGGGTCCCCCGGGCCCACTGATTGGCTCCGGCTGTGTCGAACCACAGCGGGAACAGGGAGCAGGCAGCGCATGCAAACAAGGAAGGGGCAATCACCTACAGGTACAGTATCTCACAAAAGTGAGTATACCCCTCACATTTTTGTAAATATTTTATTATATCTTTTCATGTGACAACACTGAAGAAATTACACTTTGCTACAATGTAAATTAGTGAGTGCACAGCTTGTATAACAGTGTAAATTTGCTGTCCCCTCAAAATAATTTAACACGCAGCCATTAATGTTTAAACCGCTGGCAACAAAAGTGAGTACACCTCTAAGTGAAAATGTCCAAATTGGGCCCAAATAGCCATTTTCCATGCCCGGTGTCATGTAACTCGTTAGTGTTACAAGGTCTCATACCCCACTTAATCTCCCCTTCTCAAGAGAGAATAAATTAAATCTCCTCATAGCTGAGCTCCTCCATGCCTCTTATCAGTTTGGTTGCTCTTGTTTGCACTTTCTCCAGTTCCCCGATATCCTTTTTGTGAACTGGTGCCCAAAACTGAACTGCATATTCTGGATTAGGTCTTACTGATGATTTGTACAGGGGTAAATGATATCTCTATCTCTAGAGTATATGCCTCTCTTAATACAATGGTATACAAAGGTTAAGTACAGCGCTGCGCTGAAAGTAAACTGAAACAGGAGCCAACACACCCGTAGACTCAGGATAAAAATAGCAATAGAAAATTCAAAAGTGTGGCGCTATAAGCTCCGTAAATAAGTGATGAATAGAATATATCAGAATGATAAAAAATTAAATGACTTCAAAGCAAGCAATTCAGTGTAAACCAAAAAGTGCCACATGACTAAATGTGACTAGTGAACAAAGTATTAACATTTACAAACAATCACCAATTCAAATAAAAAAACATCAGAAAATGGTATTAGGTATAAAGTCCATATCTCAATAGGTGAAATACAAAAGCAAAAAGTCTGTGGTAATAGTGCATAAGCGATGATAAACAGATGTCTCCTGAGCATGCAGAGGGGTTGTTTAGACCCGGCAACCTGGCAGATAGATGGACCGTAGGGAGAAAGTGCAAAAGTGCACGGAAGATTGAAATTCGGATTGGTATGCCCCAGATGATGACTGTTTAGTTGAAACATGTCGGGTGGACCCCTCATGACTACCGCTATACGATATTCAAGCCATTTTTATCTTCTGACAATGTGAGTTTGTTTTTTAATCTTATACAGTATTTTAAATAAATCCAAGTTTAAACGTTATCACGCTATGTGAGTGTTTTTATCCCTCACATGCAACACGAATCATTTGCTTGGCTTATGGTGTATCCATTGATGAGGAAGCCGTGCTGATTTCTTCCCCCTTTCTGTGTGATGACATCTGACCAGATATAATACCCAGACCTGTTGGTCATCAAGCCCTTTTAACCTGTATGGCATACGCCATTTCAGGCCACTATTTCTGGTAAGCCTCCGAGATTTCTGGTGATGGTCCCGGCACTGATTTCAATCTTTCGTGCACTTTCGGTCTCCCTACGGTCCATCTATCTGCCAGGTTGCCGGGTCTAAACAACCCCTCTGCATGCTCAGGAGACATCTGTTTATCATCGCTTATGCACTATTACCACAGACTTTTTGCTTTTGTATTTCACCTATTGAGATATGGACTTTATACCTAATACCATTTTCTGATGTTTTTTTATTTGAATTGGTGATTGTTTGTAAATGTTAATACTTTGTTCACTAGTCACATTTATTCACGTGGCACTTTTTGGTTTACACTGAATTGCTTGCTTTGAAGTCATTTAATTTTTTATCATTCTGATATATTCTATTCATCACTTATTTACAGAGCTTATAGCGCCACACTTTTGAATTTTCTATTGCTCTCTTAATACAAGAAAGTATTTTGCTTGCTTTGGAAACCGCTGCTTGGCATTGCATGCTATTATTAACCTTATGGTCTACCAAAACACCCAGATCCTTCTCCATCATTGATTCCTCCAGTTGTACTCCCCCTAGTATGTATGAATGATGCATGCATTTTCTTAGCCCCCAAGATCATAACTTTACATTTATCAACATTAAACTTCATTTGCCACACAGTTGCCCAGTTAAACAGTGCATTGAGGTGGGCTTGTAAGTTGGAGATGTCCTGTAAGGATATTATTCCACTGTATAGCTTGGTATCATTTGCAAAGACTGAAATGGTGTTTTTATTTCCAGACCCTATATCATTTAGAAATATATTAAAAGTAAGAGTCCCAACACTGAACTTTGAGGTACACCACCAACAACCCTAGACCATTTAGAGTACGAATCATTAACCCAGGGGTGAAACTAGATCCTTCAGGGCCCCGATGCATGAAACCATGATGGGCCCCATAGACCCTCCCCTTCCAATCCAAACCCCGGGCTTCCAATTTTTGTAGGGTGTCTGTGGACATCCTCCCAAAACCCTGCCTCCCACATGTCCCCTGGGACGTGCATGCAGCGCAATCACAGAGGCCTTTACCATGTGATCAGCTGATGTAAACATGTAAACAGACTTGCTGGTTATCAGCAGCCCTTTCATCCCATGCTGTGTCTGTGTAAGAATAGGAGAGTTGTTAACTGTCAAGAATGTCAGTAAATAGTTTACACTGATAATCAGTGCTGCCTATTAGGGATGAGCTTCGAGTTCAAGCCGAACCCATGTTCGACACGAACATAGCCTGTTCGTCCGTTTGTCGAATTTCGAACGTTATGGGTCGTTCGCGCCAAATTCGAGCGGCACGCCACGGCCCAAAATTCACTACAGCATCGCAGTGCATTGCTGGCTGATGATTGGCCAAGTATGCACTATGACCTGCATGCTTTGGTCAATCACAGCGCAGTAAGAACGGAGAGCCATAATTGGCCAAAGCCAGGGTGGCTTTGGCCAATTATGGCTCAGGGGATTTAGTACACGCCCCACACTACATAAGGTGTTGAGATAGACAGAGAGACAGTGTCATTTGATATAAGTTAGATAGAGTAGGCAGACGAGTCAGTTAGCTGCAGTGTATTGTGTATATATATGCATCCTAGGTGTTGTATGTATGTATGTATGTATGTATATGTATATATATATATATATATATATATATATATATATATATATATATATACTGTATTCAGTTTAGCTAGATCCGTTCCTGTTATTCTCTTCCTACTGACAGGCAGGCAAATGTTTTTACAGTATTTACAGCTACCTGAAGAAAATTGCTGGTGTTCTTCTGATCCTATTAGTCCTATTAGCTACAGAATTTACAGTTAGTTTAGTGCGTCCTCTGCACAGTGTGCACCTAAAGCTACCTGAAGAAAATTGGTGGTGTTATTCTGATCCTATTAGTACCACAGGCAGGCAGCTGCAGTATTTACAGTTAGTGTACTGTGTCCTCTGCACAGTGTGCACCTAAAGCTACCTGAAGACAATTGGTGGTGTTCTTCTGATCCTATTAGTACCGCAGGCAGCTGCAGTATTTACAGTTAGTGTACTGTGTCCTCTGCACAGTGTGCACCTAAAGCTACCTGAAGAAAATTGGTGGTGTCCTTCTGATCCTATTAGTACCACAGGCAGGCAGCTGCAGTATTTACAGTTAGTGTACTGTGTCCTCTGCACAGTGTGCACCTAAAGCTACCTGAAGACAATTGCTGGTGTTCTTCTGATCCTATTAGTACCGCAGGCAGCTGCAGTATTTACAGTTAGTGTACTGTGTCCTCTGCACAGTGTGCACCTAAAGCTACCTGAAGAAAATTGGTGGTGTCCTTCTGATCCTATTAGTACCACAGGCAGGCAGCTGCAGTATTTACAGTTAGTGTACTGTGTCCTCTGCACAGTGTGCACCTAAAGCTACCTGAAGAAAATTGGTGGTGTCCTTCTGATCCTATTAGTACCACAGGCAGGCAGCTGCAGTATTTACAGTTAGTGTACTGTGTCCTGTGCACAGTGTGCACCTAAAGCTACCTGAAGAAAATTGGTGGTGTTCTTCTGATCCTATTAGTCCTATTAGCTACAGAATTTACAGTTAGTTTAGTGCGTCCTCTGCACAGTGTGCACCTAAAGCTACCTGAAGAAAATTGGTGGTGTTCTTCTGATCCTATTAGTACCACAGGCAGGCAGCTGCAGTATTTACAGTTAGTGTACTGTGTCCTCTGCACAGTGTGCACCTAAAGCTACGTGAAGACAATTGCTGGTGTTCTTCTGATCCTATTAGTACCGCAGGCAGCTGCAGTATTTACAGTTAGTGTACTGTGTCCTCTGCACAGTGTGCACCTAAAGCTACCTGAAGAAAATTGGTGGTGTCCTTCTGATCCTATTAGTACCACAGGCAGGCAGCTGCAGTATTTACAGTTAGTGTACTGTGTCCTCTGCACAGTGTGCACCTAAAGCTACCTGAAGAAAATTGGTGGTGTCCTTCTGATCCTATTAGTACCACAGGCAGGCAGCTGCAGTATTTACAGTTAGTGTACTGTGTCCTCTGCACAGTGTGCACCTAAAGCTACCTGAAGAAAATTGGTGGTGTCCTTCTGATCCTATTAGTACCACAGGCAGGCAGCTGCAGTATTTACAGTTAGTGTACTGTGTCCTCTGCACAGTGTGCACCTAAAGCTACGTGAAGACAATTGCTGGTGTTCTTCTGATCCTATTAGTACCGCAGGCAGCTGCAGTATTTACAGTTAGTGTACTGTGTCCTCTGCACAGTGTGCACCTAAAGCTACCTGAAGAAAATTGGTGGTGTCCTTCTGATCCTATTAGTACCACAGGCAGGCAGCTGCAGTATTTACAGTTAGTGTACTGTGTCCTCTGCACAGTGTGCACCTAAAGCTACCTGAAGAAAATTGGTGGTGTCCTTCTGATCCTATTAGTACCACAGGCAGGCAGCTGCAGTATTTACAGTTAGTGTACTGTGTCCTCTGCACAGTGTGCACCTAAAGCTACCTGAAGAAAATTGGTGGTGTCCTTCTGATCCTATTAGTACCACAGGCAGGCAGCTGCAGTATTTACAGTTAGTGTACTGTGTCCTCTGCACAGTGTGCACCTAAAGCTACCTGAAGAAAATTGGTGGTGTCCTTCTGATCCTATTAGTACCACAGGCAGGCAGCTGCAGTATTTACAGTTAGTGTACTGTGTCCTCTGCACAGTGTGCACCTAAAGCTACCTGAAGAAAATTGGTGGTGTTCTTCTGATCCTATTCGTACCACAGGCAGGCAGCTGCAGTATTTACAGTTAGTGTACTGTGTCCTCTGCACAGTGTGCACCTAAAGCTACCCTAAGGCAATTGCTGTTGTTCTACTCCTATTAATACCACAGGCAGGCGGCTACAGTATTTACAGTTAGTGTACTATGTCCTCTGCACAGTGTGCACCTAAAGCTACCTGAAGAAAATTGGTGGTGTTCTTCTGATCCTATTAGTACCACAGGCAGGCAGCTGCAGTATTTACAAGTTAGTGTAGTGCATCCTCTGCACAGTGTGCACCTAAAGCTACCTGAAGACAATTGCTGTTGTTCTGATCCTAATAGTACCACAGGCAGGCAGCTGCAGTATTTACAGTTAGTGTACTGTGTCCTCTGCACAGTGTGCACCTAAAGCTACCTGAAGACAATTGCTGTTGTTCTGATCCTATTAATATCACAGGCTGGCAGCTACAGTATTTACAGTTAGTGTACTGTGTTCTCTGTACAGTGTGCACCTAAAGCTACCTGAAGAAAATTGGTGGCATTCTTCTGATCCTATTAGTACCACAGGCAGCTGCAGTATTTATAGTTAGTGTACTGCATCCTCTGCACAGTGTGCACCTAAAGCTACCGGAAGACAATTGCTGTTGTTCTGCTCCTATTAATACCACAGGCAGGCATCTACAGTATTTACAGTTAGTGTACTATGTCCTTTGCACAGTGTGCACCTAAAGCTACCTGAAGGCAATTGCTGGTACACTCATACTAATAATACTACAGGCAGGCAGTTGATTCTGCTAGCTGCAGTATCAGTATATATATATATATATAATCTCCTAGCTTTGTGCAGCTACATCTCACTGCAGGCCATTAGTATGTCTGGAAGGCCAACAAGGAGAGGCAGACAGTCACAAGCCAATAAAAGAGGGCAAGCAGGCTCTGTGTCTAGAGACAATAGTGCTGGTCATGGAGACGGTGCAACCTCATCAGCACGTGGCCGTGGGACGCGCTTGTCCTTTTTTTTGGCAGCTGGCCGTGTTGAGCCACAACATGCCGAAGACTTGGTATAGTGGATGACCAAGCCGTCCTCATCCTCCTCATCCTCTCTCACCCAGGCTCAGGGTACTTTGTCAGGCAAAGCAGCTGCCAATGCGGCCTCTTCCCTCAGCTCAATGGCATCAGTCACTCCTTCCCTAGCCCCACCATGTCCTCCTGAGGAGTCCCCCGAACTGTTTGAACGCAGTGTTGGGTACATGCTCCAGGAGAATGCCCAGCGTTTTTTTTTTTTTTTTTTTTTTCAATTTTCTTTATTAAAGGTTTTGCAAATTATACAAAATGGCATGAACAATCAGTCTGCAATCATATTTTTGTCAAATGACACAAACGTGTTGTACAAAACACAAAGAAAAAGGGGGAAAAATAAAAAATAAATAAAATGAGGGGGTTAACAGGTGAGTATTAGTACGCTCTGTATACATAAGGACACTAATGTTGACCTGTCCTTAAAGGGTCTAGAAGAACATATCTTACACATTCCATATATCATTAGTGTTTATCAAAATGAAAAATAAAAATAAAAATCGCACTAAAAAAAAAAAAAAAAAAAAAAAAAATTAGAAAAGAGAAAGAAGATAAATTTGCCCCGTAAGCGGAGTACTCTTAACTTCTTGGTAATTTTTAAAAATCAAGTTTTAGTACCTTTAGTATATCTCAGTATCAGGGCCCTTGGTGCCAAAGGAGGTTAGGCCTTTAAAGTTAGTTTACCTTGTTCCTCCATCGGGGCCAAGAAAAGAGAGGCTCCATAGCACTCCACTTGTATCCACAAGTAGAGTCTTTCAAACATAAAAAGAGAAGAAAGGGAGGGGAGACGAGAAATGGTTTAAAGTAAGGTTAAGAAAAAGGAGGAGGATAGGCAGGAGAGAAAGAGAAAAAAGATAAAGGTCCAGAATCCAAAGAAGAAGCCGTTTCCCTCGGCCTGGGTCCCCCACCATACTGTTATTGAAATTATGGGGCTTGTAGGTATTTGATCCAGGGGGACCACACCCTGTCAAATCTGGCCTGTCTGTCTTTAAGGATACTGGCCAATTTTTCGTTGACCATGATCCAAGATATTTTATTCTTTACCAGTGCAAGGTTGACCACTGGCGTTTTCCATGCTCGTGCTATTGTAATTTTAGCTGCTGAAAAAATAAAGAAGATGAGAGTTTGGAGATGTCTAGGGGTCCTGTCCGGCAAGTCTGCAAATAGCGCTGTCTTAGGATTTTTAGGTAGATTTTGTCCTGTCACTGAATAGACCAAGGTGAAAACTCTGATCCAGAAGCGCTGGATCTTGGGACAGGACCACCAAACATGTAACATGGTACCCTCCTGCCCGCATCCTCTAAAGCAAAGGGGTGAAGTTCCGGGGTACATCCTTGCCAGCCTCGCCGGGACAAGGTACCACCTGGACAACACCTTGTAGTTTCCCTCCACCAGGGAAGTATTGAGTATTCCCTTATGCACCATGGTCGACCATTTCCCCCATATCTCCTCCTCTATAGTCTCACCTAAATCAGATTCCCATGCTATTTGGTATGAAGGTTTGGTCTGTTGGGTATTGAAGAGGGCGTAAAGCTCAGAGATCCCTCCCCGTGACTCATTTCTGCGTAAGCATTTATTTTCAAACAAAGTCCTAGTAGTTATGTCTATCAGATCAGTAGCTAGGGATTTGATGAAGTGAACGATTTGGTGTAGATGGAAAGATTCCGTCTGTGGCATCTGTAATGTCTCTCGAAAATAAGCCTGTTGCCTGATCCCTTTGTGGTCTATGAAGTGTGCTATCCTGTAAAGGCCTTTGTTAACCCACCACGTAAATTGCTGGGGATTTTGTCCTGGAGGAAAGTGTGGGTTATTGAGTATATGGGCTACAGGAGAATGAGGAGACTTCAATGGGTGTATTTTGTTCACCGTGTCCCACAGACGCAGGGAATGAGATAAAGAAGGGCACAATGTGGCCCGACGTTCTCTTGTCGGGAGCCACAGCAGGAGGTCTATTGGTAATGAGGGACTGGCCTGTGCTTCCAACCGAACCCAGTCTGGTTGGTATGTTGTAGAAAAAATTTGGTAGAGTTGTACCAGTTGAGCCGCCCTATAATATTTCATGAAGTGGGGAACTCCCAGTCCCCCCCTCCCTTTGGAAATATAAAGAGTGGAATGAGCCACTCTACATCCCTTACCACCCCAAATGTATTTATATATTAGCGACTGAAGTTTTCTAAGGAATGCCAGTGGTATCGGGATCGGTAATGATCGGAAATAGTAAAGGATTCGGGGGAGTACCGTCATCTTTATGGCTGCTATCCTACCCATCCAGGAAAGATCATGTGACTGCCAGTTCTTTAATTCTTGTTCAATGGATTTAAAAAGCGGGATATAATTAACCTGAAATAGTGTAGCGACATCCCGAGTGAGTTTAATTCCCAGATAAGGGATTGCTTGTGTGCACCATTTAAAGGGAAACGACTGTTGGATTGCATCCCGTACCGGGCCAGGAAGGTTTATGTCCAACGCTTCAGATTTAGATTGGTTAACTCGTAGACCAGAGACAGTTTCAAATCTAGAGAGTGTAGCCAATAGATTGGGTAGAGTTGTAATCAGATCTGTTACAAATAACAAGTCATCGGCGAAAAAGGCACATTTATGAATCCTACCGCCGCTAGGTACACCATAAATGTTGGGGTTGGCACGGATAGCCGCTGCCAGTGACTCGATCGCCAGAACAAAAAGGAGAGGCGAGAGAGGGCATCCCTGCCTGGTTCCTTTCCTTATCTGTATAAGATCCGACTTGTATCCATATGCAAGAATGTTGGCCGAAGGATTAGAGTATAATGTGCAAATAAGGCTCATAAATTTAGGTCCGCAGTTCCACTGTTTCAAGGTATGGAAGAGGAAGGGCCAGGAAATAGAGTCAAAGGCCTTGTGAAGGTCCAATGACAGAAGCATTCCTCGCCTATCGCCCATCCCATCCCAATTAGAGCGTAAAATAGAAATCAGATCAGTGGCCCGTCGAATCTGGTCAGCAGCTTGTCACCCCGTGACAAATCCCACTTGGTCTATATGGATATATTGTGCCAGAAATGTATTAAATCGGTTTGCATAGATTTTTGTGAGTAGCTTCAGGTCGCTATTGATCAATGATATGGGGCGATAGTTTGCCACTTCACTATGATCCTTATCTGGCTTGGGGATCAGACTGATGTGGGCTCTATTAGAATCTATATCAAGCTGCTCCCCGTCACGAAGGGCATTGAAGAATTTTAGTAGATGAGGTGCCAATAGTGGAGCAAATTTCTTATAGTAAGAGGCTGAAAAGCCATCCGGCCCCGGAGTCCTGGACGCGTTAGCCTGTTTTATTGCAGCCAATATTTCTGTTACGGTGATGTCTCCTTCCAAGACTTCACGGTGAGAATCTGAGAAAGATGGTAGGGGCACGTCTTTAAAAAAGTCGTCCAGGGCTCCGGGAGGGGGGGCCTCCTGTGTAGAGTATAAGGAGGCATAGTAGGAGTGGAACAATTTTGTGATGATTTGCGGGTTCTGTGTCAAGTTTCCATTAGGCTGTCTGAGTTTTGGGGGTACCGTCCGACGGGTCCTAGGCGTAAGTCTGCGAGCCAGCATAGTACCAGGTTTATCCTTCAACGTATAGAAGGAAGCCTGGGTCCACCTAAGGCTTTTTTCAGCTTTAGTTGTCAGGCAAAGGTTTAATTCCAACCTAGTGGAATCTATTTTGTCTCTCAAGTCTAGGTCAGGGCGCTGTTTGTGCTGGGACAATAGATCATTTAATTCCCGTTCTTTTTCCTGTATCAATGAGTTAGAATGTTTCTTAATTCGGGACGCTATTTGTATGAGATATCCTCTAATTGTGGCCTTGTGAGCAGCCCAATTGGTCACAGGGGAAGTATCTTCCGGATCGTTCAATGAGAAATATTCCTTGAGATGCTGCTCCACATCGAAACAGACGGAAGGGTTGCTCAGAAGAGAATCATTTATTCTCCAGGGAGCTGGACCTCTAGTGTCTCGTAGAGAGTCACACGTGGTCCAAAGCAAGGAGTGATCTGACCAAGTTACTTCCCCTATTTTACTGGCCCGAAAAAGAGGAACATTTGTGGGGTTTGTGAAAAAGTGGTCTATTCTGGAGTAGGTATTGTGGACATGGGAAAAGAATGTGTAATCTTTCCTGGATGGGTTTAACTCTCTCCAGACGTCAATCAAGTTATGATAATGTAACATTTTGGCTAATTTAGATCCAATTTTAGGGAAGTGTCGTGGAGCCGATGAGGGCCTCTTGGTTTTGTCAAAAATAGAGTCTAGGGCCACATTGGAGTCTCCTCCAAAGAGAACAACTCCTCCTAGGTCAGGGGACACAGTGTGCAGTTTTTTACGAAAAAAAGGTAGTTGGCCTGTATTGGGTGCATAGTAAGAAATTAAGGTGACGCGGGAGCCTTCTAGGTGACCTATTAATGCTAGGTATCTGCCCTCTGGATCACTAATTTGTTTCTCCAGTGAAAAGGAGACCCGTTTGGAAAAACATATTGCCACCCCCCCAGTCCTACCCGGGCCGTTCGCTAGGTAAAAGTGGGGGTAGTAGTGGTGTAGAAATTTAGGATGATAGTTCGGAGCAAAGTGCGTTTCTTGAAGGAAAAGCACGTCTGTGTGTAGGGATTTGTAGTGTTGAAAGGCCATTCTGCGTTTAACTGGAGAATTAAATCCCTGAACATTGTGTGTAACAATTTTAAAGGGGAGGTCTGTAGTCTGGTTTGCCATGGTGCACTCAAGAAGTAACAAACTCACTCACCTATGCCCCAGAGGACGGCCGCAGGATTGTCCAACTGGCGAAGTTCACTTAGTGGTCAGGACCCAGGACCGAGGGACTCCAAGGGAGATATTTAAGAAAAGGAAGAGAGAAAAGAAAAGAAAGAGAGATAGAGAGTAGAGATGGAGTTTACAACCTGAATAGGTACTGTCCTATAAAATGGAGAAAACAATATTAGAACCAGTCACTTAGATTATTAACGATAACTAAATTGTAATAACAAGGGGAAAGATAAAAAAAAAAAAAAAAAAAGGGGGGGGGGGCTTGGAAGGGGGGTATAAGCCCCTTGTCGTCAGTAACAGCCTTGGGTTAGACCCAAGGCCAGGTTTGATCCCAGTCTCCTCAACAAGGAGGGAGAACAAGATCAAACAGGGCAGATGACAACCGCCACCGGCCATTAGAACACCCTTGAACCATTAACTGTAGAACCATATTTTCTTTTAACAAGGAATGGTAGTCCCTTTGTTGTTATACACAATATTAAAAGATAGTGATTGTTTGTAAGGGAGGGTTTACCTCTTTCTGTAACATAACTGTAAACTTAGGAACCCTCAATGGTTCTAACTGTGATTCTAACTGTGATCCCGCCCTAGGATCAATTAGGGAAATTAGCGATAAAGAAAAAATTTTTCATCATCCCAAAAGGGACCTTGACAACCGTCGTCATCAGGGAGGTTGAGCCGTGAGCTTGGCCTTGCTTCTTGTGGAGCGCTGCACCTGGGATAGGGGACTCTGCAGTGGCACGCTGGTTGGAGGTTTGGATTGTGGAGTATGGGGAGAGCCTCTAGGTTCAGTGGAGATCAGGCCCAGACTTCTCAGCAATGTTTCGCCATCAGGAAAGGTCGAGAAGGCGTGTTTCTTGTTACGGTAGGTAAAATTCAGTCGAAACGGGAAGGTCCAGTGATATTTTATGTTGTTAGCAATGAGTGGTTGTAGCAGTGGTTTCAACGCTCTGCGTTTTTGTACGGTGACAGGCGAGATGTCGGCAAAAATCTGGATAGAGTGCTCTCTCAGGTGTAAGTCCGCGATCTCCCGTGCTTTAGCCATCACTCTTTCCTTCACCTCGTAGTAGTGAGGTTTTACAATGATATCTCTTGGTAGACCATCGGGCCGGGGAGCAGTCAGGGCCCTGTGAACTCGATCTAGTTCCATTCTGTGGGAAGGAATATCTGGAATAAGGTATGAAATCAGTTCCTTGACAATAGCCTCAGAGTCTGTGAAACTTTCAGGGATGCCACGGACCCGAAAGTTGTAGCGGCGAGAACGGTTCTCCAGGTCATCAATCTTGTTTAAGGCGTCATCGAGCCTTTTGTGGATATTCTCTATACAGTCAGTATTTTGGTTGGTCCTCGTAATAGTATCATCCAGCGTGTTTTCTAATTTTCCTATGCGGGTACCTAATTCTTGGAATTCACGTTTGAGGTCAGAGGTTATGCGTGTAGTGGCCTTTTCCAGGCCTTGATCAAGCAATGCAGAAAATCTGGCTAAAAGTATAGGATCTCCGGAGTATTCAGCAGGTGGTGGAGCCACCTGCACATTGGATGTATAGCTAGGGCTGTTATCTGGGCTCCCTTGGCTGAATAGCATGTCCCCCAAAGCCCTGTCCACATCAGATTGTGAAGAGAACATGTCCCGTTCTGGTGATAGTGAGGCTGCTTGGGAGGTCGCCTCATTTGCCTCCTCTGCCAAGCTGTGAAATAAAGTATTCTCGGGCTGTGTCTGCGGGGGGGGGCTGCTGTTTAATTGTGAGCCGCGCTGCTGCCGCCGCCATCTTGGTATTTCAGGCCCTCTCAGGCCTGTGTCAGAGCGGCAGCTGGGGGGGCTAATCTGGCCTACCTCCACCTGTGGTGCTGGATCTCAGGGCTGCTGGTGTCCGAGGGCTGCTCGTTGTGGGTTACTGGAAGCCCAGGTGAGGAGGGGCGAACGGGTTGGCGGGTAATGTAACTGAGGCCGCGGCTTCCGGCCTTCCCCAGTCCCTGCTCCAGCGGCTCTTACGGCTCCCGTGGGGACAATTTCTGTTCCGCCCGGGCCGTGGATCGGGTACCCGGGGTAGCGGTAGTCTGAGCGGGTGTTTTTCACCGGCGGGCGGGATCACTAACTGTCCGGGTGAGTGAAGAACAGGCCGGTGTGGAGCGGAGCCGAGACTTCACACGTCCGCCATCTCAGCCTCGCGCATGCGCCCTAGTAATGCCCAGCGTTTTGAAGGCTCCGATGATGGTACCCAGCTAGAGTAGGGCAGTAACGTGAGCCCAGAGAGAGGGGGTGCCCAAGAAGGACAGCAATCTGGCAGTCATGTTCCCCCAGCTGCAGCATACTGCCAGGTGTGCTCCACTGATGAGGAGGGAGGGAATGATGAGGTCACTGACTCCACGTGGGTGCCTGATAGGAGAGAGGAGGAGGCACATCTCCAATGAGGCAGGATGCCCTCCAGGGGCCAGCTTAAGGGCAGCACACCGACTGCATCACATCGCAGAGCTCCGCATGTGCAGGGCGCTGCTGTCTCTGTGCGTTATTCCAAAAGTTCTTTGGTGTGGGCCTTTTTTGAGACAAGTGCATCAGATCCCACTGCCGCTATTTTCAACATATGTCTCAAGCGTATCTCGCGTGGCCAAAACATCACCCGCTTGGGCACCACATGCTTGACCAGACATATGTCGACCTGCCATGCGGTTCATTGCAAGCGTACCTAAAACACCCACCTCTCCTTGCTTCTCATCAGCTGGGATCTCGAACCCCACTATACCTTCAGTCCTCTCTGAAACCTGTACTGAGAGGAATGAAGGTGTAGAATTAGGTGTGTCACAGCCAAGTACTTGGGGGCAATCTGCTATCGGTACACTGACGTCAGATTGTACCAGGCAAATTTCCCGGCCCCAGCTGCTGCACCGCCGAAAGAAGTTTGCTCCCAGCCATCCACAAGCCCAGCGGTTGAATGCTAGCTTGGCTAAATTGGTAGCACTTCAACTGCTGCCTTTTAAGTTGGTAGACTATGCCCCCTTCCGTGAGTTTGTGGAATGTGCGGTTCCTCAGTGGCAGGTTCCCAAACGCCACTTTTTCTCACGGAAGGCAAATCTGGCTCTCTACCGGCATGTGGAAGGCAATGTCTTGGCCTCGCTGCAAGGTGCATATTACCGCTGACTCATGGTCCAGCAGGCATGGACAGGGACGTTGCCTATCTTTCACCGTGCACTGGGTGACTCTTCTGGCAGCTGGGAAGGATGCAGGACAGGGTGCAGTAGTGTTGGAGGTTGTTCCACCACCATGCCTCCAAAATTCAACTAATGGTGATTCTGCCACACCTCTCTCCTCCACCCCCTCCTTTTTCTTCCTCCATGGCCTCTTCCTGTGCTGATTTGTCCTCGGAACCAGTGGTGCTCCATAGCCGTTGAAGGGGCCCCCCAGACGACGTCTATGAGGATGAAACGCGTCGGGTAGGACCCCACTGTCGCCAGCTGTCACAGCGCTGTTTTTTACTCTGGATTTACATGTGAGTGTATATCTATTCATTTTAAATAAAAAAAGAATTTGTGTTTTCGGATTTACACTATGTGGCCCTTCCTTTCTTTCGTTACTTAACAACACCATCTCCTGGTCCATGGAATGTTGCCTTGAGGGATTCACCCACGGAATACCCCACCATTCTAGGACCTGCAAGACCACCCATATCCGTGAGATTGCCTACACCCTTCAGGACCCGGGTGCCACTTGGAGGAATACAGTAATCCGTGAGATAACATCCTTCTTTGAGCCAAACACAGCCACTCACCACCCAAGCTTTATCTGACCCAACTTGGCGTATGCCCCTTTGGGTCCACCCCATCCGGTAAGCCTTTTCATCTCTCGGTGGGAGTGAGCTGGTCTGCATTTGGGATGTCAGAATTTTTTGTCTATAATATGTTTTCACAAGGACTACCCACTTTCACTGTTTAGTCATAATGTCTACATGAGGACTACCCATTTACAGTTGATCCCTTTCACTGCATATTGGCTGGTCTAGTACATGTTGGATATTGTTTAGCGCTACACTTTTTCGTTGTTTTTCCCGTTGAAGGGGCTATGCAAGCTCGCAGGCAATAAGATGCCATGCGGTGCTTGAGCTGGTGTGCTTGGGGGACAAGAGCCACACTGGGCAGAGATTCTGTCAGCTCTGCAGGGGCAGGTTCAGAGGTGGTTGGTGCCACGCTAGCTTAAGGCAGGTATGGTGGTTTGCGACAATGGCACCAACCTCCTCTCCGCCCTCCGACAGGGACAACTGACCCATGTGCCCTGTTTGGCTCACGTCCCTAAATTGGTGGTGCAGTGGATCTTGGGCAGGTACCCGGGCTTACAGGATGTCCTGAGGCAGGCCAGGAAAGTCTCTGTGCATTTCCACAAGTCATATAATGCCAGTGCTCGGCTGGCTGACCTCCAAAAGGAATTTAACCTGTCCAAGAACCGCCTAATCTGTGACATGCCCACCAGGTTGAACTCAACGTTGGCCATGCTGCAGAGGCTGCACATGCAGCAGAGGGCCATCAATGAGTACCTATGTGACTATGGCACCAGGACAGGGTCAGGGGACCTTGTTTTTTTTTTTTCCCACGCCAGTGGGATATGATCAGGGATGCATGCACTGTTCTGTCACCATTTGAGGAGGCCACGAGGATGGTGAGCAGTGACAGTGCATGCATCAGTGACACTGTCCCTCTTGTCCACCTGTTGGAGCACACGCTGCACCGAATAATGGACAGGGCACTTGAGGCAGAACAGAGGGAGGAAAAGGAGGACTTCCTTACCTCTCAAGGCCCCCTTTATCCAGACAGTGTTCCTGCGTGTCCGCCGATCACACAGGAAGAGCATGAGGAGGAGGAGGAGGAGGAGGATTGTGTCAGCATGGAGATGGAGCCTGGCACTCAGCATCGGCAGCAGTCTTCAAGGGAACATTTACAGTCCCAAGAAGCCCATGGACTTGTATGTGGCTGGGAGGAGGTGGCTGCGGATCATGTTGTCCTTTGTGACCCAGAGGACTCTGGACCGAATGCCTCAGCAAACCTGCTCTGCATGGCCTCCCTGATCCTGCAAAGCCTGCGGAAGGATCCTCGTATTCGTGGTATCAAGGGGAGGGATGATTACTGGCTGGCAACCCTCCTTGATCCACGTTACAAGGGTAAGGTTGAGGACCTTATCTTGCCGTCACAGAGGGAGCAGAGGATGAAACATCTTCGGGAGGCCTTGCAGAAAGGTTTGTGCAATGCGTTTCCAGAGCCTGGGAGGTTACAATTTCCTGGCCCTCCTGGACAACGTGTTGCTGAGGCTTCGGTCAGTCACAGAAGGAGCGGTGGAGAAGGTGGCCGTCTGACCAATGCGTTCAGACAATTTTTTAGTCCGCAACACCTTTCCCACCGAAAATACTCTGGGTTATACTGGGTTACTGGGTCTTGAGGATGGATCACTGGCCAGAGCTTGCACAGTATGCAATTGAGCTACTGGCCTGTCCTTCATCCAGCGTTCTTTCAGAACGCACATTTAGTGCTGCTGGAGGCTTTGTAACCTATCACAGGGTGCACCTGTCCACCTAATCGGTCGATTGGCTGACCTTCATAAAAATGAATCAGTCTTGGATCACCAGCTACCAAGCACCTGATGCTGATGTAACTGTTTTTTTTAATGTGCGATCCCCTTAAGACTGCCTATGCTGATGCTGAGTGACTATCCTGTTATGCTGAGTCACAATCCTCTTCCTCCTCAATTTTCATGCTGATAGCTTGTAAGAACATTTTTGGTTCTGGGCACCGCCACCAGTGGCCAAGGCCCAATTTTTCAGCCCCTGTTTAACAGGGGCGTATAATTACAATTTTTGATGCAATACTTTGCAGCAGGGCTCATTCCTGCGCTCCAACTAGAGTATCTGTGAGGGGTTGCAGTGTTGTGGCACCAGCACCAGTGCCCAAGGCCCAATTTTTCAGCCCCTGTTTAACATGGGCGTATAATTACAATTTTTGATGCAATACTTTGCAGCAGGGTTCGTTCCTGCGCTCCAACTATAGCATCTGTGAGGGTTTGCAGTGTTGTGGCACCAGTGCCTAAGGCCCAATTTTTCTGCCCCTGTTCAACAGGGACATGTAATTAGAATTCTTGATCTGATATTTCACAGCAGGGCCCATTCCTGCGCCCACCAAGAGTAACTGTGAGGGCTTACAGTGTTGTGGCAACACCACCACCACCACCAAAGGCCCAATTTGTCTACCCCTGTTCAACAGGTGCATGTAATTACAATTCTTGATATAATATTTCACAGCAGGGCCCGTTCCAACTCCCACCAAGAGTAATTGTGAGGACTTACAGTGTTGTGGCACCAGCACCACCACCACCAAAAGGCCCAATTTTTCTCCCACTGTTCAACAATGGCATGTAATTACATTTCTTGATCTAATATTTCACAGCAGGGCCCGTTTCTGCGCCCACCAAGAGTAACTGTGAGGGCTTACAGTGTTGTGGCAACACCAACACCTAAGGCCCCGATTTCTGCAAAGTATATAGGGCAGGCCCCTACTTTCAAACATCCAACTTACAAACGACTCCTACTTGCAAACGGAAGGAGACAAAAGGAAGTGAGAGGAAATCTACCCCTAGGAAGGGAAATTCTCTCCTGTAAGAGTTAATATGGGAAAAACATGTCTCCTCTTCACTGAGGCTTTATCACCAATCTTTGTTTCACTAAAAACCCCAAATTTTCAAAAAACATTTGTCATTGGGACAGAAAGTGAGGTGAAATCTTCTGAAGAGGTGCAGACAGCAAAACAAATGTTACAGGGGTGATAACCCTTCCCTATGTTTTCCAAAAAGCTTAAAAATAGATTTTTTGGCTGGAGCTACACTTTAAAAATGTACCAGTTCAAAATTACAAACAGATTCTCCTTGACAACAAACCTACAGTCCCTGTCTTGTTTGCACCGCCTCTATACTGCTGTTCAGAGTATATAGGGCTTGGGGTCCCCACGCCTTTCCTTTTTTTTTAATTTGGGTGCAGGGTTCCCCTTAATATCCATACAAGACCCAAAGGGCCTGGTAATGGACTGGGGGGTGCCCATGCAGTTTGTCTCACTGATTTTCATCCATATTGCCAGGACTCGACTTTACATTAAAGCCGCAAGTAGTTTTAAGTGACTTTTATTCCTTTAAAAATGTAATTTTGTGCAGGGACTGTTCTAAGCATGGGACACACGTGCCACTTTACAGGCATACTTTAGACTCCCCCCAGGTACGATATTTAAAGGAATATTTCACTTTTTTTTTCACTTTAAGCATCATTAAAATCACTGCTCCCGAAAAAACGGCCGTTTTTAAAACTTTTATTTGAATTGATACATGTCCCCTGGGGCAGGACCCGGGTCCCCAAACCCTTTTTTAGGACAATAACTTGCATATTAGCCTTTAAAATTAGCACTTTTGATTTCGAACGTTCGAGTCCCATAGACTTTAATGGGGTTCTAAAGTTTGCGCGAACTTTCGGTCCGCTCACAGGTTCTGGTGCGAACCGAACCAGGGGGTGTTCGGCTCATCCCCACTGCCTATTAGTGCCACCTATCAGAGCTCATCAATGCTGCCTATTAGTGTCCATCAATGCTGACTATCAGTGCTGTGTTTCAGTGCTGCCTATCACTGCTCATCAATGCTGCCTATCAGTGCCACCTATCAGTGCCCATGAATGCTGCCTATCAGCGCCCATCAGTGCTGCATATCAGTGCTCATCAATGCTGCATTTCAGTGCTGCCTATCAGTGCTCATCATCAATACTACCTATCAGTGTCACCTATCAGTGCCTATCAGTGCCCATCAGCGTCCATCAGTGCAGCCTATCAGTGTCCATCAGTGCTGCTAATCAGGGTCTATCAGTGCCATCTGTCAGTGCTGCCTATCAGTAATGCCTATCAGTGTTCAATGCCTATCAGTGCCGCCTACCAGTGCCCATCAATTCCTATAAGTGTAGCCTATCAGTGATTATCAATAATGCCTATCAGTGCCCATCAATGCTGCCTATCAGCGTCTATCAGTGACACCTATCAGTGCCCATCAATGCCATCAATGGCGCCTATCGGTGCAGCCTATGAGTGCTGCCTATCAGTGCTTATTAATGCCCATCAGTGCCACATATCAGTGCTCATAAATGCTGCCTATCAGTGCCCATCAATGCCACCTATCCTTGCTCATTAATGCTGCCCTTTAGTGCCAATCAGTGTCGTCTAGCATTGCTCAACAATGCCGCCTATCAGTGCCCATCAGTGCCACCTATCTATTTATTTTATTTTATTATTTATTGCAGTTACGTATATAGCGCCATCAATTTACGCAGCGCTTTACATATACATTGTACATTCACATCAGTCCATACCCTCAAAGAGCTTACAATCCAAGGTCCCTAACTCGCATTCATACATACTAAGGACAATTTAGACAGGATCCAATTAACCTACCAGCATGTCTTTGGAGTGTGGGAGGAAACCGGAGTACCCGGAGGAAACCCACGCAGGCACAGGGAGAACATGCAAACTCCAAGCAGGTAGTGTCATGGTTGGGATTTGAAACAGCGACCCTTCTTATGCCCCGTACACACGGTCGGACTTTGTTCGGACATTCCGACAACAAAATCCTAGGATTTTTTCCGACGGATGTTGGCTCAAACTTGTTTTGCCTACACACGGTCGCACAAAGTTGTCGGAAAATCCGATCGTTCTAAACGCAGTGACGTAAAACATGTACGTCGGGACTATAAACAGGGCAGTGGCCAATAGCTTTCATCTCTTTATTTATTCTGAGCATGCGTGGCACTTTGTCCGTCGGATTTGTGTACACACGATCGGAATTTCCGACAACGGATTTTGTTGTCGGAAAATTTTATCTCCTGCTCTCCAACTTTGTGTGTCGGAAAATCCGATGGAAAATGTCCGATGGAGCCCACACACGGTCGGAATTTCTGACAACACGCTCCGATCGGACATTGTCCATCGGAAAATCCGACCGTGTGTACGGGGCATTAAACTGCGGCAGCTGGTCCGAAACTGGTTAGGCATAAAAAAAAAAATCACTGCTCCCGAAAAAAACGGCCATTTAAAAAAAAAAAATTTGCATTGATACATGTCCCCTGAGTTATGACAATAACTTGCATATAAGCCTTTAAAATGAGCACTTTTGATTATTTATGTTCGCGTCCCATAGATTTTAATGGTGTTCGTGTGTTCTGCCGAATTTTTTGCCTGTTCAGCGTGTTCTGCTGCAAACCGAACAGGAGGGTGTTCCACTCATCCCTAGTCATTACCTGTCAATCTGTATTGGTGGGTGGAATGGAGAAAGATGAGGGAGGGCTATGGCAGGTGATAAGAAGGTTCCCATGTTACAAACAACCATTGGAAATGGTACTATTTGTACTAAAATAAAAAAAATATGCAAACTACATGTGCAAAATGTTACAATGAATTAAAGTGTTTGTTCACCAATGCCAGAAGTCTGCTAAGCAAAATAGGTGAGTTGGAAGCTTTGGTGCACAAAGAGAACTATAAATTAAATTGGTATTGCTGAATCATGGCTTCATTCTTCACATGACTGGGCTATTAATATTCCTGACTGTAAGCTCTAAAAACACAGCCCTCTGATTCCTCTTGTACCAAATTGTAATGTAACTGTAATGTCTGCCTTCATTTTGTTAAGTGCTGAGCAAACTGTTGGCGCTATATAAATCCTATATAATAATAATGACATCACCCAGTGACTCCGCCCCATGCCTATATAAGTCGCTGCACACCGCGCACATGGAATTACAGCCGGAGAGAACATTGAGTCAACATCGGAAGAAGAGAAGAAGGAAGAAGACAACGGAAAAGACCAGGCAACTGCTAGCAAAAGAGCGGGCAAATAAGCAGAGGATAGCGGAGGAGCCCAGCAGAAGACACCGGACAGCGGGAGAAGAGGCTGGAGAGAGTGGAGAAGAGGCCAGAGAGAGTGGAGAAGTTGGAAGAGACCTCCCAAAGTCGGAAGAGACCCCCGGAGCTGCCTAATAAATTACTTTAAAAACCTGTATAGTGTTTTTTTTTTACACTTTTTTCCCTAGGTGAATGGGTAGGGGTACGATGTACCCCATACTCATTCACATAGGGTGGGGGGCAGGATCTGGGGGACCCCTTATTAAAGTAGGCTCCCAGATTCCGATAAGCCCCCCGCCCGCAGACCCAGAAACCAACGGACAGGGTTGTCGGGAAGAGGCCCTTGTCCCCATCAACATGGGGACAAGGTGCTTTGGGGTGGGGAGCACAGGGCCCCCCTTCCCCAAAGCACCAACCCCCCATGTTGAGGGCAGGTGGCTTGGTATGTTCCAGGAGAGGGGGGCACTCGCTCACCCCCCCTTTCCTGACCTGCCGGACTACGTGCTCGGATAGGGGTCTGGTATGGATCTTGGGGGACCCCCACGCCATTTTTTTGGTGTGGGGTTCCCCTTAATATCCATACCAGATCGAAGGGCCTGGTATCGTCTTAGGGGGAACCTCATGCAAATTTTTTTTAAAATTTTCGCATTCCCCCCTCAAGATTCTCAGCACATAAGTCGCACCGCAAGTCAGATCCTCTTGATCCAACTTCTGGTGCGACCGATATTCAAATCAATGGGCTACCATAAGGAACCATTCATTTTGAATAGAGACAGAAATGCTGGACGAGGCTTAACACAGCATTAAGCCTTGTTAAATCGCGTTTAACACCTTTTGTTGGCGTCTGACGTTACAGCTCTAGCGCTGGACCCTCAGAACACACTGAGCCTGGGTTTTTTTTGCAGCTTCAAAACGGCTATGCCATTTACAGCTCAAAAATGCCATGGTGGGGATGAGGCTGCAGGCTAACATGGAGAGGCGTTTTTAAGCTGCAAAAAACATTTAAAAAAAGCGGTTGTAAAAACGTCTGTGGGCATGAGGCCTAAGAGAGCAAATTTTCCAAGGATGAGGGCTGCTCTCCAAGTCTTAGACTGGGAGAGAATATTGGCACAGATGAACAGAAATGGGAATTCTTCAAAAAGACTGTATGTGAACACACTGCAAAATATTTTCCATAAGTTTAAAAGGCTAAAAATAAAACCTAGTACCTAAGGTAAAAAAGCTATAAATAATAAGAAAAGAGCTTTTAAAAAATATAAAAATGAAGGAACACTATCACTGTTTAAATGTTACAAAGAATATAGCAGAATATGTAAAAAGGAAATGGGTGGTGCCTTTATTTAAGTTATACTGCGGCAGGTTTGCTCCCCTGGGCAAATCACAGTAGTGTACGTTGGCCGCTTTAAGACCACTAGGCTGTGCGACGACGGAGCCGATGCGCATGCCCGGAGGCTGCGATGTCCGCCGGGCACCCGCAATCGCTTCTGAGAGAGACAGAACAGAGATGTAAACAGACAGATCTTGATTCTGTCAGGAGAGAGGAGACAGATCTGCTGTGCATTCTAAGTATGAACAGCGATCAGTCTCCTCCTCCAGAAAGTCCCATCCCCCCACAGTTAGAATCACTCCCTAGGACACACATATAACCCATTGATCGCCCCCTAGTGTTAACACATTCCCTGCCAATGACATTTATACAGTAATCAGTGGCTATTTTTAGCTCTGATTGCTGTATAAATCTCAATGGTCCCAAAAAATTGTCAAAAGTGTCCGATTTGTCCGCCGCCATTACTAGTAAAAAAAAAAAATTATAATAAAAATGCCATAAATATAGCCCCTATTTTGTAGACGCTATAACTTTTGCGCAAACCAATCAATATATGCTTATTGCAAATTTTTTTTACCAAAAATATGTAGAAGCATACATATCAGCCTAAACTGAGGAAGAAATATGTTTTTTTATATTGTTTTGGGGGATATTTATTTTAGCAAAAAGTAAAAAATATTGCTTTTTTTTTCAAAATTGTTGCACTTTTTTGTTTATAGCGCAAAAAATAAAAACCGCAGAGGGGATCAAATACCAACAAAAGAAAGCTCTATCTGCGGAAAAAAAAAAGACAGAAATTTTGTTTGGGTACAGCGTCGCATGACCGCGCAATTGTAAGTTAAAGTGGCGCAGTGCTGTATTGCAAAAAATGGCCTGGACATTAAGAAGGCAAATCCTTCCGGGGGTTAAGTGGTTAAAAAGTGTTTAACGTAAAGTTACCGTCAGACGAAGAGACGCCGTCACACAGCGGGAGCCTCCCTCCATGCCACAGCATGGATGCGGAGCGGCCCGGAGAAGAAAATGAAGAAGAGAAGAAGAGAAGAAGGAAGAAGGAAGAAGAGATGAAGAAGAAGATGAAGAGAAGAGCGGGAGCCTCCCCCCCATCCCATGGGTGCGGAGCGGCCCGAGGAGAAGAAGATAGAAGACGCCGCAGAGGAGATGCTGGACGAGAATGCCGGAGGAAGAACCAGAAGAGCCAGAAGAACCAGAAGAAGATGAAGGAAGATAGAAGAAGCATTTAAATAAAGGAATTGTCAAAAACTGTCTCTTGTCATTTTTAACATTTTTGACAGTTTTTTAGTGAAATGGTAGGGGTAAGTACCCCCTTACCATTTCACACAGGGGGGGGGCGGGATCTGGGGGTCCCCTTGTTAAAGGGGGCTTCCAGATTCCGATAAGCCCCCCGCCCGAAGACCCCCACAACCACCGGCCAGGGTTGTGGGGATGAGGCCCTTGTCCTCATCAACATGGGGACAAGGTGTTTTGGGGGGCTACTACAAAGCACCCTCCCAATGTTGAGGGCATGTGGCCTGGTACAGTTCAGGAGGGGGGGGCGCACTATCGTCCCCCCCTCTTTTCCTGCGGCCTGCCAGGTTGCGTGCTCGGATAAGGGTCTGGTATGGATTTCTGGGGGGACCCCACGCCGTTTTTGTTTTTTTTTGGTGCGGGGTTCCCCTTAAAATCCATACCAGACCTGAAGGGCCTGGTATGGAATTTAGGGGGACCCCCACGTCATTTGTTTTTTTTAATTTTGGTTCGGGGTTGCCCTGTGGGGAATTCCCATGCCGTTTTTATCAATGAACTTCTATGTGTATTGTCGGCAATGCAATAGCCGCGGGTAGTTTTAAATGTGTTTTTTCCTTCAAAATGTCATTTTCCTGTCAGACTGTTCTAAACACAGGAAACATGCGCCCCTTTACAGGCATACTATAGACACCCCCCAGCTACGAAATTTAAAGGGATATTACACTTTTATTGTTTGACTTTAAGCATTATTAAAATCATTGCTCCTGAAAAAACGGCCGTTTTTAAAACTTTTTTCTGCATTGATCCATGTCCCCTGGGGCAGGACCCAGGTCCCCAAACACTTTTTATGACAATAACTTGCATATAAGCCTTTAAAATTAGCACTTTTGATTATTCATGTTCGTGTCCCATAGACTTTAACGGTGTTCGCGTGTTCGAACAAACTTTTTTCCTGTTCGCATGTTCTGGTGCGAACCGAACAGGGGGGTGTTCGGCTCATCCCTAGTGAGGAGTGAAATCAACAATTTACGCCCTTAGAAATCCTGAAGGCGGTGCTTGGTTTCGGGGCCCCGTACGCGACTAGGCTACCAATAAGTCCCACACATGTGGTATCCCCATACTCAGGAGAAGCAGCAGAATGTATTGTGGGGTGTAATTCCACATATGCCCATGGCATGTTTGAGCAATTGATCATTAAGTGACAACTTTGTGCAAAAAAAAAAGTTTGTCATTTTCCCGCAACTTGTATCAAAATATAAAATATTCCATAGACTCAACATGCCTCTCAGCAAATAGCTGGGGGTGTCTACTTTCCAAAATGGGGTAATTTGGGGGGGTTTTGTGCCATCTTGGCATTTTATGGCCTTCAAAACTGTGATAGGTAGTGAGGAGTAATGTTCTAAACAGGGGAATTGGCGCTGTCCGGCTATATGCACATAAAAGGATACATAAATATATATTTTTTAAAATAAATAAAATAAGAATGCTTGTAAAAGAGGTGGTGCGTGTAAACAATGCGTAACAGGGGCTAGGGTGTATCAAATACAAACAATACCCCTAGCAGATAATACAATAAGGTGCAACGTGCTCCTAAAAATGAAGAATGTGCCTTAATCTCAATTTATCAAATATCCATGTGTGTATAAAGAAATGTGCCCACAAATGCAAGGTGTATAAAATGCAAACAATATCCCTGGCAGATGATGCAGTAAAGTGCGACGTGCTCCTAAACAAATATGTAAATGTGCCTTAACCTCAATATATCAAGTTCCATGTGTGTATAAAGAAATGTGCCCACAAGTGAACAAACAATTATGGCAATCAAGACAGTATTTTGCAAATCAAGCAAACAATTGTAGCATTGAAAATGGAAAAAATATAAATAGAAGAAATCCCCAACAGGTGTGTATAAAAATCAGGAATTTAAAAAATTTGTGTATATAAAAAAGTGTGTGAAGTCCCAAAAATGTGTTCTTTTGGTGAAAAAACGTGATCTCAGCTTTAACTGATATGGTCCCCGTCCTACACTGCACCCCCACTCGTGCTTGCACTCACCGGACTACCTCACCCCTGCAGGGGTAAAAGGCATGTGTGGAAAAATCCTGCGATGGCGAATCCAGGAAGCGTTCCTCCGTCTTGGGGGTGTTTTATCCTTAGTAATATCCCCAATAACGAACATCCATATAAAGTGAGGAAAAAGGAAACTTCATAGCGTAAATCCACAAAAATTTGATTTTATTGATAAAAGTCCATGACAATCGTGGTAAAAATTAAATTAAAACCAGTGTAAAAAACCATATAAAAAGCACCGGAGCTAACAATGCTCCAGAAGCCGGCCCTCAGCTGTTGAGCAACGTGGTGTGGCGTGCGTTCCACCGCCCACAGCTGGAAACCGGAACAAACACAAAGAGGTACTGACGTGTGCGTATCACGAGGCCACACCTTACGCGTTTCGTCATCAAGACGTCATCAGATGACGTCTTGATGACGAAACGCGTGTACCCTAGTTTGTAGACGCTATAACTTTTGCACAAACAAATAAATATACGCTTATTGACATTTTTTTTACCAAAGACAAGTGGCCGAATACATTTTGGCCTAAATGTATGACTAAAATTGAGTTTATTGGATTTTTTTTATAACAAAAAGTAGAAAATATCTTTTTTTTTCAAAATTGTCGGTCTTTTTCCATTTATAGCGCAAAAAAAACCGCAGAGGCGATCAAATAGCATCAAAAGAAAGCTCTATTTATGGGAAGAAAAGGACGCAAATTTCGTTTGGGTACCATATTGCATGACCGCGCAATTAAAGCAGTTAAGCGACGTAGTGCCAAATTGTAAAAAGTGCTCTGTTCAGGAAGGGGGTAAATCCTTCCGGGGCTGAAGTGGTTAAATACCTGGGTGAAGTGGTGTGTGAAGAAAATAACGTCCTCCTCCTCTCAGGCTGGCTCTCTATTGAACCACCACCAGAGTGCTTAAATACCCTCCCCCTCTCCAAATTTGGCACCAAAAAACGGCGCCTAAAACTAGGGAAAGGGCGGACGCTGCAGGGGCATCTACCCATAGGCAGTAAAACCGGAAGTAACATATTTGGGCTTTGTCCATATAAATGGTTGTAGTTATCTTTCCATCTGATCCGGTTACACCTTTTTCTTTTTCTAATGGATTTATATTTTTTCCTATGCCCTTTTGGCCTCTATGGATATTTACTTTACAGTCCTTAGAGGTGATGTTTCATCACTTCCGGTGCACCACCTAGTGTCACTGCCGGTGTGCCTTGCACCATTGACTGTGCTGACCTGATTGATGTATTTCCCTTCCTGACTCAGCTAGAAGTGTTACTTCCGGTTTTACTGCCTATGGGTAGACGCCCCTGCAGCGTCCACCCCTCCCCTAGTTTTTGGCGCCAAATTTGGAGAGGGAGAGGGTATTTAAGCACTCTGGTGTTGGTTCAATAGAGAGCCAGCCTGAGAGGAGGAAGACGTTATTTTCTTCACACATCACTTCACCCAGGTATTTAATGCTATTTTGAGGAAATCAATAGTTAGTTGGCTAACTATTAAGAGGCATTTTCTGGTCCAGATTTTTTTGATTGATTTCAATTCATTTGTTTTTTTAGGTTCTTTGTTGTCCTTTAAAAATCAAAAATTACAACAAAAAAAATTCCTTTATCCCTTCCTCCATCCTCATTCTAGGTCCTCTTCCATCAGTTGAAAACGCGATCTTATTTACTCTCTATGGTCATCAGATGATCTTTTGGCTGGGTTCGCTTCTTGATTTAATTGGTTTAAACACTAGTGTTTATATTCAATTTATTATTCAATTTTTTGAAAGATCTATACACAGGTAAATATATCCCTTTTGGCTGAAATGTTGCATTGGCAGATTCGATATGTGGTATTATTTTTGATTTGTATTCTGATTGATTTTTTGACTGTGCTACATATTGTTATTGTTTATTGTGTAATTCTTATATTTCTCTTTTTAGTGCCTGATAAATATTATTCTCCTGAAGAAGCCACGGCATGTGGTGAAACATGTTGAGAAACAAATCCTTTGGTTACACTATCAAAGATTGTATTGTTACATTGAATGTAAACTCTTTTTTATAGACATGTTTTTATCATTTCTTTCTAAAATTGCCGCTGTCATTTTACTGTGGCAGGTCGGCATGATCCCGCGAGCCGTCGTAGCTATATGTCGGCTTGTGGGATCGGGATAGCAGACGCGCGCACGCGCCCGCGGCACTGCGGTGGTGCCGATGCTCGTGGCCGACGGTTGTGATGACCGCGATGATCACAGGCACGAGAGGCAGAACACGGAAGTGTGTGTGTAATAGGGTTGCCACATCATCCCTTTAAACCAGGACACATCAATTACACAGCTTCTGAGGCTTATTTAATGCAGATAAGGCACCAAGTGAGTTTAATTACAACCTTAATCAACCACAGAACCTGTGTAATTAATGTGTGTCCTGGATTAAAGGGATGATGTGCATAGTTGCCAACAGTCCAGATTTTCCCAGGACAATCCAGATTTTGGGACCCTTGTCCCGATCGGAGGCTGTCCCGATTCGGCATTTTGCCCAGGGAAATCGGGAATGTTTGATTTTTCATTTTTTAAACATCTGGCTTCAGCAAAATGGCCGCCGGCACCGCCGCTAGATCGTTCCCCCTTGTGTTCAGTGGAGAGAGGAAGGGGGCTCAATCCGTGCAGTCAATTAATCGGCTTCTCCTCTCACAATACTGAAGCCAGGGTTAGCTGCACGGATCGGCCCCTCCCCTCTCCGTTGAACACACGGCGCCGGCCGCTCATGGCATGTTCTTCTGCTCTTCTTGTCTCTGCAGCAATTTAACTTTAATGTACAGGAAGGGGGTTAAGTATATACAGAAGGAGGGGGGTTAAGTATATACAGGAGGGGGGTTAGCTATATACAGGAGGAGGGGGGTTAACTATGTACAGGAGGGGGGTTAACTATATACAGGAGGGGGTTAACTATATACAGGAGGGGGTTAACTATTTACAGGAGGGGGGGTTAACTATATACTGGAGGGGGGAGGGTTAACTATGTACAGGAGGGGGGTTAACTATATACAGGAGGGGGGTTAACTATATACAGGAGCAGGGTTAACTATATACAGGAGGGGGGAGGGTTAACAATGTACAGGAGGGGGGTTAACTAAATACAGGAGGGAGGGTTAACTATGTACAGGAGGGGGGTTAACTATATACAGGAGGAGTTAACTATATACAGGAGGGAGGTTAACTATATACAGGAAGGGGGTTAACTATATACAGGAGGGGGAGGGTTAACTATGTACAGGAGGGGGGTTAACTATATACAGGAGGGGGGTAACTATATACAGAAGGGGGTTAACTATATACAGGAGGGGGAGGGTTAACTATGTACAGGAGGGGGGTTAACTATATACAGGAGGGGGGTTAACTATATACAGGAGGGGTGTTAACTATATACAGGGGGAGGGTTAACTATATACAGGGGGGAGGGTTAACTATATACAGAAGGGGGGGTAACTATTTACAGGATGGAGGTTAACTATTTACAGGAGGGGGGTAACTATTTACAGGAGGGGGTTAACAATGTACAGGAGGGGTTACTATGTACAGGGGGGATACTATGTATGGGGGGTAACTATGTACAGGGGGTAACTATGCACAGGGGGTAACTATGTACAGGGGGTTACTAGGGGGGAGGGGAAACTATGTACAGGGGGAGGGGGTAACTATGTACAGGGGGGTTACTATGGGTGTGCCTGGGACACTGATGTAAGGACTGAGGCTGGGAACACTGGTGTAAGGACTGACTCTGCTGGGGGCACCTGATGCAAGGAGGGACTCTGCTGGGGGCACCTGATGCAAGAACAGACTCTGCTGGGGGCACCTAATGCAAGGAGGGACTCTGCTGGGGGCATCTGATGCAAGGACAGACTCTGCTGGGGGCACCTGATGCAAGGAGGGACTCTGCTGGGGGCACCTGATGCAAGGACGGACTCTGCTGGGGGCACCTGATGCAAGAACAGACTCTGCTGGGGGCACCTAATGCAAGGAGGGACTCTGCTGGGGGCACCTGATGCAAGGACAGACTCTGCTGGGGGCACCTGATGCAAGGAGGGACTCTGCTGGGGGCACCTGATGCAAGGACGGACTCTGCTGGGGGCACCTGATGCAAGGACGGACTCTGCTGGGGGCACCTGATGCAAGGACGGACTCTGCTGGGGGCACCTGATGCAAGGACGGACTCTGCTGGGGGCACCTGATGCAAGGACGGACACTGCTGGGGGCACCTGATGCAAGGACGGACTCTGCTGGGGGCACCTGATGCAAGGACTGACTCTGCTGGGGGAACCTAATGCAAGGACGGACTCTGCTGGGGGCACCTGATGCAAGGACGGTCTCTGCTGGGGGCACCTGATGCACGGACAGACTCTGCTGGGGGCACCTGATGCAAGGACGGACTCTGCTGGGGGCACCTAATGCAAGGACGGACTCTGCTGGGGGCACCTGATGCAAAGACGGTCTCTGCTGGGGGCACCTGATGCAAGAATGGACTCTGCTGGGGGCACCTGATGCAAGGACGGGCTCTGCTGGGGACACCTGATGCAAGGACAGGCTCTGCTGGGGACACCTGATGCAAGGACAGACTCTGCTGGGGACACCTGATGCGAGGATGGACTCTGCTAGGGGCACCTGAAGCAAGGACAGACTCTGCTGGGGGCACCTGATGCAAGGAAGGACTCTGCTGGTGGCAGGTGACGTGGCTAGTGACCAGTTTCGCAGGCATCAGTTCAGTTTTCTTTTTTTTGCTATGCAACGCCTTCAATCGCATGCCCCGCCCCCTAATTATTGTACAACTCCGCCTACAGACAAAAAAGTGTCCCACAAATTTTTTTTGCAAAGTTGGCAACTATGGATATGGCAACCCTAGTGTGTAAACACACAAATCCCTGTTCTGCTCTGTGAGGAGAGACAGATTGTGTGTTCCTAATAGCTAGGAACTACGATCTGTAATTTCCTCTAGTTAGTCCCCTCCCCCCTTCAGTTAGAAACACATAGCAGGGAACACAGTTAACCCTTTGATCGCTCCCCTAGTGTTGACCCCTTCCCCTCCAGTGACATTTTTACAATAATCGGCGCATTTTTATAGCACTGATCGCTGTATAAATGCCAATGGTCCCAAAAATGTGTCAAAAGTGTCCGATGTGTCTGCCATAATATCACAGTCCCGATAAAAATTGCAGAGCGCCACCAATACTAGTAACAAAAAAAATAAAAATAAAAATGCTATAAATCTATCCCCTATTTTGTAGACACTATAACTTTTGCGCAAACCAATCATCATACGCTTATTGCGATTTTTTTTTTTTACCAAAAATATGTAGAAGAATACATATCAGCCTAAACTGAGATAAAATTAGCTTTTTTTTAAAAAAAATGGGGATGACTTGCGGGGAGGCGCATGCGCGGAGTCTAGCGCAGCGGACATGTCCTGCTAGAGCTCCGCTCCGTGAAAAGGGAGAACCGCTGTATAAAGGCAGCCCGCCAATGTTTTTCATTTAAAAAACGAGACATTATACTCCTGAGAGGTGAGAGAAAACTTTGAAAACAAAATGGTACTAGGGGGAACCTGGAATAAGTATAAAAATGCCCCCAGCGGAGGCACACAGGCTAAGACTGCAGTGAAATTGGCGCCAGTCCCCTCAGTCTCCTCAGCCTCAGGCATAATCACCTCAGAGCGCAGGAGAAAGACAAAGCTGTCACAGCAAATCTCCTCAGATGAATCTGACACAGAATTATTTCTGTCACAGAAATCTTCACAAGAACCAACAGCAACTCCAAACCTTATTAAACAATTTGAGAAAATGCTACACAAAGCATTAAAGATTACCCCAGAACAAATAACCAATAATCTTACTAAAGAAATCAGAGAATTGGGAAACCGTACAGCAGCGCTGGAAATTAAAACTGAAGAATTAGAAAACACAACACAGGAATTCATGACTGAAATAGATCTTCTTAAAGAAGAAAATATAATCTTACAAAACAAATTGGAAGATTATGAGAATCGCGCAAGAAGGTCAAATTTGCGTTTCAGAGGCATTCCTGAATCGATCGTTGACCTATCTTCTACAATAACAGCTTTATGCCAAGAATTACAACCAGGAATACCGTTCGAAAGGTTGGAAATGGATAGGGTACACAGAGCCCTCATGCCTAAAAAAACAGATGGACCCCCTTGCGACATCATAGCAAAGTTCCATTTTTATCGAACGAAAGAACAACTTTTATTTGCGGCCAGAGAGAAAAAAAACGTAACCTTCCAAGGTCACAATTTTCAGATTTTCGCAGATCTCTCTCAAGTTACCATCTCTAAAAGACGTGCTATGAAAATACATCTGCTGGAACTGCAAAGAAACAATATAACATACCAATGGGGTTTTCCATTCTCCATACGTTTTACCTACCAAGGAAACAGGCATATTTGTAGATCTCCGAACGAACTACAACAAGCTCTACAAGATCTTAAATTGATCGATGGAACATCTGCAATCAATACCTCACGAAGACGAACAGCATCCGCTTCTTCACTACCAAATTCATCCCCTGCTATAGGGAAAAACGGCAACCAGCATGTTCACAAGAGAGGCCGCTATGTATCCCCTTCACAAGACCAAGAAGTAGATCCAATGGACTAAAAGACTATTTTTCCAGGAACATGAATTTAAACATAAAATACAAAATTAGCTAAGAAGATATGTTCTCGATGAATACACAGCATATTGGACGCATTCACAATGCAATTCTTACATGAATTTACATCCCATACTTGTATTCTAATAAATAGAATACAATATGGATAAGGGTAAATCCCAGATTCAAGTAACAATTATATATGCTTAACATAATCATCTGAGAACATTGATCTTTTCAGTTCTATACTTATTCCCAAAACATGAAACAAGGTTTTTTGTTCTCTCTTTTCTTTTTTCCTAAATGGAATGGTTTAAAATAGCTCTCCTTTTTTATTATATGCAGCATTGAGTTCCATACTATTATAATCAAATAAATAAGGAAGCTCAGTCATGACAGGAGAAATATAATTTTATTTCTTTAGATGTATTGTTATATAGATTATATAAACATAGTTTTAAAACGTTTTTTATCCAGAATCTATAGCCCATACTATTATTCTAAAAATGAAATATAAGATGGGTTAGATTAATTCTTTACTCAGATGTCATCTGAGTATGTTGAATATAATCATACGAGAGCACCATTCCTATCAGTTCTATACTTACTTCATATTTTGAAACTAAATAGCTTTTTTTTTTTTTCCCCCTAACCAGATTGGTTAAAATACCTTTTCTTATCTATTAGTTGCAACTTTGAGTTATACACTAATATTATCAAAAGAAGACCTAGTCATGACTGAAATGATACAAATTTACTTCTATAGTTAATACATTTAGGTAAATTACTGAAACAAAGTTTAGTAGTAAGTCTAAACACTAGTCACAAGACATATTCTTTTTTTTATATATTATTTTTTTTCTTTTTCCAGACTAGATAGTTTACTCTTCTTAAATAACAGAGAATTTCAATAATCTTTATTTCATAAGTGTTAAGTTTTTCTTCTAAACATTAGATAATATAGATATGTTTCGTTCCAAGCCTTAAGGGCTACAAGCTTACATCCTAGTGATGTTATTTTTCTTTTTTTTCTTTTTCACAAAGTGGTTCACCTGCTCACGGAAGTTCTGTGTGCCTCACCTAGTCTTCCTCAGATCCCCCCCGCTTAATATGGGGAGACCTGACGAAGGCCTTCGATCCCATATTGTGAGGTTTCACCCCTCACCACGGGCAAATTCTGAACACCTTAATATTTTATTCTTAAGCTTATGTAATGAAATCTTACCTGTTTTCTTCTTCTTCCCTAAACCAGATCACACAGGATTCTTTTTTCTCTTTTCCCTTTTCAAGTCCATATGGGTTGAGCCGAGCGATCTCCAAACTAGAATAATTGGTAGGTGCTGCCTACTGACTCAATTACCATGGCTCCTTTAAACATTTTATCCCTCAATGTGCAGGGACTCAATGTACCACAGAAACGTACTAAAGCATTTAGATCATTCCAAGCAAAAAAGGCACACATTGTGTGTATTCAGGAGAAGCATTTTACAATAAACTCAACACCTAAATTTTTTAGTTCATCCTATCCACAAGTATTTACTGCCTCGGCCAATACCAAAAAATGCAGAACTCTAGTGGCATTCCACCGCTCCACTCCAATCACAGTCCACTCGGAAATTAAAAACCCGGAAAGGACGTTATTTAATCCTGACAGGAAACATTTTAGATACAGAAGTAACTGTGGTCTCTTATTATGCTCCAAATAAACAACCAATTCCATTTTTAACACATCTCTTGCAAGTAGTTAATGCACATAAAATGGGAACAATTATAGTATGTGGTGATTCCAACCAGGTTCTCCTCCCATTTCTGGACAAAACACCATATATACCACCTCAAAACCAATCTAAAGTATCCCTCTCTCAACTTCTTTCGAAACACAGTCTAGTTGATTCATGGAGGGAGAGTAATCCAACAAAAAGAAACACATATTTTTCACACCCCCACCAAACATTCAGTCATATAGATCATATTTTTCTCACCACAGGGATGATACCAGAAATTCTATCATCAAACATAATCCCCATCCCATGGTCTGATCACAACGCAGTCCTAACCACCATTGCATCCACTATACCTAAAACTCAAGATAAAACATGGTATCTACCAGAAATATTACTTAAACAACCTTTATATAGAAACAAAATTGAACATGCATTGAAAGAGTATTTCATACTCAACAAAAGCCCAGAAATTTCTCCAATAACACTTTGGGAAGCTCATAAACCGGTGTTGAGAGGGATATTTCAGCAACAGATTGGTATACTCAAAAGAGAACGTAGAAATCTTGCACGAAAATTAGAAACACAATTTAATTCCCACTTCTTAGCCTTCCAAAACAATCCTAACCCAATTACTAAAAGTGAATTAGAGAAGGCACGCCTGGAATATGATCTTTTTCTAACAGAATCAACTGATAAAATATTATGTCGTTCCAGGCATGCCTTTTATATGAAATCTAATAAACCAGGCACATACTTGGCACGTGCACTCAAAACAATTAATAAATCTTTTAAACCAATTAAGCTGAAGATATCTAAAAATATATACACTAGTAATCCCCTTAAAATTGTCCATAAATTTCGTTCCCACTTAAAAACACTATACACGGAATCAAATTAATTTAATTTAAACAAAGCAGATTCCTTTTTCTCAAAAATTAATTTACCTGAATTATCTGATTCACAAAAAGCGCAATTAGAGGAACCTATCAAGGCAGAAGATGTAGCAAAAATCATCAAAGAATTAAAAATTAATAAAAGACCAGGACCTGATGGTTATTCAGCATTATATTATTGTACCTTTTCAGACTCTATTTCCCCCATATTAGCAGAAACATTTAATGCATTACTTGAAAATAATTCATTTAGACAGGAATCCCTAACGGCGATCATATGCATGATTCCTAAGCATCGTGCAGATGATACATCCTGTACTAACTACCGACCTATCTCGATGCTTAATATAGACATCAAAATTCTTGCAAAAATTTTAGCGTCCCATCTTGGTGGTTTCATTGGCACTCTTATAAATCGTGATAAGGTTGGCTTTATGCCAACTCGCCAAGCAGGCGATAATGTACGACGAGCGGTTATTTTAGCACAAATTGCCAAAACCCGACGTATTCCCTCCTGTTTTCTTTCACTTGATATTCAAAAAGCCTTTGATTCCATATCTTGGCCATACTTGCATTATATGTTACAAAAATGGGGTTTTGGCCCGAATTTTATAAACTGGATCAAAGCTTTATATAATAAACCTAAAGCATACGTTAAATATGCAGGGTATAAATCTGAGGCCTTTAACATTGAGAGAGGCACTAGACAGGGGTGTCCGCTTTCACCCCTGTTGTTTGCCCTGCTCATAGAGCCTCTTGCCCAACGAATTAGATCAGAACCAACCATAACTGGAATTGAGATAGGAGGATTTCATCACAAACTCTGTCTATTTGCGGATGACATCCTCTTGTTTCTTTCATCACCGCAAATATCAGGCCCCAATTTGATGCCAATACTTGATGACTTTGCTGCCTTTTCGGGTCTTTTCATTAATTCTAAAAAATGTATAGCATTAAACATATCCCTCTCAACCTTGTAATTAAATTCAGTTAAAAACGGTCTCCCATTTACTTGGGCAGATAAATCTATCCCATATCTAGGAATACATCTCACTGCATCCTATTTGGATCTTTTTTCAGCTAACTACCCTCCAATGGTTAAAAATATAACAAATATGCTGAAATCCTGGAATCACCTCCCTCTGTCATGGTTCGGAAAAATTAATACAATAAAAATGACAATCTTACCCAAATTATTATATTTATTCAGAGTCTTACCTATCCCAATTCCTGCCTATTACTTAAGAATTATACAAAGAAAAGCAAACTCATTTATTTGGGGCTCCTCTAGACCTCGTACGAAACTACATACATTATATCTCCCTAAGTTGAATGGTGGTCTAGGGTGTCCCAATTTTGCCTCTTACTATAGAGCGGCTCATATAGCAACATTAACTAAATACCATACACAACACGAATCCCCTCTTTGGGTGTCAATTGAAGCAGCTGACTGTGATCCCTTATCAATCGCAAATCTGCTCTGGCTTTCACCAAGAGATCGTAGAGGGTTAGGTAACCCAATTACCAAACATTTTGTCTCCATGTGGGACAAATACAAACTCAGAAATCAATTACAATCTTTGCATAACCCTCTATTATCTTTCTATAAAAACCCTGCATTCTACCCAGCATGGGTCTCACCTACATCCTTTAAAGCGTGGATTACTCATGATGTACTAAACATGCACAAATTTGTAAATTCCTCATCCTTTATTCCCTTCCCAACCCTCTGCGATAAATATGGATTACCTCAATCGGAGTTATTTAGATATCTTCAGATTAAAAATTTCTTTATGCCTCTCTTAACCACAAACTCTCCACTGACTCAATTCACTGAATTTGAAAAATTTTGTAAAAATAATCCTCACGCTAAAGGCATGATTTCGGTCCTTTATGCTCAATTAGTAAACCAACCTGAAACGGAGAAACCATCGTATGTACAGAAATGGGAGGGAGATTTAGAACGAACACTGGAAACAACAGAATGAAATCAAATTTGGTTAACAACCAAACAGCTTCCCCAAACATACTAGCAATAGAGGCTAATTATAAAGTTTTAATACGATGGTACCTTGTACCGGTTAGAATAGCGAAATATGTGCATAATTACTCGACAGATTGTTATCGTGGATGCTCGGACCCAGGTACTCACTTTCATATTTGGTGGTCATGCCCCAAAGCACAAATTTTTTGGAAGGCTATCTTTACTATTGCATCTAAAATGTTAGGAATATCCATCACCCCTGATCCTGCAATGGCTCTCATTAACCGAAAACCAGAATTTTTAACACATAACCAATTTAAATTACTTATCCAACTATTTACAGTGGCGAAACAAACACTGGCAAGAGCCTGGAGATCTCCTTCATTGATAGTGGAAGAGGTAGTAAATCGAATAAACGTCACCATGACTCAAGCTAAAATGGTAGCCTTTTAAAATGACTCGTTTGTCAAATTTGAGAAAATATGGCAACCATGGATTAGCAATTATTTGCCTTCAACTTTTAACAAAGACGTTTTACTACCATGGTAGCTGACTCAGTGAACCAATGCATTATATAGTCTTTAGTAACTGTGATGGACCTTGCCTCGACTCAACCCTACGGACTCCTCTTTCTATTCTTTCTAGTACTTCCTCTTTCTATCTCTCCTTTCTTCTCTACTTATTCTTTTTTTTGTTTTATTTGGAAGCTCATACTAACCATAGAACACAATTCCTCTTACAACCAACACCATTTGTATGTATTATTTATACCATAAGAACTTACAATTCAATATACAATCTACATTGTTTAAATATGTATTTCTGAGCTTCATTCCCTTTATTGTATAACTTGTACTCACTGTAATGTCAAGTACCTCATTGTATGTACAATAAAATCTTTTGACAAGGAAAAAAAATGGGGATATTTATTATAGCAAAAAGTACAAAATATTATGTTTTTTTTCAAAATTTTGCTGTTTTCTTGTTTATAGCGCAAAAAATAAAAACCACAGAGGCGATCAAATACCACCAAAAGAAAGCTCTATTTGTGGGAAAAAAAGGCGTCAAGTTTGTTTGGGTGCAGCGTCGCACGACCGCGCAGTTGTCAGTTAAAGTGATGCAGTGCCAAATCGCAAAAAATGGCCTGGTCATTCTGCAGCCAAATCTTCCAGGGCTGAAGTGGTTAAAATGATACCTGGGACTTGAGTTGTTGAAAAAAAAATTACTGAATGGGTAGCAGCAGGTGGAGTGGGAAACTTTTCCTGAAGTTTAGCATTAAACAACAAGCTGTATCACAATTTAAAAAATACACACTTATGAATTTTAATCTCTCTTTAACTCTCAGTGTGCAAGGTTAGGGATGAGTGAACGGTTCGGCCTGAGCATAAGTTCGGGCCGAACTTTGGTTGTTCAGACGTTCGGCGAACAACGAACATTATGCGGTGTTCACAGCAAATTCGAAAGCCAAGGAACCCCATTAAAGTCTATGGGACACTAACATGAAAAACCAAAAGTGCTAATTTTAAAGGCTTATATGCAAGTTATTCTCATAAAAAGTGTTTGGGGACCTGGGTCCTGCCCCAGAGGGTGATGTATCAATGCAAAAAAAGTTTTAAAAACATCAGTTTTTTCGAGAGCAGTGATTTTAATAATACTTAAAGTGAAACAATAAAAATGAAATATTCCTTTAACCAGTTACCAACCGGCCCATAGCCTAATGACGGCTGCAGGGCGGTTGGATAACTCTGGGAGGGCGTACAGTAACGTCCTCCCAGAATCCTGCTCTCGCCGCGCTCCCTGGGCGCACACCCGAGAACATCTGTGACCGCCGGGTCCTCTGGACCTGGCGCATCACAGATCACGGTAAACGGCCACTGATGGCGGCCATTTACCATGTGATCGCTCCGTCAAATGATGAAGCAATCACATGTAAACAAACCTGCGTCATGGCGCCGGTTCCTCTATCCCCTCTGTGTACCGATCGGTACAGAGGGGGAGGGATCGGATGGCAGCAGCGCTGTGGGCTGGATGTGTAGTGCCCACAGCGCTGCTCTGTGACAATTACAGTCACACCCAGCCATCCATCCATGCTCAGCCATCCCTTCATGCTCTGCAATACCCTGCACTACTCTGCAATACCCTGCACTACTCTGCAATGCTCTGCAATACCCTGCACTACTCTGCAATGCTCTGCAATACTCTGCAATATTCTGCAATGCTCTGCAATACCCTGCAATACTCTGCAATACCCCACAATATTCTGCAATACCCCACAATACCCTGCAATACCCTGCAATACTCTGCAGTACCCTGCAATACTCTGCAATACCCTGCAATACCCTGCAATACTCTGCAATACACAGCAATACATTGCAATACTCTGGAATACCCTGCAAAACTCTGGAATACCCCGCAATACTCTGCAATACCTCGCAATACTCTGCAATACCTTGCAATACTCTGCAATACCCTGCAATACATTGCAATACTCTGCAATACCCCGCAATACTCTGCAATACCCTGCAATACTCTGCAATACCCTGCAATACTCTGCAATACTCTGCAATACCCCGCAATACTCTGCAATACCCTGCAATACTCTGCAATACCCTGCAATACATTGCAATACTCTGCAATACTCCGCAATACCCCGCAATACCCCGCAATACTCTGCAATACCCTGCAATACTCTGCAATACCCTGCAATACATTGCAATACTCTGCAATACTCTGCAATACTCTGCAATACTCCGCAATACCCTGCAATACTCTGCAATACTCTGCAATACTCTGCAATACTCTGCAATACTCTGCAATACCCCGAAATACTCTGCAATACTCTGCAATACCCCGCAATACCCTGCAATACCCCACAATACCCCGCAATACCCTGCAATATCCTGCAATACCCCGCAATACTCTGCAATACCCTGCAATACTCTGTAATACCCCGCAATACCCTGAAATACCCTGCCATACTCTGCCATACCCAGCCATACTCTGCAATACCCAGCCATACTCTGCAATACTCAGTGATACCCAGCCATACTCTGCCATACCCAGCCATACCCAGTCATACTCGGCGATACCCTGCAATACCCTGCCATACTCAGCCATACCCAGCCCTTCTCAGCCATACTCGGCCATACTCAGCCATACCCAGCCATGCTCAGCCATACTCTGCCATACTTGGCTGTACTCGGCCTCTGCAGGTGGCCAGGCTGTGGAAGTCTCACACATGTGGTATTGCCGTACTCAGGAGGAGTAGGAGAATCTATTTTGGGGTGTCATTTTTGGTATGTACATGCTATGTGTTAGAAATATTGTATAAATGGACAATTTTGTGTTAAAAAAAGCGTTTTAACCACTTCCCTCCCGCCGGCCGTCATATGATGTCCTTGAATTTGTGCGGGGATATCTGAATGATGCCAGCAGCTACAGGCATCATTCAGATATCAGCTTTTTCAGCCAGTGATTCCCTACACCATAACAATGATCATAGCGGCTGTTCCACTGCTTGATCATTCTTACGGGATTCGAGAGGGCACGTCCCCCCTCCCGCCGCCTTCCGGTGCTTCTACTGACTCATCGCTACAATCGAAGCCAGGATTGTTTTTTTTTTTATTTCAGGCTTCCCAGTCTAGTGGTGAGATGTGGGGTCTTATTGACCCCATATCTCACTGTAAAGAGGACCTGTCATGCCATATTCCTATTACAAGATATGTTTACATTCCTTGTAATAGGAATAAAAGTGATCAAAAACATATTTTTTTTGGAAAAAGGTGTCAAACTAAAATAAATAAAGTCAAATGAACAATAATTTTTTTTTTTTTAAGCGCCCCTGTCCCCGTGTGCTTGCATGCAGAAGCGAATGCATACGTAAGTCCCACCCACATATGAAAACGGTGTTCAGACCACACATGTGAGGTATCGCTGCGAACATTAGAGCGAGAGCAATAATTTTGGCCCTAGACGTCCTCTGTAACTCAAAACATGTAACCAGTAAAAAATTTTAAAGAGTCACCTATGGGGATTTTTAAGTAGCGAAGTTTGGCGCCATTCCATGAGTATGTACAATTTTGAAGGGTGACATGTTAGGTATCTATTCCCTTGGCGTAACTGCATCTTTCACATTTTGCAAAAACATTGGCCTAACTTTACTGTTTTTTTTTTTTTTAAAGCACAAAACTGTTTTTTTTCCAAAAAAAACGCGTTTGGAAAATTGCTGCGCAAATACTGTATGAGATAAAAAGTTGCAACGACTGCCACTGTATTCTCTAGGGTCTTTGCTAAAGAAAACATATATAATGTGTTGGGTTTTATGTAATTTTATAGCAAATAAATGATGATTTTTACATGTAGGAGAGAAATGTCAGAATTGGCCTGGGTGCTCCAGAATGCCTGAAGGTGCTCCGTGCATGTTGGGCCTCTGTATGTGGCCACGGTGTGAAAAAGTCTCACACATGTGGTATTGCCATATTCGGGAGTAATAGCAGAATGTGTGTTTGGGGTGTAATTTGTGGTATGCATATGCTGTGTGTCAGAAATAACCTGCTAATATGACAATTTTGTGAAAAAAAAAAGAAAAAAAAAATCTTGATTTTGCAAAGAATTGTGGGAAAAAATGACAACTTAAAAAAACTCACCATGCATCTTTCTAAATACCTTGGAATGTCTTCTTTCCAAAAAGGGGTCATTTGGGGGGTATTTGTACTTTTCTGGCATGTTAGGGTCTCAAGAAATTAGCTAGGCCGCCAGTACTTCAGGTGTGATCAATTTTCAGATATTGGCACCATAGCTTTTGGACTCTATAACTTTCACAAAGACCAAATAATATACATCAATTTGTACTTATTTTTACCAAAGATATGTAGCAGTATACATTTTGGCCAAAATTTATGAAGAAAAATGACTAATTTGCTAAATTTTATAACAGAAACAAAGAAAAATTCATTTTTTTACCGAATTTTCAGTCTTTTTTCTTTTATAGCGCAAAAAATTAAAAAAAAAACAACGGTGATTAAATACCACCAAAAGAAAGCTCTATTTGTGTGAAAAATCTGACAAAAATTTCATATGGGTACAGTGTTGCATGACTGAGTAATTGTCATTCAAAATGTGAGAGCACCGAAAGCTGAAAATTGATCTGGTTAGGAAGGGGGTTTAAGTGCCCAGTGGTCAAGTGGTTAAATATCATGAATGGGGGGTGTCTATAGTATGCCTGTAAAGTGGTGCAGTTTTCCTCATATCCCCAGGTGCTACTGTGATTCCCCAGTCACATCTAAATTTCAGTCTCTCCTTCACGATTCCCAACATGCTAATAAAACACCCCTCAACTATCGACACCCTATGAAAGTCGTATCCTGGAACGTTAAAGGGCTTCATTCGCCCAACAAGCATATGGCGATCCTTCGCCACCTGAAATGTTTAAAAGCAGACATAGCACTATTACAAAAAAACCCACCTTAAGACAGAGGATTTTAATTGCATGTGCAAACTTTCGGTGGGACAGATATTTGGGTCACCAGCAGTGAAGGGTAAAGCAGGGGTCCTCCTGTTGATCAACAAAAACCTTTCCTGTGAAGCGGTTTCTGTCCAGGAAGATAGTGAGGGCTAGATCCTCACAGTTAGACTTAAACAGCCTACCCGTGAATGGGTAACAGCCAATGTCTATGCCCCAAATTCACGTTCTTTTTCTTTCAAAACTTGACCTCCAGTCTAGCTCCGCACCTCCATCTTCCCCTGCTAGTAGCAGGGGACTTCAGTTCAGTTTTTGACAATCGGGAAGATAGATCAGCAGGTCCTCGCCAACTGACTCTGAACACCCTGCATGCTCCCACACTTCTATTCCACTTTGCAGATAGTCTACAGCTAGTATATCTTTGGAGACTAACACACCCGAGTGAAAAGAGTACATCTTCTTCTCCCCACCTCACATCTCGTTGTCCAGGATTGACTATTCATTCCTAAACTCTCTCCTTCTTGCACATGCCACAGATCCATGTATACATGACATAGCCATTTCAGACCTTGGACCAATATCTGTAAACTTATTAGGACTAGCTACACAAGAATCCATCAGGATTTGGTGTTTCCCATCTTACCTGGCACACGACAAAGAGCTGCAATAGATCATCAATGACACATGGGCGGATTACTCCGCTACCAATTCTGAGCTCTATGATAACACAAATCTCTTTTGGGAAAGCGGTTCTGTGGGGAAGGATAATTTCCTATGCCTCTGCCTACAAAAAAAAGGTCTCCAGAGAATATGGTGAAGCGAGCATAGCTTTACGCCAAGCTCAGGCAAAACTAGCACAAGATAATTCACCTATTCATAGGGATTTAAGGCGAACCGACAAAGACCGCTTTGACCAGTGGGCAGAGACACAGGAAAGAATGCATCAATTACTTCTTGATCTTAGTTACCACAAATATGGCAACAAATCAGGCAAACTCCTGGCCCATTTGTGCAAAGGTCCTCACACATCCACACATATAACCGTTCTTAAAGATCCCTCAGGGAACCTCACCTCCTCTCCTAAAGACATTAACCTCATCCTAGAACAATTCTACCAAGCACTCTATGGCCCTGACCCAATAGACGAGGCTACAGCGTTATCCTTTCTAGACAGAGTCCCACTCCCCACTGTGAATGACACACTCTTGTCTCAGCTTAATGCCCCGATCTCTCTCGTGCAGATTTCCAGTGCAATTAAATCGCTAATCCCAGGCAAGGCTCCAGGCCCCAATGGTTACATGTGAGAGTTCTACAAACTCTCCATAGGCACCATTGCCCCCACTCTGCAGTTGGTCAGAAGATACTAGACGGGAACCACTACATACTCTCAGGCCACCAAGCTCGGATTAAGCTAATACCCAATAAAGGAAAAGACCCTGGTATATTAGAAGTCAGAAAAGTGGGTATATCAGAAGATACTAGAGGGGAACCACTTCATACCCTCAGGCCACCAAGCTCATATTAAGCTAATACCCAAGAAAGGAAATGACCCCATAGACCCAAGCTTTTACCGCCCAATCTCCGTGCTTAATCTGGACTCTAAACTCCTCTCTAAGATAATAGCAAATAGATTAGCCCCTATCCCTTATCCACCCCTCACAAGCAGGCTTTACGCAAGGGAGATCTGCTACGTCAAACATTAGAAAAGTCCAGGCAGTCCTAGAAATGATGAAAGCCAATCCCTCTGAGGAGATTGCCATAGTCACACTCGATGCTGAAAGGGCGTTTGACAATGTCAGTTTCCAATGGTTGAGACTGGATTGTCACAATTTAGTTTCACAGGCCCATTTTTACATCTCATACACACAATGTATTCTGTCCCATCTGCAAATGTGATTACTGTGGGCCTCATCTCCAATAACATACCAAATGGTAAACAAAATATATAGTGCATCAAACAAATGAATACAAATACGTGTATACCAAAAATTGCAAATACCGGTACATAATAATAAAAATATATAAGAAAATATCTAAAAATTGTCCAATGTCTTAATGAAAATGAAAAAAAACAAAAAAAAAAAAATTCATGTTGCAGAAAAGTGGACAAGATAAAACATAAAAAAAGTCCAATTATGATGATAATACAAAAGTAATGTGCCATGAAGTTCCACACTAAAGTGACAAATGAAAAAAAAAAAGGACTGCCGCTTACCAGAAATCGGTGGTCCCTTATTACAGGGGACCACACTGGGCGAGTGGCTGTAACCCCAGCCCGGCATCTCCCTGGCATGTACTGGACTCCTCAGCGTCAGCAGGATTGGTCAGCAGATAGATCAGTACAATGGGCAGTATGTTCACTATTGCAGAGTATCAGGCAATGAAATAAGACTGTAAGGGTCCTTAACCATTCCAGTTGACAGGTGTGGAAAGCTTCAAAGCTTCAATTGAGGGCGGTGTCCCTTCTTTGCTTTGCTCTCACAAGCTTTGCTCTCACAAGCTAATGCCCCCATATGTCCATGTGGGGGCATTAGCTTGTGAGAGCAAAGCAAAGAAGGGACACCGCCCTCAAATGAAGCTTTCCACACCTGTCAGATATGCCCTCAATGACCTACCTTTCAATAAAGGGGGCACTCAATTCAACACAACATCATCCCATGAATGAAGAATAAGCTGAAATTACCCATACCAATTCACTTCAAGGCCAGCCTTTGCATCTACCGTTATGGGATTGCCGACATGTGACTTTTCGGATACCACTCATTAACTCCCAAGCTTGGGCGTCGTTGTCTAGAAGATTTGTAATGTTTCAGGAGGCCACTCTTGACTCTGCCATGGCTTTGTTTTAGGACACATTCTATCTGTATTACTATACTTATGTTCATGTTTTAAGGCCAGGATATCCGAGCACCCTGATACTTCAGGTCTTGTAAACTTGACTAGGGATCACCCCCCATTCCAACCCCCCCATACCCCCTGTCCTCAAAGACAACTCCAGCAGAAGTTTATTCATCCAGTTCTATGTTATGTATAATATAATCACATGTTGATTAGCCTTTGTATTGCTTAATTGAAAAAAATCAAATAATCTTCTTTAAAGAAAAAAAAAAAGCTAAAATAGTATTAAGGAGCAGTAGCAAAGGTGGGATCTAAGTACCCTCCCAGCAGGTGTGGCCAGGTGGATCTGATCACTGGAACCTGATGGCTGCTAGGAGACACCTGCTGGTTGAAATAAAACTGCAGCTTTCTGCCCAGAGCTCCACAGTGCCACCAGCAGGCAAACTCGGTCCTAACATTAACCTTTTATTGCCATTTTAACACGTGTGTAACCTTGCATGTCTGTAGCAATGCCAAACATTCCAGGGTGTGTATAATTTTGATCAGGGCCATTTGGGTGATTTCTGTTATTATGATTTAAAAAGGATCCAAACTGCTATGTGAGAATACATGGCTTCACATTATCACTATCCTTAAATAAGAGAGAGTTTTTTTGGCATGAGCTGTCATATTTTCAATAGGAATTCCAAAATCTCACGATTTCTGCCTGGGTATGCCAACTTTTAAGCACAACTGTATATATATCCAGCATACAGTATATATATTGTAAACATATGTTATTTTTCTATAATTTATGATTTCCTACTAGTGAATTTTGTAGCACAAATTGGTATCCCTAATAAAACTCAATTTTACTTTGACCACTTTCTGCCCAGCCATGCAGATGCTCTTTAGTTTCAGGGGGCGTACCCATATGTCCTCCCAGGGGGCACACCTCATGTGCACCCCCTGGGCTGCGCAGTGAAGCAATCTGTGACTGCTGTATCCACACAGCCAATCACTGATCCTGATATTGGGCTGCTGTGAGCCGTCCTGGTACCTGGTTGCTGTTAGGGATGGGCGAACGGTTCGGCCCGAGCATAAGTTTGGGCCGAACTTTTGTTGTTCAGTCATTCGGCGAACAGCCAAACAAATGGGTCATTCGAATGTTTGTTCGCCCAACCCCGAACCGACCACAATGCACTGCGGCGCTGAACAGTGCATTGCAAGCCCTGATTGGCTGAAGCAATGAAAGCCAATCAGGGCACAGAGCACTGTCAGAGTCATGATTGGACACTGTCATCATGACTTTATCCAATAATGGCTCATTCCCGCCCCACCATATAAAAGTATTCTTTCAATGGCAGCCATTTTCAGTGTGATTTTGGTGTGGAGAGAGATAGAACAGGGCTCTGTTCAGTGCTATCAGTTAGTTTGTGTGCTATACTGTGCTATTTTGCTTCAATTGTCAGTGTAGAATATTAGTTTGGTGTCAGTCTAGAGATAGTGTGCGTGTAGTGAGGAGGACCATCATTCAGTTTTGCATAGTGTGCAGCTAGAGTAGGGACAGCTCAGATAGTTTCACTGTAGTGTAGTGTTCAGAAAAAAGGGGAGAAATTTGGGACTTTAAATGAGGTTCTCGACATAGTGGGGGTGTGTAAAAGAAAGAATTGTTTATTGTCATGGAGGACACGATAATTGGATCTCAGTGGTATGGAACAAGTACAATAATAAATCATATTACAAATACAATTCCACATATGGCATGGACATCAAGGATACATAATGATATCGACTTGGAAACACATGATAATATGGCGACCAAACATATAACATGGACATCAAGGATACAAAATAATATCAGCTTGGAAACGCATGACAACATGAAAATTAATGAGCAATCTCATGAATTCATATATATACACAAATATTTAAAGTGGCACAGTGTGATGAAATGGCATGATTGCTTGATAGATAGTAGACTAAATAGATAACTCATATGGATGTGTGTAGGCATCCTAAAATTTCTGCCGCGTTTCATGTATAAAACACTTATTAGGGGCGGATGCTCCCGATATCAAGAAAAATTGGAGTATAATTAATCTAATGTAATACTAAGCATAACAGGAAGGGACAGATATGCCGATCCTGGATACTTACATGCAAAAAGTAGATGCTGGGGGTGTGTAAGATGTAAGACCAGGGCCCCAAAAAAGAGTGTCTGTCCCGGAAGCTGAGGTAATGAGGGGCCACATGCAAGTGGGGCACAACCACAAAAACTCCCAAAACAGATGTAGACAGTCTTGATACCACGCCGAAATATAATTGGGGGATAAGGAAGGCCATAGGATCTATGATGAGTAAATAAAATACCGGTACATATTACATATTGTAACAATAGTAGAGACGATCTAGTGGCATATTAGGTGCCATGAAAATTACCTTCCTTAAATGCCAGAAGAACAACTAAGTCCCCGTGCAGTATGGCCTTTTTCCAAAATATGACACAGGTGGCTGTGTGCAGGCAGCGTGATATATACCCACTGCACATCCTCACGCTGGCTGATACCAACGTCACACTAGCTCGAACACATGCGGGGAGGGGCCCGGATCAGGGCGGGAAACACCACCCATGGCAGGGACCAACCTCCCCAGCGGTAGCGGCTGTGAATGGTATAAAACGTGTACAGTGCAATGACGCCATTGACGTTACACGCGGGGCATGGTGCGTGGCATCGATGCGCTGTGGATCCCTGCCCAGTCCTCCAAACCCTCCACTCTCAAATCAGGTGAAAGGGAGGAGGAAGGGGAGGGCATACAAGGCGCATCGCATCTTCCGGGCAAGGACAACAATAGAGGACCATAGTGCAGGTAAACATGATGATAATAATAACTTTCCACCCAACTAAAAATTAAATAAAGGACATAATACATGTGCCACATATTCTCATGGACATAAAGGGACATGACCCTAATGAGCAAGACCCCAGGTGTGGTACATCACCAACGGGAACCAAAGCCTCCCACTAAGGCGGCAGGGGAACACTGTCATCTCAGTCAGAGAACCTCCATCCCTATTCGTGTGCAAAGTAGGGGGGAGTGTTAAAACACGAGTGGGACTTTAAATGAGGCACATATACATGTGCCTCCATCCCTAATATCAGTATTCAGAAAAAAGGGGAGAAATTTGGGACTTTAAATGAGGTTCGCGACATAGTGGGGGTGTGTAAAAGAAAGAATTGTTTATTGTCATGGAGGACACGATAATTGGATCTCAGTGGTATGGAACAAGTACAATAATAAATCATATTACAAATACAATTCCACATATGGCATGGACATCAAGGATACATAATGATATCGACTTGGAAACACATGATAATATGGCGACCAAACATATAACATGGACATCAAGGATACAAAATAATATCAGCTTGGAAACGCATGACAACATGAAAATTAATGAGCAATCTCATGAATTCATATATATACACAAATATTTAAAGTGGCACAATGTGATGAAATGGCATGATTGCTTGATAGATAGTAGACTAAATAGATAACTCATATGGATGTGTGTAGGCATCCTAAAATTTCTGCCGCGTTTCATGTATAAAACACTTATTAGGGGCGGATGCTCCCGATATCAAGAAAAATTGGAGTATAATTAATCTAATGTAATACTAAGCATAACAGGAAGGGACAGATATGCCGATCCTGGATACTTACATGCAAAAAGTAGATGCTGGGGGTGTGTAAGATGTAAGACCAGGGCCCCAAAAAAGAGTGTCTGTCCCGGAAGCTGAGGTAATGAGGGGCCACATGCAAGTGGGGCACAACCACAAAAACTCCCAAAACAGATGTAGACAGTCTTGATACCACGCCGAAATATAATTGGGGGATAAGGAAGGCCATAGGATCTATGATGAGTAAATAAAATACCGGTACATATTACATATTGTAACAATAGTAGAGACGATCTAGTGGCATATTAGGTGCCATGAAAATTACCTTCCTTAAATGCCAGAAGAACAACTAAGTCCCCGTGCAGTATGGCCTTTTTCCAAAATATGACACAGGTGGCTGTGTGCAGGCAGCGTGATATATACCCACTGCACATCCTCACGCTGGCTGATACCAACGTCACACTAGCTCGAACACATGCGGGGAGGGGCCCGGATCAGGGCGGGAAACACCACCCATGGCAGGGACCAACCTCCCCAGCGGTAGCGGCTGTGAATGGTATAAAACGTGTACAGTGCAATGACGCCATTGACGTTACACGCGGGGCATGGTGCGTGGCATCGATGCGCTGTGGATCCCTGCCCAGTCCTCCAAACCCTCCACTCTCAAATCAGGTGAAAGGGAGGAGGAAGGGGAGGGCATACAAGGCGCATCGCATCTTCCGGGCAAGGACAACAATAGAGGACCATAGTGCAGGTAAACATGATGATAATAATAACTTTCCACCCAACTAAAAATTAAATAAAGGACATAATACATGTGCCACATATTCTCATGGACATAAAGGGACATGACCCTAATGAGCAAGACCCCAGGTGTGGTACATCACCAACGGGAACCAAAGCCTCCCACTAAGGCGGCAGGGGAACACTGTCATCTCAGTCAGAGAACCTCCATCCCTATTCGTGTGCAAAGTAGGGGGGAGTGTTAAAACACGAGTGGGACTTTAAATGAGGCACATATACATGTGCCTCCATCCCTAATATCAGTATTCAGAAAAAAGGGGAGAAATTTGGGACTTTAAATGAGGTTCGCGACATAGTGGGGGTGTGTAAAAGAAAGAATTGTTTATTGTCATGGAGGACACGATAATTGGATCTCAGTGGTATGGAACAAGAACAATAATAAATAATAAGTATTACAAAAACAATTCCACATATGGCATGGACATCAAGGATACATAATGATATCGACTTGGAAACACATGATAATATGGCGACCAAACATATAACATGGACATCAAGGATACAAAATAATATCAGCTTGGAAACGCCATACTGCACGGGGACTTAGTTGTTCCTCTGGCATTTAAGGAAGGTCATTTTCAGGGCACCTAATATGCCACTAGATCTTCTCTACTATGGTTACAATATGTAATATGTATTTTATTTACTCATCATAGATCTTATGGCCTTCCTTATCCCCCAATTATATTTCGGCGTGGTATCAAGACTGTCTACGTCTGTTTTTGGAGTTTTTATGGTTGCGCCCCACTTGCACGCGACCCCTCATCACCTCAGCTTCCGGGACGGACACTCTTTTTGCGGCCCTGGTCTTTCATCTTACACACCCCCAGCATCTACTTTTTGCATGTAAGTATCCAGGATTGGCATATCTGTCCCTTCCTGTTATGCTTAGTATTACATTAGATTAATTATACTCCAATTTTTTTAGATATTCGGGAGCATCCGCCCCTGATGAGTGTTTTTTTTTTTTTAAATTGTTTATTTATTAAGTATATTCAAGTATACATAAACAGAGTATTCATTCTCTTAGAAAAGACATTGATAGCAGCATATTTTCAATGAGGTAAAACATTTTTTGGTAGCTTATTATATATCAAGAAGAAATAACACTAGGTGTCAAATGATTTTCAGACAATACATACACATCATGGTAGAAATAAGAGGGTCAGTTAGTGAAATAAAGCAATGGCATGGTTTGTGGCCCTGCTGCAGTCAATCAATATAGGAAACTGTCTTTATATCTCATTGACTCTTGACTACCTGGGGGTTCTCTATGTTGTATTCAGAGGAATCCCAGTGTCCCCATATAGCCTCGAATCTGGGAAGGGAGTCATCAATTATGGCTGTGATACGTTCCATCCTGCGAATATCTGTAATTACTGACAAAAATTGTGCAAAAGTAGGGGGGGGGGTGTTAGCTAACCAACATTGGGGTATAACCCGTTTGGCCGCTAATAAGATGAAAGCCATCAGTTTCCTAAGTGTTTTTGGCATCTTAGGGAGGGGCAAGCCTAGCAAGAGATGTATAGGTTGATAGGGTATAGGGAATTTTAGAATTTTCCCCAACAGGGCATGGATCTGTGACCAGTATGGCATTATCAAGGGACATTCCCAAAATATATGGAAGTGGGTGCCCAGAGATGAGCCACATCTCCAGCATTGACCGGATGTAGTCAGTTTCTGTCTTAAAAGAAACTCCGGGGTTCTATACCAGAACATCAGTATTTTATAGGATGTTTCTTTCTGAGTCACACATCTGGATGTCTTAGATGCATTTTCCCAGATATTCTTCCATTCACTTATTTGAATAGGTCTGTTTAAAATATGGGACCATTTGCGCATATATGTGTGAGTCTGTTCTGTGATAGGGGAGGCAGCATGCAGAATTTTGTAAATGGTGGATATTAGATGAGAATCATGAGGGCCTCTGGAGCACACCACTTCAAATTCAGTAGGGATAGTTAGGGTCAGTTGTGGTATTTTGGTGGTGAGAAAATGTTGGATTTGTAGAAAGGAGTAAAAGAGTTTTTTTGGGATTTTATATTTAGATTGTAGGTCAGTAAAAGTGAGGAGTTTTCGGGTTACTGGGTTAACCAGGTGGCGTAGTTGGAAAATACCGGCTTTCGTCAATGGCAACATGGCATCATAAGAGAGACTATCAGGGATTTCCGGATTAAAGATAATATTTGTTAAAGGAGAGCATGGGGATGAAAGTTTATATTTACCGGAGCAGCTTTTCCATATTGAGAGGGTAAATAGCATCGGATTTAAGCTGATTTTACGTAACTGAGAGATGAATTTATCCGAAGATGGCCATAACATATAGCATGGATGTGCGGGAACCGTGATGCCCATTTCTATCTCAGACCATTTGTTAGGGGCGTATCTGGATGTCCAAGAGGTTATTGTTCTTAGATGGGAGGCATAATAATATTTGATTATGTCGGGTGCCCCCAAACCTCCACCGGCTCGGGATGCAAAATGTACCGAGCTAGCTATCCTATGAGAGTTATGATTCCAAATAAAATTTAGGAAATTTCGTTGGATTAACTTTAATTGGGACATTGGAACCTTGACTGGGAGGGTCTCAAAGAGATAAAGGAGTTTAGGGAGCACCGACATTTTGAGGACATTTATCCTTCCAAGAAGGGATAAGGGGAGGTTCGTCCATGACTTTAATAATTTGTTGATTTCTATAAACATAGGAGGAAAATTGGCCTGAAAAAGAGTGGAATAGGAGGAGGTCAGATAAACCCCAAGATATTTCAAGGAGTGGGTGCACCAACGATATTTGAAATTTTCCTGTAAAGTTGAGAGCATATCTGTGGAAAGGTTAATAGGGAGGGCTTCAGTTTTGGTCGGGTTTATTTTAAAACCTGAAATGCTGCCAAATTGATGTAGAATTGCATGAAGAGAGGGGAGTGATATATGGGGATGAGTCAATGTTAATAGAATGTCGTCAGCAAATAGGGACAGTTTGTATTCCTGATGTCTCAGCGCCACTCCCCCTATGTCAGGGTGGGAACGAATAGCTTCGGCCAGAGGTTCCAGGCTTAAAATGAAAAGTAAGGGGGATAGAGGGAATCCCTGACGAGTACCATTACTTAGGGAGAATAGCGGGGAGACATGGGAAGACAACTGTACCTGGGATGTGGGCGTGGAGTAAAGCGTTCTTAAAGCGTGTATAAAGGGACCTGAAATTCCATATCTAGTCAAAATGGCGAACATAAAAGACCAGTTTAGGCGATCAAACGCCTTCTGAGCATCTAAACTGAGGACTATCGCAGGTTTCTTAGTTTTAGTCAGTAGATCAATAAGATCGATAGTTCTTCTAGTGTTGTCTCCTGCGTGTCTAGTGGGAACAAAACCGACCTGGTCCCTATGTATGAGTGAGGGAAGAAGTAGGGACAGTCTGTTAGCTAAAATTTTTGTGAAAATCTTATAATCAGAGTTCAGGAGGGCAATGGGCGATAGTTGTCTGGTAGTGATAAGTCCTTATCCGGTTTCGGAATAACCGTAATAAAGGCATGAAGGAATTGGGAGTGCGGAACTTTCCCTGACATCAGAGAGGTAAATAAACTTATCATATGGGGTATTAATACTGGTAGGAAGCTTTTAAAATATGAATAAGGAAGCCCGTCGGGCCCTGGGGACTTGTGGGTCGGAAGCTGTTTAATAACCGCTGTAATTTCTTCAGCAGAGATGGGAGCATTGAGCCCTGAGCGTTTCTCAGGAGAGAGTGTAGGAAGATTTAGAGTTTTGATAAAGTCATCAAACTTTTCTTGAGTGAATGTAAAATTTTGTTCTGTTGCTAGGCAGTTATAGAGTTTTTGGTAATAATCACCAAAGACTTTGGACATGTGTTGGGGGCAATATGTAGGTTCACCGTTGGGTTGTAATAGTAAATCAGGGATGGAGGCTGCGGGTCTAGGTTTTAATTTGTTGACTAGCATTCTATGGGGTCTATTAGCGAATTCGTAAAACTTTTGTTTGGACCATAGCAAGGATTTAGCAAGTGTATTCAGATCAAGATACCACTGATCTAAGGCGTTCCACCGTAGGGGAGCTGACAAGGGATTCCTCTGCTTTGGATAAGTCATGTAAGAGCGATGATCTTTGGAGAGCTCGGTCTTTTTTAAGACGAGAGCTTGAGGAGATGCACTCTCCCCTGAAAAAGGCCTTATGAGCCTCCCATAGGGTGGACGCCTCAGAAACCGAACCTTCGTTAAGTTCAAAAAATTCTGTCAGTTTTTTCTGGAGATGAATATGAATATTAGGTATTTTAAGAAGGGTCTCGTTAAGACGCCAGTGGCACGACCTAGATGTAGGTTTGGTTAGGAGGAGATCAAGGGTTATGGGGGCATGATCCGACCATGTGATTGTACTTATTTCTGAGTGGACTACATATGACAGTAAGGGTGCTGAGACAAAGAAGTGATCTAGTCTTGTATATAGCTTGTGTGGGGGTGAATAGAATGTAAATTGTTTGGCTGTAGGATGTTTTATCCTCCAAGTATCAAAGAGGTTGTGAGCTCTGATAAGTTTTCTAAAGGATGTAGCCATCTTTTGAACCTGGGGAGGTGGGGTGTGTGTAAAAAGGGCAAGTCTATCTTTAGTCGGAGACATGCATAAATTGAAATCCCCCCCAATGACCATGAATGGTTGAGAGAAGGATTGCAATTTTTCAAAAAACATTTCAAGAAAACCAATCTGTCCTGTGTTAGGTGCATACACATTGGCAAGGGTAAATGAAACATTTTCATGATCACAGCTCAGGAGAACAAAACGGCCTTGAGGGTCTAAGTATGTCGACCTGACACGGATATTAGAATTATGTTTCAATAATATGGCTACTCCAGCCCTTCCAGAAGGGTCTGATGCTATATAAGCGGTAGGAAAATGTTTGGAGGCAAATTTAAAAGATCCCTCTGCTTTAAAATGTGTCTCCTGAACCATGATCACTTCTGCTCTGGATGCCTTCAACTCCTTCAACGCCAACCAACGTTTGCGGATGGAACCTAGACCTTTGACATTACATGACAGTATACTTACAGCCATAGCTCAGGTATATGAGTAAAGCAAATATTAAATTTAGAGGATAGGGAAGGAACGTGTACCATGATGTATAGAACATAATAATAGATGTATCATAGGAAATCATATGACAGTATTGTATAATTTTTAAAACATAACTGTATTTTGAACGTGGGTTTGAAAAAAAACCCCATATGTATGAGAAAATCAATCGAAACAAGGGGTTGGGAAGTAGAAAACAAAAACAAAAAGAGTAATAAAAATAATGGTAAAAAAAGAGGAGATCCAGGTTAGGACCAAAAAGGGTCTCTAGTGAAAAAAAAAGGAAAAAAAAACATATACCAGTTAGGTATTAGGCCCGAGGCATGTAGGAGCCTCAGGAAATCACGGTCTCGAGTCAAGACCATGTTAACAGGGGGTGTGTCAGCCTACAAAATTAGACTTGTGGGCCTCCGCCCGATCCGAACATTAAAAAAGAAAAAGAAAAAACATGGAACCCCCAACATGGAGGTTATGTGCTGGGCTGTAACAAACAAGTAAGCAAATAAACACGTAAGGCACTTCAGATATGGAAGTTCGACTCTGAGCATAGAGTCTCAGAACACATAGGTCATAAAAAAAAAAGGAAAAAAGATATGACCTATGTGTAAAGAGGAATCAAAGGGGTATGTCACATGACGTTTTCAAGTAGGTCCTTTAAATGGAGCCACTCTTTGAGGTGTAAGTGGTGTCTTCTTTGACTTCTGGTGTACCGGGGTCCATATTTTCCCAGGCGTGGACATCTGCCGGAAAGGCGGGATTTGTATCTGCAGGTCTTCATCTGGTATAGGAGGGAGACCTAGGTTTTTGATAAAAGTTTCGCATTCTTGTAGGTCTCGCATGGAGTGTTGTGAACCGTCTTTCATGACTGACAATCGGAACGGGAAACCCCAACGATAAGGGACTTGGTATTGTTGCAGATGGGAGGTAACTGGGCGTAGAGCGCGGCGTTTAGCTAAAGTGATGGGCGATAGATCATTGAAAATTTGTAGTTTTGCGCCTTTGAATTCGACCCTCGATCTGTTTCGGGTAGCAATGGTCAAGGCCTCCTTGCTCTCATAAAAGTGGAAACGAGCGATTATGTCCCTGGGTTTAGAAACCTGAGGAGGTTTAGGTGCCAGTGATCTGTGTGCTCTATCCAGGCGCCATTCTATGTCAGGGATATGAGGTACCAACTTGACAAACAGAGCAAGGAGATATGATCGAATTTCTTTATCTGGAATGGATTCCGGGACTCCACGGAAGCGTAAGTTCTGACGGCGTTCTCGATTTTCGAGGTCTTCTTGCTGTGTTTGTAATAGCGAGACTGCATTTTTCAGGCCTGCGTTTTCCTCTTCTAGGACATGGACATATTGAACCATGTCGTCGAATTTGGTTTCCAGATGATCCGTACGTTCACCAAGTTGATCTATTTCACCCCTAAGCTCATGGGCTAACTTATTTACTTCTTTGGTGATATTATGGGTGATGCTGTGAAGCAGAGCCTGTAACTTGGTATCTAAAACGTCCACTGTTACGGGTAGTAATGTTGCGGGGGAGACAGGTGGCTGTGGACGTTGTGAAGAGTCTTCCATAAAGAGAGAGGGATCAACTAATGGGAAATTGTCCGTTTGGTTCATAGCTGTCTCCGGGGTACTTGAGGCCGGGGAGTGGGGCCTCCGTAGGTATTTCTCCATTGAGTGGGTTTGCCGAAGTGCGGCCTGTGAGACTTGTTTTGAGTATACGGTGCGTTGGTCTCCAATTTTACCCATGCACTAATTGAGAAGTAACTATGGGGTTCCTTGAAAGGTTAGTGCGTCTCCCGGGTCTTGAAAATAATAGCGTTGCGGAGCGGGAGGTTCGGATCTGTAGGCGGAGGTTAAGGCTTAGAATTCAGACGTCTTCCATTTTTGCAAGCTGCGTGTGCGTTTTACATGGAACAGTTGTAAGGGTGATTTGTTAGGTAACTGTTACAGGGCATAATGTTCCCAGTAGTGAGTATTGATAAGGATGTATAAAGAGATGAATTATGATGAGTGGGTACAGCTTAGAAGGATAGAAGCAGCTGGGTGTATTTTGGAGTCCCAAGATGGCCGCCGGCCTCCGTGTGTAGGCCAAAGCCATGGTCTTTCCTGTGGGGACAGTTAGTGCTTAATGTCCGGGATGTTTGGCTGTGGGATGGTAGGTGTGGGTGATTCCACTACTCACTGTGTCTCTGGGTTATGATGAGTAAGCACAGTTTGGATGAATAGAAGCAGCTGGGTGTATCTTGGAGTCCCAAGATGGCCGCCGACCTCCGTGTGTAGGCCGAAGCCGCGGTCTTTCCTATGGGCCGGCCGGCCGGCTGTGTGATTGCCGCTCCGTCTGGGCTTCGTCTGGGCTAAAGGGCTCCTGGGGAGGCACACAGCTAATGGGACAGTTGGCGGTTGATGTCAGGGACGCTTGGCTTTGGGATGGGAGGTGTGGATGTTCCCACTACTCACTGTGTCCTCCAGGGAGCTGGCGTGGCCTGATCAGTAGGCCGCAGGCTGTAGATGGACGTCAGGCCGCGGTATTTCAGGGCTCACGGTCGGGGATCCCCAGGCAGTACCGCTCCGCTTCAGGTCTATCCAGCAGCCGCCGAAGGTGTCCCGCTGGACGGTGGAGGTAAGATGATTGCTGTTTAGAAGCGTGGGGGCCGAGAGGCCTCAAGATGGCGTCGGGCCTTGAGCCCAGGAAGCAGAGAGCCAGACCGGGATGTACACAGCCGGGTAGATTCCGAAATAGAGGATAATTTTTAGCTGTGCTTGCAGTAGGGATTGTAGTGAGTAGTATGCCGTGCTTTTGGAAGTTCTCCGGGGTAAGAGAAAGATAGGATGGCAGTAGATTGCTTGCTGGCTGAGCAGAGCTCAATACAAGCACGTCTTCCTTGCTCAGTGTCCGGACACGCCCCCTCCCTGATGAGTGTTTTATACACGAAACACGTCGGGCAATTCAGGATGCATACACACATCCATACGAGTTATCTATTTAGTCTACTGTCTATCAAGCAATCATGCCATTTCATCACATTGTGCCACTTAAAATATTTGTGTATATATATGAATTCATGAGATTGCTCATTAATTTTCATGTTGTCATGCGTTTCCAAGCTGATATTATTTTGTATCCTTGATGTCCATGTTATATGTCTGGTCGCCATATTATCATGTGTTTCCAAGTCAATATCATTATGTATCCTTGATGTCCATGCCATATGTGGAATTGTATTTGTAATACTTATGATTTTTTTATTGTACTTGTTCCATACCCCTGAGATCCAATTATTGTGTCCTCCATGACAATAAACAATTATTTCTTTTACACCCCCCCACTATGTCGAGAACCTCATTTAAAGTCCCAAATTTCTCCTCTTTTTTCTGAATACTGATATTAGGGATGGAGGCACATGTATATGTGCTTCATTTAAAGTCCCACCCGTGTTTTTTCTTCCCCCCCTTCTTTGCACACTGTAGTGTAGTGAGACAGTGTCATTCATACATACAATAGTGTAGATTAGGGACCGCTCATATAGTTTCAGTATAGTGTAGTGAGACCATGTAGTGACGGTTGAACACCGTCTATTTGATTGCGTTACTGCTAGTTTAACGCCATTTACTTCTGTGTGCGTTACTGCCAGTTTAACGCCATATAGTTTTGCGTGTGTTACTGCCAGTTTAAGACCATTTACTTCTGTATGGGTTACTGCCAGTTTAACGCCATATAGTTCTGTGTGCGTTACTGCCAGTTTAACGCCATTTACTTCTGTGTGCGTTACTGTCAGTTTAATGCCATATAGTTTTGAGTGCGTTACTGCCAGTTAAACGCCATATAGTTTTGCCTGCGTTACTGCCAGTTTAACACCATATAGTTCTGCGTGCGTTACTGCCAGTTTAACACAATTTACTTCTGTGTGCATTACTGCCAGTTTAAAGCCATATAGTTCTGTGCGTCACTGTACGTTTGGCGCATTATATTGTAGTATATTATAGTGTATCCGTGGAGTGTGTCTGCGTAGTGTGAGTACTCAAATTAAAGTGCACCAAACACCCCTTTACATTGATTAAAGTGCATCTACGTACAGATTTCAACTTCTTCTTTACATTTGCTTATAAGCACTAAACCTTCCTCATCCTTCTCATCCTCTGCCACACAAGCAGAGACAAGTGTGTAGCCCCCTGCAGTTGCCAGAGTGGATAAACCTGCCTCCTTGTCCACATCTATCCCCACCATATCCCCAACATCAGCCATTGAGGAGCCAACTGAGTTATTTGACCACAGCGTCAGCTACTTCCTCCTTGATAATGCCCAGCCATTACTGGATTCAGATGTTGGTCTGAGGTTGAGGATGACAGGAACATGATCCTAGGGAGAGGGAGGAACACTGGTAGACAAATTGTCATTCATGTTCCCCAACCTGCAGTGTATTGCCAAGTTGTCTCCAGTGGTAATTATGAAGATGGAGGAGATGGAGATGATGATGATGATGATGATGAGGTCATCATGATGAGGATGCGACTTGGGTGCCAGATAGAGCAAAGGAGGAAACTGAAGGTGAGGCCGCACAACCCCAAGGAGGTCGACATCAAGAAAGAGTAGAGAGCAGCCACCCTATTCCATCACATTCTGCAGCTGTTATCTCCCGGCCCACTCCCCAAAGCTCAGCTGTCTGGGCCTTTTTCAGCACATCTGCAGCAGATCACACTGTTGCTATCTGCAAACTGTGTCTCATGCACATCAAACGTGGCAAAAACACCATCCATTTGGGTACCACATGCCTAACAAGGCATTTAACATCCAACCACTCAGCTCGTTGGCAAGAGCACCTAAAAGCCACACAAAAGGGGCACAAATCTGTCCCTCCTCCTCCTTACACACTTCAGTCTGCCCCCGCGATACAAAGTCATTACCTTTCAGCAGCCTCCACTGATAGTGATGATGGTATAGCACAGGGTGTCTCAGGTCTTAGAAGCACATCTGCCAGCAGCACACCACCAGCTGTAGACTGTACCTGGCAAATTTCTCTGCCCCATCTCCTGCAGCGGAAAAAAAAATACAGTCCCTGCCACCCACATGCCCAGTGTCTGAATGCAAGCTTGTGAAAGCAGTTGGCTCTCCAACTTCTGCCTTTCAGCCTGGTGGATTCTGCCCCCTTCCATGAATTCGCACAATGTGCTGTACCACAATGGCAGGTTCCCAGTCACTGCTACTTTTCATGTAAGGCTGTTCCATCTCTTTACCATCACGTGGAAGGGAATGTTCTGGCATCCATGGGCAAGGCAGTCAGCTGTAAAAAAACAACTTACTGCTGACACGTGGTCCAGCAAGCATGGGCAGGGATGATATATTTCGTTCACAGCACACTGGGTAACCCTGCTTACAACTCAAAAGGATGCAGGACAGGGCTTGGTGCTGCTGCTTGTTGTGCCCCCATGTCTTCATACAGCTGGTGGTGATGATGCCAGACCTGTGAGCTCTACCCCCTCCTCCTCCGCCACCTCCATGCCCTCCTCTGCAGAATTGTCTTATAAACATCAGGTACCTCCTAAGCATTCAAAGGTCTATTCCCAGAATCAGGCTAAAAGGTGCCATGCAGTGCTTCAGCTGGTGTGTTTAGGGGACAGGTACCACACCGGAGCAGAGATTCTTGCAGCTCTGCAGGGACAGGCCCAGAGGTGGTTCACACCACGCCAGCTGGAGCCAGGAATGGTGGTGTCCGATAATGGCTCAAACCTCCTGTCCGCCCTTAGACTGGGAAAGTTGACACATGCACGTAGGTCTGCGAGTGGCCTGCGAGTGCACGTAGGTCTGCGAGTGCACATAGGTCTGCGAGTGGTCTGCGAGTGCACGTAGGTCTGCGAGTGTACGTAGGTCTGTGAGTGGCCTGCGAGTGAACGTAGGTCTGCGAGTGCACGTAGGATTGCTAGTGCACGTAGGTGTGAGAGTAGCCTGTGGGTGCACGTAGGTCTGTGAGTGCACGTAGGTCTGCGAGTGGCCTGCGGGTGCACGTAGGTCTGCGAGTGGCCTGCGGGTGCACGTAGGTCTGCGAGTGGCCTGCGGGTGCACGTAGGTCTGCGAGTGGCCTGCGGGTGCACATAGGTCTGCGAGTGCAGGTAGGTCTGCAACTGTTCTGTGAGTGCACGTAGGTCTGCAACTGTTCTGCGAGTGCACGTAGGTCTGAGAGTACCTGTGTTATGTCTTGTTGTGTACCTGTGTATTGTCTTGAGTATTAGTGCCAGGAAGCTAGCTGTTAGGTAATTTGGACAGGGTATAATCCCTAATCCTCATTAAATTTAATAGGTACGATGCCCGGCGGGTGTGGAGAGGCGACCCTTTGTACATCTTGCTGCATGTATGCGTTCCTTGATCATCCGATCGAGGGCGAATAATGCTGTGCAAAATGTAAGCACATTGTTTCCCTGGAAGCCCAGGTTCTGAATCTGGGGAAGCAACTGTCAGCACTGAGAAGCCCCTCCATACTAAAGGAGAGCCAGGAACGTACGCGGCAGGTGCCGGCAGGGGCCAGCACAGAGGCGGGTGGAGACAAAGAGGAGCAGGCACTAGCAAAGAGTAGATGAGTGACAGTCAGGAAGGTTGGAAGGGGAAGTGCCAGGGAGGCCGATCCAGGACTGGAGCATCCCAATAAGTACGCTCCATTGAGTGACATTGGCGAAACCAGTCAGGGACCAGCACTGCTGGAGCTGAGGGACTCTCCTAGCTGCCGGGGGAAGAACTCCTCCAGGAGAAAAGGAAAGAAAAGGAAAGACAGATTCTGGTGGTAGGGGACTCAATTCTTAGAAGGACAGAGAGGGCAATCTGTAACCAAGACCTGAAGCGCCGAACAGTATGTTGTCTACCGGGCGCTCAGGTTCGGCACATCATGGATCATGGGGAAGACACAGCTGTCATGGTGCACATTGGCAGAGGCAGATGGAGTGTCCTAAAGAACGATTTTAGGGACTTAGGAGCTAAATTGAGGAAAAGGACCTCCAAGGTAGTATTCTCAGGAATACTACCGGTAAATCGAGCCTCACCAGAAAGGCAGAGGGAGATTAGGGAAGTAAACAAGTGGCTGAAGAGCTGGTGTAGTAAGGAGGGGTTTGGGTTCCTGGAGGACTGGGCCAACTTCTCAGTCGATAGCCGGTACTATAGAAGGGACGGACTGCACCTAAATGAGGAGGGTGCAGATCTGCTGGGAATGAATATGGCCAAAAAGTTAGAGGGGTTTTTAAACTAGGCGATGGGGGGGAGGGTCCAGAGGTAGAGATAGTCAGCGCGGAAGATATTCCAGAGGGTAGTATTGGCGGCATTAGTGGTAGGTTGACCAAAGCACAAAAACACAAGGTAAGTGTAGTAGCAAGTCCTAGTTGCAATCTCGAAACACCCAATACGAGGACAATATGCGACCGGTCTAAACTATGTGGCATGTTCACCAATGCCAGGAGCATGGTGGACAAAATGGGTGAACTAGAGATACTGTTGTACGAGGAAGATTTGGATTTTGTGGGAATTTCAGAGACCTGGTTCAACAGCTCTCATGATTGGCTGGCAAACATTCAAGGGTATACCCTTTACCGCAAGGATAGAGAGGGTAAAAAAGGGGGAGGGGTATGCCTATATATCAAGAATAATGTACAAGTTAATGTGAGAGATGACATCACTGAGGGAGCTAGGGAGGAGGTGGAATCCTTATGGGTAGAGCTCCAAAGGTATGAAGCTAAAGGGGAAAATAATACTGGGAGTATGCTATAGGCCCCCTAACCTGAAGGAGGAAGTGGAGACAGATCTCCTATCACAATTTGGATTAGCAGCAAGGATGGGAAGTGTTATCATAATGGGGGATTTTAATTATCCAGACATAGACTGGGCGGAGGGAACCACGCATTCATCTAAGGCTCACCAGTTCCTTAATGTCTTGCAGGACAATTTTATGGGTCAGATGGTGTGGCAGACCTAGCCGGGACAGAGGCTGTTGGAGAGGACTGAATGCAAGGCTCTTGCCTTTTGATTATGGGCCCTGGATTTTCAAAGGAACAATACTCTTTGTGAGGTGAATTAGAAATCCAGTCTGATCTGTACTAGTAGGACTCAGTCGTGTATATATGTATATTGTCTCATTCTGTTGTGGACTCTTTGCTGTGATCATTTGGGATGTGTGTCCCTGTAGAGGGAGGGGGGATTCCTCCAGCAGCCCCCCTGCTGATAAGACTGTTTACTGAGGAGAAGTTTGAACACACCTGACCTGTGTGTCCATTGTCTTTGGACAGTTTAACTTGCCCTCTTTTCTAAGGGTGGGGGGGGGAGTCTATGAGTTATTTTACCTGTTGTGTCCATGTGTGATAATAAAACAGTCCATGTTAGCAGTGAAGCAAGTGTCACCTTGTTTTGTGCTCAGAGCAGTTGGAATATCTGATATCTGTATCCAGACTGGGAGGCAGTGGTATATGACGGAAGCACTCAAGTGGAGTGTGGGGCGTTCCGTGACATTGGTGGCAAGCAGCGGGACGCTTCCTGCAGTCTGGGACATCCAAACTTTCACCTGGATCCAAGGTCCGGATAGCAGGAGAGAATGCAGATACAGCACAGAGGACCAGTATCAGAGCAGGTCCTGCTGGGATGGCGTGACTCTGTTCGCTGCAATCTCTGGAAAGAAGCGCTAGCCCGTGAGCAGCGATACCAGGGAAAAGTTCTCCCCTCCATCCAGGAAAGGTACTGGTCGCAGTACGGATTGCAGGTGCGGTTTTTGGGAGAAAAAACGCACAAGGAGCAGACAGCTGAATTAAGCAGGCTTGTCTGGGCAGAGATAAAGCTGGATGAGAGCTACAGAGCCCTCCGGTGGCATGTATCCCAAGCATGTCCGTGGAAAGCGAATGACAGCCCAACGGAAGGCTTAAGCTACGGCGGCTTGGGACTGTTGTATGTGAAGCTGACAGGGGACCCTAACTTTGGGAGTGATTTGGAGTGGCGGGTGGACGAAATCATGGATTTCAGAGAAGGGCTACTGAAATTTCGGAAGTGCACTGGGCACAGGAAGATTTGGAGTTTCTGGCTGTTCAGCAATGGGAGCTGGAGATCGCCTACAGACGGCTGCTAGACGTTGCTCAGTGCCAGGGCTGGACTCCCTTTGCCTGGGACTATCAGGAAATACCAATTGACAACCCTGAAATCCTGGCTGAAGAGTCGGCAATGTGGCAGAGTAATAGTGTGCCTTGCCAACCTGCCCCCACAGCTATGGAGGCGGAGGTCTTATGGCGGATGCAGCAAGTGCTGACTGACCTTGATGATCCTGTTTCTGCATGGGATGATCTTGGATGGAGGAATGTGCCTGTCCAGCAGCATGCCAGAGAATCAGCAGTGGAAAATCTGGAGATTGCCATCCCCAAAGCTGAAGTTCTGACAACAGGGCAGAGCTCTGCTAACCTCTTCTCAGCACCGATAGCATCTTCTGGGTTCCATGGACAGGAGATGGTGAACCTCTATCCCCAGACACCAGTTGCAGAGACAGGGGATTTGATAGACTTTCCTGCTGAGAAAAAACAATCGGGTGAGCCCCCAGCAGAAAAGATGGTATTAGGGCCAAACTTCACTGTGCTCTGCCCAGCATCAATAGCATCTTCTGAGTTCCACGGACAGGAGATGGTGAACCTCTATCCCCAGACATCAGTTGAAGAGACAGAGGATTTGATAGACTTTTCTGCTGAGGAATAACAACCTGATGAGCCTCCAGCAGAAGAGCTGCTATCAGGGCCAAAGTTCACTGTGCTCTGCTCAGCACCTACAGTGGCTTCAGCCTTCTTGAGAGAAGAGGTAGTCGGCCTTTCTCCCACAACACTGACAGGGACATGTGATTTTCTGCAAGCAGCATCTATGGAGTTACAACAAACTTCTCCAGCTGAAGATATGATAACTGAACAGAGGGTCCAAGATCTCTGCCCCACACCTGCAGCAATTCTGAAGGCCCAGGGGTGAGGAGGTGGGAGTCTATCCTGAGCTGCAGATCAGGATCCAAGGAGAAAATGCAGTCATCACCTCACAACTGCAGCTTGATCTGGTGTCGGTGGATGGGGCTTCAGTCCCCACCTGTATATCCCAGGGATGCTGGGCAGTCGGCGAGAGAGCCCAGTCCCCCTGACTTCTCTCCAGCGGCAGAAAAGACTCCAGGGAGAAGGGCCAGTCCGGGCCTCTCCCCAGTGGAGGATATGTTCTCTGAGAGAGGCAGAGGTTGGCTGGGTGAGTGATGCTTTGTTTGGAACAATTTGTTTGGGGTACTGTGTGGGTACAGGCAGTAGAGGACTGGAACTATGGACTAACTACGTCAACCAGTCTGGGGTCTCCTCCTGTGTTAGTCTCCTGCCGAAAGGGGAGAAATGTGGCAGACCTAGCCGGGACAGAGGCTGTTGGAGAGGACTGAATGCAAGGCTCTTGCCTTTTGATTATGGGCCCTGGATTTTCAAGGGAACAATACTCTTTGTGAGGTGAATTAGAAATCCAGTCTGAACTGTACTAGTCGGACTCAGTCGTGTATATATGTTTATATTGTATATTGTCTCATTCTGTTGTGGACTCTTTGCTGTGATCATTTGGGATGTGTGTCCCTGTAGAGGGAGGGGGGATTCCTCCAGCAGCCCCCCTGCTGATAAGACTGTTTACTGAGGAGAAGTTTGAACACACCTGACCTGTGTGTCCATTGTCTTTGGACAGTTTAACCCGCCCTCTTTTCTAAGGGTGGGGGGGGGGGGAGTCTCTGAGTTATTTTATCTGTTGTGTCCATGTGTGATAATAAAACAGTCCATGTTAGCAGTGTCACCTTGTTTTGTGCTCAGAGCGGTTGGAATATCTGATATCTGTATCCAGACTGGGAGGCAGTGGTATATGACGGAAGCACTCAAGTGGAGTGTGGGACGTTCCGTGACAGATGGTAGACGCACCAACTAGAAATAAAGCATTACTGGATCTACTGATTACCAACAATACAGACCTGATCACGGATGTGGAAATATGGGGCAATTTAGGTAACAGCGTTCACAGGTCAGTTAGTTTCAGTATAAATCACACAAACAGGAAACATAAAGACATACAAAGACACTGAATTTCAAAAGTGCCAACTTCTCTAAACTACAAACCTTGCTAAAAGGCATAAATTGGGATAAAATATTAGGAACAAAGAATACGGAGGAGAGATGGGTTTGCTTTAAGAGTATATTAAATAAGGGCATTAGCCAATGTATCCCATTGGGTAATAAATTTAAAAGAGCGAACAAAAGTCCTGGATGGCTTAACTCCAATGTAAAAATGCATATACAAGCAAAGGAGAAGGCCTTCAAAAAATACAAGATTGAGGGATCATCCTCAGCATTCAGACTTTATAAAGAATGCAACAAGAAATGTAAGGGTGCAATTAGGACGGCTAGGATAGAACATGAAAGACACATAGCGGAGGAGAGCAAAAAAAAATCCCAAGAAATTCTTTAAGTATGTAAACAGTAAAAAAGGGAGGACAGACCATATTGGCCCCATAAAGAATGAGGAAGGACATCTGGTTACAAAGGATGGGATGGGGAGATGGCGAAGGTATTGAATTTAGTCTTCTCCTTGATCTTCACGAGTGAATCGGGGGCTTCAGTAACCTAAACTGCAGTGTTTATCCTCATGACACAACACAGGAAGCACCACAATGGTTAAAAGAGGACAGAATTAAAATTAGACTTGAGAAACTTAACATTAATAAATCACCAGGACCAGATGGCTTGCATCCGAGGGTACTTAGGGAACTCAGTCAACTGATTGCCAGACCGTTGTTCCTAATTTTTACAGACAGTCTACTGACTGGAATGGTACCAGCTGATTGGAAAAAAAGCCAATGTAGCACCAATATTTAAAAAGGGCCCAAAATACATACCTGGGAATTACAGACCAGTTAGCCTAACATCAATAGTATGTAAACTCTTGGAGGGGATGATAAGGGACTATATACAAGATTTTAGTAATGAGAACGGTATCATTAGCAGTAATCAGCATGGATTCATGAAGAATCATTCTTGCCAAACCAATCTACTAACCTTCTATGAGGAGGTGAGTTGCCATCTAGATAAAGAAAGGCCCATAGACGTGGTGTATCTGGATTTTGCAAAAGCATTTGACACAGTTCCCCATAAATGTATACTGTACAAAATAAGGTCCGTTGGTATGGACCATAGGGTGAGTACATGGATTGAAAACTGGCTACAAGGGCGAGTTCAGAGGGTGGTGATAAATGGGGAGTACTCGGAATGGTCAGGGGTGGCTAGTGGGGTTCCCCAGGGTTCTGTTCTGGGACCAATCCTATTTAATTTGTTCATAAACGACCTGGAGGATGGGATAAACAATTCAATCTCTGTATTTGCAGACGATACTAAGCTAAGCAGGGCAATAACTTCTCCGCAGGATGTGGAAACCTTGCAAAAAGATCTGAACAAATTAATGGGGTGGGCAACTACATGGCAGATGAGGTTTAATGTAGAAAAATGTAAAATAATGCATTTGGGTGGCAAAAATATGAATGCAATCTATACACGGGGGGAGAATCTCTGGGGGAATCTAGGATGGAAAAGAACCTGGGGGTCCTAGTAGATGATAGGCTCAGCAATGGCATGCAATGCCAAGCTGCTGCTAACAAAGCAAACAGAATATTGGCATGCATTAAAAAGGGGATCAACTCCAGAGATAAAACGATAATTCTCCCACTCTACAAGACTCTGGTCCGGCTGCACCTAGAGTATCCTGTCCAGTTCTGGGCACCAGTCCTCAGGAAGGATGTACTGGAAATGGAGCGAGTACAAAGAAGGGTAACAAAGCTAATAAAGGGTCTGGAGGATCTTAGTTATGAGGAAAGGTTGCGAGCACTAAACTTATTCTCTCTGGAGAAGAGACGCTTGAGAGGGGATATGATTTCAATATACAAATACCGTACTGGTGACACTACAATAGAAATAAAACTTTTTCGCAGAAGAGAGTTTAACAAGACTCGTGGCCACTCATTAAAATTAGAAGAAAAGAGGTTTAACCTTAAACTACGTAGAGGGTTCTTTACTGTAAGAGCGGCAAAGATGTGGAATTCCCTTCCACAGGCGGTGGTCTCAGCGGGGAGCATCGATAGCTTCAAGAAACTATTAGATAAGCACCTGATTGACCGCAACATACAGGGATATACAATGTAATACTGACACATAATCACACATAGGTTGGACTTGATGGACTTGTGTTTTTTCAACCTTGCCTACTATGTAACTATGTCCCATGCCTATACAAGAACATATTTGGGGGGCACACCATACAATGCGTTTAAATTCAAGATGGTGCTGCTATAAGACCTACAAACAGTACAAAATATTTTACAGCACACACATACAAGAATGACATTTCCTGCAGGGCTAGTTAAAAACACCTGAACATATTCAAAAAATATGGGGGTTTGGTCACACTATATGGTCATGTAGTGCTAAGCCCACTTACTGTGACAAAGTACCCCGAATTAGTGGGTATTCGGGGAATTTTGTCACAGTAAGTGGGCTTAGCACTATATGACCATATAGTGTGACCAAACTCCGTATTTTTTGAATATGTTCAGGTGTTTTTAACTAGCCCTGCAGGAAATGTCATTCTTGTATGTGTGCGCTGTAAAATATTTTGTATGTCCCATGCCTGCCACATGCCCTCAATTTGGTGGTGCAGCATTTCCTAAGTACGTACCCAGGGTTGCAAGATGTACTAAAGCAGGCCAGAAGAGTCTGTAGCCATTTCAGGCGGTCATACACAGCCAGTGCTCGGTTGGCTGAAATTCAGCGGGAGTTCCACCTGCCCGTAAACCGCCTGATTTGTGACATGCCCACCAGGTGAATCTCAACTTTGGAAATGCTGCAGCAGCTATACATGCAGCAGAGGGCTGTCAACGAGTACCTGTGCCAGTACGGCACAACCACAGGCTCAGGCCGCCTCGTCTTTTTTTCCCCACGCAAATGGCTGATTATTAAGGATGCATGCACTGTATTGTCACCATTTGAGGAGGCCACAAGGATGGTGAGCAGTGACAGTGCATGCATCAGTGACACAATCCCTGTTGTGTTCCTGCTGGAGCAGACTCTGCATGGCATTATGGACAGGACACTGGAGGCAGAGAAGCAGGAGGAAGAGGAGGACTTTCTTTCAATTAACAAAATAGCAGCAACGCTGCTAGGATGACCATAAAATTCATTCACTCTCTGTTAGTAATGATATTATAAGGTGTTTGCTGCCTCTCCTCTAAGTAAGAGTTTCTAGCCGTAGCCAATAGCATATACATATATAATGAAAATTCTATCCCTGGGGTGGTCTATGGGATAGGCCTCCCAGGGACAGGATAGACAGCTACTTCTGGTCAGAAAGGGCACTCTACACACTTATATAAAAAGTTTAGTAACACATTTTATTATGGTGATATACACCCGAATTGTTGATTTAAAAGACAGTCAAGTTGCTTCCTTAAAAGCTGATACAATAGTGTCTTCTAACAATATGTTATTCAAAACTATACTGACACTTTAACTATGTTGCAAGTGACTGACATCCGACAAACAATACTCACAAAAAACAATCAACAAAAAACATAAAATGCAGGCGCCTGAAGTTTACCACTACTAATCGGCAATCCCAGTGGGCCAATCGCCTCTATGTTTTAATTATAAATAATTATTATTGGATCAAATCCAATTACTTAGTTAGTTATGGGGGTGTCGAGCAGTAGTGGTCCCCGGGGAATATAATTTGAGTTCACTAACTTACCTTGTTGCGAAACGCATCGACGTTAACAGCAGGCAGGGCAGCCATGTGAAGTGACCCCTGTACTAATGCCGGGTAGCGGAGGAGCGGTGTAGCAGGGTCCTGCTACATGTAGGATACCAACAAAAGAAGAGCTTATAGCAAGCCCACTTGGAGTAGAAATTAAAACGGAAGTACAGCGGAAGCTGGGAGCAACTAAAATCGTCCATCGGATCGGTGTATGTATGACCATCTATACAGGGATACAAGGCAAATTACGACCAAACAGCAAGGATCTAAAACCCATCAACAGATGCCTCACCACTGAAGAGCAAGTAGCTGGAAAAACATCCAGAAAAGTGACAGAAGTAGCTGTCTATCCTGTCCCTGGGAGGACTTTCTTTCCTCTCAAGGACCACTTTATCCAGACACCATCATTCCTATGTCACAGAGGAGGAGAGAGGGGAGGAGGTTGAGGAGGAGGATTCTGGCACTTTCATAGGCTTCGTAGAAGACATGCGTCAATATGTAAGCGATGCCTTTCCAACCCCAGGACCCTTGGGAGTAGTACGTGGCTGGGAGGAGGAAGTTCCAGATGCTGTCATCCTGAGTTACCCCGAGGAGTCTGCTTCTCAAGCCTCTGCAAATTTGAGGCGCATGGACAACCTCATGCTTCAAAGCCTGCGAAAGGACCCAAGAATATGTGGCATAAAGGAGAAGGATGATTACTGGTTGGCAACCCTCCTTGACCACCGTTATAAGGGGAAGGTCTCAGAACTCATTGCGTCCCCAGAGAGAGTGCAGAAGATAACATCTCTTGAGAACACGTTAAAGAGGATTTTATTGAACGTTTTTCCCGACTCCAGTAGGTTACAGTGTGGTGGAAAACGTTGTTTTGAGTCTTCTGTTGGTCAAGAGAGGAGCGTTGGAGAAGGCGTCCACCTAAGTGAGGCATTTCGGAATTTTTTTAGTCCTCGCTGCCCAGGGCTGTCAGTTTCCACATCCCATCAGAAGCGTCTGCATCACATGGTGGACGATTACCTCTGGCCAAAACAGAGATGGAGAGCTTTCCAGCTGATGATCCACTGACTTACTGGGTCATGAAAATAGACCACTGGCCAGAACTTGCCCAGTATGCTATTGAGTTGTTGGGCTGCCCTGCATCCAGTGTGCTTTCAGAACGGGCATTCAGTGCTGCAGGAGGTTTCGTTACCGATCATAGAACGCATCTGTCCACAGACTCCGTAGACCGTTTGACTTTTATAAAAATGAATCAGTCCTGGATTACCAGCTATGAAGCCCCTGATGCCGATGTCATTGATTAAGTCTTTTTGGGATGTGGAATATCTGCAGGACTTCGAGGCTGCCTAGCTTTGAGGGTGTTCAATCATATTATATGGAAGAATGTTTTTGGTATCAGTTTCATGGGCACAATTAACACTCAAAGACCAATTTTTCAGCACCTGTTTGACAGGTGCAAATCATTGCAATTTTTTTTGCCTTCATCAAGAGCACCTCTATAGGGTTACGATGGGAAGGCACCACCGACAACCAAAGAGTAATTTTTCTGCACCTGTTTGACGGATGCACATCATTGCAATTTTTTACTGCAAGGCCAATTCTTGCTTTCATCAAGAGTACCTCTATGGGGTTACGGTGGGATGGCACCCCCGACACCCAAAGAATAATTTTTCTGCACCTGTTTGACAGGTGCATATCATTACAATTTTTTTACAGCAAGGTCAATTCTTGCTTAAATCAAGATTACCTCTATAGGGTTACGGTGGGAAGGCGCCGTCGACTCCCAAAGACCAATTTTTACGCACCCATTACTTCTATCCAAAGTCAAAGTGACACCAGAATGTATCCAAAAAATCTCTAATCTTGTTCCCAGTGCACTACATTGTGGCCTCATGATACACAGTGGCTCCCCAGCTGTTGCTGAGCAAAATAAAGGCAGCTTGCAGGGAAAATTTCATTTTTTTGGCTTTATAAATGCAATTATTGCTGCAGCAGATTCTAGACATGGTACAGATGTGCCATTTTACAGGTAGACTAAGGGTACCCCCCAGGCGCTATAATGGAAGTAATTTTTCATTTTTATGCTTTGACTTTAAAAATCAAAAAATCACTGCTCATTTAAAAATTACGTTTTTCACAAACTTTTTTTTTTTATTGATAAATGTCCCCCAGGGCAGGACCCGGACCTCTATAACCATTTTATGCCCAATTATTTGCATATAAGCCTTCAAAATGGGCACTTTGGATTTTTAATGTTCGGGTCCCAATGACTTTAATGGAGTTCGTTATTCGGGTCCGAACTTTCAAGGCCGTTCGGCCTATCCCTAGTTGCTGTGACCAATCACAGTGGTCACAGTTATAGTGGTAAACAAGGCTGTCATTAATGATGCTTTGGTTACTATTGTGTGATCTCTGTGATTGGTCACAGCGATCAAATGGCACCAGGGTCAATCACCATGTGATTTCTGTGACCAATCACAGCATCATTGCAGTAAACAAAGGTTTCATGTATGAAACCTTTGACCAGTGTTACTGATTGATTATACAGTGACCATCACTGTAATAAGCAAAACAACTGTGTAAAAAAAGTAAAACCCTGATTAACTCACCCCTAGTGTAGTACAGTGTCACAATGGTGCACACTGCACTGCTCTTATAACAATATGTAAAAAAATTGTAAGCAACAAAAAAAAAAAAACATTGTAAGAAAAATGTATATATTTTTTTCCATACTGTCACCAAGTGCAGCGTCACTATGATGACATTGTACTGATGTGGTGATGATTATGTACAATGCTCTGATATCACTCTATGTCAGTTCCACCAGCCATTATCTCTTTTTAAATCAAATTATTTTTTTATTTTTTTATTATTAAACATACAAACAAATAATATAATAATAGCCATTATCTCTGATCATCACCACAGCAGTATAGTGTTACCAGACCAGTGCTGCCAGTCAGTATCCCTAATCACAGCTGCACAAGTAAGTGTCCCTAATCACCACAGTCCACTCACAATGTTCCTATTCATTGCCACCCACTCACAGTGACCGGAATCACTGTTGCCCACTCGCAAATTCCCCAATCTCTGCAACCCACTTACAGTGTCCCTAATCACTGTCACAACGGTCATATTGTCCCTGATCGCTGCCACACCAGTCATGTTGTCTTTGATCATCGCCACACCAGTCATATTGTCCCTAATCACCACCACACCAGTCATACTGTATTGTCCCTAATTACCACCACAACAGTTACAATATCACTGATCACTGCCTTAACAGTTGCAGAGTCCCTAAACACCACCAAACCAGTTACAATGTCCCTGATCACCACCACTTTAGTGCACTGTTGCCTCTTCCTGCTGAAAAGGGAAGGGGGGTGTGGAGGCGCCAACTCTGCTGACACTGTTATATGGTGAATGTGTAATACATACACTTACTGGTAAGTCAGTTCAGATGGGGTGGCGATGTCCATCAGGGGTTGTGTTGTCCTGGGATGTGCTGGTGTGCAGGCTTCACTGGCGGTCCTTCACCTCAGGGGATGTTGGTTCCTGGTTGAGAGAGGCTTAACAGAGGTGTCCAGTGTGTGGAAGCTCCATGCTAACCACCCTGGAGCCCGGAAACGGAAGTGATGTCGGCGGTGCCTCTTCCTGCTGCCTGTACTAACCCTGGCCTGTTTATTAACCATCTTTCTGCCTATTATTATTATTATAATACAGGATTTATATAGCGCCGACAGTTTACGCAGCGCTTTACAACATTACAACATTTACAACATACAAAACTCATCTCTTCAGAGAATCTTATCTGGCCCCCACCTAACAATTGCACATTTATTTTCTCCATCAGCCAATCTCTGACAGTTATTACCACTTGTATCTCTTGACCCTCCCTCAAGGTTCTATGATTCCTACTGTTAAATTGTATTGTTATTGTACTGTCTGCCCTTATGTTGTAAAGTGTTGCGTAAATTGTCTGCGCTATATAAATCCTGTATAGTAATAAATTAATAATAATAGTAGGGGGGCGTGGTTTGGTGCCGGACCTGAATGGCCGCTTAGTTCCACCGCCGAACTTGGGGAAGAACTCCAGGGATCCCTCCCCAGCTAGGTCCCACTCTCCTAGGGGCTCCGGATCGCAAATTGGCCGCAATATACTGGATATCTTCCTGACCCAGGTACGCGAGGCCCCGGCTTCTAATCGGGCTTACTCCAGCACTGCACGATCCTCCAGCCTCAGCCCCTCAGGCAGGAACCACACGCAACCCCAACCCACAGTAGCGGAAGCCTGTGCCCCTCAACACCTGTTCATGCAGGACCTAGGTTCTGTGGCTGAAGACATTAAAGCCACACTCTCTTCAGCTATCACAGATCTCAGGAGAGACGTCCAGGCAATGGCAATGCAAATGGACGATCTGGAGGAAACAACAACCCTCCATGACACTGCCATCCAACAATTATAAGCCTCCTCTCACACCCAATCTACACAGCTCAAAGATATCCAGAGACATATGGAAGATCTGGACAACCGTGGCCGTCGCCACAATATCCGGGTAAGAGGAATCCCTGAATCCATCAAAAATTCGCAAATCACAAAGGCCACTATCGCAATCTTTAACAACCTTTTAGGCAGACCCCCTGAAATGCCCATTGACTTTGAACGCTTACACAGGGCCTTGAGACCCAGACCCAGAGGCAGAGATACTGATCCCCCTAGAGACATTGTGTGCTGTCTCGTCAACTTTAAACTAAAGGAGGAAATTCTCCACAGGACCAGAGACTGTCGCTCCCTACTTTATCAAGGAGCTGACATAAAACTGTTCCAGAATCTCTCACCCATTACCCTTTAAAATAGAAGAGACCTACACCCTCTTCTCGACCTCCTGTGTACCAAAGGGATCCAGTACCAGTGGAAATTCCCCTTCTTTCTCTCTGCCTCCTTTCAAGGCCACACAGCCAACCTACGCCTGCCGGAAGATTTACCTGCTTTCTGTGAAGCACTAAATATTCCACGTGTTTATGTCCCAGACTGGTACAACACCCCTTGCCAACCACACATGAGAAGATCAGCTTCCACTGATTCTATTCCAGTCCGCAATGACTTTCACATAAGACGCCGCAGACCCACCCCACCAAGGGAATCCAGCAGGTCAGAATCCCAGAATGCTGTGCTCAACAGCCCAACAGCTCACAGAAGAGCCCGCCATGAAGGATCCGACTGAGCAATATAACCCCTGCCCTACTACACATCTCAACGCCGAATATACCGCAAGATAGGAACCTCTCTACAGCACCTGTCTGTGGCACCCGAGGCGACGAGCTTATACCGAAAATGGCTACATCGAAGATATTTTTTCTTTTCTTTTTTTTCTTTTCTTTTTCTTTTTTCTCTTCTTCCAGTAACTGCCAACCCTAGACACCCCTCACTGATGTTAACAGCACTCCTGAAAAGTCAGATCCATAACGGGTGGACTTTACCCCAACTGAACTGTAAGTTTGTTGCTCCCCTTCGGAGACCCCCGTGTTCTAACTGTCCCTCCTAGAAGAACTAGCGGTCTTAAAGGTAAAATACATTTGCTTAGGTGTAATCACATGTCCCTCCCCCAATTAAATAGCCTAAGACTATGCTGAGAGACTCTTATAGATAAATATACCACCTCAAGGGTGGTGCTCTTACTTTAAACACCTTCCTACACCCTTCCCCAATCCCCCCAATCCCCTCTTCACCTCCCCCCATACCCCACCCCCTACCCCTTTCCCTCCTCAACCCCAAGGCCCTTTTCCACCCTATCCCACCCTCCCTCCAACCTGATCTATCCCAGGAGGCATTCCAGACATAGACCTCCTGCATCTCTCTGCTCACAGTAATACCCTAAACTGAGGTTTGATAAATGTAAATAGTGTTGTCTCGGGTGCTTCACATGGGGTGGCCTCGGGGGGGTGATGTTGCACGGAGGTCATCTCCTTTACCACAAAGGGATTTGGATCTAATCTGCTTGTCGTACCGTCATCTCCCCCAAAATCAGGAGAATCTGCCACTATGGATAAACGCTTTTTAAGCATCTAAAAGCTTTGGGCTTTTCCTGTAACACCCTCGATGTGGCATTTGTACAATCTCGCCCCTCCTCCCGTTGCCTCACTCGGGTGGGAAGTTGGGAGAGTTTTTAAGTCGGAGTATATTAGAAAGCTCCTCCTTGCGTATCTTGTTAAACCTCAGAAATTTAGTCATTCGATTGATTGGACATCTCCCAATCCAATCATACTCAATTAATGGGTTAACTTCATGTACCTAACCATCTTCATTACAAGGAGTTGCAGGGCTATCCCACCTTGCAACTCCCGAGACGCTACACACAGTAGGGTTTGTGGTGATCCCATTCCAACCCAAATGGAACTGATATTTGCCAAAATATCGACCATAAACCAATTACTGCTTGATCACACACATACACGAGAGGGGGTGCTTTCTGATGCAGATTTGACTAAAGTGATATTATAAATAGTCATGTAGAATGTCATAAACAGTGCTGTTTGACTCACTGTTGGGGGTCTCTACCAGCTCCATTTAAGTGGAGGCACAACGTATGATGCTTTTGGGTAAAGAAGACTCCGTGTTACTGTTCTGGTTTCTGTAATAATATAATATGTTATATTTTACAATCTAGATTTGTTAAGGTTTATTCAATTCATCTGCTAAACGACCTTAGGAATATACCTCATGTTTAACTCCCCTAAGTTTAGACCCACAGCTATTCTTCCTACTACTAATAAATGATGGCTCCCTCACACCACCAGCAGTAAAAGTCCCAGTGGACGAGAGATACTGAATCTTGACCATTCCATTCCGACACCTGTCACCTTCCCACAAGACTGGAACGTACTTGTTCCTGTCAAAACTTACCGGATCCATTTCTAATCTTAGGGAAGGTTTATCCCTTCTTTTCCTAATTCCCAGTTCACCCACCTAGTCCTTTTTCTACCTTTCTCTCCCCATGACCCCCCCCTCCCCCCAATATTTTATATTTGTCCCTTATATCCCCTTCTACCTCCCCCCCCCTTCTTTCTCTACCTCACAGTCTCCGCCATCACTACATTTTTACCAGACCAAAACTACATCAGAAGCTACTTTTCCCCAGACCCTGAAAACCCTAGGAACGAACAATAGCACAATATGATCCTCACAAGCGCCACAAAAAAACCCTTCAGGCTTAAAGTAGTCTCATTAAACACAAAGGGTCTCAACATCCCGGAAAAACATAGCCAAGTCCTTGATATGATGTATAAACTGAAGGAAAACGTAGTATTTCTACAAGAGACGCACTTCCGCACAAACAAGATCCCCTAGCTAATGAATCATACGTTCCCAACAGTATACCATGCCACCAACTCACTTGTGAAAACAAAAGGGGTCTCAATTTTAATTTCAAAAAACCTTGACTGGCAACCCGTGGACTCACTCATAGACACGGTGGGTAGATACATCTTCCTAAAAGGACGACTACAGGGACGCTAGCCAATATATACAGCCCCAATACTACACAAGTAAGCTCCTTTAGCTCAATTTCAAGACTGCTTTCAGACTTTCACTCTGGACTGACCATCCTAGGAGGAGACTTCAATGTAGCCCTATCCCCAATCTTAGATACCTTCACTGGTACAGCATCATTACCATACAAAGCCACCCGACAAATTAAGCTACAGATCCAAGATCTTCTTTTACATGATGCATGATGCATGGTGTACCCTTCACCCTGACGAAAAAGACTTTACTTTTTTTTTCTGCCCCACATAATAAATATTCTAGAATTGATTATCTATTCCTATCCCAGTAAGATATAACCTTTCTAACCGCCGCCACCATTGAACCAGTGCTGCTGTCAGACCACCACCCAATCACAATGACCCTGACATTCCCTGACAAACACATCTCCAAAAATATTTGGTGCCTGGACTCGTCTCTGCTTACTTCAGAAGAAGCCATCAAAGACATCCGTAGTTGCATACACACATTTTTTATAGAGAATGACACACCTGACACAGCCCCACTTACCCAATGGGAGGCCCATAAATTTGTCGTTCGAGGGAAATTCATAGCCCTTAAATCATCTCGTCGAAAAGCCCAACAATAAATAATTACAGATCTGCTCGACAAGATTAAAAACCTTGAGCTTGCCCACAAACAATCACAAGCACAGCAAATTTATCATGAGCTTACCCAAAACAGGAAACTTTTACGTGAAGAACTAAACCGTAAAACGCAACACAAATTTATCCTACACCGAAAGCTCTTCTATGAATTCGGCAACAAATGCGGAAAATATCTAGCTAGAGCCCTTCAGACCAGGAAAGCACACGCAAACATTCACACCATCAAAGATCCTCAAGGGGGGGCCCACAACAGACATAGCAGCCCAATTTGAGACTTACTATTTTAACCTATATAATCTCTCTAAACATACAACAAACCATAGTAGATCTGAAACTCGACACGCCTCAATCAAGTCCTTCCTCAACAAATTCTGCCCAAAACCCATAGACAAAAACTATGCCATTTAGTTAGAAAACCCTATTTCGGAACAAGAACTCAAATCAGCAATCAAACAGCTTAAAAATGGTAAGAGTCCCGGCCCCGATGGGCTTACAGCTGCCTACTACAAGGCCTTTATGGACACCTTAGCCCCACAAATGATTAAGACCTTTAACTCCTTAACATCGTCCACTCTCCCCTTCCATAGATTACCGGAAGCTCATATTACAGTGATCCCAAAAGAGGAGAAAAACCTTATTGAATGTCGATATAAAGCTATATGCCAAGATTCTAGCCTCCCGTCTTGTACCCTTCTTGCCTTCTCTGATAGGGAGAGGCCAAGTTGGTTTCATACCTGGATGAGAAGCCAGGGATAATACAAATCAAGCCCTAAATATACACCACTGGATTACAACCCACAAACACAATGGATTACTTCTATCGCTAGATGCAGAGAAGGCGTTCAACAGGTTGGCAGGAGACTACCTGGGAGCAGTTCTGAGACATCTTGGTTTCCAGGATCTGATGTTCAATGCCATTATGTCCCTTTATACAACGCCAACTGCCAGAGTGTGATGTAAACTGTCACCTGTCGAACGCCTTCCCCATTAGTAATGGGACAAGACAGGGATGCCCACTTTCACCAATTTTATTCGTTTTAACCCTTGAACCCTTCCTCCAATGTCTCAGATCTAACAACAATGTCAACGGCTTTCTCATTGCTGATCGCGCCTATAAGATAGCCGCCTTCGCCAACGGCATACTACTATTCCTAAAGGAACCGCACATTTCGATCCCAAGTCTCCTAAAAGTATTGAATTTCTACCATAGTATCTCCAATTTTAAGATTAATTTTGCAAAATCCCAGGCAAAAACAACTTCCCTTTTCAATGGCAGCAGGATCAGATTAAATATCTTGGGATATACCTAATGGCAAACCTTTCAGACATATTCTCCAAAAATTACCAACCCATTCTTAAAACTAGGGTTGTCCCGATAAGACTTTTTTAAGACCAAGTACAAGTACCGATACTTTTTTTTCAAGTACTCACAGATACTGATTACTTTTTTTAATGTCACGTGACAGTGTTTTTTTTTTAGTTTTTTTTACAATTTTTTTACAATTTTTTTTTGTTTTTTTACAATGCTTTCTTTTTTTAGAGAGGGAGGAGGTGGATGGTATCTGTGTGTTTTTTATTTAAATTTTTATTATTTTTTACAATAATTATTTTATTATTTATTTCAATACTTTTTTTTTTATCAGCCCTGTTGGGGGGCTTTGCGAGATATCAGGGGTCTTAATAGACCCCTGAAATCTCCCCCTTGAGACAGAGAAAGAGACCGAGGATAGAGATTCCCCAGTTCCTTTCTCTGCAGCCTCAGCTGCACTGAAAAAGAATGGAGAGAAGACAGCGGCTCCTTTCCATTCATAAACTGAGACATCGTAATCACAGGAGATTACAATGTTTCAGTTATGTGAATGGACAGAGTCAGTGATCACTGACTCTGATCATACATCAAAGGAAGGAGGATGACATGGAGAGGGATAGCAGAACGAAGGGGGACACGGAGGAAAACTGGAGGGGGACAGCAGCAGAAAGGAGGAGACAGCAGCATAACGGTGGGGGACACGGAAGAAGAAAGGAGGGGGACAGCAGAATGGAGGGGGACAGCAGCAGAACGGAGGGGGACACGGAGGAAGAAAGGAGTGGAACAGCAGAACAGGGGGGGCATGGAGGGGGACTGGAGGAGGATGCGGTGACAGTCAGCAGTGATCGTGTGTAGGGGAATTACAAGCACCGATCACCGCTGTATAGATTTCACTAAAGCAGCTGAAAGGGGGGGAGAAGCTTATAACTCCCCCACTCACAGATCACAGCTGACTGTCCAGGTATCGGGTGAAGTATCGGGAGCTTAAAACCTTACTTAAAACCATCGCAAATGACCTAAGTAAATGGAACAACCCCCATTTCTCCTGGTTTGGAAGGGCAGTAATCCTAAAGATGAACGTACTCCCACGCATTCTGTACATCCTGCAAACCATACCCATTAAGCTCCCCCCGACCTTCTTTCAATTATACAAACGACTGTGTACTAGGTTCCTATGGAGGCAGAAAAGACCTAGGATAGCGTATGAACAACTGACGAAACCTAAAACAAAGGGGGCATTGGTCTCCCGGACCTCAAGAAATACTATTGGGCTTGCCACCTCTCTAGGATTGTAGATTGGTCAATGCATGGCCAATACAAAGACTGGGTCACGCTTAAACACACATTTTCCCCCCTGCCACTACGATCCTTGCCTTGGACCTCATACAAACACATCCCAAGGAATCTGATTAATCACCCTCGTAGTGCCCCAACACTCGGCTGTTTCAAGGAAACCTGCTGAAAGCTACACATCTCCTCTATCCCTGAACCCCTTACATCTGTAAAACTTAATCCAGCATTCCCGCCTGGTATGTCCACCAACTTTTTGGCAGACACCTGGAAACACACAGAGATTTTAGCCCACCACTTCTTCTGATCGGGTATATTTCTGGACCGGTCCTTCCTACCAGCCAACACAGACAATAATGCCTTCCCTCTCTGGACATATTTCCAGACCAGACATTTCCTGAAAGAAGCTGACCGTGTATCCCCCGTCTCTCATCTGCTCACACTATTTGAACAGCTATGCTCTCACTCTGCACCCCAGCAACATATGATCTCCAACATTTACATCATACTATCCTCCGATAGCTCAATGAAAACTAACAAAGCTTGTTTAAGCTGGGAAAGAGACTTACAAACAGAAATGACAGAGACACAATGGGAACACATTTCTAAAATAACACACAAAGGCTCCCTCAATGTCTCGATCCAGGAAAATAACTATAAAATTTGAAAGCTATGAATTCAGATCAGGGGAATCTCAAACCCCAGAAAATCAACTTGAGGTGATTAATATCTCCTCTTGCTCTCTTTCGGATGAATAGATTTCAGTGTTAAAGCTGGGCCTGACCTTCTGCCCCACGCAGAGGGTAGACCGCTTTGAACTGATTAAAGACCTCAATCTGTTTTCCCGGAAACTTATGTTCAAAGTTCTCTATGATAGGCCACCTTTATCTATTCAGAGCTCTTCTCTTGACAACCCAGTTTGGAAAGATATGTCCATTAACGGCATTAAGGCCATGGAGGATCTAATGGAGCTGTGGGAGGAGGGTGGGATTGACGAAACAGACCTGCTCGAGGCCCACACCCTTGAGATGGCTGCTGATCCCCCGCCTCCTCCCCCACCCCCATTGGATCACCCCCCATTACTGTCACCCCTCGTAACTACAAACCTAAATCTTGTAAATTCCCTGCCTTACAGGGGAATCCCAATGTATGGGCATTTACTAATCAGGTAACAAAAGAAATCATGGAAACCAAGTGGAGGAATACTTCTGAGACCAATTTAACCCCCTCCCAAGTTAAGGCATTAAAATCTCTGCAACGGAACAAAAACATCATAATTAAGCCTTCCGATAAAGGCGGCAATCTGGTGGTGATGGACAGTGGCCAGTACGAATCTATGGTGCTGGCTATTGTCCAAAACCGTGAATGGTACCGCAGAGTATCATCAACCCATTTAACCTTAACGATGAACCGCTATCAATATTTAATTGGCTCTGCATATCGTAGTGGTCTCATTAATAAGTCTACTTGGGAATTTCTAAATGTCACTTCTCCACGAACACCTACGTTATACGCACTCCCGAAAATTCATAAAAGCCAGACTAAACCCCCGGGCCGTCCGATTGTCTCTGGCAATGGCAGTCTCACGGAGACAGCCAGTCAACTAGTTGATGACTTTCTTAGGCCCCACGTCGAGGGTTTGGTGTCCTATCTCCAGGACACCAATGACCTGCTACGCGCCCTCGATGGAGTCTATATTCCCGAGGGCGCGTGGTTGGTAGCCCTCGACGTGGAGGCCTTATACAATTCTATTCCCCATCAGCAGGGGGTGGAGGTCGTTAAAGGCTTTATTTCTCAAAATCCAGAGATATCTTCCCAGTACAATGGATTTATCCTGAACCTGTTGCTGTTTATCCTCTCTAACAACATTTTTTTATTTGGAGGTTCCCACTACCTCCAGATACAGGGGGTGGCTTTGGGGACCAAATGTGCCCCCTCCTATGCCAACCTGTATCTGTGTAGGTGGGAACGTGAATTATTCTCCAGAGATGATATGCAGCGATATATGGAACAAGTCCCCCTATGGAGAAGGTTCATTGACGATATCTTCTTCATTTGGGTGGGTACCAAGGACTTACTTTTGTCCTTTTTGGAAAGTTTGAAGATTAACAGTTTTAATCTCAAATTTACAGTTGAATTCAGCCAGTCAAGTCTAACCTTTTTGGATACCCAAATTACAGTCAATCCGGATGGCAGCGTGGGAACAACTCTATACCGTAAACCAACTGCAGGAAACTCCCTGCTGCACGCCACAAGCTCCCATCCAGCTCCCCTCATCACCAGTGTGCCCTATGGTCAATATTTGCGAGCCAGGCGCAACTGTAGTGATGACTCCGACTTTGAAAAGGAAGCCAAATGTTTACGTTTGCGCTTCCTCAATCGGGGATATAGTAATAAATGCCTGAAGAAGGCATACCTTAGAGCCAAAAATCAGAATAGGGCTTCTCTCCTACATAATACTAGATCTAAGAAAGCTAACCCCGGAGTCAGACTCATCACTACTTTCTCTAGCCAACATCAACAAACACGAGAAATTCTTAAAAAACACTGGTACCTGCTGATGGGGGATGAGAAGGTGGCCAAACATTTAAATCCGTACCCGGAGATTATTTTTAGACGATCCCGCTCCTTGAGGGATTCGTTGGTACATAGCCATTAGGGATGAGCTTCGAGTTTGAGTCGAACTCATGTTCTACTCGAACATTGGCTGTTCGCAAGTTCGCCGAACAGCGAACAATTTGGGGTGTTCGCGGCAAATTCGAATGCCGCGGAACACCCTTTAAAAGTCTATGGGAGAAATCAAAAGTGCAAATTTTAAAGGCTTATATGCAAGTTATTGTCATAAAAAGTGTTTGGGGACCTGGGTCCTGCCCCAGGGGACATGGATCAATGCAAAAAAAAGTTTTAAAAACGGACGTTTTTTCAGGAGCAGTGATTTTAATAATGCTTAAAGTCAAACAATAAAAGTGTAATATCCCTTTAAATTTCATACCTGGGGGGTGTCTATAGTATGCCTGTAAAGGGGCACATGTTTCCTGTGTTTAGAACAGTCTGACAGCAAAATGACATTTTGAAGAAAAAAACACATTTAAAACTACCCGCGGCTATTGCATTGCCGACAATACACATAGAAGTTCATTGATAAAAACGGCATGGGAATTCCCCACAGGGCAACCCCGAACCAAAAAAAAAAAATGATGTGGGAGTCCCCCTAAATTCCATACAAGGCCCTTCAGGTCTGGTATGGATATTAAGGGGAACCCCAGCCAAAATTTAAAAAAAAATGACGTGGGATTCCCCCTAAATTCCATACCAGACCCTTCAGGTCTGGTATGGATTTTAAGGGGAACCCTGCGCCAAAAAAAAAAAAAAAACGGCGTGGGGTCCCCCCAAAAATCCATACCAGACCCTTATCCGAGCACGCAACCTGGCAGGCCGCAGGAAAAGAGGGGGGGACGAGAGTGCGCCCCCCCCTCCTGAACCGTACCAGGCCACATGCCCCCAACATTGGGAGGGTGCTTTGGGGTAGCCCCCCAAAACACCTTGTCCCCATGTTGATGAAGACAAGGGCCTCATCCCCACAACCCTGGCCGGTGGTTGTGGGGGTCTGCGGGCGGGGGGCTTATCGGAATCTGGAAGCCCCCCTGTGTGAAATGGTAAGGGGGTACTTACCCCTACCATTTCACTAAAAAACTGTCAAAAATGTTAAAAATGACAAGAGACAGTTTTTGACAATTCCTTTATTTAAATGCTTCTTCTTTCTTCTATCTTCCTTCATCTTCTGGTTCTTCTGGTTCTTCTGGCTCTTCTGGTTCTTCCTCCGGCGTTCTCGTCCAGCATCTCCTCCGCGGCGTCTTCTATCTTCTTCTCCTCGGGCCGCTCCGCACCCATGGCATGGGGGGGAGGCTCACGCTTTTCTCTTCATCTTCTTCTTCATCTCTTCTTCCTTCTTCTCTTCTACATTTCTTCTCCAGGCCGCTCCGCAGCCATGCTGGCATGGAGGGAGGCTCCCGCTGTGTGACGGCGTCTCTTCGTCTGACGGTTCTTAAATAACGGGGGGCGGGGCCACCCGGTGACCCCGCCCCCCCTCTGACGCACGGTGACTTGACGGGACTTCCCTGTGACGTCACGGGGAATGCCACAGGGAAGTCCCGTCATGTCCCGTGCGTCAGAGGGGGTGGGGTCACCGGGCGGCCCCGCCCCCCGTTATTTAAGAACCGTCAGACGAAAAGACGCCGTCACACAGCGGGAGCCTCCCACCATGCCAGCATGGCTGCGGAGCGGCCCGGAGAAGAAATTAAGAAGAGAAGAAGGAAGAAGAGATGAAGAAGAAGATGAAGAGAAGAGCGGGAGCCTCCCCCCCATGCCATGGGTGCGGAGCGGCCCGAGGAGAAGAAGATAGAAGACGCCACGGAGGAGATGCTGGACGAGAACGCCGGAGGAAGAACCAAAAGAGCCAGAAGAACCAGAAGAAGATGAAGGAAGAAAGAAGAAGCATTTAAATAAAGGAATTGTAAAAACTGTCTCTTGTCATTTTTAACATATTTGACAGTTTTTTAGTGAAATGGTAGGGGTAAGTACCCCCTTACCATTTCACACAGGGGGGGGGGTGGGATCTGGGGGTCCCCTTGTTAAAGGGGGCTTCCAGATTCCGATAAGCCCCCCGCCCGCAGACCCCCACAACCACCGGCCAGGGTTGTGGGGATGAGGCCCTTGTCTTCATCAACATGGGGACAAGGTGTTTTGGGGGGCTACCCCAAAGCACCCTCCCAATGTTGAGGGCATGTGGCCTGGTACGGTTCAGGAGGGGGGGGGGCCGCACTCTCGTCCCCCCCTATTTTCCTGCGGCCTGCCAGGTTGCGTGCTCGGATAAGGATCTGGTATGGATTTTTGGGGGGACCCCACGCCGTTTTTTTTTTTGGCGCGGGGTTCCCCTTAAAATCCATACCAGACCTGAAGGGTCTGGTATGGAATTTGGGGGGAACCGCACGTCATTTTTTTTTTTAAATTTTGGCTGGGGTTCCCCTTAATATCCATACCAGACCTGAAGGGCCTTGTATGGAATTTAGGGGGACTCCCACGTCATTTTTTTTTTAATTTTGGTTCGGGGTTGCCCTGTGGGGAATTCCCATGCCGTTTTTATCAATGAACTTCTATGTGTATTGTCGGCAATGCAATAGCCGCGGGTAGTTTTAAATGTGTTTTTTCCTTCAAAATGTCATTTTGCTGTCAGACTGTTCTAAACACGGGAAACATGCGCCCCTTTACAGGCATACTATAGACACCCCCCAGGTACGAAATTTAAAGGGATATTACACTTTTATTGTTTGACTTTAAGCATTATTAAAATCACTGCTCCTGAAAAAACGGCCGTTTTTAAAACTTTTTTTTGCATTGATTCATGTCCCCTGGGGCAGGACCCGGGTCCCCAAACACTTTTAATGACAATAACTTGCATATAAGCCTTTAAAATTAGCACTTTTGATTATTCATGTTCGTGTCCCATAGACTTTAACGGTGTTCGCGTGTTCGAACGAACTTTTTTCCTGTTCGCATGTTCTGGTGCGAACCGAACAGGGGGGTGTTCGGCTCATCCCTAATAGCCATTATGAAAGCCATACCGGCAGGAGCTGACAAGGGCAGCAGACCTTGCCACCAGTGTAACTTCTGTAGATACATTCTGGCGACTCTAAGTCTACTGTTGCCCAATGGGCATTTATTCAAACCTAAATTTGCAGTAACATGCCAATCTGTTGGCATAGTGTACATTATGTTATGTGAATGCAAAATGTTCTATATAGGAAAGACAAAGAGACCCTTTTTCTGTCGAATAAGGGATCATGTCTCCCTTATACAGAAAAAGAAAATGGAGACCCCTATTAGCCGCCATGTCGGCTTGCAGCACAACTTTAACAGCAACTGTTTACACTTCTTTGCCTTAGAACACATTCCTCCTGGAGATAGAGGAGGAAACTATGACAGGCTACTCCTTCAAAAGGAAGCACGCTGGATACATGAGTTGTCGGCCCTCAGACATCCAGGCATGAACGATGCATTCAGTTTTAAACCATTTCTCTAAGAACTGGGGCATCCCTAGCTCCAGCTCTGCCCGTTTCCCCTCTCCCCCCCCCTTTTTTTCTTTGCTTTTTTCTTTTTCTTTCAGTCACTGAATATATTTATTATTTTCAGGATCTAGATTCAGCTAGCATCTTTTTGATGCATAAATTATATATAATTTTTGTAACATGATTATTTATTTTTGATACTGATTAATTTCCACTAATCTATTGCTATTCATCTTACAGGCTAACTATAACCACACTTATACACTCATGTCTTAATTCTAATACTTAATGTGTTCTTAGCTTTGGGCTATCCTTGTCTAAAAGACCACACGGACGCCCGGGGCCCCCACACTTGGGTGGTGAATAACCAATCGCTCTCAAGGTGGTGGCCCTATAGAATTGAGCCGGGTTATGACACATGGGACTATCTCTGTAAAGTAATCTGTGAGCACTGAGCCGTTAACACAGCCCTTTTAGGACTGTCTGCTCTGAGCGTTTGCATAGTAAAGCTTTTGAAGTTAGGCATGATGGTCTAAGTTGCACTATGATTGGATTGGTCTTTTTCCCTTGTCCAAGATGGCGCCACTGGCGCCCACTTGCTTTACAGGCTCTTAACAATGTGAGCATGCGCACTTAGCATTATGAACGCCGCCGACGCCAGGTTTGCGTCGCCACGTTCCCCCATGTTGCCATGACACCGGTGTCCTCAAGAAAAACGTCTGCATCCGGCGGTGAGATCAGACGCCGCTGTGATGGGGGTATATAAAGGCGGTTCCCATACCGCACACCGCTCTGCTACCGGCGCTTCTTTGTAGAGGGGGCATGGAGTATCCTCGAGCCCATATGCCGAATTGATGCCCTACAAGTAAGTTTTAGATCTGCAGCCCTGTCACTTCTGACGTTCAGCTGCCCCCACTAAACTTTAATGGTTGTTTTATTTATATTTCCATCCAGATAGTGTTGCTGGAAAGGGATCACTCCCTCTGCACAAATCAACTATAGCTCCCACTAGGGATTGGCTCATCATATGATCGATGCTTCCTGATCCCTATTATCCGCATGTGCTGTGAGACTTTTATGCCTCAGACCTTTATCAAATTGGTTCTACTCAAGGTATTGATATTTCATAGAATAGAGGAACGAAATTGGATGCTATGGCATTCTTTTTTGGCTAATTTTGCTTTTGCATTATTCAAAGGACGACTTTAAGACTTTATATTCCCCTGTGGTCAAATCAAGACAAGGAAGCCCTTTATGCATATGAACCCCTCAGTTGGAATTTGGTAGCGGTTTTTCAGCCAATTCTATCACTTATGCAGCGTTGATGTTTTATAGCCTGGTAAGATCTGTAAATCAATAATCTCTCTGCTCATATTGCTCTGTATGATTTTTGCTCTGTAACATAACATTCATTTTTTGATTTTTTCTGTACAATTTTTGTTCTACCACTTGAATCAAACATGAATCAGATGTACTCTGTGCATTGCTAATTAGCTTTTTTAAAAAAAAAAAAAACTTTGCATGATGATGTATGTATTGATCATTGTTATTTCCCTATTGTTTAGAGTCCACCACAATCATTGCCTTTAAACTCCTGAAGAAGCTCGTATTAGAGCGAAACATGTCGAGCGGCAGATTGTCATGGAATCAATTAAGTAGTTTCATCCTGTTACACCTTGTAATGTGATTTCTTTGGGTGGATTTACATGTATATGTATGTTTAAGCTTTTTTAGGATCATGTCTCATCTTTGTGGGGCACAGATATTTTAATCTATCATTCAATAAAATATAGATTTTATTTATAGGATTGTACAAGTTTGCTGATTTCGTACATTGTCTATTTAATAGCACCTTAAAAGTCCCGGGGGCAAAAAACTCCCCCTCTCCCCCCTTTCTGGCGTAACAGCCTTTATTCTCAGTCATATTCAACCATGGGATGTGGTGCTTTCTGATGACTATCTCTGCCCTCCTTAGTCTATTTTGTTATAAAATTTGAATGCGCTGGTGCAGAACCCCAGTAATTCTCAACAAATATAACTCTGCCATTTCTGATAAATGCTGGAGGCGTTTCAGGGAAACAGGTACTTTAGAGCACATATGGTGGCCCTGTCCTCTAATCCAGACATTCTGGACTCAAATCCGGGAACTGATATCACAAATCTCTACATACACTCTAGAAAACACCCCAACGCAGTTTCTCTTTCACCACTCGGACATGCCAACGCACCAATATCGCAAAACACTTATACCACCCCTAATAAATGTGGCCAAATTGTGTATCCCTCTTCACTGGGGAACAACCCATGTCCCAACCATCCCTGAATGGCTCAAACGAGTAGAAAAATTTGCGGAAATGGAGGAATTAATCTCCATAGCCAAAGATTGTCCAGCCAAATTTTCACACACATGGGCCTGTTGGGCCCACTTCCGCACCACAGATAAGTACAAACTTTTGACAAGCCAAACCATCATGAAACATGCACCCTAGGATGATAACAACCCTCAATGACTCTACTACTACACCTTATGAGCTAACCTCATCAAAACATGAGATAATTGGCCTTCCTCACCTAAACAAGGGAAGATTGAGGGAGGACCCTTATCAATTTAGCTAATTAAACACCCAACTATCTCCAGACCAGGCTTCCTCACCCACATTACTCTAAGCCTTTGAGGGTGATGTCCGAGACTGGGAGGTGTCCCAAACCCCACCCATCCCCTCACCCCCCTTATTTTTTTTCTTTTCCCTCTCCCCCCTCCTTTTCATCCCCTTCATCTCCTCTCTTCCTAGGTTTAAACCATAAACCAATCTCTCTATCTAACTGAGCTTCATTTTACCAAACGCGGATATTCAACCAACCTCAGCTGCTTAGGTCTTAAGAGGAAGTAACTACCCAAAGCTGGTTGCTACCTCATGTGTTGGCATTCTCCAGGCCTATCCACAGAACACTCCCAAGCATACTTTAGTATCAGATAGAAGTAATGTTACTGTGAAAAGCATGATTGACGGACGGGCGGTGGTTGTGTTATCCTGACTGGGCGTCATATGACGTCCAGCAGGACAACCCCCTAGAGCGCGCCTGCAGGGGCGCGCAGCGCTGCGATCGGGGACGGCATGTGTCCCTCGGACACAGCGCTTCCCCGATCAAGGTAAACAGCCAGTGATTTTGGCCGTTTACCACGTGATCGGCTGTGTCAACGTCACAGCCGATCACATGTCATAACAAACTCGGCAGCGCGCACTGTGTGCGCCGCCGGAGGAATGCAGGGCAGGGTTTGAGGAAGGCGGGTGTCCCTTGGACACAGCGCTTTCCCAATCAAGGTAAACAGCCAATGAAATTGGCTGTTTACCATGTGACCGGCTGTGTCCAATCACAGCTGGTAACAAATGTAAACAGAGGAGCAGTTACCATCTAATCTCTGCTCTCTCCTCACACACCGATCGTGTGAGGAGAGAGCAGGGATCAGTAAGTGAGATATCAGTGTAGTGTTCTGTCTATATATACTGTATACTGTGCACAACACGACCCCCCCCCCAATAAAGAGGACCTGTCTCACAGCCCAGCCCATCTGTCAGTCAGCCCATCTGTCAGTCAGCCCATCTGTCAATCAGCCCATCTGTCAGTCAGCCCATCTGTCAGTCAGCCCATCTGATCAATCAGCCCAGCCAATCAGCCCATCTGTCAGTCACCCAATCAATCAGCCCATCTGTCAATCATCTGTCACAGGCCCACCGCTATCAGTACCGCCATTGGTACCGCCACACAGGCTACCAGTACCGCCATCGGTACCATAGCCAGTCCTGCCATCAGGCCCACTATTGGTACTGCCATCAGGCCCACCGCCATCAGTACCGCCACACAGGCTACCAGTACCGCCATCGGTACCACCGCCAGTTCCGCCATCAGGCCCACCATCTATACCACCACACAGGCACGCCACACAGGCCTGCCACACAGGCCTGCTACCAGTACTGCCACTCGTACCGCCATCGGTACCGCCACCACCACACGTACCGCTACCTGTACCACGATCGGTACCACCACCACCCGTACCACCACCTGTACCGCAATCGGTACCACCACACAGGTCCGCCACTAATGCCACTTCGGTACCACCACTCCCGCGAGAAGTACCATTACATAGGCCCACCAAAAAGCACTACCAATAATGTTGCAAAAGGGTTTACACACCTGAGGAGGCATATGCCCTTCTTACCATGTCGGATGATGAGAGAAGCGGGGAGCTCACATCATCCGATTCTGGTTCAGAATACGAGCCAGTGGAGGATAGTAGATCGGAGTCCGAGTCCTCGGAGGAAACTGTCCCTCCCAAAAGAATGAGATCAGGACCAAGATCAGGACCGAGATTAGGACTGAGATCAGGACCAAGATCAGGAGATCTGCCCACCACCAGCAGCGCCAGACCCCAGGAAGAGGAGCCCAGTACAAGCACTGGAATCACACGCCCAACCCGAAGAACCCAGCCCCAGTCCTACCATCCCGATGCCCTGGCAAACCCCTTATGGTTGCCTGCCAGCTCAGGATCTGCTATCATCCCCCCTTTCACTGCACAGCCAGGTGTGCAGCCCGACACTACAAATTTTTCTCAATTTGATTATTTTTCTTTATTTTTTCCACAAGATTTGCTGCAGAATATGGTGGATCAAACTAACCTGTATGCATCCCAATTTATTGCTGCCAACCCCAATTCTTCCTATGCCCGCATGTTCCAGTGGCGACGTCTAACACTGGACGAATTTAAATTATTTTTGGGCCTTACGTTCAATATGGGGCTTACAAAAATTACGAAGTCCATGCATATTGGTCCACCAACCCCATCCAACACATGCCCATATATTCCGCTGTCATGTCCAGGACAAGATACAACATGGTTATGCGTTTTCTCCACTTCAATGACAATTCACAGTGCCCTCCCCGAGATCATCCCAACCACGAAAAATTGTACAAGATATGCCCCCTAATCAATTCCTTTTCCCAGCGATTTAGAGACGTTTTTATCCCAGACCAAAAAATTTGTGTGGACGAGTCCCTCATACATTTCACTGGCCGACTGCACTTTAAGCAGTATATACCAAGCAAGAGATCCACGGTATGGGGTGAAATTAAATAAATTATGCAATCGAGCCACTGGATATGTCTTCACATTCCGGATCTACAAAGGCAAAGACTCCCAGCTCCAGCCCCATGATTGCCCCACATATATTGGAACCAGTGGTAAAATTGTCTGGGAGCTGGCATACCCCCTGATGACAAAGGATACCATTTATATGTTGACAACTATTATACCAGCCTGCCCCTTTTTCGTCACCTTTATAGTAAAAAAAAACCCGGCCTGCGGTACTTTAAAAAAAAAAACGGAAGGGATTCCCACAAAATTTGTTGACCAAAAAATTGCAAAACGGAGAATCGGCATTCATGAGGAATGATGAGGTGTTGGCCATGAAGTGGAGGGACAAGAAAGATGTCCACATCCTCTCTACCATCCACAATGACACCGTGGTGGAGACCCAAAGAAGAGGCGGCCCCATTGTAAAGCCCGAATGTGTCCACGATTATAATATGTACATGGGGGGGGTGGATTTAAACGATCAGATGCTACAGCCCTATTTATCAACCAGAAAGTCCCGTTATTGTTATAAGAAAGTTGCGTTTCACCTGTTTCACATGGCCCTTTTTAATTCATTTGTCTTCTACCAAAAAGCAACTCAAAACCAACAAATCACCTACCTGATGTATATTGAAGATATCGTCACTGCCCTCATTTACCAACAAAGTCCCGCCCCAGTAAGCATTCGTTCTGATAGCGTGAGTCAACTTCACGAGCAGCACTTTCCTATCACATTCCCCCCACAGAATCTGGAAGAAGACGCCAAAAGAAATGCTGTGTATGCAGCAGAGGAGGAGTAAGAAGAGATACCAGCTATTATTGCCCCCAATGTCCCTCCCAACCTGGCCTGTGCATTGGAGATTGCTTCAAAAATTATCATCCATCCATCCAATATTAGTTCCCCTTATTATTAACAGACTGCCATTTCCCCATTTGCCTGCTACCATGTTAATTAACTGTCCCTGACCCTATGGCACCATAGTTTGTAGACTCTATAACTTTCACAAAGATATACATTAATTTGGATTATTTTTACCAAAGATATGTAGCAGTATAAATTTTGCCACAAATTTATGAAGAAAAATTACTTATTTGCAAAATTTTACAATAGAAACTAAAAAAAGTGTGTTTTTTTCAAAAATTTCCCTGTTTTTTCGCTTATATCGCAAAAAATTAAAAAAACAGCGGTAATTAAATACCACCAAAAGAAAGCTCTATTTGTGAGAAGAAAATTATAAAAATTTTGTTTGGATACAGTGTAGCATGGCTGAGTAATTGTCATTCAAAGTGTGAGAGCGCTGAAAGCTGAAAATTGGTCTGGGCGGGAAGGTGCATAAGTGCCTGGTATTGAAGTGGTTAAACTAAAAAGTGTTTTGCAACCATTATAGTATACCAGTTATGATTTCCGCTGCTGTTAAACCTTTTGTATTACCTCAGACACCTTGTTTAAATGCATTGTAAACCTTATTCTATTTACCAATAAAATATTACGGAAAAAAAAAAAAAAAACAATAATGGTAGGCTAGGCTTGCTTGGCTTATGGCAATGGGGATTGCTATAGGTGATGCAACATTAAGCTATATTCCCTGACCACTCATATAGAATGACAATTACACAAGTACTTTGGTTTTAACACAATTGGTTGATTTGTGTGGTACACAAGATGCAACTTCCAGTACATAATCAGTCCAGACAGTGAAAACGTCTCACATGTGATATTGCTATACTCAGGAGGGGTTGCAAAATATGCTTAGGGATATGGGTGCTCAACCTGTGGCCCTCCAGCTATTGCTGAACTACAAGTCCCATCATGTCACAACCTTAGGGAGTCATGCTTGTAACTATCAGCATTGCAATGCCTCATGGGACTTGTAGTTCCACAACAGCTGGGGGTCTACAGGTTGAGCACCCATGCTTTGGGGTGTAATTCTAAATATGCCCAAGCTACGTGTGCAAAATATCTTATTAAAATGGCATGCCTTTCTGTAAAAAAATATATATATATTTTCTCTCTGCATTTTTCAAAAACTTGTGACTTCCTATCTGGGCTGATGGTGAAAAAAAGGCCGGAAGAACAATTGTTATCTGCACAAGCTGTTTACACCAGTGCAGGTTCTAGCTACATTTACATGTGAGTGCAACATTTTATTTTATCTTTCATTACCATTAAATAAACATACTACATGGATATGGAATCTTTTAATTATGTCTCTCTCTCTGTTCTCTATTCTTACCATACTCTAATGGAGCAAACGAGTGGAGGGGTTGCAGCTGAGCAATTCCTATTGGATATCATAAGCAATTTGTGACCTTCCTGTGAAAAGAGATCAAACACCTCTGGTGAGTGTACACGTACCATTTGAGCACTAGCGATGAAGACTAAAATGATAGCTCTCTATACTGAAGCCCTTTTTTGGTGTTGGGAATTGTCACATTGGGCTTTTTTGTACTTCTTTGCATATTATTTCTTTGTACATTACTGGACTACTCTACTATGGCTATTTTCATGGATTTATGGTCATCCATCATGGTGGAATGTTACTTACATGCCATGTATGTATGATTTGTGAACTCCATCTTTTGTTTTGTTTTTTTGTGAAAAGACTCACCAAGTCTCCTTAACTACTTCAATACCAGGCACTTACACCCCCTTCTTGCCCATGCCATTTTTCCACTTTCAGCGCTGTCACAATTTGAGTGACAATTGCGTGATCATGCTACACTGTAACCATGTGAAATTTTTATCATATTTTTCACACAAATAGAGATTTCTTTTGGTGGTATTTAATCACTTCTGGGTTTTTTATCTTTTCCTAAAAAAAAAAAAAAAAAAAAAGACTGAAAATTATGAAAAAAAAAATAGTTTTTCTTTTTCTTTCTTATAAATAAGTATTTTTCTCCTTCACTGATGGGCGCTGATGAGGAGGCACTGATGGGCACTGATAGGCTGCACTGATGGGCATAGATGAGGTGGCACTTATGGGCACTGATGAGGCGGCACTTATGGGCAATGATTAGGTGGCACTGATGAGGAGGCACGGATATGCCGCACTTATGGGCACTGATAGGTGGTACTGATAGGTGGCACTGAGGAGCACTGATAGGTGGCACTGAGGAGCACTGATAGGTGGCACTGGTGGGCACTAATGGGTGGCACTGATGGGCACAGATCGGCGGCACTGGTAGGCACAGATAGACAACATGGTGTCCTCAGTGTCCTCAGCTTGTCTGCATTGTTGGACCAATAGACTAGTGGACCAACACCAGCAGATGACATGGCTCCCCAAATCATCACAAACTGTGGAAACTTCATACTGCACCTCATGCAACTTAGATTCTGTGCCTCTCCACTTTTAATGATTTTAATGGTTTAATGATCATGGTATCACTGTGCTTGATTGCCCAGCAAACTTGTCTGACCTAAACCGCATAGAGAATCTGTGGGGTATTGTCAAGAGGAAGATGAGAGTCACCAGACCCAACAATGCAGACGAGCTGAAGGCCACTATCAAAGCAACCTGGGCTTCCATAACCCCTCAGCAGTGCCACAGGCTGATCGCCTCCATGCCACGCCGCATTGATGCAGTAATTCAAGCAAAAGGAGCCCCGACCAAGTATTGGTGTAGTGCATATTATACCATACATAGACATGCTTTTCAGTAAGCCAACATTTCTGTATTACAAATCCTGTTTTCTATTGGTCTTATGTAATGTTCACATTTTCTGAGATACTGAATTTTGAGTTTTCACTAGCTGTAAGCCATAATCATCAAAATTAAGTAAAAGAAATGCTTGAAATAAATCACTCTGTGTGTAACGCATCTATATAAAATATATGAGTTTCACTTTTTGAATTGAATTAGTGAAATAAATAAACTTTTTAATATTCAAATTTTTTGAAATGCACCTTTATATCATAGTTTGTAGACTCTATAACGTTCACACAGATTTAATAATATACACTGATTTGGGTTATTTTTAACAAAGAAATGTAGCAGAATAAATTTTTGCCTAAATTTAAGAAGAAAAGTATTTTTTTGCACAATTTTATAACAGAAACTAAGAAAAAAAAATATTTTTTTCAAAATGTTTAGTATATTTTTGTTTACATAGCAACAAATAAAAAACCCAGTGGTGGTTAAATACTGCCAAAAGAAAGTGATATCTGTCTTAAAACATAAACATTTAATTCTGGTGCAGTGTTGCTTAAATTAGTTAATGTCATGCAACGTGTGACAGTGCTGAAATCTGAAAATTGGCCTGGGCAGGAAGGGGGTGAAAGTGTCCAGTATTGGGGAGGTTAAAGGCCTTGATGGGAATAACAAAGCTAGGCAGGAAATATTAGACATGCCTTCTTTCAGCAGACTATTTGTAAAATGCCTTGCGTTATATGAGGAATAATATCCACAAGGCTAAAATCCTGCAGACTGGTATAAGGTTGGCTGGATGTAGGAAAACAGCTGGGTATTAATGACAAACAGGAAAAGGCACGTTAATGCAATAGCCGAAAACAGCTTTAACTCGACTGAAAAATAAAGCAAAAGTAATTATATATCAATCTCTTAACTATCCTTCTATCCAATGTTTAGATGTTTTAGTGTACTCACCAGCTATCATAAACTCTACAATTTTATATATAACATTTCATTTATTACACTATACAGTATGTTCCTCAAATTTGTTTAAGTTTAGTGCACCAGCTAATGGTTACTAGATTTTCAATATGGAATCCAGGGACATCCGACTGACCATGTCCACAAAATCACCAAAAATCAATATGGCTGCGAATATAGCTGGCCCGAGTGACAATTGCTGCAACTGTAATGCCTTGTACACGCGGTCAGACTTTCTGACAGAATATGTGCGATCGGAGCTTGTTGTCGGAAATTCTGACCGTGTGTGGGCTCCATCAGACTTTTTCCATCGGAATTTCCGACACACAAAGTTTGAGAGCTGGCTATAAAATTTTCCGACAACAAAATCCGTAAATTCCGACCGTGTGTGGACAATTCTGACGCACAAAGTGCCACGCATGCTCAGAATAAATTAAGAGACGAAAGCTATTGACTACTGCCCCATTTATAGTCCCGATGTACGTGTTCTACGTCACCGCGTTCAGAACGATTGGATCTTCCGACAACTTTATGCTACTTTGTGTATGCAAAACAAGTTTGAGCCAACATCTGTCGGAAAAAATCCATGGATTTTGTTGTCGGAATGTATGATCAATGTCCGATCATGTGTACAGGGCATAATTCTTATTGGGGCCATTCCTAAATGGGATGCCTATCCAGCAGTTCAAGTTAGCAAGGTAGTGTTGTTAGGATTGTGAAAGATCTGGGCACTCATCGGCACTCTGAGAAGAGCAATGATGCAAAGGTTAGGTGTTGGCAAATTGCCACACCAATGGGAAGTGATTAAAGAAATATTGTTTAATAAAACCTGAACCTACTCTGGCATGGGTTTAGAGTGCCTAACATTCAGGAGGTCAGGAATAGATAATGCACAGAGGGATGGAGTATGCAATGCACAGGAGTGCACAGGCAATGGGCATGTAATGCACATAGTGCAGAGTTAAGAGTAAGTAATTACCCTCTCCTTCTAATACAGCCCCCTCCACCTCCCATGACACAATCATCACCAGTACAAATTCCTCCCCTCTCTCCCTGAATTGTACACACCAGACCTTGCCATTGTGTTGCATCTAAAATAAACAAAGTCTGTGTTGACAGAGAGACACCCCATACTTCTGAAGTGCAGAATCCAAGCCATTCTGATGCATGAGGAGACAATTGATTGTCATCTGGCCTTCTTATGCAGACTGTGGTCTACTACTGGGGGCCAGCTTGCCTTTATCTTATTGTAGTTGATAACACTGAGCACATTATATTTCTGTGAGTGAGGGGTTTTATCTGTTAAGAATTATATTTACTGGTGATGAACCTTTACTGGAAGCACTTTCACTGGATTTTTTGAAGCACATTTGGTGATGCACAAGATGTTCACAAATTAATGATTGGGACTTTTATGGACATTATTATACAGGATTTATACAGGATTTATATAGCGCCAACAGTTTGCGCAGCGCTTTACAACATGGGGGAAGACAGTACACTTATAATACAAATCAATACAGGAGGGATCAGAGGGCCCTGCTCGTTAGAGCTTACAATCTAGAGGGGAGGGTCAAGTGGAAACAAAAAAGGTAATAACTGTGGGGGATGAGCTGATGGAAAAAATTAAAATACAGTTGTTAGGTGTGGGTAGGATAGGCTTCTCTGAAGAGAAGGGTTTTCAGGGATCGTCTGAAAGCTAATAAAGTAGGAGATAAGCGGACAGATTGGGGTAGGGCATTCCAAAGGATTGGAGAGGCTTTGGAAAAGGCCTGGAGGCGAGCATGGGAGGAGGTGACAAGGGAGCTAGAGAGCAGGAGGTCTTGAGAGGAACGAAGAGAGCGAGTAGGTTGGTATTTAGAGACTAAGCTAGTGATGTAGCTGGGGGCTAAATTGTGGATGGCTTTGTACGTAGTTGCTAGAATTTTGAATTTAATTCTTTGGCCGAGTGGAAGCCAGTGGAGGGATTGACAGAGAGGAGTGGCAGACACAGAGCGATTGGTAAGGTGGATGAGTCTAGCAGCGGCATTCATAATGGATTGAAGAGGTGATAGACTATGTAGAGGTAAGCCAATGAGAAGGGAGTTGCAGTAGTCGAGGCGAGAGATGACCAGCGAGTGAATTAAGAGCTTTGTTGTGTCATTGGTTAGAAAGGGGCGTATTTTGGAGATGTTGCGGAGGTTGAGGCGGCAGGATTTGGACAGTGATTGGATGTGTTGCTTGAAGGAGAGTTGAGAGTCTAGGACTACACCTAGAACCTTGGCATGTGGGGATGGGCTTATAGTTGTGCCATTGATTTTGACAGAGAGATCAGGGGAAGAGGCATATGGGGGAGGAAAAATTATAAGTTCGGTTTTGGCTAGATTGAGTTTGAGGAAGTGGTGTGACATCCAGACTGATATATCTGAGAGTAAATTGGTGATACGTGAGGAGACAGAGGGAGTGAGCTGAGGGGTAGAGAAATAGATTTGGGTGTCGTCAGCGTAGAGGTGGTATGGGAATCCATGGGAGGCTATCAGTTGACCCAGGGAGGAGGTGTAGATGGAAAACAGTAGAGGTCCAAGAACAGAACCCTGGGGGACCCCAACAGAGAAAGGAAGAGGAGAGGAGGAAGTAGAGTTATAAGAAACGCTGAAGGTGCGGTTGGATAAGTAGGAAGAGAACCAGCGAAGTGTACAGTCACGGAGACCAAAGGCGTGTAGTTTTTTGAGGAGGAGGGGGTGGTCAACCATATCAAAGGCAGCAGAGAGGTCCAGGAGCAGGAGTACAGAATAGTGTCGATTGGTTTTGGCCGTTAGTAGATCGTTTGTTAGTTTTAGGAGAGCAGTTTCTGTGGAGTGTTGAGGACGAAATCCAGACTAAAGGGGATCAAGAAGGCTATTATCAGCGAGGTGGACGCTCAGTCGGTTGTAGACCAGACGTTCGAGGAGTTTGGATAAGAAGGGGAGCAAGGAGATGGGGCGTAGGTTGTCCAGTGAGGGCTTTTTAAGTATGGGTCTGACAAGTGCATGTTTTAGAGAGTTAGGGAAGATGCCAGAAGAGAGGGAGAGATTGAAGATGTGGGTTAGAGAGTGTAGCATAGGGCCGGATGGTGAACGTAGCATTTGTGAGGGAACAGGATCCAGAGGGCAGGTGGTAAGGTGGACATTAGACATTTATTGTTACTGTTTTATTACAAGGTGTTTCATGTATATACAATTGTGTTGCATCTGCTTTTCTGCTGACAAGTGCCTGGGTACTGACCCTACGATCCCTGGTTTTTTTTTCTCCTCTTGATGTAAATTAAACAGCTGCCGACTTTTGTCCCCACTCCCTGACTTACCCTTTGACTGTCAGATGTGTAGAACACAACCAGTTGAAGTGCTCTGAAACTCCTCTTTGCTCTGTGCTTCAGGTCTGATAAGAAATGGGTGGGCCAGTAGGCTAGAACAAAAGCCAGAAAAAATTCACATATAGAAGAAACAAAGGTGGCTTTTGTGCTGATGGGACCCTAGGTCCACACCAGGGACATTGCTGAAGATGTTTGTTTGCCAGAGACAGACCCTTTAAAATGAGGACCCAGCAAATGGAGATGGCAACCTTACACCAGTCACACGTGTTTCCTGTTAATGTATCACTTATCTTTTCATCATTTGTTTCTAGTCCAACAAATTGTGTTTTATTGTGTAAGGGGACAACAGAACACTCAAATCATTATAAAAACTGATATACAGCATATCATTTTTGCCTATTTTTTAAATTCTTTTCAAATATGTTTTTAATGTGTTTTAAAAAAGAAGAGAACAAAAGAGAAGGGGCGCATGTGCGGCCTTTAAGATGGTGGAAGCTTAATCCAGCAGCTCTGGTTCGCTTCTATCTTCCGAGACTCAAGGTCCCCTTCTGCAGCATCCACTGCTCCAGGAGTCACACAGCTTGACTCTGGAAGACTACAGGCACCCCATGGGCAAAATAGGGAACCAAAAAAAACATCCCCTCCGCCTCCGGTCGAGCCGCAGCTTCCTCCCAACCTGGACCGGTTCCTGCTTAGGCCAGCGTCTGCGGCCTCGAGGACCCGCCGGAGTCCACATATCCATTTGCATCTGTCGTGGGGACCATGTCCATGTCGGTCCTGACGGTGGAGGTCCTAGACCTGAAATTACACACCTTCAGGTCCTAGACTTGGAATGGGGAAAATCTAGACACTGACACGGCAGAGATCGCAGAAAGCCTTTTCTACACCTCAACATGCTTTTCCTGTCAGACCCCCTACCTGATGACATCCCCTTGGCAAACCTGATGGCCTTTACCTACACGGATGGAAATTACACCAACTTCGGGTTCAGAATACCCATATGAGGGTTTTGTTCCCATTCAATTGTTCGTTTGCAACTTGGTTTTTCTTTGTATATAGTTTTTTTTTATGATGTGCTTCTCAGATGCAGTACTTCTGAACAACCAGCCTGCTTCCTCTGCTCTATGGATGAACATTGTACCTCCTCACCGGATCTTGGAGGTCACCATGCTCTTCTTCACTATCCTGGGCTTAGGCCTTGGCTTCCTGAGGATTTGTGACACCTCAGGTCTCACACCACTTTCTTTGTTGTTGTTTTTTTCAGGTACTTTTTTGATCTGTCATTGCCTACGGTCTCTGATTTATGTTTCTCCTTATCCCTCAATTCCTGTTTTTTCTTCTGACTTTTTTCTCTTGACATCATGGACTCTATTGTTTGCATACACACAATAGTTGGAATTCACATTTACTTATAATTATAAGTAATGGCTTTATGTGTTTTATTGTATAATGTTAAAGGTTTAAACTCTATTCATAAGAGATGGCTAGCTTTGAAGGAGTTTAAATATTTGAAGGTTGGTGTAGTCATGGTCCAGGAGACTCACTTTCATGCTGGTGGTTCATTTAATCACTTCCCGCCCGGCCAATAGCAGAATAACGGGCGGAGGTTCTGTTATGCTGACTGGACATCATATGACGTCTTTCAGGATAACAGCCAGCGCACCCATGGGGGTGTGCAGCACGGCGATTGGTGGTGCGGCATGTCAGTCTGACACACTGCAACACCGATCTTGGTGAAGATCCTCTGATGGAGGCTTTTTAATATGTGATCAGCTGTGTCCAATCACAGCTGATCACAATGTAAACAGGAAAAGCTCTGTATCTGCTTTTCCTCACTCGCATCTGACAGACGCAAGTAGAGAAGAGCCGATCGGCTGCTCTCCCGACAGGGGGTCTGCACTGATTGATTGCAGGATGCCCACTTCAGACCACCAGGGATGCCACCAGAACCACCAGGGATTGCCACCACTGATAACCCCCAGGTATGCCACCCATGACCACCAGGGATGCCAATCTATGCCAATCAGTGCCCACAAATGTCAGTCAGTGTCCAGTAATAATGCCTGCCAGTGACTCCTTATCAGTGATGCCCATCAGTGCCATCTATCAGTGTTCATTAGTGCCATCCATCAGTGTCCATCAGTGCCACCTATCAGTGCCCATCTGTGCCCATCAGTGCCCACCTATCAGTGCCCTTCAGTGCCACCTATCAGTGCCACCCATAAGTACCCATCAGTGCAGCCTTTTAGTGCCCATGAGTGCCCATCAGTGCCACCTATAAATGTCCATCAGTGCTGCATACCAGTGCCACCTATCTGTGCCTATCAGTGCCACTTATAAGTGCCCATCAGTGCTGCATATTAGTGCCCATCATCAGTGCCCATCAGTGCTACCTCATCAGTGCCACCTCATTGGTGCCACCTAATCAGTGCCGCCTTATTAGTGCCTGTCAGTGCCGACTTATCAGTGCCCATCAGTGAAGGAGAAAATTTACTGATTTACAAAATTTTATAACAGAAACAAAGAAAATCATTTTCTTTTTAATTTTCTGTCTTTCTTTATCTATTGCGCAAAAATAAAAACTCCAGCAGTGGTCAAATACCACCAAAAGAAGGCTCTATTTGTGGGAACAAAATTATAGAAAAATGTGTTTATGTACAGTGTAGCATGACCGTGCAATTGTCATTCAAAATGCAACAGCGCTAAAAGCTGAAAGTTGGCTTGGGCAGGAAGGGGGAAAGTGCCTGGTATTGAAGTGGTTAAATTTGCCTCCAAACACTTTCCTACTGCCTCGGTTGCTTCAGATCCTTCTGGGAAGGCTGGTGTGGCAATATGGATCAAATCCTCCTTCCTTGATCCTCAGGGCAGATTTATTTTCCTGAACTGTGACTACATGACTACATATTTTACCTTTATTATTATATATGCATCCAATTCTGGGCAGATTCACTTCCTTACAGAGGTTTTTGAGAAAATGTAGAAATGTTCGCAGTCCTTCATGATTATTGGTGGTGACTTTAATGAGTGTATGTCTCCCCAACCAAAGAAAGATGGGCTCTTTCAAACCACCCCATCTGCTCAGGTGAACAAGTTGTCCACATCTTTCTGCAAGCTTATGAGAACCCACAAATTATTTGATACTTGGAGGGTTAAACATCCTACCCAAAAACAATTCACATTTACTCACCTTCCCACAGACTTTACCCCCACCTGAATTATCTTTTTAACTCAGCACCTTCATTAACACATATGGTAGCATCTGAAATTAATCCTATCACATGGTCGGACCATGCGTCCATCCTATTAGATCTCACTTTGTCTATTCCGGCTAGTAAAACATGCCACTGGTATCTCCATTAATCACTTTTACAAATTCCTAAAATTAAAGACCAATTTACTGTGAAGCTTTCAGTATTTGTTCAGCTCAACAATGGCACGGTGTCCAAGGCCTCCACCCTATGGGAAGCCCATAAGACTTTTTTAGAGGTGAGTGTATTTCCGCTGGGGCTCAACTGAGAAGAGAGACTAGTCTTCAATTATCATTACTTATTATTATACAATTGTGCAACATCCTTGCTTCATTCCCCTATGGTGGAATGCCTATGCACTGTTGTTTCCTTATGTAACCATGTTAAAGCCCTGTATATAAATAAGGACTCAAAGTCTATGTTATGGTCTAGACAAAAATTTTACGAATTTGCTAATAAGCCTCATAGGATGTTAGTACGTAGACTTAAACCCTTTCCTCTCTATCCCTAATTTTTTGCTTTAGTCAGTTGGAACCCCAACCTACTGTCCCCGCTCCATGTCTAAAGTTTTTTGTGATTTTTATCATAATCTTTATAACTGTTTAAATTCAGATTCCTAATTCCCTTTTACACAAGAAAAATGTTATGCTTTTTTGCCTCTCCTCTTTATCTACCTAAAGTGTCCTCAGCTAACTTATCAAAGTTAAATATGAATATAACCACTAAAGAAATAGAAGTTGTCCGTCATCTGCCTTTGCATAAATCCCCTAGGCCTGATGGTATATCTTATTCATATTATAAGATCTGTTTACAATCTTATCTCCATATTTGGTTAATTTATTTGCTTCCTTAGTGAAGGGTACTGTTCCCCACCCTCAATTTCTACACACTTTCATCACAGTTATCCCCAAACCGGGTAAGGACTCATTTGTTCCAGACAACAATCGCCCTATAGCATTACTAAATTCAGACTATAAATTTTTTGCCATAATTTTAACAAATAAGCTAGCACAACTACTCTCATTTCTAATTCACAGAGATCGCATAGGTTTTATTCCTTATAGACAAGCAGAGGACAATACTAAATGTACCATCAACCTTATAGACCTCCTAAACAAAACAAATCTACCTGCCCTTGTCCTGAGTTTAGAAGCCCAAAAAGCATTTGATAGACTTCATTGGCCCTTCATGTTTGCTACCCTCTCCCATTATGGTTTCTCCGGTCCTTTCCTCCAAGCTTTGCAAGTCCTCTACTTTAAGCCCATGTCCCAGGTACAACTGACTTACTTCTTATCGCATTCTTTCCCATTGAGCAATGGCACTAGACGGGGATGTCTTCTTTCACCACTACTTTTTATTCTCAGCTTGGAGTCCCTTGCTGCTGCCATTTGCTCGCACCCTGATGTTCGCTGGGTTTTTCTGCATCAACAGGAATATAAATTATCCCTTTTTGCTGATGACATTCTACTAACATTGACCCACCCCCAGGATTAATGTGATTGAAATGTCCATACTTCCTAAATTATTATATCTGTTTGAAACGCTACCTGTCCTGCTATCACAATTGAAACTGATTCAGAGAGGTTTTCTTATCTTCATATGGCAAAACGCTTCCCATCATATCGTTGGGTCAGTGGTACTGGCACTATGATCTAGAGGGAGCCTAGGAGCTCCATACATATGTAAATACTATTATGCTACCCACTTACGTACTGTTATTTCTTGGTCCTCACGTGATCTTCCAAATAGATGGTCTAAAACTGAAATGGATCACTAGTCCTGTATATCCATGTGCTATGTTATGGTCAGCTCACACAAAACATATGTCTTAATTGAGGAACTTGTGTTTAGCCCCAATGCTTTTTACATTATCTACATGGAAATACTGTTGTAACAGGTTCTCTCTTCTCCATGTCCCCAACTTCTGAATGTACTCTTTAATTTGGATATCCCTGATAGCTTATCATAAACTCGTATGCTTCCTTGGACTCAAGTGTGAGTTTTTAAACTCTGTCACTTGGTTAATCCTGCCACTCGTAAACTTTTGTCCTTTACAGAACTTCAAGCCAAATACCATATCCCGAAACATCTGTTTTACCTCTACTTACAGATTAGGCATTTTTTTTTCTACTCTAATTCTTCTTCCCTATCATTGGACAAACCATCTTGCTTTGAACGTATATGTGCTACAGGTCCACGCAAACCTCATTTAATCTCCTCTATATATGGACTACTCCATGAGTCTAACCCAGTGACTGAGTCCATGCATATATGAGAAAAGGGTCTTATACCCTTCACCAACCTATTTCCCTGGCACAATATGGTAAAATCTGGGAATCCACTTCCAAAGTCTCACATTGTGTGGTGCAGAGAGAAACGGCCTTCAAGGTTCTTTTGCTCAGGTATAGGACCCCTGATATTCTTAATACTTGCAGCCCAGATGCTTCGCAACATTGCTGGAGATGTCTCAGTGAAATAGGCACCTATTACCATATTTTATGAATGTCTATGTAGCACTGGTATTTTTAATACAGACACTATAAGTAAAAATGTAGTTGTCTGAAGCTGTAGTTTAGCTCAGACTGCAATTATTGTAAATTCTGGTTCTGTTTCAGCTTGGCTGGTTGTGTGGTTTTCCCCTTGGCCTAGGGATGGTGCCCTATCATTGCGGCCAAGGTTGGAAATTGCAACAGGCTGGGTGTATTGAGTGTCTCCTTGCCCGGAAACAGTCAGTATGTGTGGTCTGCCTGCTGTGCGTTTTGGGAGGTGGTACTGAAGGGGCAGACCCCGTGACATGGAGTAGTTCCGACCTGATGGCCCTCCTGGCCTAAGGTGTGTCGCTGCCATCAAATTGTCTCAGAGCCGGCTGTCCCGAGGCGTTGTTACTGAAGGTAGGACCAAAAGTCTTGGGGCCTTCCGATCCAGGGATGGTCCTGTGCTGTCTTGCCTGCGGGAAGAAGCCGAGCGACTGGAGGGTCCAGGGGAGGACTTTTCAGGAGAGGACTGCGCAAATATACCAGTGCCTCTAGAAGAGCCTGGAGACTCAGTTGGAGGATGCATCCCGGGTCACCTACCGTACCAGTACCGTAGGTTCGAAATAAGGGAACTGGTACTGTGTGATCAAGCCTTGATATTGCAACAAGTCGCTAATTACCCAATCCTGTGTCAGAGGATTGTGTAACAGTTATACCAAATCTTAAAGTCTGTGGCAGAGACTATGACCGAACATTGCATCAGCTAGTGGGTCAGTGAGAGAGGCCTATCTGGTGGTTGCTGAATCCAGTTGTGGAGCTGTTGTCCTCTGGATTAAAGAAAGTGTTCCTGATCTGCAATTTCAAAGTACCTGAATTCCCCTAAACCTTTCATCCCTCCATTGCATGTGTCTTTCTTAAATAAAGCATTGAAGAAAGAGACTGTGTGTCGGAGCTAAAAATTACTAAAAATAAATCTTTAATGGGACCCCTATGAGTGATATGATGAAACAGTAAAGGAACGGTAAGCCCAATTTAAATCAGCAGCTCCTGAGGGGGTAAATGCTACATGTGGGGGCTCGAGTCCAGGATTTACTGTTACCTCTCGCAGCTAAAAGAAACTGTTCACCGGGAACTTATGCAATAGAGGGTTCTGGACTGTGCCATTGTTCTAAAAAGGGATTAATTGCAGGTCACTATCTGGCTGCATGAGCTGTGGGCGGAGTCAAGAAAGCCCGGGAGCTGCGTGACCAGAGGAACCAGTGGGAGGAGTCCTCCGTGTACTTGCTGCATGAGACACCGTGTGTGTGTCTGAACTTTCAGAGGGAATATCTGATTGTTGTAAGCCATGTTCCGAATGCCAGGAATGCAGTCTGCTACGAGACCCAGGATGTTCCCTGGGGGTACCACTACAAGTGTCAGGCTGCCTGGAACATTGCTGACAGACACTGGTATTCACCTGGAGCCGCATGGGCGTTTCATACTCTACACAATGGGAGATGTCGAGGCCTTGGGTATGTTATGCAACAGGTGTGAAGGACTGGTTGCAAGCCCCCGTCCATTTGTCCAATGTCTACATTGCCACCCCGTGCCTACCGGATAAACTGGGCCACGGGCATCGCCATAGAGGAGACTGCTACGTTTGCTCCTAAGGCTGGGCCTATCTTCTCCAAATCTGCCACCTCAAGCGTTCCTGAGGGGGGTGGCGCTGTTACTGCTATCCGAGAACTAACAGTGGACACTACTACCGCTGTTACTTCTACAACTACCCACTGTGCTGCACCCGCTCAAAAGAAGGTGGGATACGTGAAAGCCTCCCGCGGCCGTGGTCGAGGCTTGCCCCAGAGACTACCTGAACCGAATTCAGAGAAAGAAGCTATTCCTGAGGAATCCACAACAGGAACGGGTGAGAGATCTCAGGGGAATGTACATGAAGGGACTGTTTGCAAATATGTGCCCACAGAGGAGTTACGGGATTCTGAAATAGACTCTCTGTCGGATGTCTCCAGAGACGATGACCTGTTTGAAACCATGTCTCAGGAGATGCTATGGGCAAATGTTGATGATGTTGCTTCAGGCTTTAACCTGTCTGATTGGATAACAATGGACTCGGGGAGTACATCACCTCGAATGGAAACCCCTGCAATTTCTAGCGAGACTGTCACTGAAAATATTAGTTTGTCTGGGCCAAAGAAATTGCCTGTGAGTATGGTGCACAAATCACCAACTTCCTGTGTGCCTCCTGGGTTGGGAAGCACTCAATCTCTGCCGAGGCTTGCCCGATCACAGCGGTTGCTGAACAAACGAGTAGTCACTGAGTATGGACTAGAGTTTCCCTATGTTTCCAGAGAGATCCTGAAAGAGATCGAGGAAAACAGAGAGAGCTGGTACCGTGAGGATGTTTGGGACTACTTAAAAGTGCCAAAGCCTTTCAGGAAATCAGGTTGTTCTTCAGATATGGATGATCGTTTTAACGGATGTCTTTTGCATTGGAGCTACGGGAGACACATTTACGCGGATAAAGTGGTCATCTGCCGGCCAGGCAAGGACGATGTTATATACTTTATTACCACTGTGAATGCACAAGGAAAAGCTTTAACATTGCCTGTTCCTCGCTTTTATTGGTGATCTGCCACAGTGACTGTTCTGTTAAAGCCGGTTCTGGAAGGAGAAAGTCTTTATGCTATGAGGACTGTGGGGACTATAGTTAGGTAGTGTTAATTAAATGTCATCTATGAGTCAAGATTTTCTACCTGCTCTAACACCTGCATCAAGGACTTGTTATAATGGTTTCTGCTACTAGGTGGTAGGAGTTTGCCCAACTACGGTAAAATCCTTGCATAAAAAAAAGAGAAAATTCTGGGGAAAGTTTCATCTTCTAGGAGATGGGGCTTTGCTTCCTCTGTTGTATATTGATATGTGTGTCTTGGATTTTCTTTTTGTGTTCTGTTTCAGGTTCAACTGGATCTTCTGTCAAGTTGCTGGAGAGTGGGTGGTTTAGATAGAGAGTCAGATCTGCGGATCTATGTCACTGTAATATTCCTGTGTGTATTACCGTTAAATGTACAGTTTGTTGACGCTTTACCCTTTTTTTCCCTTTCCTATCCAAGTTTTGAATTCAGGTACTTGACTCTCAGTATTGAAATTTTTTCTTTTTTCTTTTTCAGACGATGAGGACATTGTCTATTGCAGCAGGGGGAGTATGAAGCACTGATATTTTTAATACAGACGCTATAAGTAAAAATGTAGTTGTCTGAAGCTGTAGTTTAGCTCAGACTGCAATTATTGTAAATTCTGGTTCTGTTTCAGCTTGGCTGGTTGTGTGGTTTTCCCCTTGGCCTAGGGATGGTGCCCTATCATTGCGGCCAAGGTTGGAAATTGCAACAGGCTGGGTGTATTGAGTGCCTCCTTGCCCGGAAACAGTCAGTGGGTGTGGTCTGCCTGCTGTGCGTTTTGGGAGGTGGTACTGAAGGGGCAGACCCCGTGACATGGAGTAGTTCCGACCTGATGGCCCTCCTGGCCTAAGGTGTGTCGCTGCCATCAAATTGTCTCGAAGCCGGCTGTCCCAAGGCGTTGTTACTGAAGGTAGGTCCAAAAGTCTTGGGGCCTACCGATCCACCAGAACCACCTATCTGGTGGTTGCTGAATCCAGTTGTGGAGCTGTTGTCCTCTGGATCAAGGAAAGTGTTCCTGATCTGCAATTTCAAGGTACCTGAATTCCTCTAAACCTTTCATCCCTCTATTGCATGTGTCTTTCTTAAATAAAGCATTGAAGAAAGAGACTGTGGGGGTCATTTACTAAGATGAATGCACTGCGCTGGTTCAGACCTTAATTGGTGAGCTGGATAAATCCTTTATCCAGCGTGTGCACGCGAGAATGTTTCCAGCGCGATAGGATTGTGCTGGTTCTTCTCAAGGGGAACCAGACCCTTACCAGACCCTTATACGAGCACGCAGCCCGGCAGTTTAGGAAAGGGGGTGGGGATGAGCGAGCGCCCCCCCTCCTGAATCGTACCAGGCCGCATGCCCTCAACATGGGGGATGGGTACTTTGAGGAAGGGGGCGTGCTGTGGCCCCCCCAGAGCACCTTGTCCCCATGTTGATATGAGATTAGGCAATTTATTACCTGTTCGACAGACTTTGTGATCTATGTCTTGCGGTGTCCCTGTGGGTTCTTTTACGTTGGTCGGACCATCAGGGCCCTACGGGCCAGAGTGGGCGATCACCGTAGATTGATTTCCAAGGGGAGCGATGAACACAGTGTCCCTCGACACTTCTTACGCTTCCACAATAAGGACTTCAGGGTGTTAGAAGTTTATGCCATCGAAACTATCCCAAAAGGCACACTGACTAGTAACGAAAGATTTTCTCTACTGTGCAAACGGGAGGTACTTTGGATATACATGTTTGACTCACTTGCCCCTAAGGGGTTAAATGAGGAACTAGAGACATGCAGTTTTGTGTAGAATTGTTCTTGCTGTATTGATGTATATACCATTGTATGTGTTACTTGTGATATGTGTTACTCGCCGTTGTGTCTGCTGGGTAACAGGGGTTTTAGACTGGAGATAGAATTATTTTTGTTCTCATAATGGGTTAATCACTCCCGCCCTTATTTTAAATCTGACCTTATTTTAAATCTGACCTTTTTTTAAATGTGACTTGTAATTCCCTCCTTCTGCAGTGTCCCTCCCCCTTCCTTTCCCCTCCCCCTGCTCTTCTCCCCCTCCCTCTTCTTTTCCCCCACCCAATATTTTTGTATTTAAACCTTGCAAGTTGCCTCAACCCTTGACTATGAAAAAGAGCAAACGCACGAAACGCGTCGTCAAGGCAACTACTAAACAGAGCTTCCACTCAGCACCATGCCACAGTGAATCCATCCTCCCTTTTACCCACCCGTGGGAGCCTCATATGGTCCACACACAGCGTTCTCCCATTCGCCTGCTAATTCCATCTATCTACTTCTGGCTGGCAGCCTATGTGGTTCACTGGACTTCCTGATTGCCATCACTTTTTCCTGAGGTTCACTCCATGCAGAGGTGACACAAACCGGCAGATTCATTGGTTTATGCCCCCAGCCTATCCCCTGGTGGCCTCTTGTCCACCTTGTCACCTCTTGAGAAGTTTTATCACTACCACTACGGCTTCACCAAGTGTCACCGCCTCCCACTGAGGTTTTTCCAGTCAGAGGGGGCACAGACCGGCATCGCAGCTGCCTAGCGCTATCAGCTGTTGTTCCGGCGGTTCCCCTGTGTGAAGCCGCGCCTTCCTCTTCCAGCTGGGCTGACGTCATCATCCCCTGACACAGAGCGTCTGCGAGACCTTTCCCTCCCGGTGGACTCACAGCCTGCTTTCACATCACATCCACGGATCTGTCCTCCGGAGTCGGTGAGCCTCTCCATCTTAAGCTGATTTTTACTGTGTGGATCCCCTGAGTTTGGCGGGCTGGGGCTTCCATCTCCCCTCCAACTCCCTTCCATCTGCTTCCCAGCCTGGGGTTAGGTTTTTTGGATGGATCTCCAGTCTTAAACTGCCTGCTGCTGATTGGACCTTCTGGCTGTTAGAAACTTTCTCATTCAAGTGTCCTACAGTGTTATTAACATAGGAAGACATACTGTTCATTTATTGCTTTTATTTCAGTGTTTTTATCACACATTAAATCTCTTAACCTTTATTATTGGACTGCTGGCAACTGTTTATGAGACATTCAGAGCGCTGGACATTCTTTGGTTAGGGTTCATAGTCTTAGTGACTATTTTGAAGAGTTCCCGAGGGCGGTTTAGGGCTGTTGAGATGGTGTTTGAGAAGTGTTCCTTTTTTGCTCTGAAGATTGCTTTGTGATATTTATCTGTGAGTGCTTTGTAGTTTGTGTGGTTTTCCTTTGTGGAGTTTCTTCTCCAGGCTCTTTCAGCTCTTCTGCGCTCCTGCTTTAGTGAAGTAAGAGTGCCATTAAACCATCCAGAGTTTCTTTTGCGGTTGTGTGTTCTATGTTTTGGAGCCACTGAGTCTGCTGTTTGTAGTAATGCCTTGTTTAGGGAGTTGAGTGTTTGTTCCATTGAGTGGTTTAGGTTTAGCCTTGCTATTTTGTTTGATAGTGTGGTTTTGAAGAGTTCGGAGTGTAGTTTCTTCTGAGATCTTGTCCAGCGTGTTGTATTTGCCTGTTTCCGTTTTTGGAGAGTGGTGTTGGTGGCGATTTCAAATTTGATAGCGTGGTGGTCCGTCCAAGGTAGCGGTAGGTTGTCGGATATGTTGACGTCTATATTTTGTTTGAAGATGAGGTCCAGAATGTGTCCTGAACCATGTGTAGGAGCATTTATCAGTTGCTGAAGACCTAGTTCTTTCAGTTGGTTAATGCAGGCGGTGGCGATAGGGTCTTGGGTGGAGTTTGCCCAGAGGTTGAAATCTCCAAGTGCCAAAAAGTTTTTGGCTTTTAGGGTGTGTGTTGACATGAATTCTGTGAGGGATGTAAGGAGATTGGTCTTCGGTCCTGGTGGTGTGTAACATAGAAGTATGTGGATAGTGTCTTGGGGTGTTGTTTGAAGATGTAGGGTGAGAGTCTCCATGAAAGGCACTGGATTCTGTACAGTTGGTTTGGTGAGCGCAAGGTGAGATTTGAAGATCACTGCTAGGCCTCCTCCTTTTTTTCCTGTTCTGTGCTCCGTTAGGATCCTGTAGTTCTCAGGTACTAATTTGGTTAGGATGGCGTTGCAGTCGGGTGTTAGCCAACTTTCCGTGATGAAGAGGCAATCTATGTTGTTTTGGGTGATGAAGTCGTGTACCTCCAGTCTGTGCTTGACTGCAGATCTGGTGTTGATCAGTGCGCATGCTAATTGTTGTGGTTGGATTGTTGTCTTCATAAATTTGATGGTTGATTGTAGGTTGTTCCTTAGAAGTTGTTCTTTCTGTAGTATTTTATGTACGGGAGTTGTTAATGTCGAGGTGGTATTTCTTAGCTTGTGGAGAGCGTCCGCTGAGTACTTGAAGATGCACATGGCGAGAAAATTGCTGATGGTAGGATGGTTCTAGCGATGATACTGAAATGGCGATGGTGAGGTTGTTTAGGAATTGGTGGTCCTGAAGGGTGCCGCTGCTTCTGTTGCTGAGAAGATGATGGTCTGAAGAGTGCCACTGTTTCAGGGTGGCGTAGATAATGGTGCGAATAGGACTGTGAGGTGGAGGGGGCCATGCGGGCCTGCTGCTCTCCTGTTGATCCAGAGGAAGGCGAAAAACCCCTAGCTGAGCTGGCCAATTGTTACAGCAGAGGAAAAAATTCCTTCCTGACCCGAGGCGATCGGACCGAGGTCCCTGGATCAACTGCTGGAGGGGCCGCTACTTACCTGACCCGGGTAGGTGATGAGAGGGAGGGGGGGTGGATGTCGGGCAAGAGCGGGCACTAGGGTTGACCTAGGCTAGTACTTACTGGTATTGCGTTACGTCTGGAAGTATCACGAAGAACGTCGGTGCAAGGCCTGAGCTGGGGGTTGTCTTGCTCTCAGTATCACCCCGTGCTCTGTGGTGAGGTCCGGTGTGTCGGCAGGTGGTGTTGGGGTATGGATGGCATGCTGACCGCGTAGAGAGAGGGGTGAGCTGTGGAGGTGGGCCAGAGCTAGGTCTATGCTGCAGCCATGGTCTGTCCCCCGAGTCTAGCGGCTAGGGACGAGGTGACTAGACAGCGGCTGCGGTGCACCCGGTGGGAGGGCTAGTGGGTCTCTGTGGAGTACTGCAGTGGGTAGGGGGGGCTCCAGGCGGTCAGTAGGGGGCTACGGCGCAACTGGGGGTACCAAGATGGCCGCCAGACTAGGCCCGAGCCGTGGTGGGTTCAATGCTGTGGAGGAGTACTGGAGGGTGGAGGTTGGGAGAGGGTGAGGTGAACATAGGTTTGTGTGCTAATGAGGCAATTGCAAACACATGGAAAGCCCATGAAACACACAAAATGCAAGTTCACCCAATGTAGAGACAGAACTTCAAAGTGGGTACACCTGTTAAGGATGTCCTTAAATTACTAACCCAAAAAACACACTCTGAGCATGCCCAGAAACATCCAAGTGCTGTTCACACACAAAAAGCACCACCAAAAAAGTCCCTGAGCATGCCCAGAACAACCCAAATGCAGCTAGCACAAAATAAGCCACCCACTGTCCAAAATTAAGCACATCATCCAGCATGCACCAAAATTACAGATGGGACAAAACACCCCCTAGTCCAGGGGAGGCAACTAAAGAGCCTAACATGTGCAAAAGTTACAACAACAAATACCATTGCAGTCTAAGGGAACTGACTTGGCAATTTTACTAGTCCCCACTTGGATGGCTTATCTTCTAGTTATTGGCCTTAAAATTAGTATGGGGCCCAGGTCCCACCGTAAGGGACATATATCAATGTCACCAATTGGACAACCCCAAAAGCGAAACAAGGAGAAATGCTTTTAAATATGCCAAATTGCTTAAGGGCCAGTTCACACCAATGCAGTCAAGTGCATATATTATGCATTAAAAATGCATGGAAATTCGGTTATATGGTTTGCAATGGCATAGTTCACACCAGTGCTTGCCATTCCAGTGCGTTCCAGTTCCAGAAAAAAAAGTAGGACATGCTGCATTTTTTCTGCACTGGACTGTACTGGAAAGCTGTAAAACACATAAAAAAACACACTGGAACGCACTTGTCCTTATTTAAGGTTAAGAAAAAAGAGGGGAGAAAAAAAGCACTGGACTGCATCAAAAACACACCAAAAACGCACTGGAACGCATCAAAAACGTGCATGCAGAAAAGCACCTAGAACGCGTCCGGACTGCGTTTCTATGGTGTGAACTGGCCCTAAAGGCCCTAAGGGTCAGATCACACCATAGAAACGCAGTCCATGCACGGGGACTTGATGGGGACTTCCCTGTGGCATTCCCCGTGACGTCAGAGAGGGGCGGGGTCACCGGGTGGCCCCGCACCCTGTTATTTAAGAACCGTCAGAAGAGGAGAAGCGTCACACAGCGTGAGCCCCCCTCCATGCATGGATGCGGAGCGGCCCGAAAAGAAAATGAAGAGAAGAAGATGAAGACAAGAAGATGAAGAGAAGAAGATGGAGAAGAGCGGGAGCCTTCCTCCATGCCATCATGGATGCGGAGCGGCCCGAGGAGAAGAAGGGAAGGAGACGCCGCGGAGGAAGATGCCGGACGCGAACACCGGAGGAAGAACCAGAAGTACCAGAAGAACCTGAAGAGGAAGAAGATGGAGAAAGAAACCGAAGGAAGATAGAAGATAGAAGAAAGAAGAAGCATTTAAATAAAGGAATTGCCAAAAACTGTCTCTTGTCATTTTTAACATTTTTGACAGTTATTTTGTGAAATGGTAGGGGTACTTTTGTACCCCCTTACCATTTCACACAGGGGTGAGGGCCGGGATCTGGGGTCCCCTTGTTAAAGGGGGCTTCCAGATTCCGATAAGACCCCTGCCCGCAGACCCCCACAACCACCGGCCAGGGTTGTGGGGATGAGGCCCTTGTCCTTATCAACAAGGGGACAAGGTGTTTTGGGGGTTACCCCAAAACACCCTCCCAATGTTGAGGGCATGTGGCCTGGTACGGTTCAGGAGGGGGGGTGCTCTATCGTCCCCCCCTCTTTTCCTGCGGCCTGCCAGGTTGCGTGCTCGGATAAGGGTCTGGTATGGATTTTTAGGGGAACCCCACACCATTTTTTTTTTTTTTGGCGTGGGGTTCCCCTTAACCCCACGCATTTTTTTTCTGAATTGTGTTTGTTTTCTTAATGCTGTTTTTATCAATGAACTTGTATGTGTTTTGCCAGACTGACATTTCATTAGAGCCGCACGAAGTGAACCAGCGTTAAAAAAAAACAAAAAAACAGAGGTGCGCCCATTCAACCTATGCAAATGCTTTTACGTTGCCTGATATTTACTAATATTTTGCCGGCGCAGTGAACCAGAGTATTTGAACAAGCACAAATGCTGTTTGAGCATGCGCAGTGTATAAATTCACCTCCCGCAGTTTAAATGTATTTGCCACCACTGCTTGTTCCGAGAAAGTCACTTTCTCGTTCTATATTGGCCATATTTGTGACTTGGGCAGTTAGTACTACACTTCCCCACATCACCCCACATCACCCCCATATTATTGGCACTTCCAGCTTGTTTAAATTTGAAGTTGAACATGCCGTGCACCAGGTATATAGTGGCGTACAGATCACCTCTTCCCGTGCGCCGGGAAGAGAATAGTAAATGGGGGATCACGCTACGTTACCAGCGCAAATGCTTTGTAAATATGAAAATGTCATTTGCGCATCGGCGTGCACCACAAGTCATGGCGCAAATGCTTCGTAAATCAGCCCCTGTGTGTCGGAGCTAAAATTAATAAAAATAAGTCTTTAATGGGACCCCTATGACGGATATGGTGAAACAGTAAAGGAATGGTGAGCCCAATTTAAATCAGCAGCTCCTGAGGGTGTAAGTGCTACATCTAATATTTTTATTTTTTGGTATTTATGTTCAGACTCTTTTGCAGAACCTTTTGATCATTGATATTCCTAAATCCTATTTGTTACATGTTTGGTTTGCCTTCGAGTACAACTCCGAGTAGGTAAAAGCTATGGATTGTTTCTTATTTGACTGTTATAGAGCTTGAAACTTGGTAAGACGTTGGTCAAGCAACTGTGTCTTGTGCCTTTTAGCACACTGCTCATTTTTAGCAGAATACCCCTCAAATAAGCTTTATGTGAACTCCACAGCGAAAAGGGGTTGGAGGCAGAGTGCTCATTTAGGTCGAAAAATTCCTTGATTTTTGAAATTTGCTCTTGTTTTTGGGTAGAGTCATTAGGAATACATTCCTCCATCAGTAAGCTTTAGTCTCTGTATGATCCCCCCACCACCACCACCATGATAGACACAGGGGCATGGTCGGACCAGGTAATAGTGGGAATCTCAAAATTGGTTACCGACTGTAGCAAAAAATTGGCAACCAAGAAATAATTGATTCTGAGATAGGTTAAGTGTACATTAGAGAAGAACTTATAGTCCTTTTCATTTGAGTGGTGACAGCTCGATTCATCCAAGAGTTGTGAAGAAAGAAAGAAACTAGCCGAAGTTGCTCTACAAGTATGATTATGCTTAGGATTTGACATGTCAAGAGTACGGTCATGGGTGGCATTCCAAGCAGGCCTGGACTGGCCATAGGGCACACTGGGCATTTGCTTAGGCATTTTCTTAGCCATGTCCTAAGAAGAGAGGCCTGTTGATGACCAGGCCGCACAACAGGGTATAAGCGGTGACCGCAGTTTGGACAGGGCTTACACAGATGGCAGCTGCTGCTGACCTCCCATTATGCGGCCTTGCCTGAAGCAAGGCCAGCGCCAGCAAACTAGGACATGCAGAAAAAGGCAGGAGAGAAGTACCTGCAGGGAACAGACACCTCCAGGGCTGGCCACTGGAGATATACCTGTACTCAGGACAACAGTGGCAGTGGCTCTTAACACCGTCCAGGACACCGTGACAGCTGCATAGGGAGGAAGGTGAGTGCACTGAACTGAACTGATCCAGTGTGTGTTACAGCCAAAGTTCCACTCTGTAGCAGCGGGGAAGGGGGGTGGATTGGGACTGTCTGCTGGTCTGAGGCTGCCTCTTTGCTGGACTGAGGCTGTCTCTTTGCTGGACTGAGACTGTCTTTATGCTTGTCTGAGGATGTCTCTTTGCTGGACTGAAACTGTCTCTTTGCTGGACTGAGGCTGTCTCTTTGCTGGTCTGGGGATGTCTCTTTGCTGGTCTGACAAAAAGAGGAAAGAAATGGGACTTTATATCAGGCAAGTCACTGAATGCATACCTTCTTCAGTTCATTTATAAAATTGTTTATTAATAACAAATCCCATTATAGAAGGTGTCAATCTGTAATACAGGACACAATCTAATGTAACACATTTGCATGAATATGTAATAATTATACAGAGTAAGATAAAACATAATAAGCATTATAGTTACAAAAAGGACACTCATCCATTCATTAAAGTTCAATGAACAATGCTCTGCTCAGTGCATTAACCTGTAAATTATAAACAAATATATACCGCGCTGTCTCAAAAAAACAAAAACAAAAACTAAAGCAGCCAGCACAGCAATGGATAAAGTTGCAAAAATGAAAAATTGGGTGAAATGTGCAGCGCTTATGTGATCATATAAACCATAACAAATAATATGAGTACAGAAAACATGAATAATAAATGATGTGTTCAAAAATACTCCAAGCAGTCCTCTATTATGACATGTGATGTCTATAAACAGAGGAACTTGGACGTGTGATGTCCAAAAAAGAAAAAAGTCAGTGACAAGCTTCAGTCATGTGTGATGAAAATCCTCAACCACATGTGGATATAATATAGTGACAGTCTTTAACTTCAAATATGTATGATGTAAAAACAGTTAATAGTAGGTCCACCACCAAAAACACCAGAAGCTGCTTACCAGAGGGATTGAACTCAAGTAGGTGTACACCTAGTGAGTCAATCAAGCGTTGTGGTATAATATACCAAGGGGATCAGATGCTCTATCCAGATATGACCTCCAGATGGACCTCCGAACAGGTGTAAGGTATGGATGGACTCAGTAGATATAGGCAGTCAGCCCCATCATTAAAAGAAAGAGGAAGGCATATAGTGTAACTCCGTATGGAAATTTTAATACATAAAAAGCAAAGGAAATACACTCACGTGTTTAGCAGTAAAATCAAGCGCTTGTATAAAAGAAGACAGTGGTCTCAGCATATCCTTCCGACGCGTTTCGACTTAGAAGTCATCATCTGGGGTGCTGGACCACTGTACTGGCTGAGTATTTATAGATACTGGTTACCCCCATAACAGGTGGCAGCTCCGTCTAATTGAAAGTGCAAATTATGGAGATTACTTCCTGGTTCCTCCAAAATGGCGCCCGGGCTTGCATTCCAAGCCTCGTTTTCATATGTAGAGGAGGATTACTTCCTGATTCTGCCAAAATGGCGCCCGGACAAGAGTTCCAAGCCTCATTTTAACATGTGAAAGAGGATGTGACATCATGTGGAACAGTGACTGGTTTAAACAGCCAAAAACATGGCACCGCTATTTTCGGGGACATTTAGGGGCAGATGTGGCTTAAAACGGCACAATGTCCGGTGTATATAACCTACAACATGGCGCAGTTTGTCATAAGGACATGTATATTAATACACTAAGTCACAAGGTATCACCCTTCTGGCAGCAAAAGTGAAAAACACTATAATACATTCAAACATTGCTCTAGCCTGAACATGGGCAGTGGCGTAGTGACCAGCACTCCTACCCAGCAGCAAAAGGGTCACCGGTTCGAATCCCGAGATTCCACGCGGGGGTAGAAAAAATAAATAAATAAAATAAAAATTATGTAATATATATAAAAAAAAAAAAAATATATATGATACTAAGGTGTGACAAATGATGGCACCCCTCAGAAAGGACACGTTATTGGTTGGATCGAGCTGATATTTGTGATAGGGACCAAACCAGTATATATTCAAATAAGCAATCCAAAATACATTCTAAAATATATGTTATAAGAATTTAATAAAAATACTCTCATAAAAACATTTAAAAATACTTATAAAAAACCTCTCATAAAAAAGATATTCTAATAGGTACCAACTGGACCCTAAAGTACCAGAAATAGAAAAAAGGCATCATGCTTGGTTGATAAAAGCATTGATGTCCCATTCTATGTTCAACCCAAAAGGGGAGTAGGTCTGCAATTGGTGGATCCAATAAGTCTCCAAACGAGAGACTCCCCTTGTCTTAGCTCCTCCCCTCCAAGGAGGTGTATATTTATCTATGACAAGAAATTGAGAACCAGTAGGGTCTCGTCTGTGATGCTCTCTATAATGTCGAGGCACATTATGTTTGACGTCACCACTTTTTATTTTAGCGATATGCTCGCTGACTCTAACAGAGAAAGCTCGAATTGTACGGCCCACATACTGCTTCCCACAGGGGCAGGTAATCATATAAACGACATGTGTGGTAGCACAAGTGCAGAATGTTTTAATGGGATATGTACAGTTTGTAGTGTTCGATTTAAACTCGAGGCTTTTACGTCTACCACAGGAATTGTATTGACATACAGTGCATTTTTTGCAGGGAAAATAACCCACTAAGTTATGAAAATAAGCGCTGCACATTTCACCCAATTTGTCATTTTTGCAACTTTATCCATTGCTGTGCTGGCTGCTTTAGTTTTTGTTTTTGTTTTTTTTGAGACAGCGCGGTATATATTTGTTTATAATTTACAGTACTGTTATTGAGATTGGTTTATACTGCTGCAGTCTTTTGTAAGTTCATACACTTGCACATTTATTCACGTCTTTTTCAAATAAGATGGATGTATTCGAATATCGAGCAGCACGCACGGTTAATACTGAGGGCGTGTTTACCGTTGTGGGTAATGATACGGAGATAGGCGGTCTTTTTATGAGACTTAAAAATGCCATGGTCTCTGAGCTACACTTGCAATGGGATGTTGCCTTCTTGGAGCAATACATATCAGAACATATGGTCCCAAGAAGTCTGAGATGGGACATCCATCCACAGCAAGGAGATCCAGACTTGGACTCTTGGTACAAATATTTCAATGATGCGGGTACCGAATTTTTGGGGTTTTTGAATTCCAAGAAGAAAAATAGACTCCAAGTCCTGGATAGAGAGATAAAAGAACTGAAAGATAAGCTTTTACAGTTCAAAAATTCTCAAGAGTATCATTCTCTTTCCTCTAATCTTCAGTCCTTTCTTGAGAAAGAAGATAGAGAGCAAAAGAATAAAAAAACACAAAAAATACTCTCGAGATGCGGGGGATTATAAATCAGGGTTGGTTTTCGGTTGGCAAAAGACATTGTTAGCGAACACCAATGCTGAAGTCTCTTCTACGGCTGTCGTAAATGGTCCCCATGCTGTCAATAATATGGTGAACACCAGCCATTCCAGTCACACACAACCTAAACCCCCCGCCTACACCTAGAGGGTACTCACATGAACCTGTAGGTTATTTAGGTCCACAGAGAGGTAGGCATCCCAGTTATCATACCCCTCCACCACCACATCGTGGACGGGCCAATAATCGGAATAAGAGGGGAGGTAGAGGTCACTCCAGAGGCAACCAACACTACCATCAGACTCCTCACTATGTCGATTCTAGAAATTATGGATACAACGGGTCCCCTGTGAGAACCTATGATAATCCACCCCCCTATGACTCTCGTTATTATGACCATCCGTCAATCCCAGTGTACAACAGATTTTCTCCACTCCATCATAGAGAGGATCAGTCATATAACAGGAATGAATATAATCGTTCTTCATTAAGTCAAAATCGATATGATTTAAATCCTAAGGGAAACCAGGATTTTCGTCAGGGCACACAGGGAAGAAAAAGGTCTTCGGACCCAAAAGAGGTTCTAGAGGGGGGCGGAGAATCCAGAGAAGAAAAAAGAAAAAGGACATGATAGGCAATGGAGTTTTTAATCTAAGCACTAAGGAATTGACCACTCAGGAAATTATGATATTGGACAAGGGTTTAAAATTTGCCCCCCAAAAGAAATTAGACAAATTTCACACCTTTATAGATGTCCATAAATTTATTAGGAAAATTAATATCCAACGTTATCTAGCTTCTAATACGTCTTCTCAATTTCAAAGAGCTGCTTCTTCAGGCATGGTACATTCAGGGCTGTCTAATCTGTCTTTATTCAGCCCCCCTGTACCTGCAGCTCCTGCCGTCAACATTTTTAGGGACCTAGTTTTGCAAGATTTAGCCAAGCTTCCTCCCAAAAAGACATATAACCAGTCCTTTCCAATGCTCGGGTTCAAATCACTGTGCGAGAGGAAAGACATTGTAGTCCGTCCTGCCGATAAGGGCGGAGGCATAGTAGTGCAGGACAGACTAGACTACATTCAAGAAATGTATAGGATATTAAGCGACCAGGACACATATAGGGAACTTACCAGAAACCCTACTGTCCAATATAAAAAAGAGCTGGACCAACTAGTTTTAAAAGGTTTTAATGAGCAGATTCTAAATAAAAAAGAAAGGGCTTACCTAGTACCTACTGCACCTAGAATCCCAATTATGTACCATCTGCCCAAGATCCACAAGGATCCTGTTCACCCTCCGGGTCGACCAATCATAAGTGGAATCGACTCTGTAACATCACGTATCAGTAAATATATTGATTTCTACCTTCAACCATTGGTCAAAGGCACTCCATCGTATCTTAGGGATACGACTGATACCATTAGGCTACTTGAAAGTGTGGAGATTGGGGGGGACCTGCTGATGGCCACTGCAGACGTGGCATCATTGTACACTTGTATTCCCCATACCAGAGGTATAGAAGCGGTCACACATTTTCTGAACAGGGACCATTCCATTACCAATAAACAAAGTGATTATATTATTGAGCTATTACAATTTGCTACCAAACACAACTACTTCTGGTTTGACCAAAAGTTTTTCTTGCAACAGAAGGGTGTGGCTATGGGGGCTAAATTTGCCCCTAGCCTTGCCAACCTTTTTATGGCAAAATGGGAGGAGGATGTCGTCTATTCTGAACACAGGCCCTCATTGGTACTGTGGGCCAGATATATAGACGACATCCTCCTCCTATGGGATGGCACCCCCGAATCCCTCAGGGATTTCTTTGTGTTTTTAAATGACAACGACCGGGGGATTTCGTTGACATATGAATTTAGCTCATCTAAAATTCACTTTCTGGATCTCGAAATCGAGATGGTCTCACGCCAATTTAAGTTTAAAACATACTTCAAAAATACTGACCGCAATAGCTTTATACCAGTTGACAGCTGTCACCACCAATCCTGGTTACAGTCTGTGCCTCGTAGTCAGTTCCTGAGATTGTGCAGGAATTGCACAGATGTAAACAACTATTTCACTCAAGCATCAACACTGATGGACAGATTCACAGAAAAGGGGTACGACCCAACATCGTTAACCTCAGAAATAAATAGAGTGGCTGCAATTGATAGAAATTCTTTGCTGACACCAAAACCTCCTTGTGAACAAGAAAGCTCCTTTAAATGCTCTATGCTGACCACTTTTTCAGTCCAACACAGAGAAATCAAAAACATAATTTACCGACATTGGGATATACTTAGGAATGACCGTGTTTTAAAGGAAATACTCCCAGAACAACCTAAGGTCATCTTTAGAGGTGTGCCTTCTTTGCAGGGAAAAATTGCACCTAATATCATAAATCCCCCCATACGACCTTCTTTTTTTCATAACTTAGTGGGTTATTTTCCCTGCAAAAAATGCACTGTATGTCAATACAATTCCTGTGATAGACGTAAAAGCCTCGAGTTTAAATCGAACACTACAAACTGTACATATCCCATTAAAACATTCTGCACTTGTGCTACCACACATGTCGTTTATCTGATTACCTGCCCCTGTGGGAAGCAGTATGTGGGCCGTACAATTCGAGCTTTCTCTGTTAGAGTCAGCGAGCATATCGCTAAAATAAAAAGTGGTGACGTCAAACATAATGTGCCTCGACATTATAGAGAGCATCACAGACGAGACCCTACTGGTTCTCAATTTCTTGTCATAGATAAATATACACCTCCTTGGAGGGGAGGAGCTAAGACAAGGGGAGTCTCTCGTTTGGAGACTTATTGGATCCACCAATTGCAGACCTACTCCCCTTTTGGGTTGAACATAGAATGGGACATCAATGCTTTTATCAACCAAGCATGATGCCTTTTTTCTATTTCTGGTACTTTAGGGTCCAGTTGGTACCTATTAGAATATCTTTTTTATGAGAGGTTTTTTATAAGTATTTTTAAATGTTTTTATGAGAGTATTTTTATTAAATTCTTATAACATATATTTTAGAATGTATTTTGGATTGCTTATTTGAATATATACTGGTTTGGTCCCTATCACAAATATCAGCTCGATCCAACCAATAATGTGTCCTTTCTGAGGGGTGCCATCATTTGTCACACCTTAGTATCATATATTTTTTTTTTTTTTTTTATATATATATTACATAATTTTTATTTTATTTATTTATTTTTTCTACCCCCGCGTGGAATCTCAGGATTCGAACCGGTGACCCTTTTGCTGCTGGGTAGGAGTGCTGGTCACTACGCCACTGCCCATGTTCAGGCTAGAGCAATGTTTGAATGTATTATATTGTTTTTCACTATTGCTGCCAGAAGGGTGATACCTTGTGACTTAGTGTATTAATATACATGTCCTTATGACAAACTGCGCCATGTTGTAGGTTATATACACCGGACATTGTGCCGTTTTAAGCCACATCTGCCCCTAAATGTCCCCGAAAATAGCAGTGCCATGTTTTTGGCTGTTTAAACCAGTCACTGTTCCACATGATGTCACATCCTCTTTCACATGTTAAAATGAGGCTTGGAACTCTTGTCCGGGCACCATTTTGGCAGAATCAGGAAGTAATCCTCCTCTACATATGAAAACGAGGCTTGGAATGCAAGCCTGGGCGCCATTTTGGAGGAACCAGGAAGTAATCTCCATAATTTGCACTTTCAATTAGACGGAGCTGCCACCTGTTATGGGGGTAACCAGTATCTATAAATACTCAGCCAGTACAGTGGTCCAGCACCCCAGATGATGACTTCTAAGTCGAAACGTGTCGGAAGGATATGCTGAGACCACTGTCTTCTTTTATACAAGCGCTTGATTTTACTGCTAAACACGTGAGTGTATTTCCTTTGCTTTTTATGTATTAAAATTTCCATACGGAGTTACACTATATGCCTTCCTCTTTCTTTTAATGATGGGGCTGACTGCCTATATCTACTGAGTCCATCCATACCTTACACCTGTTCGGAGGTCCATCTGGAGGTCATATCTGGATAGAGCATCTGATCCCCTTGGTATATTATACCACAACGCTTGATTGACTCACTAGGTGTACACCTACTTGAGTTCAATCCCTCTGGTAAGCAGCTTCTGGTGTTTTTGGTGGTGGACCTACTATTAACTGTTTTTACATCATACATATTTGAAGTTAAAGACTGTCACTATATTATATCCACATGTGGTTGAGGATTTTCATCACACATGACTGAAGCTTGTCACTGACTTTTTTCTTTTTTGGACATCACACGTCCAAGTTCCTCTGTTTATAGACATCACATGTCATAATAGAGGACTGCTTGGAGTATTTTTGAACACATCATTTATTATTCATGTTTTCTGTACTCATATTATTTGTTATGGTTTATATGATCACATAAGCGCTGCACATTTCACCCAATTTGTCAGTGCATTAACCTGCCTGAGCATTGAGCATATTCCCTCTTTCCATCCAATTGGGGCTCATGGTGCTGGTGGGGACCCACCCTTTGACGGGGATATAGGCTGCTCAGGCTGGCCAGCTGACCATTTCACATGAACCATTCACACAAGCAGGACAGCAGGCATCTCTCCAGCCACAGACCCAAACACACAAGAGGTAATTTAGTTTGATTCATACTCCTCAAAACATCTTTTTGGGTTTATTTTTAGTTTCCACATTACACAGTCCACCATCCACTATTGGTTTGGTTATATTTATTTACATTTTTATTTTATTTTTAGCGGGTATGTTTCTTTGTTCTTTTTAGCTCATACACTTCACACCAATATTCATCACTTCACTCATTCACTGATATAGGCTCATTTCATTACTTCAACACATTCATTTCACATGGTTTTATTTCCTAACCTTGCAGAGCAGTGTGGACTGTTAAGCATACACCAGAATCACATGGTCGTGACATGGTCACCTGGTCTTCACCTGGCTGCTGTCTCTGGTCTGGATGGGATACCTCACCTGGTCTGGTCTGGATGATCATCCTTGTCTCTCTTCTTCCCTTGGATTAAGGTTGGACGCCACCATTTGGCTGTACTGTAAGTTATACACCTTTTTATTTTGAGAGATTGTTCTCCGTTTAAAGGATATCCTTACTTATAGATATCACTGATTTAATTTCAGAGCAATTTACTCCTGATGATTGGCATGAGCCATGAAATGTGCGTCGAGTTATATCGAACTGATGCTTAGACAATTTTGGCTCAGCATGAAAAATCGATCATGTTCATTGAACTTTTATGAATGGATGAGTGCCTTTTGTAACTATAATGCTTATTATGTTTTATCTTACTCTGTATAATTATTACATATTCATGCAAATGTATTACATTAGATTGTGTCCTGTATTACAGATTGACACCTTCTATAATTTGATTTGTTATTAATAAACAATTTTATAAATGAACTGAACAAGGTATGCATTTAGTGGCTTGCCTCATATAAATTTCTTTCCTCTTGTTGTTGTGTGTGTGTGTGTGTGTGTATATATTTATTAGGGATGGAGGCTTGTCATTGTTACAATTAGGTTGTGTTAGGTCGCATCCACTACTTTGCTGGACTGGGGCTGCCTCTTTGCTGGACTGGGGCTGCCTCTTTGCTGGACTGGGGCTGCCTCTTTGCTGGACTGGGGCTGCCTCTTTGCTGGACTGGGGCTGCCTCTTTGCTGGACTGGGGCTGCCTCTTTGCTGGACTGGGGCTGCCTCTTTGCTGGACTGGGGGTGCCTCTTTGCTGGACTGGGGCTGCCTCTTTGCTGGACTGGGGCTGCCTCTTTGCTGGACTGGGGCTGCCTCTTTGCTGGACTGGGGCTGCCTCTTTGCTGGACTGGGGCTGTCTCTCAGGATGAATATCCCATCACCAACCACTCACGCAAATGCCCGCCCCCCATCTCCACCCCTTCCTCCCAGAGATTGGGCTGCTCTAAAATGTCTGGGCCTGATTCCAAGTATCTACATAAGATGATGTGGCCTTGGCTGCTGGACTTCACTTTCTTACAGTTTTTTTTTTTTCAAATAGGAGAGATGTTTCTCATTGTGTAGGTATATATTGACCAAAGTATAAAGAGAGTTATTAAATTCACAAGCTAAGATGACGTAGCAACCTTGATCATCTGTGATTTCAGAGAGAAGTTTAAAAACAATTGTATGAATTGTTGGATTAGTAGATATGTGGGAAGTGTCTATTGGAGAACATAGGCAGCTTTCATGCACTGAAATTAGTCTCTTGGAGGCACAGTAGATCACAGTTAAGTGCCCAAGCTTCCCTCCAAAGCATATTATGCTTGCCTGTTCAAGCACTTGACATTTAATGATGACAGCTTGAACTGCATTGGATAATAAGATGTTGTATATCCATCCGTGTCCAAGTACTGGAGAGGAATTAGATGTATGCTGTCACATGGAAACAGGTCTTGAGTAAAAACAGGTTTGTAGTTCCTTATTCGTGTGCAACTTAAAGAGGGTAGCAAAAATACAAATTTAACAAAAAATAAAAATAGGTAAAAAATCGAATCCTTTTTGGTGATACACCAAAGTGAAAATCAGATGTAATAACCAATTGGACGTAAAAGAGAACGATTCTGTAAAGAATCTGAGCAGAAAAGTATCTGCGTTAACTTTGAGATTCAAACAAGAAAACAACTATGTATAGCATTGCAGGAGCCCACTGGGACTGTACTGAAAATCATTGGTTTTGCATGTTTAAAGCATATCAGCCAGCCTCTACATCTTGCTAGTCAGTAGGCTCTGGATGTGAAGAGGGGGGATTTTTGGATGTGGTGCCCTCAGTATCCAGGATTTGCCAATCATTTAACAATTGGAGGCCCTCATCAACCATCTTGACATTGAACATCTCACCATCATGTGTAATTTGAAGTTTGGCTGGGTAATTCCATCTGCAAGGGATGTTGTGGTCACGGAGTGGTTTGGTAACCGTGGCTAAATTTCTTCTGCGCTGCAGAGCGTATTACAACAGTTCAGCGTATAGGGTGAGGCCTTGGATACTTTCTATAAGGCAATAAGAATTTCTCTTGAGGGTCAGTAACTTTTCTTTAGCTTGGAAAAAGTGGATGTGGACTATGGTGTCACTAGGGTTGGTGTCACCGGGTACGGTAAAACATGGTGTCACCCCCCCACTCACCAACTATAGTCGCCCCTCAGTACAGACCCCCTCAGGATAAACCGCCCCCTCCATCAGTACAGACCCCCCTCAGAATCAATCCCCACAATAAGTGCAGACCCCCCGAGGATAAACCACCCCCCCTCCATCAGTGCAGGCCCCTCCTCAGGATAAATTCCCCCCAATAAGTGCAGATCCCCCCCAAGATAAATCAACCCCCCAATAAGTGCAGTCCCCCCTCAGGATAACCCCCCAATAAGTGCAGACCCCTCCTCAGGATAACCCCCCAATAAGTGCAGACCCCCCAGGATAAACCACCCCCTCCATCAGTGCAGACCCCCCAGGATAAACCATCCCCCTCCATCAGTGCAGACCCCCTCAAGACAAATTAGAAGAGTTGGCTGGAGAGTTGCTTGCTCAGACTGTCACTTTCTGGGCAGCGCGCCTGCGTATAGTGAAAGGAGGCAGCTGCAGTGGCAGTGAGAGTTAGGAGTCTCACTCAGGCAGGGATAGTGTGGTCCCAGCATTTTGCGGCTGAAGAGCCCTGCCTCCAGGACCCTCCGCAGCACTTGGGATGCACCCCCTGCCCCCTAGCAACTCCACTGGTTATGGGTGTCAACTAAGTCATTGAAAGTTGTCGCAAATTCCCAGAGTTTGTTTTCAATATGCAGGACTTTATCACTGACTTCACTTATATCAAATTAAATTGTTGTGTTAAAGTTAGAGTGGATAGTACTCCTCAGAGATACTAACATGTCCTTTAGGCCCTGTTCACACCTATGTGAATTTGATACGGCTTACACCGCATCCAATTTGCAGGACATTTTAAAATGCATTCATTTGAATGCATCTGGTTCACATATGTGTGTTGCATTCACACTGCGCATTGCCCAAAAAACGGTTTTCTGGGCATTGCGATGCGAATTACAAGGACATTATCTTCTATGGGAACGCATCTGATTCACAGATGCATTCCGTTCTGAACACAAATTCTCTCCTTCTCCTCACTACACTTCCCCCCTCTCCCTGCTCACTGATCCGCAGCTACAATGGAGAGGAACCGCTGAACAGCTGTTTTTTCTCTTCACAGGGAAAACGGAGCTGGAATTTGCACCGCACATGTGTGAACCCAGCCTAAAAGTAATGTCTAGGACTGGCTGGTTGTTGGTAGGGAAGGCAAGTATAGAGTCCTGTAATTCCCTCATGTCATTCAAAGAGAAGTCTGAGCCATTCACCTTTGGTGGACTGCAGTGGCAGGAGACAACATCTGCCTTGCTTTAGCTGGGCTTGTGATGTTAGAAAAAGCCTGGGAAGCAGAGCTGCTGTGCAGTGGCTGCTTATGTGAGCCAATTGTGTTTTGCCATTTCTTCTCTCTCCCCACAGTGTGTCTGTGCTGCAGGGTGGGAGAGCTGCCGTCACCATTCTGGCTATTGAAACGGAGCAGCTGGGGGCTCTTTTTGCTTCTTGAACATGTTCTTCAGTAATGCCCAAAGCTGTGGAGGGTGAAACCACCTTTCCTTGATGCTCTGAGCCGGTCTAAAGTGCCCCAGCAGGATGCCTTTATGCAGAGCTCTTCAGCTAAGCAGCCATACTCTCCGTGTGCTGGCCATGCCCCCTATTTTTTAAAATTTTAAATCTGGACCCCAGCAAACAACTAAATACAAAGGTGAAATACATACTGTATATGAGATGTATTATCTGACAAAGGATTTGCATTTCTATTCATCTAGTCCAGAGATTTGTGCAACTTTGTCACATACTGTAACACAGCCCTTTCTGCCAGAGAAGACCTGATCCTGTCTTTACCTTACTCTATGATGGGAAAGTAGAAAGATAGCACTGGACCCGTAGGGTTATCTTTATTTATTTCAGGTACTTTTTATAGCGCCGTCAATTTACGCAGCGCTTTACATATACATTGTACATTCGCATCAGTCCCTACCCTCAAGGAGCTTACAATCTAAGGTCCCGAACTCACATTCATACATACTAGGGACAATTTAGACAGGATCCAATTAACCTACCAGCATGTCTTTGGAGTGTGGGAGGAAACCCACGCAGGCACAGGGAGAACATGCAAACTCCAGGCAGGTAGTGTCGTGGTTGGGATTCGAACCAGTGTCCCTTACTGCTAGGCGAGAGTGCTACCCACTACACCACTTACTGGTATTGGTAACTTAAGGTTATCATTGTTGATGTAAATGATCTTGTTTCTGGGGAGGCAGCTTCTACACTCCAGGGGATCTCCACGGTCTCCTTGGCTGTTTGTGCATTGTACCCCAGACTTTTAAAGGAATTGTAAAGTTGTATTTGGGCCTCTTTAGCAGTGGTGCAGTACTTCAATTTCAGTTCTCATTACTTTATTCTATGACTGGACAGTGAAAGCAGAATCAGCAGACTGATGAGCTCTCTGCCACTTTGCACTCTTTTTCTATCAGCATGCTTTTTAGCACCACAGCCCAACTGAGTGACTTCTTAATTCAGGTTCTTACTTTGATTAAAATAACAAAAGAAGAATAATCTTCAACATTTGTATCTGCCTGTAGTTCTGCTTTAATATTAAGAAAATTTAATTATTTTTAATTTAATTTTCTTCCACTCATTCCCAACATTTTTTATACCTTTTATATATCTTATACCTGCAACACTGACAAAAATATTTTACACAATCTTTATCCCTATGTTATAGCTGGACCGCTACCTCTTCCAGAACACTGCCTAGAGGTTAAGACCAAATAACAGGAATCCTCTTGTGTGGAATATGGATTGCTTAGCAATATCCCAAAACTGATGTACAGGTTATACAGTATCATTGTTGATAAGGTATCTGCAAAGAGTGTTCCACATATATAAAAGAATACCAGGAATGAAATGCTTTTAATTGTAACACTGAGACTAATCCAGTGATTAATTAAACTAGTTTCTCCCTAATGGATTGACATGTTTTTATATCTACAGAACTGTCAGGAAAGGTGAAATATGCCCAGGCACATAGTTGTTAATTTCTGTTAGCCAAATCCATAGACTGAGAAATCTTATTAGCCAAACCCATGGACAGAGAATCTCCGTTAGCCATACGCGCAAGAATGCACACTAGAGTGGCACCAAGAGGACTACATAAACACCTCTGCTGCACTAGGACTTTGCCTTATGGTCTACAGCATTCTGCTACCTGTTCCTTATGCTTGATCTCCTGTTGCCGTTGTGATCCGTCTGACCACGCTTGTACTTTACCTGAACTAACCCCTGGCTTGCTCTTTAACGACGTCTCTGCTTTACCCTTCTGTCTGCCTGTTTGCCATTGCCAAATCCAGCCTGAACCTGACCACTATGCTGCCTACTGCTATTTTCCTGACATGCCTGCTAGTGACCGACCCAGCTTGCCTGACCCTGCTCTGTGTCTACCATCCTTATATCTGCAAAACAAAAGTGGAAAGTGCTGCGCTAATCCAGTGTGATATGTTTGTGTAACAGTGTTTATTTAAGAAAATTAAATCAACAAATGAAAAAATGGGGTGTACAGGTACTATGTCTGTGTGCACAGTATCCTGTATTTATGCTCTGTGTGTAGGGAACCAATGCGAATAGTTCTCATACACATCTAGTAACTTGTGCAAATAAACCCTTAAAGTGCTGTCGTGCCTGTGCAAAAAGGGGTATTAGAATAGAAAAGTGAAAAAAAAGGTATGCGGGTACTGTGTTTGTATGCACAGTATCCTGTGAAGAAAATATATAGATATATAACACAATTCCTTATGAAATGGAGTGTACGGGTGCTACGTCTGTGTGCACAGTATCCTGTATATACACTAAATCTGAGTGGAAAGAACAGAAGACAAAAAACAAATCCTATATTACGTTGAACCTATGAAAAGGATGCGAGACAGTGCACTGTGTGTGGGGAACCAATGCAAATGGTTCTCATACACACCTAATAACTTGTGCGAATACACTCTTAAAGTGCTGTCGTGCCTGTGCAAGGAGAAAATTCCGGATGAAAGCGGAAAAAAAAAAAAAAAAGAAGGGGTATGCAGGTACTGTGTTTGTATGCACAGTATCCTGTGGAAAAAGTATATAAATATATAACACGATTCTTTATGTCAGATTTTTTCTCTATAAGGGTTGTGACAGCACAGTAGGTGCAAAACAAATGAAAAAACCTTAAGGTGCTGTTCTATCTCTGCAGCCCATAGAGATAGAATAATCATATACATATAGTAACAGCAATCAGGATAATAAATAATATCCACATAACATGTGCAAACTTCACTCTGTGGGCGATATAAAAGTGCAAACTTATGCAGAAACCATGATTCGTAAAAGACTTTGTGCAGCCTGTATAAGATAGTGTGCAAAAACTTATAAATGTGACAAACAGGTGGGGGGTGTTTCTCTATAACACACAGATAATTAGTAATAATCCAAATAATTATTGCAACATGTAGTCCAGAACCAAGTCTTTTAGGATATAATAAAGATGCCGGTGCAAGCTTCAAATGCAATGTTTTGTGATCCCTTTGGCAATCCAATTGTGCAGCTAAAAAATCGGGTGGGGTGCCGAAAGAGAGAGGGTGTATAAATCCTTTTCGTGCTCAAACACACACAGGTGAAGGATGGCCCCTTACCTTGCGGCAAAAGGACAACCGCATAGAAGGTATATGGAGGAGATGGTCTCTCTTTGGGGTCCCTGGACCGGAGCCGGTGGTCCCTGTGTCTCAATCCCTCAGTACCAGCATCAACAGTAGCAGAGTCAACATAAGGGAGAATAAGAAGGGTACCAGATAGTGTAGTATTTCAAACCAATCGCTGTTTTTATTAAAGTTAAAAGCATGTACTCACATGCAGTAGATGCATAACACATAAAAATCCTACGAGCGGCGAGCTCGTCAATCCAAAGCTGTATCAGTGCCTATCCCGTCCCTACGCGTGACGTCACCCAATCACGTGACTTCATCAGGGGATAACAGGGGAGGCACAATCATGTCTTTAAATAGTCTTCTCATTGTAGTCAATGGGCGGCCATTTTCTTGTAGCCTGATGTAATACTATGGCGGCCATGTTTGAAAGGGTAAGTTTCAAGACATGCGCGCAGCCATTTTTTTGGTTGGAAGGCATTTCTCATGCCATAGAGCTCTATGTCAACTCGGCGGCCATTTACTTGTGGCCCAATGCAATATGTCGGCGGCCATTTTTTGGGGGATTATGCCAATAAAGATACAGGAAATTTAAATACACGTCCTAGTATCATGGATGTCTCTAGCATAATGATGTGTATGTATGGCCGCAGATGTAACTAGGAGGACTGGTTGATGATAACAATATCTAATGCAACGTACTTGAAAAAATGGTATAGTGGACCGCAAACAATATTCAGACGGACTGCAAATAATACAGCCAAAACTCTCCGAACGACAAGTGCGGGACGGGGGTCTATGCGGGGTGCTGTAAACAGGGGAGGACTAGCGTAATGCGCTCGGCGTCATATTCTATGTTAGTAACCGCAACATACTTTGATAATAGGGCTCTGTCAGTGCGTATAGAACGGGACTGGCTCTGGTAGCTGTATGTCTCAATCATTAGTATACAAAAGCTCCATCATATATATATTCTATGAGTATGCATTAAAACTTAAAATATTAAAATCTATACCTAATGATAAAAATACAAGAAATGGAATATACTGTATATACCTATAAAATATACACTAAAAAACATATTAAAATAACAGATGAAGGAGGGAATGGATAGTTACACGAGACAGTCCATTCGTATAAAAGTATTAAAAACATTAAAAAGATATTTTATTTATTTCTCTTCAATCTTATAAGTGGAGAAGGGAGAGGACTAAGGGTACATCAAAACGGGATTAAAAATCGCTGATAAAACAGTTAAGATCAAATTCGATGTTCATACCTCTGGGTGCAAAGGTATCCAGGGTATATATCCATTTTGACTCAAACTGGCTAAGGGTCCTTACTTTATGCCCACCCCGCCAGTGTCTAACGTATGGTTCTATCCCCCAAAATCTTAACTGCGTAGGGTCTTTGTTATGGTGTAACAGAAAGTGTTTCGATACGCTGTGCTTATCGTATCCATTAAGGATATTTTGCACGTGCTCCTTAATGCGAACCCTAAGAGGTCTTTTTGTACGGCCTATATATTGTAGGCCGCAACTACATTCTAGAGCATAGACAGCTCCTTCCGTGTTGCAGCAAATGAAGTTGTTGACCTCATATGATTCTCCTGTGCTGGTGGACGTAAAGTGGAATTTTTTCTCGTTCGGGCGTTTCGTTCTTAGACACGCAAAACATCTTCTACAGGGGAAGAAACCTTTTCCCGTAAAAAAGGAGAGTTTTTTTCGGTGGGTCGACTACACTCTTCACCACTTTATCCCTGATGGTGGGCGCTCTCTTGTATATGAACCTTGGGTTGATAGGTAGGGTGTTGTATAAATCTTTGTCGGCCAGAAGGATATGCCAATGTTTCTTCACTATTCTTTCTACTTTCTTGTACTGTATATTGAAATCCAGAATGATCGGAGTCACTGTCGGTGTTGTCTCCTCTCTCACTTTCTCTTTTATTAACTCATTCCGATCCATTTCTGTCACCTCGGTGATTTTTTCCTCGATATACTTCCGGTCATAACCCTTTGCGATAAACCTCTGACCTATTTTCTCTGCTTGATCTAAGAAGGTCTCAAAGCGAGTGCAGTTGCGTCGTACTCTCATCAGTTGTCCCTTAGGTACGTTAAAAAGCCAGTTTTTGTGGTGGCAGCTATCTATTGGCAAATAGCTGTTCCTATCCACGGTTTTAAAGTGCATCTGTGCCCATAGTTTGGAATTTTCTTGTGTTATATCCAGATCTAAAAAATGTTACATTTTTTTTCACTTACTTCCCAAGAGAGTCTAATGTTCCTATCATTTTCGTTCAATCTTTCTAGGAAACAAATCAGCTGTTCGGAGTCACCTTTCCATAGTATGAACACATCATCGATGTATCTTTTGTAAGTTACCAACTCTTGGGGTCTATTGTTAAACACATATTCTTCTTCCCACCGGGCCATAAATAGGCCTGCTACACTTGGGGCGAATTTCGCTCCCATCGCCACACCTGTCTGTTGATGATAAAAATTTTTGTCGTACCAAAAGTAATTGTTCTTAAGGCAGAACTCCAGGCATTTTATTAAAAACTTTCTTTGCGTACATGGGAGCATAGTAAAAGATCTTAAACCCCATTTGGCAGCCTCACATGCTTGGTGGTGGGGTATTATTGTGTATAGTGAGGACACATATACCCTGGATACCTTTGCACCCAGAGGTACGAACATCGAATTTGATCTTAACTGTTTTATCAGCGATTTTTAATCCCGTTTTGATGTACCCTTAGTCCTCTCCCTTCTCCACTTATAAGATTGAAGAGAAATAAATAAAATATCTTTTTAATGTTTTTAATACTTTTATACGAATGGACTGTCTCGTGTAACTATCCATTCCCTCCTTCATCTGTTATTTTAATATGTTTTTTAGTGTATATTTTATAGGTATATACAGTATATTCCATTTCTTGTATTTTTATCATTAGGTATAGATTTTAATATTTTAAGTTTTAATGCATACTCATAGAATATATATATGATGGAGCTTTTGTATACTAATGATTGAGACATACAGCTACCAGAGCCAGTCCCGTTCTATACGCACTGACAGAGCCCTATTATCAAAGTATGTTGCGGTTACTAACATAGAATATGACGCCGAGCGCATTACGCTAGTCCTCCCCTGTTTACAGCACCCCGCATAGACCCCCGTCCCGCACTTGTCGTTCGGAGAGTTTTGGCTGTATTATTTGCAGTCCGTCTGAATATTGTTTGCGGTCCACTATACCATTTTTTCAAGTACGTTGCATTAGATATTGTTATCATCAACCAGTCCTCCTAGTTACATCTGCGGCCATACATACACATCATTATGCTAGAGACATCCATGATACTAGGACGTGTATTTAAATTTCCTGTATCTTTATTGGCATAATCCCCCAAAAAATGGCCGCCGACATATTGCATTGGGCCACAAGTAAATGGCCGCCGAGTTGACATAGAGCTCTATGGCATGAGAAATGCCTTCCAACCAAAAAAATGGCTGCGCGCATGTCTTGAAACTTACCCTTTCAAACATGGCCGCCATAGTATTACATCAGGCTACAAGAAAATGGCCGCCCATTGACTACAATGAGAAGACTATTTAAAGACATGATTGTGCCTCCCCTGTTATCCCCTGATGAAGTCACGTGATTGGGTGACGTCACGCGTAGGGACGGGATAGGCACTGATACAGCTTTGGATTGACGAGCTCGCCGCTCGTAGGATTTTTATGTGTTATGCATCTACTGCATGTGAGTACATGCTTTTAACTTTAATAAAAACAGCGATTGGTTTGAAATACTACACTATCTGGTACCCTTCTTATTCTCCCTTATGTTGACTCTGCTACTGTTGATGCTGGTACTGAGGGATTGAGACACAGGGACCACCGGCTCCGGTCCAGGGACCCCAAAGAGAGACCATCTCCTCCATATACCTTCTATGCGGTTGTCCTTTTGCCGCAAGGTAAGGGGCCATCCTTCACCTGTGTGTGTTTGAGCACGAAAAGGATTTATACACCCTCTCTCTTTCGGCACCCCACCCGATTTTTTAGCTGCACAATTGGATTGCCAAAGGGATCACAAAACATTGCATTTGAAGCTTGCACCGGCATCTTTATTATATCCTAAAAGACTTGGTTCTGGACTACATGTTGCAATAATTATTTGGATTATTACTAATTATCTGTGTGTTATAGAGAAACACCCCCCACCTGTTTGTCACATTTATAAGTTTTTGCACACTATCTTATACAGGCTGCACAAAGTCTTTTACGAATCATGGTTTCTGCATAAGTTTGCACTTTTATATCGCCCACAGAGTGAAGTTTGCACATGTTATGTGGATATTATTTATTATCCTGATTGCTGTTACTATATGTATATGATTATTCTATCTCTATGGGCTGCAGAGATAGAACAGCACCTTAAGGTTTTTTCATTTGTTTTGCACCTACTGTGCTGTCACAACCCTTATAGAGAAAAAATCTGACATAAAGAATCGTGTTATATATTTATATACTTTTTCCACAGGATACTGTGCATACAAACACAGTACCTGCATACCCCTTCTTTTTTTTTTTTTTTTTTTTTTTTTTTCCGCTTCCATCCGGAATTTTCTCCTTGCACAGGCACGGCAGCACTTTAAGAGTGTATTCGCACAAGTTATTAGGTGTGTATGAGAACCATTTGCATTGGTTCCCCACACACAGTGCACTGTCTCGCATCCTTTTCATAGGTTCAACGTAATATAGGATTTGTTTTTTGTCTTCTGTTCTTTCCACTCAGATTTAGTGTATATACAGGATACTGTGCACACAGACGTAGCACCCGTACACTCCATTTCATAAGGAATTGTGTTATATATCTATATATTTTCTTCACAGGATACTGTGCATACAAACACAGTACCCGCATACCTTTTTTTTCACTTTTCTATTCTAATACCCCTTTTTGCACAGGCACGACAGCACTTTAAGGGTTTATTTGCACAAGTTACTAGATGTGTATGAGAACTATTCGCATTGGTTCCCTACACACAGAGCATAAATACAGGATACTGTGCACACAGACATAGTACCTGTACACCCCATTTTTTCATTTGTTGATTTAATTTTCTTAAATAAACACTTACACAAACATATCACACTGAATTAGCGCAGCACTTTCCACTTTTGTTTTGCACTATTCATGGGCTTTGTTTGATCCCACTCTGTGCTTGCAGCTGTCCGTACACACCGCTGTTTCCAAGGTAGCGCAGGGATAATCCATATAAACATCCTTATATCTGCTATCTGCTGCCTGTGCCCTGACAGCCTGCCAAGTACCTGCTGTCTGCCATCTGCTAGCCTACCAAGTACCAGCTGCCCTGTGTCACGATCCAGCCTGCATCTGTGCGCACACAGACCTCTCATCTACAGCCTTCACCATCTGAACTGCTAGGCACTCGTGCCACTCCAGGCTATCGTGCCTCCTGTTTACTTTATCAGGGGTAGCAAGCCGGAGGTGTAAGAGATTGCCTTCCTTTCCACGTCAGGCTCCATCTCCAGGTATGAGACAAGAACAGGGGCAGGTAGATTTTTGCAATAAAACGTGTTTATATATACAGTATATATTGTGGCAGGGCGAGCCTGTGCTACTGTTTAATATTGAGGTCTAGGCCAGATTTTGTAGGAAGCAGGCACATAATGATACAGGTGTGTGCTGCATTCATCTCAGAACCAGAGTTAGAGCTCAGAGCCCAACCCACCCGAAGGGGTCAGTGTGTGAAGGGAGAAGTGAGAGGTGCACGTCTGCACTCTGCTGTCCAAGACAGGGCAGACCAAGACCCGAGCCTGAGAGTGTCCATTAGGGACAGAGCAACAGGGAGCTGCTAGGAAAGACACAGAGCTGAGGTACAGCATATGTGCACTAGGGATGAGCCGAACACCCCCCTGTTCGGTTCGCACCAGAATATGCGAACAGGCAAAAAATTTGTTCGAACACCGTTAAAGTCTATGGGACACAAACATGAATAATCAAAAGTGCTAATTTTAAAGGCTTATATGCAAGTTATTGTCATAAAAAGTGTTTGGGGACCTGGGTCCTGCCCCAGGGGACATGGATCAATGCAAAAAAAAGTTTTTAAAACTGACGTTTTTTCAGGAGCAGTGATTTTAATAATGCTTAAAGTGAAACAATAATGCCCCGTACACATGGTCGGATTTTCCGACGGTAAATGTGTGATAGGACCTTGTTGTCGGAAATTCCGACCGTGTGTGGGCTCCATCACACATTTTCCATCGTATTTTCCGACCCACAAAGTTTGAGAGCAGGATATAATATTTTCCGACAACAAAATCCGTTGTCGGAAATTCCGATCGTGTGTACACAAATCCGACGGACAAAGTGCCACGCATGCTCAGAATAAAGGGATGAAAGCTATTGGCCACTGCCCCGTTTATAGTCCCGACGTACGTGTTTTACGTCACCGCGTTTAGAACGATCGGATTTTCCGACAACTTTGTGTGACCGTGTGTATGCAAGACAAGTTTGAGCCAACATCCATCAGAAAAAATCCTAGGATTTTGTTGTCGGAATGTCTGAACAAAGTCCGACCGTGTGTACGGGCATAACAGTGTAATATTCCTTTAAATTTCATACCTGGGGGTGTCTATATTATGCCTGTAAAGGGGCGCATGTTTCCCATGTTTAGAACAGTCTGACAGCAAAATGACATTTCAAAGGAAAAAAAGTCATTTAAAACTACTCGCGGCTATTAACCACTTCAGCCCCGGAAGGATTTACCCCCTTCCTGACCAGAGCACTTTTTACAATTTGGCACTGCGTCACTTTAACTGCTAATTGCGCGGTCATGCAATGCTGTACCCAAACAAAATTTGCGTCCTTTTCTTCCCACAAATAGAGCTTTCTTTTGATGTTATTTAATCACCTCTGTGGTTTTTATTTTTTGCGCTATAAACGGGAAAAGACTGAAAATTTTTTAAAAGAAATGACATTTTCTACTTTTTGTTATAAAAAAAATCCAATAAACTCAATTTTAGTCATACATTTAGGCCAAAATGTATTCGGCCACATGTCTTTGGTAAAAAAAATGTCAATAGGCGTATATTTCCCCTAATTGTCTTTCAGGACAGCCACCTGATAGACCTTGGCCCCTCCCCTCTGTAGGAAACACCTGCGCCAGCTTTCTTATAAATTTCCTCCTCCCCTGCTGGCTCCTCAGTTATTTGTGTTTCCTCCAGAGGGGAGACACCAGTGGAACCAAGCCAGGAGAGTCAGGAGGCTCAGGCAGTTGTCCTAAAAGGGAGCAGAGGCTCCTTGGGCAGTCCAGGCAAACAAACTAACCTGGAGGAGGATTTGTCACCCCCGCATCCCTGAGTGCAGATGGAGGTCGGGGGGCTCCTTTTCAATATCCGAGAGCGGTACCAGGAGGTGCAGGCCCAGCCGTCCCATACCCTCAGCAGCGTGTAAGCACTGGCAGTGTAATCACGCCGGGTATTGAGACCGCACGGCGCCTGTGACGGGTGACGTCACGTCCTGCGAAGGGGGCATGTACTTCCGGGTTCGCGGCTTCTGGTTCCGGCCGCGAATCATGAAAAGGAGCCAGGCATGGGCTGGAGAGGAGCCGCACATGCTGTAGAGACAGCAAAGGCTCCGGTGGTGACACCATTATGTCGGATGCAGAAGGTAGAGACCAGACTGCAGCTCCAGCAGAGACCAGCTCCAGCCATGTTAAGGTAAGGGGGACCTAGGGTGGAACTTCCCTGGCCTGAACCCACCGCCCCCCCCCCCCCCCCCGCCCCACTGGGAGCCATTCATCCATCAAAAATAGAGGGGGGGTAGGTAAAGCGCCCTCTGGTGTCAGAGGGTGGTTCATGGGGCCCCTGGTGAGGTAAGCCCACATGAAAAACGCTGTGCACCTGCAGTTTTGCATGAGAAGGTTATGGTAGTGCTAATCTGTGGGTTTTTTTCTATTATATCCTTTCAGAAAACAGACAAAGCCAGGCCCTCTCACAACTTAAAGAGGAGGTGCCCTTCCTGTAAAAATACACTTAAAGATTCCTGGGGGAAAGCATTGTGTAAGGAATGTATTAGCAAACTGGTGCAGGAACATTCCACTGAGCAGGGCAGTGATTTAGCAGCTTCTGTTAAGGAATTATCAAATACCTTTGAATCCTTTAAGACCTTCTTTGAAGGGTTTCAGATCCCACAGCTGCAGACTGCTCCTCCTACAGTACAAACAACACTACCAAAAATACAAGCACTACCTTCTACTAGTGTAGACACTGCATCAGCCCCTAGGGTGGAGGCAGAAGAGGAGCCTGACAGTGCAGCGTCTGGCTCCCAAGAATCAGAAGGGGAGGCCCTGGAAGGGGATTCCAGGAAACCCTCCCGTTACAAACTCTCATTGGAAGAGGTTGACCATCTTCTGGGAGCCATTAATACCACATTAGGTATACAAACTGAGAAGAAACCTTTATCCCTGCATGATCAAATGTATGAGGGTTTAGGGGAACAGGAAAAGAAGAATTTTCCCGTTCATGAAGTCTTAGTGGAGGCAATTAAAAAAGAGTGGCAGGAACCAGAAAGAAAGCCATTCTTTTCTAAAGCTTTAAAGAGATGGTTTCCATTTTCAGATGACAAATCATCAATATGGAATAAAACCCCGAAGCTAGATGCGGCGTTCTCACAAGTATTGAGACATACGGATCTAGCTTTTGAGGACATGGGGGTCTTATCTGAAGCAATGGATAAGAGGATGGACTCCCTGTTAAGGAAGTCATGGGACTCCACAGTGGGAAGCCTAAAGCCAGCCATGGCAGTCACGGTAGTGGCCAGAAATGTAGAGTTCTGGTTGAACCAGATTCAGGCGGACATTGAGAAAGGAACTGCAAAAGAGCAGATTTTATCCTCTTTTCCCACTCTTCTGCGAGGCATCGCGTATATCGCAGATGCGTCAGCAGAACTGGTACGCATGGCAGCCAGATCTTTGGCACTAACCAACTCCACAAGGAGGGCCCTTTGGCTAAAAACATGGCAAGGTAATTGCGCATCTAAAGCCAAACTTTGCGGAATCCCTTCTTCAGGAGACCTGCTGTTCGGGCCAGGGTTAGAAGAAGTGCTGGACGGTACAGTGGACAAAAAGAAAGCGTTTCCGCTGAAACGAAAAGCAACCTGGAGTCAGCCACACCAGAATAAAAGGAAGCAGAGAGGGGACACAAAATCCCGTTTCTCTGCACCCAAGGCAGAAAACCAAAAAAGACCTTGGGTCCAGAGAGGGAAGGGCAAGAGGAGCGATTTTTCGTCCTCCTGAACAAGCCAAAAATAAACAATGACAAAATAGTCCCAGTGGGAGGAAGACTGGGGGCCTTCCTCCCGCAATGGGAAGGGATATCCTCCAGTCAGTTTATTTTAAGAACAATAAGAGAGGGGTATTACCTGGAATTTTCAAGTTCACCCCCAAACAGATTTTACACCACCAAGCTTCCAAAAAACAGGCAGAAAGCAAGAGGGTTAATGAGTTCCATAACGGATCTCAGAAAACAAGGTGTAATAATCAAGGTACCAAGAGAAGAAAGAGCGCAGGGTTTTTACTCCCATATATTCGGAGTACAAAAACCCTCGGGAAAAGTCAGACCAATTCTCAACCCCAAACCCTTAAATCTATCCAGAACTTACAAAAGATTCAGAATGGATTCCATATACTCAGTGAAGGCCCTGTTACCATCAAGCTCTTATATGGTCTCCCTGGATTTAAAAGATGCGTACCTGCACATACCCATACACCAAAATTGCCAGAAGTTTCTAAGACTAGCAATAGAAACAGGGAAAGAAACCCTACACCTTCAATTCCGAGCTCTACCCTTCGGCCTCTCTTCCTCACCAAGAATTTTTACAAAAATTCTGGCAGAAGCTCTGGCACCATTACGACTAAAGGGCATATCCATCATTGCCTATTTAGACGACCTTCTCCTTTTTGCAGACTCCCCCGGGAGATTGCTAGAAAACCTAGAATACACACGGAGTTTCCTGGAAAGTCTAGGTTGGTTGATAAGTATAGAAAAATCCAATCTACAACCCACTCAACAAATAAAGTATTTGGGGTATATAATAGATTCAGTGCAACAAAGGATATTCCTACCCAAGGAGAAGATAGAAAAAATCCAAAGAGAAATAAAAAGAATACAGACCAATTTACCATGTTCAATAAGGAAAATCATGTCAACGTTGGGGTTGCTAACATCAGCAATTCCAGCGGTACAATGGGCAAGTCTACATTTTCGGCCATTACAGATGTTCCTATTAAAGATATGGGATCACAAGCAGGAATCGCTGCATACACAAGTGTTTATACCAGCAGGGGTAAAAAAGACCCTATGGTGGTGGAGAAGAGCAGAAAATGTAAACAAAGGAAGGCTATGGATCCTACCTATTTCCCAAACTCTAACCACAGATGCAAGTGGCGTACGGTGGGGAGCACATTTAAACTCCCAAATCTCACAAGGGACTTGGGGAAAGGAGGAGAGGACGAGGTCGTCCAATTGGAAGGAGTTGAAGGCAGTATGGTTTGCGCTTCAATCCTTCCACAGAGAGTTGAAGGGACATCATGTGCAGGTCAGGTCCGACAACTTATCGGTAATCGCCTACATAAACAGACAAGGGGGAACCAAAAGCGGAACCCTGTGGTCTTTAGCAAAGGAAATCCTGAGCTGGGGAGAGGAAAACATACTCTCGTTATCAGCAGTCCACTTAAAAGGGGATTTAAACAAAGTGGCAGATTTCCTCAGCAGGAAGAGTGAGAGAAGGCGATTGGGTGCTAAAACAAGAGGTATTCCAGCAGATTACAAAAAATGGGGAACACCTCAGGTGGACTTATTTGCGTCAAGAGAAAGCAGGAAAGTTCAAGCATTCTTTTCCCTGAGAAGAGAAGATGGAGCTCTCGGGGTAGATGCATTAGCACAAAATTGGACGTTCAAGGGATGTTATGCTTTTCCCCCACCGGTATTAATACCAGCGGTGATAAGAAAATTGCGTACAGAGAACGCATCTCTGATTCTCATAGCACCTCACTGGCCCAGGAGACGGTGGTTCTCTATGCTCAAAGAATTCGCCATAGAGCCCCCCTGGTTGTTACCAGTCCAGGAAGACCTACTTTCACAGGGCCCAGTGTACTGTCCCCAGGTAGGAAGGTGGAATTTAGCCACCTGGTATCTGAGGAGCAGCTGTTAAAAGCAAAAGGGTTCTCAAGCCGTTTAATAGAGACACTGCTGAAAAGCAGAAAGGTTGAGACACGGATTATCTATCAAAGTATGGAAATGTTTTAGCAAATGGTGTACAGAAAACAACTTCAAAACACAGAGCTCAATGGCAGTCTTAGAATTTCTACAGAGTGGTGTAGATAAAGGCCTAAGTCTCAGTACGCTAAAGAGTCAGGTGTCGGCACTGTCGGTTTACCAGGAAAAACGCTTAGCAGCAGATCCATGGATAATCAGACTCTTTAGATCCGTGAGCAGGCAGAGGCTGATACAGAGTTCAGCCTTTCCAAAATGGGACCTGTCATTAGTGCTGGAAACTATGACAGCGGAACCCTTTGAGCCCTTGAAAGATTGCAGCCTAAAGATGCTGACACTGAAGGCAATCTTTTTGGTAGCGATCACTACAGCCAAGAGGGTCTGCGAGATAGGAGCCGTATCGATTAGACCCCCCTTTTGTCAGATTTTCCCGGATCGCATAGTCATTAAAATGGATCCGGGATTTCTGCCCAAAGTGGCCTCGAAGTTTCACCGAGACCAAAACATAGTGTTACCCTCATTTTGTTCAAATCCTTCGAAAGAACAGGAAATAATGTTTCATAATTTTAGACGTCAGGAGATGAGTCTTACATTATTTAGAGGTAACAAAAACACTTAGAAAGACGAATTCTTTATTTATTTTAATTTCTGGAGCTAGGCAAGGGCATAAGGCTTCAAGAAGCACTATAGCCAGGTGGCTTAGAAACGCCATTGAACAGGCGTACAAACTAAGGGGCATGCAGATCCCAGAAGGAATCGGGGCACACTCCACAAGGTCAATGGCAGCGTCACAGGCAGAGAGAGCTGGAGCAACGCCAGAACAGATTTGTAAGGCGGCAACCTGGTCCAGCTTCGCCACTTTTGTAAAACATTATAGAGTGGACCTGTGGTCAGCCAAGGATCAGACCTTTGGACGCAAAGTCCTACAAGCTGTGGTCCCACCCTAAGGGTAAGTGCTCAGTTCTACTCTCGGGTGGCTGTCCTGAAAGACGATTAGGGGAAAAACAAAGTTACTTACTGGTAATGTTCTTTCCCGGAGTCTTTCAGGACAGCCGGGTACCCGCCCAAATGTATACTGAGAAATAAAGATTTCCTTGCAGGAAATGTGATATAGTTGATTATGTGTATCATATGTTCTTGTGTCTCCCCAGCAAACTGGAGGTGCTCTTCAAAGAACTGAAGAGCCAGCAGGGGAGGAGGAAATTTATAAGAAAGCTGGCGCAGGTGTTTCCTACAGAGGGGAGGAGCCAAGGTCTCTCAGGTGGCTGTCCTGAAAGACTCCGGGAAAGAACGTTACCAGTAAGTAACTTCGTTTTTATTGGTTTGCGCAAAAGTTATAGCGTCTACAAACTAGGGTACATTTTCTGGAATTTACACAGCTTTTAGTTTATGACTGCCTATGTCATTTCTTGAGGTGCTAAAATGGCAGGGCAGTACAAACCCCCCCCCAAATGACCCCATTTTGGAAAGTAGACACCCCAAGAAAATTGCTAAGAGGCATGTTGAGCCCATTGAATATTCATTTTATTTTGCCCCAAGTGATTGAATAATGACAGGAAAAAAAAAAAAATTACAAAAAGTTGTCACTAAATGATATATTGCTCATACAGGCCATGGACATATGTGGAATTGCACCCCAAATTACATTCAGCTGCTTCTCCTGAGTACTGGGATACCACATGTGTGGGACTTTTTGGGAGCCTAGCCGTGTACGGGGCCCCGAAAACCAATCACCGTCTTTAGGATTTCTAAGGGCGTACATTTTTGATTTCACTCCTCACTACCTATCACAGTTGTGAAGGCCATAAAATGCCCAGATGGCACCAAGCCCCCCCAAATGAACTCATATTGGAAAGTAGACACCCCAAGCTATTTGCTGAGAAGCATGGTGAGTATTTTGCAGCTCTCATTTGTTTTTGAAAATTAAGACAGACTAGAAGAAACATTTTTTTTTTTCAATTTTCAAAACTTTGTGACAAAAAGTAAGGTCTGCAAAATGCTCACTATACCTCTCAGCAAATAGCTTGGGGTGTCTACTTTCCAAAATAGGGTCATTTGGGGGGGGGGGGTTTGTGCCACCTGGGCATTCCATGGCCTCCGAAACTGTGATAGACAGTGAAGAGTGAAATCAAAAATTTACGCCCTTAGAAAGCCTGAAGGCGGTGCTTGTTTTTCGGGGTCCCGTGCGCGGCTAGGCTCCCAAAAAGTCTCACACATGTGAAAAAAAATAAAAATTGTCTTTTTCCCGCAACTTGTGTCACAATATAAAATATTCCATGGACTCGACATGCCTCTCAGCAAATAGCTTGGGGTGTCTACTTTCCAAAATGGGGTCATTTGGGGGGGTTTTGAACTGTCCTGGCATTTTATGCACAACATTTAGAAGCTTATGTCACACATCACCCACTCTTCTAACCACTTGAAGACAAAGCCCTTTTTGACACATTTTTTCATGTAAACAAAAAGTATTTTTTTTTTTGCAAGAAAATTACTTTGAACCCCCAAACATTATATATATATATATATATATTTTTTAAAGCAAATGCCCTACAGATTAAAATGGTGGGTGTTTCATTTTTTTTTCACACAGTATTTGCGCAGCGATTTTTCAAACGCATTTTTTGGGGAATAAACACACTTTTTTAAATTTTAATGCACTAAAACACTATTGCCCAAATGTATAATGAAATAAAAAAGATGATCTTAAGCCGAGTACATGGATAAAAAACTTGACATGCTTTAAAATTGCGCACAAACGTGCAGTGGCAACAAAATAAATACATTTTTAAAAGCCTTTACAGGCTACCACTTTAGATTTACAGAGGAGGTCTACTGCTAAAATTACTACCCTCGATCTGACCTTCACGGTGATACCTCACATGCATGGTGCAATTGCTGTTTACATTTGACGCCAGACCGACGCTTGCGTTCGCCTTAGCGTGAGAGCAGGGGGGGACAGGGGTGCTTTTTATTTTTTCCCTTTATTATTTTTTTGCTTTTTTATCTTATTTTTAAACTGTTCCTTTCATTTTTTTTTAAATCATTTTTATTGTTATCCCAGGGAATGTAAATATCCCCTATGATAGCAATAGGTAGTGACAGGTACTCTTTTTTTGAAAAAAATTGGGGTCTATTAGACCCTAGATCTCTCCCCTGCCCTCAAAGCATCTGACCACACCAAGATCGGTGTAATAAAATGCTTTCCCAATTTCCCAATGGCGCTGTTTACATCCGGCGAAATCTAAGTCATGAAATGCTCGTAGCTTCCGGTTTCTTAGGCCATAGAGATGTTTGGAGCCGCTCTGGTCTCTGATCAGCTCTATGGTCAGCTGGCTGAATCACCGGCTGCATTCTCAGGTTCCCTGTTGAGACAGGAGAGCCAGAGAAAAACACGGAAGACGGTGGGGGGGGGCATTCCCTCTCACTGCTTGTAAAAGCAGTCTAGAGGCTAATTAGCCGCTAGGATTGCCTTTACATCAAAGCCGACCGCTGGCTGAAAAGAATGACACCAAGATGATACCTAAACCTGCAGGCATCATTCTGGTATAACCACTCAAAGTCGTGAATTGCGTACCTGAAGACAAAAAAATGGTTAACAATAAATCACAGTAAACGGTAAAGTTTAAAAAATTGCATACCTGAAAAGCAAACATGATAAAACATAATAACAATAAAACATTGCAGAATAGAATACAGTAAAAAAGAGCAGAACAATAGAGAGAGAATAGAGAGAGAGAACAATGAAATGACAACTATTTTTTATTTTATATATTTTTTTGTGTTTGTTTTTTTTTTACACTTTTTTGTAACTGTAACTTTTATACTGTAACCGGTTCCAGGTTTGGGTCTCTAAAAATGCGATGGCATCTTGGGAGACCCTGTGAAAGTGTGCCTAGTTTGTGCAATGCTGTACCCTAGGCTAATACTCAACTAGTGAATGGTAGCATTCAAAACATTCACCAATGCAAAGACCAGGATTATCAGGACAGGAGGGACAATAATAGCGGGTGTCACACCTATATCTGCGTTTGCTGCAGACACAACATTTTTTTGGGGGGGTTCGTTGGGTAGGGGTACTCCGGGTGGACATAAAAATGCCTCTCATGCAGCCAACTGCAGTTGGTTGGGGATGTGAATGGGGGAAGTACGGGCGCTGCAGAAGCAGGGGGTTCCCAATTATTAGTATTGACGAATGCAGCAGGAAGGGCACTATGGGCACGATGGGCCTGTGTTTGTCTTCTTCTTGGTGGCAGCGGGACACTACTTGTGCTTGCCACCTCACCAGCTTGAACTGCACTTATGGGACTCGCCACGTCACCAAGTGTTACTGCAGTGCTGGTTTGACTACGACCGGGGTGTACTAGGCCGCTGGTGCTTGCCAGTTCACCAAAACGCTACCAAAAAAACTGTTGGGATCAGGCCTGACTCTGCGAACGCTGCAGTTATGCGTTTAGTGTTTTGTAAGTGACAGTGATCGATCGATACTGCACTTGGGTGGGCTGGGCTGGGCCGGGCGGAGGGGCAAAACGCAGGTGCTAGCAGGTATCTGGGCTGATCCCGCTAACACTGCATTTTTGGGAACTCTAAACTGCTGGGGACGCTAGTATAGATCTGATCGGATCAGATATTGATCCGTTCAGATACTATACCACTAAGGGAGGCGTATGCTGTGTGCGTGGGTGTTATCGGTACTGGCGCTAATCTGACGCTGCCTGGGGTGACGCATATCACCGCCCGGCGATCAGGGGGCTAAACCTTTATTCGGTAATAAACGGCGGGTGCCCTGACACTATAAAAAATAAACGAACTAACCAGCGTCACCCGTAACAGTTATACGGTGATCAGTGGTGAAAGGGTTAACTAGGGGGCAATCAAGGGGTTAAAACCTTTATTATATGGGGGTCCCTGTCACTATAAAACGCTGTCGGCGAACCTAAATATTTACCTCACTAACTAGCATCACCAGTGACACTAATGCAGCGATCAGAAAAATGATCCCTTAGCGACACTGGCGACGGGGGGTGATCAAGGGGTTAAAACTTTGTTAGGGGGGTACCCTAGACCTACAGGGGGCTAACACTAACTGCCCTACCACACTAACTGTCACAAACTGACACCATGCAGTAATCAGAAAAAAAACTGCTTGGTGTCAGTGTGACAGTGGGGGGGGGGAGTGATTGGGGGGGATTGGGGGTGATCGGGGGTGTAAAGTGTGCCTGGCATGTTCTACTGTGATGTGTAGTGTTGTGCACTCATATTGCAGTCTTCTCTCCTCGGCGCCGGAACGGAAAATACTGAGCCGAGCAGAGATGACATCATTTCCTTTGCTGCTGTTTAGCATACAGCAGCAGTGGAATGATTCTAATTGGCTGGGAGCGATCGTGAGGGAGGGGGCACGAATGGATGGTCTCCCCCTCGCCTCTCATCGCTCCCAGACCAAAGCCGACCGCCTCGGGCACCGGGGGGTCCAATCGGACCCCCCCACCCGTGGGAGGCAGATCACGTACAGCTACGTGATTCTGCCTGCCTGTGCCATTCTGCCAATGTACATCGGCGTGAGGCGGTTGGCAAGTGGTTAATGAATTGCCGGTCCGACAATACACATAAAAGTTCATTGATAAAAACAGCATGGGAATTCCCCACAGGGGAACCCCGAACCAAAATTAAAAAAAAAATCACGTGGGGGGTCCCCCTATATTCCAAACCAGGCCCTTCAGGTATGGTATGGATATTAAGGGGAACCCCGGCCAAATTTTTTTTTAAAAATGGCGTGGGGTCCCCCTCAAAATCTATACCAGACCCATCAGGTCTGGTATGGATTTTAAGGGGAACCCTGCGCCAATTTTTTTTAAAAAAATGGCGTGGAGTCCCCCAAAAAGCCATACCAGACCCTTATCCGAGCACGCAACCTGGCAGGCCGCAGGAAAAGAGGGGGGATGAGAGAGTGGCCCACCTCCTGAACTGTACCTGGCCACATGCCCTCAACATTGAGAGGGTGCTTTGGGGTAGCCCCCCATAACACCTTGTCCCCATGTTGATGGGGACAAGATCCTCATCCCCACAACCCTTGCCCTGTGGTTGTGGGGGTCTGTGGGCGGGGGGTTTATCGCAATCTGGAAGCCCCCTTTAACAAGGGGACCTCCAGATCCCGGCCCTCCCCCCTGTGTGAAATGGTAAGGGGGTACAAAATTACCCCTACCATTTCACAAAAAAGTGTCAAAAATCTTCTTTCTTCTTTCCCTTCCCTGTGGCATTCCCCGTGACGACCGCGCAATTGTCAGTTAAAGCGACGCAGTGCCGTATCGCAAATGGCCTGTCAGGAAGGGGGCAAATCCTTCCAGGGCTGAAGTGGTTAAAGTGTTACTAAACCCAGGACCCTGCTTTCACTATATCTGGTCTCCCACAGTACACAGAACATGGAAATTCAGTAGAAAGAACATAAAGAGAATATGAGACTTTCAAGGTGTAAAAATACACAAAACAACGGTGTATAAAAAAGAAAATAAATTACAATTTTTATTAAACAAATTACATCAATAAAAACAGTACATTCAGTATACTCATAGCTAGGGATGAGCTTCAGTCGTTCGCCGAATTGCGAACGATATGGGCCGTTCGCGCCAAATTCGTGTGGTGCGTCACGGATCATAATTCACTGCGGCATCGCAGTGCATTGCTGGCTGATGATTGGCCAAGCATGCACTATGACCCGCATGCTTGGCCAATCACAGCGCCGCCTGAACAGAGAGCCGTAATTGGCCAAAGCCAAGGAGGCTTTGGCCAATTATGGCTCAGGGGATTTAGTACACTCCCCACACTATGAGAGAGAGAGAGACACACAGTGACACACAGTGACATTTGATTTGAGTTAGATAGATTAGGCAGGTCAGTCAGTTAGCTGCACTTACAGTGTATTGTGTATGTGTATGTGTATGTGTATGTGTATGTGTATGTGTATAATATGTATATATATATATGCATCCCAGGTGTTGAATATGTATATATATATATGCATCCCAGGTGTTGAATATGTATATATATATATATATGCATCCCAGGTGTTGAATATGTATATATATATATATATATGCATCCCAGGTGTTGAATATGTATATATATATATATATGCATCCCAGGTGTTTGAATATGTGTATATATATATATATATATATATATATATATATATGCATCCCAGGTGTTGAATATGTGTATATATATATATATATATATATATATATATATATATATATATATATATATATATATATATATATATATATATCCCAGGTGTTGAATATGTATATGTATATATATATGCATCCCAGGTGTTGAATATGTATATGTATATATATGCATCCCAGGTGTTGTATATGTATATACTGTATTCAGTTTAGCTAGATCCGTTCCTGTTATCTTCCTACTGACAGGCAGGCTTGTCCTGTTACAGTATTTACAGCTACCTGAAGAAAATTACTGGTGTTCTTTTGATCCTATTAGTACCACAGTCAGGCAGCTAGACAATTTACAGTTAGTGCAGTCCGTCCTGCTCACAGTGTTCAGCTAAAACTACAAGTTAGTGGGGTGCGTCCTGCTCACAGTGTTCAGCTAAACCTACAAGTTAGTGGGGTGCGTCCTGCTCACAGTGTTCAGCTAAACCTACAAGTTAGTGGGGTGCGTCCTGCTCACAGTGTTCAGCTAGATCCGTTCCTGTTATCTTCTTACTGACAGGCAGGCTTGTCTTGTTACAGTATATACAGATACCTGAAGAACGTTGGTGTTCTTTTGATCCTATTAGTACCACAGTCAGGCAGCTAGACTATTTACAGTTAGTGCAGTGCGTCCTGCTAACAGTGTTCAGCTAAACCTACAAGTTAGTGGGGTGCCTCCTGCTCAGTGTTCAGCTAAACCTACAAGTCAGTGTGGTGCGTCCACCTCAGTGTTCAGCTAGATCCGTTCCTGTTATCTTCTTACTGACAGGCAGGCTTGTCTTGTTACAGTATATACAGCTACCTGAAGAAAATTGCTGGTGTTCTTTTGATCCTATTAGTACCACAGTCAGGCAGCTAGACTATTTACAGTTAGTGCAGTGCGTCCTGCTCAGTGTTCAGCTAAACCTACAAGTTAGTGGGGTGCATCCTGCTCACAGTGTTCAGCTAAACCTATAAGTTAGTGTGGTGAGTCCACCTCACAGTGTTCAGCTAAACCTACAAGTTAGTGGGGTGCGTCCTGCTCACAGTATTCAGCTAGATCCGTTCCTGTTATCTTCTTACTGACAGGCAGGCTTGTCTTGTTACAGTATATACAGCTACCTGAAGAAAATTACTGGTGTTCTTTTGATCCTATTAGTACCACAGTCAGGCAGCTAGACTATTTACAGTTAGTGCAGTGCGTCCTGCTCACAGTGTTCAGCTAAACCTACAAGTTAGTGGGGTGCGTCCTGCACACAGTGTTCAGCTAAACCTACAAGTTAGTGGGGTGCGTCCTGCACAGTGTTCAGCTAAACCTACAAGTTAGTGGGGTGCGTCCACCTCACAGTGTTCAGCTAAAGCTACCTGTAGAAGGTTGGGGGTGTTCTCATACTGCAGGCAGGCAGTTGATTTTGCTAGCTGCAGTTTCAGTACATGTGTGTGTGTATATATATATCCCAGCTTAGTGCAGCTACAGGCCATTAGTATGTCTGGAAGGCCAAGAAGGAGAGGCAGACAGTCACAAGCCAATAAGAGAGGGCAAGCAGGCTCTGTGTCTAGTGCTGGTCGTGGAGACGGTGCATCCTCATCAGCACGTGGCCATGGGACACGCTTGGCCTTTTTTTTGGCAGCTGGCTGTGTTGAGCCGCAACATGTGGAAGACTTGGTCGAGTGGATGACCAAGCTGTCCTCATTCTCCTCATCCTCTCTCACCCATGCCCAGGGTACTTTGTCTGGCAAAGCAGCGGCCTCTTCCCTCGGCTCAATGTCATCAGTGACTCCTTCCCTAGCCCCACCATGTACTCCTGAGGAGTCCCTCGAACTGTTTGACCACAGTGTTGGGTACATGCTCCAGGAGGATGCCCAGCGTTTGGAAGGCTCTGATGATGATACTGAGCTCCATGAAGGCAGTAACATGAGCAAGCACAGAGGGGGTGCCCAAGAAGGACAGCAATCTGGCAGTCATGCGCCCCCTGCTGCAGCATACTGCCAGGTTTGCTCCAGTGACGAGGAGGGAGGGGATGATGAGGTCACTGACTCAATGTGGGTGCCTGATAGGAAAGAGGAGGAGGAGGAGGCGGCACATCACCAATGAGGCAGGATGCCGTCCAGGGGCCAGCCTAAGGGCAGCACATTGACTGCATCACACCCCAAAGCTCCACATGTGCAGGGCGCTGCAGTCTCTGCGCGTTATTCAAAAAGTTCTTTGGTGTGGGCCTTTTTTGAGACGAGTGCATCAGATCGCACCGCTGCTATTTGCAACATATGTCTCAAGCGTATCTCGCGTGGCCAAAATATCTCCCGCTTGGGTACCACATGCTTGACCAGACATATGTTGACCTGCCATGCAGTTCGTTGGCAAGCATATCTAAAAGACCCACACCAAAGAACAAAGAGGACCTCTCCTTGCTCCTCATCAGCTGAGATTTCCAACCCCACTATACCTTCAGTCCTCTCTGAGACCTGCACTGAGAGGAATGAAGGTGTAGAATTAGGTGTGTCACAGCCAAGTACTTGTGGGCAATCTGCTTTTGGTACACCGACGTCAGATTGTACCAGGCAAATTTCCCTGCCCCAGCTGCTAAACCGCCGAAAGAAGTTTGCTCCCAGCCATCCACATGCCCAGCGGTTGACTGCTAGCTTGGCAAAATTGCTAGCACTTCAACTGCTGCCTTTTCAGTTGGTAGACTCTGCCCCCTTCCGTGAGTTTGTGGAATGTGCGGTTGCTCAGTGGCAGGTACCCAAACGCCACTTTTTCTCACGGAAGGCGATTCCGGCTCTCTACCGGCATGTGGAAGGCAATGTCCATGCCTCGCTGGACAGGGCGGTCAGCGGTAAGGTGCATATTACCGCTGACTCATGGTCCAGCAGGCATGGACAGGGACGTTACCTAAGTTTCACGGCGCATTGGGTGACTCTGCTGGCAGCTGGGAAGGATGCAGGACAAGGTGCAGTAGTGTTGGAGGTTGTTCCACCACCACGCCTCCAAAATGCTAATGATTGTGACACACCTCTCTCCTCCACCCCATCCTCTTCTTCTTCCTCCATGGCCTCTTCCTGTGCTTTGTCCTCGGAACCAGCGGTGCTCCGTAGCCGTTCAAGGGGCTACGCAAGTACGCAGGCCAAAAGATGCCATGCGGTGCTTGAGCTGGTGTGCTTGGGGGACTGGAGCCACACTGGGGCAGAGGTTCTGTCAGCTCTGCAGGGGCAGGTTCAGAGGTGGTTGACGCCACGCCAACTTAAGGCAGGAATGGTGGTTTGTGACAATGTCACCAACCTCCTCTCTGCCCTCTGACAGGGACAAATGACCCATGTGGCCTGTTTGGCTCACGTCCTTAACTTGGTGGTGCAGCGGTTCTTGGGCAGGTACCCAGGCTTACAGGATGTCCTGAGGCAGGCCAGGAAAGTCTGTGTGCATTTCCGCCGGTCATATAATGCCAGTGCTCGGCTGACGGACCTCCAAAAGGAGTTTAACCTGCCCAAGAACCGCCTAATCTGTGACATGCCCACCAGGTGGAACTCAACGTTGGCCGTGCTGCTGCGGCTGCACACGCAGCAGAGGGCCATCAATGATTACCTGTGCGACTATGGCACCAGGACAGGGTCAGGGGAGCTTGTTTTTTTTCCCCACGCCAGTGGGCCATGATCAGGGATGCATGCACTGTCCTTTCACCATTTGAGGAGGCCACGAGGATGGAGAGCAGTGACAGTGCATGCATCAGTGACACTGTCCCCCTTGTCCACCTGTTGGAGCACACGCTGCGTGGAATAATGGACTGGGCACTTGAGGCAGAACAGAGGCAGGAAGAGGAGGACTTCCTTAGCTCTCAAGGCCCCCTTTATCCAGACAGTGTTCCTGCGTGCCCGCCGATCACACAGGAAAAGGAGGAGGAGGAGGAAGATTGTGTCAGTATGGAGGTGGAGCCTGGCACTCAGCATCAGCAGCAGTCTTTAAGGGATCAGTCCCAAGAAACACATGGACTTGTACGTGGCTGGGAGGAGGTGGCTGCGGACCATGTCGTCCTTAGTGACCCAGAGGACTCCGGACCGAATGCCTCAGCAAACCTACGCTGCATGGCCTCCCTAATCCTGCAAAGCCTGCGTAAGGATCCTCGTATTCGTGGTATCAAGGAGAAGGACCAATACTGGCTGGCAACCCTCCTTGATCCACGTTACAAGGGTAAGGTTGCGGACCTTATCTTGCCATCGCAGAGGGAGCAGAGGATGAAACATCTTCGGGAGGCCTTGCAGAAAGGTCTGTGCAACGCGTTCCCAGAGACTGGGAGGTTACAAACTCCTGTTTCTGGACAATGTGTTGCTGAGGCTTCGGTCAGTCAAAGAAGGAGCGGTGGAGAAGGTGGCCGTCTGACCGATGCGTTCAGATAATTTTTTGGTCCGCAGCCCCAAGATATGATCGGTTCCAGCAACCATCGCCAGCGTCTGTTTTACATGGTGCAGGAATACCTAGGGGCAAGGTCAGACTTGGACACCTTTCCCACCGAAAATCCTCTGGGTTACTGGGTCTTGAGGATGGATCACTGGCCAGAGCTTGCACAGTATGCAATTGAGCTACTGGCCTGTCCTGCATCCAGCGTTCTTTCGGAACGCACATTCAGTGCTGCTGGAGGCGTGGTAACTGATCACAGGGTGCGTCTGTCCACCGACTCGGTCGATCGACTGAACTTCATAAAAATGAATCAGTCTTGGATCACCACCAGCTACCAAGCACCTGATGCTGATGTAACCGAATAATTTTTTTTTAAATCTCAGATCCCTTCAAAGACCGCCTATGCTGATGCTGAGTGACTATCCCTAAGTAATTATCCTCTTCCTCCTCAATGATCACGCTGATAGCTTGTAAGAACATTTTTGGTTCTGGGCGCCACCACCAGTGCCTAAGGCACAATTTTTTAGCCCCTGTTTAACAGGGGCGTGTAATTACAATTTTTGATGCAATACTTTGCAGCAGGGCTCGTTCCTGCGTTCCAACTAGAGTGTCTGTGAGGGGTTGCAGTGTTGTGGCACCAGCACCAGTGCCTAAGGCCCAATTTTTCTGCCCCTGCTTAACAGGGGCGTGTACCGTATTTATCGGCATATAACACGCACTTTTTTCCCCTTAAAATCAGGGGAAAATCGCGGGTGCGCGTTATACGCCAATCACCTGCGATCTGGAGCTGCCAGATCTTCAAAACCGCGATTTGAAAATGGCGCCGCCGGCGCCGAAATACACAGAGCCGGTCATCAGCTCTTCTCGGCCACTTTCGGCTTCACTCGAGTGCCGCCCGAACCTAGCCGAGTGTACTCGGCTAGGTTCGGATAGCTCCGCTCATAGGGCGGGACTATGAGTGAAACCGAAAGTGAACGAGAGCTGCCGAGAAGAGCCGAGGACCGGCTCTGTGTATTTCGGCGCCGGCGGCGCCATTTTCAAATCGCTGTCGGCGATTTTGAAGCCCAGGATGGCAGGGGTCTGGGATCACAAGATCCAAGGCTGCACTGGGGAAAGGCTGCACTGACATGGCTGCACTGACATGGCTGCACTGACATGGCTGCACTGACATGGCTGCACTGACATGGCTGCACTGGGGCAAGGCTGCACTGAGAAGGCTGCAATGATGGGCATTTAAATGTAAGTTTTTTTTTTTCCTTAAAATTCCCTCCTAAATTGGGGTGCGTGTTATACGCCGATAAATACGGTAATTAAAATTTTTGATGCAATACTTTGCAGCAGGGCTTGTTCCTGCGTTCCAACTAGAGTGTCTGTGAGGGGTTGCAGTGTTGTGGCACCAGCACCACCACCACCACCACCACCAAAGGCCCAATTTTTCTGCCCCTGTTCAACAGGGGCATGTAATTACAATTCTTGATCTAATATTTCACAGCAGGGCCCATTTATGCACCCACCAAGAGCGAGTGAGGACTTACAGTGTTGTGGCACCAGCACCACCACCACCAAAGGCCCAGTTTTTCTGCCCCTGTTCAACAGGGGCATGTAATTACAATTCTTGATCTAATATTTCACAGCAGGGCCCTGTGAGGGCTTCCAGTGTTGTGGCCACAACAACACCTAAGGCCCAAATTTCTGCTGAGTATATAGGGCAGGACCCTACTTTCAAACATCTAACTTACAAACGACTCCTACTTGCAAACAGAAGGAGACAACAGGAAGTGAGATGAAATCTACCCCTAGGAAGGGAAATTCTCTCCTGTAAGAGTTAATATGGGAAAAACATTTCTCCTTTCCACTGATGCTTTCCAATCCTTGTTCCACAAAAAACCCCAAATTTTCAAAAAACATTTGTCATTGGGACAAAAAGTGAGGTGAAATCTTCTGAAGAGGAGGAAAGACAGCAAAACAAATGTCACAGGGGTGATAACCTTCCCTATGTTTTCAAAAAAGGTTAAAAAAGATTTTTTTGGCTGGAGCTAAACACGTTAAAAATGTACCCGTTCAAAATGACAAACAGATTCTACTTAACAACAAACCTACAGTCCCTGTCTTGTTTGCGCCTGTATACTGCTGTTCAGAGTATATAGGGCCTGGTGGCCCCACACCTTTCCTTATTTTAATTTGGGTGGGGTTCCCCTTAATATCCATACAAGACCCAAAGGGCCTGGTAATGGACTGGGGGGTACCCATGCCGTTTGTCTCACTGATTTTCATCCATATTGCCAGGACCCGACATTACATTAAACCCGCAAGCAGTTTTAAATGAGATTTTTTCCTTTAAAAATGACATTTGGTGCAAGGACTGTTCTAAACACGGGAAACTCGTGCCACTTTACAGGCATACTATAGACACTCCCCAGGTACGATATTTAAAGGAATATTTCACTTTTTTTTTTTTTACTTTAAGCATCATTAAAATCACTGCTCCCGAAAAAACGGCCGTTTTTAAAAGTTTTTTTTGCATTGATTCATGTCCCCTGGGGTAGGACCCGGGTCCCCAAACCCTTTTTAGGACAATACCATGCAAATTAGCCTTTAAAATGAGCACTTTTGATTTAGAACGTTCGAGTCTCATAGACGTCAATGGGGTTCTAACGTTCGTGCGAATTTTCGGTCCGTTCGCAGGTTCTGGTGCGAACCGAACCGGGGGGTGTTCGGCTCATCCCTACTCATAGCCAAGGATGAATGCAAGGCATCCTCTAAATGACAACGGTCTACTGCAAACACGTTCAAATTTTCTACATGTTTCGCCATATGGCTTCTTCAGAACAGAATGTGAAGATTCTTTAGATATCAAGACCTATACTTCAACAACTTGACACATACAGTGCATTGCCGATTGTAAGCTATCCAGAAATTTTTGCAGTTCCATCCTCTCTCATTTGGCTTGGATGGCTATGGTACATTATTCTATCTCTTTCCCTTAATATTGAGGCAAGTATTTGTTCAAGGTTGTTACATTTTTGAGAGTCATTAAGGCCCCTTTCACACTGAGGCGTTGCAAAAATGCGGTAAAAATGATGAGCGTTACTACCGCGTTTTTACCGCGTTAGCGGTAAAAATAGCGCTAACGCCCATGCGTTTTTATAGCGTTTTTGTCGCGTTTTTGTAGCGTTGGCGTCAGCAATCACATCCTGTGCACTTCCTGTATTTTCGTCAGAGAAGAAAGATAGAGAAGTGAGAAGTGAGAAGATGGAGTTCCATGAGCTGCTGTTGTTGTTTGTGCTATATGTTTGGGAACATATTCTCCAACAACATAGACCACAACGTCGCTTTTGGGTTCATCCCATCACCCAAATGCACTCTGAGAGAGGACAATTTGTGCTGCTCTATCGTCACCTGAGAGAGCACCCTGATAAATTCCGAAACTACACTCGGATGAGCATTGCAACGTAAGTATATCCTAGTTCACCCTTCCAAGTCCCAAACCCTTCCAAGTCCCAAACCCCAATTCTAACCCTAATCCCACCCCACCTAGTCCCTGAGTGTTATCAGCAGCTGGCAGGGCTCATGCCCAGGTGCAGACTTTAAAAAGTTCCTGCTTTTCACACTTGCCCTAACCCTAATCCCACCCCTCCTAGTCCCAAACCCCCAATCCTAACCTTAATCCCACCTCTCCTAGTCCCAAACCCCCAACCATAACCTTAATCCCACCTCTCCTAGTCCCAAACCCCCAACCATAACCTTAATCCCACCCCTCCTAGTCCCTAACCCAAATCCCAACAGGAGGAGGAGGAGGAGGAGGAGGAGGAGGAGGAGGAGGAGGAGGAGGAGGAGGAGGAGGAGGAGGAGGAGGAGGAGGAGGAGGAGGAGGAGGAGGAGGAGGAGGAGGAGGAGGAGGAGGAGGAGGAGGAGGAGGAGGGAGGAGGAGGAGGAGGAGGAGGAGGAGGAGGAGGAGGAGGAGGAGGAGGAGGAGGAGGAGGAGGAGGAGGAGGAGGAGGAGGAGGAGGAGGAGGAGGAGGAGGAGGAGGAGGAGGAGGAGAGGAGGAGGAGGAGGAGGAGGAGGAGGAGGAGGAGGAGGAGGAGGAGGAGGAGGAGGAGGAGGAGGAGGAGGAGGAGGAGGAGGAGGAGGAGGAGGAGGAGGAGGAGGAGGAGGAGGAGGAGAGAGGAGGAGGAGGAGGAGGAGGAGGAGGAGGAGGAGGAGGAGGAGGAGGAGGAGGAGGAGGAGGAGGAGGAGGAGGAGGAGGAGGAGGAGGAGGAGGAGGAGGAGGAGGAGGAGGAGGAGGAGGAGGAGGAGGAGGAGGAGGAGGAGGAGGAGGAGGAGGAGGAGGAGGAGGAGGAGGAGGAGGAGGAGGAGGAGGAGGAGGAGGAGGAGGAGGAGGAGGAGGAGGAGGAGGAGGAGGAGGAGGAGGAGGAGGAGGAGGAGAGGAGGAGGAGGAGGAGGAGGAGGAGGAGGAGGAGGAGGAGGAGGAGGAGGAGGAGGAGGAGGGAGGAGGAGGAGGAGGAGGGAGGAGGAGGAGGAGGAGGAGGAGGAGGAGGAGGAGGAGGAGGAGGAGGAGGAGGAGGAGGAGGAGGAGGAGGAGGAGGAGGAGGAGGAGGAGGAGGAGGAGGAGGAGGAGGAGGAGGAGGAGGAGGAGGAGGAGGAGGAGGAGGAGGAGGAGGAGGAGGAGGAGGAGGAGGAGGAGGAGGAGGAGGAGGAGGGAGGAGGAGGAGGAGGAGGAGGAGGAGGAGGAGGAGGAGGAGGAGGAGGAGGAGGAGGAGGAGGAGGAGGAGGAGGAGGAGGAGGAGGAGGAGGAGGAGGAGGAGGAGGAGGAGGAGGAGGAGGAGGAGGAGGAGGAGGAGGAGGAGGAGGAGGAGGAGGAGGAGGAGGAGGAGGAGGAGGAGGAGGAGGAGGAGGAGGAGGAGGAGGAGGAGGAGGAGGAGGAGGAGGAGGAGGAGGAGGAGGAGGAGGAGGAGGAGGAGGAGGAGGAGGAGGAGGAGGAGGAGGAGGAGGAGGAGGAGGAGGAGGAGGAGGAGGAGGAGGAGGAGGAGGAGGAGGAGGAGGAGGAGGAGGAGGAGGAGGAGGAGGAGGAGGAGGAGGAGGAGGAGGAGGAGGAGGCGGAGGAGGAGAGGAGGAGGAGGAGGAGGAGGAGGACGGAGGAGGAGGAGGAGGAGGAGGAGGAGGAGGAGGAGGAGGAGGAGGAGGAGGCGGAGGAGGAGGAGGGGGGGAGGAGGAGGAGGCGGAGGAGGAGGAGGAGGAGGAGGAGGAGGAGGAGGAGGAGGAGGAGGAGGAGGAGGAGGAGGAGGGAGGAGGAAGGAGGAGGAGGAGGAGGAGGAGGAGGAGGAGGGAGGAGGAGGAGGGAGGAGGAGGAGGAGGAGGAGGAGGAGGAGGAGGAGGAGGAGGAGGAGGAGGAGGAGGAGGAGGGAGGAGGAGGAGGAGGAGGAAGAGGGGAAGGAGGAGGAGGAGGAGGAGAGGAGGAGGAGGAGGAGGAGGAGGAGGAGGAGGGGAGGAGGAGGAGGAGGAGGAGGAGGAGGAGGAGGAGGAGGAGGAGGAGGAGGAGGAGGAGGAGGAGGAGGAGGAGGAGGAGGAGGAGGAGGAGGAGGAGGAGGATATTGTGGTGTCATGGACATGTTTGACCCACATGGCGCATTAAAGGACGGGGCACGGTAGGATGGCTTCTTCCACGGATTACCATAATGCATGATGTTGTGGGTTTGGCATTTCCGGGGCTTGGGTGTTTGATTTTTGCTGGAAACTTTTGATAACCTTAATTAGCTCAATGCGAAGATCACACTGGTAGTCCTGCTTCACCAGTGCAATCTGAGGGATCAAACTTTTAGTGAAAGCAGAGATTTCGCTGTTTTCTGATTTTTGGCTGTCAATTAGGTTTCGGACTACTTTGATGAATTCTTGTGTTTGCTGTGTTTTTTTCAGTTTTGCTCTTGATGTTGATTGTCGTGGTGGCTCCAAGGTTTCTCTGACATCCTCCTCATCATTTTCCTCTTCTGGTTCTATATTTGTGTTTTCGGTACTAATCTCCTCTGCCTCACTCTCACTATTTATATTGCTTTCTGTTCTGATTAAAATATACATGATTAGACAGTGATACGTGATTACTGTTATTATTTCTATACAATGCTATTATGAAAAATGTTACTACTTACTGTCTGTCCTGCATCACTGGTTTTAAGAATTCCAGTTCATAATAGTGACAGTACATCCTCCCATGTTTTCCGCTGGATCCACTTCTTATTTGCTGCTGTCTGGTCAATTCCCTTTTAAAGTTATCTCTCAATGTTTTCCATCGCTGCTTTATCAGTTTTACTGAAAGATAAATTAAATAGTTTTTTTACAGATATCTTGCAACCGGAAACACATATTCATCGCTGCAATATGAATTTTGCGTTGGGATATCAACCATAAGCGAAATTGTGAAGCAGACATGTGATGGGATCTGGGATCTGCGAAGTACAGTCATGCCAATTCCAAACAAGGCTAAATGGGAAGATATTGCAGAACGATTTTTGAAGACCAATTTTCCAAACTGTTTAGGAGCTATTGATGGAAAGCATATTAGGCTGATAAAACCATGCCATAGTGGTAGCCAGTATTACAATTATAAAAAGTATTTTTCTGTTGTTTTAATGGCAGTTGTCGATGCTGACTATAAATTTATTTATGTTGATATTGGATCATTTGGCAGCAATGCAGACTCCGCTGTTTTCCAGCATAGTAAATTCGGAAAACGTCTTGCCCGTAATTAATTTGATTTACCGGATAACCGACCACTGCCCGGAACGGAGGGACCCGAAATGCCATTTGTGTTTGTAGCCGACGATGCTTTCACTATTCAAGAACATCTCATGAAACCTTATTCGCTGAGAAATCTAGACACACGAAAGAGGATCTTCAACTACAGGCTGTGTCGGGCACGTAGACTTGTAGAATGCGCTTTCGGTATACTGGCGAATAAATGGCAAATATTTCTTAAACCAATAAACCTTAATATCGAAAACGCATGTAAGGTTATTAAGGCTGCGTGTATATTACATAATGTGGTGAGAGAGAGAGATGGAGTAAATTTTGAGGATACTCTGTCACACAATATTGAGCCTGCAGATTTTCTACATGTACGTGGACCAATAGTGGGATTCACAATTAGAGAGGCTTTTGCTGACTATTTTATGAGTCCGGCTGGTGCACTGAGTTGGCAAGAAAACATGATCTAAACTTTCAATGTTTTACGACTAAATACTTTGATGTATGTTTATTAAGCCATGTATCTAATTGCTTCTGTTACATGTTATAACAAATTAAATTGTCCATGTTTCGTGAGTCAATAATAAAATTACTACATTACATAATAAAGTTATGTGCAATATTTCATAAAGAGATTAAAGTCACTTGTACAATGATGGGATTAGGTAGGTGATTGGGACTAGGAGTGGTTGGATTGGGGTTAGGATTGGGGGTTTGGGACTAGGATGGGTTGGATTAAGGTTAGGAGTGGGGGTTAGGGACTAGGAGGGGTGGGATTAGGGTTGGGATTGGGGGTTAGGGACTAGGAGGGGTGGGATTAAGGTTAGGAATGGGAGTTTGGGGCTAGGAGGGGTGGGATTAAGGTTAGGAACGGGGGGCTTGGGACTAGGAGGGGTTGGATTAAGGTTATGGTTGGGGGTTAGGGACTAGGAGGGGTGGGATTAAGGTTATGGTTGGGGGTTTGGGACTAGGATGGGTGGGATTAAGGTTAGGAGTGGGGGTTAGGGACTAGGAGGGGTGGGATTAAGGTTAGGAACAGGGGGCTTGGGACTAGGAGGGGTGGGATTAAGGTTATGGTTGGGGGTTAGGGACTAGGAGGGGTGGGATTAAGGTTATGGTTGGGGGTTTGGGACTAGGATGGGTTGGATTAAGGTTAGGAGTGGGGGTTAGGGACTAGGAGGGGTGGGATTAAGGTTAGGAACAGGGGGCTTGGGACTAGGAGGGGTGGGATTAAGGTTATGGTTGGGGGTTAGGGACTAGGTGGGGTGGGATTAGGATTGGGGGTTTGGGACTAGTTCTGTTGTAATTAGGATTAGGATTGGGGGTTAGGGACTAGGAGGGGTGGGATTAGAATTGGGATTGGGGGTTAGGGACTCGGAGGGGTGGGATTAGAATTGGGATTGGGGGTTAGGGACTAGGAGGGGTGGGATTAAGGTTAGGAATGGGAGTTTGGGGCTAGGAGGGGTGGGATTAAGGTTAGGAACTGGGGGCTTGGGACTAGGAGGGGTTGGATTAAGGTTATGGTTGGGGGTTAGGGACTAGGAGGGGTGGGATTAAGGTTATGGTTGGGGGTTTGGGACTAGGATGGGTGGGATTAAGGTTAGGAGTGGGGGTTATGGACTAGGAGGGGTGGGATTAAGGTTAGGAACAGGGGGCTTGGGACTAGGGGGGGTGGGATTAAGGTTATGGTTGGGGGTTAGGGACTAGGAGGGGTGGGATTAAGGTTATGGTTGGGGGTTTGGGACTAGGATGGGTTGGATTAAGGTTAGGAGTGGGGGTTAGGGACTAGGAGGGGTGGGATTAAGGTTAGGAACAGGGGGCTTGGGACTAGGAGGGGTGGGATTAAGGTTATGGTTGGGGGTTAGGGACTAGGTGGGGTGGGATTAGGATTAGGATTGGGGGTTTGGGACTAGTTCTGTTGTAATTAGGATTAGGATTGGGGGTTAGGGACTAGGAGGGGTGGGATTAGAATTGGGATTGGGGGTTAGGGACTCGGAGGGGTGGGATTAGAATTTGGATTGGGGGTTAGGGACTAGGAGGGGTGGGATTGCCCTTTCACAATGGGGCGGTTTGCAGGCGTTATTGCATACCGCCTGCAAACGACCCAAAAAAGCAGCTTCTGTTTGTTCAGTGTGAAAGCCCGAGGGCTGAAGCGGTGCGCTGGCAGGAGATGAAAAAAATGCTGCAAGCCGCATCTTTGGAGCGGTGATATTCACCACTCCTGCCCATTGAAATCAATGGGGCATCGCGGCTATACCACGGCAATACCGCAGCTATAGCCGCGCTATGCAAGCAGTTTTAACCCTTTTTCGGACGCCAGCAGGGGGTAAAACCGCACTGCTAGCGGCCGAATACCGCCGCATAAACCACGGTAAAACAGCGCTAAAAATAGCGCTGTTTTACCGCCGACGCCCCCACCGCCCCAGTGTGAAAGGGGCCGGGGGTTTGGCATCACAGAGACATGGAATAGAATACTGGCTTACATTTCTCAGCTTTTAGATTTCTTGAGAGTGCATTCCAATTTTTGATATGCAGATCTGCAACAGCATTCCATGCAGCTTTTTTTTTTCAGTCTGTTGGAGTACCAGCTATTTTTCTTGTCCCATAGCTCTGGGTGCCTCCGCATAGTGTCTATGAATTCCTCTGGCTCTCCACTGCCAGAGGGTCTTTCTGCTATGGCTGCTTCTGCTGGCTGCATCTCAGTTTGCTCTTCCATTTTTGCTCAGTATACTCTCTCTGTTCTCCTCTGTCTTGTCTCCTCTCCCCTTTTCAACAGGATTTCCTGGTTTCCCAGACTACTCCACTTTTACTGCGGTCATGTGACATTCCCCACAGCTTCTGGATAGTTTTAAGGTGTTTTTACAGCGGTATTACCGCGTTTTTACAGCGGTTTTACAGCGCTATTATTTCAATTGGACTAGGCGTTTTTACAGCGTTTTTACAGCGCTATTTTATGCGCCCCGAAGATGCTCCAAAAAAGCTGTTTGCAGGATTTTTTCCAACGCACAGCCAGCGCAACGCCTCAGTGTGAAAGGGTACACTGAGATACATGGGGGGCGTTTTTCATGCGGTTTTTGGGCGGTAATTTTAGCGCTAAAACGCCTCAGTGTGAAAGGGGCCTAAAAGTAAAAATAAATGTTATCTTCATCTATGATGCAATACCCATTTTCCTTTGAATGTTAGAGGCTCCCAGTGTAACTTCAATATACTTTTTTTAATAATCCTTATCAAGTGAGTTTTTACACTGCAAATATATCCTGGCCTGAATGATTGTGTCGTTCTGTGATACGTTATGAAGTATTAATACAAAACGTATATATGTTTATTGACAGGAAATCTGTATCAGACCAGTACATAATATAGTACTATTCACCCCTCCCTACGGGAGACCTGGCATTGTTCGTGAGTGTCTGGACGGTGTTTTCGGCATTTTTTTGGATTTCATTTTTAACCACCTCAATACTGGGCACTTTCGCCCCCTTCCTTCCCAGACCAATTTTCAGCTTTCAGCGCTCTCGCACTTTTAATGACAATTACTCGGTCATGCTACACTGTACCCAAATGAAATTTTTATCATTTTGTTCGCACAAATAGAGCTTTCTTTTGGTGGTATTTATTCACGACTCCATTTTTTTTTTTTTGCGATATAAGCGCAAAAATAGTGGAAATTTGGAAAAAAAACAATATTTTCTTTTTTCTGTTTTAAAAGAGATCCAGTAAAATCGAATTTTGTCATAAATTTAAGCCAAAATGTATTCTGCTACATGTTTTTGATAAAAAAAATCCTGTTAAGTGTATAATAATTGGTTTGTGTGATCACGGACATATGTACGCAAATGATCATGTACAGATGTGTGCAGGTGATCACGTACATATGTGTGCAGATTACCATTGGGACATGTGATTTTAGTGTGACATATGTGGGGGACAGCTTTTTTTATTATTTGGGGACATGTGTTTTGGGGACATGTGTGTTTTACATTATGTGGGGACATGTTTGTGTTTTACATTATGTGGGGACATGTGTGTGTTTTACATGTATGTATTTACATGTGTGTTGACACTAGACTGGTGATCAGTGAGTAAAAAGCTGTAAAAAACAGCTCATACTCACTGATCATCAGCCGGCTGCAGCGATCCCCCCTCCTCTCCTCCTCAGCGACAACTTCCGTGTGAGGAGAGGAGAGCTGATCGCCTAGCAACCGGCTGTGTTTACATCACATGACAGCTGTGATTGGACACGGCCGTCATGTGATCAGGAGGGCCAATCACAGAGCCCTCCTGCCGATCCGAGATGCGCCGTGTCCGGGGGACACGAGCGCATCGGGATCGCGCCGCTGCGCGGGCACGATCCCGCTCCTTCTGAGGGACGTTCCTGAACGTCCACTCAGAAGGAGAGAGCGCCCACCCGGCCGTTTATGTACATTGGCCGGGTGGGAAGTAGTTAAATCAGTTGTGTGTGAGCCACTAGACTCACAACATTTTGTTTTTTGTCTTAGGGAATATCTCTTGCCTTTCTTATTAACGCAGCCATAGATATAGTCAAGATGTAATAAAGTAATTTTGATGCTTTATATATTTATGCCCCGTACACACGGTCGGGTTTTCCAACGGAAAATGTGTGATAGGACCTTGTTGTCGGAAATTCCGACTGTGTGTAGGCTCCATCACACATTTTCCATCGGATTTTCCGACACACAAAGTTTGAGAGCAGGATATAAAGTTTTCCGAAAACAAAATCTGTGTGTACACAAATTCGACGGACAAAGTGCCACGCATGCTCAGAATAAATAAAGAGATGAAAGCTATTGGCTACTGCCCCGTTTATAGTCCCGATGTACGTGTTTTAGGTCACCGCGTTTAGAACGATCGGATTTTCTGACAACTTTGTGTGACCGCGTGTATGCAAGACAAGTTTGAGCCAACATCCATCAGTAAAAAATTATAGGATTTTGTTGTCGGAATGTCCGAACAAAGTCCGACCGTGTGTACGGGGCATAATGGGTATTTCTTTCTCTGTTTTTCATTGCACAATTAAAGTTGTTGAAGTATAGGTCTTGATATCTAAAGAATCTTCACGTACTTTCCTGAAGAAGCCATACGGCGAAACATGTAGAAAATTTCTACGTGTTTGCAGTAGACCATTGTCATTTAGAGGATGCCTTGCATTCATCCTTGGCTATGAGTATACTGAATGTACTGTTTTTATTCTTTTTTATATACCATTGTTTTGTGTATTTTTGCACCTTGACAGTCCCATATTCTCTTTATGTTCTTTCTTTCATCTATAAAGGGGATGTTGGTGCCATATCTTTGTTAACTTTAGCATTGATCGCTGACCACACAACTTAACATGGAAATTCAGTAGTTTTAGTAAATATAAACTGCTAAATATCTTTTCTCATTAGCAATATATAGCAGTCTTGTAACTTCTATCAGTGTCTGATTAAAGCTTGTAGGAGGGGGGCATGGCCTCATGCATGGAGTGAGAGCACGTCCAGTGCTTCAGCTCCCGGATCCCTCGGCTCCACAGGGCTTCCGCTGTCTTACTGGACCAAATGGGGAAGGATAAGTCCAGGGACCAGAAGGGAATGGGGGGGGATCCCGGCCTGGAGGGAATTTAGGGCACTTTTTTACCCGATCTTCGGCCGCGGCCCAACGCCGGCGCCTCCGTCCCGCTCTGAGTCAGCCCTGGACTCTCTGGCCGGCTCCCAGGCATCCCACCCTACCCCTGTGACACAGGATTGCCCCCCAGGCTCTCCAGGAGCCATTCCAATACATCCCTGGGCTCAGAGGTTGGATGGGACTTATCACAGATAAGATCCCTGCACAGTTACATGCGATCTCTCCCCACAAAGGCTAACTCTGAACAGTGTGTTCATCGCATAGAGAAAACTTACAAGCAGGAGATCTCTGAGCTTAAACGGGACATTGGTGTACGTTTTGAGGATATAGAAGCCACCACTGAGGCCCTGTATACCATGGTGCAGACACATGAGGAAATACTCAATTCTCATACAGTCATGCTGCAACACCTAGCGTACTAGCAAGATGACATTGAAAACAGAAATAGGCGCAATAACATTTCCGTATGCGGCATACCTGAATCTGTGGAACCCAAGGATTTAAAAGCGGCAGTGATGGCCATCTTTAATCAGCTTTACAATTGCCTAAAGATAACCCCCTTGAGCTTGACCAGGTTCACAGGACCTCTGGCCCTAAGAAAACTGATCCCTCATTTGTCCGCGACACGCTCTGCAGAGTGCATTTCTATAATATCAAGGAATCCTTCATGCGTGCCGCCAGCACTCAGGATTCTATTCTTTTCAATTCCACCCCTGTGATGCTGCTGCCTGATCTTTCACGCCTAACTCTAACTATGCGGAAAGCTCTAAAACCTCTCACAGCTACTTCAGTCACATCAGCTGAAATACCAATGGCGCTTCCCCTTCCAGTTGCGGGTTCACCATGACGGTAAAACTGCCATTTTTCGTATGCTGGGTGACCTTCCCACATTTCTCAGCACCCTGGAGCTGCCTCATGTCTCTATACCGGATAGGCCCTTCACTCCTACCACACCTGGCCGGCCATACATACCTCAGTGGCAAAAACAAAGTTGCAAACGACGCCCTGGATCCTCGTTGGACTAATGCAAACAATGGGAGAACTTACCCTAAATCATCAGTTTCGTCTCTTGCAACTACCGCCCTCCTCATTTGCCCTGACGCCTGTCTCAAAGTGCATCTGTCTGCTTGATACCTGAGGTTTTCGCTTACTGAACTCTAACTTTTGTTTTTCCAGGGACATGTGCGCCTGATTGCAACCCACAATTGCTCTCATGGAGCATACCTGCTTCCAGTACCTCGTTACCTCATGTTTTATTCCAATGTCATATTTCATTGTTTAACTTTTTTCTTTCCCCATTACAGCTTATATCGTTCATACTTATCTCCTGCCCTGTGGGTCCCGGGGCCCCGGGAGATCCCCCATGCTAACCACTAACCCCCCCTTAGGTATACTCGGTGCTCATATTTAGCACCGTACCCTGGTTTCTAGATGTTCCCCACAATACATTTTTATGTATTTTGTATTTATGATTACCTGGCACCACCTAGTGGCCTATTCAAGTATATCAGTTTATCTACTGCTGTCAGGGTCCCAGCTCCCTGCATTTGATCTTGACAAAACATGTGGTTTTGCTACTCTGCCAACCATGGAGTCTGGGACTCTCTCTGTCTCCTTGTACTTTTATGCTGCTACCCTCTTGTCTTACATGTCTCCCTCTATTTGTTACCTATCCTCGTTCCTCTTCTTTCTACCCCCCCCTTCTGCTGGCTGGGACTGGCCCCCAAGGGACTCCCATTACTTTATTTTTATTACTCTTAATCCCCCTTCCCAATATTGCGGTCACTCCACCTTTTAACCTAGCATCCTACAACTGTAGGGGCTTTAACACCCCGGAGAAGTGTAGCCAGAATCGCTATCACTTCCACAAACAAAGAACTGACATCCTCCTACTACAGGAAACACATTTCCGTTCTGGCTCAACACCTACGATACGTAATCGCCACTACACTACTTGGTTGCATAGTACTAACCCACTAGCTAAATCCAAAGGGGTCTCTATTGCGTTCCATAGGTCTTTTCACCCTGAGGTACTTGACTCCTGTATTGATGATAATGGTCGTTTTGTGTTTCTCAAATTAAAACTTAATAATTTTCTTTTTACAGTGGCCAATATATATATGCCCCCAACATGGATCAGGCTCATTTCCTATCTTCCACTCTCACCAGACTATCCTCCTTTGGAGGTCCCTGTGTTATCGTTGGAGGTGCTTTCAATGTTGCTCTGTCCCCGTCTGCCGACACATCCGCGGGTAAGTCATCCATAACCATGACCTCACTCTCACACATCAAGTCTCTTCTACACTCCCATCACTTAGTGGACGTGTGGCGCATACACCATCCCACAGAGATTTTACCTATTTCTCCATAGCTCACAACTCCTACAGTAGATTAGACTACTTCCTCATTTCACAATCCCTCTTTGATACTCCACTACAGACTTCTCTGGGGCATGCCCTCTAGTATGACCACTCCCCGGTGTATTTATCCTTTGCCCGACCCCCACAATCACGTAGAGTGAATTCTTGGCGTCTTAACGACAACCTACTGTGAGATGCAGTATGTGTTGCTGAAGTTACTAAAGCAATCCAAAATATCTGATCATATAGCGGATACCACCACCCCACTCAACCAATGGGAGGCCCTGAAGTGTGTGGTCAGGGATGTCCTTATACAAAATGTCTCCCATTTACAAAAAAATTAGATCAGACGACATAGATCTGACCACCATTTCGGATCTGGAGTCCCTTCACAAACAAACTTTGGACCCTTCTACCTTTGTTACTCTCTCAAATTCGCCGTGATCTTCTCCAATTATTAGACCCCCATTCTCTAATAGCTAGGGACCATGCTCGCAAATCTTATTACTCTATAGCTAACAAATGTGGTCAACACCTAGCAGAGGTCATTCACCCTAGATCCCATTGCCACCCCATTCCCTTCATCACTAAACCAGACCAGACCAAAGTCTTTAACTCCAAGGGCATATCTACTTCTTTTAAAGACTTTTACTCTCAATTATATAACCTCCCGCAAATGACCCCGCACAGTCCTGTGTCTCCCTCTCAGGACCCAATGCAGACTTATATAATAGACACAACGCTACCTATGATCGACCCCCAGGAGTCCGCGGATTTGGATGGATCCCTGACAGAGCCGGAATTCCTGGGTGTCATCAAGGGCTAAAACCGGGCAAGTGCCCAGGCCCAGACGGCTACACCCTGAGGTTTTACAAAACCTTTGCGTCTTTGCTAGTACCATTTCGAACACCTTTAACACCATCAACGACACTACCCTCCCTTCCAAAGAACTTTTATTAGCCAATGTATCCATTCTTCTGAAACCTAATAAGGATCCCTCCCAATGCAGTAGTTATCGCCCTATTTCTTTAATAAATATAGACCTTAAACTTTTTGCAAAAATCCTTGCCAACCGTCTTTCCCCTTTACTCCCCGGGATCATACATAGAGACCAGGTCGGCTTTGTTCCGGGTAGGGAGGCCCGGGACAACACTACCAAAACTATACACCTCATCTCATATACTCAAAGCCACCGCCAACAGGTTTGCCTTCAATCCTTCGATGCCGAGAAGGCATTTGACCGGGTCAACTGGCACTTTTTGAGACTTTCCCTTGAGCAAATTGGTTTAGGATCCTCTTTCATCTCCAAAATTATGTCACTTTACTCTCATCCCTCTGCTTCGGTCTAAGTGAATGGTACCTCATCAGAAGCATTTGACATATCCAACGGGACTCGCCAAGGCTGCCCCCTTTCCCCCCTTCTTTTTGTTATTGTAATGGAACACTTGGTATGTGCCATCCACCAAAATGATTCCATACAAGGCCATCCGCGCACCACAAATTATCATTGTACGCGGATGACTTACTCATATATGCCCGCCAGCCCCATATAACTCTCCCTTCTCTTTTTTTAGAATTCCAATGCTTCGGAAGGTTGAGCAAGCTCAACATCTCCAAGACAGAGGCCCTTAACATTTCTCTCTCTCTGCATCTACCATGTCCTCACTCCGCTCCAGCTACTCATTTAATTGGCAGACCAAGGGCATCACTTATCTGGGTGTAACAATTCCTGTTAACCTTTCCAATCTTTTTGCATGAAATTATATCCTCCACCTTTCCCATCTCCGAAAAGACTTAGCTTCCTGGGGGGACAAAACCAAACCCTGGTTTGGACGCATTATTACCCTCAAGATGGATACCCTGCCCAAACTATTATATCTATATCAGACTATACCGGTCACTGTCCCCAAATCTTTTTTCTCTGCCCTATGCTCCCTTTCCATCCGTTTTATATGGAATAAAGGGTTATCTAGAATTAAATATAAACTACTCACACGGCCAAAATTACAGGGAGGTACGGTTTTACCAGATTATGAGTTATATTACAAAGCCACACTGATGGCTCGCATCCTAGAATGGTTTCCACGACCCTTTCAAAAAGCCTCAGTGATGGTTGAACAGGATATGTCTCCTGTCAATTTAAGGGCTCTCCTTTTGGGGCTACAGGGGCAATTTACCAGACTTATCCAGCTCTTCACCACTAACCACAGCTGCCCTTGTGCTCTGATATAGGAGAGGATTATGCAAGATCCTATCCTCGAATTTCACTTTTTGACAATCCAGCCTTCCCACAAGGCATAGGGGCTCAAGCTCTAGGTTAATTTCTTTGCACCTCCTGGCCTCAAGCACACACCTTCATTCATGTGGAAAACGGAACCCCAAACATCCCGACGGGAACACATGACTGGCTTACCTCCCTAAACCTAATAACCTTTACCAAACACTTATTCAGTTCATCCCAGATTCATCGCCCACTGACTGAATTTGAACGTCTGGGCTCTCTTCAAGAATTACCCAGACACTTACTTTCACATATTTACAGTCTGATTCAAGCTCTCACACAAAATAACCTGCCCACTTATACCAGGATGTGGAAGGCAGACTTGGGAAAGACCATCTCCAGAGGCAGATTGAATTCCACTTCGCACACAAGTCCTCAATCTCCAGTTACTCACAAGAGAAGAATTTTAAGGTTATGTCAAAGGTACAGGGACCCCGCTACATTACGAAAAATATTTCCCTCTACTCCATCTACCTGCTGGCGATACAATGCAACCACTGGCACATATCTTCATGTCTGGTGGGAGTGTGATCGGATTCGACCCTTATGGAGACAGGTATTCCTGGTATATGATAAAAATATATGATGATCCTTTACAACTGATGCCTGAAATAGCCCTTCTTTCTATCCTAGCGGGATCAATAACTTCTCAAAAACGGTGTTTACTACGCTTTTTTCTGTCTGCTGCCCACCAACTCATACCTCTCTTTTGGAAGACAACTACTATCCCCCCCGTTATCTCTGTGGATCTCCACCATGAATGATCTTATGCGTATGGAGGAGATGCTGGCGCTGGACAATAACACCCATGATAAATTTACAGTACTATGGTCGGTCTGGTGGCGCTTCTCCTCCTCAGATACGCTGACTACACTGCTTCCTACCCCCCCCCCCCCCCCCCCCCGAATTCAGCTCCCTCTATCTTGAACTCCACCTAAACCCTGAATAAGACCCGCAATTGATAAATCAGAGTCCTTCCTTTCCGGTCCCCGCCAGCAGACCCCCCTCCCCGCCCACTCCTTCCTCCTCCTAGTCCCCACCCTTTCTTTTCTTTTCCTCTAATACCCTTTTATTGTTTGACATAGCCTATTAATATGACTACTCATGTTTTCATAGATACCAGCTTTGCTGTGGGCGATAGCCATCTGGCACGCTGGTTATCACTGCGCTGTAAACAATTTGTCAACTGTGCTTTTCCTTTCTGTTACTTTATACCAATGAAAACATTTTCAACCCTAAAGCTTGTAGGAGAAGTTTTCATTCTCCCCTGATTATCCTATGAGGTTGCAGGACCCCTGATCCTCTGTCAGGACAGTGATTATTGGCCCTGTGCTGATCACATGCACTCTCCCAAGAAAAAAAAAAACTCTCTAGTGATACACACCAAACTGAGCATGTGCAGCTTGCCCCCAAGGCTCTTTTCTAACAGGAGATAATTTGGGGACTGTGGAAGAAGGGGAGGATCAGAGAAGACAGGAATAAACAGTCTTTTTACATAATGCAGAAGATTAACCCCTTAGGTTCCACAGTGAGTATAACAAGCATGCTTTACTGCATATACGGACTGATTTTATTGTTGTGGGTTTAGTAACACTTTAATTTATATTTCTGAACTAGTGTCCAGAATGCAATAAAGGATTCATATTCTAATTTCCTAATATTTCAATGCACTGAGCATCGATTTATATATATATTATATATCATCAATTTAGTTTTACCTAAATATTGACCATTTTAAAAGAATAACACATCCAATGAACAGCTGACAAAAGACAGATATGTGTACATTTAGGATATCTTCACTATTTCCCAGTAAAACCTCTCTGTTTTCTAAGTTACAGTTACACGGATCATATCTTCAGCAACGTCTCAGACTATGTCAAAGTAATTTACTCTCAATCTCTTAACAAAATTGCCTTGATATACTGAGACTCTTACATGACTGTCTTTAGGAACTTCAAAGTGAAAATCCTGCTAATATGACAACTAGACAGAATTACAGCCAGCTTTGTTTGAAAACCTATATCTGTGCCACCTGTAAGCGTCAGCTTGTTCCTTACAGTGTGGAAATGGAGAGCTTATTTTAGAATACTCCTGAGACCAAAGAAAATAAATTGCCTGGAATTGTTTTTACTGTGCAGAACTCCTGGTGATAAATACATCTAAATTATTTTTTCATTATAATGGGACTGACCTCCTAATGTTTCCATAAAGCTTGTTCATGAAGATCCATATGTCTGTGAATGTCTAAATCTATATAGGACTTATTAGCTGTATTACTCCAAGCTTATTACTAAAAAAATGTATATGCAAAAAAAAAAAGAAACACTGACAGGGGTTATAACCCTCCCTTTCCCTAACCAAAATGAAAACAAAAAAGCTTTGCTTTTAGTTACACTTTAGATGGCTCTATGTAATTAGGCAAGACCTTGCGCAGCCCCAAGTTAGGCAGTTTGTCTGTCACATAGTTACATAGTAGGTGAGGTTGAAAAAAGAAGAAAAAAAAGTCCAAGTCCAACCTACTGTATGTGTGTAATTATATGTCGGTATTACATTGTACACCCCTGTATGTTGTGGTCGTTCAGGTGCATATCTAATAGTTTTTTATCTAATCGTTTTTTTGAAACTATTGAGGCTCCCCGCTGAAACCACTGCCTGTGGAAGGGAATTCCACATCCCTGCCACTCTTACAGTAAAGAACCCTCTACGCAGTTTAAGGTTAAGCCTCTTTTCTTCTAATTTTAATGAGTGGCCATGTGTCTTATTAAACTCCCTTTTGACGGAAACCTTTTATTCCTATTGTGGGGTCACCAGTATGGTATTTGTAAATTGAAATCATATCCCTTCTCAAGCGTCTCTTGTCCAGAGAGAATAAGTTCAGTGCTCGCAACCTTTCTTCATAACCAATATCCTTCAGTCCCTTTTATTAGCTTTGTTGCCCTTCTCTGTACTCGCTCCATTTCCAGTATATCCTTAATGAGAACTGGTGCCTAGAACTGGACAGCATACTCTAGGTGAGGCCGGACTAGAGTCTTGTAGAGTGGGAGAATTATCGCTTTATCTCTTACATTAATCCCCTTTTTAATGCATGCCAATATTCATATTTTTGCCACCCAATTGCATTATTTTACATTTTTCCACATTAAACCTCATTTGCCATGCAGTTGCCCACCCCATTAATCTGTTCAGATCTTCTTGCAAGGTTTCCACATCCTGCGGAGAAGTTATTGTCCTGCTTAGCTTAGTATCGTCTGCAAATACAACGATTGAACTGTTTATCCCTTCCTTCAGGTCATTTATGAACAAATTAAATAGGATTGGTCCCAGCACAGAACCCTGGGGGATCCCACTTTCCACCCCTGACCATTCCGAGTACTCTGTATTTGCTACATTCGCTTTTCTCCAGTCAGCTTGTACCATTACAGTCAGTAGACTGACAGTAAAAATTAGGAACAATGGTCTGGCAATTACTTGACTGAGTTCCCTAAGGACCCTCGGGTGCAATCCATCTGGTCCCAGTGACTTATTAATGTTAAGTTTTCCAAGTCTATCTCTAATTCTGTCCTCTGCCATGAGGGTGGTTCCTGTGATGTGTCATGAAGATAAACACTGAAGTTTTGGTTACTGAAGACCCCCCGATTCCCTCATGAGGACTGAGGAGAAGAATAAATTCAATACCTTCACCATCTACATGTCCTTTGTAATCAAATTTTCTTCCTCATTCTTTATGGGGCCAATATGGTCTGTCCTCTGTTTTACTGTTTATATACTTAAAGAATTTCTTGATTTTTTTGCTCTCCTCTGTGTCTTTAGAGTTCTATCTTAGCAGTCCTAATTGCATTTCTTGTTGCATTCTTTGTGAAGTCTGAATGCTGATGATGATCCCTCAGCCTTATATTTTTTGAAGGCCTTCTGCTTTGCTTTTATATGCATTTTTACATTGGAGTTAAGCCATCCAGGACTTTTGTTCGCTCTTTTAAATTTATTTCCCAATGGGATGCACTGGCTCATGTCCTTATTTAATATACTCTTGAAGCAAACCCATCACTCCTCCGTGTTCTTTTTTCCTAAGATTTTATCCCAATTTATATCTTCTGGCAAGGTTTGCAGTTTAGGGAAGTTAGCTCTTTTGAAATTCAGTGTCTTTGTATTCCCCTTATGTTTCCTATTTGTGTGATTTATACCAAAGCTAGTTGACCTGTGATCGCTGTCTCCTAAATTGCCCCTTATTTCCACATCTGTGGTCAAGTCTGTATTGCTGATAATAAGTAGGTCTAGTAATGCTTTGTTTCTAGTTGGTGTGTCTACCATCTTACCCATGAAATTGTCCTGCAAGACATTTAGGAACTGGCGAGCATTAGATGAATGTGCGGTTCCTTCCGCCCAGTCTATGTCTGGATAACTAAAGTCCCCCATTATGATGACACTTCCCATCCTTGCTGCTAATCCAAATTGTGAAAGGAGGTCCATCTCCCACTCCTCCCTCAAGTTAGGGGGCCTATAACATACTCCCAGTATTATTTTCCCCTTAGATTCATCCCTTTGGAGCGCTACCCATAAAGATCCTATCTCCTCCCTAGCTCTCTTAGTGATGTAATCTCTCACATTAACTTGTACATTATTCTTGATATACAGGCATTCCCCTCCCCCTTTTTTACCCTCTCTATCCCTGCGATATAGGGAATACCCTTGAATGGTTGCCAGCCAATCATGAGAGCTGTTGAACCAAGTCTCTGAAATTCCCACAAAATCTAAATCCTCCTCGTACAACAGTATCTCTAGTTCTCCCATCTTTTCCGCCAGGCTCCTGGCATTGGTGAACATGCCATGTAGTTTAGACCGGTCGCATATTGTCCTCTTATTGGGTGTTCTGAGATTGAAAATAGGATTTGTTACTATACTTACCTGGGGTTTATGTGCTTTAGTCAACCTTCCAATAATGCCCCCAATACTACCCTCTGGAATATATTCCACACTGACTATCTCTACTTCTGGACCCTCCCCCCATTGCCTAGTTTAAAAGCCCCTCTAACTTTTCGGCCATCTTCACTCCCAGCAGATCTGCACCCTCCTCAATTTGGTGCAGTCCGTCCCTTCTACAGAACTGGTGACAGACTGAGAAGTTGGCCCAGTTCTCCAGGAACCCAAACCCCTCCTTACTACACCATATCCTCAGCCACTTGTTTACCTCCCTAATCTCCCTCTACCTTTCTGATGTGGCTCAGGGTACCGGTAGTATTTCTGAGAATACTACATTAAAGGTCCTTTTTCTCAATTTAGCTCCTAAGTCCCTAAAATCGTTCTTTAGGACACTCCATCTGCCTCTGACTTTGTCATTGGTGCCAACGTGCACCATGACAGCTGGGTCTTCCCCAGCCCATCCCAGTAATCTGTCCACCAGAGCCGTGATGTTCCGAACCCGAGCGCCCATTAGACAGCATACCATTCGGCACTTCAGGTCTTTGTGACAGATTGCCCTCTCTGTCCCTCTAAGAATTGAGTCCCCTACCACCAGAATCTGTCTTTCCTTTCCCTTCGCTTCCCCCCCACTTTCACTGGAGGAGTTCTTCCCCTGGCAGCTAGAGGAGTCCCTCAGCTCCAGCAGTAACGGTCACTGACTGGTTTCACCAATGTCACTCAATGGAGAGTACTTATTGGGATGTTCCAGCCCAGGATCGACCTCCTTGTCACAAGGCTGAATGAGATAACATGATAAGCCTTTGCGGAGACAGGCTCAGGGACTGAGAGTCTGGATAGCCAGGAGGGTGAACATTTTCTATTTTCTCCTTGTGATGCTGAAAACCCCTTTTTTAACTTTACTTTTTAATAAGAGTCAGAAGATTATATATCTAGATAGACAGATATATATCTATCTATATATAAACGATATTACCAAAAGTATTGGGATGCCTGCCTTTGAACTTTAATGGCATTCCAGGCTTAGTCCGTCCAATATTGAGTTGGCCCACCCTTTGCAAAGTGAATTTGTAAGGTCAGGCACTGACCTTACAAATTCATTACAAAGGTGTCTATTGGTTTGAGGTCAGAACTCTGTGCAGGCCAGTCAAGTTCCTCTACCCCAAACTCACTCATCCATATCTTTTTATGGACCTTGCTTTGTACACTGGTGCGCAGTCATGTTGGAACAGGAAGGGGCCATCCCCAAACTGTTCCCACAATGTTGGGGTCCAAAATGTCTTGGTATGCTGATGCCTTAAGAGTTCCCTTCACTGGAACTAAGGAGCCCAACCTCTGGAAAACAGCCCCACACCTTAATCCCCCTCCACCAAATGATTTGGATGGGTGGCCCAATATTTTTGGCAATATAATGTGGATGAGTGAGTTTGGGGTGGAGGAATTTGACTGGCCTGCACAGAGTCCTGACTTCAACCCGATAGAACCCCTTAAGGATGAATTAGAGCTGAGACTGCTAGCCAGGCCCTCTCGTTGACATCAGTGCCTGACCTCACAAATGCGCTTCTGGAAGAATTTTCAAACATTCCTATAGACACACTCCTAAACCTTGTGGACAGCCTTCCTAGAAGAGTTGAAGCTGTTACAGCTGCAAAGGTTGGGCCAACTCAATACTGAACCCTAAAGACTAATGCCACGTACACACAATCGGACTTTCCGACAACAAAACCGTGGATTTTTGTTCGAACGATGTTGGCTCAAACTTGTCTTGCATACACACAGTCACACAAATGTTGGCCCAAAATTCCGAACGTGAAAACGTGGTGACGTACAACACGTACAACGGGACTATAAAAACAAAGTTCAATAGCCAGTGCACCACCCTTTGGGCTCCTTCTGCTAATCTCACGTTTATCTCGTGTTAGTAGAAGTTTGGTGAGAGACGATTCACGCTTTTCAGCCTCGTGCTTTTCAGTTAATTTCTGCTTTTCAGTTTGTGCTTGTGGGTTTGTATCTGTTCTTCAGTGTGTGTTGTCCCTTTGTTTCTGTCTTTCAGTGCATTCTATTTATAGTTTGCTTCTGTTTTTCAGTGTGTTCTTGTCCGCTCATTTCTGATTTTCAGCTCGTTCTTCTCAGGTCCTTTCTGATCTTCAGTGTGTTCTGTCAGTTCGTTCTGACCAGCCGACTGTTTTCAAGCCATGTTGTGGGTACGTACTCGTTGTAGAGTCCGTGCTGTGCTTGGGCTTGGTGTTGGAGTTCATGATTTGACTAAAGTCCAGTCCATGAACAGGGGGAGGAGGAGTTCATGGACCAATAATTGGTTGCTCCAGCGTGACCAATTCTCTCACATGCCTTTGCTGCGGGAGATCCAGGAGAATAATCCTGATGATTTCAGGAATTATCTCCAGATGACGGACCCCGTTTTTCACCGTCTGTTGGCTTTGCTTACCCCTTATATTATGAAGCAGGACACCTGCAAGCGGCAAGCCATCACTCCAGAGCAAAGGCTAGTCACCACCTTGCGGTACTTGGCGACGGGGAGAAGTCTGCAGGATATTAAGTTCACGACTGGAATCTCCCCCCCAGGCTCTGGGAATCATTATTCCAGAGACCTGTTCTGATATAAATCAGGTCCTGCAAAAGGACTATATTAAGGTAAGTTTTATCCTTTAGCATCACATTCTATGTATTTAATGTTTGCTAATGTATTGTATGTATTTCATCATTCCATAATTACCATGATTGTAATATGCTGTGAATGTCCTCTTTGTCCTCATGCATGCTGTAAGCTTTTAATGCTCCTTTTTTGGCCTTCATGCATATTTGCACTCACTAACCTCCCCAGCATGCTATCCTGGGCCCATACACACCTAGCCTAGTCACTTAACAATGTTCAGTGCCTTGCAAAAGTATTCACCCCCTTGACATTTTTCGTGTTTTGTTGCCTGACAACCTGGAATTAACATGGATTGTTTGAGGATTTGCATCATTTAATTTACAGAACATGCCCACAACTTTGAAGATATATATTTTTTTTCATTGTTAAGCAAACAACAAATAGGACAAAATAACAGGAAATATTCAATGTGCATAACTATTCACCCCCCTAAAGTCAATACTTTGTAGAGCCACCTTTTGCGGCTATCACAGTTCCAAGTCACTTTGGATAAGTCTCTATGAGCTTGCCACATCTTACCACTGGGATTTTTGCCCATTCCTCCTTGCAAAACTGCTCCAACTCCTTCAAGTTGGATGGTTTGTGCTTGTGAACAGCAATCTTTAAGTCTGACCACAGATTTTCTATTGGATTGAGGTCTGGGCTTTAACTAAGCCATTCCAACACATTTACATGTTTCCCCTTAAACCACTCAAGTGTTGCTTTAGCAGTGTGTTTGGGGTCACTGTCCTGCTGGAAGGTGAAGTTCCGTCCTAGCCTCAAATCACACACAGAGTGGTACAGGTTTTGCTCGAGAATATCCCTGTATTTAGCACCATTCATCTTTCTCTCAACTCTAACCAGTTTCCCAGTCCTGACTGCTGAAAAACATCCCCACAGCATGATGCTGCCACCACCATGTTTCACGGTGGGGATTGTGTTCTTTGGGTGATGTGATGTGTTTGGTTTGTGCCAGAAATAGCGTTTTCTTTGATGGCCAAAAAGTTCAATTTTAGTCTCATCAGACCAGAGCACCTTCCTCAATACATTTTGGGAATCTCCCACATGCCTTTTCGCAAACTCAAAATGTGCCATTTTGTTTTTTGCTGAAAGTAATGGCTTTCTTCTAGCCACTCTGCCATAAAGCCCAACTCTATGGAGAGTACGGCTTATTATTGTCCTATGTACAGAGACTCCAGTCTCTGCTGTGGAACTCTGCATCTCCTCCAGGGTTACCTTAGGTCTCTGTGCTGCCTCTCTGATTAATGCCTTCCTTGCCCGGTCCGTGAGTTTTGGTGTGCGGCCGTCTCTTGGCAGGTTTGCTTTTGTGCCATGTTCATTGGCGTGGCGTGGGGTCCCCCCAAAAATCCATACCAGACCCTTATCTGAGCACGCAACCTGGCAGGCCGCAAAAAAAGAGGGGGGTGAGAGAGCAGCCCCTTCCTGAACCATACCAGGCCACATGCCCTCAACATTGGGAGGGTGCTTTGGGGTAGCCCCCTAAAGCACATTTTTCCCCATTGATGGGGAGAAGGGCCTCATCCCCACAACCCTTGCCTGGTGGTTTTGGGGGTCTGCGGGCAGGGGGCTTATCAGAATCTGGAAGCCCCCTTTAACAAGGGGACCCCCATATCCCGGCCCCCCCTGTGTGAAATGGTAACAGGGTATAAATGTACCCCTACCATTTCACAAAAAATGTGTGAAAATGTGTAAAAAAAAAATTCATGCCTTGGGACAAGTCCTTTATTAAAAAAATGTAAAAATAAAACTGTCCCGCAAAGTCTTCTCCTTCTCTCACTCCGACGGACCGAAAAAATAAAAAATAAAAAAGCCGCACACCGCCTACGATCTGCCACCATGGGAGGCACCCGCCGTAATGACCAGCCTCTCAGGTGACAGCTCTCTTATATTTGAGGGCGGGGCCACACAATGATGTTGCCGGGTGACCCCGCCCCCCTCTGACGCACAGGGACATCCCTATGGCTTTCCTATAGCGTCAGAGGGGGTGGGGTCACTCGGTTAAGTTTGTTCTGACCAGCCGACAGTTTTCAAGCCATGTTGTGGGTACGTACTCATCGTAGAGTTCGTGCTGTGCTTGGGCTTGGTGTTGGAGTTCATGCTTGGACCCAAGTCCAGTTCATGAACAGGGGGAGGAGGAGGTCATGGACCAAAAATTGGTTGCTCCAGTGTGACCAATTCTCTCACATGCCTTTGCTGCGGGATATCCAGGAGAATAATCCTGATGATTTCAGGAATTATCTCCGGATGATGGACCCCATTTTTCACTGACTGTTGGCTTTGCTTACCCCTTATATTACGAAGCAGGACACCTGCAAGCGGCAAGCCATCACTCCCGAGCAAAGGCTAGGTCACTCGGTTAAGTAACTGGGTGGCCCCGCCCCCTCTGACGCTACGAGAAAGCCATAGGGATGTCCCCATGCGTCAGAGGGGGGCTGGGTTACCCAGCAATGTCATCGGGTGGCCCCGCCCTCAGTTATAAAAGGGCTGTCACCTGAGAGGCCGGTCATTATGGCAGGTGCCTCCCATGAAGGCAGATCGTAGGAGGCGTGCAGCTTTTTTTTTTTTTTTTACTTTTTCGGTCCATCGGAGCGAGAGAAGAAGAGGAAGACTTTGTGGGACAGTTTTATTTTTTTATTTTTTTAATAAAAAATAAATAATGACAAACTTTTAATTTTTTGGTGGTTTTAGATTTTGGCTAAAATATCAATGATGTTGGTCAGTTTTTTTTTCAACATCATTGATGTTTTCCTTGACCTTCTCTAAATCCCGATTGCACACCATCATTTCGCTGATGAGGACGTGTTGAAGTGAGTTTCTTCTTCCACAACATCCACATCACCTAAAAATAAAAAAACATACCATGTATTGTAAATATGCAGGCATCCATCTATTACCTGAAGCTGTGGTCTCAGACACTGACCTGTTGTGATCACCATTTCGACACTTCCTGAACCTCGGAATCCACATCCTCATGTTGTGTGCTGAGTTCCCCTTCAGGAGATGTGGGGTTCCTGGTGTCCTCATATGTCCCGATTCTTTTCTCCCCTATGTGAATACAAAAAAGGTATACTTAGCACACAGATATGTGAGGCAAGAAATAGGAATATGAAACATTGCTTGGAAGTGTTGTCAAATTGTCTTTTTTGGCAGAGTTCCAAGCTGAAGACATGATTTTTTCCCCTTTCAAACGTTGGAATACTTACCTGTTTTGTGCAAGGTTCACACATGGAGAGACCCCTAGTATCCACTGGAGCACCTCCGTGGGACACCATAAAAAGGTTGTTCTGGTGTCCCACACTAGTGCTCCTGCGTCCAGATGTGTAAACAGCTGCTGAGTGTCCTGTGCTTACACTGAATCAAGTTTGCATTTCATTATAGTTACAAACACATCTAGACAACAATGTACTAAACTTATTTTTAATACAAATAGACATGAACAAATGTAGTTAACCTGCATGTGCCAAAAACGTCGTATTAGTGGTCGAACGAACAATGTTTACTACGAACGATTACTGTGCCCACGAGCATCAAACTTGCCATTTTAAACTGTACAACAGTAAAGAAAAGAACATGGAGCAGCACTAAAGTAATAATAAAAGGAACACAGGACAAATACTTACTTTTTAGAAGCACTTTCCTGATCCTTCTATACTGATCGTGCTCCCATGCTTTCAGGTCTGACCAGCGTTTCCTTAATTGCTCCTTGGATCGTCATACCCCAAAATTCCTGTGCAGACTTTTCACAACTTTTATCATGATCTTGGCCTTTCTCACATTTGGGTTTGTGTACGGTCCATACTTCCCATCATAGTCTGCCCTCTTCAAGATGTCCACAATCTCCACCACCTCTGCAAAGGACATATTTGAGGCCTTATATCTCCTCCTGGATCGGGAACTGCCTTGCTCCGGGCTTTCCTAGTTGCTGCTCTCTGCACGCACTTGCTGTGTCTCCACCATGTGCTCTCCCACTGCACTGAAAGAGAAGGGGCAGGGAATACACTAGAAAGAAGGTCAGGGGCGGAGTTTCAAGCATGCGCATTGTATATAAAGCATAACATGCATGCGTCGTACGTATGATCTGTGAGTGGAGGACGGAGTAGCGTAAGCAAACAAAGGTACAATTTTAACTTGGGGCATCAGTGGTTGGTGGCCTATACTGCTTATAGATTGAGGCCTATATTGGGACAAGATTAGGAGAGTTTTTAACCTGACATTAGGGTCTGTCTTGTGTTGTGTCTTGCAGAGAAAATGGATAGATTTACAGATCCAGACTTCCTGCCAAGCTAAAGAGGAAGGCAGCACTGGAGCAACTGTTGGAATTGGTGAAGCCGGGGGCTCCCGCAGCAGACATCACCTATTTAAAGGCCAAAATTGGTAGCCTGAGAAGCACATATAATAGGGAGTGCAAAAAGGTCCAGGATTCCATTAAATCAGGAGCAGCAGCAGATTACGTTTATGTACCCAGGCTCTGGTACTACGACAAACTGTGTTTTTTGTCAGACCAGAGTAAACCCAGGCCATCACTCTCAACCCTTCCTTCCACACTTCCTTCCACACTTCCTTCAAAATCAGATGAGGCTTCAGAAGTCCAACCTGGGCCTTCCACCCAGGAAGATGTGGAGGAGCCCAGCTTGAGCCAGGTATAGCATTGTTCATATTTTTTTTTTTAATTTAATGATGTTAACTAGATGCTATTATTGATCACTAATTTCTGATTTAACAAAGTGGTTTACATATCAATAGACAATAGTAGCCAAAAATGATTGGGACAAGAATGAAAAATGCTGGAATGATAGTCTTTTCTATTTGTTAACATTCAATTTGCAACAGTCATGAGCTCAAAATTGTGTGTGATTGATGACCAAAAAACTAAAACTATGTCCCATTTTCATACACAGGAAAGTCTCAGCCAGGAGATGGCCATGAAAAGCAGCCTGACCGAATCCCAGGTTCCTCCCCTCCGCCTTCCAACCAAAACAACCAGGAATGCGAGGAACCTGGAGGAGTCAGCGACTGCCTTAATTCGCTAGGCTACTGCGGCACTGACAGTGACCCCTGGTGTCCACGAGTACTTTGGCTGTGTGACAGCCAGTAAACTGGAACAAATGGAGGAGGGCCAACGCCTCATCTGTGGGGAGATAATACTTAAGGCCCTAAACAAGGGGATGAGGGGCCAACTCCCAACTAAAAGCCACGTGTGTGAATTGGACCATATTACTCCTCCATCACCTCCAGCAACACCACTACCACCTCCAGCAACACCACCAACGCCACAGCCACCCAAACCACCACAGCAGCCTGGAAGGAAGTGTGGAAGAAAGTGTTGAGAGTGATGTCCTGGGATTGGTGTGGTCTGGCAAAAGACGCAGGCTGTTGTAGGACCACAGCCTGGGGACATATATGTCATCTGCTGCTGCTCTTGATCTCTTGGAGTCCTGGACCGGATTGTGCTCCCTATTAAATGTACTCCTCAGGTTACCAATTTTGCCTGTCAAATAATTGATGTCTGCCCTGGGGTACAAAGGCTTCACCAATTCCAACTGTTTCTCCAGCATTGCCTTCCTCTTTATTTTGTTATGACTCCTATTAAATTTATAATTTTGGATTTGACAAATACTTGGCTATGTGTTTTACTTCAAAAAGGACAATTTATTTGTGAGTAGGCAGGTACATTTCAAAAATACAATGTCAAATTAACAAGGGACACCAACATAGTTGTATCGTTGAGGTTAAAAAATACAAGATAATAATGGTGTTGTGGTAACATGACACACAAAACAACAAAAAATATTATGGAGATCACTATAAATAAATAAATAAATAAATTATTCTGGAGATCTGGAGAAAAAAAGAGATCACTAAAAAAAAAAAAAATTATATTCTGGAGAAAAAAAATAAAATAAAAAAGATTATACTGGAGATCACGAAAAAAACACACAAAAAAAAAAACAAAGATTATTCAGGAGATCACAAGAAATAATAAAAAATCCATTTGTCAGAACTCTGTGTGAATATCAACAGCAAAACAACTTTATTATTCTAGCATTATAAAGAAGAAGAAATACATTGAAAGATTTCAAAATTTGCAGTGTGACAAATGTGCTTCTGTCTCGTACTTGATTCCAAGCATGCGTGAACTTTGGTGCGAGGGACTTGTGTACACACGCTCGGACTTTCCGACAACAAAGTTAAGTATGCTGAAAATTTGAGAACCTGCTCTCAAACATTTGTGGGCGGAAATTCCAACAGCAAATGTTCGCTGGAGCATACACACGGTCGGACTTTCCAACAACAAGCTCACATTCAACATTTCCTGTTGGAAAGTCCAACTGTGTGTACGCGGCATAAGACTGGCATGCCGTTAAAGTTCATGTGCGTGTAAAGGCAGGCGTCCCAATACTTTTGATAATATAGTGTACATATCTATATATCTATATAGATACATTTTTTGATTTGCAAAACTAGCATCCATATAATTAAATGTATTTACTTTAGTCAACTGATGGAATGTGAATGACAATGAGGTGCACAATAGATTGAACAAAAGTTGTTTTGTGTCTCTGCAGTTTTTTAGAAAAAACTGACAGTCAGTGTAGATAGAGTTTGTTGCTATATGCAGCTATACAGTGCTATATTATGTTAAATTACTGTAAATTTCAGTATGCTGAGCTACATATTCTTGTGTACCCCCCCCCCCCACCCTGTGTTCACATGTCTGTGTTCAGACTATGTCACTCTGACCTAAAGGGAGGGGTAGAGGTTTTGTATGTGGAGGAAATAGGGGAAAACAGATTCTACAGGATAGAGCAGCGTAACGGTGCCACACAATGTTTCTGAAGCTGCATTTCAGTTGCCATATTTCTAATGTTGGATAAAGGGTAAATCTTTCCTTGTGCCTTAAAATTTGCAGCGTGTTCAAGTGTTGGATGAAGGGTAAATATTTATGCCTTGAAGTTTGCAGAGTATTGCAGTGCTCCTGCACCGTAAAGCTGCCACATGTGTTTCAAAGTTTGCAGTCTTTCAGCGCTAAAAAATATATGTGGCCATTGGCCTTCAGGTAATACACTCTGATATTTTTTTTAAGACCTGCCTCATCTCTCCTTCTTATATTATGGCTTAATCAATCTGCTTACATACTGTCCAACTGTTGAACAATATTTGTGACAATTGTATCTCAGATTATGCACTCTAATTTTTATTGCAAGATAAAATCTCTCTTGTCTCTCCTACCTATATTGTGGCCTAACCAAGATGTTTACATACTGTACAGCCACTCAATATTTGTGAATATTGTCTTAAAATAATGCACTCACATTTTTAGTTCAAGGCAAAATCTGCCTCATCTCTTCCACTTATATTGTAGCCAAACTAACCTGCTTACATACTATCCAACAACTAAACAATATTTGTGGTTATTGTCTCCAAGATAATACACTCTAAATTTTGTTGCAAAATTCTCTGTCTCTTTCTATTTTCTGTATATTCAAGAGCTCACACACTGTCCCGATCAAACATACCTAAAGTCTACATTTTGAAAAATACTGGAATAATAGGGTATAAAGGTATGAGAGGGGTTTAAAATGTTTTATAAAAACTTTAATACAATGCAGTGTAGTACAGCACAAAGAAGCTCCTGAGTGGGTAAATGAGTTTGGGGTGCTGCTGCTGTATTTAAAATGGAAGTAAAGTCATTTTTTATTTTAGTTTTATTATAGGCTTAGCTGTAGGTACTGTGAATATCTCCTAAACTTGCACTGTTTAGGAAATATTCACACTGCATGCAGCCGGTGATGTCACTGACGCATGCGCTCTAAAGGGACGGCATACCCATTCCATCCCTTCAGCGCTCCACGCTGAGGTTTGTGACTCCCGCACGCATGCATGGCGATAACTCATACTCACTGGATATTTACTGGATTCTGCAATAATGGTTGTTTCCTACCATGCCCTAAGCAAGACCCCAACCTTTTTTCTTTCTCACTTGCAATTTCAGGTGGTCAATACTCATAAGGTGGGCACTCTTAATTTGTGGAGACTCAAACCAAGTCCTTTACCCATTTCTAGACAAGTCCTCTATCTCAATCACCTCTATTCCCTCTATGCAAATGTACATTCCAACAAATACTTCAGCAACATTCCTTAATAGACTCCTGGCAGGAAAATAACTCTGCTAAACGCCAATACACCTATTACTCTCACCCTTACAAAACATTTTCCCAAACAGATCATATACTGATCATAGTAGGTATGACTCCTGAACTCCTCTCCTCAACTATTCTCCCCTTTACCTGGACTGACCATGGTGTCATACTCGCCAATTTAACTTACTTGATCCCTATGGCCCATGACCCCACTTGGTGAATTAACAATTCTATTCTGTCCCACCCTTCCCATTCTGCAGACCTTAATATAGCTTGAAAAGACTATCTTACTAACAACTCAACTCCAGATATCTCCCCACTTACCCTCTGGGAGGCCCACAAACCCGAAATTCATCAAGCTTCTTTTCTTAAGAAGGAAAAGCATCTTTTGCAACAAAAGCTAGAAGCAGAATGTAATTCTTCTTAAACACTATTCCATTCGAACTCTACTCCTGGAACCAAATTGCAATTTGATAAAGTACGTCTTGAACTTGATCTTTTTCTAACAGATTCTGCTGATAAAATTTTGCATAAGTCTAGACCAGGGGTAGGCAACCTTGGCACTCCAGCTGTGGTGAAACTACAAATCCCATCATGTCTCTGCCTCTAGGAGTCATGCCTGTGATTGTCAGGTTCTTGCAATGTCTCATGGGACTTGTAGTTTCAAAACAGTTGGGGGGCTGAGGTTGCCTACCCCTGGACTAGACATACATATTATCTCAAAACAAATAAGCCTGATACTCTCTTAGCCTATACTCTCAAACATTTGGATTGCCCTACCAAACCCATACGACTTTCAAGATACATACACCAGTAACCCTGTAAAGATCCTTCACTCTTTTTTATACAAAGCGGATGGCTTATTAGACCAGACTCCTTTTCTTCACAGTCCCACTATTTCTCCAGTTCATCGTGACCATCTTGAGAGCCCCATTTCTACAACTGAAATTATGACGACCATCTAGGCTCTTAAGCTTTATAAATGTTCAGGTTCCAACATTTTTTAACAGCATATTACAAGAAATTTGCTAATATTCTCACCCCATTTTCCCTTAAAGTGGTTGTAAACCCTTACAAACCACTTTTACCTCCAGGTAAGCCTATAAGACTTAGTTGTAGGTACTGGAAATATCTCCTAAACCTGCAGGGTTTAGGAGATATCTACCATATACGCTTGCTCCAATATCATTGGTGCATGCACACTAAAGAAAGGGCACGATTGTGCTGTTTCTATAGGGCCTGTGCCGTGACCGTCGGCTTCCGAGCGCATTCACGGGAGTGACGTCACGCGACTCTGACCAGTAACATAGCTGGAGTCCATGGACCCAGAAGGAAGAGGGGTGAAGATGGACACGACCACCAGCAGGGACACTGCGGACATTGCAGGCTTCATTTGACGGTAAGTGCAACATAACGGGCTAGTATGCGATGCATACTAGCCCATTATGCTTTTACTTTGCAGGGGAATAAAGAGGAAGTAAAACCATGAGGCTTTAATTCTCTCCTCAATGGTCATTCCTTCTGTCCTGAAACCTCTATTGACAATATATCCTGGTCCAACTATAAACCTATCTTGCTGCTTAATCTAGACATTAAACTTTTAGCAAAAGTCATAGCAACTCACTTGAACTGCATAATTAGCTCTCTAATCCATAAAGACCAGGTCAGTTTTATCCCGCTTCTCCAGGCAGGAGATAATGTACGTAGGGCTGCTCTATTGATACATGCTGCTAAATCATGACAGATTCCTATTTGCTTTTTATCTCTCAATATACAGAAAGAGTTTGATACAGTTTAGTGGCCCTACCTGTCTTGCAGCATTGGGGATTTTGCCCCCATTTTCTTGGTTAGATCGCATCACTGTATGATAAGCCAAGAGCCTGTGTACAATATGCAGGTTATGAGTCGGAACCATATGATATCTGCAGGGGCACGCGCCAAGGCTGTCCGCTCTCCCAACTCCCATTTGCCCTACTTGTTGAACTGATACATTCAGATCCTTCAATTAAATGTTTTGAGCTTGTTGACCACTAGAGTTGGCCTAACAGGCCAAGCACCCGAATTATCGGGGCAATGGACCGTTTGTCGAATGACCACAATGCACTGTGTCACTGCACAGTGCATTCAAATCCCTGATTGGCTGAAGCAATGAAAGCTTTGTCCAATCAGGGCACAGAGCACTGTCAGCGCCATGATTGGAGAAAGTAATGATGACTCTATCCAATCATGGCTCATTGCTCTTAGTCCCGCCCCACACTATAAAAATATTCTCCCCAGAGCGGCCATTTGCAGCATAATATTGGCATGGAGAGAAAAAGAACAGGACTCTGTTCAGTGCTGCTAGTGAGTTAGTGTGCTTTTGTGCTTCTATTGTCATTTTAGAATATCAGCTTAGTGTGAATCTATTGATAGTTCAGTGAGTGTACTGTGACCATTCATTTTTACTTTAGCGTCAGTTTTTTTGTCAGGGCAGATTTCCTGCAGTATATACTGTATCAGTGCATTACTGCATGTTTAACGCAGTATATATCCGTGCGTTACTGCATGTTTAACACAGTATATGTCCATGCGTTAGTGAACTTTTAATGCAGTATATATCCATGCATTACTGCACATTTAATGCAGCATCAATCCGTGTGTTACTGCACGTTTAACGCATTATATATCAGTTCATTACTGTACGTCTATTGTAGTGTATACAGTTGTGTGAAAAAGAATTTGCCCCTTCCTGATTTTTTTTTTTCCATATTTCTCACACTTAAATGATTCAGATCATCAAACACTTTTTAATATTACACAAAGATAACCAGAGTAAATCAAAGATGCAGTTTTTAAATTAAAAAGGTGTTCAAACCTGCCTGGCCCTATGTGAAAAAGTAATTGCCCCCCATGCTGAATCATGAATGAACTGTGATTGGCAACAATTTTTTGGAAAGCTAAGTTAAATTTCACTTGCCACACCCAGGCCTGATTGCTGCCAGACCTGTTGAAGCAAATCACATAAATAGAAGGTGTCTGACAAAGTGAAGCCTGCTAACAGATCACAAAAAGCCACACATCATGCCACAATCTAAAAAAATTCAAGAACAAACAAAGCAATGCACGCAGTGCTTGCCCCTACATCCCCGCATATAAGGTGCGGGGGAGGACCTCTAATATTATGCCTCTGCATACTTTGATATTATCATTGACCCGTTGTTCCCCCTTTTTTGTATTAGTTTGTTATCATGTTTACTGTGTTATTAAAAATGTTTACTTGATTTGGCCTCTTTCCCAATTTTTCCAGTTCATTTACACACATACATGTGTGCGGGACTCTGACCTGTCTGTTAGCGTGGAGATCGTGTCACTCTACACCTCCTGCAGGCTTTGTTTTCAACACGGGGCTGTGACGCGTACTGCCCGCGCTCCACCTCCCCCCGCCCCTTATATGCAGGGATGTGGGGGCGGGCACTGCATGTCGAGATCACACCTTTCATGCCGGACACAGGGCGTCTCCTTGCGTGGCCCCGCTTTGCTTTCCAAATTTCCAGCTACGAGCAGTGTGGGTGGTGATTTGGTGCCAAACTACCAGGCGGCTCTTCCGCATTTGTGTAGGTGCCTCCCCTCCCTATCTGCTCTCGTGCGTGACGTTGATGGGATTTTCCAGCGGCGGCACCTATATATGGGCGATATGTTTGGGTGGTTAAGGCATTTGGCAATTATCTACTCACAGAACAACGCCTATCACATGCTCCATGGTTCAATTAAGGTAATCCTCCTTCACATAGCCTGTTGTCCCCCTACGCACCCATCCCTCCACCCTCTTGTTTTTGCTGATGGCTGCTTTTTGGATGTGTTTTTTATGTGCCTTATTGGTCACGTTTAGTTTTATGTCACCTGTCCTTTTTTTCACTCATTCCCTTACTACTCTCACACATTAAGTGCTAAACACCCTCAGTTTAATACTTCACTATTTTACAGCCACTACCGGCCATTGATTTTATGTCTACACATCAATTCCTGCTTTATGCCTGTCCACCCTGGGGCGTCCTGTTTTGGCTACCCGCCATGTGTTGGGGAAGTGTGTGGCCCGAATTCCTGGCCGGCAGTACATGTATATCCCTTAAGTACCAACTGGGACTCCAATTCCTGCTTGCAGTTTTCTACGTGTGTGGATGCATTGGATCAATTTGAAATTTATTTATGTCTTTGCAGAGACACAATACACATATTCTCCTGATGAGCGACAAGAAGTCGCGAAACGCGTAGAGCCAACAGATAACGTGTTTCAATTTTGTAAAAGTGTTTATAAAACTTTAGTGTGGTCTCAGTTCTCAAAGTCCTGTTCTGTGTTTCTATTTGGTGTACCATATATTTATTGCTAATTTGGGATGATGCCAATGAGAACCTGGATAATATTTATAAATGGCCTCCCACTCCAGTTTTATAATATAGTGAATTCACATCCATCTTCCATGTTTTGGTAGTATTGCTGGTGAGCTTTGGACGTATATTTGGACCTAACTTGTTACACCAAACAGCAACTCAAAGACACTGGAGTTAATTTATTAAAGTCAAATAGGCTGTTTATTTTGTCAAGGAAATTTTCAATTTACAAGGGAATTTTCCCTTTAGTTAAAGCGGTTGTATACCCGCGTTTTTTTTTTTTTCCTATACCTGCAAGGGAAAAGGCATAATGAGCTAGTATGCACCGCATACTAGCTCATTATGATATACTTACCTTAGAACGAGGCGCCGGCATCTCATCCTGTCCACGCCGAGGGAGCTGACATCTCCCCTCGGCGTGTCTTCCGGGTATCGCGGTTCCGGCACTGTGAGTGGCCGGAGCCGCGATGTCGTCACTCCCGCGCATGCGCGCAGGAGACTTCTGCCCGGCAAGCTCCGGAGTTTGCCGGGCTTTAAGCCGAGAATCCCCTGTGCGCATGCGCCGCTGGAGTCAGCGGCTCATTGCGAGGGGAATATCTCCTAAACCGTATAGGTTTAGGAGATATTTTTTTTACCTACAGGTAAGCCTTATTATAGGCTTACCTGTAGGTAAAAGTTAACAAAAAGGGTATACAACCACTTTAACTAAATGAGGTAAAGCTTTACAGACTTCCATCATCCAATTATATGCAAGTATAAAATACAGTGCTTTTTATATTATTTGCACAGGATTGGATATTCTTTGCAAAGTGAATTTTCTCCAGATTCACTAAGCTGTTTGTTTGGATATGTTTGAATGTTTGTTTAATCTTTACATTATTCCTAGTTTCATCCACCCTGTATTTTTTCTCTTTCAAATTATTTATTGGTTTTTTGCAGGGAAATACAGAGTACAATTGAGAGATTGTACGTCGTGCAACGACGTAGATTATAACTTGAAATATAAAACAGAGAATATACAAACAGAGATTATACGTAATATTCAGCAGTTCGTCGTCGGCTAGAGCGCGTTCAAATAATCATAGGTATTACACTTCACTGAACTATTGTTGTTGTGTTTTGCAATTGGGGTCCCTTCCCCCTCCCGCAGCACCCCTATTGGGATCTCTTTGCGCTGCAGAGGGAGAGTGGCCCCACTTAAACTTTGTGAAGCCCAGGCAGTTTCAGTTGTGGTGATGTGCTGGGTTTCTGTAGGATTCGAGATTAATGTCGCGCGGGTAAGAGATGGCAAACATGTTGCTCGGTCAAGAAGGTCTAGGGTTGAGTTAGGGAATCTGAGTCTTGGGCGCAGCATTGGTCCAGTTAGTCCAGGGCGACCATTGTTTACTGGCTTGTGTGGCGCGACCATTACTGGTGGCCACCGTCATTTCATAGCTAAAGTGGAGTGAAACCAGGTCAATGGTTTGTTTTATGTTTGGGGGTATTTCAGACTTCCAATTTCTTGTTATATTGAGTCTGGAAGCTAAGAGGATATGGGTTATTGTGTGTCTGAGAGGTCCAGGTATGACTCCTATGGTTAAATTCAGGAGCGCCAGTTCCGGTGAGGGTGGGATCTGACAATTTGTGATGTTGGCTATCAATTTAAACGTATCTAACCAGAATTTTCTGATGAGGGGGCATACCCAAAAAATATGGAACATGTCCCCTCTAGATGTTTTGCATCTCCAGCAAGTCGCGGGAGTGTGGGAGTGGAAGGCAGCTAACTTTACTGGGGTTAGGTACCAGCGGAGCGAGATTTTTTGAGTGAGTTCCCAAAGTGATGAGCATTGGGTTGCTAAGTAGGTGGACTTGAGAGCTAGTTGCCATTGCGCGTCAGAGAAGGTAGTGTTAAAATCTTTTTCCCATTGACAATGGGGGACCAACTTATTAAAGGATCTTTTCCCTTGAAGCAGGGTGTAGAAGTAGGATATACCTTTGGGCTTTGGATTGGGGTTTGTAAGGAAGTGCCAGGCTTTTTGAGGTATATTGTACAGGGGACGAGGAAGTTTACTTAGGCAGTGGTGTATACGAAGGAATGTAAATCTTTCTCCGTCAGGGAGATCGTATTCTTTTTGTAGTTGGGAAAAGGATTTAATTTGATTACCTTGTAAAAGGAGGTGTATTGAGTGTATTCCCCTGTTGGACCATTTGGTGAGTCTGAGATCAGGTGACAGATAGTGCAGTGACTCCAAGGGTATGTGAAGGTGAGTGTTGGGGGGGTGCATTCTGAGAGGGCGAGCATTTTCCCCCAAGCGTAGACTGAGGCTTTCATGGTCGGGGAGATAGAGGGTGAGACATAAGAGCCCAAAGGGGTGCTCATTAACCAGTTTTTTAAGTTTGGGCGTGGCAGTGAGAGATTTTCCATCTGGGCCCATATGGATTGAGTAGTGGGTTGGAACCACTCTGGAAGTTGTGCGAGTATGGCCGCTAGGTAGTAGTCCCTAAAATCTATGGATCCCATGCCCCCCGCCAATCTGTGTTTAATTAATTTGGCGTGTGCACATCTGGGTTTTTTCCCGCTCCAGAGAAACTTGGAGAAAATTGCTTGGAGAGATTTGAAGAACGAGACGGGAATTGGGATTGGTAGTGTTCGGAAGTAGTACAGTATTTGAGGTAGGCATGTCATCTTAAAGGCTGCTAGCCTCCCCGACCATGATAGCTCGTGTTTCATGATTTGTTGTGAATCAGTTTTGATTTTGTGAAGGAGTGGGAGGAAGTTAGATGAGTATAAATTCTTTGTCGTTTTCGGGAGTTGGATTCCCAGGTATGTGATTTCCTTGTCTGCCCATGTGAAGGAGTATTGTGTCTGAAGTAGATTCTTAGTGGTGGCATCTAGATTGATATCGAGGATGGAAGATTTAGATGTGTTTAATTTATAGTACGATACTCTACTGAACCAATTTAATGTGGTTTGTACTTCTGCCAGGGAGGTTGTGGGATTAGTGAGTATTAAGATCACGTCGTCTGCAAAGAGACTGATTTTGTGGATGACGGGGCCAATTTGTATCCCGGATATCGTAGTGTTGGATCTTATGTGTTGTGCTAGCGGTTCCATTAATAAATTGAAGATGAGCGGGGACAGGGGCAACCTTGGCGTGTTTTGAGAGCATACCTTCTGTGAAAACTTGGGCCGAGGGGGTTGTATACATAGCTAATATAGCTCTAAGGATGTGATCTCTGAAGCCAAATTTCTGAAGGACCAATTCTAGGTAGTTCCAGTGAACCCTGTCGAACGCCTTCTCTGCATCCAAGGACAGGAGCAGAGAAGGCGTTCCGGTGGATTCTGCGTGGTGAATCAAGTTGATCATTCTTCTGGTTGCATCTGGTGCCTGTCTTCCTTTGGTGAATCCTGTCTGGTCCCTATGTATGAGGGTGGGTATAATATCTAAAAGTCGTGTGGCGATTGTCTTAGCGTAGATTTTCAGGTCAAGGTTGAGAAGGGAAATTGGTCTAAAGTTTTTGGGGGAGTCCGGGTCTTTCCCTGGTTTGGGAATCGTAACAATCAGTGCATTCAAGAAATCATTCGGCATATTGGAAGAGGAGGCAGCGTTGTTAAATAGCTCAGTAATATGTGGGACTATCTGTGGGGCATATTGTTTGTAGTATTCGGCTGTTAGGCCGTCCGGACCTGGGGCTTTCCCATTAGGTAGAGAGTCAATTGATGTCTGAATTTCCTGTTCAGAAAAGGGTCTATTTAAGTTGTCTAGTTGGGTGCCTGTTAGGGTGGGTAATTGAATAGATTGGAGAAAATGATTGATCTCGGCTGGTGTTGGTTGCGGCGTGTTAGCGTCGCGTTTTAAGTTGTAAAGGTCACTATAGTAGTCGCTAAAAGCGTTAGCTATGTCCTGGGGATTGGACTGGGGGATTTTCGTGTGGGGGTGGATAATTTGAGATATTTTAGATTTGAGTCTTCTGCCTCTGAGTTTCAGTGCTAGCGTTTTACCTGCCTTGTTGGAGGTGGCGTAGGAGTTGGCCTTTAATTTACGGTGGAGGTACTCGAAGGAGTGGAGGAGCAAGGTTTTCAGTTCTTGCCGTAGATTCAATAGTTGGATGGTTTGTGGGGGTTGGGGGTTGGCTTTATGTTGTTGTTCTAGGGAAGTGATTTGGGATGTTAGTTCATCTAAACGCTGCGTCCTCTTTTTTTTGTGAAGGGAGCTCATTTTAATCAACATACCTCTAATATATGCCTTATGGGCATTCCACACCACACCATGGTCAGACACTGTGCCTTTATTTATAGAAAAAAATTCAGTGAGAAGATTGGATATTTCTGTGGTGTATTTTTCATTTTGTAGTATGAAATTGTTTGCACGCCACAAGAATGTGTTGCGTTGTGGAGTGGAGTCTGAGATAGTAATTGATATTGGGGCGTGGTCTGACCATGTTGCGGCGTGGATTTCAGATTTACATATTTTCTGGAGAAGCCATTTATCAGTGACAAATAAATCAATTCGTGAATACAAATTATGTACGTGGGAGAAGAAGGTGTAGTCCTTTTCCGAGCCGTGATGGCATCGCCATACATCAAAGAGTTCCTGTGAGGACAAGAGATTTTTCAGTGGCGATAGACGTCTCTTCGCCGGAGACGTAGTGTCCATGATGACATCCGGGGCAATGTTAAAATCTCCACATATGATCAGGTGGCCTTCTTTTATTTGATTGGTTAGGCGTAGGACCTTGTGAAGGAATTTCTTTTGATGGGAGTTCGGTGCATAAATGTTGGAAAGGGTGTAAGAAATTTTGTTGATGGAGCATACTAGAATTAAGTAGCGACCTTCGGGGTCAATTAGTATTTTGGATAGTTGGAAGTTCACTGTGTCTTTTATGGCTATCATGACGCCCTTGGATTTGGTGGAGTGGCAGGCATGGAAGATGTGTGGAAACTGACGGTTGACACATAGTGGAGAGTCCGATTTTATCAGATGTGTCTCCTGGATGCACAAGATGTCGCTCTGTAGAGCGTTGGCAGATTTCCAAAGAGAGTGGCGTTTGGCTGGATGGTTCAAGCCTTTAGCATTAAGCGATAATACCTTTAGTGGCATGGTGTTAGGAGATGTAGTTAGGTTGTGTGGGAAGTCACTTACAGTTAGATGACCTGGTTTACTTGCCAAAGGATCTTGGTGGCGGTTGTCGTAGGTGGTTGGTGTTCGGTCTCTGGAGCCAGAAGAGGGATGATGATAAAGCTGCAAATAGAGCAAAATGTTAACCACAGTTGGCTATGCAGTGCCAATGAGCAAACCGCTGAAAAGGTAACTTTGCAGAAAAAATAAACAGGGAGATGTAGAGGAGGTGTTTCACACCGCTTCAACCTCTAAATGGGGGTATAAACAGTTATTGACAAGAGGAGCTGAGCAATCAGTGGAGCAGTTTTTCTAACTCCAGGGGATGTGTAGTGTCGTAATTAGGCCTATTGCGGTTTTAGTTGTAGAGCCACCTCAGCTGGGGTGGTGATCAATGCGGCTGTGGGCCTGGGATGTGTCGTTGCGCGTTGGTGGGTTCTTGGGGGGTTCCAGAATGATTCCCCAGTTATGCAGGAGGTGCAGGCCTTTGTGGAGGTCATGTATGGCGTGGGATTGCCCGTTTCTAGTGACTAGGATAGTTGCTGGATAACGCCATTTGTACGGTATTTTGTGGTTTTGAAGTCCTTTGGTGATCGGGTTCAGGTTTCTTCTTTGTTGAAGAGTATATTTAGATAGGTCCGGGAAAAATTGGATTCCCGTGTACGGAGCAGGCAGCGGAGATTTGTTTTTGACCCCCAGCAGGAGCTTCTCTTTGACGTGGAAGAAGTGGACCCTCATCAAGACATCTCTGGGGATGGAGGCAGCTAGGTGGGATGGCTTGGCTATTCTATGAATTCTGTCGATGATTATGTCCCTGGGGGATGCTTCTGGGACTATGACATGTATCATTTCTTTCGCATAGCGTGGTAGGTCTGCAGGCAAAATGGATTCAGGGACTCCGCGCAGTTTGATATTGTTCCTGCGAGATCTGTCCTCTAAATCGGCCAGCTTGGCGCGGATCCATGTCTGTTCCTCTCTCATGTCAGCACATACATCCATGACTTCATTCACTTTGGTAGTGCAGTCACTCATATCATTTTCAATGCATGTCACTCTGTCATCCATTATGTGGATTTCTGAGGAGATTTTTGTAAAAAGTGAGGAGAGATCTGTCATAAGGGAGGTTTGCAGTGATAGGAGCATGTCCTTTAATGTGGTGTCCATAACGGGCTGCCCTGAGGTGGGGAAGGCTGCCATGGATGAATGCAGGGCCTGGTTGCTGAGAAGGGAGTTGAAGGCCTGGGCCTCAATTTGTGGGATGGGCGGCCGCTGCGGCGGCGCATCGATCCTCATTTTAGCCTTAGCAGGGCTATTCAGGAGGTTGTCTCCCTCCAGGGGGTGAGGGGGTAAGGCTGGGGGGTCTGGTGTGACTGGATCTGCCAGGAATTCGTCCTGCAGATCCGTGTATGTGTCCCGCGGCGCGGCCTGGCCGGCGCCATCTTGGAGATCACTGACCTGCTCCGCCGGCTTGTATGAGAACTCAGTAAGTTTCTTTGTCTGATATGCCGGGTTTCTCTTCCGAGATGTGCTGGCCATGGTCTCCGGTGTGTTGGAGGCTAGGATGGCTCTGGATGAGCTTCGTTGTGCGGCCTGAGTAGCTGGTTTCTCTCCCCTGTGAGACGAGCTGAGGTATCAAGCGTCCATCTACAGCTCCGGTCGGCCACGCCCCCCACCCTGTATTTTTTAATAAACATTTAAGACTACATACAGTCTAAGCTATTAGAAGATAGGAGGATTTAGCTGCACACATGCCACAGGCTAACGTGTAGCAAAGACAGAACAGCTGGATATAGTCAGAATGGAATTACTCAGAAAATAATTTTTGTTTTTCGCTGACAAAGGGTGAGGTGTCTCCAAAAAACTCCCTTCACATAGGAACAAGCATACCAGTATGTCTATTGTGAATGTGCAAGCTTGTGGAACAATCATTTATTGGAAAGATAGGTCAAACTGAATGTCTAGGTAGCTTTAGCCAGAAATATTATTGACACTGAGCATGTCCAAAATGATATAATGCAGATTGTTTTCTGGGGATTGCAATATCCTCTGAATCCTATCATTACTTCTCTCATGGTGGGTGCTTGGGGATTGCCATATGCTATATTCATTGTGTTATTCCACTTGAAGACCTAATGACCTATTTTGTACGGCATAATGGCTATTTTCTGATCCTCTAGGTACTTAAAAGCACCAGCTGCAGCCAAATATAGTTCTAATTTCTGTTCCAATTTCCTCCAATTGCCACTGAGATTTTCAGACAATATTAACAGATTAGGGGATTTAAACAGATACAATTTGATCAGGCACCATTTTGCTGTCTGCTTAAATGTTTAGTCTTTACTTACTCTCAGCTGCTCAATAAACCACTTTGGGGCAGATTTATTAAATAAGTGGTGTAGGAAGTAAATTGATCACATTTGCATTCCCAATCATTTGCAAACTATGCATTAAGGTGAAAAACCTTTTAGGCTGCAGCACCCCCCCCCCCCCCCGACCTCCCCCTTTTTCTTACCTGAGCCCAATCGTTCCAGCGATGGGGGTGAGCACAGCAGCTCCAGCTGCTGTATCGGGTTCTCATTGGATAGATTGATAGCAGTAGGAGCCATTGGCTCCCGCTGCTGTCAATTAAATCCAGTGACACGGGAGCCGGGGGTGGGGCCGAGTCCTGCTGTCTGTGTCAATGGACGCAGCAGCAGGACTTAAGAGTGTGCTCGCACGAGTGCCCCCAGGGAAATCGGCTCTCCACGGGGGCACTCAAAAAGAAGAGGAGCCAGGAGCGCCATGGGGGGACCCCAGAAAAGGAGGATCAGGGCCACTCTGTGCAAAACCCTTGCACAGCGGATGTAAGTATAACATGTTTGTTATTTAAAAAACAAAAAAAGATTTAGAGAATAGATTAATGTTTTTCTAGGGTTGATTATTAGTGATAGGTAAATCAACCCAAGCTCGATTCATTAAAGGTTTGGTGAACGTTTAAAATGTAGTTAAAATGTGGAAAATTTAGGTGAATACTATTGAAGTCTATAGGGGATGGTGAATCCTGTGGTTAAATTGACATTTTTTGAGGCTAATAGGTAAATGAAACTCTAAAAAGGGTATGAAAACTGTAGCAATACAACAAAAATACAGCAAGGGGAGGGTCTTTTTTATGTGGCTTCAAGAGAAACACACTTGAAGACCAGGTGTTTTCTGGCACATTTTGTTTAGATGTGAAAATCATTTTTTCTCAAGTCGTCTTCCAGGACGGCACCCTGAGAGATGACTGGTCCTCCTCACAGGAAACACAATCAAGATAGAGGTTAAAAACCCCCGCCCCTCCCTGCACTCCTCAGTTTTTGATTGTGTTTCCCCACAGCAAAACAGTTTGTTTTTTTCTAATAGACTTAAGGCCATGGGCTGGAAGTCTCCCCCTGGGCGCCAGACTGCAGGTTTTTGAGAAAGCCTCTCTGTCTGGTAGGGCTTGCCCTCCCCGGGGGGTTATTTTCCCTATTTCTCAGGGGGGCAGTGAAGAGCTCCCCATGAGAACTGGAGGACCCTGGGCACTGTGAGTCTCCAGAACTCCAGGGACCATGTTCCTGCTCCCCCCTCTCCTTACCTGACTGAGTCAGGAGGTGAATTTGCCGTCCAATCTGTCTTCCCCCTGCGCTGTATGCAGGGGTGTGCTGGGCTCTCCTTGCCACCTCAGCGCTGGCGGCTGTGTGTTTGTCGGTGCCATTTTGCGGTGGATCTTTCCGTGAGGAAATGACGTCACGGCGCTCCAGACGCTAGGGCGCTCTGGCCCTGCAGACCTCGGCAAGATGGCGGCAGCGTTCGGAACGCCATGAGGAGACAGCTGGCTGCACATGGACTACAGGTATCAGCGTTCAAAAAGGGGTAGTTCCGGGCAGCAGAGGCAGCATCGCTGGGCAAGGAGCAGGCGTCCATTACTCATTTGTTTGAAATGGAGCAAGAGGAGTCTACAGCCGTTTTGGAGGCCACTGGGGGTGAGTCTACCAGGCTGGAGGATATAAGAGAGGAGGTGGCCCCCTAGCCTTACCCTCACAAGGGATCTTTTGGTCAGTTATTTTTTATTACTAGCTAAACGGGCTTCTTGTTTTGCAGACACAGAAACCCAGAGTGTTGCCAGTAGACCGAGACCCAAAAATCCTTCCCGATCCAAGAGGTGTGGGTACTGCAATGACAAATTAGCAGCAGAACACACAAAGCCGTTTTGTTATAAGTGCATTCACAAGTTGTATGTGTGTGATGGAAAAATCTGGACAGCCGCACTCCGGATTGGAAAAGTGAAAAATAAAATCCTCTTTATTGAAAAAGTAATAACATGATTAAAATCCGTACATGGCTTTGTTGGGATAATGCAGCATAACCGCTAACGCGTTTCACGCTCCCATAGAGCGCTTACTCATAGCTATGAGTAAGCGCTCTATGGGAGCGTGAAACGCGTTAGCGGTTATGCTGCATTATCCCAACAAAGCCATGTACGGATTTTAATCATGTTATTACTTTTTCAATAAAGAGGATTTTATTTTTCACTTTTCCAATCCGGAGTGCGGCTGTCCAGATTTTTCCATCACACATATACCATTGGAATAGCAATTGCCGGCACCTGGGGCTCTCACAATCATCCACACAGCGGAGGACGGGAAGCTTGAACCCGGTTACCTAGAGCGGTGGTAACTATCTTGCATTCACAAGTTGTCGGGGAAGGAGGCTTCAGAAGTTATGAGATATTTTCTCTCAGTGCAATCTGAAATGCTGTCCACCCTTAAAGCTTTTCAGGCTAGCCTTATAACTAGGCAGGATAGCAGAGAGGGCTCTTCCTCCCAGGAAAGTGCTTCTTCTAATATTAGACGGGTAAGCACCGTTCCGCAGAGACCGCCATCTTCTCAGGGTTCGGAGGAGGAGGTGGAGGAAGTGGAGAACCCCTGTCGTAGTCTCCTTGAAGAAGGGGAAGACACAGAGGATAGCCAGGAGGAAGAGGGACACTCCAGACCAGGCAGACATATCTTCTCTACAGATGATATGGAGGGCCTCCTAGGGGCTATTTATGCTTCTGAGGAGATCCAGGAGCCAGAGGCACAAATTTCTGTACAGGATAGGTTGTATCAAGGGTTGTCTAAAGCTCAGTCCAGGGTGTTGCCTGTCCACCAGTCTCTTAAAGACATTTTTTTAAGACAATGGAAAGAGCCAGAAAATAAACTTTAGAAGTTTAAGACCTGGAAACGCAGGTGTCCGTTTAAGGAAGAGGAGCAGCAGAAGTTTTTTAAACTTCCCAAACTGGACGCACCTTTGGCTCAGGTGTCTAAACTATCTGACCTGTCTTTTGAAGATGCAGGTAACATTCTGGACCAAATGGACCTCAGGTCCGAAACCCTTTTACGCAGAGCCTGGGAGGCCAATGCGGCGACACTAAGTCCAGCTTTAGCTTCAGCATGTATAGCTAGAAATACGAATATGTGGCTTAATAAGCTGACAGATCATGTGACAAGTACTTCCAAGTCCAAAGATCTTTTGGATTCCCTGGAGGTAATTGGTAAGACGGTAGCCTTTCTTGCGAATGCTGCAGTGGAGGCTGTGCGGACTTCGGCAAAGACGGCAGCTCTTCTTAATTCAGCCAGAAGAGCCATATGGGTTAAGACCTGGGATGGGGACCACACCTCTAAAACAAGGTTATGCGGCCTACCTTTTGAGGGGTCACTCCTGTTTGGTACAGGGTTGGACCAAACCCTCTCCAGATCTACGGAGAAAGGGAAGAAGTTTCCCGTAAAGCCTAAAAAGGTTAAAAGATTTTTTGAGGCCCCCAGGTCAACAACCGGTTTAAGGATCGTAAGGAAGGAAAGAAATGGGGTGTTGGAAAAGCCAAACAGAAAGGAGCTCTCCTTTTCTCAGGCCCAAAGGTCACAGACAAGGAACCCAAGTGACGCCAGCACCAAAGGGGGGGAGGCTGGCACAATTTGTCCCACAGTGGGAGGAGGTAGCCCGGAGCCTGCTAGTCCTTCAGTGGATAAGAGAGGGCTACAGGCTAGAATTTGCTTCCAGGCCTCCGCAGTCTTTTCTGCTGACCTTCCTACCCAGAGAGAGGCCAAAGGCCATAGGCCTCATAGAAAGTGTCCGGCAGTTGGCGAATCAGAGAGTCATTCTCCCAGTACCGGCGGGGTTTTTATTCCCACGTCTTTGTAGTTCCCAAACCGTCCGGAAAATTCCGGTTAATCTTGAATCTATAGAGATTAAACACTTTCCTGCGATACAAGAAGTTTTGCATGGAATCGGTGTACACGGTCAGAAAGAATTTGTTGAGGGAGGTTTTCATGGCCACCATAGACTTCAAGGATGCATATCTGCACATTCCCATTCTGCTGGAACACCAGGCGTTCCTTCGGTTTGCTATTCGCACAGATCAGGGTACCCAGCACTGGCAGTTTCAGACCCTATCCTTTGGGCTGGGGGCCAGCCCAAGAGTATTTACAAAGATCCTTGCAGAGGTTGTCTCCTACCTGCACCTTCAGGGGATCTCTCTGATACCTTATCTAGACGACCTGTTGGTCTACAACCTTTCCAGGGAGTCCCTTCTCCTGGATCTGGACAAAGTTTTAGCCACCTTGGAGTCCCTGGGATGGTTGATAAGTTGCAAGAAGTCCTCCCTGACTCCTTCTCAGACCAAGCTCTACCTGGGCCTGTGGGTGGAATCAGTGGGGCAAAAGCTGATCCTCCCACAGGAGAAAATAGAAGCACTGATTTCTTCAGTGTCTTCAATCCTGTGTCAGGGGGTAGTGCCCAGAAGAGTGATCATGAGGATTCTAGGTCTCATGACTTCATGTATTCCGGCAGTACCTTGGGCCCAGCTCCACTCCAGAACCCTGCAGAACTTCCTGCTATCCTCATGGGATGGAAGGAAGGAATCCTTGGATATTCCGGTTGCCATCCCTCAAGAGGTAAGAAAGTCCTTATATTGGTGGCTCAACCCTCAAAGGTTGGGGGCAGGTCATCTTTGGTCCCAGTTCCAGCCTGTCAGATTAACGACCGATGTGAGCTTGTGGGGATGGGGGGCCCATCTAGAAGAGCTCCAAGCTCAGGGTGTGTGTGACAGACTACAGAGAACTGCTTCTTCCAATTTCAGGGAATTGCTAGCAGTCAGGGAGGCTCTAATAGCTTTCGAGAGCAGAATCAGGGGGAGAAAGGTTCAGATCCCCTCCGACAATTCTACAACAGTGGCTTTCCTGAACCGTCAGGGGGGTACACGGTCACTCTCACTAATGAGATTGGCGCAGGAGATTCTGGAATGGGCGGAACAAAGAATACCATCGATCTCTGTGGTGCACATAAGGGGAGTTTTCAACATAAAAGCAGATTTCCTCAGTCGTCAGACAGTACAACAGGGGGAATGGGAATTGAATCCCGAGGTATTCTACCTGGTCTGTCAACAGCTAGGCACACCGGAGATAGATCTCTTTGCCCGCAGGGAAAACAGGAGAGTCAAAAGATACTTTTCCCTCTGCAGAGAACAGGGGTCAAAGGGGGTGGACGCATTAGCTCAGGAATGGGATTTCAGTCTGGCCTATGCCTTTCCTCCCTTAGCCCTGATTCCGAGAATCCTTCAAAGACTGAGTCGGGCCAGGGGCAATTTGATCTTGATTGCCCCCTGGTGGCCCAAGAGGACCTGATTTCCCACGTTGAGGAACTGGGCGGTATCCCCTCCGTTTCAGCTTCTTGAACGCCAGGATCTTCTGCTTCAAGGCCCTCTTTACCATCAGAATCCCGGTTTCTTCAGATTAACAGCCTGGCTGTTGAGAGGGAGAGCCTGCGCAACAAGGGGTGTTCAGAGAGAGTGATTGACACCCTGTTGCTGAGTAGAAAGCCTGTAACTAGGCATATTTATGCTAGGGTCTGGGGTGTATTCTCCCATTGGTGTGAAGCGAGAGGGGTCCCCAAGAAAGATTCCAGTAATCTTAGACTTCCTACAGGAGGGAGTAGACCTAGGCTTAGCTACCAAGACTCTTAGGGTTCAGGTGGCAGCTTTGTCTAGCTTTCTGGATATTAAATTAGCTCTAGATCCTTTGGTTAAGAGATTTTTGTTGGCTAGAGAGAGACTTTCCCCGGTGCAAATGAAGGAATTTCCACTGTGGGATTTATCTTTAGTCTTTGTAGCCCTGACCAGGGCACCTTTTGAGCCGTTGGCTCAATCTTCAGTTAGATTGATTTCTTTTAAAACCGCCTTCCTTATGGCTGTTACCACAGCAAGAAGGGTCAGCAATTTGCATGCTCTTTCTATGAAGGAGCCCTTTTTTCGCCTGTTAGAAGACAGAGTTATTCTCAGACAGGACCCTTCCTAAGGTGGCTTCGTGCTTCCATAGGTCACAGGAGATTATTTTACCCTCCTTCTGTCTCAATCCACAGAACGAGAGGGAAAGGGCCTTCCATACGTTAGATGTCAGGAGATGTCTGTTGCTTTACCTTGAAAAAGTAAGAGAGTTCAGGAAATCTCAGCATCTGTTGGTCAGTTTTTGTGGCACTCGAAGAGACGAACAGGCCTCTAGAACGACTATTGCTAGATGGATTAGACAAGCTATTGCCATAGCTTACGAGCATTCAGGTCAGACGGTCCCAACTAATCTTAAGGCTCACTCTACAAGGTCTCTGGCAACCTCTTGGGCAGGAAGAGCCAGAGCATCGGTAGATGAAATTTGTAAAGCAGCAACTTGGTCAAGTCAGAACACGTTCCTGAAACATTACAGAGTGGAACTTCTGTCACCCCAGGACCTGGCTTTCGGTAGAAAGGTCCTGCAGGCTGTTGTCCTGCCCTAAGGTAGGCCTGAGCTACTTGCTCTTCTCTCAGGGTGCCATCCTGGAAGACGACTTGAGAAAATGACCAGTTACACTTACCGGTAACAGTGTTTCTGGGAAGTCTTCCAGGGCGGCAGGCCTACTTCCCACCCGGTTTGTATTATTATATATTGGTACATTGGGGGTGTTTTTGTTTCACTTGCATGCACTGGTGTGGGTCAATACTTTGGCACAACTGAGGAGTGCAGGGAGGGGCGGGGTTTTTAACCTCTATCTTGATTGTGTTTCCTGTCAGGAGGACCAGTCATCTCTCAGGGTGCCGTCCTGGAAGACTTCCCAGAAACACTGTTACCGGTAAGTTTAACTGGTCATTTTTCTGCTAGAAATATACTTTGAAACCCAAAACATTATATATTTTTTTTTAAAGCAGAGGCCCTAGAGAATAAATTGGTGGGTTTTGCAATTTTTTATGTCACACGGTATTTATGCAGTGGTTTTTCCAAATGCATTGTTTTGTGGGGTCCAAATACATTTTAATACAAAAAAACACAATACAAACCCCATTTTTTTTATAAAATATGATGAAAAGCTGAGTAAATAGATACCAAACATGTCACGATATAAAATTGTGCATGCTCGCTCAGTGGCAACAGAAAACGTAAATTTTACTATCCATAAGCGATGGTTTAAAAGCCTTTACAGGTTACCATTTTATATCTACAGAGGAGGTTTAGTGCTAGAATTACTGGCCATGATCTGAAGTTTGTGGCGATACCTCACGTGTGGGACGATCGCTGTTTGAGTGCAGGAAAAATGCATGCGTTCGCCTTTGCATGCTAGCATGGGGGGGGGGGGATACTTGAATTTTTTTAAAATTATTAATTCATTTTAACACTGTTGCTTTAAAAAAAAATGTTGATCGCTTTTATTGCTGTCGCGAGAATGTACATATCCTTGTGACAGCAATAGGCACATGACAGGTACTCTTTGAATACTTTCAATTTTCCAAAAAACAGCCAGGTGCACCAGAAGTAATGTCATGTCATCACTTCCGGGTTACCAAAGCTGAGACCCGATCAAAGTTGATTCTGGCTTTGTACAGGTCTTCTGCCAGTCAGCGAATGTGCTGGCTGGTAGCTTGGGTCGCTCGGTGGGACAGGAGAGCCAAGAGAGCCACGGGAGAGGGGGGAGACATCCCCTCCTGCTGCTTGTAATAGCAATTGGAGTGGCTAGTTAGCCACTCCAATTGCTATTACAAGAGAGCTGACCATTAGCTCTAAATAACAGCGGTACCGGGGTGATGCCATCATCCCGGTACAACCACTTACCAGGTAAGTGTCGTTATTTGTCAGAGTGGTTAATAATGCACAAATCCTTCAAACAGCATGCTTGGGGAATGCCTTAAAGCTGTATGTTGTGCTGCAGAACATTGTAGTTTAAGCAGAGACTTGGTGACAGCATATACTGGCAAAGCATAGTGGCTCTGGAACAGATATTTTCTTTTACAATGAGCTTTGTTTACATGCAACAGCAGCACCCCATTCTAATGTATATCAGTTTAAAGAAAAAGGCTTTTATTCAGGTAGCTTTAGCAGCAACATGTGCATTTCATCAAAGGGTAATGGAAACACATTGACTAGCAGACAGAAATAGTTTACTGTGGCTGTCCTTGGTTTTGGCAGTTTGGCTCTAATGGCCTACCCTGTTACCCTATTGAGTAATCCAGTTAGCAGGAAGTGAAAATAAAAAACAAAATGTTTGTGTGATATGAAATAGTGAATAGCTGATCAATGGGATAAAATACATGTGGTAGAAATTATCTTAAAATGTTTAACATAAGCAGGCTTAAGGTTTTTTAAAAAAAATGTATGCATGTACCATATGTGAAATAAAAAGATCTATACTTAAAGAAATAAATAGATGTCTGGGTGCATTTTATTGACGAGACATCTGAGAAGTCCCAATACGCATTCTTCAAATGTGACATACTTCTTCATTGTTACTGTGCTCCTACAACAGCGGAGCACAAAGCAAAATTGTAAAGCACACTGCTGTGTTTTTTCTAGATATGAGTGCTTTATAAATGTACACCTTAGTCTAACAGTAAAACAATTCAGTTACAGATCAAAAAGTGTTTTTACATGTTTGGAAGAAAAAAAGGAGACTGGGCCTGTTACATCATAAAATCAATGCAATCAATCCACCTCAATTTAGGCGTTATTGTTATTGGCATGCTTTTTGTTTTGAGTTTATTCTACATTTCACCAAAATCATAAAAAAAAAAAAAAAAATGACCCATAGTGCGCCTTCTACTTCCAGAATGTCCTACTATAGAATAATGAGATTCAGTACTGTACGTCTGCTAGACTAAAAACAACGTAACATAAACCTGAAATACAGAAATCTGGCAATAGATGGATCAAAATTTGGTTGGTTCAGCAGGAATTGGACACATTTTGATGCATCTATGACTGTTCCTGCTGGAGAGAATTTAATCTAATTTTGTAAAATTGATCAGCATTGTAGCCAATTGGCTGATACATTATTCATGCAGGTTAAACTTCGCATTGGGAGAGGGCATATCTTAAAGTGGAAAAGAAGGTAATAAAAGATATTACGAGTAGGCAGTCTGTTTATTGGAAAAGAGACAAGCAATGTCTCTTCCACAATTAAATACACCTACCTGCCTGCTCGCAGCCATCCATGGCATGTAAACCGAGCTGCACAGCTCAGTTTACATTGTTGTCCTGATCCCTGTGTGTCAGGATGACTGACCCCTGTACATGTGCGGGAGTTACTTCATCATGTGCTTGTCAATGAAAATGGCCATAGGATGGCACCAGAAAGGTGCTGGGGAGAGCATGACGGTGTTGGCAGGGGACTACTCTGGGAATTTGGACCATTGGAGAGGAGGTAAGTATAGTTCCTCTTTAATATCAACTTGAGGCATGGGCATTCTGCTCATAGTATCCAAAGGTACAGCAGAGGGACATAGGAACCAATTTGAAGAATAAACCAAGAAATTTTAGACACAATATCTTATACATGTCAGTACTGATGTTACTATGGAAACATTTAGACCAGGTCAGATTCACTTTTAAGTGTCAATTAGTTCTCAGAAAGATAGGTACTGGAAAGCTGGAGCATTCCAAATTTGAGTCTTGTTTTGTGCCCTGCCCTGAATCTTTACCTTGTTATATTTTTTTCACATTAATGAATATGAGCATATTGGAAAAACAACATGTAATGCAGCGTACACACGGTCGGACTTTTCGGCTACGAAAGTCTGACAGCCCGTCCGACAGCCCGTCCGACAGCCCGTCCGACAGCCCGTCCGACAGCCCGTCCGACAGCCCTTTCGACAGACTTTCGGCGGACTTTTGGCGGACTTTATTACAAACTGACTTAACTACATATGATCACACAAAAGTCAGATGGATTCGTATGTGATGACTAGGGATGAGCTTTGAGTTCGAGTCAAACTCATGTTCGACTCGAACATCGGCTGTTCGCAAGTTCGCCGAACAGCGAACAATTTAGGGTGTTCGCGGCAAATTCGAATGCCGCGGAACACCCTTTTAAAAGTCTATGGGAGAAATCAAAAGTGCTAATTTTAAAGGCTTATATGCAAGTTATTGTCATAAAAAGTGTTTAGGGACCTGGTTCCTGCCCCAGGGGATATGAATCAATGCAAAAAAAAGTTTTAAAAACAGCCGTTTTTTCAGGAGCAGTGATTTTAATAATGCTTAAAGTCAAACAATAAAAGTGTAATATCCCTTTAAATTTTGTAGCTGGGGGGTGTCTATAGTATGCCTGTAAAGGGGCGCATGTTTCCCATGTTTAGAACAGTCTGACAGCAAAATGACATTTCAAAGAAAAAGTCATTTAAAACTACTCGCGGCTATCCGACAATACACATAAAAGTTCATTGATAAAAACGGCATGGGAATTCCCCACAGGGGAACCCCGAGCCAAAATTAAAAAAAAATGACGTGGGGGTCCCCCTAAATTCCATACCAGACCCTTATCCGAGCACGCAACCTGGAAGGCCGCAGGAAAAGAGGGGGGACGAGAGAGCGCCCCCCTTCCCCCTCAACATTGGGAGGGTGCTTTGGGGTAGCCCCCCAAAACACCTTGTCCCCATGTTGATGAGGACAAGGGCCTCATCCCCACAACCCTGGCCGGTGGTTGTGGAGGTCTGCGGGTGGGGGGCTTATCGGAATCTGGAAGCCCCCTTTAACAAGGGGACCCCCAGATCCCGGCCCCCCCTGTGTGAAATAGTAAGGGGGTACAAAAGTACCCCTACCATTTCCCTAAAAAACTGTCAAAAATGTTAAAAATGACAAGAGAAAACTTTTTTTTTGCATTGATCTATGTCCCCTGGGGCAGGACCCAGGTCCCCAAACACTTTTTATGACAATAACTTGCATATAAGCCTTTAAAATTAGCACTTTTGATTATTCATGTTCGTGTCCCATAGACTTTAATGGTGTTCGCGAACTTCGGTGAACTTATTTCCTGTTCGCATGTTCTGGTGCGAACCGAACAGGGGAATGTTCGGCTCATCCCTAGTGATGATGTACGACCGGACTAAAATGAGGAAGTTCATAGACAGTAGCCAATAGCTGCCCTAGCGTGGGTTTTTGTCCGTCGGACTAGCATATAGACGAGTGGATTTCTGGGTCCGGCTGAGTTACGACGTAAAGATTTGAAGCATGTTCCAAATCTAAAGTCCGTCAGATTTGCAACTGGAAAAGTCAGCTGAAGGTCCAGTGAAGCCCACACACGATTGGATTGTCCGCCGGATTTGGTCCGTCGGCGTCCATCGGACCAGTTAGGTCGAAAAGTCAGACCGTGTGTACGCGTCATTAGATCACAGTTTGATATGAGAATTATCATTTCAAGTAATAGTATCATACAGTGCATTGAAAAAGTATTCATACCTCTTGAAATTTTCCACATTTTGTCATGTTACAACCAAAAACGTAAATGTATTTTATTGGGATTTTATGTGATAGACCAATACAAAGTGGCACATAAGTGTGAAGTGGTAGGACAATGATAAATGGTTTTCAATTTTTTTTTTTTTTTTACAAATATCTGAAAAGTGTGGTGTGCATTTGTATTCAGCCCCCTTTACTCTGATACCCCTAACTAAAATGTAGTGGGACAAAATGCCTTCAGAAGTCACCTAATTAGTAAATAGAGTCTACCTGTGTGTAATTTAATCGCAGTATAAATACAACTGTTCTGTGAAGCCCATAGAGGTTTGTTAGAGAACCTTAGTGAACAAACAGCTTCATGAAGACAAAGGAACACGCCAGACAGGTCAGGGATAAAGTTGTGAAGACCCCCCCGAGCTGTTTAATAAATTATTTTAAAAACCTGTGTTGTGTTTTATTATTGACACTTTTTACCTAGGTGAATGGGTAGGGGTACCATGTACCCCATACTCATTCACATAGGGTGGGGGGGCCGGGATCTGGGGGCCCTCTTATTATAGGGGGCTCCCGGATTCCGATAAGCCCCCCGCCCGCAGACCCCGACAACCAACGGCCAGGGTTGTCGGGAAGAGGCCCTTGTCCTCATCAACATGGGGACAAGGTGCTTTGTGGTGGGGGGGCACCGCAAGGCGCCCCCTCCCCCAAAGCACCCCCCCATGTTGAGGGCATGCGGCCTGGTACGGTTCTGGAGGGGGGGGCGCTCGCTCGTCCCCACCCCCTTTCCTGACCGGCCGGGCTGCGTGCTCGGATCGGGGTCTGGTATGGATTTTGGGGGGACCCCTACGCCGGTTTTTCGGCGTAGGGGGTTCCCCTTAAAGTTTCATACCAGACCTAAGGGCCTGGGATGCCCCCCGCGCTCGCCGCAATGTGAAAATTTGTTTTTCCTATTGCAGCGAGCGCGAGATGCAGTAACCTGCTCCTCCGTCGTATCTGGTCCGTCGGACCAGCATACAGACGAACGGGCTTTCCGTCAGGAACTGAGTCCGGCGGAGTTACGATGTAAAGATTTGAAGCAAGTTTCAAATCTAAAGTACGTCGGATTTCCCACCGAAATGGTCCGTCGGAAGTCCGATGGAGACCACACACGGTCGGATTGTCCTTTGCAGGTGAAAAGTCCGACCGTGTGTACGCCCCATTAGAGTCTGCAAAAGACTTGAGACTGGGGCGGAGGTTCACCTTCCAGCAGCACAAGGACCCTAAACATACAGCCAGTGCTACATCGGAATGGTTTATTTTAAAGAATATTCAAATGCTAGAATGGCTCAGTCAAAGTCCAGACCTAAATCCAATTGAGAATCTGTGACAACTTGAAAATTGCTGTTCACAGATGCTCTCCATCCAATCTAACAGAGCTTGAGCTATTTTGCAAAGAAGAATGGGCAAAAATTTCACTCTTTAGATGTGCAAATCTGGTAGAGACCTACCCAAAAAGACTTGCAGCTATAATTGCAGCAAAAGGTGGTTCTACAAAGTATTGACTGATTTTCCTTCCACTTCACAATTATGAGCCACTTTGTGTTGGTCTATCACATAAAATCCCAATAAAAATACATTTACGTTTTTGATTGTAACCATGCAAAATATGGAAAATTTCAAGGGGTGTGAATACTTTTTCAATACTTTTTCAAGGCACTGTAAGTCTACCTTGGGCACCACATGCTTGACCAGACATATGTTGACCTGCCATGCAGTTCGTTGGCAAGCGTATCTAAAAGACCCACACCAAAGAACAAAGAGGACCTCTCCTTGCTCCTCATCAGCTGAGATCTCCAACCCCACTATACCTTCAGTCCTCTCTGAGATCTGCACTGAGAGGAATGAAGGTGTAGAATTAGGTGTGTCACAGCCAAGTACTTGTGGGCAATCTGCTTTCGGTACACCGACGTCAGATTGTACCAGGCAAATTTCCCTGCCCCAGCTGCTGCACCGCCGAAAGAAGTTCGTGAGTTTGTGGAATGTGCAGTTCCTCAGTGGCAGGTACCCAAACGCCACTTTTTCTCACGGAAGGCTCTCTACTGGCAGGTGGAAGGCAATGTCTTGACCTCGCTGGACAGGGTGGTCAGCGGTAAGGTGCATATTACCGCTGACTCATGGTCCAGCAGGCATGGACAGGGACAGGGACTGCTATTGTGTGGTGACGTCAGGCTTCTTAGCTCCACCCATAGCTCCATAGCTCCAGGGTGGAGCTATGAAGCCTGACGTCACCACACAATAGCAGTCTAGCCTCAATAGGGAATACTGCTCCAGCATCCGTTTTTTTGATTTGGATTCTTTGTCAAATGCTCTGATGCCGTTCGTGGTTTTTTAATAAAGAAGTTTTGTGTTACTACACCATGGAGGCATTTCTGTTCTTCTAATCCCCTCTCACACATGTGGAACCGAAGCCGGCCGGCTACCTCAAACCCACAGTGCATGTGAAGGATTGCCGTTTGTGTGCACAGATCAGCTGTTCTTCTGATCAGCTGTTCCAGTTCAGATCAGCTGTTTCAGTCGGCGGCAGGTTCAGAAGCAGAGGAACACCTAAATTTGGGGGACCGTCTTCAGCTGTTCCTGCCAGAGGGATCCACTGAATCCTGAGCCTGTAAGACCCCCGTAATAGGGGTCCCACGCATCTAGTAAGCGGACGCCTTTTTCATTTAATCCTAGGATCCGAGTATCTTCTGATAGGTGCTTTTCCTAGATGGAAACATTCTATTTGAATCATAGGACTGTTTGAATTTGATTTTTTATCACCCATTCCTCAAGGGGACTTTGTCACGATAATCATCCATTTGTATTTATTAATTGGTTTTGCATAGGTGTTTATAAGACACTAATTACACTTACACCCTGGCCGCAATTTTTTGTAGTCGGGTGGTACAGACATTAGTAGCGCACCTGAGTTCCGTTATTATATTGTCAAAACTGAAAATTCTTGGTTTTTGTAAAGTTGCAGCACTTTTAGTCTTTTGTTTCAATGTTTCTCCTTAGATAATTTTATTTAAAACAGCAACATTGTTTATATAGATATTTTGCCTTTTGTTTCAAAATATTTTTTAGTAACAATACTGTTTACCTTCACTGTTATTTCACTTTAGAAAAAAGATAATAATTTGGGATTACATGTGTAACACAGGCACCCGGGCTTACAGGATGTCCTGAGGCAGGCCAGGAAAGTCTGTGTGCATTTCCGCCGGTCATATAATGCCAGTGCTCGGCTGGCAGACCTCCAAAAGGAATTTAACCTGCCCAAGAACCGTCTAATCTGTGACATGCCCACCAGGTGGAACTCAACGTTGGCCATGCTGCAGCGCTGCACACGCAGCAGAGGGCCATCAATGAGTACCTGTGCGACCATGGCACCAGGACAGGGTCAGGGGAGCTTGTTTTTTTTTCCCCACGCCAGTGGGCCATGATCAGGGATGCATGCACTGTCCTGTCACCATTTGAGGAGGCCACGAGGATGGTGAGCAGTGACAGTACATGCATCAGTGACACTGTCCCCCTTGTCCACCTGTTGAAGCACACGCTGCGTGGAATAATGGACAGGGCATTTGAGGCAGGAAGAGGAGGACTTCCTTAGCTCTCAAGGCCTCCTTGAGGAGGAGGAGGAGGAGCCTGGCACTCAGCAGCAGTCTTTAAGGGATCATTTAGAGTCCCAAGAAACACATGGACTTGTACGTGGCTGGGAGGAGGTGGCTGCGGATCATGTCGTCCTTGGTGACCCAGAGGACTCCGGACCGAATGCCACAGCAAACCTACGCTGCATGGCCTCCCTGATCCTGCAAAGCCTGCGGAAGGATCCTCGTATTCGTGGTATCAAGGAGAAGGACCAATACTGGCTGGCAACCCTCCTTGATCCATGTTACAAGGGTAAGGTTGCGGACCTTATCTTGCCGTTGCAGAGGATGAAACATCTTTGGGAGGTCTTGCAGAAAGGTCTGTGCAATGCGTTCCCAGAGACTAGGAGGTTACAAACTCCTGTTTCTGGACAATGTGTTGCTGAGGCTTCGGTCAGTCAAAGAAGGAGCAGTGGAGAAGGTGGCTGTCTGACCGATGTGTTCAGACAATTTTTTAGTCCGCAGCCCCAAGGTTTGATCGGTTCCAGCAACCATCGCCAGTGTCTGTTTTACATGGTGCAGGAATACCTAGGGGCAAGATCTGACTTGGACACCTTTCCCACCGAAAATCCTCTGGGTTACTGGGTCTTGAGGATGGATCACTGTCCCAGAGCTTGCACAGTATGCAGTTGAGCTACTGGCTTGTCCTGCATCCAGCGTTCTTTCGAAACGCACATTCAGTGCTGCTGGAGGCTTTGTAACTGATCACAGGGTGCGTCTGTCCACCGACTCGGTCGGTAGACTGACCTTCATAAAAATGAATCAGTCTTGGATCACCACCAAATACCAAGCACCTGATGCTGATGTAGCCGAATAATTTTTTTTGGAAATGTCAGATCCCTTCAAAGACTGCCTATGCTGATGCTGAGTGACTATCCTGAGTAATTATCCTCTTCCTCCTTAATGATCATGCTGATAGCTTGTAAGAACATTTTTGGTTCTGGGCGCCGCCACCAGTGCCTAAGGCCCAATTTTTCAGCCCCTGTTTAACAGGGGCGTGTAATTACAAATTTTGATGCAATACTTTGCAGCAGGGCTCGTTCCTGCGTTCCAACTAGAGTATCTGTGAGAGGTTGCACCAGTGCCTAAGGCCCAATTTTTCAGCCCCTGTTCAACAGGGGCATATAATTAAAATTCTTAATCTAATATTTCACAGCAGGGCCTGTTTCCTGTGAGGGCTTACAGTGTTGAGGCCACAACAACACCTAAGGCCCAAATTTCTGCTGAGTATACAGGGCAGGCCCCTACTTTCAAACATCAAATTTACAAATGACTCCTACTTGCAAACGGAAGGAGACAACAGGAAGTGAGATGAAATCTACCCCATAGGAAGGGAAGTTCTCTCCTGTAAGAGTTAATATGGGAAAAACTTTTCTCCTTTCCACTGATGCTTTATCACCAATCCTTGTTTCACTAAAAACCCCAAATTTTCAAAAAACATTTGTCATTGGGACAAAAAGTGAGGTGAAATCTTCGGAAGAGGAGCACAGACAGCAAAACAAATGTCACAGGGGTGATAACCGTTCCCTATGTTTTCCAAAAAGCTTAAAAACAGTTTTTTGTGGCTTTAGCTACACTTTAAAAATGTACCAGTTCAAAATTACAAACAGATTCTACTTAACAACAAACCTACAGTCCCTGTCTTGTTTGCACCACCTGTATACTGCTGTTCAGAGTATATAGGGCCTGGGGGCCCCACGCCTTTCCTTTTTTTTAATTTGGGTGCGGGGTTCCCCTTAATATTCATACAGGACCCAAAGGGCCTGATAATGGACTGGAGGGTACCCATGCCATTTGACTCACTGATTTTCATCCATATAGCCGGGACCCGACATTACATTAAAGCCGCAAGCAGTTTTTAAATGATTTTTTTTTCCTTTAAAAATGTCGTTTTGTGCAGGGACTGTTCTAAGCACGGGAAACACGCGCCACTTTACAGGCATACTATAGACACCCCTTAGGTACGATATTTAACCACTTGATCACTGGGCACTTAAACCCCCTTAATAACCAGACCAATTTTCAGCTTTCGGTGCTCTCACACTTTGGATGACAATTACTCAGTCATGCAACACTGTATCCAAATGAAATTTTTGTCCTTTTTTTCACACAAATAGAGCTTTCTTTTGGTGGTATTTAATCACCGCTGGGTTCTTTATTTTTTGCGCTATAAAAGAAAAAAGACCGAAAATTCTGTAAAAAAAATGCATTTTTCTTCGTTTCTGTTATAAAATTTTGCAAATTAGTAATTTTTTCGTCATATATTTTGGCCAAAATTTATACCGCTACATATCATTGGTAAAAATAACCCAAATCAGTGTATATTATTTGGTCTTTGTGAAAGTTATAGAGTCCACAAGCTATGGTGCCAATCTCTGAAAATTGATCACACCTGAAGTACTGACGGCCTATCTCATTTCTTTTTTTTGTTTACAAACGATTTTTATTGTGTAAAAGGTCAAGGTATAAAACAATTACAATGATGGTACATGTATGTATACAAATATCTATAACAGTAAATGTTGTACAGAAAATAAAAGAGTATTATGGTTAGTCTGATGAAAAAATGCACATTGTTATAATCGGGCCAGTCAAGAGTATTGTTGTGGAGGGGAGAGAGAAGGACAATTACGTATATGTAATAGAGATTTTTCTAACTCTGAGAGGTGGTGTCCCAGCGAGACCATTTTTTTTGATGAAGTGGCATAGAGTCATATAATGTGTGGTGAATTCTTTCAGAGAGTTTGATGTTTGTCATACGGTTGAGAATTTGTGACCAAGGTACCGTAGTGGAGCGCCAATTGAATGCTATGGCCCAATGAATAGAGCTAAGGAATGTGTGAATTAGCCTTGTGCTAGCCATTGGAATATCCAGTATAAGGGAGAATAAAAGACAGATCTGGGGTGTAAGAGAAATCTTCCTACCTGATATTTTTTCAATGATTAAACTAGCCTTATTCCAAGTGTCTTTTATATGGGGACAATCCCAAAAGACAATTCTATCAAAAATATCACTCACTTACACTCCATCCCCCCTTTACACAATTTGAACAAATCTGTATCTCCTCCCCTCGTGATAGTGGTTTAATCTCCAGAATATATAAAAACTTAAACGAGTCCAATATGCCTGAGAAATCACATCCCATGCTACAATGGGAATCAGATTTAAATACCTCATTTACTCTTGATCAATGGGATATTATTTTTACAAATCTTCATAAATGTACCAAAACAACCTCAATTAGAGAATCATCCATCAAATTGCTCTATAGATGGTATCTCACCCCCGCTAAACTTAACTCATTCTATCCATCACTATCCCCTCTCTGCTTTAGAGGTTGCCCCTCCCATGGTACTCTTCTACATATCTTTTGGGATTGTCCCCATATAAAAGGCCTATCTCATTTCTTGAGACCCTAACATGCCAGAAAAGTACAAATACCCCCCAAATGACCCCTTTTTGGAAAGAAGACATTCCAAGGTATTTAGAAAGATGCATTAAGAGTTTTTTGAAGTTGTCATTTTTTCCCACAATTCTTTGCAAAATCAAGATTTTTTTTCTTTTTTTTTTTCACAAAATTGTCATATTAGCAGGTTATTTCTCACACACAGCATATGCATACCACAAATTACACCCCAAAACACATTCTGCTATTACTCCCGAGTATGGCGATACTACATGTGTGAGACTTTTACACAGCGTGGCCACATACAGAGGCCCAACATGCAGAGGAGCACCTTCAGGCGTTCTGGAGTGCCCAGGCCAATTCTGACATTTCTCTCCTACATGTAAAAATCATAATTTATTTGCTAGAAAATTACATAGAACCCCAAAACATTATATATATTTTTTTAGAAAAGACCCTAGAGAATACAATGGTGGTCGTTGCAACTTTTTATCTCGCACGGTATTTGCGCAGCAATTTTTCGAACACGTTTTTTTTTGAAAAAAAAACAGTTTTGTGCTTTCAAAAAAAACAAAACAGTAAAGTTAGCCCAATGTTTTTACATAATGTGAATAATGAAGTTATGCCGAGTAAATATATACCTAACATGTCACCCTTCAAAATTGCACACGCTCGTGGAATGGCGCCAAACTTCGCTACTTAAAAATCCCCATAGGAGACGCTTTAAAAAATTTTACTGGTTACATGTTGTGAGTTACAGAGGAGGTCTAGGGCCAAAATTATTGCACTTGCTCTACCGATCGCAGCGATACCTCACATGTGTGGTTTGAACACGATTTTCATATGTGGGCGCAACTTACGTATGCGTTCGCTTCTGCATGCGAGCACACGGGGACACGGGGAAATTTTTTTTTTATTTTTTTTATTTTTTTGTTCATTTTACTTTATTTTAGTTTGAGGCTTTTTTCCAAAAAATAAATTTTTTGATCACTTTTATTTCTATTAAAAGGAATGTAAACATCCCCTGTAATAGGAATATGGCATGACAGGTCCTCTTTACAATGAGATATGGGGTCAATAAGACCCCACATCTCACCGCAGGGTGCCCCCTCCCCCAAAGCACCCACCCCCCATGTTGAGGGCATGTGGCCTGGTATGATTCAGGAGGACGGGTGCTCTCTTGTCCCCACCCCCTTTCCTGATCGGCCGAGCTGCGTGCTTGGATAAGGGCCTGGTATGGATTCTGGGGGGACCCCCACGCCGTTTTTTCGCCTCCTTCTAATGTGTTTTTCCTATTGCAGCGAGCGCGAGATGCACAGTACCCTGTCGCCGAGAATCAGCGTGATAGGATCGTGCTGGAAACATTCTTGCGGGCAGGTGCTGTAGCTGCCCTAGCGTTGTATTTGGTCCGTTGGACCAGCATACAGATGAACGGGCTTCCCAATAGGAACTGGGTCCGGCGGAGTTCCAGCGGGAAGATTTGAAACATTTTTCAAATCTAAAGTCCGTCAGATTTTCGACCGAAAAGGTCCGTTAGAAGTGCGATGAGGCCCACACACGGTCAGATTGTCAGCCGGATTCAGTCCGTCAGACCAGTCCAGTTGAAAAGTCCACTTGTGTGTACGCGGCATGAATCTGTGCTAGTGAGCCCTTCTCCTTTGCCAAGATAATCCATCCACCTCACAGGTGTGGCATATCAAGATGCTGATTAGACAGCATGATTATTGCACAGGTGTGCCTTAGGCTGGCCACAATAAAAGGGCACTCTAAAATGTGCAGTTTTATCACACAGCACATTGCCACAGATGTCGCAAGTTTTGAGGGAGGGTGCAATTGGCATGCTGACTGCAGGAATGTCCACCAGAGCTGGTGCCCTTGAATTGAATGTTCATTTCTATTCCATAAGCCATCTCCAAAGACGTTTCTGAGAAATTGGAAGTATATCCAACCAATCTCACAACCGCAGACCACGTGTAACCACACCAGCCCAGGACCTCCACATTCAGCATCTTCACCTTTGCATAACTAAAGAATTTCTGCACAAACTGTCAGAAACTATCTCAGGGAAGCTCATCTGCATGCTTATCGTCCTTATCGGGGTCTCGAACCTGACTGCAGTTCATCGTCATAACCGGCTTGAGTGGACAAATGCTCACATTTGATGGCGTCTGGCACTTTGGAGAGGTGTTCTCTTCCCAGATGAATCCTGGTTTTCATTGTACAGGGCAGATGGCAGACAGCGTGTATGGCGTTGTGTGGGTGAGCAGTTTGCTGATGTCAATGTTGTGGATCGAGTGGCCCATGGTGGCAGTGGGGTTATGGTATGGGCAGGCGTATGCTATGGACAATGAACACAGGTACATTTTAATGATGGCATTTTGAATGCACAGAGATACCATGACGAGATCCTGAGGCCCATTGTTGTGCCATTCATCCACAACCATCACCTCATGTTGCAGCATGATAATGCACGGCCCCATGTTGCAAGGATCTGTACACAATTCCTGGAAGCTGAAAACATCCCAGTTCTTGCATGGCCAGCATACTCACTGGACATGTCACCCATTGAGCATGTTTGGGATGCTCTGGATTGGTGTATGCGACATTGTGTTATAGTTCCTGCCAGTATCCAGCAACTTCGCACAGCCATTGATGAGGAATGGACCAACATTCCTCAGGCCACAATCAACAACCTGATCAACTCTATGCAAAGGTGATGTGCTGCTCTGTGTGAGGCAAATGGTGGTCACACCAGTTACTGACTGGTTTTCAGGCCCCCCGACTCCCTAATACAGTAAAACTGCACATTCTAGAGTGGCCTTTTATTGTGGCCAGCCTAAGGCACACACAATAATCATGCTGTCTAATCAGCATCTTGATATGCCACACCTGTGAGGTGGATGGATTATCTCGGCAAAGGAGAAGTGCTCACTAACACAGATTTAGACAGATTTGTGAACAATATTTGAGAGAAATAGGCCTTCTGTGTACATAGAAAAAGTCACCAGTGGCAGCAATTAGTGCCCACCACTGCCCACCAGTGCCACCAATCAGTGCCCATTAGCAATGCCAGTCAGTGCTGGCAATCAGTGCCGCCTATCAGTGCTGCCCATCCCTGCTGTCAATCAATGCCCATCAGTGTCGCCCATCAGTGCCACCCATAAATGCCCATCAGTGCCCACCAGTGCCATCTATCAGTGCCCACCAGTGCCACCTATTAGTGCCCATCAGTGTCACCTAACAGTTATCAGTGCCTCCTATCAGTGCCACATATCAGTGCCCATAAGTGCGACATATTAGTGCCTCCTCATCAGTGCCCATAAGTGCCACTTCATCAATGCCCACCAGTTCAGCCTATCAGTGCCGCCTCATCAGTGCACATCAGTGAAGGTGAAAAATTACTTAGTTACAAAATTTACTGACAGAAAAAATGTAAAAAAAATATTTTTTTTTCAAAATTTTTGGTCTTTTTTTTTTTTTTTGTAAAAAAATAAAAAACCCAGCAGTGATTAAATACCACCAAAAGAAAGCTCTATTTGTGTGAAGAAAATAATAAAAAATGTGTTTGGGTACAGTGTAGCACAACCGCGCAATTGTCATTCAAAGTGCGACAGCGCTGAAAGCTGAAAAATAGCTTGGGCAGGAAGGGGGTGTAAGTGCCTGGTAGGCAAGTGGTTAAGTTCAGCTCATGATCAATAGGGGCAAACACAAAAGTGTTGCATTTTTAATTTTGCACAGTGTTTATGCAAAAAAGCATTATATAGCTATGTATATTTGGATTCCTTCAAATATATTTTTTCCTTTAAGGAAAACATCATATGAGAGTCAGTGAATGTAAAGGATACTTATTAGTGCTGAGTTCCTATCATTTATATGATGTTTCCATTCCTTTTAGGGTAGACATTCAGTTAATGACAAACTACATTGATTAATTGAACTTTTAATGAGGCTAGAAATAGAATATTATAAAGCTTAGATTGTAATGAGAAATTTAAGGATGCATGTGATATTGAAATCTTTATTTAACATCAATAGTCTGTCTTCTACTTTATGACTTGGCTGACAGATGTACAGCTCATGTGTAAATAATATGCAGTCTGCAGGCTGAGTCAAGGTAATACTACAGGTCACAAAAAGGTAGTTTTGGAATCTGAACTCACAAATGGCTTGATCAAAGCACGCAGGTGTAAAGTCACAGCTGGTAAGGAAAAGACGGATTTACTGGTTACTCAGGCAGGTAAGATTAAAAATCAGTCTTGCCAAAGCTTTGGATCTCATCTGCCATCTGCCCACAATGGAAATTGCAAACTACCTTTCAGTAACTAATCTGTATGGTTAGTTCCAACAAAAGACAAAATGATTATTGTTTACAATGGAGCAGAGTATACTTTTATTCAAAGCATAAGAAGTAACTCACAATTACTGGGGACAAATATGCTTATCTGCTACAATGAAGACGATCCATTCAAAACAGGGGTGCAATAGATAAAATCTGGAGCAATGGCACTCCTGGTTTTATGCTTACCTGCCTCAGCAACAAGTTAATCCATTTTTGGAAGTCTAATAATATAAAAGTGCATCCTGATTCTTATGCGGAGTACACATGAGAAGTTATTTTGGTTCAACCAACTCACAGACCAGCTTCTGCAGAATAGACAGCTGTACATACAGGCCGAAAATTGGCAGGTTTTTGCAAAACCTAGCCTGTGTGTACGAAGCTTTGTTGAGCTTTCATTGTTACTCATCTACTACTCTGTTTCTGTCTTTTGCTCAGCAAAGTAATAACATATATAAGCAGACTAATGAAATTAGCAATATATTTACAAACACCCCTGCCTGGGCTTTGTAAAAAGTATATTTTTATTGGCTTTTTACAAGAAAAATTCAGATATGGTGTGTAATTAAATGCAAATATCCCTTTCATGGATGCATAACTGAAACTTCTAATGAGTCAAAGGAAAATAGGGAAAATAGACCTACTGCAAGCCCCAAAAAAATCATAATGTAGATGTAAACACAAATAATCATCTTACAAAATTTTCCAAATCTGTTTTTTATTCCAAATGGGTGTCTGACTTTTCAGACTACAATATTAGCAATTTTAGCACTTAAGTGTACACATATAAATGCTTTTATCAGATGGATGTTTATGACCATGAAATCTGCATAGGTATTCTTTGTGCTAATGAATATTGCTGAGCCATTGATCATCAATGCTGCTACTGCTATTAACTGCCACCCTAAACTATCTTTCTCATTATAATAGGTCCCATTCACATGTACTGTGCATTTAGGTGTATTTAAAGAATATATTGTATCACAACATTTCAAATTCTTGATATGTGCCTGCCGTACCATGTACTTGTATAAAAAAAAAGTATCCTGTTCTGTTTGTTTTGCTTCCTTATGTGTGAAACACCTGGTGATCCTGCTTTCTTATTAGAAACTGACCACTCTAGGCATGATATCACAGAATGGTCAGTTTTTAGGGAACTTCTGCACTTCTCCAATGATTAGCTTTATGCTGACACCCCCCCCCCCCATGCAAAGCCATTTACTGGGAAGACTAGTGTGTTTCTGTTTCTCCTCCCCCTCCTCTGAGCACCTTATGCAGCTGAGTACAGAGATTATGTGATCACTTATAAAAAAGAAAAACAGTATTTACACTGTTTTTATATGTTTACACAAAAGTTTTACCTTTCATTTCTATTTTAAACCTAATGGGTTGTTTTACAAGGTGAGGGTTCACACATACTTTAACCACTTCAGCCCTGGAAGATTTGGATGCTCAATGACCAGAGCACTTTTTACAATTTGGCACGATGCTGCTTTAACTGGTAATTGCGCGGTCATGCAATGTTATACCCAAACACAATGTGCGTAATTTTTTTTCCCACAAATAAAGCTTTCTTTTGATGGTATTTGATTGCCTCTGTGACTTTTATTGTTGCGATATAAATGGAAAAAGTCCAAAAATTTTGAAAAAAATTATATTTTCTACTTTTTGTTAAAAAAAATCAAACTCAATTTTAGTCCTACCTTTAGGCCAAAATGTATTCAGCCACATGTATTTGGTAAAAAAAAATGTCATTAAGCGTATATTTATTGGTTTGCGCAAAAGTTATAGCGTCTACAAACTAGGGTGAATTTTCTGGAATTTAAGCAGCTTTTAGTTTATGACTGCCTATCTTATTTCTTGAGGGTGCTAAAATGGCAGGGCAGTACAACCCCCCCCCCCCCCCAATGACCCCATTTTGGAAAGTAGACACCCTAAGGAAATTTCTGAGAGGCATGTTGAGCCCATTGAATATTTTATTTTTTTTGTCACAAGTGATTGAAAAAAACAAATTACACACAGTTGTCACTAAATGATATATTGCTCACTAGGGATGAGCCGTAGGTTCTGATTCGCACCAGAACCTACGAACGGACCAAAAATTTGCATGAACATTAGAACCCCCATGACTTCTATGGGACTCGAACGTTCAAAATCAAAAGTGCTAATTTTAAATTCTAATTTGCATGGTATTGTCCTAAAAAGGGTTTGGGGACCCGGGTCCTGCCCCAGGGGACATATATCAATGCAAAAAAAAGTTTTAAAAACGGCCGTTTTTTCGGGAGCAATGATTTTAATGATGCTTAAAGTAAAAAAAAAAAAAGTGAAATATTCCTTTAAATATCGTACCTGGGGGGTGTCTATAGTATGCCTGTAAAGTGGTGCGAGTTTCCCGTGCTTAGAACAGTCCCTGCACAAAATTACATTTTTAACCACCTCAATACAGTGCATTTTCGCCCCCTTCCTGCCCAAGCCATTTTTCAGCTTTCAGCGCTGTCGCATTTTGAATGACAATTGCGCGGTCATACAACACTGTACCCAAATGAAATTGTTATCATTTTTTCCCCACAAATAGAGCTTTCTTTTAGTGGTATTTGATCACCTCTGCGTTTTTTTTTTTTTTTGCGCTATAAACAAAAGAAGAGTGAGAAGTTTTAAAAAACACAATAATTTTTATCTTTTGCGATAATAAATATCCAATTTTTTTTTCTTTAAAACAAATTTTTTCTCAGTTTAGGGCGATATGTATTCTTGTACATATTTTTGGTAAAAAAAAATCGCAATAAGCGTATATAGATTGGTTTGCGCAAAAGTTATAGCGTCTACAAAATAGGGGATAGATTTATAACATTTTTATCTTTTATTTTTTTTTTACTAGTAATGGCGGCGATCTGCGATTTTTATTGTGACTGCGATATTGCGGCGGACACATCGGACACTTTTGACACATATTTGGGACCATTCACATTTATACAGCGAACCGTGCTATAAAAATGCATTGATTACTGTATAAATGTGACAGGCAGGGAAGGGGTTAACACTAGGTGGTGATCGAGGGGTTAACTGTGTTGCTAGGGAGTGATTCTAACTGTAGGGGGAGGGGACTCACTAGGGGAGGAGACCGATCGGTGTTCCTCTGTGCTGGGAACACACCATCGGTCTCCTCTCCTCTGAAAGGACCGTGGATCTGTGTGTTTACACACACAGATCCACGGTCCTGCTGTGTTGCCGGTAATCGCGGGTGCCCGGCGGACATCGCGGCCGCCCGGTACGCGCACCGGGTGCCTAGTGACACGGCGGGCGCGCGCGATCACCGGCGGCGGCGCGCGCGCACCCCCTGGTGGCCTAGGAATGCGAGGCCGTCATATGACGCCCGCCCGCAACGAGAGCTGCGCCGCCTGGCCGTCAATAGACAGCCGGCGGTCAGCAAGCGGTTAAAGGAATAAAAGTCATTTATAACTGCTTGCAGCTTTAATTTAATGTTGGGTCCTGGCAATATGGATGAAAATCAGTGAGACAAACGGCATGGGTACCCCCCAGTCCATTACCAGGCCCTTTGGGTCTTGTATGGATATTACGGGGAACCCTGCACCCAAATTAAAAAAAGGAAAGGCGTGGGGTTCCAGGTCCTCTGAACAGCAATATACAGGCGGTGCAAACAAGACAGGGACTGTGGGTTTGTTGTTAAGAAGAATTTGTTTGTAATTTTGAACTGGTACATTTTTAACGTGTTTAGCTCCAGCAAAAAAATCTATTTTAAGCTTTTTGGAAAACATAGGGAAGGGTTATCACCCCTGTGACATTTGTTTTGCTGTCTGTGCTCCTCTTCAGAAGATTTCACCTCACTTTTTGTCCCAATGACAAATGTTTTTTGAAAATTTGGGGTTTTTAGTGAAACAAGGATTGGTGATAAAGCATCAATGGAAAGGAGAAATGTTTTTCCCATATTAACTCTAATGCCCCGTACACACGGTCGGATTTTCCGATGGACAATGTCCGATCGGAGCGTGTTGTCGGAAATTCCGACCGTGTGTGGGCGCCATCGGACATTTTCCATCGGATTTTCCGACACACAAAGTTGGACAGCAGGAGATAAAATTTTCCGACAACAAAATCCGATCGCGTCAATTCCGACCGTGTGTGGCCTGTTCCGACGCACAAAGTGCCACGCATGCTCAGAAGAAATTCCGACACGGGACAGCTCGTTCTGGTAAACTTAGCGTTCGCAATGGATACAGCACTTTCGTCACGCTGCAATGTTAAAAATGGTTTAATACAGCGCACTCTCTTCTTCTTTATAATGTGACAAGAATTAAGCAGTTTTGAGGCTCATATTCACACACACTTCTCACAAACTTCTTTCGTTACTATTTATCGGGATTCCCTCAATATATTTTGATTTCTCACATCTGACAACATTTTTTTTTTTTTTTTTTTTTTTGACTTTAATGTAGAATCTTTTTTTGTGTTTCTCTTTTTTAATTTTTTTTTTGTTGATTTTGATTTGTACTCCCGAAAATGTTTGTGTTTTTTGTGACAAGTTCCCACCACACCATTGATATGTTGTTCTATTTAATCTGTAGGAGATTGTTTGGTGTTGTTGTCCCTTGTTAATTTCACATTGTACTTTAGAAATGTACCTGAATCGTCACCAACAAACTGTCTTTTTTGGATGAAAACACACACAGGAGAGTAGAATTTCCCGAAATTTTTTTTATTAAGGGGTCACAACTATAAAAAAAACAAAGAGGGAGGCAACGCTGCAGAAACTGCAGAAATTGGCGAAGCCTTGGACCCCCAGGGCAGACATCAATTATTTAAAAGCAAAATTGGTGGCCTGAGGAGTCCATATCTTATAGGGAGGGCAGTCTGGTCCAGAAGTCCCAGAGATCCGGAAAGCAGCAGATGACATCTGTGTCCCCAGGCTGTGGTCATAGGAGAGACTGCATCTTCTGTCAGACCAGACTAAACCAAGGGCAATCACTCTCAGGTCTTCCTTCCACGCTTCCTTCCAGGCTTTGGCTGTGGTGGTGGAGTTGTGGCAGCAGGAGGAGGAGGAGGAGGAGGATGGTCCATCTCCATGACATCCGTCTTGGGTGTCAGTTCCCCACTCTCCCCCTTACGTAGCACTTTATAAAAACAGAGCCTGCGTTGGCCCTCCTGCATGCCCTGCAATTTTGTGGCAGTCATGCAGGCAAAGGCCTCTGCAGGACTGGGGAAGGCTCGGAGGGACGCAGAAGCCTCCTGGATCAGCCTGTATGCTGAATCCTGCACAGGACTGGGAGTCATCTTCCTGGCCCTTTTATGTGGCAGGCGGAGGGGAGGAACCTGAGACTCAGTCAGGCTGCGACTGGTCCCAGGCTTCTCTTGGCTGACACTTAGCCCCGCCTCCTCCTGGCTGCCACTAATCCCCGCCTCCTCCTGACTGCCACATTCCACAGCCTCCTCCTGGCTGAGGTCTTCCTGTGTATGAAAAAGGGACATAGTTTTAGTTTTGAATTCATCAATCACACACAATTTTCACCTCCTGACTGCTGCAAATTCAATGTTAACAAATATAACAGACTATCATTGTGAGCCCAGCAGTTTTCATTCTTGTCCCAATTTTGGGTGCCCACTACTGTCTATTGATATGTAAAACACTTTCAAGCAGCAATTAATGATCAATAATAACATCTAATAAACATCATTTATTTATTGACCAGAAATCTGTAGAAGAATGCTATACCTGACTCCAGCTGGGCTCCTCCACTTCTTCCTGGCAGGAAGGCCCAGGTTGGACATCGGAAGCCTCAGCTGGTATGGAGCGAAGCGTGGAAGGAAGAGTGGAGAGGGATTCCCTGACCTCAGTGTGGTCTGACAGAAATCGCAGTCTCTCATAGTACCACAGCCTGGGGACATAAACGTCATCTGCTGCAGCTCCAGACCTCTGGGAATCTGTGACCTTCTTGCGCTCCCTCAGATATGTGCTCCTCAGGCCACCAATTTTAGCTTTCAAATAAGGGATCGTTGCTGTGGGGACCACCGTCTTCACCAACTCCAGCAGTTTCTCCAGCGCTGCCTGCCTCTTCTGTTTGTGGTTGTAATGGGGGTGTCTCACCTGCCACAGACAGGGCAGCTCCCTGTACTGGTCTATGAACAGGGGAAGGAAGTTGTGGTCATTGAAGCCATCCATTTTCTCTGCAAGACACAACACAAGACAAACCCTAATGTCAGGCCAAACTCCCATAATCTTGTTACAATATAGGCTTCCATTTCGAAGCAGTATAGGCCCAAGTTTAGATCTTACCTTCGTTAGCACGATCGGCGTGTTCGATGCTCCTTCCTCCGCTCACAGATCGTACGTAAGAGGCACGCGCGTTACGCTTTATACACACTGCGCATGCGTATAACTCCGCCCGCCCCTGACGTTCTTTTTAGTCTATTCCCCGCCCCTTTTCGTTTGGCGCAGTGGGGGAAGAGCACATGGTGGATAGACAGCAGGATCGTGCTAACTGTAGCAACGAGGAGGAGGAGGAGGAAAGGCTGGAGCCTGAAACGTTCTGATCCAGAAGGAAATTAAAGGACTCAAATATGTCCTTTGGGGAGATGTTGGAAATGGTGGACATCCTGAAGAGGGCTGACTATGAGGGAAAGTATGGGCCTTACCCCAACCCCAATGTCCGAAAGGCCAAGATCATGGCGAAAGTGGTCAGGAGTCTGCACCGGAATTTCGGGGTACGACGATCGAAAGATCAGCTTAAGAAGCGGTGGTCGGACCTCAAATTCAGAGAACATGAGCAGTACAGAAAGATCCGGAGAGTGCTGCAAAAAAGTAAGTAGTTGTGCTGTGTTCCTATTTTTGAGTTGTTTATTACGTTCGTGCTGCTCCATGTGCTTTTAGTAACTGTTGTACAGTTTAAAATGGCAACTTTCATGTTCATGGGCACATTATTCATTCGGATCACACATTTTTCTTTCGGACTATAAAATACCATTGTTTAGGCCATATGCATTTGGCCACCATTTTGACGCCCTATACTTGTCTTCAAAGAATTGGGTTGTGTAGATGGCTTTGTTACTAGAATGAAATGCAAACTAGATTTTGTGTAAGGAGAGGACACTGAGCAGCTGTTTTCACATCTGGACACTGGAGCACTTGTGTGGGACAAAAGAACACCATTTTTATTAGGGGGCCCACACAGGTGCTCCAGTGTATACTATAGGGGGGTCTCCATCTGTGAAGCTTGTACAAAACAGGTAAAGTATTGCAGCTTGACAAAGGACACTAATAAAATTACATCTTGGAACTCGGCTAAAACAGACAATTGTACCCCACTTCCAAGCAATGTTTCATCTTTATAGTTCTGCCATCAAATATCTGTGTGCTAATTATACCATTTTTGTTTTACATAGGGGAGAAAAGACTCGGAGGACACCCCTCATCCGAGGAGACCAGAGAGCCCCCCCCCCCTGGAAGAAGGGGAAATCCCCCCAACACAAGCTGAGCAGGAGGAAGAAGACGTGGTGGAACTAGTCACCACAACAGGTGAGTGTCTGCGACCACAGGCTCAGATAAGAGATGGATGGCGGCATTTTTTGGCAAACCTAATTTATTTTGGGTTTCCTCTCTTTTTAGGTGATCGTGAGGGTGTGGATGAAGATCCTTTCACATCCGAAAGTGCCAAGATCCTGATCGGGGAGATCATGGGGTGTAATTTACAATTGCAAAACATCAAGCAAAACATCAATGATGTTATTCCAAAATATAAAAACATCATTGATGTTTTGGGGCGAGTTTAAAGCCCCTCCAAATCACTTTCTTCTTTTGTGTGCTACAATCTGCTAAATGTTTTTGTGATTTTTCCCAAAGCCAAATTTTAGAGGATGCACAGTGTGGCAACATGTGCTATCTGCCATCACGGGAGATCAATGGACGCGTTTTGGGGGTGCAACCCCTTCCTCAATAATAAAGTTGCGGTGAGGAAGGGCTTTCTCCCCCAAAACACGTCCCTTCATCCCCTATGATGGCAGATAGCACATGTTGACATTGGGAAATTTGTGTGCATCTTCCAAATTTGGCTTTTCCTGGTGTGATTTCCCCCATCTGAACGCAATATCAAACACAGTTCCTAAATACTCATGTCTGATATTACCTTCCAGTTCTACCAAATGTGAACTTTGTAAGATCAAGATTTGTGTCTTTCTTGTTGGTTTTACACAGGCCTGTTTTCTATAAAATGGACATTTTGATTTTGGATAATGACACCACAAAAAGTGTTATACAACAAACATGTCGGTTTGTCAGAAAAACCTTTGGTAAATGCACATGTGATTGTGCAGGTATTAAAAAGATTGTTCATCAAGAATGTGTGGATTATTGTCTCAACGCTACAACATTTTTGGGGTGATGTAATTGTTATTTGATGAGAAAATGGGGGTAATTTCCTAAGGGCAAATACTCTTTGCACTACAAGTGCAGTTTCAGTGTAGTAGTGCAAAGTGTCTTGGCATTTAGTAAATAACAGCCAACAGTGCTTTGTAAGGTTACACAATCACGACATTTTCTGGACTCCACACATTTCTGTCAGGGTCAGCTCAAACAAACACAAGCAGTAAATGTCCACAAAGAAGAGCCTGGGGGGAGATGCCTGTCGAGAACTTGAGGTCCTGCAGGCTTCTCCCTGTGGCCAAATACCGCAGGGTAGCGACCAACCTCTGCTCCGGAGTGATGGCTTGCCTCATGCAGGTATCCTGCCTGCTAATATAGGGGGTCAGCGAAGCCAACAAACGGTGAAACACGGGGTCCGTCATCCTGAGAAAGTTCCTGAAATCATCAGGATTATTCTCACGGATCTCACGGAGCAAAGGCATATGAGAAAACTGGTCACGCTAAAGCAACCAATTCTTGGTCCATGAACTCCTCCCCACCCTGTTCATGGACTGGACTTGTGTCAAGGTCAGGACCCCAACACCAAGCCCCCGCACAGCACGAACTGTACGAGGAGTACGCATACGAAACATGGCTAGAAAACGGTCGGCTGCTCAGAACGAAGTAACAGAACGCACTGAAGAACAGCAAGGCCTGTGAAGAGCGACCTGAAAACCAGTAACGAACGAACAAGAATACAATGACTCCTTAAAGTCACGCGGAACTTGCTTGCACGCACTGAAGAGCAGATACGAACCCACAAGCACAAACTGAACGGCAGAAAACGGTCTGAAAGCCACGAGTCTGAAAAAGTGCGAATCGTCTCTCACCAAACTTTTACTAACACGAGATTAGCAAAAGGAGCCCAAAGGGTGCCGCGCTTGGTTCTGAACCGGCCTTTTCTAGTCTCGTCGTACGTGGTGTACGTGACCGCGTGGTTGTCGATCGGAAATTCCAACAACTTTGTGTGACCGTGTGTAGACAAAACAAGTTTGAGCCAACATCCGTCGGAAAAAATCCTAGGATTTTGTTGTCAGAATGTCCGAACAAAGTCCGACCGTGTGTACGGGGCATTACAGGAGAAAATTATCCTTCCTAGGGGTAGATTTCATCTCACTTCCTGTTGTCTCCTTCCGTTTGCAAGTAGGAGTCATTTGTAAGTTGGATGTTTGAAAGTAGGGGCCTGCCCTATATACTCAGCAGAAATTTGGGCCTTAGGTGTTGGTGTTGCCACAACACTGTAAGCCCTCACAGGGCCCTGCTGTGAAATAGTAGATCAAGAATTGTAATTACATGCCCATGTTGAACAGGGGCAGAAAAATTGGGCCTTTGGTGATGGTGGCGGTGGTGCTGGTGCCAAACACTGTAAGTCCTCACAGTTACTCTTGGTTGGTGCAGAAATGAGCCCTGCTGTGAAATATTAGATCAATAATTCTAATTACATGTCCCTGTTGAACAGGGGCAGAAAAATTAGGCCTTAGGCACTGGTGCTGGTGCCACAACACTGCAACCCCTCACAGATACTCTAGTTGGAGTGCAGGAATGAGCCCTGCTGCAAAGAATTGCATCAAAAATTGTAATTACACGCCCCTGGTTAACAGGGGCTGAAAAATTGGGCCTTAGGCACTGGTGGTGGCGCCCAGAACCAAAAATGTTCTTACAAGCTATCAGCATGATCATTAAGGAGGAAGAGGATAATTACTCAGGATAGTCACTCAGCATCAGCATAGGCAGTCTTTGAAGGGATCTGACATTTCCAAAAAAAATTATTCGGTTACATCAGCATCAGGTGCTTGGTATTTGGTGGTGATTCAAGACTGATTCATTTTTATGAAGGTCAGTCGATCGACCGAGTCGGTGGACAGACGCACCCTGTGATCAGTTACAAAGCCTCCAGCAGCACTGAATGTGCGTTCCGAAAGAACGCTGGATGCAGGACAAGCCAGTAGCTCAATTGCATACTGTGCAAGCTCTGGGACAGTGATCCATCCTCAAGACCCAGTAACCCAGAGGATTTTAGGTGGGAAAGGTGTCCAAGTCAGATCTTGCCCCTAGGTATTCCTGCACCATGTAAAACAGACGCTGGCGATGGTTGCTGGAACCGATCAAACCTTGGGGCTGCGGACTAAAAAATTGTCTGAACACATCGGTCAGACGGCCACCTTCTCCACTGCTCCTTCTTTGACTGACCGAAGCCTCAGCAACACATTGTCCAGAAACAGGAGTTTGTAACCTCCCAGTCTCTGGGAACACATTGCACAGACCTTTCTGCAAGGCCTCCCGAACATGTTTCATCCTCTGCTCTCTCTGCGACGGCAAGATAAGGTCCGCAACCTTGCCCTTGTAACGTGGATCAAGGAGGGTTGCCAGCCAGTATTGATCCCTCTCCTTGATACCACGAATACTAGGATCCTTCCGCAGGCTTTGCAGGATCAGGGAGGCCATGCAGCATAGGTTTGCTGAGGCATTCGGTCTGTAGTCCTCTGGGTCACTAAGGACAACATGATCCGCAGCCACCTCCTCCCAGCCATGTACAAGTCCATGGGTTTCTTGGGACTGTAAATGATCCCTTAAAGACTGCAGCTGATGCTGAGTGCCAGGCTCCACCTCCATGCTGACACAATCCTCCTCCTCCTCGTCCTCTTCCTGTGTGATCGGCGGGCACGCAGGAACACTGTCTGGATAAAGGGGGCCTTGAGAGCTAAGGAAGTCCTCCTCTTCCTGCCTCTGTTTTGCCTCAAGTGCCCTGTCCATTATTCCACGCAAGGTGTGCTCCAACAGGTGGACAAGGGGGACAGTGTAACTGATGCTTGCACTGTCACTGCTCACCATCCTCGTGGCCTCCTCAAATGGTGACAGGACAGTGCATGCATCCCTGATCATGGCCCACTGACGTGGGGAAAAAAAAACAAGCTCCCCTGACCCTGTCCTGCTGCCATAGTCGCACAGGTACTCATTGATGGCCCTCTGCTGCATGTGCAGCCGCTGCAGCATGGCCAAGGTTGAGTTCCACCTGGTGGGCATGTCACAGATTAGGCGGTTCTTGGGCAGGTTAAATTCCTTTTTGGAGGTCTGCCAGCCGAGCACTGGCATTATATGACCGGCGGAAATGCACACAGACTTTCCTGGCCTGCCTCAGGACATCCTGTAAGCCCAGGTACCTGCCCAAGAACCGCTGCACCACCAAGTTAAGGATGTGAAATTTGTCCCTGTCGGAGGGCAGAGAGGAGGTTGGTGCCATTGTCGCAAACCACCATTCCTGCCTTAAGTTGGCATGGCGTCAACCACCTCTGAACCTGCCCCTGCAGAGCTGACAGAACCTCTGCCCCAGTGTGGCTCCTGTCCCCGAAGTACACCAGCTCAAGCACTGCATGGCATCTTTTGGCCTGCATACTTGCGTAGCCCCTTGAATGCCTACGGAGCACCACTGGTTTCCGAGGACAAAGCACAGTGTCAGAGAACCCACACAGCAAGCACCCACCCCCGTGCAGCAGCTGCCAATCCTCGTTCTGCTGATGCTAATATGCATGCACGGAACCATAGCCAGAGACAAATGAGATCCAGGGTGGGCATGCACAATGGCACCTCAATGCGAACGCGCTAATGCGCACCCGCGAGTGCCAAAGCGCTAATGTGCTAACGCGCATGCACCAATGTGCTAATGCGCATGCGCATACACATGTACGCTGGCGCGAATCCTGGCACACAGCATCCTATATAAACAGGGAGTCTGCCTAGCATCAGTGCTGGATTGTCTTCAGCTTGTTCCTGTGTTCCTGTTGTGACTCTACCTGATTGACCTTGTTCCTGAAAACCCGGCTATCTTCTGACCATTCTCTTGGATCTCCCCTGCCTGCTGAACCTGCCTCTACCTGCAATACTGACCTTGCCTTGAACTTATGATTACGGCTCTGCCTCTTGATTCAGTACCCTGCTGCCCATCTGTTGCCAACCCCTGCTGTTCCTGACTACGGTTTTGCCTTCTGACGTGGTACCCGCTGCCAGCCTGTTGCCGACTCCTGCCTGTTCCTGATTCTGCAGTTGATCCTGATCTAGCTCCCGCTGAACAAGTTTGGTGATCAGTTTCCACATCTCCTCAGCAGAGGTTCCTATATCTCCAAGTTCCAGCCTCCTGCCTGCAGCACCTGCACCCTTTCGTTGCCCTCGCACTCCCTGTACCCACCACCAGGGGTGCTTGGACCGGAATTGTGCAAGAGGCCACCCTCATCATTTCGAGCTCCACTGTAAGGTACGTGACACACAGGAAGAGGCCGAGGAGGAAGAAGAAGATGAGGGGGTGGAAGAGAGGTGTTAGAATAACCAGTAGTGGCATTTTGGAGGCGTGGTGGTGGAACAACCTCCAACACTACTGCACCTTGTCCTGCATCCTTCCCAGCTGCCAGAAGAGTCACCCAATGCGTGGTGAAACTTAGGTAACGTCCCTGTCCATGCCTGCTGGACCATGAGTCAGCGGTAATATGCACCTTACCACTGACCGCCCTGTCCAGCGAGGCCAAGACATTGCCTTCCACATGCTGGTAGAGAGTCGGAATCGCCTTCCGTGAGAAAAAGCTGCGTTTGGAACCTGCCACTGAGGAACCGCACATTCCACAAACTCACGGAAGGGGGCAGAGTCTACCAACTGAAAAGGTAGCAGTTGAAGTGATAGAAATTTTGCCAAGCTAGCAATCAACTGCTGGGCATGTGGATGGCTGGAAGCTAACTTCTTTCGGCGGTGCAGCAGCTGGGGCAAGGAAATTTGCCTTGTACAATCTGATGTCAGTGAACCGATAGCAGATTGCCCCCAAGTACTTGGCTGTGACACACCTAATTCTACACCTTCATTCCTCTCAGTGCAGGTCTCAGAGAGGACTGAAGGTATAGTGGGGTTGGAGATCTCAGCTGATGAGGAGCAAGGAGAGGTCCTCTTTGTTCTTTGGTGTGGGTCTTTTAGGTACGCTTAAAACAAACAAATATATACAACGCTGGCAATGTGATCAATAATACCAAAGTTGATATGAATATGTGAAACAAACACTGTGCAATGACACTGTTAACATAAATAATACCTATTATATGAGTATTAGGCATATATAGGTGACATCATAAAAAAAAAGCAAAATAAATATAGGTAAAAAACACACATGTGTAAATTAACAAAAACAGTCCCACTGGTCAATGATATTATCAATCCTTCAGCCTATAATAACAATCAGTTACCCTTATATGCTGATATGCTGTAATTCAATGAAGGCAAAGGAGATGACTCTGGATCATAATCAATGGGATAAGTGCTTCAGCGAGGTGTAGAATTTAATATTCGCCCAAAAAACAAAGAGAAAAACTATGGTGAAGTACTGTGGAGACAAGATATCAAATGCGCATAGCAGCGCTACTCACAGGAACAAGGTAGTGAACAGGCATTCAGAGAAACTTCCGCATTCGCCGCTGTAAGCGTGCGTTCCACGGGAACAGGAAGCAGCGTCACTGGTTTAGAACGTGAGCCGGATATTGCATCAACGCGTTTCGCCCCTCCTCCAGGGCGTCATCAAAATGTCTTTGATGACTGAAGGATTGATAATATCATTGACCAGTGGGACTGTTTTTGTTAATTTACACATGTGTGTTTTTTACCTATATTTATTTTGCATTTTTTTTATTATGTCACCTATATATGCCTAATACTCATATAATAGGTATTATTTATGTTAACAGTGTCATTGCATAGTGTTTGTTTCACATATTCATATCAACTTTGGTATATATTGCTGTATATATTTGTTTGTTTTATATTTTAAGTATCAGTACTTTTTTACAGCAGCGGCAACACCTATACATTTTTCACTTTAAGGATAGTCGCTAGCGCTGCATATATTGTTCACTGTATTTTAGGTACGCTTGCCAACGAACTGCATGGCAGGTCAAGATATGTCTGGTCAAGCATGTGGTGCCCAAGCGGGAGATGTTTTGGCCACGCGAGATACGCTTGAGACATATGTTGCAAATAGCAGCGGTGCAATCTGATGCACTCGTCTCAAAAAAAGGCCCACACCAAAGAACTTTTGGAATAACACGCAGAGACAGCAGCGCCCTGCACATGCGGAGCTCTGCGGTGTGATGCAGTCAGTGTGCTGCCCTTAGGCTGGCCCCTGGAGGGCATCCTGCCTCGTTGGTCATGTGCCTCCTCCTCCTCCCTCCTGTCAGGCACCCACGTTGAGTCAGTGACCTCATCATCCCCTCTCTCCTCATCACTGGAGCAAACCTGGCAGTATGCTGCAGGAGGGGGAACATCACTGTCAGATTGCTGTCCTTCTTGGGCACCCCCTCTGCCCGTGCTCACATTACTGCCTTCATCTAGCTCAGTATCATCATCAGAGCCTTCAAAACGCTGGGCATTCTCCTGGAGCATGTACCCAACACTGTGGTCAAACAGTTTGAGGGACTCCTCAGGAGGACATGGTGGAGCTAGGGAAGGAGTCACTGATGCCATTGAGCCGAGGGAAGAGGCAGTGTTGGCAGCTGCTTTGCCAGACAAAGTACCCTGAGCCTGGGTGAGAGAGGATGTGGAAGATGAGAATGGCTTGGTCATCCACTTGACCAAGTCATCCGCATGTTGCGGCTCAACACGGCCAGCTGCCAAAAAAAAGGCCAAGCGTGTCCCATGGCCACGTGCTGATAAGGATGCACTATGTCCACGACCAGCACTGTTGCCTCTAGACACAGACGCTTGCCCTCTTTTATTGGCTTGTGACTGTCTGCCTCTCCTTGTTGGCCTTCCAGACATACTATTGGTTTGAAGAAGAAGGGTTTTCCGGCGCTCCAGATTTTGTGATGTCAGAATTTGGAATCCTATAATGATGGTTCTAATAGTATATTAATGTTAGAACAAAAAAAGGGGGGAGAAAGAGGAGGCAGCCATCCTCAGAGGGTGTCCATAGCCTCTGTGAGCATAGCAATGAGAGAGGGGGGGGGGGGTTGTGGAGGTGCCAACTCTGCTGACACTGTCATATGGTGTAGGTGTAATGCATACACATACTGGTAAGTCGGTTCAGATGGGGTGGCGATGTGCATCAGGGGTTGTGGTGTCCTGGGATATGCTGGTGTGCAGGTATCAGTGGCAGTCCTTCGGCTCAGGAGATGTTGGTTCCTGATTGGAAAAGGGTTTGCAGCGGTGTCCAGTGTGTGGAAGCTCCACGCTAACCACCCTGGAACGCGGAAGCGGAAGTGACATCAGCAGTACACAGAAAACGCCCAGACACAGATAGGAGATAGTACAGGCTACGCGCTCGGGGCTCACAGCTCCTTCTACTGGCCTGTTTGCTCTCAGGAGGAGAGCAACTTAAATAGAAGTACAGGACATCTGACTGACGGGATGTGGGCGGGACGTCCACGGCTGTGGGACCACAACAGCCAGCGGACACGCATTGTGAAACAAGGATGTAAAAAATAAAAGTTGGAAGTGGGAAAAACCATGTTTAAAGTCAATAGTTTCATATGAAAAGGAAAAAATGTTTTATTTAAAAAGGATCATTGGGGGGGCGCATGCGCGAAGCTCGACATGTCGGACGCTTCACTGTAGAGCTCCGCACTCCCCGCCGCACACCCGGAACCGCTACGAGCGACTGAGACGCCTATTCAGCCCCCTCCTTAAGGGATCGCTTCCCCGTGGGCCAGAGCACCCTCCGGTATGGTTTTAACGGGGCACAGAGGTAAACCAAAGCCTAAACCCATCAAAGAGGCATTAGCCCGTGCCTCCTCCAAGATGGCGGCGAAGGCCCGAGCCCTAGCAGAACAGTCTGCATCCTCTCCAGCCCGCTCAGATATGCCAGACAGTGAGGAGGACGACGATGTACACCCTAATCCAGGTGATTCTCCTCTCATTTCACAACCTGGTATGTCACAAACTGCATTTATTAGACTGATGGAATCAATGCTCCATAAAGCCTTAAAAACAACATCTGACCAGATCACTAGCAGTCTGACCCGTGAAATTAGTGAGCTAGGTCAGCGCACGGCAGACTTAGAAACCAGGGTTGATGATATGGAATTAACTGTTCATGAGCAGGCGCAAGAACAAGCGGCTCTTCGTGAGGAGAATGCTATGTTACTCTCTCGTTTGGAAGACGCAGAAAATCGATCTCGCAGATCCAATCTGCGCCTCCGTGGCATACCAGAGTCGATCGATGACATCCAATATTTTACCACCGCTTTGTTCCAGGAACTATCACCCCCCATACCAATCGAACGCCTTGAGTTCGATAGAATCCATAGGGCACTTACACGACGCCAGGCCGATGGCCCACCACGTGACATTATTGTTAAGCTGCATTTCTTCCGTACAAAGGAGCAACTGTTAACAGCAGCCCGCAACAAGAACTCCTTACAGTTCCAGGACCACACGTACCAGTTATTCTCTGATTTAGCACCCCTCACCATTGCAAAACGCCGTGCTATGAAACCCCAGCTGCAAATCTTGCAACAGCACCAGCTCAAATACACGTGGCGGTTTCCGTTTGCCCTGCAATTCTCTCACCTGGGACAACAACACACCTGTACCACACCTGAATCACTTCAAAGGCTTCTGGAATCACTCCACCTGACGCCACCAACACATCAGTCAGAAATATCTCTTCCTCACACACCGGCTCGATCAGCCTCTCACCCATATGCCACGACCCCGAAACGAAGCAATCCTGATCCCACTTCAATCCGGAAGGGAACCCCAGGCCCGATCGCCTGGAAGCTACCACCCAAGCCCGAAATCCCAAGCACTACGTTAATAACTTGCAAGCAACTTTTTGTCCATTTGCTTTCTTCTTTTGCACACAGGTCCTCGATGCTGTCCGCAGGAACTGTCTTTTGATACCACCTATGAACACCCGACAACAGCCGAGACCTGCTTGACGACCACAGCTTGACAGGCTTTCTTCACGTTCTGAGTATCAACCTCCAGGACTTCTAAACCCCTCTGAGTCCTCTCAGGTTCAGTTGTTTTAATATTGTTTCTTTTGGTTTATAGTACGTTATGTTATTGTTCTGTAAACTCATACGTAAGATTGTGAGATGTATACCTTTACTCTACTTTCAGTAGGTACATGTATAACTTATCTGACTAGCTATATGGTCTTTCCTGATCACATCCCTTTTTCTGAACGATGTAATGTTAGCGCAGTCTAGGTTATAGATTCTGAGTTATACACTAAACTCGATGTAAACTATCATATCCAGTCCTATTATTCGTCCCCCCCCCGTCCCATATTCCTACTCATTCCCCTCCATCCCCACCCACACCCCTCTTCCCTTCCTCCAACCTCCTCCTCCTCCCCCTCCCCTCTCCCCCCACCCCCTCCTCCTCCTTTTAATGCCCCCTCTCTTTATCCCTAGCTCCCCCTTACCCCTCCTTTCCCTTCCTTTTCCTCCTCCCCATCCCCTCACCCCCCCCCCATCCCCTTACCTCCTTCCCTTCCTCTCCAGTCCCCTTCTCCTACCCCCCCCACCACCAGATAAGAACATCCCGTTTCTTAAACATATTCCTACTCAGGTATTTACGGCCAACTGGAATTTCTATAATGAAGCAGAACATACAAAATAGTTTGATGTTATTATCTCCGTTTGCGGCGGGGAGCAGTCATTGCACCCCTCTTTTACAGCGAACCCGCTCTTAGGCTAGATTACTGGTCGCGGAGTTGGTGCGCTACTCAGTCGGGCGGTACTGACCCGCAGTCCCTCTGTATGGACTGTGTCTCAGAGTATTGCCCTACGCTCACATTCCTTCCCCCTCCTTTTCCCTCTTACCTCTCTTTCTCACTTTACTTTACTACTCCTTCTCCCTTTTCTTTCGGTCGGTCGGCTCGCATGGGCTCCTTTTCACCTGATATGGTTCCCCCTTACACCCATCAATGGTCCCATTAAATATACTAACCTTAAATGTTAAAGGACTGAACTCACCCAATAAGCGAGTGAAAGCATTCCAAACGTTTACATCTCTTAGAGCTAGTGTAGTAGCCCTCCAGGAAACACATTTTTCCAAACGTCATACCCCGGGCTTCTTTAGCTCTAAATACCCACAGGTATTCACCGCTTCAGCGGACACTAAACATAGAGGAGTTCTGCTCGCTTTTCACCACACCACCCCATTCACGCTACAATCCGAAATAAAAGACCCGGAGGGTCGATATATAATTCTGGTGGGATTACTACAGGATATAACGGCAACTTTTGTTTCCTATTATGCCCCTAATTCCAACCCTAACCCTTTCTTCTCACACTTTTTACAGGTAGTAAAAACACACAGTAAGGGAACCCTGTTCCTATGTGGCGACTCCAATTCGGTCCTACAACCACACTCAAACAAATCACCCTATACTACTGAGCATTATACCCCCTCAGTGCAATTTCGCAAACAAATATTAAAGGCTTCTCTTCTGGACACCTGGAGGGAATGTAACCCCAACAGGAAAAATTTTACATTTTACTCCCACCCCCATAAATCCTTCTCTAGGATTGACCATATCTTCATTTCCATAGCATCTGCACCAATTCTACTTCAATCCCAAATCCAGCCAATCACATGGACGGATCACTGTGCTGTAATAACCGCAGTATCTTCCCTGATACCACCACCCACAAACAGAACATGGTGCATGAATGATGCACTCTTAACCAACCAATCATATTGTCTAGATATCCAAATTGCCCTCAAAGACTATTTACTACACAACACCACTCCAGATATCTCCCCCACGCTCCTTTGGGAGGCGCACAAACCAGTGATCAGAGGCACATGTATCTCAGTTGCATCTCACCTTAAGAAAGATAGAATCCGCAAACAACAACAGCTCGAGGCAGACTATCACCAGAGTTTCCTGCAATTTCAGTCTTCCCCTACTGAAGCTCATAAACAAAATCTTGACAAAATTAAATTAGAACTTGACATCCTACTAGCTGAGTCGGCTGATAAGGCTATACGCAGGTCAAATCACACACTCTATACCAAAGCCAATAAACCAGATACCTTTTTAGCCTTGCGTCTTCGCAGACCAGACCGTGCTCGTGTCCCCATCAGACTCAGATTGACCAAGGATATTGTTACTAGTAACCCGATTAAGGTACTCTCAGAGTTTCGTAAGCAATTGTCGAAACTATACGAGGCAAAAGCTACTTTTCCCTTACGTCAAGCGGAAAAACTTTTCCATAATCTGCCAATCCCTACGCTATCTAATGATGGTCGAGAGTCTATGGAGAGCACGATCACGGTTGAGGAAGTCTTAGCTGCCATTAAGACACTTAAATCCCATAAACGCCCAGGCCCAGATGGCCTCCCCAGCCTCTACTATAAAAAATTTGCAGCTGAACTCGCCCCTCTCCTTGCTAACTCATTCAACGCTTTACTCAAACAACATTCCTTTGGTCGTGACACATTGACGGCACTTATATCTATGATCCCGAAACCAAACACAGACAATACAGTGTGGTCTAATTTTAGACCAATCTCTCTGTTAAACGTTGATATCAAGATCCTGGCCAAAATCTTAGCTTTACGTCTTAACCCGATTATTGGTAGTCTAATACACAAAGACCAAGTCGGTTTTATACCCAAGCGGCAAGCTAGTGATAATGTCCTTCTGCAACATTTAGCCCGATCACGTAAAATACCGATGCACCTCCTTTCTCTAGATATAAGAAAAGCTTTCGATACAGTCTCCTGGCCTTATCTTCTTTATATCCTCCAACGCTGGGGCTTCGGCCCACACTTTCTTGGTTGGATCAATGCCCTATATAACCACCCGCAAGCATATGTACAATATTCAGGATTCCGCTCAGATCCTTTCCCCATCTCTCGTGGAACCAGACAGGGCTGCCCCCTGTCTCTCTTATTATTCGCTCTTGTAATAGAACCCCTGGCAGCCTTGATCAGAGCAAACACCGATATCCGAGGTCTCGAGATAGCTTCTACCACACATAAATTATGTCTTTTCGCAGATGATGCATTATTGTTTGTCACGTCACCACACACAACCCTACCAAACCTCATGCTTATCTTAGATAAGTTTGCACTAATCTCCGGGTTAGAAGTTAATCAAACGAAATCAAAGGCCCTCAACGTGTCACTTCCACAAACCGATCTCGAGCTGCTTCGTCAGAACTACTCTTTTAATTGGTCCACAACTTCCATACCTTATCTGGGAATTAAACTGACCAGTGACCCTCTGAACTTATTCCATTCCAATTACCTCCCAATGCTAACTCAACTCTCTTCTTTACTTAATTCCTGGCAGCCCCTGTGTGTTTCCTGGCTTGGACGCATAGCATCTGTGAAGATGTCCCTACTACCAAAATTGCTGTATCTATATAGGGTACTCCCGATAGCAATCCCCCCTTACTATCATAGGACTATACAAAACCAAGTTTTTAAATACATTTGGGGCCCCACTAAACCTAGAGTGGCTAGGCCAGTACTACTCCGCCATAAGCTTAATGGAGGCCTTGGTATACCCAACTTCTTACATTATTATCATGCAGCCCGATTGGCCCAGTCTATATTATACCATTCTAAAACTGAAATCCCGATTTGGGTCAGCCTTGAGGCCATAGATCTGCATCCAATTACAGTGTCCAATGTGCTCTGGCTCCCCCCAGCGGCACGTTGCGCTATAACCAACCCAATTACACAAAGCACACTCAAACTTTGGGATAGATTACGAATCTCCTTTAAGTTGATGTCTCCGCACTCCCCACTTTTATCCTTTTTAGGCCACCCACTGTTCTACCCAGCATACACTGAACCAACTTCGTTCCAAACCTGGGCCCAGGCGGATCTGACTCGTATATGTGACTTACTCAGTAGTAACTCTATAAAATCTTTCCCAGATATACAAACGCAAGCACAACTTTCACCTAGAGAGTGCTTTCGATATCTCCAAATTGTTCATTTTGTTAAAACAAATGTAAAATCAACTTCTGGGCTAGATACCCTTACTGAGTTCGAGAATATGTGCGCTACAGATCCGCACGCACCAGGTATCATCTCTCGCCTTTACACTCACCTTACTACACCACCCACAAGTCTCCCCACCTACGCACAACTATGGTCTAAAGACTTAAACATCGACCTAGAAGTAGAAGACTGGTCCTCCATATGGACTAATACGAAAAATTCATCTCAAAATGTTGTTGCCTCAGAAGCAAATTACAAAGTGCTCATGCGATGGTACCTGGTCCCATCCAGAATCGCCAAATTCCTACCTGACTATCCCCAGACCTGTTTCAGGGGTTGCAAAGAAAAAGGAACTCACGTCCACATCTGGTGGACATGTCCATTAGTGCAACGTTTCTGGGCAACAACATTCCAGATGGCTTCCACTCTCCACCAAGTTACCCTAGAACCTAACCCAGCTACAGCTCTACTTAACCTTATACCTCAAGACTACACCAGCGCTCAGCGCCGCCTCCTCCTCCATCTGATTACAGCAGCCAAGCAAACGATAGCCAAAGCTTGGAAGACACCAACACTTAATATAATTGAAATGAAAAACAGGATTACCCAGGCAATGATACACAGTAAAATTGAAGCAACAATACTAGATAAAATCCCACAGCACTTCAGAATTTGGCAACCGTGGATAGAACACTTCTTGCCCCCAGATATCGATATGAATCTACTGGAACCCTAAATTAATTCTAATAACTAATTATGTTTTTTTTTTTTTTTGGGGACCTACATCGGTACCCGTGCGCTCCGGCCACCCCGCCACCTCTTCCCAGCTTTCCTTTTCCTTTTCTTTTTCCTTTCAGTTCTCCTTCTCTCTATACTCCCCACTCCCTCTTAACTTCCCACCTTACTTACTCCTGATAATATTGGGTGCTATACTCTGTCGCTATTTTTTCTTCTTTGTTAAGTTGGTCTCAACGGTTTTTTCGAGACTGACCTCAGGCTTATTATCACCAGTGTTATAAAGTGACTAAACTAGGGAGTTTAATCCCTTCTAATGCTCGCATGTTCAGTTTTTATAGATCATGAGCGACTTGACAGAGTATATAATGTTTGTAAGCTCTTATCCTTCTTATGTCATCGTTATTCCAAATTGTTTAAGATGCATACTGCGTAATATGTACACAATACCTAGTACTGAAAAGCCTGTAACTGATGCTTGTTAATTACCAATAAAAACTACTTGAACGGAAAAAGGATCATTGATTTAATAAGCGACTATTATATAAAAGAAAAAATTGGTAAAAAGACAGTGTCACAAAAGGGATTAAAAAATGCATTAAAGGGGGCGTGGCCTAGCAAGCGACTGGGATGGCTGCACACTAACGAAGCTCCGTAGAAAGACACAGCCGACAGCTTCATTCCTTGCTCACTTGGACAGGGAAATGGGCAGACTGACGCACCAGACTCCCCACTCCAAAACCCGCCGATCAACAGCTCTGTCCTCCTCAACCAGAAGCATATCCTGAGCTTCTGAAAGCTACAACAGCCCGCGGCAACGTGGCAGGGCACAAGATGGCGTGGTCTCTGCAGGAATTGGAGGAGGACTTCAGTGAAGACTCGCAGTCAGCTTTGGAGGACTCAGGCAGAGCACGCTCCAATAAACCCCTAACCTATGCAGATATGTCTGGCTTTGCAGCAGACATAAAATCCACATTCTCAGCAGCCATCACAGACTTAAAATCAAATCTCCTTGTATTATCAGACAAACTGGAGGCAGTGGAAGTGCAGGGGAAGAACAGAGACAAAGCGCTGCTCAGGCTAGACAAGATTGCTGACAATCATGTCTCTCATTTTATTGAAATGAATCACCATCTTGAGGATCTTGATAATCGCAGACGCAGAAATAATATCAGGGTGAGGGGGATCCCCGAAACTGTGGACAATGATCAAATAATGCCTGCTCTAAGGAGAGTGTTTAACAGTCTGCTAGACAGACAAGAAGACTCTGAAATAGAATTTGTAGGGGCGCACAGAGCACTGAGAGCCAGGGGCCCTGATACCGCTCCCCCAAGAGATATAATTTGCTGTCTGCAAAGTTTTCCTCTCAAGGAAGACATTATGAGGAAAGCGAGAAGGAACGATCATATCGTTTTCAATGGCGCTCACATTATGCTATATCAAGACCTCTCACAAATCACCTCAAAAAACAGAAGGGCACTCCGCCCCCTCCTGGATAAACTCAGAGAGAAAGACATCAGATACACTTGGCGCTTCCTGTTCGCTCTAGTGGTGACAGTCGCAGGGAAACAACTTGTGCTTCGCACACTGGAGGATTTACCAGAATTCTGTGCAGCGTTGGACATGGAAATAATAGACCTGCCGGAATGGTATCAGGAGTTTGCCTTACCTCCTCACACTAAAGTCCCGCATGGCTCTCCTTTCTCTACCCCTGACAAACAACAAACCAAGAGAATGAGACATGGCTGAGGAGGAGGAACACCACGGGGGACTCCTGTTTCGCGCCCCACACCTTCAAGACCCCATGTTTCTGATTGATCAAGAGATTAGTGAAAAGGCTTTACCGAGACTCCTACCTACAGACCCCCAGGATGTATCCCAAGTTTAAGGCTGTCTATTTACTACTCCTATTCCTGTTCTAGAGAAGTCTCTATACCTGCTGGGTAGATCATCGTTACAAATTTTATACCCCCTTTTTTTTTTTTCTTCCTTTTTTTTCTTTTTGGATTCTGCAGTGGACTCGAGAACACTCTGCTAAGTTGGGCCTGCATACTCTGTGTTAATTTTGTTGCCCATTATGCTAAGTGCCTGATTAACCACTTAAAGACCTCACTTCGAATCTGTTTAGGATGGCAAAAGAGGATCTAAGTTGAACTCCTGCAAACACACACCATACAGGATACCCATAACTCTTAGAACCTGGAACTTTGAATACGCAGCAGATTAAGCAGGAATTGAGATGAACTACCCTACCCATTTGTTCTCTCCTAGTTTCAGGAACTGACACTCTCATAGGGTCCACAAATGTTTAAATAGTACAGCCTTGGTTAAGATGTTAAGGGGTTAAACTTGCATCAGATTGGGATTATGGGAGAAGATCATCAGACAGGTTTGCCCCCCCAAAGTGCCAAGTTAAACATTGCCTATAGAGGCTGTGTCTTTATCGATATCCGTTTTATTAGTGATAACCAATAACTACTTCTTTTTACAGGTTGCTCCTAGCTCCGGTCGCTGACTTAACACGTCACTACAAAGTGTGTCTGGGCTGAGACCTCTCGACCCAGACATACTACTTAAATACCTCAGATCAGTTTATGCACTGATTGAGGTGTGATATAATCACTCTAAGTACAATAGAACTTATCCTATTGTTGAATACCTTGTTGTATTAACGTTTCACCTCTTACCTTATTTTCTTTCTTACTCACTCTCTTCTTTTACCCCCCCCCCTTCCTTACATCCCATCCACCTTTATAAAGAACTGCAGAGGTGAATGGTCGTTCGCTACCTACGCAGAATTTGATACATGATTCGTTCGTTGACACCAACCACTCAAGAATACAGATGGCTTACTCTTTATTGGGTAAAGCCCCCAAGGTGATCTCCCACAACATCCGAGGTTTGAACATCCCGGAAAAAAGGACTTCGCTCCTTAGAGAACTAAAGAGGATTAAGCCACATTTTGTTCTACTTCAGGAGACCCACTTTAAGACTGGACACATTCCTAAGATTACCAACGCCTACTTTACAACTGCATACCACGCGACTAATAACCAGGCTAAGACTAAAGGAGTTACAACTCTAGTAAGCAGAGAAGCACCTTTCACTTTAAGTGATAGCCTTATTGATCCTGAGGGAAGGTACATCTTTCTCAAGGGAACATATTATGACAGACCAATTACGATTGCTAACGTTTAGTTCCCCAACAAGGCCCAAGTGACCTTTTGCCAAAAGATAGTTAGGGAACTGTTGGGATTTGCAACGGGCATACTTATACTAGGAGGGGACTTCAATATACCATTGAATCCAGCAGTTGACTCCTCTTCGGGAAAATCCTGCATCAAATATAGTGCCCTCAAAAGAATCAAAACACTCCTCAACTCGAATATCGAATAGGTATTCAATCAATATCCGATCACGCTCCAATTTCACTGACAATAGACTTAGGCTCACCAACACCTAGATCGACAGGGTGGAGACCCAACTCTGCACTGTTGACGGATCCCGAAACGATACCCAAATTGACAACAGCCCTATCAGACTACTTTAGTGTCAACGTCACTCCAGGAGTGGACCCTTTGACAATTTGGCAGGCACATAAATGTTATATGAGAGGAGAACTGATTAAATTAGGATCTCAAAGGAAAAAAAGACATGAACAGGAAATCGCTAAACTAATAAATGACATTAGAGCACTAGAAAATATACATAAACAATCCTTGACAGTGCAGTCGGCCAAAAAATTGCTTGAAAAACGAAAGGCGTTACAACAATTAATTGATCATAAAACCAAAAGATTATTATTTTTCAAAAAAGCAATCTACTACGAATCTGGAGATAAAACAGGTAGGCTACTAGCTAGGGCTTTGAAGGAAGCAACTACAAAAAATCACATAGCAGGAATTAGGTCACAAAGAGGGACACTAGATGTTACCACTAAAGATATTGCCTCACATTTCCACCAATTCTACTCAACTTTATATAATTTACCCCAACAACACAAACCTCACTTCATCCAGGTTGATAGGAAAGTAGCTATTCAGGAATACTTACACAATAATGGTTTGCCCAAATTGGAAGAAACGGAAAGCTCCCTCCTAGAAGAAGAAATAACGGAAGCAGAAATACAATCATTAATTAAAGAGCTTAAAGCAGGGAAAAGTCCAGGCCCAGATGGATATACGTCAATTTACTATAAATCTTTCAGTACTATTCTATTGTCCCCATTGACCAGAGCTTTGAATGCTCTGTCTTCGCCCAACCATGCGACAGCTGATTTCCGGTCTGCACACATTACAGTTGTACATAAACAAGGGAAGGACCCAGCTGAATGCGGCAGCTATAGGCCTATCTCCTTGTTGAATTTAGCCTTAAAAATTCTAGCAAAAGTAATAGCAAACAGACTGAGACCTCTCCTCCACTCCTTGATAGGATGTGAACAGGTGGGTTTCATGCCCAGCAGAGAGGCGAGGGACAACGTGATCAAGGCCCTTCTTTTAACACACGCTGCCCACGGGGGAGGTTGCAAGGGCCTTCTCCTGTCCACGGAATGCGGTGAAGGCCTTTGACAGAGTCTCATGGGAGTACATGCTGGAAACTTGTAGGTTTGTTGGTCTGGGTACGTGCATGATGGCCTGGATCTCCAACTTATACGATAAACCCTTGGCCCAACTGAAGATAAATGGCACATTATCAGATAGGGTCTTGATCACGAATGGTACTAGGCAAGGGTGCCCACTGTCACCACTGCTATTTATCCTCTAATTAGAGCCTTTTATAAAGACGGTTAACCGAGACAGCTCAGTGGCAGGAAAGGAATATAAAATTAAAGCCTATGCTGACGACCTTTTGTTTTTTCTGACCACCCCCCACATTACAATTCCCAACCTAATGAAACAGTTCACACACTTTGGCTTTTTATCAAATCTAAAAATAAATTTCACTAAATCTGAAGCTATGAACATCTCCCTCACAACAGAAAACCTGACCAAAGCCAAACTCAATTGCCCTTTTAGATGGGAGTCCAACGCTCTTAAATACCTTGGTGTTAGGTCACCTTGAGGCTAGGTGACAGATGCACTCTGTAGGAGTCAGGTAGTGGACCCTAGGACTGACTGCTGCAGATTGAACCCTGGGAGGTTCAGGAAGCAGGTCTACTGGATCACTGACACAGATCCCACTGGGAGCTAGAGCATAGATTCCCCAGGGCGTGGAGTCTAAGAGCCAGCAGGTGTTCACCAGAACCTTTAGTGGTAAGGATGGACTGCGCTGCAGTCTGGCTCCAAGTCGCGGCCCCCAGGGTCTCACAGCTCACGCTCACGGTAGACTACAGGAGAAGAGGAAGGAGGCAGCAGGCTGGAACAACAAGGAAAGTAAGGGACAAGCCAAGGTCGGGGCCACAAGCAGACAAGGACAACAGAGTTCACGCGTCACAGGCAAACAGGGATGGTCGGGGACACGCCAAAGGTCAGGGTCACGAGCAGACAGGAATAGTTAAGAACAGGCCAAAGTCGGTAACTGGAATCACACGTAGGAAACACAGCAAGTACACACGGAGGCTAACACACAATGGTTGATCAGCACTGCTGGCTTGCAGTGCACAGGTTAATATAGGGTTCCCTGATAGGGCCTATGGTGGGGCCATGCTTAGAGGAGAAGTTATAAAACCAGTCAGGTGAGAGGCAGCTGGTCTTTAGAGAAACACATGGAGACAGGTAAGCTAATAGAGAAACTCTATTGCATAACCATGACACTTGGGATTTCGTTAACACCAAAATTGTCGTCTATTTATGAACACAACTTCCCCACCCTATTACAAAATATAAAGAAAGGCCTACAAAACTGGCACTCTAAATATTTGTCCTGGTTTGGTAGAGCAGTGGCCTTAAAAATGGTTATACTTCCCAGACTGCTATACTTACTTAGAACACTACCAATTAAGATTCCGAAAAAGTTTTTTAAAGCATTGAGATCTACCCTGATTCAGTTTATCTGGAGGCTCAAGAGACCCAGAATTAGTTTCTCATTGCTCAATAGACCAAAGATCCAGGGTGGGATGGGGCTCCCAAATTTTTATAACTACTACCTCGCCTCCCACCTCACGAGAGTGATCGACTGGCATTGTCATGAGGATTCTAAGGACTGGGTTGTACTGGAGAACTCACTTTACCAAACTAAATTGAAATTTGCCCCATGGCTACCGCTGGCGGCACAACACTCCTGCTTTAAAAAACATCCTCTCACAGGCACAACACTAAACGTGTTTCATAACATAGCTAAAAACACAGACCTGACTTCGTGTTTGAGCCCACTTACCCCCCTGACTGACAACCCTGACTTTCCACCTGGTCTTAGGAACTCTTGCATACAGGCGTAGCACATACACAACCTCTCACTGCAAAGACCTGCTTCCACAAAGGCCAAATCAAAGATTTTTCCACACTAAAGGCTGACACTGGGCTTACCAGACTACCTATGTGGACCTACTTTCAAATTTGTAGCTTCTTATAAGAAAAACACAGAAAACCCCTCCTCTCCAGGGAGCTAACGGAGTTAGAGGAAATTTGCTCTAATGGGTCACAATGCAACAGGGCGACTTCTGTCGCATACTCATGGTTACAAAAGACGACAATAATGAAAGACGACAGATTTCGCACCGCATGGTCTAAAGCAGGGGTCTCAAACTGGTGGCCCTCTAGCTGTTGAGAAACTACAAGTCCCATGATGCATTGCAAGGCTGACAGTTAAAAGCATGACTCCCACAGGCAGAGGCATGATGGGACTTGTAGTTTCACAACAGCTGGAGGGCCGCCAGTTTGAGACCCCTGATCTAAAGCCTTACAAATAGACATAACGGACAACCAGTGGAAGACGGCATGTGTGCTTTCACACAGCTGTTCAATTAGTACTAAAACTCAGGAGTTGTCATACAAACTCCTGACACATTGGTACGCTACACCTGACAAGCTGAAGAAATGGTTTCCACATACTTCAGATACATGCTGGAGATGTGGCAAAGAGACAGGCACCCTCCTACATGTGTGGTGGGAGTGTTCGAAGATCAAAAACAATTGGAATGAAGTGCGGAGGCTTGTGGGGCAAATCACGGAGACCAGTCTTACACTTAATGCTGCCTGTTGTCTGCTTCATATCACTAATTTGCTCATTAGGCGCTACAAACGGTCTTTAACAAAGCATTTACTCAACGCAGCTAAGGCGCTAATACCACTATACTGGAAAAACACACACCCCCCTTCTATTCAAGAATGGCTAAAGAAGGTTACTGAAACCTGTTATATGGAAGATACCCTAGCACAATCTCAGGATAAAGCGGAAAAATACCAAAGAACCTGGTCTCCGTGGTTCGCCTTTAAGGCTTCAGAAGCCTACGACACAATAATGAATCGCTAAGACTCTTTGAAAAGAACGCAAGACAAATTGTTATTACTTTAGTGGGAACGACCATTCTCCACCAGTATATATCCGACATGTAAGATACAAAACAAATTATAATTGCTCTGCTAAAATGTATAAACCCCCACCCCTTCCCCCCTCTGGTCTCATTCTCTCTTTTCTCTCTTTCAAACCTATATATAAGCATTCACAATCAAAGTTAACAATCTAAGTGAACAATATTTGTGATATAGAAGAACCACATGGGACTCAAGAATAACAATTATTTGGATCTATATGTTTGCATTTGATAAACAATTCTGCAACTACTTATGTCTAAGTAAATTAGGAAGATAATGATTTTGCCGCTCTTACAAGCCCTCACAATGGTAATTGTATACTAAATGCATGAGAATGCATTGTAGGTTGGTGGACAATGGAGCACATTATGGAATAAAAAAGGAGGGGGGTGGGGAAAAAGTTTTTATCCCCCAAGTTATGCCTTTCCCAGGGAAACAGAGAATGAACCCAGTGGGAAATGTTTAAGCAGAGGGGACAAGGATTAATAGACAAGGGTAAAAAAAAATTGGTAAAAATTATATATATATATATATATATATATATATATATATATATATATATATATATATATATATATATATATATATATATATATATATATATTAGTAACAGATATATTGATAAAAAATGTATATATAGTGGGGTAAAGCTACAGTAAAAAGTGTGTCTCTATTTCTTCATTGAGTCCCCCCGGCGAAAGGGTGTTCAAGGAATATATCCAGCACGTTTCTTGCTGACATAAACATTTAAAACGTTCTGCAGTCGGAAGGTCTCTGGGAATGGCCTCTATAACCCAGACTTTGAGGCCTTTGGTGGATTTTTGGTGTTCTTTCAGGAAATGGAGAGGGACACTGTGTTTGTCACAGCCCTTTTCTATGAAGCCCCTGTGTTCGCCAAAACGTTGGCGTAAGGTGCGTATAGTCCTGCCCACATAAAACAGGCCACATGGGCAGGTCAGACAGTATACCACGTACTCACTGGAGCAATTGTGGAATTCTTTTATTTTATATGTTTTTCCTTTGCTGGTGAAGTCTTTTTGCCCGTGGTTCACAAATTTACAGGTGAGACATAATTTTTTCCGGCATTGATACATTCCCACTAGTGGAATGAGGGGAATTAATGAGATTGAGGTGGATGGGGCATTTTTAATTTTACTAGGTGCTATTTTACTCTTTATGTTTTTGGCTTTGCGATAGGATACCTTGAGTTGTTGGGTGAGAGAGGGGCCCAGAAATGGGTCTCTGAGCAGGATGAACCAATGTTTGGCTATGTTCTCCATTCTTTTATGACAGCCATGGAACTGAGTTGTGAATCGTGTTGGTTGTAAATCACTCGCAGTTTTTGCCTCTGGTCAAAGTTTTTTGTTGCTTGTTGGCTGAAGGCTTTTTGGACCAGATTTGGTGGGTACCCTTTGTCCTGGAATTTTTTTGAGAGGAGTATGCCTTGTGTATATTAGTCTTCGTCTTTTGGTACAGTTTTGCCGAATTCTATGGAATTGACTTTTAGGTATATTTTGGATCCACCTTGGGTGGTGACAGCTCTGGTAGTGGGTGTAGGAATTTCCAGCGGTTGGTTTGACAAATTTTGTGGCATGTATTTGGGATTCACTGTGGAAAAGTTCTAAGTCCAGGAAGGCTAATTTGTTGGGGTCTTGAACATGAGTGAAGGATAGCCCTAGGGAATTGTGGTTGCAGTGCTCAACAAAGGGCTCCACACTCTCTTTTGGACCATACCAGATTATTACGATATCATCGATGTAACGTCCATAGTAAATAATATGAGCAGCAAAGGGATTGTTATATAGGACATACTGTAGTTCCCAATAGCCCATAGTCAAATTGGCATAGCTTGGAGCAAAATTGGCACCCATAGCGGTATCCTGGGATTGTAAGTAAAATGTATGATCAAACTCAAAATAGTTATGTTCTAAACAGAATTTGGTGGCCTCCAGGATGTATTGTGCCTGTCTGGGATTGATGAGAGGATCCTCGGAAAGAAAATGTTCCACAGCTCTGAGGCCTATGGCGTGAGGGATGGAGGTATATAGGGATGCGACATCTAGGGACACCCACTGGTAAGTTGGTCCCCAAGTATAGAAGGACAGCATTTCTAGTAGATGAGTACTATCTCTGATGTATGATGGCAGGTTTGGGGCTAAGGGTTGGGAAGTGATCTATGTACATAGAAAAGCCACTGGTGATGCTTTCCATGGCGGCTACTATGGGACGGCCTGGTGGATTAGACTGATCCTTATGGATTTTTGGCAGATAGTAAAAGTAGGGGGCTTTTCTGAAACCCTTGACGAGGAATGACAGTTCTGGTTTTGAAATGATGTCTTCTTCTAGGGCTTTGTTGGCTAATCTGGTTGCTTCCAGGGTGAATTTAGGTAATGGATCATGGGAAAGTTTGCGGTAGGTATTAGCGTCGGATAATAATCTGAGGGATTCTGCCATGTAGTCTGATCGATTTTGAATTATGATGCCCCCACCTTTATCCGCTGCCTTGATAATGATGTTATGGTTGTTGGTTAGATCATCAAGTGCCTTTTGTTCTGCTCTAGAAAGGTTGGGCTTCTTCTTGGGAACTGATTTACACATGTCGATAAGATCGGTATACATGACTTGGTAAAATGTTTGTAGGTAGGGGCCTTTTTTATGTACTGAATTGAAAATAGACTTGGGTTTAAATTTTGTATGTTGAATCGGAGGGGATGTTAGGCAGTGTTGGGTGTATAGTTCCATATCTGCAAAGGGATTATCTGTATTGGATTCGTCCAGGTCCATGGTGGTGGAGGAATCCATATCTACACTGGAGGCATTGGAGTTGGTATTTCCACTGGTTTCTTGTAAAGGTGGTGGTTTGAGAGAAGACTGAATGGTATAGAACCTTTTGACTGTCAAATCTCGAATGAATTTATTGAGATCTTTAAATAGCATAAAGGGCTTTGGGTGGACAGTTGGTGCAAACGTTAGACCTTTATTCAAAAGTGAGGTTTCCTCCTTTGTTAATGTGTGGGTGGATAAGTTAAAGATCTTTATACTTTCCGCATTTTTCCTTTTGAGTTTTCCTCTACCCCCCCTCCTCCTCTCCTGCGTACTTTCTTTTGAAAGTGCTGGATGGGGGGTTTACTAAAAAATTATCCTGAGTGGTTGCTGGATCTTTGGTGACTGTGGGGCTGTTCTGTGGAATAACCAGAGAAGTAGCCTGGTTGGACTGTGTATCAGGTTCACTTCTTTTGATAAGGGGGGTATTGGAGCGAGGTGTTGTGATATTTACTTTGGACGCTGAGTTAGCGGAGGAGTGTGGTGAGGAACGAAACTCTGCATGGGTACTATGCAGTGGTGTGGGTATTGTGTTGGGTTTTTTGATGGAATGTGGAGTTTTTTGTGTGGTTCTTTTACTTTTATTGCCTTTGTGCAATGATGATTTTTATCCATTTCTCTGTGCAAAATTCTGATACAAATGTCCATTCTTTAGATAAGTCTGGGTCCAGGACGGAACATTGTTTGAGAACTCTTATGCCCCGTACACACGGTCGGATTTTCCGATGGAAAATGTCAGATCGGAGCGTGTTGTCGGATGTTGTCGGAAATTTCGACCGTGTGTGGGCTCCATCGGACATTTTCCATTGGATTTTCCGACATACAAAGTTTGAGAGCAGGATATAAAATTTTCCGACAACAAAATCCGTTGTCAGAATTTCCGATCGTGTGTACACAAATCCGACGGACAAAGTTCCACGCATGCTCAGAATAAATAAAGAGATGAAAGCTATTGGCCACTGCCCCCTTTATAGTCCCGACGTACGTGTTTTACGGCACCGCGTTCAGAATGATCAGATTTTCCGACAACTTTGTGTGACCGTGTGTATGCAAGACAAGTTTGAGCCAACATCCGTCGGAAAAAATCCTAGAATTTTGTTGTCGGAATGTCCGAACAAAGTCCGACCGTGTAAAAGGCCTCTGGGTGTAATTTTGTGTAAGAGGTATTGTTCCAAAAATAATCTATCCCACCAATGCTGATTGCCGGAGATTAAATCCTCTAACTTTAAAAACTTTTTACAGAGGGATTTACCCTTGTGGCCTGGATAAGGGGCAGTAGAGCAGAAAAAAATAGTGGTGAACAAGGAGTAAAATTCATCAATTTGACTTTTTCTTCTTTGATAATGAGCTCCTTTGAAAAAAAAAAAAAAAAAAATGGTGGTGAAAAATGTGCTTCTAAAAATATTGTTTCCAAAAATGTGGCATCCAAAAAGAGTGCAGCTCGGAGGGCGGGCACAACAATAAAGGTTTGAAGAAGAAGGGTTTTCCGGCGCTCCAGATTTTGTGATGTCAGAATTTGGAATCATATAATGATGGTTCTAATAGTACATTAATGTTAGAACAAAAAAAGGGGGGAGAAAGAGGAGGCAGCCATCTTCAGAGGGTGTCCATAGCCTCTGTGAGCATAGCAATGAGAGAAGGGGGGTTGTGGAGGCGCCAACTCTGCTGACACTGTCATATGGTGTAGGTGTAATGCATACACTTACTGGTAAGTCAGTTCAGATGGGGTGGCAAGGTCCATCAGGGGTTGTGGTGTCCTGGGATGTGCTGGTGTGCAGGTATCAGTGGCGGTCCTTCGGCTCAGGAGATGTTGGTTCCTGGTTGGAAAAGGGTTTGCAGCAGGTTCCATTGTGTGGAAGCTCCACGCTAACCACCCTGGAGCGCGGAAGCGGAAGTGACGTCAGCGGTGCACAGGAAATGCTCAGACACAGATAGGAGATAGTACAGGCTACGCGCTCGGGGCTCACAGCTCCTTCTACTGGCCTGTTTGCTCTCAGGAGGAGAGCAGCTTAAATAGAAGAACCAAATATACCTCAATGTGGGATTTTTAAGGCAATGTATTGATGAAAAGATATTATATTAAAAATAATTTTTATTGATACAAAAAGAAGAATAGAATACAAGTGAACATACAAAATAAATTATTTAGAGTACTGTGTAATTAAAAAAAGAGCATCAAATGACATGAAAATAAATGATGCATCCTACTGCTAAATACAAACACCACCCAAGTTGATACGATGGCGTCCAATAGCAGATTTCCAACGCGTTTCAACTTTTTAATGTCATAGCAAAGTCTTCCTCAGGGAAGGATTGCATCACATTCTAGAATTTCAAAAATAACAGAGTTACTGGTTGTATATATATTTATACATATCGCCTGTATCTAGAAAAACCGCATTTCAACTAAAGAAAAACAAATGCGACTTACATTAAGCATGTAGCTGCAAAAAAAATGCTTTCCCAGTGCTGGCAGGGGCCCTAATCACCAATTGCCTATACCGCTCAACATCCTCTACAGGGCGGCCGGGTATACTTTGAAAGACCAATATTTGGCAGCCATAAAAGCAAAAAGGCTGAAAAACATAAACAATATTTGAATGAAAAATATTGAAATAAATAAGATAATGATGGTTCTCAGGAAGCTAAATCTCCAGAGAAACAAAGAAGTAAAAAAATTGTGGGTAAAAATACCTTGAGTTAGTCGTATAGCATGTATAGGTGAGGTTCCAAAAAGTTGGTAGCAGAGAGCCTTGGTCCTAGGATACCTCTCTGTTGAAAGCCAGTAGTGAAATGCTGCCTTTGGCTGTCCCTGGCGTCCTAATATAGGAGATATGGGCGTGGTTATATAGTGGGCATTTGCATCAATCTGAAAGTAATCTCCTATTCATTGGTGGTGCAGTGAGGGGGACGCGGCCTCTATTAGCCGCCGTCAATTGCAAAAAGTATCCTTATATGGGAAGCTAGAGGAGAGCGTCTCATAGCTCCTTGTTGTCTGGGTGATGAACGCCTTAAATAGAAGTACAGGACATCTGACTGATGGGATGTGGGCGGGACATCCGCGGCTGTGGAACCACAACAGCCAGCGGACCCGCATTGTGAAACAAGGATGTAAAAAATAAAAGTTGGAAGTGGGGAAAAAACATGTTTAAAGTCAATGGTTTCATATGAAAAGGAAAAAAATGTTTTTTTTTTAAAAAGGATCATTGGTTTAATAAGTGACTATTATATAAAAGAAAAAATTGGTAAAAAGAGTGTCACAAAAGGGATTAAAAAATGCATTAAAAAATGCATGAGAATGCATTGTTGGTTGGTGGACAATGGAGCACATTATGGGATAAAAAAGTAGGGGGGTGGGGAAAAAGTTTTTATCCCCCAGGTTATGCCTTTCCCAGGGAAACAGAGAATGAACCCAGTGGGAAATGTTTAAACAGAGGGGACAAGGATTAATAGTCAAGGGTAAAAAAATTTTGGTAAAAAAAAAATATATATATATATTAGTAACAGATATATTGATTAAAAAATGTATAAAATATACAGTGGCTTGCGAAAGTATTCGGCCCCCTTGAACTTTTCAACCTTTTGCCACATTTCAGGCTTCAAACATAAAGATATAAAATTTTTATTTTTTGTGAAGAATCACCAACAAGTGGGACACAATTGTGAAGTGGAACGAAATCTTTTGGAATTTTGAAACTTTTTTAACTAATAAAAAAATTAAAAGTGGGGCGTGCAAAATTATTCGGCCCCCTTGCGTTAATACTTTGTAGAGCCACCTTTTGCTGCGATTACAGCTGCAAGTCGCTTGGGGTATGTCTCTATCAGTTTTGCACATTGAGAGACTGAAATTCTTGCCCATTCTTCCTTGCAAAACAGCTCGAGCTCAGTGAGGTTGGATGGAGAGCGTTTGTGAACAGCAGTTTTCAGCTCTTTCCACAGATTCTGGATTGGATTCAGGTCTGGACTTTGACTTGGCCATTCTAACACCTGGATACGTTTATTTGTGAACCATTCCTTTGTAGATTTTGCTGTATGTTTGGGATCATTGTCTTGTTGGAAGATAAATCTCCGTCCCAGTTTCAGGTCTTTTGCAGACTCCAACAGGTTTTCATCCAGAATGGTCCTGTATTTGGCTGCATCCATCTTTCCCTCAATTTAACCATCTTCCCTGTCCCTGCTGAAGAAAAGCAGGCCCAAACCATGATGCTGCCACCACCATGTTTCACGGTGGGGATGGTGTGTTGAGTGTGATGAGCTGTGTTGCTTTTACGCCAAACATATCGTTTTGCATTGTGGCCAAAAAGTTCGATTTTGGTTTCATCAGACCACCTTCTTCCACATGTTTGGTGTGTCTCCCAGGTGGCTTGTGGAAAACTTTAGACGAGACTTTTTATGGATATCTTTGAGAAATGGCTTTCTTCTTGCCACTCTTCCATAAAGGCCAGATTTGTGCAGTGTACGACTGACTGTTGTCCTATGGACAGACTCTCCCACCTCAGCTGTAGTTCTCTGCAGTTCATCCAGAGTGATCATGGGCCTCTTGGCTGCATCTCTGATCAGTCTTCTCCTTGTCTGAGCTGAAAGTTTAGAGGGACAGCCAGGTCTTGGTAGATTTGCAGTGGTCTGATACTCCTTCCATTTCAAAATGATCGCTTGCACAGTGCTCCTTGGGATGTTTAAAGCTTGGGAAATCTTTTTGTATCCAAACCCGGCTTTAAACTTCTCCACAACAGTATTACGGACCTGCCTGGTGTGTTCCTTGGTCTTCATGATGCTCTCTGCGCTTTCAACAGAACCCTGAGACTATCACAGAGCAGGTGCATTTATACAGAGTCTTGATTACACACAGGTGGATTCTATTTATCACCATCAGTCATTTAGGACAACACTGGATCATTCAGAGATCCTCGCTGAACTTCTGGAGTGAGTTTGCTGCACTGAAAGTAAAGGGGCCGAATAATTTTGCACGCACCACTTTTCAGTTTTTTAATTGCTAAAAAAGTTTAAAATATCCAATAGATTTCGTTCCACTTCACAATTGTGTCCCACTTTTTGGTGATTCTTCACAAAAAAATTAAATTTTATATCTTTATGTTTGAAGCCTGAAATGTGGCAAAAGGTTGAAAAGTTCAAGGGGGCCGAATACTTTCGCAAGCCACTGTATATATAGTGGGGGTCAAGCTACAGTAATGAGCGTGTCTCTTTTTCTTCATTGAGTCCCCCTGGTTTTTAAAGTTAGAGGATCTAATCTCCTCCGCCAATCAGCATTGGTGGGAAAGATTATTTTTGGAACAATACCTCTTACACAAAATTACACCCAGAGGCCTTAGAGTTCTCAAACAATGTTCCTTCCTGGACCCAGACTTATCTAAAGAATGGACATTTGTATCAGAATTTTGCACAGAGAAATGGATAAAAATCATCATTGCACAAAGGAAAAGGAAATATGAAACCTTGGTGGTTGAAATCAGGGAACTCTGCAGCAGTATCTCACAATGCATCACACAACTCCCCTGCTCTTGGCTTAGGACTCTAAAAAGGAACACTATCAGACAAGAAAATGACCTAATTGAAACAAAACTGGGAAAATTTAGAGGGGACATAAGTGACTACACCAACAACAAGGTTTTTTGCTGGAAAAAATCACATATTACTCCCCCACATGTGGGGTCTGCACCAAGACCCCTATTAGAAGGTTTATCCTTGACAGCACCTATCCAGCATACCAAAAACAATCACACACCTACTACTACTGCTCATCCCCCTTTGTCCACTCCTAAGCCACAGCGAACAGCCAATAAAAGTAAAAGAACCACACAAAAAACTCCACATTCCATCAAAAAACCCAACACAATACCCACACCACTGCATAGTACCCATGCAGATTTTTGTTCCTCACCACACTCCGCCGCTAACTCAGCGTCCAAAGTAAATATCACAACACCTCGCTCCAATACCCCCCTTATCAAAAGAAGTGAACCTGATACACAGTCCAACCAGGCTACTTCTCTGGCTATTCCACAGAACAGCCCCACAGTCACCAAAGATCCAGCAACCACTCAGGATGATTTTTTAGTAACCCCCCCATCCAGCACTTTCAAAAGAAAGTACGCAGGAGAGGAGGAAGGGGGGGTAGAGGAAAACTCAAAAGGAAAAATACGGAAAGTATAAAGATCTTTAACTTATCCACCCACGCATTAACAAAGGAGCAAACCTCACTTTTGAATAAAGGTCTAACCTTTGCACCAACTGTTCACCCAAATCCCTTAATGCTATTTAAAGATCTCAATAAATTCATTCGAGATTTGACAGTCAAAAGGTTCTATAACATTCAGTCTTCTCTCAAACCACCACCTTTACAAGAAACCAGTGGAAATACCAACTCCAATGCCTCCAGTGTAGATATGGATTCCTCCACCACCATGGACCTGGACGAATCCAATACAGATAATCCCTTTGCAGATATGGAACTATACACCCAACACTGCCTAACATCCCCTCCGATTCAAAATACAAAATTTAAACCCAAGTCTATTTTCAATCCAGTAGGCCGTCCCAGAGTAGCCGCCATGGAAAGCATCACCAGCAGCTTTTCCATGTACATAGACCACTTCCTCCAACCCTTAGCCCAAAACCTGCCATCATACATCAGAGATAGTACTCATCTACTAGAAATGCTTTCCTTCTATACTTGGGAACCAACTTACCAGTGGGTGTCCCTAGATGTCGCATCCCTATATACCTCCATCCCTCACGCCATAGGCCTCAGAGCTGTGGAACATTTTCTTTCCGAGGATCCTCTCATCAATCCCAGACAGGCACAATACATCCTGGAGGCCACCAAATTCTGTTTAGAACATAACTATTTTGAGTTTGATCATACATTTTACTTACAATCCCAGGGTACTGCTATGGGTTCCAATTTTGCTCCAAGCTATGCCAATTTGACTATGGGCTATTGGGAACTACAGTATGTCCTATATAGCAATCTCTTTGCTGCTCATATTATTTACTACGGATGTTACATCGATGATATCGTAATAATCTGGGATGGTCCAAAAGAGAGTGTGGAGCCCTTTGTTGAGCACTGCAACCACAATTCCCTAGGGCTATCCTTCACTCATGTTCAAGACCCCAACAAATTAGCCTTCCTGGACTTAGAACTTTTCCACAGTGAATCCCAAATACATGCCACAAACTTTGTCAAACCAACCGCTGGAAATTCCTACACCCACTACCAGAGCTGTCACCACCCAAGGTGGATCCAAAATATACCTAAAAGTCAATTCCATAGAATTTGGCAAAACTGGCTGTCATAAAAGAATGGAGAACATCATAGCCAAACATTGGTGCATCCTGATCAGAGACCCATTTCTGGGCCCCTCTCTCACCCAACAACCCAAGGTATCCTATCGCAAAGCCAAAAACATAAAGAGTAAAATAGCACCTAGTAAAATTAAAATTAAAAATGCCCCATCCACCTCAATCTCATATATTCCCCTCATTCCACTAGTGGGAATGTATCAATGCCGGAAAAAATTATGTCTCACCTGTAAATTTGTGAACCACGGGCAAAAAGACTTCACCAGCAAAGGAAAAACATATACAATAAAAGAATTCCACAATTGCTCCAGTGAGTACGTGGTATACTGTCTGACCTGCCCATGTGGCCTGTTTTATGTGGGCAGGACTACACGCACCTTACGCCAACGTTTTGGCGAACACAGGCGCTTCATAGAAAAGGGCTGTGACAAACACAGTGTCCCTCTCCATTTCCTGAAAGAACACAAAAATCCATCAAAGGCCTCAAAGTCTGGGTTATAGAGGCCATTCCCAGAGACAATTATATATATATAATTTTTACCAACATTTTTTTATCCTTGACTATTTATCCTTGTCCCCTCTGTTTAAACATTTCCCACTGGGTTCATTCTCTGTTTCCCTGGGAAAGGCATAACTTGGGGGATAAAAACTTTTTCCCCACCCCCCTACTTTTTTATCCCATAATGTGCTCCATTGTCCACCAACCAACAATGCATTCTCATGCCTTTTTTAATGCATTTTTTAATCCCTTTTGTGACACTCTCTTTTTACCAATTTTTTCTTTTATATAATAGTCGCTTATTAAATCAATGATCCTTTTTAAATAATTTTTTTTTTCCTTTTCATATGAAACTATTGACTTTAAACATGTTTTTTCCCACTTCCAACTTTTATTTTTTACATCCTTGTTTCATAATGCGGGTCCGCTGGCGGTTGTGGTTCCACAGCCGCGGATGTCCCGCCCACATCCCGTCAGTCAGATGTCCTGTACTTCTATTTAAGTTGCTCTCCTCCTGAGAGCAAACAGGCCAGTAGAAGGAGCTGTGAGCCCCGAGTGCGTAGCCTGTACTATCTCCTATCTGTGTCTGGGCGTTTCCTGTGCACCGCTGATGTCACTTCCGCGCTCCAGGGTGGTTAGCGTGGAGCTTCCACACACTGGAAACCGCTGCAAAGCCTTTTCCAACCAGGAACCAACATCTCCTGAGCCGAAGGACCGCCACTGACACCTGTACACCAGCATATCCCAGGACACCACAACCCCTGATGGACATCACCACCCCATCTGAACTGACTTACCAGTAAGTGTATGCATTACACCTACACCATATGACAGTGTCAGCAGAGTTGGCACCTCCACAACCCCCCCCCCCCCTCTCTGACATACTATTGGCCTGCAGTGAGCTGCACTAAACTGGGATATAGATATAGATATATAGATATACGATTATACTGCAGCTAGCAGAATCAACTGCCTGCCGGTAGTATTATTAGTATGATAACACCTGCACTTGCCTTCAGGTAACTATACTGTAGGTGAAACTGTGCAGGGTACACAGTACAGTAACTGGAAATACGTCAAGAGCCTACACAAGCACCTGGCTGCAGGTAGATATACTGTAGGTAAGACTGTGCGGGGTACACAGTACAGTAACTGGAAATAATTCAATGAGCCTAGACAAGCACCTGGCTGCAGGTTGCTATACTGTAGGTGAAACTGTGCAGGGTACACAGTACAGTAGCTGGAAATACTTCAATGAGCCTACACAAGCACCTGGCTGCAGGTAGCTACACTGTAGGTGAGACTGTGCAGGGTACACAGTACAGTAACTGGAAATACTTCAATGAGCCTACACAAGCACCTGGCTGCAGGTAGCTTTACTGTAGGTGAGACTGTGCGGGGTACACAGTACAGTAGCTGGAAATACTTCAATGAGCCTACACAAGCACCTGGCTGCAGGTTGCTATACTGTAGGTGAGACTGTGCAGGGTACACAGTACAGTAGCTGTCAGTAGCTGTAAATACTTCAATGAGCCTACACAAGCACCTAGCTGCAGGTTGCTATACTGTAGATGAGACTGTGCAGGGTACACAGTAGAGTAGCTGGAAATACTGTAAAAACATCTGCCTGCCTGTTAGTATATTAGAAAGAGAAGAACAGGATCTATCTAAACTGAATACTGTGTGTGTGTGTGTGTGTGTGTGTGTGTATGTGTATGTATATATATATCTGTATATATATATATATATATATATATATATATATATATATATATATCTATCTATATCTATCTATATATATATATATATATATATATATATATATATATATATATATATATATATATATAGATATAGATATATCTATATATATCTATATCTATATCTATATATATATATATATATATATATATATATATCTTTATATCTAGATATAGATATATAGATATATATATATATATATATATATATATATACAACACCTGGGATGCATATATATACGCAATACACTGTAACTGCAGCTAACTGACTCGACCTGCCTACTCTATCTAACTTAAATCAAATGACACTGTCTGTCTCTCTCTCTCTATCTCTCTATCTGAACACCAGAACACACTACACAGGGCCGCCTTGCAGGCGGCCTTATATAGTGTGGGGCGTGTACTAAACCCCCTGAGCCATAATTGGCCAAAGCCTCCTTGGCTTTGGCCAATTACGGCTCTCTGTTCAGACGGCGCTGTGATTGGCCAAGCATGCCGGTCATAGTGAATGCTTGGCCAATCATCAGCCAGCAATGCACTGCAATGTCGCAGTGAATTATGGGCCATGACGCGCCACTCGAATTTGGCGCAAGCGGCCCATATCGTTCATAATTCGGCGAATGACCGAACACACGATGTTCGAGTCGAACATGGGTTCGACTCGAACACGAAGATCATCCCTATTGCTCACACATGCCATGGACATATGTGAAATTACACCCCAAAATACATTCTGATGCTTCTCCTGAGTATGGGGATACCACATGTGTGAGACTTTTTGGTAGTCTAACCGCGTACAGGACCCCAAAAACCAAGCACCACCTTCAGGCTTTCTAAGGGCGTAATTTTTGATTTCACTCCACACTGCCTATCACAGTTTTGGAGGCCATGAAAAGCCCAGATAGCACAAAGCTCCACCAAACTACCCCATTTTGGAAAGTAGATACCCCAAGCTATTTGCTGAGAGGCATGTTCAGTATTTTGCAGGTTTCGCTTTTGGTCACAAAGTTTTGAAAATTGAAAAAATAAAAAATACATATATTTTCTTTCTTCATTTTTAAAAACAAATGGCAGTTGCAAACTCACTGTGCCTCTTAGCAAATACCTTGGGGCATCCACTTTCTAAAATGGGGTCATTTGTGGGGGTTTTATGCTATCTTGACATTTCAGGGCCACCATGACTGTGATAGGTAGTGAGGAAGTGAAATCACCATTTTACGCCCTTAGAAAGCCTGAAGGCGGTGATTAGTTTTCGGGGTCCTATACACGGCTAGGCTCCCAAAAAGTCTCACACATGTGATATCCCTGTACTCAGGAGAAGCAGCAGAATGTATTTTGTGGTGTAATTCCACATATGCCCATGGCATGTTTGAGCAATTTATCATTTAGTGACAACTTTTTGTGCCAAAAAAAAAAAAAGATTGTAATTTTCCCAAAACTTGTGGCAAAATATAAAATATTTCATGGACTCAGCATGCCTATCAGAAAATAGCTTGGAGTATCTACTTTCCAAAAAGGGGTCATTTGGGGGGGTTTGAACTCTCCTGGCATTTTATGCACAACATTAGAAGCTTATGTCACACGTCACCCACTCTTCTAACCACTTGAAGACAAAGCCCTTTCTGACACTTTTTGTTTACATGAATTTTTTTTTTTATATGGATTCCCTTACATTATATATTTTTAAAGCAAAGGCCCTACAGATTAAAATGGTGGGTGTTGCAATTTTTTTTGACAACGATTTTTCAAACGCAATTTTTTTTTCATTTTAATGCACTAAAACACACTTTATTGCCCAAATGTTTGATGTGATAAAAAAGATGATCTTATGCCGGGTATAAGAGACGGTGGGAGGGGGGGGGGCATTCTCTCCCACTGCTTGTAAAAGCAGTCTAGAGGCTAATTAGCCACTGGTATTGCTTGTACATGAAAGCCGACCGCTGGCTGGAAAGAATGATACCAAGATGATACCTAAACCTGCAGGCATCATTCTTGTATAACCACTCAAATTCCAGCAACATACCAGTACATTGCTGGTTCTTGTTGGGCATATGTTGTAATATTCTTTTTTCATGCAGCCTGTGGGCTGAACAAAAAAAGAGATTGATCGGTGGGTATGCCCACCATTATAATACTGCCCTTCATCCACCCACTTCAAATGATGGGCAAACATTCACCTTTTTTTTTGGTGAAATCTCCTCCTACAGCGCTGGAGTCGCTTATTTACATATCATGAGAGCAAACGCTGTTGCTGTCAAGATAGATAAATCTGTGCTGCAGCTAAATGGTGTACCTGCTAAGCAAATGATGGTTAGCAATAAAACAAAGCAACATTACAGTATAACAGTAAGACCATAGGTGTGCGCAGCCTATTGCATTAGGGTGTGCACCCCAAAGCTCAAACACAGAGCAACAGAGGCAGTGGCTAGGGGTGTACACATGATGCTATGGTTCACAGTCATGGCAAAAATTACTGAGTAAAAACCACCTGTGAATGGGTCCCTAATTTTTTTTAATTATTTTTTTCTTTTTTCTTGCTTTAGAATTTTTCTTTTCTTTTTTTTTTTACAATTTTTAACTGGCCTTTTGGGGGGCTTTGGTGAAATATCAGGGTTCTCCACAGACCCCTGATGTCCTACATTTAAGAGAAAGAGACTAAGGACAGGATGGAGGCGCAGATGCTAGAACTGAACCCCCTGAAGCGCAGAAGGAGGGAGGGAGAGGAGGAGAAGCCGGAAGCACTGCAGGGGGAGGAAAAAGAGGAAGGGTATTTGCAATAAGGCAGTACAGCCCATTCTCCTGCTTGGCAGGTGCCCGGGCCACCCTTATGAATCAAGAGGGCCTGGTACAGGAGGGCAGGCTGTACTGCCTAATAATTGGACCTGGCGCACAGGGTGATTAGGGTGTGCCCAGGCACACCTGGCACACCTATGAGTAAGACATACCATACCTGCAAAGCAAATACAATAAAACATAGTAAAAATTTAACTATTTTTTACGCAATCTGTGCCTAAAAAATATATGCCGAAACATGGGGGCAATCCACCCCTAATGTTAGGAGCAAATCTCTCCTCCACCCCTACCCCATGCTTTGGCATATATGCTCTTTTTTTAACTGTGGTGGTGAAATCACCTCCTACAGCGCTGGAGACATGACTTTACGTATCGTGGGAGCAAACGCTGTTGCTGTCAGAATAAATAAACCCGTGCCCCAGCTGAATGGTGTACCTGCTAAGCAAATTATGGTTAACAATAAAACAAAGTAACATAACAGTAAGACATACCATACCTGCAAAGAAAATACAACAAAACATAGTAAAAATGAAACATTACAGTTCTAAAATACAGGAACAATAGAGAAAGAACAATAGATATAGAACAATAGAGATCGAACAATAGAGTGGACAATTGAGAGCAAACATAAGAGAGAGAGAGAAGAAAAATAAAACCAGAACTATTTTTGTTTTTTTTTAATTTTTTATTTCTTTGTGTTTTTGGGGGTTTTTTTTGCACTTTTATATAAACTGTAAATGTTCCAGATTAGGGTCTCTCAAAATATGATGGCTATCTCATATTTCGAGACCCTGTGTAAGTGTGCCCTAGGACTGGGTAGAGCTGTACCCTATGCTAATACTCCACTAGTGTGTGGTAGCATTTGAAACAGTCACTGATGCAGAGACCAGGTTGATCAGGACATGAGGGATAATAAAAGCGGGTGTCATGCCTAAATCCGCATTTTCTGCAGACACTACATCTTTTTTGGGGTGTTCTGTGTGTAGGGGTACCAGGGAGGACATACAAAAAATGGCTTTCATGCAGCCGGCTCACTGCATTTGTATTGGGATAGCACCGTCTGGAAACAGAAGGGCTGTGACGATCTCTTCCTGGAATTTTATGAAGGATCCAGTTGGTCCTGAAGCTTTGTATAGCACAAAACCATTTAGCAAAGCCAATTGGATTAAATATACAGACACTTTTTTATACCAGCGTCTGGCCTTATGGCCAATTAGGTATGGCGCCAACAACTGGTTGTTGAAGTCCACCCCTCCCATGTTAAGGTTGTATTCGTGTACACTAGGGATGAGCTTCGAGTTCCAGTCAAATTCATGTTCGACTCGAACATCGGCTGTTCGCCAGTTCGCTGAACAGCGAACAATTTGGGACGCACGGGGATTTGACGGGGACTTCCCTGTGGCATTCCCCGTGACGTCAGAGGGGGACGGACACCGGGTGGCCCCGCCCTCCATTCTTTAATAACCGTCAGAAGAGGAGAAGTGTCACACAGCAGGAGCCTCCCATCATGGTGGATGCGGAGCGGCCCGAGAAGAAGGAAAGAAGATGCCGGCGCTGCGGAGGAAGATGCCGGATGAGAACACCGGAGGAAGAACCAGAAGAAGAAGAAGAAGAAGAATATGGAAGAAGAAACCGAAAGAAGAAAGAAGATAGAAGAAGGATTTAAATAAAGGAATTGTCAAAAACTGTCTCTTGTCATTTTTAACATTTTTGACACTTTTTTTGTGAAATGGTAGGGGTACTTTTGTACCCCCTTACCATTTCACACAGGGGGGAGGGCCGGGATCTGGGGGTCCCCTTGTTAAAGGGGGCTTCCAGATTACGATAAGCCCCCCGCCCGCAGACCCCCACAACCACCGGGCAAGGGTTGTGGGGATGAGGCCCTTGTCCCCATCAACATATTGGGGAGGCTTTTGGGCAGGGGGGCTCTGCCCCCCCAAAGCACCTTGTCCCCATGTTGATTAGGACAAGGGCCTTTTTTTCACTATCCTGGCCATTGGTTGTGGGGGTATGAAGGGGGCTTATCAGAATCTTGAAGCCCCTTTTAACAAGGGGATCCCGGCCCCCCATGTGAATGTCTAGGGGTACATAGTACCCCTACTCATTCACCAAAAAAGTGTAAAAAGTCAATAAAAACACAACACAAGTATTTTATTAAAAAATCAAAAATCAAAAGAAAATGTCCCTCTGGTATAGTAGATCCATCATCAATCATGAGGCCCATCACCATCACTGACCCGAAAAAAGAAAAAGAAAAACCTCCAGTCCCAACGAAGGCTCAAACCATCTGCCAGCTCCACTGTCTGACAGATCTTAAATAACTAAGGGGCAGGCCACCTGGTGAAGTCACCAGGTGGCCCTGCCCCTTGTTATATTATCAACCGAGGTCAAAGCACCCCCCATGTTTAGGGCATGTGGCCTGGTAGGGTTTAGGAGGGGGATCACTCATTCCCCTCTTTCCTGGCCTGCCAGGCTACATGCTTGAATAAGGGTCTGGTATGGATTCTGGCATGGGTTTGGGGGGGCACACCTTTTTTAAAAAAAAAAATTGGCATGGGGTTTCCCTTAACATCCATACCGGGCCTGAAGGGGACCCCCATGCAATTTCCTTCACATTTTTTTCATTGCTGGCAATGGAGGCATCCATTGTTAAGGATGCAACAGCCGGCTTCCTAGCCTGCTTGTTAACAACCAGCTAATCACCAGGTGTTAAGGACACTGGCAGCCTCCACTTCAAAAAATAACTGTGCTAAACTCTGGACACCAGCGCTTAGCAGAGTTTAGGCGAGTTTAGCAGAGTTTAACAGCCGTCAGTGTTTTTTCTGGCATAATGCTGATGCTCTAGAATGCACTGGCAGAGGTCTTTTTTTCTGACACTAAACTCTCCTGCCAAAAGACACTGATAAAAGCCTAGGTGTACACATAGGATAACATGCAGGGGAGTTTAGAGGCAGTTAAAAAAAATGTCTGATGCCCAAAACAGTAGCTGTAATAATGCCCAGTGTGCATGAGGCCTTACCCTTTTGCCTTTATTTACTAAACCTAGAGAGTGCAAATTCTGATGCAGCTGTGCATGGTAGCCGATCAGCTTCTTACTTCAGTTTATTAAATAAAGCTTTACAATAAAATCTGGAAGCTGATTGGTTTCTATGCAAATCTGCACCAGGTTCTGCACGCTCCAGTTTTAATAAATCAACCCTACTGTGCCTGTAAATTGTGAGAGCTGTTATAGATCTCTCTACCCACACTACTCTCAAGTGTTTGTTGCACTGCCATACCATTGCTCTTCTGCAAAAACTGCACTTTCTTACACCTGTGATGAGAACACTCTCAGCCTCACCCTTCGAAGAGGGTTTCCAACTTAAGTCAATTAATCGAAATCTAAGCAATATAAACAGAAGCAACAATCTAAACACAAGCAGACTAAGACTGATCATTACTGGGGAGGGTAACTAAGCAGTTAAGCTTTTATAATTATACATGACCTTAAAACAATGTCTGTGTCACTTGCTGCCATGCCCAAACTGAAATGTAACAGAGTTTTACACTGTGGTAGCTCTTCACAGAGATGTTCCTTATATCTACTTAGAATATCAAGAGATTAAAGAAAATTATGTGGGACATATTTACAGAAAAGCTATTACAAAACAGACATAAACATGAGTGAATGAATGAATGAATGAATGATTTGTAAAGCGCTGCAATTGCGAACTGAATCGCCTCAAGGCGCTAGATGTATTCTCTGTAGCCAACTTCTAGAAAAGGAAGGTCTTTAGTTTTTTCCTGAAGGCCTGGTGGTTTTCTTCCATGCGGAGGTTGGTTGGGAGAGCATTCCATAGTCGAGGTCCTTGGACTGCAAATCTACGTTCTCCCTTTGCTTTGTAGCGGTATTTGGGAATGAGGAGGAGGTTTTGGTTAGCTGATCGAAGACTGCGATTCGGTGTGTAGTGTTTTATTTTTTCCCGGAGATATTGCGGAGCGTTTCCTTGTATGCATTTATGGGTGAGGCAGAGGGTCTTGAATATGATCCGATTCTTCACAGTTAGCCAATGTAGGCTTTTTAGGGATGGGGAGATGGATTCCCAGGGCTTTTTTCCTGTTAACAGTCTTGCCGCCGTATTTTGAATGAGTTGCAAGCGCGCAAGCTGATATTGGGGTAGACCTACGTAGAGGGAATTTGCGTAGTCAAGTCGGGAATTGATGATCGTTCCCACAACTGCCGCTTTGTCCTCTTCTGGGATGAAGGGGATGAGTCTGCGAAGCAGGCGGAGGAGGTGGTGGGATCCGCTCACCACCGATCCTATTTGTGCATCCATTGTCATTCCTGAGTCAAAGATGACTCCGAGACTCTTGACTTTGGTGCTGGGGGAGATGGTCTGTCCGAGGATGGAGGGTGGTGTCCACGGAGTCTTAATTTTGGAATTTTTGTTGGCTTGCAGAAGAAGAAGTTCTGTTTTTGATTCGTTGAGTTTGAGGGAGCTAGTGGTCATCCAGTCATTGATTAAAGTGAGGCATTTCTGTAGTTGCTGATGATGATCTTTTTGTCCGTTAATGCGAAGGTAAAGTTGGGTGTCGTCTGCGTATGAGTGGAAGCAGAGGTCCGTTTTCCTGATGATATTGAGAAGCGGGCGGATGTAGATGTTAAATAGCACTGGTGACAAGGGTGAGCCCTGAGGGACTCCACAGGAGACTGCCCGAGATTCCGAGGTGAATGTTCCCAGTTTCACTGTCTGAGAGCGATTCTCTAAGAAGGATGTAAACCATTTTAGGGCAGAATCTGTGGCTCCTGCAACTTCTGAGAGGCGGACAAGTAAAGTATTGTGGTCCACTGTATCGAATGCTGCGCTGAGGTCTAACAGTACCAGGAGACTCGGTTCTCCGTCATCTGCTGCTTCGAGGGCGTCGTCCCATATTTTGAGAAGTGCTGTTTCTGTGCCATGGCCTGGGCGGAAGCCTGATTGCAGAGGGTCCAGGAGGTGGTGTGTCTCCAGGTGGTGTTGTAGCTGCTGTACTACTGCTTTCTCTATAATCTTGGAGATGGTGTTGAGGCTTGTTATTGGTCTGCGGCAGTTAGGGTCTTTAGGGTCGAGATTAGGTTTCTTTAGCAGGGGTTTGACGGTGTCTTGCTTGAGGGAGGTTGGCACAGTCCCTTCTTTGAATGATTGATTTATGAGATGAGTTAAGGTGGGGGCCAGGATGTCGGAACATTCTTTGAACAATTTGGTGGGGATGATGTCGTTTGGTGATGTGCTGTCGCGAAGGCTTCCGATGATGTTTTTAGTCATGTCCGTAGTGATTGGGGACAGAAAGAACTTCGGTGGTTGAGTGATGTTCGTGTCGATATCCTCTTTTTGCATTGGTTGGGTGAGGTTGGTTGTTATTTTCTGGTGAATTGCTTTCCGAATGTTGTCGATTTTGTCGATGAAGAAATCTGATAACTCATTGCAGAATTCTTGAGTATCGTTTGCAGGGGGCTCTAGGCAGGTCGGGTTCATTGATTGAGCAACTATTTTGAAAAGTTCCCGTGGGCGGTTTAAGGCGGATGAGATGGTGTCTGCGAAATGTTCTTTTTTGGCTTTGAAGATTGCCTTGTGGTATTTCACCGTGAGTGCTTTGTAGTTAGCATGGTTTTCCTTGGTGGGATTTCTTCTCCAGGTTCTCTCAGCTCTTCTGCGTTCTTGCTTGAGTAGGGTGAGAGTGCCATTAAACCAACTCAAGTTTTTTGTGCGGATGGGTGTTCTGCGTTTTGGGGCCACGGAGTCTGCTGTTTGTAGTAAAACTTTGTTTAGGGAGTTGAGAGTTTGTTCTGTTGAGAGGTTTGGGTTTAGCAGAAGAATTTTGCTCGACAATGTAGTTTTGAAGAGTTCAGAGTGTAGTTTCTTCTGAGATCTATTCCAGTGTGTTGCTGTTGCCCGTTTCTGTTTTCGGAGGATGGTGTTAGTGGTGATTTTGAATTTGATAGCATGGTGGTCCGTCCATGGTAGTGGAGTGTTGTCAAATACGTCGATGTCCATATTCTGTTTGAAGATGAGATCTAAAGTGTGTCCTGAACCGTGCGTAGGAGCATTTATCAGTTGTTGCAGGCCAAGTTCTTCCATTTGGTTAACGCAGGCGGTTGCAATAGGGTCTTGGGCAGAGTTTGCCCACAGATTGAAATCCCCAAGTACCAGAAGGTTTTTGGTTTTCAAGGTGTGCATTGAGAAGAATTCAGTGAGCGGCGTGAGGATATTGGTCTTTGGTCCTGGTGGTCTGTAGCATAGTAGTATGTGAATGGTGTCTTGAGGTGTTGTTTGAAGATGCAGTGAGAGTGTTTCCATGAAAGGTACTGAGTTCTGTGAGTTTGGTTTGGTGAACCCCAGGTGCGATTTGAAAATCACTGCTAGACCTCCTCCTTTTTTTCCTATTCTATGCTCAGATAGGATACTGTAGTTCTTGGGCACCAATTCAGTTAGGATGGTGTTGCAGTCGGAAGTTAGCCAGCTTTCTGTAATGAAGAGGCAGTCTATGTTGTTTTCGATGATGAAATCGCGGATTTCCAGCCTGTGCTTGACTGCAGATCTGGTGTTGATCAGGGCGCATGCTAGTTGTTGTGGTTGGATCGGTGTCTCCCTGTCTTTGATGGTTGATTGTGGGTTGGTCCTTAGTAATTGTTCTTTTTGTAGTCTTTTTTGCGTGGTGGTCGGTAAAGTTGCAGCCGTGTTTCTTAGCCTGTGGAGGGTGTCTGCTGTGTACTTGAAGTTGCACATGATGCGGAAGGCGGCGTTGCTAGAAGGAAAGGTGTTGACGAAGGCACTGGTGTGGCGATGATACCCTTGCAGGGGGATGGAGGGATCGGATGGCTGACCACTGCTCTGGAGTGGTGAGAGTGACGGCTGGGTGTTGGAGCGGAGGTACTGGAGGGAGGTGGCTGCCTACCTCCCTCTCGTTGATCCAGAGGAAGGCAAAAAAAACCCCTGGCTGCGTTGGCCAATGGTGCAGTCAAGGAAAAAATTCCTTCCTGACCCCCCGAGGGGCGATCGGACTAGGGTCCCTGGATCAACTACTAGAGTGCCCCCGGTGGCTTACCTGTGCTGATGGTCCCGAAGATGAAGGAGGGGGGCTGGCGTTACTTACAGTAGGTGGTGCGGTGGCTGCGTCTCAGGCGATTTGAGGTAGACTAGCCTCCGGTGAATCTCTAGTGCCCCTGCAGTGAGGTCCAGTAGCAGGAGGGGTGATTCCCGGTGCAGAGGGGCACGGGGCTCTGTTGGACAACAGTGAGGGGGTTGTGGTGGCAAGCTGACTGGGGCTAGGCTGCAGCCGTGGTCTGTCCCACCGACTCTAGCGGCTAGAACGTGGTGATTGAGGCCGCGGCTGCGGTGGAGGCCACAGAGGGGGGGGGTCTGGCTGAATGGATGGACCGGGGGGTGGTGGGTCCAATCGGGCGGTGATGTGGCTGGGGGCTGATGGCCTCAGGAGGGGGTCCTCGGATGCTGCACCGTTGGCACTGGGTGTACCAATATGGCCGCCGGCTGGGCCCAAGCCGTGGCTGGCCGGCAGAGGGGGTACCAAGATGGCCGCCGGCTAGGCCCGAGCCGCGGGTTATCCTAATGTTGTTGCCCACACCGTCCGGTGGTGGTGGGCGGGTAGACCGGTGGAGATGGTCAGCAGGAAGAGGGGTGCGGACCCGCCGGAGCGGCTGGTCGGTAGAGGGGGGACGGTAAGTGCTGTAACCAGCCGACCAGGAGCCGCGGAGAGTCCCGAGCGGCCGGCTGGCTGGCTGGGCGGCGTCCGGATGGGTAGAGGGGGGACCGGCGGAATACTGCAGGAGGAGAGTGGAGAGCTGCAGGCTAGCCTGCTGAGGCCAGCCGGAGCCGCGGAGTGTCCTGAGCGGCCGACCGGCTGGCTGAAGGTGGCGCCGGAGGGTCGGAGGGGAGAGGGACTGGTGTGAAGCAGGGGGGGCTGGGCCGGAGCCGCGGAGTGTCCTGAGCGGCCGGCCGACTGAGAACGGCGTCTGGAGTAGGTCTGTGACGGTAAGGGGATAGGATGTGGGGGTGGGATAGAAGGGAGGGATGTAGGATAGGAGGGAGGGGGGGGATAGAGCCGAGGAAGGGTGGCCAGTGGCCGAAGCTCTTCACGGAGCTGCTAGACAGAGGTCTGTTCTACAGAGTGTCAGCACTCAGACTGATGAGTACTTCACAAGTAAAATAAAAGGGTTCTTAAAGTGAAAAAATACTAGAATGAAGTTGGCCTGGTCTTTGGTTCAGTGCAGGGTTTGAATCATATGCAGAAAAGGTCCAAACTAATATGGCAAAATTACTTTCCCTCAGTAATGTGACTACTGGGTTCTTTGGTAGTTTGAATGTCAAAAGAAAGCTAGAGCTACTAAGGCAACAACTTCTTGGCCCTCTATAAGGTGTTGCTGAGTTAAACCCTAACCAATTAAAAGGTCTGGCAAGTGTGTGTTTTGTCACACCTTTACTGACATCTGTCCTGACTACGTCTATATTTCCATCTGACAAGGTTTCAAACGTGACAGCATCTTACCATATTTAGCAGCATTAAGTCATGTTTCATTGGATATACAGTAGATGTGATTTATATTTCTTAAAGGAAGTTTAAGGTGTCTTATTATCCTTCTGCACTATGTAAATTAAATGTTTTAGAGCCCGACTGCTTGGTATCCTTTAATACGTTAGCATAGTCACTTTTTTTGGAAAATAACACTATTACCATAGGAGTTGTGGAATACCTAAAGTTGAAAGCCTGAGATGTATGCAAGTTTAATTTTAGAGTAAGCACCAAACTCACAGATGTGTATTCACTAGCCTGCTCTGCGGGCTTATCTTTCAACTTTTTCAAATTATCTTCCCAAAGTTTGCCTTCTGCACTTTTCCCTTGCACAAGTTAAACACCCTCATTACCCTTTGTACTGCTCACTTGTCATATTTTCAGAATTCCTCTTCTGCACATACTACCCACTCTCTTATCCTCTGAACTCCTTTCCAAAACATGCTGCAAGTTATCATACCCTCTAAACATCTTTCCTGCACATACTACTGCTGCCAGGCCATTTGCATTCTTCCATTGTACATAATGTCTGCTGTTTGACCTTCTGCACTTCTTCCTGCACATGCTACCCACAAGAAAACCTATTTAACATTGACTGTAATGTCCTCAACATTCTTCATTCTGGAATAAGCGCAATTTTTCTAGTTAAACATAATTATAAACAGAAATATCATCATGCATTTTTCATGTAGTTTCACATGCAGCAAAATACATCAAAAGGCACACAGGGGATGAGATAAAAATGTATACTTGCTGCAGCTTCCACTTTCCATAAAGTGTTATTTAGAGGCACACAAATTTTGATAGTAGGTTGTGGTCGCTGTTTCAACCATTGCAGCACCTTTGCAATTCAACAGGTTGGTTAACCGCCCTGGCGGAATTCCCGATTGTGGCTCGGGGTAGATTTTCAGCCCCAAAAGCTGGAACCCCGAGCCACACTCGGGATTGCATCACAGGATCCAGGAAGAGGTTACTTACCTTGTCCCCAGGATCCTGCGATGTCTCCCTGCACTGTGTGCGAGCCGTCCTCCGCTCGATCTATCACGAAGCTGAGCTCCGTTTCCTGCGAGCGTTGCGATGCACGGGGACGGAGAACGGCCCCAAATTCAAAAAGTAAAACACACAATACATATACAGTACACTGTAATCTTACAGATTACATTACTGTATCAATTTGTTTCACATCCGTTTTGTCCCTAGGGGTGTGTCCAGTGCCCTGCATGCAGTTTTATATTATAAATACTGTTCTTTCTGCCTGGAAACTGGAGATTGACCATAGCAACCAAAACCGTCCCTTTACATCAAAAGTGGTTTTAGACCAGCTAGAAAACAGCGATAATAAATTAGAATCACTTGCAGAATTGAGCGATAGTGATTTGTGGGGAAAACTGTCATCAAACACTGAAAGTAATGACAATGACAATTCTGCAACTGAGCAAATTTCAGTGTTTTTGATTTGATTACATGATTGAATAATTTTTATTATTATTATATTATTATTTGTTATAATTATTTATAGTTATTTATTATATTATAATTTATGATTTCGTTTTTCAAACTTTATCATACCGGGGATGTCTACTAGACTCTTGTTTGGACAGATTTAAGTGAGTTATTCCTAAGAATTACAGGCCTACAATATAAAACTCCAAATTTCCATGCAAAATAATTGTACCGCTTTCAGCATCAAAAATCTGAAATAATCATACCGCCAGGAAGGTTAATCACAGACACTTTTAATTTTCTCAAATACATCAATAGTCTTTTTCTGCTGTAATAGCCCAATAGGACAGTTGGAATCAATGCAGAAAACAAAGTGAAGTTGCAGTGCAACTATGTTTTCTTTAGCTTTGAACTTGCACCACTGATGTGCATTATTCTCTGTGATAATGTTCTGCTCATGCACATTCTGAATACAGGCTGCAGCTGTTGTGGAGGAGATCAGAGAAGAGATAAACTCTGCCCATCCACAGCATTAGGATTGTGTGTTGTTAATAACTACATTTAGTAACATAGACTGGGGGGGGGGGCTAGATTATAATATATATATTAAAACTACAGCTATCATTTTGAAGTATATCTCCAAACCACTTTTTTGCTATGAGTTTTACAGACTTAAAGGCAGGGTCTGTATTTAATTTAACTAACTTGTGCAATGTGTGATGAAGTAAGAAAAGCTGAAGTTTCCACATCATTTTGGATGAAAATTAGCCATAAAATGTATCTCTCCAATAATTAGGCCCCTTTTGCCTGAAAGTTTATGTGTATCTCAATTCCCAATGCTGAAATCTGATAAAACAGTGAGACAAAGGGGTTGATTTACTAAAGGCAAATAGGCTGTGCACTTTGCAAAGTGCTGTTGCACTCACCATGTGCAGTTGCTTCAGAGCTTAGTAAATGAAATAAAGCTTCACTTCGCAAAGAGTACCCAATTACGTGAAGGAAAATTCAAAAAACAGCTTTTTACTTGCAAATGATTGGATGATGGAAGTCATCAGAGCTTCTGCTCATTGACTAATCTCTAGAGCAACTGCACTTGCAGAGTGCAAATTGCATTTTGCACAGTGCACAGCCTGTTTGCCCTTAGTAAATCAACCCCAACGTCCTTTAAGACTTCACATTGAAAAATGTCTGACCCCTTAGTGCATAGCTGCAGTTAAAATAGCAACTTTATTTGCTGATGTGTAAATCTTCTATTTTGTCATTTCAAATAATTGTTTTTTTTCACCTTTTTTACTTTAACAATGTCAAACACATATGTTGATGTGGTCTTTGTTCCCTTTCAGTTGAAATTTAGACTATTTGCCAAACTGAGATGCAGAATTGAAAATTATTCCCCCTGTCCTCTAATGTTTTCATAAAGAATTCCCTTCAGAAAGAGGTATTTTTTAATTGTTTGAGCAATGACATTTCAAAGAAGTGGAGGAATACAGATCATCTTGGAGGCTGTTGGGAATCTGTAAAGGACAGAGGGATTTAAGTAGATAAACAGCAAATATTTCTGCTGTAATATTTTAACATGCTTCTTGTGCTTGGAAGTAAATAGACAGAAATCTGATTTTCTTAGAAAATGAAGAAAACCTTATTGGAAGCTATTTTTAGATCAGCTATGTTATTTTATTATTACGTGTTCTTTTTGTAAAGTTTCAAGTGAGAATCTGCGCAATAAGGTTAATAGATTATTTTGTATTAATATTAGGTATTTAATATATAACATGCCAAAAATATTCTTATCATCTACATTGTATCAATGACTATCTCTTCTTTTTTGCTGCTAAATACGTTAATTTATAGGATATCTTCTGATGTTATGTTTCTACAAGTAGCATACAGCTGGGGGGTCAGAGATGTCCTGACACATTATACTGGGAATCCTGTTACTGTCCTAAATTTGGAATGCTGTGTGTTTTGTGATGACACTGTTCTACAGTATGTCACCATTCCATCATCAATCATGGGCAGCGATAATGTTAAGCCTCGTACACACGATCAGATTTTCTGCAGACAAAGCCTCAGACTTTTGTCCGAAGGGCATTGGCCAAAAACTTGTCTTGCATACAAACGGCACACAATTGTCAGCCAACAAACAGGAACGTAGTGACGTACTAGACGTACTATGAGACGATAAAGAGGAAGTTCAATTGTCATGCGCCACCCTTTGGGCTCCTTCTGCTAATTGTGTGTTAGTAGAAGTTTGGTGAGTGTTGATTCGCGCTTTTCAGATCTTGCTTTTCAGTTAGTTTTTGAACGGCCGTTCGCCAACCAGCCATGTTGTGGAATCGGATTAGAGAACGTGCTATTATTGGGCTTGGAGTTATTGCTTTGACCCAAGTCCAGTTCAGAAACAGGAGGAGGAGTTCTTGGACAAACAAATGGTTGCTTAATCGCGACCAATTATGTCATATGCCTTTGCTGCGGGAGCTCCAGGAGAATAATCCTGATGATTTTAGGAATTATCTCCAGATGACGGACCCCTGCTTTCACCGTCTCTTGGCATTGTTGACCCCCTATATAAAGAAGCAGGACACATGTATGAGGCTTGACATTACTCCAGAGCAAATGCTCATAGCCAGTCTCCAGGACCTCAAGTTTCCCAGAGCCTGGGAAACTTGAGGTCTCTGGAATAATGAGTCCCAGGCTCGGGAGTGGGATGTGGGAGTGAGAGGGTGTGCGAGATCTCCTCTCCCTCCGCTCTGACCAGCTAAGCTACAGGCTGAGGAGACTACCGGTATGTCGGCGGCAGCGTAAGCAGCGGAACCCGGCTAAACTACAGCGCTACTGAGCTACTGAGCACACCTGATCCCGGCTCAGACTCGGTGGATGGAGCTGAGGTGGGGTGTGAGAGACCCTACCAGCGGGCCAGCGGCCAAATGAGGAGACACTTCGGTAGCGGCTACAGCAGCTTCAGCAGCGGTGGTGTCAGTGAGTGTGGCGGTGAGAGAGCCAGGAAGACGGAGCCATAGGGGTGGCATGAGAGGCCTCCCCCTGGCTGTCAGTAGCAATCGAGCAGGCCGAACACAGTAACAGCAGAAGCAGCGAAAGAAGTAAGCCAATAAAACTAACAATGTAACGCTGTGAAACTGGAGAGTGACCAAGAAGACGCCAGATATAGGTGAAAACTTTCCTCTTTTTTTTCCTCATATACCATGTTTGCTGTGGATGACTTTCATTCCTGGTTCTTGGTTGAAGAGTTGGTTCTTGATTGGTTCTTGAAGAAACTTAACTGAGTTTGCAATGTGAAACCCTGGTTAAATAGAAACTTGTTGCCTCATTACTTATTGATCTTAAAGAGGCAGCACCTGAAATAGAGGAAAATAGCAGCCCCAGTCCGAAGTGGGAGACGGACGGGGAGCTGGTGTATGAGGCTCCTTTTTCTTACAATATAAATAGAACCAGTGGAACGGTGGATGCAAGCTGCTTATTATAACATCAGTTGTAAGTGAAACTGTGTTGTCCATGTGTCTGTCCACTGCCCCATGAGCTATTGGGCTGATGTTGTGGTGACAGAGTTAAACGGAGTGCTACCTTTGTGATACCATTTTTAAGTAAAACCAGCAGACCGGGATTGCAATAATTATACATTATATCTCAAATTACTAAAAGGAAAGGTGTTTTTTTTGTTTTTCTTTCCCTCCTCCTACTTTTTTCTTCCCCATGATATAATAGCATGGCTGGGAAGCGGGCAGCAGAGGAAAAATTAAACCAGCACCAGTTACAAAATCAGTCACAGCAAGTAGGAGGTCAGGTTACACGCTCTGCAAAAAATCAGACAAACCAAGTGAAAGTCGCAGCAGCAGCTGCAGCAGCGGCAGCAACAAAGTTAGAGCGTTTTACTAGGACCTCCCTATCACCAGTAAAATCCCAACAATTAATTCAAACAGGTACCTTGGCGGGTAGGAAAAGCCAAAGTAGCGGGTCAATATCGGCCGTAACAAGTCCAATCGCAGTGCCGCCCACACAAGGCCACGGGGCAGGAAAACTTGATACTACAAGTGGTGACACAGAATCCAAAAGGCTACCTAATATAACCGAGGCAGATATGGAGGGAGGCCAAAGTGGAGGAGTGGAAGAGCCAACAATGAGGGACCTCCTGTATGCGATAACTGCATGTAAGGAATCAATCTCTGGTTTGGCTACTCAGTTAAAAAGCATAAGGGAGGAACTGGTAGTGATGGGCAGCAGACTGAAAGAAACGGAGGGAAGAACAACAGCCCTAGAGGAGAGATTAAGTTCTGTGGAAGACGTGCTATCCCCGCTTAGACAAGATATAACTGATATGAAGAAATACATAAAAAATCAATCAGCTAAAATAGATGAACTAGAAAATAGAAACCGGAGAAACAACATAAGAGTAATAGGCATGCCTGAACGGAGCGAGGGATCTGACCCTATAGAATTTCTGGAGGGATGGATCAAGGAGACATTTGGGACTACATCTTTTTCTCTTTTCTTCGGCATTGAACGTGCCCATCGAATCCCCTTTAAACCCCGACAGGGCAAGGAGTACCCGAGACCTATAATCATGAAAATGTTCAATTTCAGAGATAAAGTATCTTTGCTTCGGAAGGCGAGAGAAATGAGAGAGATCCTATATAGGGGGGTAAGAATTTCATTATATCAGGACTTTTCTCCGGACCTGCAAAAACTCAGGGCGGCATACATGCCGATTAAACGTGTGCTACAGCAAAAAAAGATGGACTATGCATTACTGTACCCCGCCCGCATGAGAATAACTACAAGGAATGGGACACTTTTTTTTGATTCCCCCCGAAATGTGGAAGAATGGCTGGAGAATACAGAGAGAACAATACGGAATGCAGGAGAAGAGAGACTAGAGACTAATTAGATCTTGGGGTTTTTTTTTTTTTTTTTTTTCAGGCATTAGGGAGGAGGGAAGGGAAAGGGGAAACAGAAACAATAAGTAACACATTAAAGAAATAAGTAAATAACAAACCACAAGTAAAAATAAGAATCAGGGAGTGAGGCAGGGACAGACTATAAAATAGTAAAGGTTAGAATACACTTATTAAAACACATTGAGTCGACACGATAAATTATTTTGCTTATGAACATAAAAAATTAAAACACATGAATAGCACTAACAAGGTCGAAGGAATAGGATTATAAATTAGCAAAGGTTTGGTATACACTCTTTAGAACACATTGAGCTGACACGATAAATTGTTTTGTTTATAAGTACAAAAAATTAGAACACATGAATAGCACTAACAAGGTCAGAGAGGGGGGGAGGGGGCGAGATAGGGACTCCTGGGGCAAGGGGGTATTGAAATGTATGTCACGGGTAAGGTATGCCAGTGCAGTTTGGGGAATGAGAGTAAGTGGGAGGTCAGGAACATAGCCCCTAGGGTAGTCCCAGTTGGTCAGGGAGGGAAGGTAGGGGGTGGGCGGGAGAGGGGGTGGGGGAGGCAGGAGGGTAAGGGGTGGGAAAGGGGGAGGAGAGGGGAGGGTGGTAAGGGAGGTAGGGGAGGGGCGGGTGGGAAAGGTACAACTCAAACAAATAATGAAAAACACCACAAACATAAGTTTATTCACAAATACCTCTTACGTTTTACCACTGATGGTGGGGGGATTAGGAGGAAGGCTGATAGATACGTATTACACACTGAGGGGACCCAAGGGGTAGGTAAAACTCAGAAGGATAATTGTATTTTCACTTTTTGCTTATGTTGTTGTCTTTGGCCTTATAATTATTTGAATTGGTATGATTCCCTATATGAGTAAGGAAAAGGGGAAAAAAAAGGGTCTACTTCTAATGACATGGAATGTGAGAGGGTTGAGGGATAGAGATAAGAGAAGTGCAATGTTTAGATATTTTGATAAAATGAAACCTCAGATAATCTGTTTACAAGAAACACATTTGTGTCCAGACTCTGTTCACCTATTGCGTTCAAGGAGATACCCGACACAGTTCCATTCCATGCACACCTCATACTCAAGGGGAGTTAGTATAGTGGTCTCCTCGGATGTCTCCTTTGAATGCATAGAACAGGGGGTGGATAAGGAAGGAAAATTTGTTTTTTTGCTATGTAAAATTAACGGACTAATGTGCATAATTGCATCTATATACATACCCCCACTATTTTCACCAGCTCCACTTGGGTGTCTATCACAATCTATAGCCTTACACCCGGATGTCCCGGTGTTAGCACTGGGTGACTATAATAACATTTTAGACAACTCCCAAGATAGAATGTCTTTGACACCTAGAATTATGAGACAGACAGTTGGCAGGACAGCTTTTGCAGCCCTGCTTATGGAAATAGGACTCCGGGATGTATGGAGAGAGAGACATGAAAAGAACAGATGCTACTCATGTTACTCTGCAACACACGATGGTTTTTCCCGTATTGACCTGGGTTTAGGGAATGAGGCACTCTTGCAGCTAGTAGAGGACTCAGCGTATGAGCCACGCCTACTATCCGACCATTCCCCATTTTGGGTACGGTTAGACACCACTGGAATGCTGGGGCGACCATTATGGAAGGTGAACCCCTACTGGTTAACTTTGTTTCCGCAGGTAGATAGAACAAGAGAGGCACTACGGGAGTTCCTGCAATTTAATAGGGGATCTGCTAGTGCTGTGGTAGTATGGGATACACTCAAGGCATTCTTGAGGGGATGTCTCATTAAAGAAATTGCGGGAATTAAAACACGTTCCAGGGAATGGGAGAACAGGGTACGGGAAGAACTGAAAGAAAGGGAACAGGCCTTAATAAGAGATCCATCAAAACCTAATCAAGAATCCTGGAAGGAGGCACAAGTGGTATATAACTCGGTTTGGTTATCAGCAGCAGAGAAGAGAAGATACTTTCAGCAACAAAGTTACTTTGAAGAAGGGGAAAGCACTGGCCGTCTTTTAGCCCTTATAGCCAGAGAGCAACAAGACTCTACTAATATCCTGGCCATGAGGGCTAAATCTGGGGAGAGGCAGACCCTTAGCTCAGACATTTTGAGCAGCTTTCAGCAGTTTTACAGGGATTTGTACTCCAGTAAAACTAGTTATATTCCATCTGATTTGGTACAGTTCTTACAAACCTGTCCGCTCCCGCAGTTATCGGAGGCAGACAGGGAATTGTTAAACTGCCCAATCACATTAGTGGAATTAAGAGAAGCACTGGAGGGGACAAAACACCATAAATCACCAGGCCCAGACGGGATTCCGGCAGAGGTATACTCCCATTATAGGGAGGACCTCTTACCATCACTATTGCAGGCCATAAGGGAGGCTGAGGAAGTGGGTTACCTACCAGATAGCATGCAAGAGGCAATAATAACAGTAATTTTAAAGCCTGGGAAAGATAAACTCCTATTGGATTCATACCGCCCAATTTCGCTATTAAATGCGGATGTTAAATTGTTTGCCAGTGTTTTGGCTAAAAGGTTATCTCGAGTGATTGGCAAGCTGGTCCATTGTGATCAGTCTGGTTTTATACCTACCCGCTCTACATCGGATAACATAAGGAGACTCTACATGAACCTACAGATGCCAGTGGACAATCCGGGGGGTAGGGCCATTCTGTCACTGGACGCCTCAAAAGCGTTTGATAGTGTGGAGTGGCCCTACCTCATGGAAACACTGAAAAGATTTGGTTTGGGAAGTAAGTTTGTATCTTGGGTAGAGATACTTTATTTCAAACCCAGAGCCAGAATACGCATCAATAATAATCTTTTGCCTCCATTTGAATTGCATAGGGGGACTAGACAGGGTCGCCCACTGTCTCCATTGCTGTTCGCCTTGGCAATAGAGCCTTTAGCCATAATGATCCGGAACTCAACGAAGGTGGTGGGGTTCCGTAGATATCAGAGAGAAGAAAAAATATCTTTGTATGCAGATGATGCACTTATATATCTGGGCGATATGACCTCATCTCTGCGGGCAGTAATGGAGATAGTGGGAGAATACGGCAGTTTCTCAGGCTTCAATATTAACTGGTCAAAATCAACTCTAATGCCCATAGACCAGCCGAGGGACCGACTACCAGTGGGAGCGGAACAAATAGCAATAGTTAATAGCTTTAAGTATCTGGGAGTAATGGTGTCCCCGAATCCGGCCGAGTATCTTCGGTTGAACCTGGAGCCATTGCTCTCTAGACAGAAAGAAAAAAGCAATAGCTGGTGTAGGCTCCCCCTATCAGTTATAGGACGAGCAAACTTAATAAAAATGGTGTGGGCACCACAGCAATTATACGTCTTCCATAATTCACCGATATGGATACCAAAAAAGTGGTTCAAGCGAGTTGATACACTAATGAGGGAACTGATATGGAAAAATAGGGCACCCAGAATTAGCTTGGAAACATTGCAATATGAAAAGGATAGAGGAGGGCTGGCAATACCCAACTGTAAGCTGTATTTCCTGGCATCACAGCTACAACAAATGGCAGGGTGGGGTCGAAAGGGGAATGAGGACCCAACATATAAACTGGTGACCATATTGGAACCCACGCTAGAAGCGGCCTCACATTTGGAAATGGACTTGCCAAGTATGAAGGGGGTAGAACCTATAAATACGCTCTTTAAAAAGGTATGGGGAGAGGTTCGGAAAGCGCTAAAAATAACAGGCGTGCTCCCATTCACGCCGATTTGGCATAATAGAAGATACCCCGAGATCCAGGAACTACAAGGGTTTACACACTGGAAAGAAAAGGGGATTCAGTTCTTCCCACAATTATATGAGGGAGAGGTGTTGAAGACATATGAACAACTATGCAGGGAATTTCATTTGAACCCGAGGGGTTTTTATCAATATCTCCAACTTCGCCATGCGTTACAGGCACAACAAATAACACATTCTCAGACACTACCAACAGTATCACTTTTGAGTGAGGTTTTTTTGGCAGACACAAGGAAAGGGTTAATATCAAAAATATATAGGGAGTTGCTGAGGTCAGTTCAGGATCATACTCTGTTAAAGTGCCGAAATAAATGGGTAGAGGATATAGGAGAGATAGAAGAAAAACAATGGGAAATGGCGCTTGAGGCTATTCCGGCAGTGTCGCTTTCCGCAACCCAAAGACTGTCACAATTATTTATTCTCCATAGGGCCTATAGGACATCAGTACAGCTTTATAAATGGGGACGAGGAGACTCCCCACTGTGCCCTAAGTGTAGAGTACACAGAGGGGATTTCATCCATCTAATTTGGAGGTGCCCAAAGCTGTATAGATACTGGGATGAGGTCTCCCAGCACATTTCGAGGTTGGCGCGGGTTCCCATCCCCCTAAACCCGACTGTATACCTGCTTGGAGCCATAAATGCAAAAATGTTTCCGGGAGGAAAGTACCTTATGTTAACTAGACTGATGTACCTTGCCAGAAAACTTATTGCAAAGTACTGGATGGCCCCAACGGTGCCTACAGTGAAGCAATGGATTGCCTACGTCAATTCGCTTCTCCCCAGAGAATGACTGGCTTATAGCCGTAGAAGTGATAGGGGTAAATTCAATAAGATATGGCAGTCATGGTTGGGGGATGTGGACCTGGCCCCGCACCAATTGATAGTAGAGAGGCTTCAGATGTAGAGACAGGGGGGGGAAGTGTAGAGAGGAAGAGGGAGATAGAGACAGCCGAGGGAAAGGAAGACGAGAAGGAAGTGTGCAGGGAAGGGGAGAAGGGAGAGAGAGACAGAAAGATGGCCTGTAAAATCAATGATAATACAATTAGATAATTAAGAACATTGGATAGGGGGGAAGTTAGTGGCAATTGTGAATGTGATGAATGAAACACTAAAGGTAATAGGAAAGTTTTGTTGTGATGGAGGGGGGGGGGAGGTACAGAGAGGGGAGGGGAGGAAGGGTGGAATAAAATAAAGAAAACGGAGTAATGAATTAGTAGTAGAGATACAATTCTGTATGGAATGAGGGTAGAAACACAAGAATGGGCTTGTATAAACCACACATTTTATTCTATGTTTTTGTACTATTAAATAATATGAATGATTGAATCTATGTTTCCTATGTCGCCAGTCATAGCCCCTGCGTGGGCTGACTTGGCGCTTGTTTTGTATTACTGCAAATTTTCTGGCATATTTGCAATAAAAATGATTGAAACAAAAAAAAAACAAATTCAGACAAAGATTAGAGAAAACATTAACTTGATTTTTCAAGACCTACTTGGAGAAAGCACATATACAGACAGCTAATTTACACATATACATATTGGTTAGATTCAAATATTTCTTACTATTTTTGATTATGTGATGGAAGGACTCCATCTGTTCTTGCTTGCGGTGCTTTAGATCAGACCATCGCTTTTGGATTTGGTCCTTCGTTCGTTGCACCGAAAATTCTCCCTCCAAAACGACGATGACCTTCTCCAAAATGATGTCCTTTCGGCTGTTGGGCCTTTCGTAGTTGCACAGCTTTCTGCCGTAGTAGTGCTTCTCGAGGATGCGCACCATCTCCACCATCTCACCCTTGGTCATGGGGGTTTCTTTGTGCCTCCTATAAGCTCCACGACCACGGGCCTGCCGAGTATTTGCACAATCCACCATGTTGCCACTCCCAAATGTTCCGTCATGTGTGTCGCATGCAGAAGAGAGATGGTCATGCCCCAGCATCATAACTCACTGAGAGCTGAGTTTTAAGCATGCGCAGTGTATATAAAGCCATAACACGCAGTCGATGAAACAGCCGTAGGAACGATCTCGGAGTGGAGGACGAATGATCGACATCACCAACACGTGAAAGGAGCCCTAAAACAAAGGTACAATTGTAAATTGGGGTATCAGTGGTTGGTGGCCTATACTGCTTAGATTGAGGCCTCTATTGGGACCAGATTATGAGTTAAGCCTGGCATTATGGTTTGTCTTGTGTTCGGTCTTGCAGGCATCTGATAATTTATCATGGTGGATAAATTCACTGCATCTGACTTTTTGCCTCAATTTATAGACCAGTACCAAGAGCTGCCCTGTCTCTGGAAGGTGAAGAGTAGGGATTACCCTAATAAAATCAAGAGGAAGGCAGTGATGGAGAAACTTCTGGAATTGGTGATGTTGATGGGCAGACATCAATTTTGTGAAGAGCAAAGTTGGGGACCTGAGGAGTACATTTAATAGGGAGCACAAGAATGTCCTGCACTCCCAGAAATGGGGAGCATCAGCTGATGATATCTTTGTCCCCAGGCTGTGGTACTACCACAGCCTGCGTTTTTTTGTCCGACCAAACCCAACCCAGGCCACCACTCTCAACACTCCCTTCCACATCGGATGAGGCCACAGCTCCTGAGGTCCACCCTGGTCCTTCAACACAGGATGAAGAAGTGGAGGAGCCCAGCTTGACCCAGGTATAGCATTGTTGAACATATTTGTATCCAAAAATAGAATAATGATAACTAGACATTATTGTTAAAAAATATCTGCCTTAACAAAGTGGTTTCCATATTAATAGACAGTAGTGGCCAAAAATGATTGGGACAAGAATGAAAAATGCTGATAGTCTTTTCTATTTCTCCACATTCAATTTGCAACAGTCATGAGCTCAAAATTGTGTGTGATTGATGACCAAAAAAAAATACAAATTATGTCCCATTTTCATACACAGGAAAGTGTCAGTCAGGAGGAGCCCATGGCCAGCAGCCACATGGAGTCCCAGATCCCTCCCCTTACACCCTCCTGCTAAAAGGGCCAGGAAGAGCAGGAACCTGGATGAGGCCACAGCTGCCTTCCTCAGCCACGCAACAACTGCAATCAGTATGGTCCCAGATGCAGCTGAGGCATTTGGCTCTATGACAGCTAATAAGTTATGAGATATGGATGTGGAACAAAGCAGGATGAGCAAGGAACTAATCCTGCAGCTTCTCAACAAGGGAGAGGGGACAAATTTCTTCCAAAACCCATATCTCGTATTTGGATGCCCCACCACCTCCACAGCCACCACAGCAACCCCACCCACCACAGCAGCATGGCAGATATTGGCAATTCCAGCCCCAGGACCCCCAACAGACCCGCTGGTCTGGGAATTTTCAGCCATGCAATTACTAATTTGCTTTTTTTTGTTATAAATTATGATTTTAGTTATACTTTATTTCTTTTTGTATGCAGAGAATGCACTTTTGGTTATGTTATTTAATTTTGATTTGGATGGTAGATACCATGTCTAATTTATTTTATTTTTATTTTTTTAATAATGCACAAGAAACAAAATGGCCTCAGCCGATGTGGAAGGGAGCATTGACAGCGATGGACTGGGTTCGGCCCGGTCTGTCAAAAACTGCAGGCTGTGGTAATACCACAGCCTGGGGACATACCGGTCATCTGCTGCTGCTCCCTATCTCTCGGAGTCCAGGACATTCTTGTGCTCCCTATTAAATGTACTCCTCAGGTTCCCAATTTTGCTCTTCACATAAATGAGGTCTGCCCTGGGGTACAAAGGCTTCACCAATTCCAACAGTTTCTCCATCGCTGCCTTCCTCTTGATTTTTATAGGACCTTCTTGTGCTCCCTATTAAATAAAAAAAAATGTATTTAAAAAAAAAATGGCTATGTGTTTTACTTAAAATGACAGTTTGGGAGTAGGCAGGTACATTTAAAATATACAATGTAAAATTAACAAGGGACACCAAAATAGTTGCATCTTGTGGGATAATGGTGTTGTGGTAACTTGACACAAAAAAAAAATGTTCTTGATATCACTAGAAAAAAAAGCCTTTTTAAATACTTTTGGCAGAACTCCGTCAGTAGAAGAGAATGTGCACTGCATTTCGAGATTTCATCATTTGCCGCATCACGAATGTGAATTCTCCATTACTAACGCTAGTTTTAAAAGACCGACCGCTTCCGGCTTGTCTTTGCTTCCGAGCATGAGTGTGTGTATTTTGGACTTTTGTCCGACGGACTTGTGTACACACGCTTGGAAAATCCGACAACAGACTGTTGTCCGCAGAAAATTTTAAAGCCCGCCATCCAACATTTGTCCACGGAAAATCCGATAACAATTGTCCGATGGAGCATACAAACGGTCGGATTTTCCGCCAACAGCCTGTCATCCCACAATTTCCGTCAGAAAATCCGATCGTATGTACGAGGCTTTAGATTTGGAATACACACGACATTAAAGAGGTGTTCCGGCCCCTCCACAAAAAATTAAAAGTCACCAGCTACAAATACTGTAGCTGGTGACTTTTAATATTAAGACACTTACCTGACCAGGGTTCCCGCATTGTTGGCACCCCAGACAATTTCCGGATCATCTGTCGGGCGCTCCTGCCGCCACCATTTCTGGCAAGGGAAACCGGCAGTGAAGCCTTTCGGCTTCACAGTCGGTTCCCTACTGTGTATCCGTGAAGCATGCTGCACTTTCTAATTGGCTCAGTGGTGGAGGAAGGAGGAGGGGGCCGAACCTCCGAGGGACAGCGTCGCTGCACCGTCTCTGGAAGTGGGGAGGGGGGACCTGTCAAAAACAGGTACTTGTTCCCCCTCCCCCCTGAAAGGTGCCAAATGTGACACCAGAGGGGGGAGACAGATAAGTGGAAGTTCCAATTTAGAGTGGAACTCCGTGTGACGGGAGCCACTAATAGGGGGACAGGGTGAATGAGAACCCCACTATGATCTGTGCTAGTCAGACTCAATGCTGTATATATGTATATATAATGTGTGCTGTCTCATCCTGTTGTGGACTCTTTGCTGTGATGGTTGGGGTGGGACTGTATTCTATTGTCTATTGTGGCTGAGGGAAGAGGGAGGGGGGATTCCTCAAGCAGCCCCCCTGTTAAGACTGTTTACTGATGAGAAGTTATACACACCTGACCTGTGTGTCCATTGTTATTGGACAGTTTAACCCGCCCTGTTTTCCAAGGGTGGGGGGGAAATGTTTCGAAGTGGGAACTGTATAACATGTGTTTGAATAAAGATTTATTCCTGCTTGAACCTGAAGACAGAGCATCTTGTCTAGTACTTGGGGGGAGAGCTTTTTGTATGGGTTTCTTGTTCGGCTGATCGGAGTGTTCGGTAGCTGCCTTGGTGTTCGGGAAGGGAATGTCCTAAATGACTTTAACCCCTTTAATACCCAAGGTGTCGTCACACTCCGCTTTAATAACAAGTAAACAATAGATGCTAAGTGTATGCACATCTTCAGAAAACGCATCCAGTGAGAACATAATATTACTCCATGGATGCAACAAATAAACCCTCTTTCTGTACATAAAGTTACACAAGAGCTTCTATGTTAAGTCATTATCCTAAGAGCCCTTGCACACTGGGGCGGTTTGCAGGCGCTATTGCGCTAATAATAGCGCCTGCAAACCGACCCAAAAGTGCCGCTCCTTGCATTCCAGTGTGAAAGCCCCGAGGGCTTGCACACTGGAGCGATGCGCTGGCAGGACGGTAAAAAAAGTCCTGCCAGCAGCATCTTCGGAGCGGTGAAGGAGCGGTGTGTATACCGCTCCTTTACCGCTCCTGCCCATTGAAATCAATGGGACGGCGCGGCTATACCGCCGGCAAAGCGCCTCTGCAGAGGCGCTTTGCGGTGGTATTTAACCCTTTCTCGGCCGCTAGCGGGGGGTAAAACCGCCCCGCTAGCGGCCGCAGACCGACGGTAAAACGCCGCTAATAATAGCAGCGTTTTACCGCCGACGCCGCCCCCCGCCCCAGTGTGCAAGGGCTCTTAGACACGTGGGGTATAAGTACTCCTAGGGTCAAAATCATACAAGCTGCATGTTTATTTTCATTGTAAGACTGGGATAGATGGTAGACTTTATTGTCCAAGACTTTTATGAGGGTGCCTAAATATGCTCCAGTGGTGAATTGTATGTTTCAAATTCTGCCACGAACAAGCCAGAGGTTGCTTGACAAGAGTTGTGTGTGAAATACAGTTTTATGAAGGCAAAGCTCCTGTCATCTTAGCATTTAGAGCTGCTAAGCAAAGGTGCATCAGTATGGTGTTTATGAACTGCAGCTTTTTCAAGATAAACCAGAGTGTAATGCCCTGTACACACGATCGGACTTTCCGATGGAAAATGTGCTCATTGGAGTTTGTTGTCAGAAATTACGACCGTGTGTGGGCTCCATCTGACTTTTTTCTTCGGAATTTCCGACACACAAAGTTTGAGAGCTGGCTATAAAATTTTCCGACAACAATATTTGTTTGCGTAAATTCCAACCGTGTGTAGACAATTCTGACTCACAAAGTGCCACGCATGCTCAGAATAAATTCCGAGACGGAACTGCTCGGTCTGGTAAAATTAGCGTTTGTAATGGATATAGCACTTTCGTCACGCTGCAATGTTTTAAATTGTTTAATGCAGCGTACTCTCTTCTTCTTTATAATGCTAGAAGAATCAAATTGTTTTGCTGCTTCTCACAAACGTCTTTCTTTATTATTTCTCATGATTTCATGAATATAATATTTGTATTTGTCATATCTACCAAATTTTTTTTTGGTTTTATGTTTTTATATTTTTTATAATTTATTGTTTGTTTTTTTTAATCAAGATCTCCTGTTTTTGTTAATTTTTTTTTTTTGGTGATCTCCATAAATATTTTTGTGGGTTTTGTGTGTCAAGTTACCACAACACCATTATTATCTTGTATTTTTTAACCTCAAGGAGGTTGGTTGGTGTCCCTTGTTAATTTTACATTGTCTTTTTGAAATGTACCTGCCTACTCACAAACAAACTGTCCTATTTGAAGTAAAACACATAGGCAAGTATTTGTAAAAAATAAATAGCCATTTATTCTGGGTCATAACAAAATAAAGAGGAAGGCAACGCTGGATAAACTGGTGAAATTTGGGAAGCCTTTGTACCCCAGGGCACACATCAATAATTTTACAGTCAAAATTGGTGGCCTGAGGAGTCCTTATAATAGTGAGCATAATCCGGTCCAGGACTACAAGAGATCAGGAACAGCAGCAGATGACATATCTGTCCCCAGGCTGTGGTCATACAACAGCCTGCGTCTTTTGCCAGACCAGATTGAACCCAGGCCATCACTCTCTCTTGTCTTCCTTAGATGCTTCCTTCCAGGCTGTGGCTGTGGTGTTGGAGGTGTGGCAGGAGGTGGAGGAGGAGGAGGACCATGGTTGAACTCACAAACGTGGCTTTGGCTTGTGAGTTGGCCCCTCAACCCCTTATTTAGGGGCTTGTAAGATGAGATACTCACATATTAGGCGTTGGCCCTCCTCCATTTCCAGCATTTTGCAGGCTGTAATGTAGGCAAATTCCTCTTGAACACTGCCTCCTTCACGTTACTCCTCTTCCTATCACTTTTTTGTGGAAGGCCGAGGGGAGGGACCTGGGTATTGGGTGGGCTACTGGGCCCGGCCACCTCCTGGCTGCCACATACCCCCGCCACCTCCTGGCTGAGACTTTCCTGTGTATGCAAAAGGGACATCGTTTTAGTTTTTTGTTCATCAATCACATACAATTTTTAGCTCATGACTGTTGCAAATTGAATGTTAATAAATAGAAAAGACTATCATTCTGACCCCAGCATTTTTCATTCTTGTCCCAATCATTTGTGGCCACTACTGTCTATTGATATGTAAAACACTTTACAAATTCAGAAATTATTTATCAAAACTAACATATATTTAACATCATTAATAATTTGACAAACAGAAATATTTAGAATAATGCTATACCTGACTCAAGCTGGGCTCCTCCACGTGTTGCTGCCTGGAAGGCCCAGGTTGGGCGTCTGAAGCCTCAGCTGGGGGGAAGCGTGGAAGGAAGACTGGAGAGTGCTGGCCTGGGTTCAGTCTGGCCTGCCAGAAAATGCAGTCTGTCATAGTACCACAGCCTGGGGACATAAATGTCATCTGAAGCTCCTGATCTCAGGGAATCTTGGACCTTCTTGAGCCCCCTAAGATAAGTGTTTCTCATGCCACCAATTAGCGCCTTCAAATAGGGGATGTCTGCCGTGGGGATCACTGGCTTCACAAATTCCAGCAATTGATCCAGCGCTGCTCTCCTCTTTGTTTTATTGTTATAAAAGGGGTGGTTTACCTGCCACAGACAGGGCAGCTCTCTGTACATATTAAGGAATATGGGGATAAAGTCCTGATCATTCACTAGATCCATTTTCTCTGCAAGACACAACACAAAACAAACCCTAATGTCAGGCTAAATTCTACTAATCTTGTCCCAATATATGCCTCAATCTATAAGCAGTATAGGCCCAAGTCAAAATTGTACCTTCATTATCATGATCGGCGCTTCTGATACTCCTTCCTCCGCTCACAGATCGTACGTACGCCGCACGCATGTTACGCTTTATATACACTGTGCATGCATGAAATTTCACCCGCCCCTGATGTTCTTTCTAGTCTATTCCCCACCCCTTCTCTTTCAGTGCAGTGGGGGGAGAGCACATGGCGGAGACACAGCAGGTGCGTGATAATAGCAGCAACGAGGAGGAGGAAAGCCCGGAGCCAGAAACGTCACAATCCCACAGGAGATTTAAGGCCTCAAATATGGCCTTTGTAGAGATGGTGGAGATGGTGGACATCTTGAAAAGGACCGACTATGATGGGAAGTATGGAAGTATGGGAAGTATGGACCTTATCCAAACCCAAATGTGAGAAAGGCCAAGATCATGGCTAAAGTTGTGAAGAGTCTGCGCCGGAATTTTGGGGTACGACGATTCAAGAATCAACGGAGGAAACGGTGGTCGGACCTCAAATTAAGGGAACACGATCAGTATAGAAGGATCAGGAGAGTGCTGCAAAAAAGTAAGTAGTTGTCCTGTGTTCCTATTTTTTCTTTTTCTAACGTTCGTGCTGCTCCATATGCTTTTATTTACTGTACAGTTTAAAATGGCAACTTTCATGTACATGGGCACATTAATCATTCGTAGGATACATTGTTCGTTCGGCCACTAAAATACAATGTTTTGGTCAGATGCAGTTCAATACATTTTTTCAGGCCTACTTCCATTAAAAAAGTTTGTTGTCTAGATCGGTTTGTAACTAGAATGAAATGCAAACTAGATTCTGTGTAAGGAGAGGACACTCACCAGCTGTTTACACATCTGGACGCAGGAGCACTAGTGTGGGACACCAGAACAAACTTTTTATTAGGGTGTCCCACACAGGTGCTCCAGTAAATAATATAGGGGTGTCTTCATCAAGCTTGCACAAAACAGGTAAGTATTCCAGCTTTTCAAAGGTACAAAAATAAATTCTTCAGCTTGGAACTCTGCCAAAACAGACAATTGTACCCCACTTCCAAGCAATGTTTCATATTCCTATTTGTGCCCTCAAATATCTGTGTGCTAAGTATACCTTTTTTTCACATAGGGGAGAAAAGACTCAGAGGACACCACTTATCAGAGGAGACCAGGGACTCCCCACTTCAGGAAGAAGGGTAAATCCCCCAAACCCAACCGGAGGAAGAGGAGGGAGACGTTGTTCAAATTTTCACCACAACAGGTGAGTGTCTGCGACCACAGCTTCATGTAATAGATGGATGCATGCATATTTATAATACATGGTGTGTTTTTTTTTTTTAGGTGATGGTGATGTTGTGGAAGAAGGTCGTTTCACCAGTGAAAGTGCCTAGATCCTCATCGGGGAGATAATGGGGTGCAATAGGGATTTAGAAAACCTAAAGCAAACATCAATGATGTTCAAAACAATATGAAGAACATCATTGATGTTTTAGGGAGAATCTAAAACATCCAGAAATCCCTAACTTTTTGCTTGTTTATGTTTGTTTTTATGACTAGTTTTTTACATATTTCAAAAGCCAAATTTTGAAGATGCACACGGTGTGTCAACATGTGCTATCTGCCATCACAGAAGATCAATGTACGCGTTTTGTGGGTGCAACCCCTTCCTCGATAATAAAGTAGGTGAGAGGAAGGGGTTGCACCCCCAAAACACGTCCATTGATCCTCCATGATGGGATCGAGCACATGTTGACATTAGGCATGGGATCAGGAGGGAAATCTCCATGTTGAATCCCAATTTGTGTGCATCTTCAAAATTTGGCTTTTACAGTGGTGACTTCACCTCATCTGATGAAGGCGATATCAAACACAGTTTGTACATACTCATGTCTGATATTGCCTTCACTTTATCAAAGTTGAACTTTGTAAGTTCCACAGTTGTGTATTTTTTTATGGTTTTAAACATGCCTGTTTTCGTTATAATTTGCGATTTCTACTTAATGTGACCTAAAAAAATGTTATACAACAAACATGTTGGTTTGTTCAAAAACCCTTTTATAAACGCACATGTGATTGTGCTTTAGGTAAAAATTTTGTTAATCAACAATGTGTGGCTTCTTCTTTCAATGCTCAAAAGCATTGTTTGGAGTAAAGTTTGTTTTTTCCATGGCAATGGGTGTTATTTACTAAAGGCAAATCCACTTTGCACTACAAGTGCAGTTTCAGTGCAGTCTCAAGTGCACTTGTAGTGCAAAGTGGATTTGCCTTTAGTAAATAACACCCAACAGTGCTTTATAATTTTACATAATCGTGCCATTTTCATGACTCCCCAAATTTTGGTCATGGTGCTGAAAATGATGAATATTTTTGTCAGTAATGCATTACATACATTAACAACAAAAACAAGGTGTGTGTGTAGCAGACCCACAACATAATAATAATAGTTAGCCGAAGAAGAGATTGTCACCTCATGTCTCAAAGAAATTTCATTTGCACTGTTGAAGAAAAAGGCCAAAAATGAATACCATTAAAAGATAACCGAGGAGACAGCTAAAAGAAAGCCAAGCAGTAAATCAAAGCAAATATTTGTTCAGTTTCAAATATATTTTTATTTTAAAAATGTCTCAGACATTGTCTGGCATGTCGATGGCCCCCCTACCCGCAAAGTATTCAAGGTATCTTAAACGGACCTCGTGGGCACTCTGGGGGGGCAAGCCAGGACAGACAGTTTCTAGCGTTGGTTCATTCTGAATTCTGGCCTCAGGCCCAACTGAGGCAGCATAGTTCACAGAATTTCTCCTTAAAAAGTTGTGGAGAACACAGCAAGACAGGATGATGTGATTGAGTTTATATTCCGCCATGTGTATCTGTGTAAGAAATAGGCGGAACCGGCTGGTCATTATTCCAAATGTGTTCTCCACCACTCTTCTGGCTCTGGCCAGCCGGTAATTAAAAACCCTCTGGTCTGGGTTGAGGGTCCTCATAGGGAATGGCCGCATAAGATGGTCCCCCAGCGCAAACGCTTCATCCGCAATGAAGACGAATGGGCGTCCTTCCGCATTGTCTTCTGGAGGTGGCAAGCCCAAGCTGCCATTCTGGAGATGCCTGTAGAACTACGTCCACATAGAGTAACTCGTAAGGAGCCGACACCACCACCAACATCACAATACCATTGAACCCCTTGTAGTTGTTATAGTATGACCCCGAGTTGGGTGGTGGGATGATGTGGATATGTTTCCCATCAATTGCCCCTCCGCAGTTGGGAAAGTCCCACCGCTGGGCAAAGTGGGAGGCCACAGTCTGATATTCCTGTGGTGTGGAAGGAAACTGTGCAGTCAAACAAGAAAAAAATAATTAGTAATTTTGCACATAAGATTGCAAGCAGATTAGACACAAACATTCTTGGCCAACATCTGTATAACATTTATTTTAGGGAGTATTTAAAGACAAACATATAAGGTCCACCTATCAGATTCCTCACCCCCTCTGATGGCCCATTGAAAATACTTTAGGGGGAGATGTTTTGGACAGGTAACCCTCTCCGCTTCATTGAGAGCTGAATGCATAAATAATGTGTGTTACTTTGGCCAGCCCCTCCTTACTTACACTATTGGCAGTCCACTGGACAGCTAAGAAGTGTCATAATACAAATATCTAAATACACACTGTCCAAATTGGAGCACATTTATACATTCTGCAATTACCTATCAAGATAATAATAGGATACAAAACTTTAAACAGTACCATTTGAAAGTATTTAGGCAGGCCCTTACACTACATGCTTTGGTTAATTCATACAAAAATATGACCACTAAAGAGGTAGGTATAGTGTGTATGAGTTTGGCAAAGTCAGCAGATAGAGGATTGGTATCAGCTGATTTAGCAGTTTGGGGGAGGGTTCCAAATGATTTTGGGACCCCCCAAAAAATCCTCTGGCCCTCTGCATGAATTTAAGGACACAAATAACATTTGTACATATTTTAGGAGGTGTTTAGGGTAAGCACTACTATGGAGCTGACAAAATACATTGTTAAGTGACTAGGTGAGATATGGGCAGAGGATGGCATTCTGGGGAGGTTAGTGAAGGCAAATATGCATGAAGGACAAAAAACAAACTTTAAAAAATTCCAGCATGCATGAGGACAAAGGGGACATTTACAGCATATTACAATCATGGAAATTAGGGAATGATGAAAGAAATACAATATATTAGCAAACATTAAATACAATAAAATGTGATGTTAAAGGAGAAATCTTACCTTAATATAGTCCTTCTGCAGGACCTGGATGATGGCAGAGCAGGTCTCTGGAATAATGATCCCCAGAGCCTGGGGGGAGATGGCTGTCAAGAACTTAAGGTCCTGCAGGCTTCTCCCCATTGCCAAGTACCGCAGCATGGCGACTAGCCTCTGCTCCGAAGTGATGGCTTGCCACATGCAGGTATCCTGCCTGCTGATATAAGGGGTCAGCAAAGCCAGCAAACGGTGAAAAACGGGGTCTGTCATCCTGAGAAAAGTCCTGAAATTGTCAGGATTATTCTCACGGATCTCACGGAGCAAAGGCATGTGACAGAATTGGTCACGCTGGAGCAACCAATTCTTGGTCCATGAACTCCTCCCCACCCCGTTTATGGACTGGGCTTGTGTCAAAGTAAGAACCCCAACACCAAGCCCCCGCACAGCAAGAACTCTACGATGAGTACATACACGCAATATGGCTTCAAAATGATCGGCTGGTCAGAGCGAAGTAACAGAACGCACTGAAGAATAGCAAGGCCTGTGAAGAGCGACCTGAAAATCAGCAACAAGGGGACAAGAACACAATGATAAATCAATGCGAACTCACTATACGCACTGAAGACCAGATACAAACCCACAAGCACAAACTGAACAGCAGAAAAACTATCTGAAAACCACGAGTCTGAAAAGCGCGAATCGTCTCTCACCAAACTTTTACTAACACAAGATTATCAAAAGGAGCCCAAAGGGTGGCGCGCTTGGTATTGAACTACCCTTTAATAGTCCCGTTTTACGTGTTGTACGTCACTGCGTTCTTGACGTTCAGAAATTCCGAATAAGAGTCATAAGAGTCCAGGGCATAAGAGTCCAGGGCTTACTACGCATGCACCAATATCGTGTTGCCGTAAGAGGAAATCCGTGCCAACTGAGCATGCGCCAAAGATGCCTGCGCAGAAGACCTGATGGAAAAAGGCAGAAAAATGCCCAGGAGGCGCACAGGAAGTGACCTCACCCTGATGGAAAAAGGCGGGAAAATGCCCAGGAGGCACACAGGAAGTGACCTCAAACTTCCCTATATAAGCCCAGCCCAGACACTGCCAAATTTCTGGATTATCTTCAGCCCCCCCTTGTTCCTGTACTAGTGTGTGATCTGCCTGAACTTGTGACCTGGAAACCTATTTGAATACTCTTGATTGCTGCTTGTCATTGACCTCGGATTTGTACCTTGACCATTCTACTTCTTTGTCCCTTTTGTACTCAGCTGCCAGATTGGAACCGACCCCAGCTTGGATCTCGATCATTCTTTTCCTGCTTAACCCTTTTATACTTCGTTGCCAAACTGGACTTGACCTCGGCTCAGATCTCAGACTAAGGCTTGCACGGTGCTCCGCACTCCTGGCACCCGTGCCACTCGGTGTCCACCAAGTCTCTGTCTCCATCTCCAGAGGCTTTAAGGACCCAAGGTGCAAGGGAGGCCTCCCGACTACTTCGGTTTCACCTCAGGTACGTGGCCCTCGTGACAGAATAATCCAGCCATGTCTGAGACTGAGGGGAGTGCTTCCGCCTTCGAGACCCTGTGCCAACAAGTGGCCTCTGTGTCTCAGGCCCTCACATCCATACAAGAGGGGTACTTTCAACTGGAAGGTCGGCTGACTGCAATGGCCGATACCTCAGTTCTGAGCCCTGCGGAACCACCTGTTATGGCTATGGAGCAGCCCATCTGTACTCCAGCTCCTGAACCATGGGTTCCTATGCGGGAACGCTTTTCAGGGGTTTGCCACAAGTTTCAGGCTTTCAGGAATGCCTGTCGGCTATACTTTACCTTACAGCCTAGGACCTTCTCTTCAGAGGATACAAAGGTTGGGTTCGTAGTAGCTTTACTTACAGAAGAACCTCAGGCATGCGCTCATCAGCTATTGGAAAGGGAGAGTCCTATACTGCATTCACTGTCTTCTTTCTTCAATGCCATGGCAATGCTCTATGATGACCCACAACGAACCACCACGGCTGAAACAGTGTTGACCTCTCTACAACAGGGGAAACGCCTTGTTGAGGACTAAGTAATGGAACTCCGCAAGTAGGCTGCAGAAACCCGCAAGTAGACTGCAGAAACTGCATGGAACGATGCTGCCTTGCGCCATCAGTTTAGCTTGGGCCTGTCCGAGCCCCTCAAAAACGAATTAGCAAGAGTGGGGCTCCCTGATACATTGGAACCTACAATTCAGTTGGATATCCAGCTTGATCGCAGACTCAGAGAACGTCGCAGGGAACGATCCGGTATGGCCCGTCCCACATGGATGCTCCCACGATTACCCATGGCTCCACACCTGAGAACCCTTGAGACCCACGCATCAACCCCAATTCATGAGGCAGTACTGATGCAACTCGGCTTAGTTTGTGCACCCCTCACACCTGAAGAGCGACAACACCGTCGCCTGAACAATCTATGCCTGTATTGTGGTGGAGCAGGTCACTTTCTTCAGGGATGTCCCATTAGGCTGAGTAAGTGGATCAAACCCCCATCTGTTTTGCCGTACGTTGTTAAATCCTCGCATCTCACTCTCTGCCTCTCTTTACAGATACCTGGAAGGATAATCTAAGTAGCAGCCAATTTTGACTCTGGGGCCTGCAGCTGCTTTATTGACATCCACTTCTCCAAAAAGTATGGAATCCCACTATGCAAGAAGCCCCAGCCATTTATCGTTCATCTGGCAGATGGCTCCACACCAACCTCAGGTTCAAAAACCCATGAGACCACCCTCATATTGGCCACCACCAAAGCAGACCATCGGGAATATCATCGGATGAATGTGATTTCTTCCCCCATTTTTCCGGTTATTTTGGGGTTACCGTGGCTTCAACAGCACCAGCCACAGATTGATTGGTCCACTGAAGTTGTGTCTTTTGGCTCACCGTATTGCTTACACCACTGTTTCCCACAATAGCCTGTTTGACGGTTCAACCTCTTTCCACAAATGACAACACTTCTCTCCCCCAGGTTTACAGAGACTTCCTGGACGTCTTCAACAAGAAGGGGCCTGAATCCCTACCACCTCACCGGCCGTATGATTGTCCCATTGAGCTTCTTCCTGGTTCTGCAATACCATTTGGGAGGATCTTCCCACTCTCTGAGCCTGAATTTGAAGTCCTCCGAAAATACATTGATGACAATCTTAGGAAAGGGTTCATCCGGCCCTCCACCTCTCCTGCTGGCGCTGGACTCTTCTTTGTGGAAAACAAGGACCATTCTTTAAGACCATGTATCGACTACAGAGAATTGAACAGTATCACAATCAAGAATCGATACCCATTGCCTCTAGTCCCTGAGCTCGTTCAGAGGTTCCGCACCACCAAGGTCTTCTCAAAATTGGACCTACGGGGGGCCTACAATTTAATACGGATAAGAGAGGGCGATGAATAGGAAACGGTTTTTCGTACTAGGTTTGGCCATTTTGAGTATCTGGTCATGTCATTTGGGCTGTGTAACGCCCCAGCAATTTTCCAACACTTGGTGAATGTCATCTTTCGGGATTTTCTTGACCTTTTTATGATAATGCACTTAGATGACATCCTTGTTTTTTCACCTTCCCTCGATGCACATCACATCCATATGCGAAAAGTCCTTTTTCGCCTCCGAGCCCATAAACTCTACGCCAAGTTTGAAAAATGTGAGTTTGAGAAAGATACCATACAATTCCTTGGCCTCATTATTTTGACTTCTGGCATATCCATGGATCCCCAGAAGGTAACTGCAGTACTTGAATGGCCAGTACCCTTGGACCATAAAAGCGTCCAGAGGTTTGTGGGATTTGCCAATTTTTATAGAAGATTCATCAAAGGCTTCTCGTCAATAATTTCACACAACTCACCAAGCAAAACAGTCTTTTTCTGTGGTCCCCCTCAGCACAATCGGCTTTCAACAAACTCAAGAAGCAATTCACCTCTAACCCAGTCCTTCATCATCACGACCCAGCCCTGCCTTACGTGTTGGAGGTCTATGATTCAGAGATTGCGGTTGGGGCAGTCCTTTCTCAGCGCCACGAAACCACAGCCATGTTGCATCCTGTTGCCTTCTTTTCAAGGAAGTTGTCCCCAGCTGAAAGGAACTATGATGTAGGGGACCAGGAACTCTTTGCTATTAAACTGGCCCTGGAAGAATGGCAATATCTATTGGAAGGAGCCTCGCACCCTATACTTATCTACACTGATCATAGGAAGTTGGAATACCTCCATACAGCTAAATGTCTCAGACCTAGACAAGCCAGATGGGCTCTCTTGTTCACCCGATTTCAAATGCATATCACATACCGTCCGGGATCCAAGAATTGTAAACCTGATGCTCTATCCCACATGTATCCCACATCAGATAACTCGCCAATGATGGACGCGATGCTCCCAGCTTATAATTTCTTCCTACTTATGGACGACCTCTTGTTCAGGATTAAACTGGCCTGCTCTCTAGACCAACTGTCCTCAGGAGAACATCTGCAAGAAAAAGATGGACTTTTCTTCCATGACCATGCTGTGTTTGTGCCCCTTCAACAGGGAGTTCCTGTGCTCAAACTCTGTCTTGACAACAAGTTAGCAGGGCATTTTGTGGTGACCAAAGACACCGATCTGCTTTTGCAAACCTTTTGGTGGCCTACCCTCAAGGCAGACTGCCATGCTTACATCAGTTCCTGCCCAGTATTCATTCACAGCAAAACGTAAAAGAATAAATCATGGGGTCTCCTACGCCCCCTGCCTGTTCCCTCCAGACCCTGGGAACAGATCAGCATGGATTACATAGTGGAGCTACCACCCTCTGATGGGTTTACATCCATATTTGTTGTTGTGGACCACCTTACAAAAATGGCTCATTTTATTACTATGATTGGCACTCCTTCCGCCCCAGAAACAGCTCAGGCTTTTAACCAGGAGATCATATGCCTCCATGGGGTCCACAGCAATATTGTATCAGATCATGGGGTCCAATTCACCTCTAAATTCTGGAAGGAGCTCTGTCTTGCTCTAGACATCGAGAACCACTTCTCTTCGGCCTACCACCCTCAGACCAATGGACAAACGGAATGCACGAACCAAACTCTCGAACAGTACCTTCATTGTTTCTCCACCTTTGTCCAAGACAATTGGGCGTACCTATCTCCTTACGCAGAATTTGCATACAACAACGCAATACAGTCTACCACTAAGCAATCAGCATTCTACGCCAACCTGGGGTACCACCCTTCTTTTTCCCCTGTCCTACCCGCTTCCGCTTCGGTCCCGGCTGTCTGGAACAGAGTGGAGTTTCTGCACAACTTAGAGCTCCTAAAGAATACCATGGCCAAGGCACAGCTGGATTGCAAGACCATCTATGATCGAAGACGGTGGGGGGACCTGGATCTTCAACCGGGAGACAAGGTTTGGCTGTCTACCAGGCATTTGAAGTTGGCTTGTCCCTCCAAGATTTTGGGCCCTAAGTTCATTGTGCCCTTCCCTGTCCTGATTCAACCCTGTTGTCTACAAACTCAAACTGCCCTCAACTTACTGGATCCACCCTACCTTCCATGCCTCCCTCCTGAAGCCTGTGGCCCCCAAACCCCTTTGGGGAATGTAGGGGCTGTTCTCCGCCTCCTTCTATGATAAAGGGATTGAGGAGTATGAGGTGGAGGCCACCCTGGAGGGGCCACGGATGCCAATTTCTGGTACAGTGGAAAGGTTACGGCCCTAAAGAGAATTCCTGGGAACCCGAGTCACATATCCATGCTCCAGATTTTCTCTGGTGGTTCTTTCAGCGAGCTTCCATCTGGAGGCCGCCCCTTCGGGGGGGGGGGGCTCTGTAAGAGTCCAGGGCTTAATACGCATGCACCAATAGCGCATTGCCTCAAGAGGAAATCTGTGCAAACTGAGCATGCACCAAAGATGCCTCAGTGCTCCAACCCGCACCTGCGCAGAAGACCTGATGGAAAAGGAAGGAAAAATGCCCAGGAGGCGCACAGAAAGTGACCTTAACCTGATGGAAAAAGGCGCGAAAATGCCCAGGAGGCGCACAGGAAGTGACCTCAAACTTCCCTATATAAGCCCAGACACTGCCAAATTGCTGGATTATCGCCAGTCCCCCCTTGTTCCTGTGCTAGTGTGTGATCTGTCTGAACTTGTTGTGACCTGGAAACTTGTTTGACTACTCTTGATTACTGCTTGCCATTGACCTCAGATTTGTACCTTAACCTTTCTACTTCTTTGCCCCTTTTGTACTAGAGATTGGAACCGACCCCGGGTTGGATCTCAACCATTCTTCTTCTGATTAACCCTTTTAAACTTTGTTGCCAAACTGGACTTGACCTCGGCTAGGATCTCGGACTAAGGCTTGCACGGTGCTCCGCACCTGTGCCACTCAGTGTCCACCAAGTCTTTGTCTCCATCTCCAGATGCTTTAAGAACCCGAGGTGCAAGGGAGGCCACCCCACTACTTCGGTCTCACCTCAGGTATGTGGCCCTCGTGACACAGAGGCTACAAACAAGTGGAATTCTTATAGAGTCATAAAAGTTACTTCAGGAAGGCTCTGATTGAATCTGTGTACTATCCTTAGAGATTAAAGACTTGTGCCCGGTTGGTCTGTACATTAGGTACCTGTAGGTGGGTGAAATACCTGCCCATGTGCCTATTACTTATAAGCTCAACCCATTGGTACCCTAAACCTTAAGTGGGTTACACCCATATAAAAACAGATTATTTTTTTCTAAAGGCGGAGCGGCTAATTTTTTGTTTGCTATGGTTTGCTAAAAATAAACTGAGAATTCTATAATATTCTTCTAATATAAAAGCTTTGCATGTCAAACATATAACTGTCCAAATTGCAGGACTTTTGGCATTGAAAAAAGTTAAATAAACCAGACAGTTATTATCTTTTCTCCAAAAGGAGCAGCTATTCCAATATTGAACATTAACACCAAAAAATTACCCTATCAAGTTCTCCAGAAAACAAGACATAGGAACATTTGAGAGCAGTTTTAATGGCATCCCGGTCAGTCATTCTAAAGGTAATTGTTAGTTTGGGATGCACTTTTAATGCGAAGCTTGCAATTTATCAGCTACATTTAAACACTTTTGCTTAATAAAATATATAATTTATAAATGTTCTATGTGATGGAAACATAACAATAGAACACTTTCTCCAAGCCAACCTGCTCCCTGGGGACTGTAAACAGTACACTGTTTTGTTGCTAAATTATCTACACCCCTGCCAGGATTAATGAGTTATTTACAGCTTTCATGTAATTAGTTGTAATACAGTACAACCTCCTGCATGTTCAGGCTTGCAGGAACTTATTCCGATGTCACCTTTTTGGAAATTATGCTTTTATTCCACACTGTCACATGTAGTATACTAGCTATTTTGCCTACAATGAAATTTGGGATTTAGCTTCTTATCGCTGCATAGTAATTATATTTGAATTATTTTATTTTCATGACCCAGGCTAAACTTAACTAGGAAGCTACTGGACTAAAAACAATGTACATATACCAAGCAATTCACGCTATGAAATTATTGGCAGAAGCTTTATTATCAACACATAACAATGACAAGTACATTTAAAGTGCATCAACATAAATTACTTTTCAGATATGTTGAAGTGGTTGTAAACCTCTGAAATGAAAAATGAATAAAGCATAGTCTTCTATAGTGTGTGATTGCCTCTATCCAAAACACAGAGTGTTATTTCTTTCTGCTATTTACTTCCTCTGCTATCTGCATGAGTCATCTCTAATAGGTTATGTCAACACCAGGTCAATAGGGTTTTTGTGTCCATTCCACTCAAGGTCTCTGAGCTCTCTTCACTATGCTGTACAGTGTGTGATGTCAGATCCCTGATCCCAGCTAAGAAAAAAGCCTTTGATCTATGTTTTAGAAGTCTATAGAGAAAAGAAGGTGCAGATAAACAGGTATAGCCTATATAGGAGGATTTGTTTCATCTCCGTGTATCACAAGAAGCTAGTTACTTCAGTGGGTATATGTAAGGGTTTACAACCACTATAAAAATAACCAGCCACAAGCTACGTGTTGCAAGCTCATGTGACACACTATTTAATGATGTCATACACTGAGAAGCAATTACTCAATACAAGTTCTGTGACATCAGACCTGGAACTCAAAAATGCAACATATTAGTGACTACTTACAATAAACTAATATTTTATTTTTCTAAATTATTGTCAAAGGAGTAGAACCAACCTTCCCCCAGCTGTAAAAACACACCATAATTATCCACTTGCTTTACCAAGTAATTGCCTATAAAAAGTCCAAATTAATAATCAACTAATGTCATATCTTTAATCTCCAGGATTTACAACAACTGTATGCCAAGTGAGAGAGAAATTAACATTACTCCTTATAAAACTGGATGACCTCCCTAATGGATGAAAAACCATGAGCTCCTTAAAAGAGAAGTATAGTTTTTTTTTTTGGCTATTCATACTTACCTAGGTGTATGCAGCATCAGACCGATGCTGCACCTGTCCCCCGCCGCCTCTTCACTGAGTACCGAGCCACCGAACATCGCCGATGGCTCGGTTCTCTCACCTCCACGAGCGGAGAGATGCTGCCTGTCAGTCAGCATCTCTCCTGCTCTGCTCCTCATTGCTCATTGGAGCACTGAGCTGTGGAGGGGCGGGGAGCGGCCATCTCAGCCTCTCAGCATCTCGCTGAGAGGCTGAGACTGCCATCAGTCCAGGCAGCTGGCGGATCCAGACTTTCCAAGTCGGAATAATGCACTGTCTGGACTGATCCTGGTGATGTCAGCAGAGAGCAGACTTCAGACCGCTCTCCGCTGAAAATGGGTCACATGAGTGCAAAACAAATTGCACTCCTGTGACCCCTAGGAGAAGCCCAGCTTAAAAAGCTCAGGCTGGACTTCTCCTTTAAGGGCTGGTTCACATCATGAATCCCACAGAAATGAGCTACGCTTTCGCATACAATCTGGGTATAGTGCATATTCAGCTTATTCATTTGAACGGGCTTAAATTGCGCTGGGCCACATCAAAAGCAGTGAACGCACTACTAAAAAAATTACACCAACTGGATTGCATGGGACTACTGTCCCATGCGATCCAGTGCAGGCAAATGCACTGCATTTACAGTATGACCTGCATTTGGGGTGTCGTTAAGTTAACATTGACACCCAGTGCAGATCATAAGTGCAGTGTGTTTTGAATGCGGTGCAGGAAACATGTATTGAATGCAGGTTTCCCGCACTGTGTTCTGATGTAAACTGGCCATAAACCCATCTCATCCTCTCAGCTGATCTATCATATCACACCAGCCTGCCCAAATCAGTTACTCTTTTGGCTATATGGAAATATCTTGGCATCATTTTCTCAGGCCTTTGCAAGTTGTAGGTATCAATTTATGCATATAGGATTTATCTTTAGAGAAAGACAATTGACCCTATATTGTTGGGCAATAATGTTCACTTTATCAAGGGAGTTTTCAATTAAAAGGGGTATATAATAAAATAAGGCTGAGAAACCCTGAATTAGTCTAAAGCAATGTGATCACCAGTTTAGCTCTGGCACGACAATCAATAGCTTTGCTAATAAACAAATTCTAAAACTATCCCATTGTTTATTAACAAAGCCATATGACCTCTATGTCCACACAGACATGATTAATAGTGGATTTGTTAATAAAGAAAGCCAACCTCCATTCTAAGGTGGCCAATACATTATTTTTTTTTTTTTCAACCACTGGGTTGAACAAAAAAAAAAAAAAGATCAGATTCCTTCATCGACACATTCAAGGTGGATGGAGGAATCTGCCCTTTATTGTATAGTGTGGAAACTTCCCTGCTATCAGAATACAATGATCGGTACTGTCGGCTATAGCCAGCATCAGGGAAAACTCAACAGGCTGGTTGTACAGAAGTCAATCAGTAGATTGACTTCTGCCTAACCAGGGTGCTCATACATGGATCAAATCAAAATGTAGCTGGTCTCTGCTGAACTGGCCACATTTTGATCCATAAATGGCTGGCTTAAAGATAATCATTTTACATATAATCCTGATGCTAACCATGACCCTAGCGCCAGCTGTAATGTTACCACAAACCCAATATTAATAAACAAAGTCATATAATCACCATGTCAGCACCGACAAGGTGATTCGTGGTTTTGTTGTTAACATGTTCCTGTCAGAATAACATGTATATGTGGCAGCACAGCATGCAGGCTTTAATGCTGTTCTGCTGCATGTATACATCAAGCAGCCCTGCTGTTCTGTTCTCACTGTGCTTCTAGCACAGTGACCACATTATCACCAACAGCCCCTAGTCACTGTGACCCAAACTAAATTGACAGGTGCTGCTCAAAGCTCTACCAGGTCCTCTTATATAGCAACCGTTTGGAGTGCAGCACGTCCCAGCTCTAGACATCTAATTGAAAAGGGAAAAGTCCTGGAAGTCGCACATCTCTGCAAAACCCCATAGGAAAGTGTATGACAGCCTAAACCCAGGTCCAATCAGGACATGCCCCAAATGCATATCACTCCACCCACTGAGCTTAGTCATGGAGATAAGGATCCCATGCATAGGGGGAGATGAAATGCTTAATTGGCTGCTGTTTATTTAAAAAAAATAGGTATCAGATGAGCATTCGCCTTACACTGGGATAACACAGCATGAAAAAGCTGATTTGCAAATGCAAAAAAGAAAATATATCAAGTCCATAAAAACACCAAAGTATACAGAGGATAAATATGGGCACTAAAAAAACAGTGATGGCGAACAATGAAAAATAAAAAAAATGAATATGTATCCAAAAGGGAATAAGCCCCAAAAGCAGTTTAAAAACAAATAAGAAAAATCCTCCCAAAACATTGACTATGGAGTCCAAAAAAGTCATTTAAAATTTAATTATCAAAATTAAAAACACCTGAACTGGGATAAATGGATTCCCTACAAGAGTGCACTCTAATACAATAATGTATATGAGTAATGTATGAAGTAATCTTCATATGAGAGGCAAACTTAGCTTACAGGAAAATACATATTTAGAAGCATGGCTTGAAACAAAGTTATCTTTAATCTCCCTCCATCACTAAATCAGGAAAACAAAGGGGAAAAAAGGGAATTCACTCATAATAATGGGTAATATCCCATTGAAAATTCAAGCCCTTGGGGATGTGGGTGTACTCAGAAATGCAATATACCTCCCTCCTGCAAAGGAGGGAGAAATGATCCCCACCACAAATAGAATGATACATTTTTCAATAATTTGAAACCTCAGTGATTATGTGTTGCGATCATGAAACTGATTAAAATGTCTGTTCCAGTTAGTATTTTTATTAATCCTTATGTTTGAAAAGTGGTCTCTCATTCTATCACAAAAGCATTCCTAGAATGTGAATAGGCCTGTTTAATGTCAATGGTGGCATCGTGCTTATTTCTTTCACAATATATCAACAATGGCAATTGGTTTTTATGATTGCTTTTGCACATTTCTACAATTTTTTATTATCATTAACAGTTGTTTTTAATTCCTTCAAGTGTGCATCAAATAAATTAACTTTACTTGGCTAAAGGTTTGCAAGTTTTTATGCTGGTCCCATAGAGCACTGCTTTTTTGTTTAATATGTCTTGCTGTCCACCTTTTCCTGTGGTTGGCGGCTGCACTGGGCTTCAGCTTATTTTATATTCTCCAGGATATACACACATCCATAGATGACTGACAGTTATAGTGCTTAAGAATCTTTTTGTTCCATTTAATGTCAGACCTACTATATCCACGCTCACTGAATCTCTACCCCAAAGACATAGCTTGTTTGTCAAAATCTGTAAGATTTGAACAGTAGAGTCTGGTTCAAATGAATTGTCCCCATGGAAGGGCTCTAACTGTATGAGGAAGATGGCAACTGGATGCATGTAAAAGTGCAGTTTTTGAGGTGGATTTTCTATATGGATGCACAATCCCAGTTTTCGTCCAGGATAGAGCAAAACAGGGTAAATAGTTGAGAGAGAGAAAGATCAAATCATCAATGTATCTGGAGTAAGTAATGACCTTGTCTCTATATGGGTTACATGCATTGTAAAGAAATTGCCCCCCCCCTCACCCCATATACAAGTTGGCAAAAGTAGGGGAAAATTTTGCACCCATAGAGGCCCCCTGTTTCTGTATGTACCATCCCCCATCAAAAGGTAAGTAATTTTGTCGCAGAAGGAAAGATACAACTTCCAAAATGAACCAATTTAATCCAGGGGTCCATTCAGTGTAGAATTCCATGTGATTTTAGAGTGACTGTAAACCTAATGTGTGTGGTAAACTGGAATAGAGAGATCAAACACAAGTTAGCCATTTTGTATTCTCATATACTCGCTCCACAGTAAGTCTTCAAACACCTGTATGGTGTGTTAAGTATCCTGTAGATGGGAAAGTATCCTGTTGGTTGGTTGTCTAATTCATGTCATTCTCTTCACACTTCAAATGTTTTCACCAGAAGTCCTTGCATAGGGACTTAATTTTGCACCTACCACTGACTTCAAACTTTTAGCCACGATTATTGATGTTAATAACTTTGTTCGCCGACTCATGCTTAGAAAACACTATTTACATGTGGGATTATCCACATCTTCACCAGACAGCTCTCCATTAGGGATGAGCCGAACACCCCCCGGTTCGGTTCGCACCAGAACCTGCGAACGGACCGAAAATTTGCACGAACGTTAGAACCCCATTGAAGTCTATGGGACTCGAACGTTTGAAATCAAAAGTGCTAATTTTAAAGGCTTATTTGCATGGTATTGTCCTAAAAAGGGTTTGGGGACCCGGGTCCTGCCCCAGGGGACATGTATCAATGCAAAAAAAAGTTTTAAAAACTGCAGTTTTTTCGGGAGCAGTGATTTTAATGATGCTTAAAGTGAAAAAAAAAGTGAAATATTCCTTTAAATATCGTACCTGGGGGGTGTCTATAGTATGCCTTTAAAGTGGCACGTGTTTCCCGTGCTTAGAACAGTCCCTGCACAAAATGACATTTTTAAAGGAATAAAAGTCATTTAAAACTGCTTGCGGCTTTAATGTAATGTCGGGTCCTGACAATATGAATGAAAATCAGTGAGACAAACAGCATGGGTACCCCCCTCCCAGTCCATTTCCAGGCCCCTTGGGTCTTGTATGGATATTAAGGGGAACCTCGCACCCAAATTAAAAAAAGGAAAGGTGTGGGGCCCCCAGACCCTATATACTCTGAACAGCAGTATACAGGCGGTGCAAACAAGATAGGGACTGTAGTTTTTTTTTAAGTAGAATCTGTTTGTAATTTTGAACTGGTACATTTTTAAAGTGTAGCTCCAGCCAAAAAATCAAGAATTGTAATTACATGCCCCTGTTGAACAGGGGCAGAAAAATTGGGCCTTTGGTGATGGTGGTGGTGCTGGTGCCACAACACTGTAAGTCCTCACAGTTACTCTTGGTGGGTGCTGGAACGGGCCCTGCTGTGAAATTTTAGATCATGAATTGTAATTACATGCACCTGTTGAACAGGGGCAGAAAAATTGGGCCTTTGGTGGTGGTGCTGGTGCCACAACACTGTAAGTCCTCACAGTTAATCTTGGTGGGCGCTGGAACGGGCCCTGCTGTGAAATATTAGATCAAGATTTGTAATTACATGTCCCTGTTAAACAGGGGCTGAAAAATTTGGCCTTAGGCACTGGTGCTGGTGCCACAACACTGCAACCCCTCACAGATACTCTAGGTGGAGTGCAGGAACGAGCCCTGCTGCAAAGAATTGCATCAAAAATTGCAATCACACGCCCCTGTTAAACAGGGGCTGAAAAATTGGGCCTTAGGCACTGAAGCTGGTGCCACAACACTGAAACCCCTCACAGACACTCTAGTTGGAGCGCAGGAACGAGCCCTGCTGCAAAGAATTGCATCAAAAATTGTAAATACATGCCCCTGGTAAACAGGGGTTGAAAAATTGGGCCTTAGCCACTGGTGGCGGCGCCCAGAAACAAAAATATTCTTACAAGCTATCAGCATGATTATTGAGGAGGAAGAGGATAGTCACTCAGCAAAACAGGATAGTCACTGAGCATCAGCATAGGCAGTCTTGAAGGAATCTGACAGTTCAAAAAAATTTATTCGGTTACATCAGCATCAGGTGCTTGGTATCTGGTGGTGATCCAAGACTGATTCATTCATTATGAAGGTCAGTCGATTGACCGAGTCGGTGGACAGGTGCACCCTGTGATTGATTACAAAGCCTCCAGCAACACTGAATGTGCGTTCCGAAACAATGCTGGATGCAGGACAGGCCAGTAGCTCAATTGCATACTGTGCAAGCTCTGGCCAGTGATCCATCCTCAAGACCCAGTAACCCAGAGGATTTTCGGTGGAAAAGGTGTCTAAGTTAGATCTTGCTCCTAGGTATTCCTGCACCATGTAAAACAGATGCTGGAACCGATCATACCTTGGGGCCGCGGACTAAAAAATGATCTGAACGCATCAGTCAGATGACCACCTTCTCCAACGCTCCTTTTTTAACTGACCGAAACCTTGGCAACACGTTGTCCAGCCTTGAGAGCTAAGGAAGTCCTCCTCTTCCTGCCTCTGTTCTGCCTCAAGTGCCCTGTCCATTATTCCACGCAGCAAGTGCTCCAACAGGTTGACAACGTGGACAGTGTAACTGATGCATGCACTGTCACTGCTCACCATCCTCGTGGCCTCCTCAAATGGTGACAGGACAGTGCATGCATCCCTGATCATGGCCCACTGGTGTGGGGAAAAAAAACAAGCTCCCCTGACCCTGTCCTGGTGCCATAGTCACACAGGTACTCATTGATGGCCCTCTGCTGCGTGTGCAGCCGCTGCAGCATGGCCAACGTTGAGTTCCACCTGGTGGGCATGTCATAGATTAGGTGGTTCTTGGGCAGGTTAAATTCCTTTTGGAGGTCTGCCAGCTGAACACTGGCTTTTTATGACCGGCGGAAATGCACACAGACTTTCCTGGCCTGCCTCAGGACATCCTGCAAGCCCGGGTACCTGCCCAAGAACCGCTGCACCACCAAGTTAAAGACATGGAGCCAAACAGGGCACATGGGTCAGTTGTCCCTGCCAGAGGGCGGAGAGGAGGTTGGTGCCATTGTCGCAAATCACCATTCCTGGCTTAAGTTGGTGTGGCGTCAACCACCTCTGAACCTGCCCCTGCAGAGCTGACAGAATCTCTGCCCTAGTGTGGCTCCTGTCCCCCAAGCACACCAGCTCAAGCACCGCATGGCATCTTTTGGCCTGCGTACTTGCGTAGCCCCTTGAATGCCTACGGAGCACCGCTGGTTCCGAGGAAAAAGCACAGGAAGAGGCCATGGAGGAAGAAGAAGAGGAGGGGGTGGAGGAGAGAGGTGTGTCAGAATCACCAGTAGTGGCATTTTGGAGGCGTGGTGGCAGAACAATATCCAACACTACTGTACCTTGTCCTGCATCCTTCCCAGCTGCCAGCAGAGTCACCCAATGCGCCATGAAACTTAGGTAACGTCCCTGTCCATGCCTGCTGGACCATGAGTCAGCGGTAATATGCACCTTACCGCTGACCGCCCTGTCCAACAAGGCCACGACATTGCCTTCCACATGCCGGTAGAGAGCCGAAATTGTCTTCCGTGAGAAAAAGTGGCGTTTGGGAACCTGCCACTGAGGAACCGCACATTCCACAAACTCACGGACGGGGGCAGAGTCTACCAACTGAAAAGGTAGCAGTTGAAGTGTTAGCAATTTTGCCAAGCTGGCATTCAACCGCTGGGCATGTGGATGGCTCGGAGTGAACTTTTTTCTGCGGTGCAGCAGCTGGGGCAGGGAAATTTGCCTGGTACAATCTGACATTGGTGTACCGATAGCAGATTGCCCGCAAGTACTTGGCTGTGACACACCTAATTCTACACCTTCATTCCTCTCAGTGCAGGTCTCAGAGAGGACTGAAGGTATAGTAGGGTTGGAGAACCCAGCTGATGAGGAGCAAGGAGAGGTCTTCTTTGTTCTTTGGTGTGGGTCTTTTAGGTACGCTTGCCAAAGAACTGCATGACAGGTCAACATATGTCTGGTCAAGCATGTGGTGCCCAAGTGGGAGATGTTTTGGCCACGCGAGATACGTTGGAGACATATGTTCCAAATAGCAGCGATACGATCTGATGCACTCGTCTCAAAAAAGGCCCACACCAAAGAACTTTTGGAATAATGTGCAGAGACAGCAGCGCCCTGCACATGTGGAGCTCTGCGGTGTGATGCAGTCAGTGTCCTGCCCTTAGGCTGGCCCCTTGAGGGCATCCTGCCTCGTTGGTGATGTGCCTACTCCTCCTCCTCCTCTCTCCTATCAGGCACCCACGTTGAGTCAGTGACCTCATCATCCCCTCCCTCCTCATCACTGGAGCAAACCTGGCAGTATGCTGCAGCAGGGGGAACATGACTGCCAGATTGCTGTCCTTCTTGGGCACCCCTCTGTCTGGGCTCACGTTACTGCCTTCCTCTAGCTGAGTACCATCATCTGAGCCTTCAAAACGCTGGGCATCATCCTGGAGCATGTACCCAACACTGTGGTCAAACAGTTCGGGGGACTCCTCAGGAGGACATGGTGGGGCTAGGGAAGGAGTGACTGATGCCATTGAGCCGAGGGAAGAGGCCGCGTTGGCAGCTGCTTTGCCAGACAAAGTACCCAGAGCCTGGGTGAGAGAGGATGAGGTGGATGAGGACGGCTTGGTCATCCACTCGACCAAGTCTTCCACATGCTGCTGCTTAACACGGCCAGCTGCCGAAAAAAGGCCAAGCGTATCCCACGGCCACGTGCTGATGTGGATGCACTGTGTCCACGACCAGCACTGTTGCCTCTAGTCACAGAGCCTGCTTGCCCTCTTTTATTGGCTTGTGACTGTCTGCCTCTCCTTGTTGGCCTTCCAGACTAGGGATGAGCTTCGTGTTCGAGTCGAACCCATGTTCGACTCGAACATCGGCTGTTCGGTCGTTCGCCGAATTGCGAACGATATGGGCCGTTCGTGCCAAATTCGTGTGGCGCGTCACGGCCCATAATTCACTGCAGCATCGCAGTGCATTGCTTGCTGATGATTGGCCAAGCATGCACTATGACCCGCATGCTTGGCCAATCACAGCGCCGCCTGAACAGAGAGCCGTAATTGGCCAAAGCCAAGGAGGCTTTTTTTTTTAAAATTCTTTATTTATTATTTTGTATAAATATAACAATACAATCCCCGTGGGGAAGAGTCATCGGACAAAACCGCTGTAAAATTTATAAACAAAACTCAATATCCCCTCTTACCCCACATCCCATCCTCCCTACCCCCCCCCCCCCCCCCCAGGACCGTGCTAGTTCAATGGAGTATAAATCCATTTACCTTCGCTTATGATAAATCTGTAATCTCCTTCAGATAATCCCAAGTCCCTTTGAACTTGGTCCAGGTGGCCCATCTCCCTGCTTGCTCTTCTTCTTTAGGTTCAATTCCTCCCTTATCTAACTGTTCGATGTTATATATTTCATTGAGACTGATCAACCAATCTCGAGTACAAGGCCTCGAGACATTCATCCAGTTCAAAGATATCTGTTTCTTGGCTTCGTCCAACAAAATAGGGACTAGGGAAGACTTATAGTTTTTTACCAAGTCCGAGGTCTTGTGGAGAAGACAGACCCAAGGAGGCTTTGGTCAATTATGGCTCAGGGGATTTAGTACACGCCCCACACTATATAAGGCCGCCTGCACGGCGGCCCTGTGCAGTGTGTTCCGGTGTGTAGAGAGAGAGAGAGACAGTGTCATTTCATTTGAGTTAGCTAGATTAGGACAGTCAGTCAGTTAGCTGCACTTAAAGTGTATTTTGTATATATATGCATCCCAGGTGTTGCATATACACTACCGTTCAAAAGTTTGGGGTCACCCAAACAATTTTGTGTTTTCCATGAAAAGTCACACTTATTCACCACCATACGTTGTGAAATGAATAGAAAATAGAGTCAAGACATTGACAAGGTTAGAAATAATGATTTGTATTTGAAATAACATTGTTTTTACATCAAACTTTGCTTTCATCAAAGAATCCTCCTTTTGCAGCAATTACAGCATTGCACACCTTTGGCATTCTAGCTGTTAATTTATTGAGGTAAGCTGGAGAAATTGCACCCCACGCTTCTAGAAGCAGCTCCCACAAGTTGGATTGGTTGGATGGGCACTTCTGGCATACCATATGGTCAAGCTGCTCCCACAACAGCTCAATGGGGTTCAGATCTGGTGACTGTGCTGGCCACTCCATTACCGATAGAATACCAGCTGCCTGCTTCTGCTGTAAATAGTTCTTGCACAATTTGGAGGTGTGTTTAGGGTCATTGTCCTGTTGTAGGATGAAATTGGCTCCAATCAAGCGCTGTCCACTGGGTATGGCATGGCGTTGCAAAATGGAGTGATAGCCTTCCTTATTCAGAATCCCTTTTACCCTGTACAAAGCTCCCACCTTACCAGCACCAAAGCAACCCCAGACCATCACATTACCTCCACCATGCTTAACAGATGGCGTCAGGCATTCTTCCAGCATCTTTTCATTTGTTCTGCGTCTCACAAACGTTCTTCTTTGTGATCCAAACACCTCAAACTTGGATTCATCCGTCCACAACACTTTTTTCCAGTCTTCCTCTGTCCAATGTCTGTGTTCTTTTGCCCATCTTAATCTTTTTCTTTTATTGGCCAGTCTCAGATATGGCTTTTTCTTTGCCACTCTGCCCTGAAGCCCAAAATCCCGCAGCCGCCTCTTCACTGTAGATGTTGACACTGGTGTTTTGCGGGTACTATTTAATGAAGATGCCAGTTGGGGACCTGTGAGGCGTCTGTTTCTCAAACTAGAGACTCTAATGTGCTTATCTTCTTGCTTAGTTGTGCAACGCGGCCTCCCACTTCTTTTTCTACTCTGGTTAGAGCCTGTTTGTGCTGTCCTCTGAAGGGAGTAGTACACACCGTTGTAGGAAATCTTTAATTTCTTTGCAATTTCTCGCATGGAATAGCCTTCATTTCTAAGAACAAGAATAGACTGTCGAGTTTCAGATGAAAGTTCTCTTTTTCTGGCCATTTTGAGCGTTTAATTGACCCCACAAATGTGATGCTCCAGAAACTCAATCTGCTCACAGGAAGGTCAGTTTTGTAGCTTCTGGAAGGAGCTAGACTGTTTTTAGATGTGTGAACATGATTGCACAAGGGTTTGCTAATCATCAATTAGCCTTCTGAGCCAATGAGCAAACACATTGTACCATTAGAACACTGGAGTGATAGTTGCTGGAAATGGGCCTCTATACACCTATGTAGATATTGCACCAAAAACTAGACATTTGCAGTTAGAATAGTCATTTACCACATTAGCAATGTATAGAGTATATTTGTTTAAAGTTAGGACTAGTTTAAAGTTAGCTTCATTTAAAAGTACAGTGCTTTTCCTTCAAAAATAAGGACATTTCAATGTGACCCCAAACTTTTGAACGGTAGTGTATATATATATATATATATACACTGTATTCAGTATAGCTAGATCCGTTCCTGTTATCTTCTAGACTATTTACATTTAGTGCAGTGCGTCCTGCTCACAGTGTTCAGCTAGATCCGTTCCTGTTATCTTCCTACTGACAGGCAGGCTTGTCTTTTTACAGTATTTACAGCTACCTGAAGAAAATTACTGGTGTTCTTTTGATCCTATTAGTACCACAGTCAGGCAGCTAGACTATTTACATTTAGTGCAGTGCGTCCTGCTCACAGTGTTCAGCTAGATCCGTTCCTGTTATCTTCTTACTGACAGGCAGGCTTGTCTTGTTACAGTATTTTGAAGAAAATTACTGGTGTTCTTTTGATCCTATTAGTACCACAGTCAGGCAGCTAGACTATTTACATTTAGTGCAGTGCGTCCTGCTCACAGTGTTCAGCTAGATCCGTTCCTGTTATCTTCCTACTGACAGGCAGGCTTGTCTTGTTACAGTATATAAAGCTACCTGAAGAAAATTACTGGTGTTCTTTTGATCCTATTAGTACCACAGTCAGGCAGCTAGACTATTTACATTTAGTGCAGTGCATCCTGCTCACAGTGTTCAGCTAGATCCGTTCCTGTTATCTTCCTACTGACAGGCAGGCTTGTCTTGTTACAGTATATAAAGCTACCTGAAGAAAATTACTGGTGTTCTTTTGATCCTATAAGTACCACAGTCAGGCAGCTAGACTATTTACAGTTAGTGCAGTGCGTCCTGCTCACAGTGTTCTGCTAAACCTACAAGTTAGTGGGGTGCGTCCTGCTCACAGTGTTCAGCTAAACCTACAAGTTAGTGGGGTGCGTCCACCTCACAGTGTTCAGCTAAACCTACAAGCTAGTGGGGTGCGCCCTGCTCACAGTGTTCAGCTAGATCCGTTTCTGTTATCTTCCTACTGACAGGCAGGCTTGTCTTGTTACAGTAAATACAGCTACCTGAAGAAAATTGCTGGTGTTCTTTTGATCCTATTAGTACCACAGTCAGGCAGTTAGTGCAGTGCGTCCTGCTCACAGTGTTCAGCTAAAGCTACCTGTAGAAGGTTGGTGGTGTTCTCATACTACAGGCAGGCAGTTGATTTTGCTAGCTGCAGTATCAGTACATATATATATATATATATATATATATATCCCAGCTTAGTGCAGCTACAGGCCATTAGTATGTCTGGAAGGCCAAGAAGGAGAGGCAGACAGTCACAAGCCAATAAGAGAGGGCAAGCAGGCTCTGTGTCTAGTGCTGGTCGTGGAGACGGTGCATCCTCATCAGCACGTGGCCATGGGACACGCTTGGCCTTTTTTTTGGCAGCTGGCCGTGTTGAGCCGCAACATGCGGAAGACTTGGTCGAGTGGATGACCAAGCTGTCCTCATCCTCCTCATCCTCTCTCACCCATGCCCAGGGTACTTTGTCTGGCAAAGCAACGGCCTCTTCCCTCGGCTCAATGTCATCAGTGACTACTTCCCTAGCCCCACCAAGTCCTCCTGAGGAGTCCCTCGAACTGTTTGACCACAGTGTTGGGTACATGCTCCAGGAGGATGCCCAGCGTTTGGAAGGCTCTGATGATGATACTGAGCTCGATGAAGGCAGTAACATGAGCACGGACAGAGGGGGTGCCCAAGAAGGACAGCAATCTGGCAGTCATGCTCCCCCTGCTGCAGCATACTGCCAGGTTTGCTCCAGTGATGAGGAGGGAGGGGATGATGAGGTCACTGACTCAACGTGGGTGCCTGATAGGAGAGAGGAGGAGGAGGAGGAGGAGGTGGCACATCACCAACGAGGCAGGATGCCCTCCAGGGGCCAGCCTAAGGGCAGCACATTGACTGCATCACACCCCAAAGCTCCACATGTGCAGGGCGCTGCAGTCTCTGCGCGTTATTCAAAAAGTTCTTTGGTGTGGGCCTTTTTTGAGACGAGTGCATCAGATCGCACCGCTGCTATTTGCAACATATGTCTCAAGCGTATCTCACGTGGCCAAAACATCTCCCGCTTGGGTACCACATGCTTGACCAGACATATGTTGACCTGCCATGCAGTTCGTTGGCAAGCGTATCTAAAAGACCCACACCAAAGAACAAAGAGGACCTCTCCTTGCTCCTCATCAGCTGAGATTTCCAACCCCACTAGACCTTCAGTCCTCTCTGAGACCTGCACTGAGAGGAATGAAGGTGTAGAATTAGGTGTGTCACAGCCAAGTTCTTGTGGGCAATCTGCTTTTGGTACACCGACGTCAGATTGTACCAGGCAAATTTCCCTGCCCCAGCTGCTGCACCGCCGAAAGAAGTTTGCTCCCAGCCATCCACATGCCCAGCGGTTGAATGCTAGCTTGGCAAAATTGCTAGCACTTCAACTGCTGTCTTTTCAGTTGGTAGACTCTGCCCCCTTCCGTGAGTTTGTGGAATGCGCGGTTCCTCAGTGGCAGGTACCCAAACGCCACTTTTTCTCACGGAAGGCGATTCCGGCTCTCTACCGGCATGTGGAAGGCAATGTCCATGCCTCGCTGGACAGGGCAGTCAGGGGTAAGGTGCATATTACCGCTGACTCATGGTCCAGCAGGCATGGACAGGGACGTTACCTAAGTTTCACGGCGCATTGGGTGACTCTGCTGGCAGCTGGGAAGGATGCAGGACAAGGTGCAGTAGTGTTGGAGGTTGTTCCACCACCACGCCTCCAAAATGCTAGTGATTGTGACACACCTCTCTCCTCCACCCCCTCCTCTTCTTCTTCCTCCATGGCCTCTTCCTCGGAACCAGCGGTGCTCCGTATTAGTTCAAGGGGCTACACAAGTACGCAGGCCAAAAGATGCCATGCGGTGCTTGAGCTGGTGTGCTTGGGGGACAGGAGCCACACTGGGGCAGAGGTTCTGTCAGCTCTGCAGGGGCAGGTTCAGAGGTGGTTGACGCCACGCCAACTTAAGGCAGGAATGGTGGTTTGCGCCAATGGCACCAACTTCCTCTCTGCCCTCCGACAGGGACAAATGACCCATGTGCCCTGTTTGGCTCACGTCCTTAACTTGGTGGTGCAGCGGTTCTTGGGCAGGTACCCGGGCTTACAGGATGTCCTGAGGCAGGCCAGGAAAGTCTGTGTGCATTTCCGCCGGTCATATAATGCCAGTGCTCGGCTGACGGACCTCCAAAAAGGAGTTTAACCTGCCCAAGAACCGCCTAATCTGTGACATGCCCACCAGGTGGAACTCAACGTTGGCCATGCTGCAGCCGCTGCACACGCAGCAAAGGACCATCAATGAGTACCTGTGCGACTATGGCACCAGGACAGGGTCAGGGGAGCTTGTTTTTTTTTCCCAACGCCAGTGGGCCATGATCAGGGATGCATGCACTGTCCTGTCACCATTTGAGGAGGCCACGAGGATGGTGAGCAGTGACAGTGCATGCATCAGTGACACTGTCCCCCTTGTCCACCTGTTGGAGCACACGCTGCGTGGAATAATGGACAGGGCACTTGAGGCAGAACAGAGACAGGAAGAGGAGGACTTCCTTAGCTCTCAAGGCCCCCTTTATCCAGACAGTGTTCCTGCGTGCCCGCCGATCACACAGGAAGAGGACGAGGAGGAGGAGGAGGAGGAGAAGGAGGAGGAGGAAGATTGTGTCAGTATGGAGGTGGAGCCTGGCACTCAGCATCAGCAGCAGTCTTTAAGGGATCAGTCCCAAGAAACACATGGACTTGTACGTGGCTGGGAGGAGGTGGCTGTGGACCATGTCGTCCTTAGTGACCCAGAGGACTCCGGACCGAATGCCTCAGCAAACCTACGCTGCATGGCCTCCCTGATCCTGCAAAGCCTGCGTAAGGATCCTCGTATTCGTGGTATCAAGGAGAACCCTCCTTGATCCACGTTACAAGGGTAAGGTTGCGGACCTTATCTTGCCATCGCAGAGGGAGCAGAGGATGAAACATCTTCGGGAGGCCTTGCAGAAAGGTCTCTGCAACGCGTTCCCAGAGACTGGGAGGTTACAAACTCCTGTTTCTGGACAACGTGTTGCTGAGGCTTCGGTCAGTCAAAGAAGGAGCGGTGGAGAAGGTGGCCGTCTGACCGATGCGTTCAGACAATTTTTTGGTCCACAGCCCCAAGGTATGCTCGGTTCCAGCAACCATCGCCAGCGTCTGTTTTAAATGGTGCAGGAATACCTAGGGGCAAGATCAGACTTGGACACCTTTCCCACCGAAAATCCTCTGGGTTACTGGGTCTTGAGGATGGATCACTGGCCAGAGCTTGCACAGTACGCAATTGAGCTACTGGCCTGTCCTGCATCCAGCGTTCTTTCGGAATGCACATTCAGTGCTGCTGGAGGCGTGGTAACCGATCACAGGGTGCGTCTGTCCACCGACTCGGTCGATTGACTGACCTTCATAAAAATGAATCAGTCTTGGATGTAACCGAATAATTTTTTTTGAAATCTAAGATCCCTTTAAAGACTGCCTATGCTGATGCTGAGTGACTATCCCTGAGTAATTATCCTCTTCCTCCTCAATCATCACGCTGATAGCTTGTAAGAACATTTTTGGTTCTGGGCGCCACCACCAGTGCCTAAGGCACAATTTTTCAGCCCCTGTTTAACAGGGGCATGTAATTACAATTTTTGATGTAATACTTTGCAGCAGGGCTCGTTCCTGCATTCCAACTAGAGTGTCTGTGAGGGGTTGCAGTGTTGTGGCACCAGCACCAGTGCCTAAGGCCCTTTTTTTCTGCCCCTGTGTAACGTACCTGGGATGTGAGCCTGACGTGTGGAGGTAGACCTCCCGTACCACCCTGGCTCGGAGACCACTGGAGTGGGAACAGTGGCGGTAAGAGCACAGCGGGGTAAGGGTGCCTGAGTCCTTACAGTCTGAAGTGATCGTAGATGCAGGTCAGCAGATGCAGGTTTGCAGAGCAGCGGATGCAGGTTAGCAGGTGCAGGTTTGCAGAGCAGCGGATGCAGGTTAGCAGGTGCAGGTTTGCAGAGCAGCGGATGCAGGTTAGCAGGTGCAGGTTTGCAGAGCAGCGGATGCAGGTTAGCAGGTGCAGGTTTGCAGAGCAGCGGATGCAGGTTAGCAGGTGCAGGTTTGCAGAGCAGCGGATGCAGGTTTGCAGACAGAAGCGGAGTCAGACGAGCCGGGTCATACACATCAAGGAATACAGCAGAAACGGTAAGCAGAGAGTAGTCAAAGTCCAGGCCGGGTCTTGGCAACAGGCAATCAGGCAGGTAACAGAGCTGGGTCAAACTAGCCGAGGTCAGGATTGGAGACATAAGCAGGGTCAGGAAGCCGGGTCAGAATACAGGAACAGAGTATGGGTATAATCAGGAACACAGGGAACAGAAGCAGATCAAACCGCAAGGAGGCAGCGTCACTGAGCATCTTTTAAAGTCTATTGGGCGCCAAAAGCGCGTCTTAACGAACGCGCATGCGCACGTTCGTACGAGCGGTCCGTGACTCGCGCATGCGCCTAGGCGTACGCCTTCTGGAACGGGACATACGTTCGTGACAGTGCCCCCCCCTTAAGGGCAACCTCCGGGTGCCCAAGAGAACTCTTTTCTGGGGATGATTACGGAAAAAGGCCTGGATCAATTCTTGAGCGTGAATGTTCCGCTGGGGTTCCCAGGAATTTTCTTCCAGGCCGTAACCTTTCCATTTGATCAGGAACTGTAGCTGATTCCTTCTTCTTCGGCAGTCTAACACGGCCTCTACTTCAAACTCCTCATCTCCGTTAATGATCACAGGTTCGGGTGGTTTTGATCCTCTGTCAGGAAAAGGGTCCGGTACTGTGGGTTTCAATAATGAGACATGAAATACCGGATGGATTTTCAAAGACTCCGGTAAGACAAGTTCGTAGGAAACATCATTTAATTTCCGTTTTACTGGAAAAGGACCAATGAATTTGGGTGCCAATTTCCTTGCAGGGCAAGCCATTTTAAGATTAGTGGTGGATAACCATACTTGATCGCCCTGTTGCAGACATAACTCCCCCCTCCTCTTCCTGTCAAACATCTTCTTATTGGTTGCCTGTGCCCTGGTCATGGCTTCCTGTAATATCTTGCTATTACGGGTCAGGAAATCGACAGTACTCTGAACTGCCGGAACTGTTGAATCCGGGATGAGATCAGGTAGGAAGGTGGGATGGTACCCATAGTTGGCAAAGAATGGCGACTGACCTGTAGCTGAATGACTGGCATTATTAAAGGCAAATTCTGCCAGAGGTAGTAATGTCACCCAGTCGTCCTGAACAAAGGAGGTAAAGCATCGGAGATATTGCTCGAGCGTTTGGTTTGTCCTCTCAGTTTGCCCATTCGTCTGAGGGTGATAGGACGAGGACATAGACAGTTCGATCTTCAAAGCCCTGCACAAAGCCCTCCAGAAACGAGAGGTGAACTGAACCCCTCTGTCCGAAACAATGTCCGCAGGAATCCCGTGTAGCCTCACTATCTCTCTAATGAAGACTTGGGCAGTTTCCATGGCAGAGGGTGTGCTTTTTAATGGAACAAAGTGGGCCATTTTGGATAAACGGTCAACCACAACGAAGATCGCTGAATAACCCTCTGACAGAGGCAGTTCCACTACGAAATCCATGGCAATCATTTTCCAAGGACGGTCGGGAACTGGTAAAGGTCTGAGTAGACCCCAGGCCTTGCTTCTAGTGGTCTTGCTACGGATACAGGTGGTACAAGAGCTTATATAATCTCTGCAGTTCTTCTCAAGATCCGGCCACCAAAACGTACGTTGGACTAGCTCCAGGGTCTTATGTATTCCGAAATGGCCTGCCAGAGGATGATCATGACACAACTTCAGCACTGCGACTCGGACCTCTTTAGGCACAAAGATCTTGCTGTTCCTCCACAGGAGACCATCCTTGAATAGTAGAGTAACTCCGGGAGGGCCAGACACACCTGTAGAGGCTTGCTTCAAGCTGGACATGAGATCAGTTTGCAGAAGAAGAAAGTTACCCTCCGATAGGATGGTGTCTGGAGCTGGTACTTCCTTCGGATCATCAAACATGCGAGAGAGAGCGTCCGGTTTGGTGTTCTTGGAGCCAGGCCGGTAAGTTATATGAAATGAGAACCTAGAGAAAAACAGTGCCCATCGTGCCTGGCGGGGTCTCAGACGTTTGGCAGCTCTCAGATACTCTAGGTTCTTATGATCTGTATAAATGAGTATGGGGTGCGCTGCTCCTTCCAACAAATACCTCCACTCCTCAAGAGCCGATTTAATGGCCAGTAGTTCCCTGTCCCCAACGTCATAGTTCTTTTCGGAAGGGGTAAGCTTCCGAGAGAAGAAAGCTATGGGGTGCATCAAGTCCTTGAGACCCTGGCGTTGGGAGATGACAGCTCCAACCGCTGTCTCGGAGGCATCTACCTCAAGTAGGTAAGGAAGCGCAGGGTCAGGATGACTCAGGATAGGAGCTGATGTGAAAAGTCTCTTTAAGTCTGTGAAAGCGGTCTGTGCCTCGGGGGTCCACTGGAACCGGGCATTCTGCTTGGTCAGCTGCGTGATTGGGGAGATGATAGCAGAGAAGCCCTTGATGAATCTCCGATAAAAGTTTGCGAAACCAACAAACCGCTGCACCCCTTTTTTGTCTGAAGGTGCAGGCCAATCCAGAACGGCTGCAACTTTTTGAGGATCCATCTTGAATCCCTCTGTTGATATCACGAGACCGAGAAACTGGATACTCTGTCGCTCGAACTCGCATTTTTCTGGTTTTGCGTATAGTCCGTGTTGACGAAGGCGACAGAGTACACTCTTGACATGAACTCGATGCTGCTCGAGGGAAGAAGAAAAAATCAAAATATCGTCTAGATAGACAACTACATAAATGTCCAGACAGTCTCTAAAAACATCATTAATCAGGTGCTGAAATGTGGCCGGGGCGTTACATAACCCAAAAGGCATTACTAGATATTCGTAATGGCCAAATCTGGTACGAAAGGCAGTCTTCCACTCATCCCCTGCACGGATGCGTACCAGGTTGTAAGCCCCCCGCAGGTCTAACTTGGTAAATACAGAAGCGGTTCTAAGTCTTTGAAAGAGTTCAGGTACCAGGGGTAAAGGGTAGCGGTTTTTAACCGTAATTTTGTTCAGTTCCCGATAGTCCACACAAGGTCGGAGAGAGTGGTCTTTCTTTTCCACAAAAAAGATTCCTGCTCCTGCTGGAGAGGTGGAAGGGCGGATGAATCCCCTCTTAAGATTCTCATCGACGTATTCCTTCAGTACCCCTAGTTCCCGTTCAGATAAGGGAAAGATACGTCCAAAAGGGATCTCAGCCCCGGGAAGAAGCTCGATTGGACAGTCGTATGGACGATGAGGTGGAAGAACTTCGGCCCCACGTTTACTGAAAACGTCCAAGAACTCATGGTAATGTTTAGGCACAGCAGAGCAAGTTTCAGGATCTGGTTCCAGGCATAACAATGGACCAGAGGTACTGGGGCATGATGGTACGCAATGGTGTAGACAGTAAGATGACTGGAATCTAACACTTCCGGTTCCCCAATCGATCTGGGGGTTGTGTGCCTGAAGCCAAGGTAAGCCAAGGATGACTGGAAACAGAGGAGAGGAGATAGCATTCAGGCTCAGAAGTTCCTTATGATCCACAAAGGTGATTACGGGCAAAGGAGGGGTCTCCTGGGTCACTACTCCAGATTTAATGCGGGACCCGTCTGCCAAGAAGATGGAAAGTTCCTGGGCCTTGGGCTGAAGGGGAATGCGCTGTTGGACTGCAAAGTCTAAATCGATAAAACAACTGCATGCCCCTGAGTCTATTATTGCCGTCACTGGTATAGTTCTTTCCGGCAGCTGAAATGAAATTGGTATGGCCAGGTGAGTGCCGGTAGTAGAAGGTGCCTGATTAGAAGAAGAGGAAGCCAGGAACTTGCGCCTCTTAGCAGGACAAGAGGAGATGTAGTGACCAGCCTCTCCACAGTATAGGCATAGAAAGTTCTGCTGGCGACGAAGTCGTTCTTGGGCGGACAGGGAATGTCTCATCAATTCAGGCTGCTTTGATTTGATGGAGTGTACGGAAGTGGGCATCCGGGGTAGCTTCCGAGCTGGGCTTAACTGCTGAGAAGACCTCTCTGCTCTGCGTTCCCGAAGTCGTCGGTCTATCTGGATGGATAGCGTAATTAAAGTCTCTAGAGTATCAGGGATGTCAACCCGTGCCAACTCGTCCTTTAAACTCTCAGAAAGACCGAGACGAAACTGGTATCGGAGAGCCGCCTCATTCCACTGAGTGTCCGCGCTCCAGCGTCTGAAATCGGTTACATAGTCCTCGGCCGCTCGGCGGCCTTGCTGGAGCGCGTGGAGGGCAGCCTCGGCGGTGGAGGTCCGCTGGGGGTCGTCATAAAGTCGGGCCATGGCATTAAGGAAGGATGATAAAGAGTTCAAATCCATATGGCGGACTTCGAGTAGGTGGTGAGCCCAGGCCTGGGGTTCCCCTTGCAGCAGGGAAATAGTAAAACCTACTTTGGTAATTTCGGATGAAAAAGTCCGTGGCAGTAATGAAAAATAAAGTTCGCATGCATTGCGAAACGCCCGGAATTGGTTACGATTTCCAGAGAATTTCTCAGGAACAGGCACCCTAGGCTCGGGAGATGGATCTGCCAAGATGGTCAATTCTTGTGTCCGCTCCCCCATTCGGACGAGACTGTCTTGCAGGGTCTCCATGACCTGAGTGAGGGCTGTGAGAGTTTGACAGACAAAGTCCATAGGCGAGGTCCCTCCTGCAGGCTCAGACATGGCGGTTTGATACTGTAACGTACCTGGGATGTGAGCCTGACGTGTGGAGGTAGACCTCCCGTACCACCCTGGCTCGGAGACCACTGGAGTGGGAACAGTGGCGGTAAGAGCACAGCGGGGTAAGGGTGCCTGAGTCCTTACAGTCTGAAGTGATCGTAGATGCAGGTCAGCAGATGCAGGTTTGCAGAGCAGCGGATGCAGGTTAGCAGGTGCAGGTTTGCAGAGCAGCGGATGCAGGTTAGCAGGTGCAGGTTTGCAGAGCAGCGGATGCAGGTTAGCAGGTGCAGGTTTGCAGAGCAGCGGATGCAGGTTAGCAGGTGCAGGTTTGCAGAGCAGCGGATGCAGGTTAGCAGGTGCAGGTTTGCAGAGCAGCGGATGCAGGTTTGCAGACAGAAGCGGAGTCAGACGAGCCGGGTCATACACATCAAGGAATACAGCAGAAACGGTAAGCAGAGAGTAGTCAAAGTCCAGGCCGGGTCTTGGCAACAGGCAATCAGGCAGGTAACAGAGCTGGGTCAAACTAGCCGAGGTCAGGATTGGAGACATAAGCAGGGTCAGGAAGCCGGGTCAGAATACAGGAACAGAGTATGGGTATAATCAGGAACACAGGGAACAGAAGCAGATCAAACCGCAAGGAGGCAGCGTCACTGAGCATCTTTTAAAGTCTATTGGGCGCCAAAAGCGCGTCTTAACGAACGCGCATGCGCACGTTCGTACGAGCGGTCCGTGACTCGCGCATGCGCCTAGGCGTACGCCTTCTGGAACGGGACATACGTTCGTGACACCCTGTTTAACAGGGGCGTGTAATTACAATTTTTGATGCAATACTTTGCAGCAGGGCTCATTCCTGCGTTCCAACTAGAGTGTCTGCGAGGGGTTGCAGTGTTGTGGCACCAGCACCAGTGCCTAAGGCCCAATTTTTCTGCCCCTGTCTAACAGGGGCGTGTAATTACAATTTTTGATGCAATACTTTGCAGCAGGGCTCGTTCCTGCGTTCCAACTAGAGTGTCTGTGAGGGGTTGCAGTGTTGTGGCACCAGCACCAGTGCCTAAGGCCTAATTTTTCAGCTCCTGTTCAACAGGGGCATGTAATTACAATTCTTGATCTAACATTTCACAGCAGGGCCCTGTGAGGGCTTACAGTGTTGTGGCCACAGCAACACCTAAGGCCCAAATTTCTGCTGAGTATATAGGGCAGGACCCTACTTTCAAACATCTAACTTACAAACGACTCCTACTTGCAAACGGAAGGAGACAACAGGAAGTGAGATGAAATCTACCCCTAGGAAGGGAAATTCTCTCCTGTAAGAGTTAATATGGGAAAACAATTTCTCCTTTCCACTGATGCTTTCCAACCCTTGTTCCACAAAAAAACCCAAATTTTCAAAAAACATTTTTCATTGGGACAAAAAGTGAGGTGAAATCTTCTGAAGAGGAGGAAAGACAGCAAAACAAATGTCACAGGGGTGATAACCCTTCCCTATGTTTTCCAAAAAGCTTAAAAAAGATTTTTTGGCTGGAGCTAAACACGTTAAAAATGTACCCGTTCAAAATTACAAACAGATTCTACTTAACAACAAACCTACAGTCCCTGTCTTGTTTGCACCGTCTGTATACTGCTGTTCAGAGTATATAGGGCCTGGTGGCCCCACACCTTTCCTTATTTTAATTTGGGTGCGGGGTTCCCCTTAATATCCATACAAGACCCAAAGGGCCTGGTAATGGACTGGGGGGTACCCATGCCGTTTGCCTCACTGATTTTCATCCATATTGCCAGGACCCGACATTACATTAAACCCACAAGCAGTTTTAAATGAGATTTTTTCCTTTAAAAATGACATTTGGTGCAGGGACTGTTCTAAACACGGGAAACACGCGCCACTTTACAGGCATACTATAGACACCCCCCAGGTACGATATTTAAAGGAATATTTCACTTTTTTTTTTTTACTTTAACCACTTGACGACCACCTCATGCCGATGTACGTCGGCAAAGTGGCACGGACAGGCAAAATCACGTACATGGTACGTGATTTGCCTTCCACGGGTGGGGGGTCCGATTGGACCCCCCCGGTGCCCGAGGCGGTCGTCTTTTGTCCAACGGCGATCAGAGGTGAGGGGGAGACCATCCGTTCGTGGCCCCCCCCTCGCGATCGCCGCTGGCCAATCGAATCATTCCTTTGCTGCTGTATGCTAAACAGCAGCAAAGGAAATGATGTCATCTCTCCTCGGCTCGGTAATTTCCGTTCCGGCCCGAGGAGAGAAGACAGGTATGTGAGTGCACAACACACTACACACTCAGTAGAACATGCCAGGCACACTAAACACCCCGATCCCCCCCCCCCGATCCCCCCCAATCACCCCCCCCCCCGTCACAAACTGACACCAGCAGTTTTTTTTTTTTTTCTGATTACTGCATAGTGTCAGTTTGTGACAGTTACAGTGTTGGGACAGTTACTGTTACCCCCCTTTAGGTCTAGGGTACCCCCCTAACCCCCCTAATAAAGTTTTCACCCCTTGATCACCCCCTGTCACCAGTGTCACTAAGCGATCATTTTTCTGATCGCTGTATTAGTGTCGCTGGTGACGCTAGTTAGGGAGGTAAATATTTAGGTTCGCCGTCAGCGTTTTATAGCGTCAGGGACCCCCATATACTACCTAATAAATGTTTTAACCCCTTGATGGCCCCCTAGTTAACCCTTTCACCACTGATCACCATATAACTGTTACGGGTGACGCTGGTTAGTTCGTTTATTTTTTATAGTGTCAGGGCACCCGCCGTTTATTACCGAATAAAGGTTTAGCCCCCTGATCGCCCGGCGGTGATATGCGTCGCCCCAGGCAGCGTCAGACTAGCGCCAGTACCGCTAACACCCACGCACGCAGCATACACCTCCCTTAGTGGTATAGTATCTGAACGCATCAATATCTGATCCGATCAGATCTATACTAGCGTCCCCAGCAGTTTAGGGTTCCCAAAAACGCAGTGTTAGCGGAATCAGCCCAGATACCTGCTAGCACCTGCGTTTTGCCCCTCCGCCCAGCCCACCCAAGTGCAGTATCGATCGATCACTGTCACTTACAAAAGACTAAACGCATAACTGCAGCGTTCGCAGAGTCAGGCCTGATCCCTGCGATCGCTAACAGTTTTTTTGGTAGTATTTCGGTGAACTGGCAAGCACCAGCCCCAGGCAGCGTCAGGTTAGCGCCAGTACCGCTAACACCCACGCACGCACTGTACACCACCCTTAGTGGTATAGTATCTGAACGGATCAATATCTGATCCGATCAGATCTATACTAGCATCCCCAGCAGTTTAGGGTTCTCACAAACGCAGTGTTAGTGGGATCAGCCCAGATACCTGCTAGCACCTGCGTTTTGCCCCTCTGCCCGGCCCAGCCCACCCAAGTGCAGTATCGATCGATCACTGTCACTTACAAAAGACTAAAACACATAACTGCAGCGTTCGCAGAGTCAGGCCTGATCCCTGCGATCGCCAACAGATTTTTTGGTAGCGTTTTGGTGAACTGGCAAGCGCAAAAGATATTGTGTCTGCAGCAAGCGCGGATATAGGCGTGACACCCGCTATTATTGTCCCTCCTGTCCTGACAATCCTGGTCTTTGCATTGGTGAATGTTTTGAACGCTACTATGCACTAGTTGAGTATTAGCGTAGGATACAGCATTCCACAGACTAGGCACACTTTCACAGGGTCTCCCAAGATGCCATTGCATTTTGAGAGACCCGAACCTGGAACCGGTTACAGTTATAAAAGTTAGTTACAAAAAAAGTGTAAAAAAAAAATAAAAAAATATATAAAATAAAAAAAAATAGTTGTCGTTTTATTGTTCTCTCTCTCTCTATTCTCTCTATTGTTCTGCTCTTTTTTACTGTATTCTATTCTGCAATGTTTTATTGTTATTATGTTTTATCATGTTTGCTTTTCAGGTATGCAATTTTTTGTACTTTACCGTTTACTGTGCTTTATTGTTAACCATTTTTTTGTCTTCAGGTACGCCATTCACAACTTTGAGTGGTTATACCAGAATGATGCCTGCAGGTTTAGGTATCATCTTGGTATCATTCTTTTCAGCCAGCGGTCGGCTTTCATGTAAAAGCAATCCTAGTGGCTAATTAGCCTCTAGACTGCTTTTACAAGCCGTGGGAGGGAATGCCCCCCCCCCACCGTCTTCCATGTTTTTCTCTGGCTCTCCTGTCTCATCAGGGAACCTGAAAATGCAGCCGGTGATTCAGCCAGCTGACCATAGAGCTGATCAGAGACCAGAGTGGCTCCAAACATCTCTATGGCCTAAGAAACCGGAAGCTACGAGCATTTTATGACTTAGATTTCGCCGGATGTAAATAGCGCCATTGGGAAATTGGGGAAGCATTTTATCACACCGATCTTGGTGTGGTCAGATGCTTTGAGGGCAGAGGAGAGATCTAGGGTCTAATAGACCCCAATTTTTTCAAAAAAGAGTACCTGTCACTACCTATTGCTATCATAGGGGATATTTACATTCCCCGAGATAACAATAAAAATGATTAAAAAAAAAATAAAAATGAAAGGAACAGTTTAAAAATAAGATAAAAAAGCAAAAAAATAATAAAGAAAAAAAAAAAAAAAAAAAGCACCCCTGTCGCCCCCTGCTCTCGCGCTAAGGCGAACGCAAGCGGCGGTCTGTCGTCAAACGTAAACAGCAATTGCACCATGCATGTGAGGTATCACCGCGAAGGTTAGATCGAGGGCAGTAATTTTTGCAGTAGACCTCCTCTGTAAATCTAAAGTGGTAACCTGTAAAGGCTTTTAAAGGCTTTTAAAAATGTATTTATTTTGTTGCCACTGCATGTTTGTGCGCAATCGTAAATCGTAAACCATGTCATGTTTGGTATCCATGTACTCGGCCTAAGATCATCTTTTTTATTTCATCAAACATTTGGGCAATATAGTGTGTTTTAGTGCATTAAAATTTAAAAAAGTGTGTTTTTTCCCCAAAAAATGCATTTGAAAAATCGCTGCGCAAATACTGTGTGAAAAAAAAAAAAATGAAACACACACCATTTTAATCTGTAGGGCATTTGCTTTAAAAAAATATATAATGTTTGGGGGTTCAAAGTAATTTTCTTGCAAAAAAAAAAAAACTTTTTCATGTAAACAATAAGTGTCAGAAAGGGCTTTGTCTTCAAGTGGTTAGAAGAGTGGGTGATGTGTGACATAAGCTTCTAAATGTTGTGCATAAAATGCCAGGACAGTTCAAAACCCCCCCAAATGACCCCATTTTGGAAAGTAGACATCCCAAGCTATTTGCTGAGAGGCATGTCGAGTCCATGGAATATTTTATATTGCGACACAAGTTGCGGGAAAGAGACAAATTTTTTTTTTTTGCACAAAATTGTCACTAAATGATATATTGCTCAAACATGCCATGGGAATATGTGAAATTACACCCCAAAATACATTATTCTGCTTCTCCTGAGTACGGGGATACCACATGTGTGAGACTTTTTGGGAGCCTAGCCGCGTACGGAACCCCGAAAACCAAGCACCGCCTTCAGGCTTTCTAAGGGCGTGAATTTTTGATTTCTCTCTTGACTGCTTATCACAGTTTCGGAGACCATGGAATGCCCAGGTGGCACAAAACCCCCCCAAATGACCCCATTTTGGAAAGTAGACACCCCAAGCTATTTGATGAGAGGTATAGTGAGTATTTTGCAGACCTCACTTTTTGTCACAAAGTTTTGAAATTTGAAAAAAGAAAAAAAAAAGTTTTTTCTTGTCTTTCTTCATTTTCAAAAACAAATGAGAGCTGCAAAATACTCACCATGCCTCTCAGCAAATAGCTTGGGGTGTCTACTTTCCAAAATGGGGTCATTTGGGGGGGGGTTTGTGCCACCTGGGCATTCCATGGCCTCCGAAACTGTGATAGGCAGTGAAGAGTGAAATCAAAAATTTTCCCCCTTAGAAATCCTGAAGGCGGTGATTGGTTTTCGGGGTCCCGTGCACGGATAGGCTCCCAAAAAGTCCCACACATGTGGTATCCCCATACTCAGGAGAAGTAGCTAAATGTATTTTGGGGTGCAATTCCACATAGGCCCATGGCCTGTGTGAGCAATATATCATTTAGTGACAACTTTGTGCAAAAAAAATAAATAAAAAAGTGTCACTTTCCCGCAACTTGTGTCAAAATATAAAATATTCCATGGACTCAATATGCCTCTCTGGAAATAGCTTGGGGTGTCTACTTTCCAAAATGGGGTCATTTGGGGGGGTTTTGTGCCACCTGGGCATTTCATGGCCTCCGAAACTGTGATAGGCAGTAAAGAGTGAAATCATAAATTTACACCCTTAGAAATCCTGAAGGCGGTGATTGGATTTCGGGGCCCCGTACGCGGCTAGGCTCCCAAAAAGTCCCACACATGTGGTATCCCCATATTCAGGAGAAGCAGAAGAATGTATTTTGGGGTGCAATTCCACATAGGCCCATGGCCTGTGTGAGCAATATATCATTTAGTGACAACTTTTTGTAAATATTTTTTTTTTTTTTGTCATTATTCAATCACTTGGGACAAAAAAAATAAATATTCAATGGGTTCAACATGCCTCTCAGCAATTTCCTTGGGGTGTCTACTTTCCAAAATGGGGTCATTTGGGGGGGTTTTGTACTGCCCTGCCATTTTAGCACCTCAAGAAATGACATAGGCAGTCATAAACTAAAAGCTGTGTAAATTACAGAAAATGTACCCTAGTTTTTAGACGCTATAACTTTTGCGCAAACCAATAAATATACGCTTATTGACATTTTTTTTACCAAAGACATGTGGCCGAATACATTTTGGCCTAAATGTATGACTAAAATTGAGTTTATTGGATTTTTTTTATAACAAAAAGTAAAAAATATCATTTTTTTTCAAAATTTTCGGTCTTTTTCCATTTATAGCGCAAAAAATAAAAACCGCAGAGGTGATCAAATACCATCAAAAGAAAGCTCTATTTGTGGGAAGAAAAGGACGCAAATTTCGTTTGGGTACAGCATTGCATGACCGCGCAATTAGCAGTTAAAGCGACGCAGTGCCAAATTGGAAAAAGACCTCTGGTCCTTAGGCAGCATAATGGTCCGGGGCTCAAGTGGTTAAGCATCATTAAAATCACTGCTCCCGAAAAAACGGCCGTTTTTAAAAGTTTTTTTTGCATTGATACATGTCCCCTAGGGTAGGACCCGGGTCCCCAAACCCTTTTTAGGACAATACCATGCAAATTAGCCTTTAAAATGAGCACTTTTGATTTTGAACGTTCGAGTCCCATAGACGTCAATGGGGTTCTAACGTTCGTGCGAACTTTCGGTCCGTTCGCAGGTTCTGGTGCGAACCAAACTGGGGGGTGTTCGGCTCATCCCTAATCCCAATGGACCCGTGCGCCCGCGGCCAGTTGCAGAGCCATGCGCAGTACGTCCATGACACTGTCAATCTCTCCACTGGCTTCCTCTACCAAATAATTCAATTCAAAACAACTAACAACTATGTACAAAGCCATCCACAATTTCGCCTCTAGCTACATCACTAGCTTAGTATCTAAACACCAACCTACTCGTTCTCTTCGTTCCTCTCAAGACCTCCTGCTCTCTAGCTCTCTCGTCCCCTCCCTTCATGCTTGCCTCCAGGACTTTTCCAAAGTCTCTCCAATCCTATGAAATGCCCTACCCCAATAAGTCAGCTTATTTCCTACTTTATTAGCTTTTAGACGATCCCTGAAAACCCTTCTCACCTCATGTTGCAAAAGTTACTACTACTATCAAACAACTTGTCAACTGTCAGACTAAATATGTTGTATATTTGGTGACATGCATTACCTGTAACATCCAATAAAATAGGCAGAATCGGGAAAGAAACAAATCTCCTGCGCTTGAGAAAGGTATGTGGCAAAGGACAGTTGGGTATCTTCGGCTATTTCAACTCACGCTCAGGCTTTGCTGCCCTCACAACAGGCCGGGGAAACCCAAAGGGAAGCTAAAAAGATAAGGAACAGAGGCCGCACCAGTCTAGTGCATTATCTTTGCAATAGTTTTATTGTTCAAAGAAAGTGTAGATATACTCACAAAGGACAGCATCAATGGGTGTAACAAAGTCTAGAGAGTGCCTCCACCACCCTGGTCCACTAGTAAAGTCCAAATTGTGAGATGAATTTCCAAAAAGCTGACATGTTTTTAGGGGGATTCCTTCTTCCTCAGAGCTAGTTTTGGAACATGCCTAGCTGGTCTTAAAGTAGTTGTAATGGCAGAAGTTTTTATTTATCCTAATGCATTCTATGCATTAAGATAAAAAAAAAACCTTCTGTGTGTAGCAGCCCCCCCAGCACCCCCTAATTAACTACCTGAGACCCTTTTCTCTCCAGTGATGTCCACAATCCCCTCAGCCACCCAGGACACTCCTCCTGATTGGCTGAGACAGAGCAGTGGTGCTATTGGCTCTTGTGGCTGTCAATCAAAGTCAGTCAGCCAATCAGGGGAGAGAGGGGGTGGTGCCAGGTCAGGGCTCCATGTCTGAATGGATACACTGAGCTCTGACTCGGCTTGGGTGCCCCCTGTAGCAAGCTGCTAGCTAAGGGGCACTCAAAGGAGGGAGGGGCTAAGAGCAGCAAAGAGGGACCTGAGAAGAAAAGAATCCAGGCTGCTCTGTGCAAAACCAACTGCCCAGAGGAGGTAAGTATATCATGTTTGTTATTTTTCAAAAAAAAATGAGCCTTTACAATCACTTTAATATAGTGGTTTAGGAGGATCACATGAGATCCTTAGACAGGGCTCCTCCCATTTTGGGCAACTAAACAACTTATCGAACTTTAAGAAGCATCAAACATATAAAAATTATCAAACGTAAAAATTATAACAGACATATGAACCCAAAATCCACATCATATAACTCACATATAATGTGAATATAGATTACACTATGATCACATCAAGCATCACGCACAGGACAAAATTAAAGGCAACACTTGATGAAAGTTAATTAGTGTACTTCATTGGAAATGTGTGTGTCTCATGTCATACCTTTAATTTTCTTGATAAGTGTGGCAGAGCTGAACAGGACTGGGAAACATGAAGGTGCATGACAGTGATAATGGATGCACCAATCCAAGAAAAGGGGAGTCCGTAATAGATGTCCAAGATGGACGGCATGCCTCTGGAATGCACGTGTTAGCCGAGAACCGGAAATATGGCTCCACTGTGCGTTACGGCCGTTGGATATGAAAATAAACAAATGTAATTTCCGGTGCCGTGGGATGGACATAATTTCTAGTGTGAGCAAGGAAGTCCAACCACTCAGTGGCAGCCCAGATGGCAAAGCCGGCAAGCAAAGCAGGGGTGCACATGTGCCCCACCTGCATAACCAAGCCCCACACGGCCCACCCACACACATCCCCAGTTTGCATAGTGGAACTCCACGTGCTAAGTCCATATGAAATCAGTAATTTAGTGCATGATACTAGATGAAACCAGCTGTGCAACCACTGGTGTGTAATAAAAGATAATAAGCATGAAGACATCATATGCATAAAATTCCATGTACAGTATGTATGTATGATCCTGAAACTTGGGAAATGTTGACTTTATTATAACTAGGGATGAGCTTGATGTTCGAGCCGAACGTAAGTTAGACTCGAACATCGAGTGTTCGCCTGGTCGCCGAACAGCGAACATTATGCGGTGTTCCCGGCAAATTCGAAAGCCGCAGAAACACTGTTAAAGTCTATGGGACGCTAACATGAAAGACAAAAAGTGCTCATTTTAAAGGCTTATATGCAAGTTATTGTTATAAAAAGTGCATGGGGACCTGGGTACTACTCTAGGGGACATGTATCAATGCAAAAAAAAGTTTTAAAAACTGCAGTTTTTTCAGGAGCAGTGATTTTAATAATGCTTAAAGTGAAACAATAAAAATAAAATATTCATTTAAATATTGTGCCTGGGGGGGGCTTAGTATGCCTGTAAAGTAGCGCACGCATCTTTCCTGTGTTTAGCACAATACCGCAGCAAAATGACATTTCTAAAGGAAAAAAATCTCATCTAAAACTGCTTGCGGCTGTAATGTATTGTCAGATTCCGGCAATATAGGCAAAAATCATTAAAAAAAATGGCATGGGGACCTGGGTCCTGCCCCAGGGGACATATGTCAATGCAAAAAAAAAAGTTTTAAAAACTGACGTTTTTTTCAGGAGCAGTGATTTTAATAATGCCCTTAGTATGCCTGTAAAATAGCGCATTTTTCCCATGTTTAGAACAATATCACAGAAAATTTATATTTCTAAAGGAAATTAATTGTCGGATCGCGTCAAATACAGATAAAAATCATTGAAAAAAACGGCATGGGTTCCCCCCCAGTCCATTACCAGGCCCTTTGGGTCTGGTAAGAATATTAAGGGGAACCCCTCACCAAAATTCTTAAAAAAATGCGTGGGTGTCCCCCAAATTCTATACCAGCCCCTTTAGTTCTGGTATGGATTTTAAGGGGAACCCTGCGCCAAAATAAAAAAAATGGTGTAGGGGTCGCCCCAAAATCCATACCAGACCCTTATCTGAGCACGCAACCTGGCAGGCTGCAGAAAAAGGAGGGGACGAGAGAGGGCCACCCCTCCTGAACTGTACCAGGCCACATGCCCTCAACATGGGGAGGATGCTTTGCGGTCATCCCCAAAGCACCTTGTCCCCATGTTGATGGGGACAAGGGCCTCATCCCCACAACCCTTGCCCAGTGGTGGTTGTGGGGGTCTGCGGGTGGGGGGCTTATCAAAATCTTGAAGCCTCCTTTAACAAGGGGACCCCCAGATCCTGGCCCCCCCTATGTGAATGGGAATCGGGTACATTGTACCCCTACTCATTCACCATAAAAAGTGTCAAAATGTTAAAAATGACAAGAGAAGCTTGGGACAAGTCCTTTATTAAAAAAAAAAACTGTCCCGCAATGGCCATTCATCTTCGATCACGGCTCCGATGGACAGAGGAAAAAAACGGAACAACTCCACCTCCATGGGAGGCTCCCACTGACTGGAGCCTCTTTGCGATGACAGCTGTTATATAGCTGAGGGCGGGGCCAGCAGGTGATGTAAACGGGTGCCCCTGCCCCTTTTGATGTCACCCGTTATGGGTTGGGATGGGATGCAGATGAAGTAGCAGAACAGATGGAAGGCTGTCAGCAGGCTGCAGTCATGACAATGCATTATTTGATAAAGGGCAACGCCCAAAACGCATTGTCATGTCTACAGCCTGCTGACGGCCTATCTGCTCTACCACAGCATCTAAGTTCCATCCCAAGCCTCGTTGTGGTGAGTCGTCCGATATCGCTTCGTGTTGGTGACGTTGCATCTGGCGTGCCACCCGACTACACCAACTGCACCATTTGACGGTTTGGAGTCCTCTGCCCAGTACATTAGGGGCCTCTCCACATAACTGACCCTTACGGGTTCAACCAGTGGTCTGTTATCCCTTCCATTGGGTGGATGCCCATGCAACATCTGGCACCTACACACCTTTTGGCCACCTCCAGCACTGGCCCTGATATAGCTGAGTCAGCCTGCTGAGGTATGGGTGAGATCGAGGTTCATAATCAAGCATGATGTTTAACATTATTAGTCTGTCGGCTATATTTTAACCCTTTTTCCATTCTTGGAATTCTTTGACATTAATTTCACAATACATCGTATGCCCCGTACACACGATCGGACATTGATCGGACATTCCAACAACAAAATCCTAGGATTTTTTCCGACAGATGTTGGCTCAAACTTGTCTTGCATACACACGGTCATACAAAGTTGTCGGAAAATCCGATCATTCTGAACGCGGTGACGTAAAACACATATGTCGAGACTATAAACGGGGCAAAGGCCAATAGCTTTCATCTCTTTATTTATTCTGAGCATGCGTGGCACTTTGTCCGTCGGATTTGTGTACACACGATCGGAATTTCCGACAACGGATTTTGTTGTCGGAAAATTTTATATCCTGCTCTCAAACTTTGTGTGTCGGAAAATCCGATGGAAAATGTGTGATGGAGCCTACACACGGTCGGAATTTCTGACAACAAGGTCCTATCACACATTTTCCGTCTGAAAATCTGACCGTGTGTACGGGGCATAATAATCACAAACTGTGGCATAGACATTTTTTTGACTTTTTCAAGGTATGCCTCAAGTGGTTTGTAGCCATCATCCCCCACCCACACCAGCGCTGGATTAAGAGGATAATTTTGTTGTTTGCTCTTTTGCACAACGCCATCCCTGGAGTTTTAGTTCCCCTCTAGCTGCAGAGGGCTAACATTCATTACACAGACAGCCATATGTTGGTTCTCCAAACAGCACCTCAGCTTTTTAGGACTACATTCTCTATAAAGCTGGTTGACATATTTGTGGGCTGGCTGCGGTCCCTTTTTAAAAAGAGTCCTGTGCATTTTTCAGGCTGGTTCAGGTGTGGTTTCAAGTGAAAATTTCCACTTGAACCGATGAACAAAACTGCACTGGACTCCTTTTAAAAAAAAAACACAGGGAAACTGCGGTCAGACATGTGAACCAAGCCTTATGCCCTGTACAAACGGTCAGATTTTCCGACGGAAAATGTGTGATAGGACCTTGTTGTCGGAAATTCCGACCGTGTGTGGGCTCCATCACCCATTTTCCATCGGATTTTCCGACACACAAAGTTTAAGAGCAGGCTATAAAATTTTCCGACAACAAAATCAGTTGTCGGAAATTCCGATCGTGTGTACACAAATCCGACGCACAAAGTGCCACGCATGCTCAGAATAAATAAAGAGATGAAAGCTATTGGCTACTGCCCCGTTTATAGTCCTGACGCACGTGTTTTACGTCACCGCGTTCAGAATGATCGGATTTTCCGACAACTTTGTGTGACTGTGTGTATGCAAGACAAGTTTGAGCCAACATCCGTCGGAAAAAATCCTAGGATTTTGTTGCCGGAATGTCCGATCAATGTCCGACCGTGTGTACGGGGCATTAGAGACACATTGACAGCAGCTACTGTAAGCATTAGTGATTTGTAATCGTGTGAAATCACAGCTACAGAATTTCTCATGTGACATGACCCTAAATGAGTACAGATAGATGTATTGGTGTCTATGTAAGAAAAAATAGTCAATTCTTAAAAGTGAGTGAAGAATTTCATATGACTTTGGCATTAGAATAAAGGTAAAGGGCAGGGCATAAAAGGTCCCCGCCCACACCAACTGTGGGATTGTGGCAGACCTATAATTTTAGATAATTAAAGTCAGTTAAGACAATTAATAAAAAAAAATTACTTACCAGGGATTGGTTGATGAGTTGACAGTTGCTCCAAAAAACGGTCCTCTGGCACGAGTCTCAACTTATAAAAGGACTATAGGATGCGTCATTAGTGGGCAGAAGATGACGAGGATCAGAAAGGAGCACATCTGCGCTTACCTGTCATGGAGCATTTATTTTGCCTAATGATGGACCGGGCCGCGGCGGAAGATGGTGATAGCTGGATGCGCCAATGCCTCTCTCTTCCTGGATCTTCCTCTATTCTGGGACAGCTTCCTGCCTTGCCTGCTTCTGACATGTTTCCCCCTGGACCCCTTGTATCCGATTCCCCAGTGCCCTGGACGGGATCGTCTACTCATCTCCCCCCTTCCGTTTCCAGATCTTCGGTGTCTCGGTTTTCTGTGTCATTAGCTCCGCCTGCGTCATCATCGACTTCGGGCCGGTTTCCAGTCACGATTGACGCTCGGCCTTCAAATTCGTCGGAGATCACGGACGCATGCGCAGTCCGTCCTCAGCAAGTTACACAGAGACCTCACAAGCAGCCGCGTAGGTTCGAATCCCCGACTGATCCAGTCACTAGGGCAGTAGAAAAAAAAGGTTATTTAAAACTAGAGGTATTAAAGCATCTCAGGACTCTGACTGACGGAGACGGTGTGGACTCCCGTTCTTGTGGTTTCAACTCCTTCTGGTGAGTCTAACGATTTTTCACGGTTTAAGGATTTCATGTGTTATTTTTCTAATTTTATGTTTACGTATGCTGCTTCATTTGATACTGTTAGTCAACCCCAGTTGAATTCTAATGTTGCTTCAGTGTGGCCGGATCCTTAATCTGAGCCAAATAGGGTCCCTATTGCCAGGGCCGGACTGGCCTACCGGGATACCGGGAAATTTCCCGGTAGGCCGCCTGAGTTGCGGCTGCAGTGCTCCCCTCTCTCCTGCTCCTGCGTGTCACGGAGCTGGGTCTGTGTTCGGCGGCCGCGCTGTAACATGGTCCCGCCCCCCTAGACCGGCTTGTGTGATAGTAGATAGAATCAGTGTTCCGCCTATCACACGAGCCGGTCTAGGGGGGCCGGACCATGTTACAGCGCGGCCGCCGAACACAGACCCAGCCAGCTCCGTGATCCACATGAGTAGATGCCCGCCCGTACAGTCCGCCCTGTGTGCCTGGATAGGAGGATCGGCGGGGGGCCGCATATAGAGGAAATGAGCTTTCTATATTCCTCCATGCAGCCGCTGAATACTTGCAGGAGGGAGAGGAGGAGAATCAAGTATTCAGCGGCTGCATGGAGGAATATAGATCCGATCTTCCGCCGATCCTCCTATCCAACTTCTTTTACTGGCCCCCCCAGTTCTCCTTGTGCTCCCTGGCTCCCCCATGCTCTCCTCCCCTCACAGTTCTCTCCACCCCTGTTTTTTCTGCCCCCCCTGCTCTCCAGCTCTCCCCATCCTACTCTAGCCACCATCCCAGTGCTCTTCACTCCCCCAGTGCTCTCCACCCATGTTCTTTCCCCCCCCCAGTGCTCTCCAGCTCTCCCCATCACTCTCCAGCCCCCACCCCAGTGCTCTCCGCCCCCCACAGTGCTCTCCAGCCCCCCATTCTCCACACCCCTGTTCTTTCGGTCCCCCCCGGTGCTCTCAAGCTCCACCCATCGCTCTCCAGCCCCCCCCCCGTGCTCTTTGCCCCCGTGCTCTCCACCCCTGTTTTTTTTTTGGCTCCCCCTCTAGTGCTCTCAAGCTTCCCCCCCAGCACTTTCCGCTCCCCACCCCTGTACTCTCCACTCCCCCCTGCATTTTGCCCCCACCCATGTGCTCTCCAACCCCCGCCAGTGCTCTCCAGTCCCCCGTGCTTTCCACCCCTGTTCTTTCTGGCCCCCACTGGTGCTTTCAAGCTCCCCCCATTTCTCTCCACTCCCCCCTGCTCTTTGTACCCCCCAGTGCTCTCCACCCCTGTTTTTCTGCCCCTCCCCCAGTGCTCTTTGCCACCCTACACTCTTAGCCCCCACAATGCTCTCCACCTCTGTTATTTTTGGACCCCCAGTGCTCTCAAGTCCCCCCCCCAGTGCTCTCCACTCCCCATCCCTGTGATCTCCACTCCCCCCTGCTCTTTGCCCCCACCCATGTGCTCTCCATCCCCGCCAGTACTCTCTGCTCCCCCTTCTTTCCAGCTCCCACCCAGTGCTCTCCACTTCCCCAGGACCAGAGGACAGGCTGACTGGGGCCAGAAAATGAGGATGGCTGAAGGTGCAGGTGGCCAGGGACCACTCCATCTCACAGCAAACAGATCCTCTGGAAGGAGCACTGTCCCCATCCAAAACGAGAACAGACCCTGCCTGCTGCTGGCCATCATGGATATCCTGCTGGCATGCAAGGTACCGTACCGAGCATCAACAACACACCTTCCCACAGACAGGGACTGCTGACTGGGCCATGGGGCACAGGAGGGGCTGCAATGATGGGCACAGTGAAGCTGCATTCCTGGGCACAGTGAGACTGCATTCACGGCACAGTAAAGCTGCATTTGATGGGCACAGTGAGGCTGCATTGATGGGCACAGTGAGACTGCAATGATGGGCACAGTGAGACTGCAATGATGGGCACAGTGAGGCTGCAATGATGGGCACAGTGAGGCTGCAATGGTGGGCACAGTGAGGCCGCATTCATGGGCACAGTGAGACTGCATTCACGGGCAGAGTAAAGCTGCATTTGATGAGCACAGTGAGGCTGCATTTGATGAGCACAGTGAGGCTGCATTTGATGAGCACAGTGAGGCTGCATTGATGGGCACAGTGAGGCTGCATTGATGGGCACAGTGAGGCTGCATTGATGGGCACAGTGAGGCTGCATTGATGGGCACAGTGAGGCTGCATTTGATTGGTACTGATGAGGCTGCATTTGATGGGCTCTGGTGAGGCTGCATTAAGCTCCTGTGTCATGTCTGCAGTCTCTGACCATCTCCTGTATCATGTCTGCAGTCTCTGAGGGAGTCTGCAGAGGAGTCAAGAGTGGGAGCACCGCCAGGATGGGGGTCATGGGAGAAGTCAGACAAGTGTGGACTGTGGAGAGGAGACTATAGGATAAAACCAGAGCCACCGAGCTTGAGCCGACTGACTGAGCCCTACACGGTGCACCTGAGAGGAGGTCAGTGACAGCACCGCTAGGCCAGTCTGAAGGGGGGGTCACTGATGTAAGGGGGGAGTGAATACGATAATGTAAGGGGGCACCGATATAAAGCACAGCCTTATATCAGTAACCCACCCCCCCTCACCTTAGTGTATTCTTTCTGCGGAAGGTGCCCCCCCCCCTCCCACGTTCTGAGTTCCTGGGGTCCTTGATGATTGATCACTTACCACTTTTAACTGGAATTTGCTTTTATATATATATATATATATATATATATACATGTATATACATATATAAAGCCCTATGTGAGTTCATATCTGTCTTTTATATATATAATACACTCTTCAAATGTGCATTTTATGGTTTTCCCTTTCATGAACAAGAAATCAATGACGTTATGCTGTTGCGCTGGTATAATAATGCTGTGGGGCTGGTATGAAATTTTTTCCAGGGCTGGATGTTATTCCCAGTCCGGCCCTGCCTATTGCCACTTCAATTGCTACGGCAACTGTAGCTCAGGATGCCCCTGTTGTGGGGATTTCTTCGCTTGTCCCAGAATCTTGTTTAAAAGAAGTTTTGGCGTGCAAATTGTCTCCTCTAGGCTTTCATTTTCCTGGGGCAATAAAAGAAAGAATTTGGAAGGGGGAATATATTGAAATTCTATCTTTACTTCCGTCCACTCATGAACATTGATCAGATAAGAAAGAAGGTGATTGTAGGGATGACGACAAAAGGAGAAATGCCCCACGTTCATTTAATAACTGGCTGCAGGCATTTTGCATTTACGCCAGCGTGTTGGGTGAGAAGCGTCCTGATCTGTGTTCTGGTTTATTCCAGCATGTAGGGATCATTCTGGAGGTATACAAAAATTTCCCAGGTTTTTCGTGGTTTTATTACGACGAGGCCTTTCGCCAAAAATTATCTGTACACAAATCAATGAAGTGGGGTACAAAGGATGTCGGCCTCTGGCTCAACCTTTTATTGCCTCAAAAACAAACAACAGCTAAGGTTAATACTTCCACTAACACTAGCCTGTATCGACGAGGGGTGTGTTTTTATTTTGATGATGGGCTATGCAAATGGCCCAATAATTGTATATATAGGCATGAGTGTAGTTACTGTGCTGGTTCACACCCGGCTTCCCGCTGCTTTAAGAAATTGACGTCCAGTAATTCTACTCCATCTAAGGAGCTTTTTCTTAAAAGCAACACCGCCAGTAAGAATACTAGCATGGAAAGAAGAAGGGTAACAGCGCTCTCTGCAGGGGCAACTCAATCCATACACCAGGTCCACTCACAGGTGCTGAAGCTCGATGTGTCCCAACTAGGGATGAGCTTCGAGTTCGAGTCGAACTCATGTTCGACTCGAACATCGTCTGTTTGCAAGTTCGTCGAACAGCGAACAATTTGGGGTGTTCGTGGCAAATTCGAATGCCGCGGAACACCCTTTAAAAGTCTATGTGAGAAATTAAAAGTGCTAATTTTAAAGGCTTATATGCAAGTTATTGTCATAAAAAGTGTTTGGGGACCTGGGTCCTGCCCCAGGGGACATGGATCAATGCAAAAAAAACTGCTTAAAGTCAAACAAAAAAAGTGTAATATCCCTTTAAATTTCGTAGCTGGGGGGTATCTATAGTATGCCTGTAAAGGGGCGCATGTTTCCAATGTTTAGAACAGTCTGACAGCAAAATTACATTTCAAAGGAAAAAAGTCATTTAAAAGTACTTGTGGCTATTGCATTGCCAGTCCGACAATACACATAAAAGTTCATTGATAAAAACGACATGGGAATTCCCCACAGGGAAACCCCTAACCAAAATTTAAAAAAATAATGACGTGGGGGTCCCCCTAAATTCCATACCAGGCCCTTCAGGTCTGGTATGGATTTTAAGGGGAACCCAGCGCCAAAATTTAAAAGAAAATGGTGTGGGGTCCCCCAAAAATCCATATCAGACCCTTATCTGAGCACGCAACCTGGCAGGCCGCAGGAAAAGAGGGGGGGACGAGAGAGCTCCCCCCTCCTGAACCGTACCAGGCCACATGCCCTCAACATTGGGAGGGTGCTTTGGGGTAGCCCCCCAAAACACCTTGTCCCCATGTTGATGAGGACAAGGGCCTCATCCCAACAACCCTGGCCGGTGGTTGTGGGGGTCTGCGGGCGGGGGGCTTATCGGAATCTGGAAGCCCCCTTTAACAAGGGGACCCCCAGATCCTGCCCCCCCTGTGTGAAATACCATTTCACTAAAAAACTGTCAAAAATGTTAAAAATGACAAGAGACAGTTTTTGACAATTCCTTTATTTAAATGCTTCTTCTTTCTTCTATCTTCCTTCATCTTCTTCTTTTTCTTCTTCTTCTGGTTCTTCTGGCTCTTCTGGTTCTTCCTCCGGTGTTCTCCTCCAGCATCTACTCCGCGGCGTCTTCTATCTTCTTCTCCTCGGGCTGCTCCGCACCCATGGCATGGGGGGAGGCTCCCGCTCTTCTCTTCATCTTCTTCTCTTCTTCATCCTCTTCTCTTCTTCATCTTCTTCTCCGGGCCGCTCCGCATCCATGCTGGCATGGTGGGAGGCTCCCGCTGTGTGACGCGTCTCCTCTTCTGACGGTTCTTAAATAATGGGAGGCGGGGCCTCCCGGTGACCCTGCCCCCTCTGACGCATGGGACATGATGGGACTTCCTTGTGGCATTTCCCGTGACGTCACAGGGAAGTCCCGTCAAGTCACTGTGCATCAGAGGGGGGCGGGGTCACCGGGTGGCCCCGCCCCCCATTATTTAAGAACCGTCAGAAGAGGAGACGCGTCACACAGCAGGAGCCTCCCTCCATGCCAGCATGGGTGCGGAGCGACCCGGAGAAGAAGATGAAGAGAAGAGCGGGAGCCTCCCCCCATGCCATGGGTGCGGAGCGGCCCGAGGAGAAGAAGATAGAAGACGCTGTGGAGGAGATGCTGGACGAGAACACCAGAGGAAGAACCAGAAGAGCCAGAAGAAGAAGATGAAGGATGATAGCAGAAAGAAGAAAGAAGAAGCATTTAAATAAAGGAATTGTCAAAAACTGTCTCTTGTCATTTTTAACATTTTTGAGTTTTTTTGTGAAATGGTAGGGGTACTTTTGTACCCCCTTACCATTTCACACAGGGGGGGCAGGATCTGGGGGTCCCCTTGTTAAAGGGGGCTTCCAGATTCCGATAAGCCCCCCGCCCGCAGACCCCCACAACCACCGGCCAGGGTTGTGGGGATGAGGCCCTTGTCCTCATCAACATTGGGACAAGGTGTTTTGGGGGGCTACCCCAAAGCACCCTCCCAATGTTGAGGGCATGTGGCCTGGTACGGTTCAGGAGGTGGGGGCCGCTCTCTCGTCCCCCCCTCTTTTCCTGCGGCCTGCCAGGTTGCGTGCTTGGATAAGGGTCTGGTATGGATTTTTGGGGGGACCCCACGCCATTTTTTTATTTTGGCGCGGGGTTCCCCTTAAAATCGATACCAGACCTGAAGGGCCTGGTATGGAATTTAGGGGGACCCCCACGTCATTTTTTTTTAAATCTTGGTTCGGGGTTCCCATGCGGGGAATTCCCATGCCGTTTTTATCAATGAACTTTTATTTGTATTGTCGGACCCGCAATTCATTAATAGCCACGGGTAGTTTTAAATGACTTTTTTTCCTTTGAAATGTCATTTTGCTGTCAGACTGTTCTAAACACAGGAAACATGTGCCCCTTTACAGGCATACTATAGACACCCCCCAGGTACGAAATTTAAAGGAATATTACACTTTTATTGTTTCACTTTAAGCATTATTAAAATCAATGCTCCTGAAAAAACGGCCGTTTTTAAAACTTTTTTTGGAAATGATCCTTGTTCCCTGGGGCTGGACCCAGGTCCCCAAACACTTTTTATGACAATAACTTGCATATCAGCCTTTAAAATTAGCACTTTTGATTATTCATGTTCGTGTCCCATAGATTTTAACTGTGTTTGCGTGTTCGTACTAACTTTTTTCCTGTTTGCATGTTCTGGTGCGAACCGAACAGGGGGGTGTTTGGCTCATCCCTAGTCCCAACACACTCCAATGCAACAGTAGTAAGAAGAGCCGGCAACACTGTAATCCTCGAAGTGTCCTTTGTTGGTACATCAGAGTGACAATAAAACAATAAAGCTAGACCACGCTCGTCTTGCGTGATGGTTTTTTATTTGGCTTTCATTTGCCTTCTTTTTCTGGAATAGGTTGCCGCATCTTTCCAAATCTACCTTCGGTTTCTTTTCACATGGCTATTGTTCATGAGAAATTGAAGAAGGACTTGCATGAAGGTAGGATTGCGGGTCCTTTTTTTACTCCTCCTTTTGTCAATTTTTGTGTTTTGCCACTAGGTATTGTTCCAAAAAAGGAACCAAACACTTTTCAATTGATACACCATCTTTTCGCATTGTTTTTTCTTTAAACTATGATATTGATCCAACATGGTGTTCTGTGCAATATTCTTCTTTTGATGACGCGCTTTTCAAAATGAGAAAAGTTGGTGCTTCTGCTTTACTTGCTAAAGCTGATGTTAGGTCCACTATTCGGCTACTTCCTATTCACCCATCAGCATTTAACCCTTTGGGTTTTCATTTTCAGGGTGAATATTACTTTGATAAGTGTCTCCCGATGGGATGTTTGCTTTTGTGTCATTATTTTGAACTTTTTCTACGTTTATTGAGTGGGTTGTTTTCGTACGGGTTATTGCACTATTTACAGTGCCTTGCGAAAGTATTCGGCCCCCTTGAACTTTTCAACCTTTTGCCACATTTCAGGCTTCAAACATAAAGATATAACATTTTTATTTTTTGTGAAGAATCACCAACAAGTGGGACACAATTGTGAAGTGGAATGAAATCTATTGGATTGTTGAAACTTTTTTAACTAATAAAAAAATGAAAAGTGGGGCGTGCAAAATTATTCGGCCCCCTTGCATTAATACTTTGTAGAGCCACCTTTTGCTGCGATTACAGCTGCAAGTCGCTTGGGGTATGTCTCTATCAGTTTTGCACATTGAGAGACTGAAATTCTTGCCCATTCTTCCTTGCAAAACAGCTCGAGCTCAGTGAGGTTGGATGGAGAGCGTTTGTGAACAGCAGTTTTCAGCTCTTTCCACAGATTCTCGATTGGATTCAGGTCTGGACTTTGACTTGGCCATTCTAACACCTGGATACGTTTATTTGTGAACCATTCCTTTGTAGATTTTGCTGTATGTTTGGGATCATTGTCTTGTAGGAAGATAAATCTCCGTCCCAGTTTCAGGTCTTTTGCAGACTCCAACAGGTTTTCATCCAGAATGGTCCTGTATTTGGCTGCATCCATCTTCCCCTCAATTTTAACCATCTTCCCTGTCCCTGCTGAAGAAAAGCAGGCCCAAACCATGATGCTGCCACCACCATGTTTGACAGTGGGGATGGTGTGTTGAGGGTGATGAGCTGTGTTGCTTTTACGCCAAACATATCGTTTTGCATTGTGGCCAAAAAGTTCGATTTTGGGTTCATCGGACCAGAGCACCTTCTTCCACATGTTTGGTGTGTCTCCCAGGTGGCTTGTGGCAAACTTTAGACGAGACTTTTTATGGATATCTTTGAGAAATGGCTTTCTTCTTGCCACTCTTCCATAAAGGCCAGATTTGTGCAGTGTACGACTGATAGTTGTCCTATGGACAGACTCTCCCACCTCAGCTGTAGTTCTCTGCAGTTCATCCAGAGTGATCATGGGCCTCTTGGCTGCATCTCTTATCAGTCTTCTCCTTGTCTGAGCTGAAAGTTTAGAGGGACAGCCAGGTCTTGGAAGATTTGCAGTGGTCTGATACTCCTTCCATTTCAAAATGATCGCTTGCACAGTGCTCCTTGGGATGTTTAAAGCTTGGGAAATCTTTTTGTATCCAAATCCGGCTTTAAACTTCTCCACAACAGTATTACGGACCTGCCTGGTGTGTTCCTTGGTCTTCATGATGCTTTCTGCGCTTTCAACAGAACCCTGAGACTATCACAGAGCAGGTGCATTTATACAGAGACTTGATTACACACAGGTGGATTCTATTTATCACCATCAGTCATTTAGGATAACATTGGATCATTCAGAGATCCTCGCTGAACTTCTGGAGTGAGTTTGCTGCACTGAAAGTAAAGGGGCCGAATAATTTTGCACGCACCACTTTTCAGTTTTTTATTTGCTAAAAAAGTTTAAAATATCCAATAGATTTCATCCCACTTCACAATTGTGTCCCACTTGTTGGTGATTCTTCACAAAAAATTAAAATTTTATATCTTTATGTTTGAAGCCTGAAATGTGGCAAAAGGTTGAAAAGTTCAAGGAGGCCGAATACTTTTGCAAGGCACTGTAGATGATTTTGTTTTTATTGGTAAGGCTAGTTCGACTAATTGTTTGTATTTCTTTACTGAATTTAGGATTGTGTGTAGGGAATTTGGTACTCCATTAGCTCATGAGAAGTCTGTCTACCCTACGTCTCCCTGGAATTTTTGGGTATACAAATTGACACGGTTTCGATGGAATTTCATCTACCAGAGGAGAAGATTATTAAAATTCAGATATTATTAGACTTGGTTCTTTCTAAATGTAAAGTTCGGTTGAAAATCTTGCAATCTTTGCTTGGATTATTGACGTTTGCGTCCAGAGTTTTACTGGGTCGCGTTTTTTTTTAAAAGATTGTATTGCGCTATTTCTGGAATTTCCTCTCCTTCTCATTTCATGTGGATTACATGTGGGGTTAGGGATGATCTTAAGGTATGGCGTCGTTTTTTATCCACATTTAATGGTTGTTGTTTATGGCAGACCCCCTTTTGTGCGGCTTCTGTGCTTCACCTGCATACTGATGCCGCTGGATCTTGTGGCTATGGCTGGATCTTGTGGCTATGGTGCTTATAGGAATGGGCATTGGTCTGCTGATTTGACCTGATTTTTTGAAAGATTCATGTTTAACATCCATAATTGTTTTATTGGAGATTTTTCCTGTTTTAGTAGCTTTGGAATTGTGGAGTGTTAATTTTAGGAATCGTCAAATTTTACTTTATTCTGACAATAAGGGTGTTGTTTTTGCTCTTAATTGTTTATCATCTAAATCTCTTCCTGTTCTTGCTGTACTTAGACTATTGGTGTTTAAATGTTTAGACCTTAATATATCGCTTAAAGCCAAATACATTCCTGGTAAGGATAATTTAATTGCTGATGCTTTGTCCCACTCTCAGAATCAAGAATTCAAGCGCTTGGTACCAGATGTGCATCCAATTGGCCAGTTATACCCTCGACACTTATGGGACCTTCGGTGAATACTGTCTTTGTTGCTATTAAGGCTTCTTTGGCACCTTCCCCATGGGCGGCTTATAAAGCTGCATGGTCATTGTGGTGTTCCTTCTTGTTTTCTTCTGGGCAACGTCAAACCCCCTTTTCTGAAGGATTCGTTTTGTCCTTTCTTAATTTTTTAATGTCTCATGATTATTCACATTCTCATATAGTTAAAACTCTGTCAGCTGTTACCTTTTTTTATACGTATGCAGGGTGGCAGATCCTGTATGTCCTTTTTCTCTGTTAAACATGCTTTAAAGGGTTACAGAAGGAAATACTTGGTTGCTGATACGAAATTGCCAATCTCTGTTGATCTTTTGGGTTGTCTTTGTGACGTTTCTAGGGATGTATGTTATTCCCCTTATGAATCCCTATTGTTTACTTTAGCCTTTTCTTTATGTTTTTTTGGGGCCTTTCGGATTTCTGAATTACTGCCACATAAAATTGCTGGTTTTGTTATGTAAAAGTAAGACTCATCCTCTGTGTCATAATCAATGGATTACTTTGCAAGCTAATCCGGGTGCCCGCTATTGTGTTTTCTCATTGATACGCCAATTTTTGGAAGTAAGACCTGTGTCTCATAAACATTTTCTGATTCATATCACGGGTGCACCAGTGACTATTTATCAATTCAAGGCTGTTCTGCGTAGATGCCTTAAAGCATTACATTTAGGACATCTGCGAATTTCATCTCACTCATTTCGTATAGGTGCAGCCACTGAAGCAGCTATGATTGGTCCTAATGAAACTGATATTAAAAAGATTGGAGGTTGGCGGTCTAATTGTTATAGAGCATATGTTAGACCCAATTTTTGTTTTTAATTTTAGATGCTCTTTGTAACGTCTGGATTATTGGACACTCTTATGTTTTTTGGGCTCAGAAGAGAGCTGAGTGGAGAGTCTATGGCAATAATTTAGGATTACCTTCTACAGGTTTTAATATACATTGGTATGGAAGACGTGGTATGCATTGGAGCGATTTACATCCTGTTTTGTCTCATTTACATGATTGCTGACCCATACCTCGGGTCATTATCATACATTTATCTGGTAATGATCTATATTAAGCTTGATCTTTTATGCTTGCATGCTATTTTACCTAATACTGTCTTAGTTTTTTCTGAAGTAATCCCTCGACTTGATTGGTTGTTATGCTTTAAGCATAAGTATTTAGAAAAAAATTGTAAAAAAATGAATAGGACTATGGATAAATTCATGCCTTTGGTTCATGGTGTGTCATTTTGACATGTGAACTTGGAAGGCGGTTTGCCTGGTTTCTATAGACCAGACAATGTGCATTTGTCTAATATTGCTCTTGATATCTTAAATTTAGATTTTCAAACCTGTGTTGAATTGGCTGTTGCCATGGTGGGGTGCCAGGCTCATTAAGGATTGAGCCTGGCGTATGGGATATTATAGTTGATGTTACAGTTATAGTTTGAGCTTAAATGGCTGAGCTATATATATATATATATATATATATATATATATATATATAGTTATTAAGAAGATTTTAATATATGCTATGTGTATTGATTATTTACAAAATGTATTGACTGAAGTGTTTTTTCATTATTTATTTAACTAATGGAATATTTTATTTAAATAACAATTGTTAATAAATTCTGACTACAATCCCATAAAGGTGAAGGGCGGGGCATGAAATGTCCCCCCCCACCACCACCTGTCGGATTGTGGCAAACCTATAATTTGAATTAATTAAAGTCAGTTAAGGCAATTAAAAAAAAAATTGAATTTTTATAACAGCTTACCTGTAAAATCCTTTTCTTTGAAGTACATCACGGGACACAGAGCCATAGTAGTTACTATGTGGGTTATAAGCCACCTTCAAGTGATGGACACTGGCACGCCCTAAGACAAAAAAGTGCTCTCCCTATATAACCCCTCCCACTACTGGGAGTACCTCAGTTTTGTAGTAAAGCAATAAATATATATACCAAAGAAGGGAGGGACCTCTGTGTCCCATGATGTACTTCAAAGAAAAGGATTTTACAGGTAAGATGTTGTAAAAATTCTATTTTCTTATCGTACATCACGGGACACAGAGCCATAGTAGTTACTATATGGGATGTCCCATAGCAATGCCAACTGAAGGGAGGGAGACACAAAAAAAGTAGGGCACTAAGAGACTAGAGGACTTATACTGCAGCCTGCAGTACACTGCGCCCAAAGGCGATATCCTCATGACCTTTTACATCTACTTGATAGAATCTGGTAAATGTATGGACTGAAGACCAAATTGCGGCCTTGCAGATCTGAGCCATGGAAGCTTGGTGATGTACTGCCCAAGAAGCACTATGGAGTGCGCTTTAATATGAAAAGGTGGAATTTATCTTTGTAAACCATAAGCTTGAACAATCCAAATCCATTTGGAAATCTTCTAAATGGACAGGCAGTAGGTCTGCCTGTCCTCTTTTAGGACTGTCTGGCAACACAAACAAAACATCTGTTTTATGAATCTGAGCTGTCACCTTCAAATAGACCTTGACCGCTCTCACCACATCAAGAGAATGTAGTGACCTTTCTTCCACAGAACGAGGTTCTGGAAAAAATGAAGGCAGAACAATATCCTGGTTTAAATGAAAACCTGACACTACCTTCGGTAGGAAATTAGGATGAGGTTGCAATACAACCTTATCCTTATGAATAATCAAATATGGCTCTTTACAAGAAAGAGCAGCCAACTCTGATACTCTTCTTGCAGAAGATATGGCAACCAAGAAAATAATTTTCCTTGTCAAGAGGACCAAGGTAATATCTCGTATTGGCTCAAAAGGCTGTTTGTGTAATGCCGACAGGGCTAAATTCAAGTCCCAAGGGTTCAGGGGTGACCTAACTGGAGGATTAATCCGTGTTACCCCCTGAATAAAGTTACAAACTAGAGAGTGTGAAGCAAGTGGTTGTTGAAAAAACACAGATAAGGCCGACACCTGGCCTTTGATAGTACTCAAGGCTAGCTTAATTTCCAATCCCATCTGCAGAAATTCAAGGATTCTACCTATGACATATTTCCTGGGGTGCTAACCTATGGATTCATACCAGGAGACATATGCCTTCCAGACTCTATAGTATATGACTCTGGAGGCCGGCTTCCTGGAATTAACCAAAGTAGAAACTACTGAAGCTGACAGCCCACGGTCTTTCAGAATGTGGGTCTCAATAGCCAGACCGTTAAATTTAGTGCTTGTAAGGTAGGATGGAATACTGGACCTTGCGGGAGTAGGTCTGGCCATAGTGGTAGAGTCCATGGGTCCCCTACCACCATCTTTATGATCTCTGCAAACCAAGATCTCCTGGGCCACGCCGGGGCCACAATAGTCACCTCCTTCCCTTCCTGCTTGATCCTGTGAAGAAAGTGCGGAAGCAGCAGAACAGGGGGGAACGCATAGATCAGTGAAAACTGATCCCACTGCAAAACTAAGGCATCTGTTCCGCATGCCATCGGATCCCTTGTCCTTGACACAAAGTTGTCGATCTTGTTGTTGAACCTGGACACAAACAGATCCACGTCCGGAATTCCCTATCTTTGACATATTGACAGAAAAATGTCGGGTGAAGGGACCATTCTCCCGGGAACAACTGTTGGCGACTCAAGTAGTCCGCCTGCCAATTCTCTATCCCTGGAATGAAGATTGCTTACAGACAAGGAATGTTGTCTTCTGCCCAAGATAGGATATGATTCACCTCTCTTTGGGCCGCACAACTTCTTGTGCCCCCTTGGTGACTGATATAGGTCACTGCTGTGGCATTGTCGGATTGGATTCTGACAGGACAATTCTGTAGTCTGAGCGTCCAGGCCTTCAGGGCCGAGCGTACTGCCCGAATCTCTAGAATATTGATGGGCAAGGTCATTTCTGATTTGGACCTTTTCCACTGGACGGACGCTTCGTCCAGGACTGCTCCCCAGCCCAGAAGGCTGGCATCTGTTGTTACCACCTTCCAGGTAACTGGTAGAAAGGATTTTCCTTTTTGAAGATTCTTGGATATCAACCACCAATTGAGGCTCTGACGCACTTTGGGGGATAAACTCATTGGGAAGTCCAGAGCTTGGACCTTCTTGTTCTAAGTTGACAGAATACTGTTTTGCAGCAGTCTTGAATGAAACTGCGCATAAGGAACGGCTTCAAAAGAAGCCACCATATTTCCCAACAATTTCATGCAAAGTCGAATAGAAGGATTCCTCCTTGTTTTGACCACCTGAATCAGTTCCCTTATGGAATTGATCCTTTCCTGGGGCAAAAACACCCTCTTCTGAACTGTATCTATGATCAGCCCCAAGTACTGCAATTTCCTTGATGGTTTTAAGGAGGTTTTCTCTAGGTTGAGAATCCAACCTAGGTATTCCAGGTAGCTGACTGTGGTGACCAAACTTTGGTTTAAAAGGGCTACTGACTGAACTATCAAGAGCAGATCGTCCAAGTAGGCTAGTATTGTTATACCTTGAGCCCTCAATCTGGCTAAAGGAGGAGCCAGGAGCTTTGTAAAAACTTGGGGTGCAGTAGCTAGATCGAAGGACAGAGCTACGAACTGAAAATTAGGATTTTCTACCTCGAAGCGTAAATATTTCTGGTGAGCGGGGAAAATCGGCACATGGAGGTTAGCATCCTTGATGTCGATTGACTCCAGAAGTTCTCCACCTTGTAGGATGGAGACTAGTGATCAGATTGACTCCATGCGAAAAGGGCGGATATTCAAAAAACGGTTTAGATCTTTGAGATCTAAAATGGGTCTGACACCCCCGTTTTGGTTTTGGTACCGTGAAAAGGTTTGAATAAAATACTAATCCTTGCTCTTCCAAGGGGACCACCAATATCACTATTTGAGATAAGAGATGATCCAAAGCTAGAAAGAGAGACTTCTTTTTTACTGGATTTCTGGGAACCTTTTATCTGAGAAAATGAGGAGACGGGATTTCTCAGAACTCTAGTTTCTAACCTAGAGATATTGAGGAAGCCACCCATCTGTTTTGAAATTGTTCCTGCCAGACCCTTGAAAACTGCAAAAGCCTTCCACCCACTCGAGCGAGCCGGGGCATCCCTTCATAAGGAGATTTTAGTATTTTGTTTTGTGGGTTTCCTCCCCCAGGGCTTCTTTTGACCCTGGGACTGACCCTGAGGTTTACCTCTTGAACCTGAAGGTGGAGGCCATCATGACTGCCTGGAGGCTGATGCTCCTGACACTGGAGAAGAAGCTCTTGTGTCCCTCTGCAACTTGCAGCAGTAACAATGGTGCCTTTTAAACACTCTTTCCCACAATGGACGTTGGAGGACACCAACACAGCGATAAGCCCCACACCCCCTTTGTCTATTGTCCCTCTCCTTTCCTTTTGAAAAAGAGTCTTTCCCGCACAAGTGTGGGCTTCCGATCCTATGGGATCAGCAGTGAGGGGAAAGGAAATGGCAAAGGGGGGCCTGGAAGCTGCCGAGTAAGGCGGCGTGCCATTCGCCCTTTTTTTTTGGAGCTTCTTCCCCGTGAAGAGGGGGGAGTTTGGTGGGGAGAAAAAAACCCCCTCAGACTTACCGAAGGTTCGCTGCTGGCTGGAGGAAAGGAAACTGCTGTTCCTGGACACATCGTGGGCTCTCAGAGAAACATGAGATGGTAAATGCTCTATACAGCCCCCAGTGGTGACACATAGGCATGACAACATTTACTAAATTTAAAAGAGACATTTATAAGAAAATGTCAAATATTTCTTAGAAAACTCCACTTACCTTTCTCGCCGCAGGGTTTTCTGTGGTAAAACCAACGTTAAACCTTCAGGAGCTGGGGATCCTCAGGGAAACCCACAATCCTGGACATGTAATAGCACCACCGCCAGTAAAACTTTAGGGCTTTACTACTAAAAGTACTGGATCCCGGGGTCCAGCTCTCTAAAAGAGAAGTGTTTACAGGCAAGACCTTGTTTCTTCAGACACGAGGCCCGGGTACCATTCAATTTGGCCTAAAAGACACTTTGAATGGATCCGGCTGCATGGCTAGCCCCAGCAAGGTTTGCTCCAGTGGAGCTCAGCACAGCACAGCACATCTTTACTCATGACCAACACCTTAGACACTGGCGAAAAAACTGAGGTACTCCCAGTAGTGGGAGGGGTTATATAGGGAGTGCACTTTTTGTCTTAGGGCGTGCCAGTGTCCATCACCTGAAGGTGGCCTACAACCCACATAGTAACTACTATGGCTCTGTGTCCCGTGATGTACGATAAGAAATATATATACTTACCAGGGATTGGTTGATGAGTTAACAGTTGCTCCAAAAAACGGTCCTCTGGCATTAGTCTCAACCTATAAAAGGAATAGAGGATGAGTCATTAGTGGGCAGAAGACGACGAGGATCAGAAAGGAGCACATTGCACCCTCCCTTCCAGTCATGGCCTGTTTTTATGAGGTTCGTCCCTTCCTTTGGAAAGGAAATATTATAGTTGATGTTACAGTTATAGCTCAAGCTTAAATGGCTGAGCTATATATATATTGTTATTAAGTAGAGTTTAATATATGCTATGTGTATTGATTATTTACAAAATTATTGAAAGTTGATATAAATTGGTTTAATATTTATACCTATAAATAATGGGCCACGGCCAATTTAAACCACAGGTATTGACTGAAGTGTTTTTTCATTATTTAACTAATGGCATATTTTATTTAAATAACAATTGTTAATAAGTTCTGACTACGATCCCAGAGGAGAACTTTGGAAATAGGATAAAATGTTTTGAATCTTTGAAGATTTAAGAAATCTGGCAAGAGAATGATTTTTTGTACAAACACAGAAAAACTAATTGTATATAATTCCATTTAATGTAACTAGATATCAGAATAGGAGAATAGGGTCAGATTATGCAATGGTACAAAAGGATTGATAATTTTTATCCTGCAATATAATTTTCCTGGGAAATTAGAGGGTCTTCCTTGAAATCATAAGCCCATGTTTGTGAGATCTTTATTTGTGTGGCATTTAGGCATTCACTAAATACCTAAAACAGAATAAAATATGAAGGTTAATTAATAGATATGTTCGTACTAGCTTCTAGCTTTCTGTTTAGAATTACCATTGACCACTCCTGTGTTAATATCTCTCTGCCTTCTGTCAGCACTTCCCCTAACATCCGGTTGCATGCATTTGAAAATGCACATGGGCGATCAAGAGAAAGAGAGTTTCCACTGGTTTGTCCATGCTCATTTCACAACAAAAGAGGACCCGTGGAAAACAAAGTAAAACATTTTTTTTTCTTTTTAATTTAAAATTCTTATGGCAGACTATTTTTTTAATGAACTTAATTTAAATTGCAGTCATAACAGGTGGTCATGGAGCTGTACGGAGTGGATTGAAACATTACTGTAATACTTGGGCCAGCACGCATGCAGTGGTAGCTCCTTAACAACAGTGCAATATTAGTTATCACAAAATCAGAATTTTTCCTTTCATTTCTATTTTACTGAATGGGCTGTTTTGCAATGTGAGGGTTGACATACACCTTAAGACTGATCATAATTGTGATTTTCTTATTTAAAAGTTTGTTTATTGATTATTGATTTCTATAAAATATGTATTGGTATAGTTAGGGGGGGTTTTAACCCCATCAAGGGTTGCAGACAAAATATTGCAATTGTTTTGGTGTCCTTTGTTTTTTTTTTATTGTTAACCTATTTATTAACTTTATTACAGGTTGAGAACAGGTGCAGTGGGGTGTACCACCCTATGTCAGAGGCTGAGCGTGCAGTTGTACACCTCAGCATTCCATTTTGTGAACTGATATCTTGTAAAAGATTTATATTTTTTATTTTTAGACAACCGTTTTGATCACGATCTTTACGTTATACTCAAGACATCAACAGAACAATATACAAAATGTAGATCTGCAGCTGACACAAACTCAGTCAAATGTACTGTGCAATGCATGCTACAAGATGTATAAAATCTGATTACTGAACCCTGAAACATAACATTTTGATCATGTTATTTTTTATTTTATTTTGAATCTGTGTTTACTTTTGGTTAAACTCACACTGAAAACAGTCTTATTTATTAGCAGGTGGATGGCTTTTTACATTGAAAAGTATGCAAGAACTATAATTCCCTTTAGGACCCGGCCTTACAATTATATACGGTAAGTGCTACAGTACATACACCAGAATATTTCTGAATTTTTATCTCATTATTTTTCATAACGAAGGAGCCTATGAAAAGGGAATCCTAGAAAGGTATGATTTTAACTAGCAAAGAGGCTCTGCCCTGGGAAAACTGAACCACTGAGAGGAGATCTATATATAATTCAATAACTAAAATCATAAAGTAAAATATTCTGTGACTAAGTGTGGGCTTCGGCTGTTCCTAAATATTACTATATATTTTTCTAGAGTACCATCCGCATAACTAGCCACGTAAAACCCCAGCACCTTCCCATTAGTGTCTTTAATTATAAGACGTTCCCTTCTCATGAGAAGACTGACACAGCATTGTTCTTGGCTGAAATGCCTACATGTTCAGCAAATAGGATCAGTCTTGTTTTGCTTCCTTTAAGATCCTTCTGAAAGGTGCCATTGGGAAAATATTTGTCCAGAAGCCATATCTTTTTCAGCACGCAAAAAATTTAGAATAGAGATTTGCAAAGCACAGTGTCACTCGCCATACTCCTGTGCGCATGCGCGGCGGATTGGCGCTTCGGCTCACACACGTGTGCGGCCTGATGGTGCGGCGTGTGCACAACAGTTCCCGGTTTCCTGCCACAGTGTGCACAATGGTGCACGCCGATGCGCACACTGTGGCAGGGCTTTTTCATATAGCTCTGGCGCCCAGACGGGTTGCTGGTTTGTCGTCAGCTTCCTGTTTGTGCCTGTTTCCAGTTTTGCCATATCTGATCACCTGCCTTGACCCGGATTGTTCCTGACTATGCTTCTTCTCTCCTCGATCTGGCCCCTGGCTTGCTTTAAAGGATTTTGCTTGATCTGCCTAATAGTGTTTGACCCTCGGCCTGCCTAACGGACTTTGCTTGATCTGCCTACCAGTGTTTGATCCTTTCCCTGCCCAACAGACTTTGCTTATTTGCCTTACCTTGATTTGACCTCTGGCCTGTTTCACGAACTTGTTTGCTTTTCTTTGCACCTGCTCCCTCTGTCCTGCATTGGACCCTCAGCCAGTTCCCGAAGCTCAGCTACCCTTCATACAGCTCCTCAGATTCATCAGGAACTCACACCTGCTTGTGGCCCGTGCCTCCACGTGCCACCTGTTCCCTGTATCACCTACAGGGGACAGGGTGCGCGTGGTCACAAGGTCGAGCCGCTCTCGGCATCTCGGCCTCGGTAAGTACTATCCGTGACAGTACAAACCAGCCAGATGTCAGAGGCCGACAGAGCTTGCGCTCTCCTCTGGAGATCTTGTGCCAGCAGGTCTCAGCTCTTACTGACTCCATCCAAAAGTTGCAAGAAGGATATACACAGATTGATAACCGTCTCCAGCAACTCACGGGATCACCTTTACCTACAGCCGCAGCTCCCGCACCTATCAATGGGGTTCCCTCTTCTCAGGCTACCACTAACCCTACTGTAGTAATGGCACTTCCAGAGCCCAGGGTTTCTACACCTGAGCGTTTTTCAGGAGACCGCAAGAAGTACAGGGCTTTTAAAAATGCCTGTTCCCTCTATTTGGCCCTTCAGCCCAGAACTTCTTCATCAGAAATTGTAAAGGTGGGTTTTGTGATCTCCCTTCTGGCCGAGGAACCCCAAGCTTGGGCTCAAAGCCTGATGGAACAAAGTAGTCCTGTGCTGAATTCAATTGATTCTTTTTTTGAGAGTATGTCCCAACTCTATGATGACCCACAGCGCACGGCCACAGCTGAAGCAATCCTGCACAGCCTGTCACAAGGAAGAAACCAATAGAGGACTATATGGTGGAATTCCGTAAATGGGCAGCTTATACAGGCTGGAATGAGCCTGCCCTAAGATACCAGTACCTTCAAGGTCTGTCTGAGGCCCTTAAGGACGAATTAGCCAGGATGGAGACCCAGCCTCTTTAGAGGAGCTGATCCAATCAGCCACCAAGCTGGATAGGCACTTGCGTGAACAACACTCAGAGCGTTTTCAGGGGCCGCGTCCAGCTTGGACATCATCCAGGCCAATTCTGACCCATGTATCATCTCCGGCTGCAGTCACCTCTTCAGCTCCTGAGGTCGAGCCTATGCAGCTCGGCTTGGTCCATGCCCCTCTGACCCCTGAGGAAAGGCAATGCAGACGTCAATCCAACCTGTGCTTATACTGCGGGGGTACCGGACATTTCCTATGCAGCTGTCCAGTAAGACCCAGTAAGTCCTACCCGCAAAACTTGGTGAACTGTCAAGTCAGTACTGTTCCTAAAACTTATGTGATTCTGTTTGTCTCCTTACAGCTAGCAGAAGGGGAAACTCGCCTGCCGGCTATAATTGACTCAGGAGCTTGCAGCTGTTTCCTAGATGTTCCCGTGGCTCACAGTCTGCATATCCCCCTTCAAACCAAGGCATGAGGTTTACAAATACATCTGGCAGATGGGTCGCTTCCTCGCTCAGGATCATCACCCAGGAGACTCAACCCATTCTTGCTACCACAGACTCTGGCCATCAGGAGTTCCTACGATTCGATCTCATCCATTCTCCAATCTTTCCTATTATACTAGATCTGCCCTGGCTCCAGGCGCAGGACCCTCAGATAAACTGGAGTACCAAGAAAGTATCTTTTTCACCTCAATATTGCTCCCAGCGCTGCCTCTCCTCAGCTCCTAGTGTCTGCTCAACCTTAACAACCACGCCTGACAACCTCCAACATGTCCCTTCTGTATACCTCGAGTTCCAGGATGTGTTTGACAAACAAAAGGCCAACTGTTTACCACCACATCGGCCATATGATTGCCCGATTGACCTCCTGCCCGGCTTGGAGGTTCCATTTGGGCAAATTTTTCCATTATAAGAAACCAAGCTAAAAGCCCTCAAGCAGTATATTGATGAAAACCTTGAGAAAGGCTTAATTCGTCCCTCTTCTTCACCAGCCGGAGCTGGTATCTTTTTTGTGGGGAAAAAAGATGGGTCCCTAAGGCCATGTGTGGACTACAGACAACGTAATAATATAACAATCAAAAACAGATACCCGCTGCCACTCATTCCCGAGTTATTTCAACGGTTCCGATCGGCCCAAATTTTCTCCAAGTTGGATCTCAGAGGCGCCCATAATCTCATCAGGATCCGGGCTGGGGATGAGTGGAAGACTGCTTTTAGGTCCAGGTTGGGACATTTTGAATACCTGGTGATGCCGTTTGGGCTCTGCAATGCCCCGGCCACCTTTCAACATCTGGTGAACGATATATTTCGGCAATAACTTGACAACTTCTTAGTTGTCTACCTGGATGACATTCTCATCTTCTCTGCCACTATTGAATTGCACCGAGGGCATGTAAAAAAGGTCCTCACCATACTCAGGCAGCATAAGTTGTACCTCAAAGCCGAGAAATGTGAGTTTGAGAAATCTGTTGTGCAATTTTTGGGATTCATTATTTCTACCAACGGGGTTGCAATGGACCCACAAAAGGTCAAAGCAATCCAAGAATGTCCGGCTCCATCTGATAAGAAAGGGGTGCAACGTTTTATAGGGTTTGCCAACTTCTATAGGAGATTTATTGTTGGATTTTCTTCTATCGTGGCACCCATTACCCAGTTGACACACCAACACAGTCATTTTCAATGGTCTCAAGCAGCACAGGAAGCCTTTACCAAGCTAAAAGCTTTATTCATCTCCGCACCAATTCTCCGCCACCCTGACCCAACTCTACCATTTGTATTGGAGGTAGATGCATCAGAAACCGCTACAGGGGCCATTCTCTCCCAGAGACATGGGCCCAAAGCTATTCTACACCCTGTAGCCTTCACATCTCGGAAGCTCAGCCCACCAGAACTCAACTAATGATGTAGGTGATAGGGAGCTGCTGGCCATCAAGTTTGCCCTAGAAGAATGGAGGTACTTGTTGGAAGGCGCCCTCCATCTGGTTATGATCTTTACAGATCACAAAAATTTAGAGTATAGCGAACAGCGAAACACCTAAAACCCAAACAAGCTCGCTGGGCCCTCTTTTTCTCTCGTTTTAACTTCCACATATCCTACAGACCAGGCTCAAAGAATGGAAAGGCAGACGCACTTTCTCAGATGTTCTCTGCAGATCCTCAAATAGCTGAACCCAGTACCATCCTTTCTTCACAAAACTTCCTTGGCCTCACCCGAGCAGACTTAATAACCTCCATCAAATCTTCATCCGGTCACTGCTCCAACTCAGAGATACATACCCTAGAGAGACATGATGGTCTACTCTGGGCCCGGGGAAAAATTTTTGTACCACGTGAAACACGGCCTTTGGCTCTCAAGACTTGTTATGACCGTAAATTGGCAGGTAACTTCGGGACAAGGAAAACGACTGAATTGATCTCTCGTTCCTTCTGGTGGCCAGGGTGGAGACGAGATTGTAAGGATTACGTCTCTTCCTGCCCCCTTTGCCAGCATAACAAGGGTCAAAAAAACAAGTCCTGGGGGCTACTCAAAAACTTGCCCATACCAGAACGACCATGGGCTGATGTATCCATGGATTTCATTGTGGATTTACCTGCCTCAGAAGGGTTCACTACCATCCTGGTCGTTGTCGACCACTTCTCCAAGATGGCTCACTTTTTGCCCATGATGGGCACCCCTTCTGCTTTCTTCTTTCTCAAAGAAGTAATCAGACTCCATGGTGTGCCTAAAAGTATTGTGTCAGACAGGGGCATTCAATTTACTTCCAAATTCTGAAAAGAACTCTGCAAAACCTTGGATATTAAGACTTGCCTCTCTTCAGCGTACCATCCTCAGAGCAACGGCCAGACGGAGAGGACAAATCAAACCTTGGAGCAGTACCTCCGTTGCTTCTGTTCTGGCTCTCAAGATGATTGGGCAACTCTCCTTCCGTACGCCGAGTTTGCCTACAATAACTCTATCCATTCCGCCACCAACCAAACACCCTTCTGGGTGAACTTTGGGTTCCATCCTACCGTCCTCTCTAACAACATTCCTGAAATGTCCGTTCCTGCCGTTCAAGACCGGATAATTTCCTTACAGTCCAACTTTCAAAAAATTCAGGATACGTTACAAAAGGCTCAGGATGTCTATAAGAGACAGTATGACCGAGGGAGGAAGAAGAACCCAATCTTCAATGTTGGCGAGGAGGTCTGGTTGTCAACTGCGAATCTTAAGCTACCCCTGCCCCCACGGAAATTTGGACCAAGGTTCATTGAGCCCTTTCAAATTAAGAGGATGATTAACCCCATGGCGTTTGAACTGGCATTACCGAACTCTTATAGAATTCACCCAATCTTTCATGCATCCTTGTTGAAGCCTGTTGTGTCCGGCCCTTTTCCCGGGAGAAGGAAACTTACTCCCCCGCCAGTTGATGTGGAAGGGGAGAATGAGTTTGAGGTGGAGTCCATTTTGAATTGCAGAAAAAGGGGCAGGCAGCTTCAGTACCTAATCCATTGGAAAGGATATCCTCCTGAGGACAATTCCTGGAAGCCCGCTAGGAACCTGCATGCTCCATGCTTAATTCAAGCCTTCCACTGGGAACATCCAGAGCTGATGTCCAGTTTGGGTGTCCAGTGTCCGCCCCTAGGAGGGGGCACTGTCAGAGAAGGACTTCTCCTACCTTCACTCGCCATGCTCCTGCGTGCATGTGCGGCAGATTGGCGCTTCGGCGCACACACGTGCGCGGCCTGATGGTGCGGTGTGTGCGTGTGCACAAGAGTTCCTGGGTGCACGCAGTTGCTTGAGAGTGCGCATGGTAGCGCATGCAGTGTGCGCAATGGCGCACGCCGATGTGCACGCTGTGGCGGGGCTATTTCAGACGGCTCTGGTGCCCAGATGGGTTGCTGGTTTGTCGTCAGCTTCCTGTTTGTGCCTGTTTCCAGTTTTGCCATATATGATCACCTGCCTTGACCCGGATGGTTCCTGACTATGCTGCTTCTCTCCTCGATCTGACCCCTGGCTTGCTTTAACAGACTTTGCTTGATCTGCCTACCAGTGTTTGACCCTCAGCCTGCCTAACGGACTTTGCTTGATCTGCCTTCCAGTGTTTGACCCTCGGCCTGTTAAACAGACTTTGCTTATTTGCCTTACCTGGATTTGACCTCTGGCCTGTTTCACGGACTTGTTTGCTTGTCTTTGCACCTGCTCCCTCTGTCCTGCATTGGACCCTCAGCCAGTTCCTGAAGCTCAGCTACCCTTCATACAGCTCCTCAGATTCTTCAGGAACTCACACCTGCTGGTGGCCCATGCGTCCACATGCCACCTGTTCCCTGTATCACCTCTGGGGGACAGGGTGCGCGTGGTCGCAAGGACGAGCCGCTCTTGGCATCTCAGCCTCGGTAAGTACTATTCGTGTCACAAAAATATCTATGTAAAGGTTTTTTCTCTTTAGGGCAAAATGGCAGTTTGTTTCCTAACGGACCCTTGCAATATAGACACTTGGGGGAACTTATCAAAACCGAAGCAGCTAGAATCTGGAGCAGCCGTACATGGCAATCATTCAGTCTCTATCTTCTACTCCTAACCACTGCAGTGTATGTTGTATGTTAGTGTATGTTTTATTGACCTGACAGCGGGGGGGGGGGGGGGTCAGAATTTGCACACACTCCCAGAGCCATATATAGCTGACAAGCTGACTGCCATCTGTCAGATGGAAGCGATCAGACAGCCAGGAAGTTATCTGATCACTTCCAAATCCCCCCCGTAATGGTCGCCCTCCCCCTGCACATATGTCCCTGTCATGCATCCCAGGCTCTGTGTGCCCACTGGCATGCCTGGGACTGGCATGGCGGGTGCTACTAATTAGAGGAGAGGGAGCTGAGCGGACATGCATCCCCTCTCCTCCTCTTTTTCTTGCTGACCTGGAAGTGACACATAAAACATCACTTCTGGGTCCCCATGTTATCTTCCCCAGCCTGTATGGCTAAGAAATAATCAAATGCAGTGGAGGACATGAGAGACATCAAGGGTCTTTATGTGATGAAAAAAAAGTTGAGTAAAATTAAAAAAAAATAAAGTTACACCCAAGCACATAAAATCTCCCCCCAAAAATTGTTTGAGGGCTCCTATTCCCACATACAAGCACGTATGAACATAAACTTTCATGTTAGGTGTGCCTATGCATGAAAATATCAATTGTGATACACATTTTACATATTTTGTACACAATTTTAAGGTCTGACATATTGAGTATCTACTGCAACCTCATATTTTATATTTTACCATAAAATTGGATAAGTTATTGCATTCATGTGCCCTAAAATTAACTTTAGTGTATTTTCTACAGAATTTTTGTATTTCCTAGACCTTTGCGCTAATATTGTGTAACAATTAGAACTACCACTATTTTATTCTCCAGGGTGTCTGCTTTCAGAAAACATACAACACAAAAATGGCTCTGACAGCTCATATAGGTCATTTACACTTTGTTAACTAAGTGATGTGATTTTTTAGCTGTCTATAATTACTCATATTCATTATATTATATTATAAAATTATAGAGCATTACCTCCATATCGCCTGCAGAAGCAGAGTGAACTTGTATGGAACCCACTGGGTGATACAGCATTTTTTAGACATATGTTTTGAGCCCTTGCTTGGTAATCACCTAACATTAGTTTATGAATAAAGGATACAACAGTTACACTGGGAGAATGGCTTGGGGAAACGCTGTCAATTTGATAGCTTTTTGCTGCACTTTGTTTTCCAGTAGTACACTGAACTTCTAACAGTGACAGCAGAGCTCCCCTTCTTAGCCCTGGTTCACACTGCCGCGACCTGTCATGTGACTTGAGAGTTCAAAGTTACATGAAAAGTCACAACCTATTAACGGCAATGAAACCGTTCTAATCGGTGCGACTCAAGTCGCTCGGACTTAGAAAAAGGTTCCTGCACTACTTTTGGTGCAACTTGCATTGACTTCTTTTAAAGAAGTTGTATGCAAGCTGTGATGATGTCACGCAGGAATATGGGATTCAAAATCTTGGCAGTGTGAACAAGGGCTCTGCAGGACTGAGATTTCATAGTTACAGCTCAGTCATATATAGTGCAGGAGACGGCATAGGCAGATAAGATTCTCTCCCCAAATGATCCTCCCAGTAGAACACCTGGAGTGGGTGCCTATGCTTCTGTCTTACCAGACCTGTATAGAGTAAATCCTGAACCTTGAAAATGCATTTTTTTTGTGCAGACATTCTTACTATTAAAACAAGTCCTGTTATAGTTGTCTATGGAATTGGATTAAAATGAAAAGATTTCAATAACATAAGTGTACAATAGCAAAATTGCAAAATTAGACATAGATCAACCACATCTGTTGATGAGCTAACAGTGGCTTTAGCTAAAGTCTCTGCATCTTGGCCATGCCCCTCTGACGTCTTTCACCTGATTGAGTTTAGCCTACGTCTAAGTCTAATTAGGGTAAAACACATCAGCAGGTCATGGCCAGGATGCAGGACTGTAGCTAAAGCCTCTGTTAGCTCATCAGTAGATGTGGTTGATCCATTTAGTGTGCCTATCAGATGTGTGGCTCACTGCGCACACACAGGCACATACATTTTGACCCCTGACCTGAACTTGGATCCTGATTCTGCCTTGTTGCCAGTTCCAGACCCCAGTTCTGTTCCTGACCACATATTTGACTTATGATTTTGTTTTGCTCTGTTCCGACATCTGATTCGAGTGCCTACCTGGCTGTCTTCTGTATCAGCTCTGCTCACCACAGTGGGTTCCTGTCTCAACCCTCGCATCTGGAACCTGCAGTACATGCGGAGTGCCCCTTTAACTTTGGCTAGATCTCCGTGCACAGTTGCTGTTCCTGATCTGATGTTCTGCCAGCCTGCCTGGGACTGCTTCACGTGCTGCAAGCTCTCCTATAAACACCTGTCGGCACTAGTTACATAGTTAGTAAGGTTAAATAAAGACACCAGTCCATCCAGTATAACCTGAGTGAGTGTGGGTGAATTGTCCCTATCCCTGTACACTGTGTCTCATTAAGATCCTCCTCTATTATATATGTTATTTAATTTATTTAAGGTACCCATATAGCACCGTCAATTTATGCAGCATCGCACACTCACATCAGTCCCTACCCTCAAGGAGCCCACAATCCAAGGTCCCCAACTCACATTCATATACTAGGGCCAATTTTGGACAGAAGCCAATTAACCTACCAGCATGTCTTTGGAGTGTGAGAGGAAACCAGAGCACCCGGAGGAAACCCACGCAGGCGCAGGGAGAACATGTAAACTCCAGGCAGGTAGTGTCGTGGTTGGGATTCAAACCAGTGACCCTTTTTACTGCTAGGCGAGAGTGCTACCCACTTCACCACTGTGCCACCACCTACTGTCCCTCTGTAGCCTCTGTTCCATCTTCAGTGGGACCTAAAATTAAGATACAAATGAGCCCTACCTCATCATTTTAGTCTCTGACCAGGTACATGACAGCGGCTCCTAATTTTGCTATCGTGTTTGTTGTTAAGGAGTGAGACTGGCACCCACTGTGGAAGGAGAACAGGTGGAAAGACGGATGGGAGGTGCTTGAACGGTGCTATTTTATAAATGTGGTTACAATGGCATAAGAGAAGATTTCCCCTTATTTTGGAGATATTCCTTCTCATATCTATTGTGTTTTCAGGACAAAAATTAAAGCGAAAACTCTCTGATGGGGGCACATAGAGAAAAGAAAAAGACTTCACAGCTCTATACTCTGTCCACCCATACTCTGTCCAAAATGAAAGAAAATGTTTTGGCTTTAGATATGCAGAACTTTACTTTAGATGTAATTATTGTATGGTTCATGTAAATAAATAAAGAAGATCCTATGGAGTAATCTTTAAAAACTTTCTAATAGGTTGGTTTAGTGGGAGGGAGGTTGCCCTTATTTTAAATTAAGCTTTTATTTATTTATTTATTTATTTTTGTATTTGGTGCATTTGAAGGGTCAAAAGATGTCTTCACCAAGGGATTTGTTCACCTACCTAACCTCCTATAGGGAGCACAAAAATAGCATTTGCAGCTTTCCTTTCAAGACACAAATTGTCTTTATAGATTAATGGATGCTTGCCCACGGGACCAGCAGTCAGTAGGGGCTTTGGGCTGTGTTAAGACGGCGGAGGCGGCCGGAGATCTGAGCTGAGTTGGCTGACCCGACCAGGATCCAGCCTTGGTTATTTGTTGCATAAACAAATATGGATATGGTGATTGCATGACCGATTTGGATGTCCTGATCTGGTGGAGCGAGCTGCAGAGGGCCGATAGGCTACGGACCGACCATTGATACCATCAACGGTTACCTATACATGCCTACCACTCCTGCAGGCTGGTGAGTGGGGACCCAAAAGGGGGAGCACACAAGTCACCTGAATTGCCGAGCACAAGAGTCACCAGATCGGTTCTGATCGTTTTGAACATTTGGTTATTTTGGAGCTTCACCATTCATATTAACACTGTTTTTGGGACTTTAACTTTCCTCTATATATAATTTTTTTTTTTTTCTTTGATGAACTTTTTTCTAATGAACTCTTGATGACTTTGGTAACCATTTATGGTTCATCACATTTATGGTTTTATATCTTTATTCACATGATCAGTTGTTTGATCACGGTATATTTATAAGGTTTTTTGTTTTGGTTTGGACACTTTTTATATGCCACATGTGGGTATGATTGGTTTACTCCTCATTTTTTGCACAGTATTTTAGTATCACTTTCTCAGTATTTTTATAATGAACTTTTGATGATTTTGAGGATTTTGGGGAGCCATTTATGGTCCAATCACACTAATAGTTTATAATAATTTCTACTTACCTAATCAGTTTCTTTGGTCACGGTGCATTTTTATACTTTTTTGACCTGGTATGGTCATTTTTTACATATCATATGTGGGTATGACTGGTTTATTTATCATTTCCTGCACAGTATTCTAGTATTATTTACCTAGTTTCTGAGCACTATCACGGGGAGGGGGCACACACTCCCTCTTTTTGTAATATTAGGTAGTACGCTCCCCCCAGTATTTTGGGTAGTCCATCTACCCCACCATTTATGCTTAACCCTTGCCCGTCAGTTAATAGAGTAGCGCCATACACCCCACTCTTCTATTAATTAAATGCTATACCTACCTGCTCATTCCAATGGAATTGCACAGAGCAGCCTCAAACCTCCTCTACTGGGGTCCTCCACTGGCACTTTCAGCACCTCCTCTTCAGTGTCTGCCACCATAGCAAGCCTCTTACTATAGGGGCAGATACTGTACTGTACTGTAGATACTGTACTGTATGTAGGCTCGCTCCCAAGCATCTACACACACAGCATTGCTCGACTCCATCCCCCGCTCTCTGCTGACAGGACTTGATTGATAGCAGCAGGAGCCAGTGTCTGCCTCTCTGTCCTGTGAATTCAGAGAGAGAGGAGAGAGGCACTACAGATGGGCACAGTGCTGGATCACTGAAGACTCAGGTAAGTATTTAGGGGGAGAGGAAGCAATACTGCTACCGGGACATTTTTTACCTTTAATTCAGAGAATGCATTTGGTAAAAAGAGGCTTGGCTTTAGTACCTGAAGGCTGCTTATTCCAGGATTTTGATAAAAACATACTGGACACTGCCAGGCATCTAACATTTCCTGAAGGACCCTGCAATGTCAAATCCCATAATTCTCTCATGACAGAATCTCTTTTTTTTTTTGCATAACCAAAAATGTTTAAAGTACCCCCCACCTCCTTAAAGCACCTGACCAATATTGGAAAATGTTCAGGCTGATATCGGTTTACCAGTGGCCTGTATGTCTGCCTTCCCTCATGCTATATGGGTATCAGCCCATATGCCTGGTATGTCAGGCTGCTAGGTCTGACAGAATAGTAGGAGTGATGGCAGAGTTTTGACCACTTCATTTTTTTTCCTGTAATTGACAGGTTTTTCCTTAAACATTCCACGTTCAAATAATATGTATTTTTTTTTCTTTGGTAAAAGTTGCAGCATCATCAACACTTTGAAATGTCTTGTTTACCAAAAGTGTACATAATGTACTTTCCTTTAAGAAGAAGAATACTGTTATTCAACATTTGGTAGTTACTAGAACATGATGTTTTCTATATACTGTACTATTGTGATTTTCTAAAACAATTGTTCAGATCTTGCATACAGTAAAAATGCAATGACATATATCACAATTAAGGAAAACTATAGGGTTAAAGTACAACTAAAGGCAAAACTTTTTTTTTTTGTTTTGGATAGAGAGGAGGGGATTAAAACTCAAATTAACCCTCTCTATTTGTCCTGTTTACCATTATCATTGAAAGTGAAAGTAAAAGAAAATTCAAATTTTAGGTTGTCCCCAGAAAAGTAACACAGGGAAATCTTCCAATGGGGACACTAGTTCTGGTGACCTGGTGGTCCCCTAGGAATTCCCTTAATTTTCAGGGATTTCCTCTCACTTCCTATTTTGGCTATGGGACAGGAAGTGATGGTAAATCTCTGAAATGGGACACAGATGGCAAAAAAAAATTGACAGGGGTTATAACCCTCCCTTACTCTATCCAAACTAAAAAAAAAAGTTTTGCCCAGAATTCTACTTTATTGTGCCATTTTAGACATGGGAAGAGATAGTGGTCAGTAACTAATGTCTAGCAGCTACCTAATTTAATTAGCATGGCAGCCTAGTATCCACATTGTTGTTTTTAACATTTTTCATAGCTGTTGTGCCATGTCTCATTTTTATATTGTCATCTTTTCAACCATGCTACATTGTAATCACATTGATTTTTTTTATTATTGTATATTATAAAAAATAAATAGATAAACATAAGCCTATCCATTCAGAGCATGTTTTTAATTTCTGCTATATTTTTACTCTTTATGACAAATTGCCGTGAAGTTTTTGTTCCCTTATGTGTTACAAATAAATCTTTTTTCATCCCTTGTTTTATGAAATATTTTTGATGAAGAACAGTTTTTGAAGCTGCTGTGAGCTAACTCTATTCTGAGTCTTCAAACACTGTAAATCAAAGTATAATGTCATTTATGCAAACATAATGTGTTATGATTATCTCAAAATGGTAATAATTTCAGTACATACATAAAACATAGTGTGAATTCTTAAAAAGCAACAAAAGTGATAGCCTGAGAATCATTATGCACAAAGCACAGAATAATGATATTAATACTAGCAATACTCATATACTTTATGGTACAGTACAAAACAAAATTGCTTAAGAACCCTCGTGCAGACCTTCAGTATGTATCTTCTTAAACAGATTTTTGCTATTTTTGTATACAAATAATTTAGAAAATAATCATGGCATACATAATATAAAACTAAAAAAAATACATAGACAAAAATATTAATCACAAAATTAAGTTTACTAAGGATCATGGCAATATTTCACAGTCACACATATACCTTAGATGGGGGGTCAGCAACCTGTAAATTGCTATCTACCAGTAGATCGCAGACAGGTGACTGGTAGATCGCGGTCTGGGCTTGCAGACCCGCCATTCCAGAACATCAAACATAGTGCAATGCAGAGGGACTACTTATAAAGTTGCAGCTGTAGTAGGAAATAAAAGCCACATAAGCCGGTGCCTCCTTTGTAATGCTGGCTCCTGTCCCATGCCGAGTGATACAAACTGCACGCCACCTCTTATCCCAACTAGCAGTCTCCAAAGTGGTGCCAGCAGCAGGAAAGAAGAGATCTTTAGGTCAGTGTGAAGCAATACACTGAGCATAATAGTATAGGGCTGCTTTCGTTCTGATGTGATGCAATTTACCTACACCACGGGTGCAGTGCAGTGTACCAGCAGCTTTACTGTGGGTTTGTTGCGTTTAGCCATAGGCTTCTATCCAGAGGGTTTGGTGCACTTTCTGAAAGCGGCTCATTCACAAGTGCAGTAGGCACTGCTGCTCCTCATAAAAAAGCAATCCCAGTGTGTTTGACAGGTGGTGAGGAGGCAATATGTTGCCTCCTCACCACCTGATTCAAACCCATGATTGCCATGCAATGCACACAATATGCGGCACAGTAGTATAGCAAATATAGGTTTAAATCAGGTGTAAGGAGGCGGCACTTTGATCTTTGATTCCTCCCATGTTGTTCAGGTAGATCTCCACCTCTTTAAGGTTGCCTACCCCTGCCTTAGATCAATCCTCCAGGGCTAGGAATGTTTAGCTGCAACACAGGGTTGATTTGAATGTTGCTTTCTTCTGGGCAGAAATGGTGGCTGAAAGTGATTCATGAAGGATCGTTCTTATCAGAACAATCTGTTGACATTCTATGAGGAAGTGAGCTGCCATCTAGATAAAGGGAGGCCTGTGGGCGTGGTATATCTGGATTTTGCAAAGACATTTTATTCAGTTCCCCATAAATGTTTACGTTACAAACTGAGGCCCGTTGGCATAGACCATAAGGCATGTTGTCGTTCAGTCATTTACCCTGTTTCCCCGAAAATAAGACCTAGCGTGATTGTCGGTGATGGTTGCAATATAAGCCCTACCCCCCAAATAAGCCCTAGTTAAAGTCCTTGTAGGTCTTATTTTCAGGGTAGGGCTTATTTTCAGGGAAACAGGGTAGGGATTATTTGGGGGGGTAGGGCTTATATTGCAGCCATCACCGACAATCACGCTAGGTCTTATTTTCGGGGAAACAGGGTAGTGGTGTCCAACACTTTGTGATTTCATGGACCATAGCACGCCAGGCTTTCCTGTCCTCCACTGCCTCCCGGAGCTTGCTTAACTTCATGTTCATTGTTTTGATGATTATCTATCCATCTTGTTTTCTGTCATCCTCTTCTCCTTTTTCCTTTCACGTTTCCCAGCATCAGCGTCTTTTCCAATAAGTTCTCTCTTCACATTAGGTGGCCAAACTATTTGAGTTTCAGCTTCAGGATCTGGCCTTCCTGGATAGAAAACTGGTTACAGGGGTATGTCCAAAGGGTGGTGCTAAATAGTTAGCACTCAGAATGGGCTGGGGTCATATTTGGAGTCCCCCTGGATCTGTTCTGGGACCAATGCTGTTTGATTTATTTATAAATGATATAGAGGTTGGTATAAATAGCTCAATCTCAGTGTTTGCTGATGATACAAAGCTAAGCAGGGTATTAACTTTACAAATGGATGTGGAAACCTTACAGGAGGACCTCAATAAAATAATGGGTTGGGAAATTACATGGCAAATTACAATTAATGTTGAAAAATGTAAAGTAATGCATTTGGGTGCCAAACATACGAATGCAAGTTACTCCATCGGGGAGAAACTCTCCGGGAATCCAGGATGGAAAAAGGAGTCCTAGTAGATGCCAGGCTCAGCAATGGCATGCAATGCCAAGCTACTGCAAGCAAAGCCAGCAGAATATTAGCATGCATTAAAAAGGGATCTACTCCAGAGATAAAACTATAATTCTGCAACTAGACTCTGGTTCAGCCACATTTTGAGTATTCTGTCCAAGTATTGTGTCTAGTCCATAGGAGGGATCTACTGGAACTGGAGAGAGTACAGAGAAGGCAACAAAGCTAATAAAGGGACTGGAGGACCTCAGTTATGGGGAAGGACTACAAGCATTAAACTTTTTCTCTCTGGAAAAGAGAGACACTTTAGAGGAGATATGATAGCAATAAACATATACTTTACTGGTGACCCTAGCAAAGAGAAGACACTTTTCAGTGTGGGGGGGGGGGGGGGGGGGGTTGAAAAGACACGCGGCCATTCAATGAAACTGGAGGAAAGGTGGTTTAACCTTAAACTTCTTAGAGGGTTCTTTACTGTCAGAGCAGTGAGGATTTGGAACTCCCTTCCACAAGCAGTGGTATAGTTTCGAAAAACTTTTAGATGGCCATCTTAACGATTGCAACATACAGTGATAAGGGATTTAATATTGACATAAACTCACACCACAGGTTGAACTGGATGGATTGGTGTCTTTATTCAACCTTAACAACCAACTATGTAACTATGACAAAGAAGTAAAACATTTTTGATTAGGCTCTTTATGCTGGCTGGTTGGCAGGAATTGTAGAGCAGAAAGTTCAGTTAGTAGATTGGACAATGTTTCTTGTAGTAACTGGCAATAATGGGAGTCAGCATAATGTGCACATTCATTGGTGCATTTAATGGTTTTCAGGGGGCAGGAGGTGTGAAAGTTACTGATGGACAGAAAAAACTAAGTGAAGAAGCTACTGAAGAAACAAGGGCAGGAATGTAGATTAATTAATGGGCAGATGATATGAGGAGCAGGAGCTACTGGAGTCATCTAATCAGGAGGTCAGGAGATATGGTATTAAGTAGTGAGATTTGGCAGATATTTGGGGTAGAGGGCAAGAGGTATTACTAGGTTGAGTACATTATAGGTAACATTCTTGAAATGACTCATAATCTGTTTTTTATACGTTCCCAATGGCAAACATTTTGTGCCTAAACATTTCTCAAACTGCCAAACAACAGGACTAGTATATTTATTACTATGCAATTGCAACTGCTTTTATGTGGGGAAAACCCTACAGAAACTATGGCAACGCATCTATTGTCACCTTAGGGCTATGCAGTCAGCTAACCCTGACCTCCCCTTGGGCAGACACGTAGCTCAGGTACATGGTGGCATTTGTCCCAAAATTTCTGTACTAGTATTGGATCATTTGCATCCAAGTTCCCGTGGGGGTGATTTTAATAAGATCCTCCTACAACGGGAACTCCGCTGAATATCTAGACTTGACGCGACAATGCCACCAGGCCTGAATGAAGCCTTCAACTTGAAACCATTTTTTCCGGGTTTCTCTACAGGAGGCTATGACAAGGAATTATAAAGAAGTATTCTGCATTGCTTGCCATCTGTTCTTTTTCCTTCCCTCCTTCTTTCCTTCCTTTTTTCCTTTCCCTTCTTCCTCCTTTTTGTCTCCCTCTTTTTGGTTTTTGGTTTTTGTCATGTATTTTTTGTTTAATTATCTTATTCTTATTATGTCATTTAATAGCTTTGATTTGGGTCTATATTTATTGTTTATCCATGATATAACAAAAATGCTCCTAGATAAAGCGGATATCCAATACTCTATCATACTGTTGAACATAATATGCTTACCTTGATTTTTATCAAATTCATTTGTCTCTCTCTCTAATATACTTCTGTATTGTAATATTTATAGGAATCATATATGTTTGTGATTGCTTTTTCCTTTTTAGGGATCATCATCTGTGCCCCCACTGTAAAGATGAGACTCCCACATCCGGACAGCCCAGGATATACTGATCAGGCTTCTGTAATTAATAACCTTTTCCTCAATTTATTTTATTCTATTACGTTTGAATACAAGCTTCTTTTGTTATAAAAAATTTTTTATATTTGGGTCTAAAACTATGTGGCTTCTGATGTTGTCCTCGCCAGGATGGCTCGTCGGTGTTCCCCGACATGGAAAGGCCTCTGATTCCCTATCCTGGGGATGGAGGCATTCCTCTAGCAGCGCTGCTGCACATGCGCCCGACGAGCTGTCCCGCGCCTGCGCAATGGGTGAATTTCTATCTCCACTCAGCCAGGCTGCATCCCTTCTGTGTCGGCGGCCTCCATAGACGTGTGACATCACCGCGCCTGATGACGCGCCGGCGTCAGACGCCGCTCAGGCCGAGGAGTCACGATGGGTGGGCCCCCTTTTTTTTTTTATACATCTATGTATAAATATGTCAGGAGAGTGTCAGATGAGAAGATGACATGGTGGATGGGTAGGTGGGAAATATTTTCTGGCGACCTGTTTAGCAATCCCTTCATGGGAAACTACTGGCTGTCATTCTAACAGGCCTATTATAGGGAAAGATATTAAAAGATATTGTACTCTGGTAACTGTATGGGGTTAATACCTGTAATAATAGTATTCAGTATACTGTATGCATGCCATTGTTGCATTATTTATATTTTCTATTCGTTTACATGCAGATCAAGCAAAAAGTGACGGTTACAGGGGTTGGGGAAAACCATATAACACCGCTGGGGCGATTGCAATGGTCTGCTGAATCAGATTGCATTATATATATATCCTTTATGCCCATAGCTCCACCAGAATCCTGAATTTCACTTTACAAAAACTGACAATCCCGCCTGAGACTATCTATGCAATGTAAGATCACTGCAGTTCCTGGGCCTGTACATCTGCTGTGTCCATTGGGGGTTTCCACCATTGCTTCGCTGGCTTGCTGGGTATGCACACCTGTTGTGCCCGTTGTGAGGGGCTCCTACCATGCCTCTGCTGGGTTTCTGGGCTCGGATACCTGTTGTGCTCGTTGTGAGGGGTTCCTGCCGTGCCTCTGCTGGGTCTCTTGGCCTGGACATCGGCTTTACCCGTTTTGAGGGGTTCCCGCCATCCCAGTGCTGGGTTCTTGGTTGTACACACTTGCTTTGCCCATTATAGTGTTTTCCACCATCCCTGCACAATGTTTCTGTTTTTTGTTTTTTTTTTACATTCAAACACACAGCTGATTGTCCTCAACATCTCCCTGATTACTTCCAAGTCAAGCCCATTATTCTCACCTGAGCTTGTTCCATCCCCTGTGCTACTGATTGGCTGTGCAGATCACATACCTTGTAATACATAGGGTATATAATACCAACTTAACACACACACACACTCCTCTGCTACATAGCTGAGAGGAGCCTGCTTTCCCTGCAGTGTGTGTCATTACAGCGAACCACCAAAGGTCAGTTACTGAACTCAAATCCCCCTTCCTTTTTCCTTTTTTAATATCCATGCCTTATTTTGACATTTGTTTCTTTGCAAGATGGCAAATGCCTATAAACCAAAACCCTTCTCCTTCTCTTTCTATCATAAGATAAGAAGAAGGAATCTTGAAAGCTCAGTGTCCCTGAGTATTTTCTTTTATTGATTTTTTAGACACATGCTATGTCCATCCATCAGTAGTGGCTCTTGTGAGCCCTGGCCTGCCGTCTTTTTTGGGGTCAACGCCAAAGCCAAACTCTGCATAGTACCCAAAATCTCTCTTCTTACTTCTCCAATAACAATTACTGCTTGCATCAGTGACTAGAAAACCTAATCAACCCCTTGGACCCAAGGCTGTGGGAGCCCATCTCTCAATACGTCTATGTACAATGTTTACAATGAAGAGACAAATGTTTTGTAAGTATATATATATATATACATATATGTTTGTTCAGATTGAGATCCTATGATGTCCTTTTGCTTTGTTGGAAGTTAACAGTCTCTTAAATTCTCAGATGATTTTTTTTTTTTTATGTTATATGTTGGTGCCATACACTTACTCATACACATTTATATATATTTTTCCCTTTTTAGAAACACATCAAAACTGCTTCTTTGAAACTCCTGAGGGAGGAAACATACACTATAGAAAGAACTGAGTCTTTCTATGTTATTCCGAAACATGTAGAGTGTCCTGTGCTGTTTTATTTTCACTCCAGTGAGCTGATCCTTGGGTCTACTGGGATGATCTATTACAACACTATAGCAGTTAGATCACAATTGATTGTTGTCTCCTCCATCTCTTTGATCTTATATTGATTCTATGTTTGTAGATATTTTGTATGTTTTGTAAACAATAAAAACTTTGTGATAATCTTTTTAAACAATACTACTGTATTCTATTCTTGCACCATATACCGTATATACTCGAGTATAAGTCGAATTTTTCAGCACATTTTTTTTGTGCTGAAAGTGCCCCCCTCGACTTATACTCGAGTCAAGCACTTTTCTGCAGCAAAAAATTTCATTTTCCGAACCGACTTTGGGGCCCCGTATCTCAGGGCCACTTGGTGCTAGAAACCCCAAATTTGGTATGCAAACCCAGTGGACCTAGTACGACAACATATCCAAAGATGAAGTTCCTAGCACCAAGTGGCCCCGAGATACGGGGCCCCAAAATCGGTTCGGAAAATGTCATTCTCTGCTGCAGAAAAGTGCTTGACATTTTCTGAACCGACTTTGGGGCCCCATATCTCAGGGCCACTTGGTGCTAGGAACCCCAAATTTGGTGTGCAAACCCAGTGGAACTTGTACCATAACATATCCAAAGCTTGGGTTCCTAGCACCAAGTGGCCCTGAGATACGGGGCCCTAAAACTGGTTCAGAAAATGTCATTCTCTGCTGCAGAAAAGTGCTTGACATTTTCTGAACTGATTTTTGGGGCCCTGTATCTCGTGGCCACTTGGTGCTAGAAACCCCATCTTTGGAAATGTTATGGTGCTAGTTCCACTGGGTTTGCACACCAAATTTGGGATTCTTAGCACTAAGTGGCCCTGAGATACGGGGCCCCAAATTCGGTCAACTGTGTCTATCTGCAGCAATGTCATTTCGGGACCCTTTGGGTTCAGAGACCCCAAATTTTGGCTGCAGCTAGGGGGCATCTAGGAACCCTTAACTACCGAGTTTGAAGTTCAGAGGACCTATGGCTGCAAATGGGCACAGTGAGGCATGCAAATGGGCACAGTGATGCTGCAAATGGGCATTGTTGACCCTCTTTTCCACTTACAGTAGCTGTGCATTTCTCACCCTCGTCTTATACTCGGGTCAATAAGTTTTTCCCATTTTTTTGTGGTAAATTAGGGCCTCGACTTATACTCGGAACGACTTATACTCGAGTATATACGGTAATTATTTCCTGGTGTTGTACTGCCCATAATATCCCCCTTGGGGCACACACCCTCTTTTGGCTTTCTTCATAATCAGTTTTTTATAACAGCAGTGAAATGTGTCAAGCACAATGAGGGTTAAGCCAACAGCATTAAACAGTTCCATTTAGTTATTGTGATTGGCTGTTGTAGTGATTATGTGATCAAAAATCTGTAAGAATGGTTCTTAGTTGCTAGTTTGAGACTAGCACTATCAGTAACAGTGCTGTGAGTTCCTAGTTCCATAATGGAACATAAATGAATATTCCTACAGAAAGAGGTTTCAAGCTAAGTAGGAATGAATAAATCTGCCCATGCTCGCTTTGCCATGGGTTCAGCGAATTCAATTAACCCAAACATTATGGCAAATCCTACTAAGTTTTTTTGGGGAAAATACTGTAAGTAAAATCTGACCATTTTTAAGGCTAATGGGCAAGATGAGACAAAACTGTTCTGCCACTGTCCAATTTCTATGAAGTTCATTAAAAATTAAGAAACTGCGGGGCGTGGCCTGGATAGAGACCAAGATGGAAGCTTAACTCACTGGCTCCTGCGACCCGGGGACTGAGTTTAATCCAGTGGAGACCCCACATGCCAAATTCTTCCCAAAACATCATGAACAGGTCTACCCGAAGCTTGTCCACCTCCCGAGCTATTACAGACACCGGCACACAGCTTAGCAGAAACATACCGGAGCTCTTCTGAACCCAGCGCCTGTCAGCACATGCGGCCCAGCAGGCCCAGACACCAAGCTCGCCTAACACTGACCCAGGCACGCTGATGACAGGAGGATCTACACCCAGCGCGGACCGCGCTCACCCGCCGAGCCTATTTGACCTTGAGAAAGTGGCCTTTGACATTAAAAACGCGGTCACAGCCGCCATAGCTGACCTTAGATCTGACATACAGGAGGCAGTCCATCGAATAGGAGATGTGGAAAGGACGACCCAGACGGTATGCTGCAGCCATCAGACAAGTTCAAACCACTTATGACTCCCAGCTTCCCCACCTATTTGACCTTCACAGACACATTGAGGACCTTGACAATCGAGGTCGAAGGCACAAAAAAAGGGTGAGGGGAGTCCCTGAAAGTGGAGACCCGGGACAACTACTACAGACCATCTGTGCAATCTTTAATAATCTGATTGACCGTCCTATGGATTCCCCTATCGGGATGGAAAGGGCACACCGTGCTTTACGCCCTCCACCTCGAGACAATGAACCTCCCAGGGACGTGATATGCTGCATTGTTAATTTCCCACTGAAGGAAGAAATCCTCCGTAAAGCTAGAGAGAGAGGACGCATCCGCCACAACGGAGCAGAGATCAAACTCTTCCAAGATCTTTCACAGATCACGCTACAGAACAGAAGAGCGCTGCGCCCCTTGCTGGAATTGCTCCATGCTAGGAACATACAATATCGCTGGAAATTTCCTTTTGCACTTTCGGCTTCAGCTAGAGGGCGCTCCACGATACTCCGTATGCCAGAAGACATTCATTTGTTTTGTGAACAACTCGATCTCCCGCTAGTTGAACTTCCGGAGTGGTACGCCTTCTACTTCCCCCAGGAACCATGGCTTCCGGTCTCAACCAACCCATCTCCGAAAGCCCATCGCCAAAGATCACGCAAGCAAAGGCCAGACCAGCCATCTCCGAATGCCCGCTCATCACGACCGGATCTTTACCTGCGCAGCCCCGGATCCCCCTCTTCCCCATCCACGAAGAGAGACCGACCCACAGCCTAAAACTTCAAACTCCACTTAGCCACGGACTGACTCTTAAGTAAGTGCCTCAAACTTCTGTTAGCCCCAGGTCTTTGGCCTCATTTTTACTCTCCATCAGTTTTCCCCTTTCTTTTTGTTTTTCATACTGCTTGTGACTGGATTATTTTCCCGGCTGTCCTGCAATAAGATGGCTTACAAAAAACATTCAAGCGGGAATTGATACACCGTTGTAAGGTAACTTGACTTAAAGCTCTCACTCATATACAGCGTGGGCATCCCATTGTGTCGATCACATCCACTCACCCTCCATTAGGACTACAATGAACTTGAATGCAGCTGCTGAGAGCGGGCTTGAGGCTGGAAACCAGTAGAGACAATGCTCACAGCAAAACCTCCTCACACTTATCTTAGTGAGTCAATGTGATCTACCTTTTACTCCAGATATCCAATCTGACCCCTTGTTCCTAAGGTAGTTACTTAATTGGTACCCTTTTTAGTTGCTATCTCCCCACTCCCCACTCCCCCCATGTACCCTTTCCCCCCGTGAGCCTGGGGGAAAGGGTACATGGAACACGATTACACACTGCCCTCTTCGCGTCACATGACCAGTTCCAAATCCTCAACTGGTACTTCACAACACAAAACTAGACATGCTAATAGTTTATGCATGTAGTAAACCATCACTTCCACGGTTCTTACTTTTATTTTCACTTGCAAAACACAATTTGAAGGAACCAGAAACCCTGGGCTCTTGAGATATCACCCTTTTCTTGAACATGTCTGATTGCGCAGAATAGCTGTAGATCACCCTGGATCTTTTGTCTAGCCTCGCAGAATGCAAATTCCTCCTGCTCAACTGGAATATAGAACATTCATTGACCTAATGAGGCTCTATGTTACCTTAGATATCCCTAAACTGCTCGCTTCTTTTTTTCTGTCCTTCCCATACCCCCTAACCATCTCTCTCCCTCCCTCTCCCTCCCCTATCCCTTCTCACCTCCACTCCCCCCGTATCAACTTCCTTTTTGTTTTATTTTTTTTTTATCTCATTTTATTTTATTTTATCTCATTTATTTTACCTTATCACCTTACTTCCTCTCTTGACATATCCCTCCTTACTTTACTTAACTTACTTGTGTGAGCTACAATTATACCTCCTAGACTGGTTGATAGGTACTGAATTTTCTGCCCTACCAGTTTATAGACATTTTGCTGTCATACGCTGATAAGACAGAACTGTTCGATGGCTGTACCTCTGTTAATGTTTATTCGTTTTACATTTGGGTTTATACCTGCTTAATTGTTATCCGGTTTGAACGGTTCCCCACTAGATACTTTCGCAAAATCTCTTAGGCTCCTTTACTCACACTCCCCGAGTCGCAGAGACCCTCTGGTCTTCATCCATCCTTCTGTTCCTACACAGCGGTCCTCCTGGACTTTGCTGACACCCCCAGCACTTTTCTTTTATAGGTGAAGTAGCTTGCCTACATTCACCTCTGGTATTTTTCCATTCCATCTTCTAGTCCTTCCCTTACTACTCCCTACTGTACTACCTACCCTTTCGCCTATTCAGATCCATATCTTCTTTCCTCACTACCTCTTCTAAATCCCTATATAATCCTCCCTTCACCACCCCCCCACTTCCCCTAATACCAACCACCTCCTTCTCGTGTGGCCCCGTTCCTAAATAACTACCCATCATCTCAAACTGGAAATCTTCCGCTTTCCCGAGATCCAGTGACATATATTTAGACAGTACATTTGTACGGCACCATGCAAAATAACACACTCACCTCTTCTTACCGGACCCTGAAGTGCATATCACTAAATGCAAAAGGCCTTAATCTCCCGGAAAAAAGATCCCAAGTTATGTCATCCCTCACGAAACACAAGGCCCATTTCATTTACCTACAAGAAACACATTTCCATTCGGATTCCATACCCAAATTATCCAACTACATATACCATTCTTTTTTAGCGTCCTAGCATGCAACAGTCGCTCTGCGGTGCTTGAAGTAAATCACACGGTGCTCAACTTCGTGTAAAAACACTCAAGTAAGAGATGGCCCCTTACCTTAAGGCAATAGGGCAAATGCATATAACCAGGGGTCTTTAAAAGGGTCCTCCTTGAGGCAATAGAGCAAGCGCATATGACCAAGGATCTTTTAGGGGGGTCCTCCTAGGATGTAGAAACCTATCCTCACGGTCCTAGTTTCAGGGGGTGGTTCCCTCGGTGATACAGGGGGATACAAAAAACACAGGGAGCCCCAATAGTGTGATACTATTTAAACCAGTAGCTTTATTAGGTAAAACAAGGGTACTCACATGTAAAACAACAATAATGTTCCAATCTCCGACAAGCGGCGAGCTCGTATCACTATCACAGCATGTAGAGCCTGTCCCATTCCTACGCGTGACGTCACACCGCATGTGACTTCATCAGGGGATAAGTACAGGCTAAAAACTTGTCTTTAAATAGTCTTATAATGGGCACTAATGAGCGGCCATTTTCCCGGAGTCCTATGATTAACATTACGGCGGCCATTTTCCTGGGGATCGTACGGCGCGGCCATGTTTGGGTGTACTATACGCCGCTGATCTATGCGGCCAATTAGGTGGAACAAGCCTTCCCTCGTCTCCCACACTGTCAGCAAGGAAGGGCAAAGTGACTCATGCTCGAACCATCTCCATCAGGAGGAGTTTTAAGTAACAGATGTGTTGATAAGGGGGTAAAAAACTGCAGGGACATCAGTATGTAATGTAAAACCGGATAGAGGACTGCTAGAGCTGTATTCCCGAAACATGCAAGCCTACTAAAAAAAAAACAACAGGCAATATTCACCATTAAAAAAGGGGAAAGTATAAAACATTTAAAAGGTATATAACCCATACCTTAAATAAACAACGAAAAAGCAGAAGGGACGGGCGCTCAACGCTGTCATAGGTAAAATATACAGCAAGGTCATATGGTTAATATCAATCACATGAACTTGAACATTTTTAAAACCATAAAAAATAAATAAATATAAGCATCAGTCATAAATTAAATAACATATAAAACATATTAGATCAATATTAAAACAGTAAGAGCAATAAGGAGTGGGCTAATCGGGCAAAGACGTACTGATAAATAAACCCCAAAATAAATATGGGACCGAGCTAAGATAAAAGGGGAGGGGGATTCAATTGATAAGGAAATCCTAACATCATATCTGAATATACCCCGACTGATAAATTTAAAATCACATAAGAATAATAATACTGATAGGAGGTGGTAAATTTAAAAATCGCTAAGGAAACAATTGAGGTCGAATTCGATATTTAGGCCACGAGGCGAGAATGTATCGAGAGTAAAAATCCATTTGGATTCTAACTTACTCAGAGTCCTCACCTTGTGGCCCCCCTGCCAGTGTTTGATATAAGGTGTTATACCCCAGAACTTCAGGTGGGTGGGATCCCTATTATGGTGCATCAAAAAATTAGAGACGCTGTGTTTGTCGTAGCCATTCAGGATATTTTTAACATGTTCTTTGATGCGGACCCTCAGAGGTCTTTTGGTACGGCCAACGTATTGGAGACCACAACTACATTCGAGGGCGTATACCGCTCCTTCGGTGTTGCAACAAATGAAATCCTTTACCTTATAAGTATCTCCTGTGCTCGTGGAGGTAAAATTGAATACCTTTTCATTTGGGCGTTTAGTCCTTAGACACGCGAAGCATCTTTTACACGGAAAAAAAACGTTACCGGTAAAAAATGAAAAAGGTTTCTTCGGTGGATCAACAACATTTTTGACTACTAGATCTCTGATTGTGGGTGCCCTTTTGTACACAAATTTTGGATATCTCGAGAGAATCTCATACAGCTGTCTATCTGCCAGTAGGATATGCCAGTGGCGTTTAATGATCCTTTCAATTCTTTTATGTTGCACATTGAAGTCTAAGACTAACGGTATTCCTTCCACTGGGTTACTTTGTATCTCCTTATCTTTAATCAGTTCTTTCCGATCCATACTTGCGATTTCGGTAATTTTAGACTTAATGAATTGGCGATCGTAGCCTTTTGAGATAAACCTCTCTCCCATCTTCTCAGCTTGTTCAAAAAAACGTCTCAATCTTAGTACAATTTCTTTTGATCCGCATTAGTTGGCCCTTTGGGATATTAAAAATCCAGTTTTTATGATGGCAACTCTTCGGTGGGAGGTAACTATTCCTATCTACGCTCTTAAAGTGCGTTTTCGTGCAGAGTATAGATTTCTCTAATGTAATCTTGAGGTCAAGGAAATTAATTTTATTCTTGCTAATGTCCCAGGTTAATTCAATGTTCCTGTCATTAATATTCAGTTTTTTTAGAAACTCTGTTAGTACATTTTCTTCACCGTCCCATAATATAAAAATGTCATCGATATACCTTTTGTATATCTCTAGTTCTCTCGGACGATTATTGAAGACATTTTCCTCCTCCCATTTTGCCATGAAGAGGCCAGCTATACTTGGGGCAAATCTTGCTCCAATGGCAACTCCCGTTTGTTGATGGTAGTAAGTCTTGTTGTACCAAAAATAGTTGTTCTTGAGACTAAATTCAAGACATTTTATCAGGAACTTTCTCTGGATGCATGGGAGATCCGTATAATTCCTTAGGCCCCATTTTGCGGCCTCGCAAGCTCGATGGTGGGGGATCACCGTATATAGGGATGATACATCCGCTGTGGCCATAACCCATGATTTATCACCTCCTTGAAAATTTTCCATAATTTGCAACATCTGTTTAGTGTCTCTCAGGTACGCTTCTGTCTTCTGAACTGCTGGCTGTAAAAAGGTATCGATGTATTGTCCCATCCTCGAGGTCAGTGAATCTATGGTGTTAACTATCGGCCTCGGTGGTGGATCAGTTCTGTTTTTATGAATTTTTGGTAATAGATATATAACAGGTGTGCGGCAGGAGTCTGGTATAAGGAATCTTGCTTCTTTTTTTATTCAATACCAATTTTTTTACACCCAAATGTACAATTTGTTCAAGTGCTTTCCGGCAGCTAAATACAGGATTCTTCAGTAACTTAATATACATCTTTGTGTCATCTAGCATCTGAGTAATTGATTTGTGGTATTGTTCCTTTGAGAGGATCACAATCCCACCTCCCTTATCTGCTGGACGGATCACGATGTCTCTTCTTTTTGTCAACTTCCGGATGCCATTTTTTATAAACTTGGGATCTTCTCTCTTTTTTTTTTTTTTTTTTTTTGAGAATAGTTTTTATTGAAATTTAACATGCGTACACATTAAGAAGATACATCAGGTTTCTTCAACTGAAGTTGGTTAATGATACAAAGAAAAAACAAATAATACAGACATATTGAGTATGAGTCCACATATAATATCACTTGAAATTTCCAGTGAATGTATTGTTGTCAATGTTATCAACAACAGTGTTGGTAATCTATGCCGTTTTGTGAAACATATGTGATTGCTTATCTTTAATGAATATGTGATACTTAATCAAACTTGTTCCTTGTTTTGTATTAACCCGTTGAGGTAAAGACTATGGTGTTAGATCAACACACCATTAGTGCAGAAACTGTTAAGAAATAACGGAAGAAGAAAAGCAGAACTAAATAAAAAAAAAAAAGAAAGGAAAGGGAGGAAAGGGTTATCTTATGAGGGTGTCCCACTACAGGTAACAGATTATACCAAGCTTTGGTACATTGTGTTCCATATACTCCAATTAGACGTGTATTTTGCTTGAGTGCCATCTTTGAATGCCATTATTATTTCATACTCAGAAATTATATTGATTTTTGTTTTCAGTTCTCTTACGCTTGGGATTTCATTGGATTTCCATCTGCACACCAATAAGGACCTGGCAGCAAATAAAATATGCATCGCTATTGATCTGACTAGAATAGGGTAGTCTATCATGTTTATACTTAAAATTGCTTTCTCAGCTGAAGGTGTGGTGAAGACACCTGTGGTTTTCGCTATTAATTTGAATATTTCTGACCAGAAGCTTCTAATATGCTGGCAAGACCAGAGCATGTGGACCAGGGTTCCCACCTGCCCGCACCCTCTCCAGCACAAGTTAGAGTTTTCACTGGAGAATTTCGCCATCATATATGGCGTGTAATGCCATCTTGCTAATAATTTTGCCGCCAGTTCCTCATAGTTGGAGCACCTCGAGAATCTGCGGTTACACTGGAATGCTAGTGACCATTGTTTATCAGTGAATTTTTGGCCTAGTTCTGTCTCCCATCTATTTAGAGTATTGAATTTCGTGAAGGTTCTTTTGTCATGGATTAGGGCGTACATCTGGGATATGCCTTTTGCTTTTAGGTTGGTGGATTGAAGAAATTTCCATGCTTGTGTTGGGATTTGAGAGTCAGATACTTTCCATGTCTTAAACCATGAAACTATCTGTAGGTATGTTAAGAATTCTGAGGGGTTTAGGTTGAATCTTTCCTGCAGTACATCAAAAGGAGCTACACTGCCTGTACTTGTTATGTCTTCCAGTAATAGAATGTTTACTTTGTGCCATTGTGTCAAGGAGATATTCGGTATCAGCCAGTGAAGTGCTTCTAGTTGGATAGGAATTTCCGTGTGGCTTGCTTTGGGATTGGTGAACTTTTTTAGATGAGACCATGCCTGTAAAGTGGCCTGTATAGTGGGGTGGTTAATTTGAGCTACGATTGGATGTATGTTGTGTGCTAGTATAAGTGATTGAAGGGATCTGGGGTAAATCCAGTTTTGTTCTAGTTGGCACCAGTGTTTTGTCTCTTTTTGGCTAAACCAGTTTCTCAGTTGATCTAGAATTGCTGCATCGTGATAGTCTTTTAGATTTGGAATTCCTAGACCTCCCACCTCTTTGTGTTTCTCTTGCATTTGGGCTGGGAATCTAGTTCTTTTGCCTTCCCAGATAAAGTTTGTCATTTGTGTTTGCATAGCTTTGAAGAATGGGGTTGGGATAGGTATTGGGAGGGCCCTGAAGAGGTACATTAGTTTTGGTAAAAGTAGCATTTTATATGCTGCTAGGCGGCCGTGCCATGAAAGGTGAAGTTTCTGATATTTAAGAATATCTTTTTTGAAGTCATTCAATAAAGGTTGGTAGTTGAGTTGGAATAGTTTGGCTACGGGTGTTGTTAGTTGTAATCCTAGGTAGGAGATAGAATCTGTGGACCATGGGTATGGGAAGTCTTTTTGCATGGTTGATTTAGTGGTTTTGTCAATTGCTATTCCTAAAATACTGGATTTGGAGGCATTAACTTTATAATATGCTACTTTGCTGAATTGTGTTAGTGTTGCGTGTGCTGCTTTTAATGATTTGTACGGGTCAGATAGTGTTAAGATAACGTCATCTGCGAATAATGATATTTTGTGTTCATTATCTTGGGATGGGATGCCTCTGATCATTGTGTTATTTCTAATTGTTTCTGCTAGTGGTTCCATAATCAATGCGAAGATTAAGGGTGACAATGGGCACCCGTGTCTTGTCCCATTTGTTATTTGAAAATTCCTGGAGAACAAACCTTCGGTGAAAACATATGCTGATGGGGATGAGTACAGGGCTAGAATTGCCTGCTGGATTGGGCCTATCAGACCGAATTTCTCTAGTACCCTGGCCAAATATCTCCAGTGGACTCTATCAAAGGCCTTCTCCGCATCCAAAGTAAGGAGCAGAGAAGGCCTTCGAGACTCCTCCGCAAGATGGATTATATTTACCATTCTCCTAGTGGCGTCATTCGTTTGCCTGCCTGATACAAAACCCACTTGGTCTTGGTTGATAAGAACTGGTAATAACAATGACAATCTATTGGCTATAATCTTAGCGTATAATTTCACATCCACATTCAACAAAGAGATGGGTCTGAAATTTTGTGGAGCAGAGAAGTCCTTACCGGGTTTTGGCAGCGTTATAATAGTAGCAGTTAACATATCTTTTGGGAACGAGGCATTGGACATTGCGGCATCAAAGACCTGCTTTAGGTAAGGGGATAATTCCGTTTGAAACAGTTGATAGTATTCAGATGAATAGCCATCTGGTCCTGGTGACTTACCATGAGGCATGTTTTTAATTGTTTTCTCAATTTCATGGGTAGTAAAGGGTAAGTTTAGTTTGTTAAGTGCTGGTTGTGGGACTTTTGGAAGGTTTATGGCTTCCAGAAATTCTGAGATCAGATTGTCTGAAGGTTGGGGTGTGTTAGGGTCGTCTTTGAGGTTGTATAATGCCTCATAGTAGTCACAGAAAGCGTCTGCTATTTCTTTGGGGTTGAAGAATTTTTTTTTTTGATTTTGGGTTCTCTATGTGCGGAATTCTTTGTTTTGCCATTTTTTCTTTTAATTGGTTTGCCAGCAGTTTCCCCGCCTTGTTGCTGCAACGGTAGTTTTGTGCTTTTAAGGTGCGAAGGCGGTTCTCCTGCTGAGAAACCAGGGTGGTTCTTAATTCTTGTCTGGCATAAAATAATAGGTCTCTTGTCTTTTGGGTAGAATTTTGTTTATTGGATGATTCTAGGGACTTTATTTTATTGAGCAGGTCATTGACCCTCGCCGCCCTCTGCCTCTTGGCCCTAGCGCTTAGTTGTATTAAAAGTCCTCTCATGACCACCTTATGAGTGTTCCACAGCGTGAAAGGGTCAGACACCGAAGGAGCATTAATTTCAAAAAATTCTTTTAGTGAACTTCTAAGTGATTTAAGATTTTCTGGTTTAGACATAGTAAAAATGTCGTTCCGCCATCTATTCGCTCCTGTCTCGACATTCCTCCCTCCCACGCTAATGGAAACCGGAGCATGGTCAGACCAGGATATAATATCAATGTCTGATTTTACAATTTTCTGTAATAAAAATTTGTCTACCAAAAATAAATCTATGTGCGAGTAGGTGTTATGCACATTAGAAAAAAAGGTAAAATCCCTCTCTGAAGAATGTTGGCATCTCCATACGTCGAATAGCTCTGATGTGTTGATAAATTTTTCCAGTGTTGTTCTTCGGTAAGTCACTTGCTTAGGGTTAGTGCAGTCAATGGTTTTGTCAGGTATTGCGTTGAAATCTCCGCACAAGATTACATGACCCTGTTTCAGGGATTCTACTTTTTTCCAAATTTTTTTAAGGAATCTCAATTGGTTGTTGTTTGGCAGGTATATGTTAACCAGAGTGTACTTTACTGCAGAAATTTCGCATACTAGTATGATATACCTGCCTGAAGTGTCCAGATGAGTTGTGATTTCTGAGAATGAGATATTGTTTCCTATGGCAATTGCTACGCCTCCTTTTATCTTTGGGCCGTTTGCTGTGAAAACTCGGGGAAATCTGTGATTACTGAATGCTGGGGGTTTGTCTGCTATAAAGTGTGTCTCTTGAAAACATATGATGTCACTTTTTAGCCTTGCCGCTTCCTTCCAGGCCATTTGTCGTTTATGAGGGCTATTTAAACCTTTAACGTTTAACGATGTGATAGTAAAAGACATTCTGCTGTTTTTGTGCGTCGTACCTTTGGTGGAGTGAGTGATGTAGGAAGGCAGTGGGTTGATTTGATGTTGTTGGTTATCCTCGTGGTAGAGATGGTGCAGCAAGGGTCCCAGGAGTTCTGGTATCTCTGTTCTATGTGTCCGACCGTTTGTTCCTGTATATAAGAGTAGGTAGAAAAACAATAAGGGAGAGAAAAGAGGGGAGAAAAAAAAAAAAACAAGAAAAATAGAGTGTCCAAACCAAGCAATAAAAAAGGAGCGATCCCGTAAGGAATCTGTACGGATATTATTCCGTTTTTAGTTCGGGGGGTAAAGCAACAATGGCTAAGTGGCTGTTCCTGGGCCAATTGGGGTTCCTCGTTGTTAATTTAGTTGGATTTCAGCCCGTTTCTGTGTCAGAACTGGCTCGGGTGGATGAGGGAGAATGTGGTTTGTCATATCTGATGTTGCTTGGATCAATGAGTTGCCACTCTCTCAGGAGACAGATTCCTTCTTTAATATTAGTTATCACTTGTGATTTGCCTTATTTTGTGATTAGAAGCTTTGCTGGGTACAGCCACCTGTACTGGATGTGATGGTTGTTTAGTGGTTTAGTTATAGTTGCAAGCTGTCTTCGCTGTTGCATGGTGAATGCAGACAAGTCAGCATAGAAGGATAGATCCTGTAGCTCTTGTGGAAGGTTTTCTCTTCTTCTGACTAACATCATAAACTGATCTTTTATATGGTAAAAGTGGATTCTCACTATTGTATCTCTGGGGAGATGTTCCGGGATATTTCTGGGTCTTGGTAGGCGATGGATCGGATCGATGATCAGATCCTCCAGGGGCGTTTCTGGGAGCGCTGTTTTCATTATGTTTGTGAAGTATTCTTTTAGGTCTGGGGGTTTGATCGTTTCGGGTATCCCCCGGATTTTGACATTGTTACGTCTCGATCTGTCTTCCAAATCCGCTAATTTTGTTTTAATGGTGTGGATTTCATCATCCCTGTCATTATGTGCATCTACTAGGTCATTGAAGGTAGATGTAAATTCCCCCATCTTTGACTCTATGTGAGTTACTCTGGAATCCACTGCTGCCACCTCTGTTTTGAATTGCTGTGTGAATGCTAGCATGTCAGCATGTAGTGTAGAACGCAGGGACACCAGCATGTCCTTGAGCGTTGTGTCCATAACTGGCTGGTTTTGTGTGGGAAAGTCAATAATGGAGTCCTGTAGTTCTCTTGTATCATCAAGGGAGGACTCAAAGCCACTGATGTCCGCTGTCTCCGCCGAAACTGAGGACATTTTCAATTTGCTTTTTGCAGGGCTAGATGATGCCGATGGGGGTGGTGGGTACTGACCTTGTCCGTTAGGAGGTTTAGTGGATGTGTGGCTGGTTCCCTGTCTCCTGTGCTGGCTTCTATGTGTGCCGGAGCTTAGGCCGCGCGTATCGTCTGCATGTCTGCTGGCGCCATTTTGGACAGGGAGACGGCGCGGCTGTATGAGGAAATCAGTCATCTTCCCTGGACTTGTCGTACCTTTTCTCTTGCGGGAAGGCATCCGGAGATGTTGCCGGTTTGTACCCGGTATTTTGTGAAGGTAGATGGGGCTTTTGGTCGCTGTATTCTCCCGTTATGGCCCAGGATAGTGCGGAGCTAGTCTACCATGCGTTCATCGCTTCCGCCGGCTAGCCACGCCCCCCCGGGATCTTCTCTCTTTTTTACCTTCAGGTCCTTAACTTCGTCTAAGACAATTTTTTTAAAAACATCAATATGTTTGTTGTCTTTAATCGGGGGATTAAAAATGGATTTGTTCCTTAATGAGCTATGTAAAATTTCATGTTTTGTGGATACTGCCATATTTAGTCTCGGGGGATTTCCTGCCAGGTATTTCTGAATATTCAGTTTGCGCACAATTTTATTTATTTTTTTTTTTTTTGTATACCAATATAGGTTTCAAACTTATTAAGGTTTTTTGTAGGTGCAAATTTCAACCCTTTATCTAATATGCCAACTTCTTCGTGTGTCACTAATGCGGATCAAAAGAAATTGTACTAAGATTGAGACGTTTTTTGAACAAGCTGAGAAGATGGGAGAGAGGTTTATCTCAAAAGGCTACGATCGCCAATTCATTAAGTCTAAAATTACCGAAATCGCAAGTATGGATCGGAAAGAACTGATTAAAGATAAGGAGATACAAAGTAACCCAGTGGAAGGAATACCGTTAGTCTTATGCCCCGTACACACGGTCGGATTTTCCGACGGAAAATGTGTGATAGGACCTTGTTGTCGGAAATTCCGACCGTGTGTAGGCTCCATCACACATTTTCCATCGGATTTTCCGACACACAAAGTTTGAGAGCAGGATATAAAATTTTCCGACAACAAAATCTGTTGTCGGAAATTCCGATCGTGTGTACACAAATCCGACGGACAAAGTGCCACGCATGCTCAGAATAAATAAAGGGATGAAAGCTATTGGCCACTGCCCCGTTTATAGTCCCGACGTACGTGTTTTACGTCACCGCGTTTAGAACTATCGGATTTTCCGACAACTTTGTGTGACCGTGTGTATGCAAGACAAGTTTGAGCCAACATCCGTCGGAAAAAATCCTAGGATTTTGTTGTCGGAATGTCCGAACAAAGTCCGACCGTGTGTACGGGGCATAAGACTTCAATGTGCAACATAAAAGAATTGAAAGGATCATTAAACGCCACTGGCATATCCTACTGGCAGATAGACAGCTGTATGAGATTCTCTCGAGATATCCAAAATTAGTGTACAAAAGGGCACCCACAATCAGAGATCTAGTAGTCAAAAATGTTGTTGATCCACCGAAGAAACCTTTTTCATTTTTTACCGGTAACGTTTTTTTTCCGTGTAAAAGATGCTTCGCGTGTCTAAGGACTAAACGCCCAAATGAAAAGGTATTCAATTTTACCTCCACGAGCACAGGAGATACTTATAAGGTAAAGGATTTCATTTGTTGCAACACCGAAGGAGCGGTATACGCCCTCGAATGTAGTTGTGGTCTCCAATACGTTGGCCATACCAAAAGACCTCTGAGGGTCCGCATCAAAGAACATGTTAAAAATATCCTGAATGGCTGCGACAAACACAGCGTCTCTAAACATTTTTTGAGGCACCATAATAGGGATCCCACCCACCTGAAGTTCTGGGGTATAACACCTTATATCAAACACTGGCGGGGGGGCCACAAGGTGAGGACTCTGAGTAAGTTAGAATCCAAATGGATTTTTACTCTCGATACATTCTCGCCTCGTGGCCTAAATATCGAATTCGACCTCAATTGTTTCCTTAGCGATTTTTAAATTTACCACCTCCTATCAGTATTATTATTCTTATGTGATTTTAAATTTATCAGTCGGGGTATATTCAGATATGATGTTAGGATTTCCTTATCAATTGAATCCCCCTCCCCTTTTATCTTAGCTTGGTCCCATATTTATTTTGGGGTTTATTTATCAGTACGTCTTTGCCCGATTAGCCCACTCCTTATTGCTCTTACTGTTTTAATATTGATCTAATATGTTTTATATGTTATTTGATTTATGACTGATGCTTATATTTATTTATTTTTTATGGTTTTAAAAATGTTCAAGTTCATGTGATTGATATTAACCATATGACCTTGCTGTATATTTTACCTATGACAGCGTTGAGCGCCTGTCCCTTCTGCTTTTTCGTTGTTTATTTAAGGTATGGGTTATATACCTTTTAAATGTTTTATACTTTCCCCTTTTTTAATGGTGAATATTGCCTGTTGTTTTTTTTTTTAGTAGGCTTGCATGTTTCGGGAATACAGCTCTAGCAGTCCTCTATCCGGTTTTACATTACATACTGATGTCCCTGCAGTTTTTTACCCCCTTATCAACACATCTGTTACTTAAAACTCCTCCTGACGGAGATGGTTTGAGCATGAGTCACTTTGCCCTTCCTTGCTGACAGTGTGGGAGACGAGGGAAGGCTTGTTCCACCTAATTGGCCGCATAGATCAGCTGGTACATAGGATGGGCGGGCGTATAGTACACCCAAACATGGCCGCGCCGTACGATCCCCAGGAAAATGGCCGCCGTAATGTTAATCATAGGACTCCGGGAAAATGGCCGCTCATTAGCGCCCATTATAAGACTATTTAAAGACAAGTTTTTAGCCTGTACTTATCCCCTGATGAAGTCACGTGCGGTGTGACGTCACGCGTAGGGACGGGACAGGCTCTACATGCTGTGATAGTGATACGAGCTCGCCGCTCGTCGGAGATTGGAACATTATTGTTGTTTTACATGTGAGTACCCTTGTTTTACCTAATAAAGCTACTGGTTTAAATAGTATCACACTATTGGGGCTCCCTGTGTTTTTTGTATCCCCCTGTATCACCGAGGGAACCACCCCCTGAAACTAGGACCGTGAGGATAGGTTTCTACATCCTAGGAGGACCCCCCTAAAAGATCCTTGGTCATATGCGCTTGCTCTATTGCCTCAAGGAGGACCCTTTTAAAGACCCCTGGTTATATGCGTTTGCCCTATTGCCTTAAGGTAAGGGGCCATCTCTTACTTGAGTGTTTTTACACGAAGTTGAGCACCGTGTGATTTACTTCAAGCACCGCAGAGCGACTGTTGCATGCTAGGACGCTAATACTATTATTTGAAAAGGACTTTTTCTTACTGTCACATTTGGTGCATGCCAAATTATTCAAGTCACATTACTTATTAATATTGCTTACCATAGATTCGGACAATCTCTGAACATTGCGCTGGTTTATATTTATTTATTTTTCATTTTCTTCACCTTTGCACCTTGTCACTTTATGTGCTATTTGCTTGCCACTCATTTTGAGTCACATAGATTCTATGTTACGATTTGATGATTGTTGACACTATTGCTCATCTATTTATGCACATGATTATAGATATGGATTGATGATTTATTTAATGGTACTATTTATGATGAGATATATTTTTTAGTGATTACATTTACCACATTTATTTGTTTTTAGCACTTATAATTTATATTTATGAGTGCGATTATTTTATGGCTGGTGCCAACACTTCTTGACTGTTTACACTACTTTTTAGTTATTTATTATCACCCTAATGCCGCGTACACACGGTCGTACTTTTCGTCTACAAAAGTCAGACAGCCTGTCCGACTGACTTCCGGCAGACTTTCGGTGGACTTGCGGCGGACTTGCGGCCTACTTTCTAACGAACGGACTTGCCTACACACGACCACACAAAAGTCGGTCGGATTCGTACGTGATGACGTACACCGGACTAAAATAAGGAAGTTCATAGCCAGTAGCCAATAGGTGCCCTAGCGTGGCTTTTTGTCCGTCGGACTAGCACACAGACGAGCGGATTTCGGGGTCCGTCGTAGTTACGAAGTAAAGTTTTGAAGCATGTTTCAAATCTAAAGTACGTCGGATTTGAGGCTAAAAAAGTCAGTTGAAAGTCCGGAGAAGCCCACACACGATCGGATTACCAGCCAGCTTTAGTCCGTCAGCGTCCGTTGGACTTTTGTAGACGAAAAGTACGACCGTGTGTACGCGGCATAAGTCTTTTAGTAAGGGTGTCCAGGATTAGCGCAGCACCATTTAGTATTATTTTTATGTCCCTTTAAGGTTCGGTCTGCACCTGTATTCGGTGCATGCAGCTTTTCCTTAGTATTTTTTATTTGATTTTATACCTGTTAGCGCGGGAATAACCCCTCTATTTTAGCTTTACATATACCATTCTGCCTTCCACTCCACAAACCCGGACTCCAAAACTAAAAGGGTTTCGATCCTAATATCCAAACATGCTGACTTCCAACTCTGCGACTCTCTTATAGATCCTGGAGGTAGATTCATCTTCCTCAAGGGCACATATGCCGCAAAACCAATAATGTGAGCCAACATATACTGCCCAAACGAACATCATGTCACTTTTTTTAGAAACACTTGCGATCTCCTATCGTCTTTTCAGAAGGGAATGGTACTTCTCAGAGGGGACTTCAATATTCCCTTAAACCCAGTCCTAGACTCCTCGTCGGGCACCTCTAATTTACCATACAGAGCCCTACGCCAGATTAAGCTCAAACTCCAGAAACTCACATTACATGACACTTGGCGCACCCTATCCCCCTTCAGTCAAAGATTACACTTTTTTCTCGGCCCCTCACCAGAAATACTCCAGGATCGATTACTTTTTCCTCTCTCAACAAGATCTGTCATACCTACAACAATCCACAATAGAACCCATGTTCCTCTCCGATCACCATCCCATCACAATTACTCTATCCTTCCCTGAAATTTGCACGAAAACAAAAATTTGGCTTCTAAACCCCTTCCTATTAAAGGATCCAACAACTATTGACCATATTCACCAGCGTATTCGATTATACTTCACAGAAAATTCCACCCCGGAAATCTCCCCTATTTCACTCTGGGAAGCCCACAAATGTGTGGTCCGAGGTGAACTGCTAGCCTTAGCAGCAAAAACCAAAAAAAAGAATCTCAAACGACGCTCGGGGAACTCCTTTGGCCAAAAAATGAAGATATTGTGGGAGAAATCGAGAAATTTTATTCAAAACTCTATAACCTACACCCTAGCCCAACAAACCAGACCCCCGCTGAAATATGCACTAACAACATCAGGGAATTTTTAGCGAAATACAGCCCGAAACCACTCACTTCCCAACAGATCCAAGAGATGGAGAGTCCTCTTACCGGAGAGGAACTCGAATTAGCCATTAAGCAAATGAAGCCTGGTAAAAACCCTGGTCCGGACGGATTTACCCTCCAATATTATAAAGCGTTTAATGATATTCTTTCCCCCAAACTCCTCTCTACTTTTAATACCCTAGCAGATCCCCTTATCTCTCCGGGAAGAATGCTGTCCGCACATATTTCCGTTATCCCTAAGGAAGGTAAGGACCCTGCCCAAGTAGCGAGCTATAGACCGATCTCCCTCCTAAATGTAGACATCAAAATATATGCAAAAATTCTGGCCAACAGACTGCTTCCCTTACTGCCCGGTATATTCTCCACAGATAAAGTGGGATTTGTCCCCGGCAGGGAGGCTAGGGATAATACCATACGCACCCTCAACATTCATCACTGGTTGACATCCTCAAAATCTCAAGGCTTTCTTCTTTCCCTGGATGCGGAGAAGGCATTTGACAGGGTGGCCTGGGACTACATGCATGAAGTTCTCACGGCCCTTGGTCATGAGTCACGCATGCTGACACATATACTGTCTCTGTATGCCTGCCCCACGGCGGCCGCTAAGGTCAATGGTCACCTGTTGAACGTCTTCTCCATCTCGTATGGCACACGCCAGGGATGCCCCCTATCTCCCCTAATATATGTGCTAACTCTTGAACCCTTTCTTAATAGGCTACAAAACAATCCCGACATAAAAGGAGTTAATGTAAAAGGAAAGGAATACATGGTGGCCGCTTTTGTGGATGATATATTACTCTCCTTGTCATCTCCTCGTACCTCGCTACCCAATCTTCTCAAAGACATTGACTCCTTTGGTGTCCTGTCCAACCTCATAATTAATCATGGGAAATCGGACGCGTTAAACATAACCCTTCCTCCACAAGAAGTAATTCACTGCCAAGAATCTTTCCCTTTCAGATGGGAAAAGGAAGCAATCACATGCTTATTCAAATTCCAGCTTGCCTATCTGATTTATACATGAAAAATTTCCACACTGCCCTTCTCAAAGCTCAAAAACACATGAGAGAATGGATGGGTTTGAACGTTGCATGGTTTGGGCGCTCAGCTTTAATCAAAATGATAATCCTCCCACGTATTCTATACTTAGTCCAATCAGTACCGATATACCTACCCCAAAATTTTTTTTCAAATTATCAGAAAGCTTGCTCTGCTTTTATATGGAAGAACGCCCCACCGTGCATTAAATACTCCCGTCTAACACTTCACAAGACCAAAGGGGGTATTGGGCTGCCAGACCTACACAAATATTATTTGGCATGCCACCTTACCAGAATAGCAGACTGGAATATACACAAGCTTAAAAAGAAATGGGTTCATCTTGAAAACTCCTTTACACCCAATCCCCTACACCTGATCCCCTGGCTACCCCACAAACATTGGCCGTCTGATATTTCTTCCCATTCACTTATCTATCCCTCCTTACTGGCTTTCAAAAAAGCTTCACAATCCAGATTATTTGCACCCATACCGGGTCCCCTGACTACTCTAAGAGGGAATCCCGCTTTTCCTCCGAGAGAATCTCAACACTTCCTGCGCCAGGAATGGCCATATGAAGACATTCTATCACTTCAGTTTTTCTCAGGCGGTTCTCCTATCCCCATAGAGAAACTAACTGAAATCTCTAAAACCGCCTCTTTCCCCTTTTGGACCTTTAGGTAAATGCACCCTTTTCTCACGACCCATACGCAGCGAACCAACTAGACGAGAAAGCTCACACTCTTTGAAGACCTTTGCCATCGTAAAGAACCGCAAAGACATCTCATCTCCCTTCTTTACACACTCCTTTCAGAGGAGACTGACACCGCACTGCATCCCTCACAGATAGCCTGGAACAAGGATCTCCAAACACCTCTATCCAGAGAGGAATGGAAAACGGTTTATGAATATTGTCACAAATGCTCATTGAATGTTGCCAATCAAGAAAATTGTTACAAAGTAATAACCAGATGGTATAGGACACCGTCCCGTCTTCATAAATTATCTCCCTCATTCCCAAAATTTGCTGGAGATGCGAGAAAACAGAAGGCACCATGCTCCACATCTGGTGGGATTGCGACAAGATACAACCTTTCTGGAAAGAGGTTCATAACCTTATAACCCATATCACCACATTTACCCTAGATTACTCCCCAGCACAGTTCCTTCTTCGCCATACTTCCCTTGGAAAAAAAAAATATTACAAATCCTTAGCCATGCATATGGTATATGCAGCCAAACTCTGCATACCAAACCACTGGCGCTCTAAAAACGCGCCATTGATCAGGGAATGGCTGGCAAGAATCTCACACATAAAAAACATGGAAGAACTAATCTACATATCCCAAGACAGAATGCACAAGTTTACATTTACTTGGGCTTGCTGGAACCACTTTACTTCATCAGATCGATACCTCCAATATGTCCCATAAGATAGGCCCTACAAGGAATTTACTCATCCTTCGTTGGCTACTTGGTGGCCAGGGAGGAAGAAAGAGAACGGGGCCACACGAGAATGACCTACCATTACTCCCTAACACCTTACCCAACTATCACGGCTCTAACAGCCACCCCCCCTCTAGACTTAATTCTCCCATAATTCTTCCTCTCTACGGCCTCCTTTGTTCTTCCCCCCTGCCTTTTTTTTTTTTTCTCCGCCTTTTTCTTTTTCTTATCTTATCCATCTCCTTCCTCTTCTCTACACTTTTATGATATCTATTCCCCTGTTTTTTTTTTGGAGCTAACTGCCTGGTATTCAAATGGAACTTCTACAAGCTCCATCCATTCATCCAACTCCTATTCTACCTGGTTGTCACCTAAAAAGCCATCTCAAGATGCACAACATACAACTGTTATATCAAGATGAATCCTGAGATTGTATACGAAGCATGATATTGATGTGGTGACTTTATTGTTCCTTGTGCTGTTCTCTTTGTATACCTTGTTATCATTCAACAAAATAAAAATGTTTATGGAAAAAAAAAAAATTAAGAAACTGCAGTTGACACAATGGTGTAAAACTGGCTAGCAGTAGAACAGTTTTAATAAGCAAGACCACAGACAGGTGTTTTACTACAAGAATTAAAAGGTCACAAATGATAAGGCAGTGTAAAATTGGCCAGTGGCAGGACAGTTTTATTAATTGAGATTAGGGGTACCCAGCCTTTGTCTAACTTTTCTTTTACTATGGAGATAGTGGGTTCAGTGAATGTGAGTGACATAATGTGAACTGGTCTGGTAAACTACTTTTTTTCCTTTTAAATGCAGTGGCATGTTGCAAACCATAGGAATTTCAAAGAACAGATAGTCAGCAACAAATTATTGCTGAGCTCCGATTACCCCAAACTTAAAAAAATACCCTATCAGTATAAAATAAAATCAGTATATTGGGGCGTTGTTTGGTGCATAATGAGGATGGGCACATGTTAGCTTAGCTTTAAAGTCACAGGGGGGAGGGGGGTTTCACAAGTGTGGCAGTCTGAACTTACAATATGGGAATGATTAGTCGTTCTCTGCCCTCTACTAAGACCCATGATTTGCAACTGGGGTGCAATTTGCCACTGTGGGGACACCCAAATTTTAGTGTTAGGACCACAGATTACAGGGTGCCGTGACGTGGCTCTGTGGCTTACGCATGCGTTTGCAAATGCGTGCGGGCTGAACCCCTGTTTTTAACGCATACTGTTAGACAGGTCAATTGGTTGTCTGCGAGCTGGTGGTAAGTAGGCTTGGAATTTTTTCCTGGGCATTCCCCAGGTTTTGTTGTTATCTGTTTGTGGCCTTCCAATGCCTCTTACTGCGATAGCCAGCTATAAGTGAGGGTGGTGGCAAGATTTTTGCAATCACATGGGTGTGTGCATTGGTCCAGCAACGCACCAGCACCTTTGCAGCCTTTGTGCTACCTGCTGGGTGTTTGGTGTGTCCTGTACCTTTAAGAAGGGGTGGACTCCCTTCAGTCCCCCTCACTTATCCATTAGAATGCATGTGCCTCCACTGTGGGGACACCCAAATTTTAGTGTTAGGACCACAGATTACAGGGTGCCGTGACGTGGCTCTGTGGCTTACGCATGCCTTTGCAAATGCGTGCGAACTGAACCCCTGTTTTTAACACATACTGTTAGACAGGTCAATTGGTTGTCTGCGAGCTAGTGGTAAGTAGGCTTGGAATTTTTTCCTGGGCATTTCCCAGGTTCTGTTGTTATCTGCAATTTGCTAGAGCGATTCCAGTCCTAACTGACAGAAACAATAGATGATTTGCAGGACCTGAGCTGTATGCCAGTGGTCTCCTCCTGCATACCTGCAGATTCAGCAACACAAGCCACATGCTACTTGGACACCAGTGCTGTTATGGCTATGATCCAACTGATGTCTAAGATGACAGACATGATGATTATGACATAGGACATAAGAGATGCCTTGTGGTAATTTCTGACTTAAACAGGGATTTATGTCCCATGACTAGGTGGCTTGCAGTTTTGGAGCAGACCAGCAATTACTATGAGACAACTCTACATGATCTGCAACAGGTGGCAACACACCATAACACCAATCTGATTGAGATGCAAATTAAGATGTAAAGTTAAGTGATTTCAAAGTCTTGTTTTTTTTTTTTTTATTAAAAATAACAAACATATTATACTTACCTCCTCTGTGCAGTGCATTTGCACAAAGAAGCTAAGATCCTCAGAAAAATAAAGAAAGAATATCACTTTTGTGGAATGATGAGATTTTAACGGATATGTTTTTCTGTCATTGAGGTAAGAACAACCACAACGATATTAATAAAATAGATTTATTACAAATACAAAAATATAAAATGGTACATTAATAGCATTAGGTCATATACATATAAGACCACAAATGATACTCAGTCCAAAGGCTTGAACAGATGTTTGTATATGCGAATAGCCAATGCGTTTCGCAGACTAATTATCTGCTTCTTCGAGGTGGCTCAACATGCATCTATAACAATGTCCAAGTTACAAAAAATAACAACATTAGTGTCATGACCTTGCAGTAATACATTCATGACCTGTCTGTCTCTTACCTGGTCTGTGTATCAGCCATGAGGCTTGTACTCTCACACCTGCATGCTTAAGTAATCTTCCCTCTGTGTGGCTCCACCCTAGCCTCAACAGGAACCACTATTTAACACCATATTCTCCAAGCCTGCCTTGCCGTGCAATATTGTGTGTTTGGCTTCCTGTTTGCCGTGTGCTCTAAGTTTGTCTCTGTCTCTGTTACCGATCCTGGCGTGTTCCCGACTATCCCTGTCTGCTTGTGACCCTGACCTTTCGCGTGTTCTCGACTATCCCTGTTTGCCTGTGACCCTGACTTTTGACGTGTTCTCTGTTATCCTTGTCTGCTAGTCGCCCCGACATTTGGCTACCTCCTTACTATCCCTTGCTGTCCTGGGCTGCTGTTTCCTCTCCATCCTCCTGTAGCCTACCATGAGCGTGAGCTGGTAGACCCTGGGGGCTGCGACCTGGAGCCAGTTGCAGCCCAGTCCATCCTCCCCACTAGAGGCTCTGGTGAACACCTGCTGGCTCTTAGACTCCGTGCCCTGGGGAATCTATGCTCTAACTCACTGTGGGATCTGTGTTGCTGCTCCAGGGAACCTGCCTTCCTGAACCACCCCGAGTTCCATGCGCAGTCAGCCTTAGGGTCCACTATCATAGCGGTGCACTCCTGACCCCAACGGGGTGCATCTGTCACCTGGATACAGATGACCTGACAATTAGTATCAACATTAAATACATTTCTTTACAATATTAACAATATATTAAACAATTAATATGGGTGCTCACCAAAACTCTTTGGTACTGTCAAAGGAATGATCACAACATCAAATAGAGCATGGGCGAGTCACCATCCAATGAAAGTGGTGATGCCAGAAACAGTCTGGTCTGATGGGCGTCGAACCGTATGGAAGGCACGATCGTCTTAACCAATGTTAATCTAGAAGCACCAAACATATGTGTTCAGATGCAAAATACTGCACTTTGACACACATGTAAGGAGCGAATATAACGGTATAGGCAGCATGTTAGCACAGTGCCACATGTCGATATGGATGAAACATACAGACATATGGGTCACCCCCCATATATAGGTTAACATGCATGGCATATAGGCTCAAATCCTGCTTCAATGTTGGGACGTGAGCGGCCATCACATAGATGGCAATTCAATGTCCCCCAAAAATATTATTCTTGAGCATATAGAACTGTAGCATAAAGCATAAACAGGACTAGAGCTATTGTTTTATAACTGACCGCTGGATGTAAAACTGCCGATTGCGAACATACTTGGCCAACTTCCTATGTATTCAATTGACACTATAAAGATAAAGTATACGATAAAGTAAGAAAAATGGCTCACTACCTGAAAATCTTTAAACAGGAGATGGAGATACAAAAATGGGAAAGCCAGCACATAGTTGGCATATGGGGCGCAGATTTGCCTCAATATCCAGCTAGTCCCTCACTGTCACCGTAGTGTGATTCCTTTTTGCTGAGCCCATCTCCTACTGCCCTATATACATGGTCCACCCGGAAGTGATGAGCCGGAAACGGCTCACTGACATCACAAACCTCCAGCCGCAATATAGATGGCTGGTGTAAGGCTCAGGGCGCAAGCACCACCCATCCACCAGAGCATAATTAGCAGATGGGAACCGAGTAGAAGGAGCCTCCCCATCCACCAGGGGCATCCGAATGCAAATCAAATAGCCATCATAGATAAGAAGACAGCCCGCTCTCAATGATGCCAAATCATTCATAAAAAGCCAGTCAAATAGTTAGTACTACTGAAATAACTAACTCTCATAATAAAAAACAATCTAATAAAGATTTAAAAATAATAATAATCATGATAAATAAAGGAAAAATAAAATTAAAAAAAAGAAATGAAGGGCGTGTCCTAGCTGCTGAGAGAGATGGCTGACTGAACTGACCGCTCTGCACTATCGAGGGTGATAACAGTGGCCAGGAGCATAACATACTGCCGAAATCACCTCCATCTAGGAGGGGGAGACAGCCGGCACCTCACAGGCTATGTCCCGCAAGAAAAACAGAAATACAGCGCTACGCCATCTCACACACTACTATGCTATAGTCCTGTAAATAAGCTGCGCTAAAAATTAAATAATAGTCCATACATATAACATCAAAAAAGGAATTTTTGAATCCTTCCAGAGTAAAAACACCACCACCGTGCACCTATAAGCAATAGTGTCAATCCACCGTAGTAGTTGATCCTGCTTACCAGATGGCAAGCATAAAAGGGCAAGTGGCTTTAGCCCAGCCAAGGCCTTTTAGCTTGCTGGCGCTCCCGGTGTTCCGATGGGGGGGGTAAATCTCCAGGCTCACATATGATGTCCACGTATCCCCATTTTGCAAACGAAAACCCGGATAACTCAGAGGAAAGAAAGACTTGATATAGTGTAAAATCCTCCAAATATTTTATTTAAAAAACAAGTAGTCACTTACATTTAAATTTGCAAAGTTGCGTGTACGAAAAGCCGGCCGGCATACAAACAAAACGGAGCCCGTTCTCTCACTCCGAAAGTGTGGTGACGTCAGTGCGTACCCTCCCAGATGCGTTTCGTCATCATCTGACCTTGTCAATAGGTTCCCCATTGACAAGGTCAGATGATGACGAAACGCATCTGGGAGGGTACTCACTAACGTCACCATGCTTTCGGAGTGAGAGAACGGGCTCCGTTTTGTTTGTATGCCGGACGGCTTTTCGTACACGCAACTTTGCAAATTTAAATGTAAGTGACTACTTGTTTTTTAAATAAAATATTTGGAGGATTTTACACTATGGCAAGTCTTTCTTTCCTCTGAGTTATCTGGGTTTTCCTTTGCAAAATGGGGATACGTGGACATCATATGTGAGCCTGGAGCTTTACCCCCCTCATCGGAACACCGGGAGCGCCAGCAAGCTAAAAGGCCTTGGCTGGGTTAAAGCCACTTGCCCTTTTATGCTTGCCATCTGGTAAGCAGGATCAACTACTACGGTGGATTGGCACTATTGCTTATAGGTGCACGGTGGTGGTGTTTTTACTCTGGAAGGATTAAAAAATTCCTTTTTTGATGTTATATGTATGGACTATTATTTAATTTTTAGCGCAGCTTATTTACAGGACTTTAGAATATTGGTGTAATTGCACTATATGCTGCTGCTTATTTATATTTTCTGTTAGCGCGGTTCTCTCCATTTTTAACTACTATGCTATGCAGGCAGGGGAAGGAGGGAAAGATGGCGCTGAGGAGAACGGCTGTTCCTCCTCTCTGACGCACACGCCAGAGGATCACACAGAGCGGGAGCTCCCAGACACGAAGGAGGAGACAGCACAGAATGCAGCTACCATTACCTCTACTGACAGAGGTAAGAGAATGGCTCATTCACCTCATAAGCCTCCTCAGACCAAGAAATATCACTGGGCAGCCTCCTCACAATCACAAGCTGACACTGCAGCAGTACATACAACGCCATTAGCTGCATTTCTTGCCTCTGATGCTCCAGCCTCAAAAACCTCACTGAAAGCAATGCTATTATCCTTGCAAATCGGCTTGCAACAAGAAATGCGCACTTCTATCTCTCACCTAACCAATCGCATTGACTCTATTGAGGATCGCACCAATATCTTAGACACGCAGATGGGAGAGGTGGTCAAAGCACATGATGAATTGCTGGACGCACATGAGGAACAAACCAAAACAATTCGCAAACTCCAACTTAAAGTGGCAGATCTCGAAGAATGCTCCCACTGAAACAATATCAAATTTAGGGGTGTCCCCTGAGGCGGTGAAGCAAAATGACCTGATTGCTTATTTACACCAACTTTTCCTCAAACTCTTCCCAGACCTAACGCCAAGGGATATGCTACTCGACAGAGTACATTGGGTTCCTAAACCAACCCACCTGCCCGACACGATCCCTAGAGATGTTCTGGTCAGAGTACACTTCTACCATATTAAAGAACGTCTGCTACGTGCAGCCAGATCAAACCGTTTGCTACCTCCCCCCTATGCCAACATAGCGCTCTACCAGGATATCTCTCTAGCAACATCTCAAAGGAGGAAAGAATTTGCACCCATAACTGCAATCTTAAGGGAGCGTGAAACTCCTTATCGCTGAGTTTTTCTGACGAAACTTCTGGTAACCTACCAATCTCAACTATTGGTCATCACCTCCCCCAAAGATGGCCTCAAACAACTGCAAAATTGGGGTATGAATACCCAGACCCCCCAACAGGGGGCAGGAGGCAACCATACTCACAGTGACGCTAAACACTCCCGCTCATAGGTGTTCGGTAACTATTTACTGCTGTAATTAATAATTTTCTATTCTTCTTCCATGTTTATTGGCAGCAGGCCCTATAGGTGCCTAAGCAACATGTTATATATCACCCTCGGGTGCAGTTATTATATTGTATTACCGCGCATTTTTACCTGTTCACACGTACCCCGATACATTGTGTGCTACGCACACCTTACTCTCTTTTACGTATATTTTATTCTATTTCTCTTCCCTCAAATAGTTTGTTTCAAGCGTTTCTGAACCTTAACATAAGGCTATACAATTGATTTGTTAGTTTATACTTAAACTCATTTGACCCGCACTTTCTGACCTTTGGGGCTATAACTTTTCTTTTTTATCACAATGACGCTCCGTATAACCTCCATTAATGCGAGGGGGCTTAATAGCCCATTTAAGAGGTCAAGCCTATGGAAGGAAGCCCTGTCGCTGCAGATCTTTTATGTGTGCAGGAGACACATTTTGCCCCCTCCTGTATCATCGCACATTTCCCCAACAATTCTTTGCTAATAATACTAAGAAAACGAGAGGGGTTATGATTGCTGTACGGGGATCCATATCCTTTCAGCTCCAGCACACAGAAAGTGACCCTATGGGCCGATATTTCATTCTATCCGCCCTCTTTGACAATGTGCACTATGTGATAGTTAATCTATATGCTCCTAACACACATCAGAAACGGTTTTACCTTATGATCCAAAACAAATTATCTCACTATCCCAAAGATAGAATAGTGCTCTGTGGTGACTTCAATGATATAGTAGACCCGACTCTAGATTCCTCCTCCGCCAGCAGAAAGACACCAACAGCTTTTCACTCTTTCATGCTCCTAGAAGACTTCTATGATCCATGGCGGTGCTTGCACGGCACGGAAAGAGATTACTCCTTTTTTTTCTGCTGCCCAGGGGTCCTATTCTAGAATTGATCTGTTTCTGTTGCATAAAACCACTCTCCAGGTGGTATCTCAAGCCAATATAGGTCTAATCACCTGGTCGGATTATGCGCCAGTATCTACTAACCCAACAGCTCAGAGAGGCACAACCTGGTGTATGAACACCGCTCTACTCTCACACCCATTGCATCAGAGACAGATCAAGTCAGAACTGGAGTCTTTTTTTTGCCTGAACAACGGATCTGTAACCAATGCCCCGCTACTATGGAATGCCCACAAGGCGGTTGTTAGAGGGATTTTCATAAAGCTGGGCGCCCATGAGAAGAGAAAACGAGCAGAGAGGCTTACTTCCCTTACTGACCAAATTCGCAAGGCTGAACAGAGTAATAAAACCCGACCTAATACAACTGATGCAGCCCTTCTCCGCACCCTTAGAGAGGACCTCCGTAACTACATGCACTCTTCTTTTGATTACCACATTAAGAAATTACGGCTAAATTGGTATGCTTATGGCAACAAACCTGGAGCCCTACTGGCCAAACAGGTTAAAAAGAAAGCAGCCCTTTCTAAAATTCCCTACCTACACACCCCACAGGGTCACAGAATCAGCAATCCCAAAGATATTGCGGACTGTTTTAGCGACTTCTACTCGAAATTATACAATCTGCACACATCTAGCTCAGAGCCCAAACCAGAACCAGCCCAAATAGACACATTTTTGAAGTCTCTACAACTCCCTGCTCTGACTCCAGACCAACTACAAACAATCAATCAACCAATCTCTGACACTGAAATTTTAAAAGCCATTTGATCGCTTCCACTACATAAAGCACCTGGACCCGATGGGTTCTGCAGTGAATACTTTGAGATTTATGCTTCCATCCTGACTCCATACCTGCGTCAAACCTTTGACCATTTTATTGTATCTGGAGAAATACCTGCAGAATCCCTGGAAGCTCTGATTGTCACTATCCCTAAATCAGACAAGCCATCAGATAACTCGGTAAATTACAGACCTATTTCGTTACTAAACACAGACATTAAACTATATGCCAAAATTCTAGCTTCCCGCTTATCTCCCTATATCCCCACATTAATACATCCAGATCAAGTCGGATTCGTCCCGCACAGACAAGCATCTGATGGAACCAGAAGGTTCTTTGATATTATTCAGTGGGCCAAACATCATCACACGCCTTCTCTGCTCCTTTCTTTGGATGCAGAGAAGGCGTTTGATAGGATGCATTGGACCTATCTAAAAGCAGTTTTGCAAAAATTTGGTCTTACAGGTCACATATCCGCGGCTATTCTAGCCCTATTCTCATCTCCATCTGCCAGAGTCCTGACCTCCGGTATGGTCTCTAAACCCTTTTACATTTCCAATGGTACGAGGCAGGGCTGCCCTTTATCGCCTCTTATCTTTTTCTCTAATAATGGAACCATTGGCCGAAGCAATCAGAAGCCACCCACAGATTACAGGCTTACAGATAGGTGAAACGGCCCACAAAATAGGGCTTTATGCAGACGACGTAATAGTCGTCATGACTAATCCAAAAAAATCCCTTCCTATCCTTCACGACCTACTTCTTCTGTTTGGACAACTATCACTGTATAAAATTAACTGTACCAAATCTACTATTCTTGGTGTAGGCCTTAGCAGCTCTCTGAAACAATCTCTATCATGCTCATCCCCCTTCCAATGGGCCCCAGCTGCATCTATTACTTACTTAGGTGTTAAATTAACAGTTCCATCCACAGGTACGCTACGCCTTTAATTTTGAATGTTTACTTCAGAAATTAAACAACCTATGCTCTGACCTATGCAAGCTGAGATCGTCCTGGGCTGGTAAGATCACCCTTACCAAGATGTTTTTGATGCCACACATATTATATCTTTTTCAGACACTTCCGCTCGCCTTCCTCTCAGCGCAACTTACCTCAATACAATAAATTCTCAAAACTTAATCTGGGGCAATAAACACCCTAGAGTATGGGCCTCCACTCTCTGCACAGCTAAAACACAGGTGGGACTAGGAGCACCAGATGTCCGAACTTACTATAAAGCTATACTCCTCAACCAAGCCAAACAATGGTGGACATCCTTGTCTACAGCATCATGGGTGCAAATTGAAGACACAGCCCTTCAGGCTAAAGGCTCACAACGTCTTGCTGCACTCCTATTACATCACAGATGCAACACTCTTTCCTCAACACAGTCAATGCAACTATTAAAGTATGGGAATCCACAATACAACAAACCAAGGGCCTGCCTCATGAAGCTTTAAGCCACATCCCAATCTCAGCCCTTGAATTTATCTGCACAAATCTTACCCTCTCAACCTGGCTCTCAGCAGGACTATGCAAAATAGGAGACCTTTATAAAGAGAAAACCCTGCAATCCTTTCAAGAACTGCTAAATTCTCTATCCGGCAGCAGGACTTTTACAAATATTTACAAATACGCCACGCACTTCAAGAGGTACGGTGGTCGGAATCCAACCAGATTGTAGGGATACTACAATAGGCGGCACAGTGGTGCAGTGGATAGCATTTTCGCCTAGCAGTAAGAAGGGTCACTGGTTCAAATCCCACCCACGACACTACCTGCCTGGAGTTTGCATGTTCTCCCTGTGCCTGCGTGGGTTTCCTCCGGGTATTCCGGTTTCCTCCCACACTCCAAAGACATGATGGTAGGTTACTTGGATCTTGTCTAAATTGTCCCTAGTAGGGATGAGCCGAACACCCCCCGGTTCGGTTCGCACCAGAACCCGCGAACGGACCGCAAGTTCGCACGAGCGTTAGAACCCCATTGACGTCTATGGGACTCGAACGTTCGAAATCAAAAGTGCTCATTTTAAAGGCTAATTTGCATGGTATTGTCCTAAAAAGGGTGTGGGGACCCGGGTCCTACCCCAGGGGACATGTATCAATGCAAAAAAAACTTTTAAAAACGGCCGTTTTTTCGGGAGCAGTGATTTTAATGATGCTTAAAGTAAAAAAAAAAAAAGTGAAATATTCCTTTAAATATCGTACCTGGGGGGTGTCTATAGTATGCCTGTAAAGTGACGCGTGTTTCCCATGTTTAGAACAGTCCCTGCACCAAATGTCATTTTTAAAGGAAAAAATCTCATTTAAAACTGCTTGCGGGTTTAATGTCATGTCGGGTCCTGGCAATATGGATGAAAATCAGTGAGACAAACGGCATGGGTACCCCCCAGTCCATTACCAGGCCCTTTGGGTCTTGTATGGATATTAAGGGGAACCCCGCACCCAAATTAAAATAAGGAAAGGTCCCTATATACTCTGAACAGCAGTATACAGGCGGTGCAAACAAGACAGGGACTGTAGGTTTGTTGTTAAGTAGAATCTGTTTGTAATTTTGAACATTTTTAACGTGTTTAGCTCCAGCCAAAAAATCTTTTCTAAGCTTTTTGGAAAACATAGGGAAGGGTTATCACCCCTGTGACATTTGTTTTGCGTCTTTCCTCCTCTTCAGAAGATTTCACCTCACTTTTTTGTCCCAATGAAAAATGTTTTTTGAAAATTTGGGTTTTTTTGTGGAACAAGGATTGGAAAGCATCAGTGGAAAGGAGAAATTGTTTTCCCATATTAACTCTTACATGAGAGAATTTCCCTTCCTAGGGGTAGATTTCATCTCACTTCCTGTTGTCTCCTTCCGTTTGCAAGTAGGAGTCGTTTGTAAGTTAGATGTTTGAAAGTAGGGTCCTGCCCTATATACTCAGCAGAAATTTGGGCCTTAGGTGTTGCTGTGGCCAAAACACTGTAAGCCCTCACAGGGCCCTGCTGTGAAATATTAGATCAAGAATTGTAATTACATGCCCCTGTTGAACAGGAGCTGAAAAATTAGGCCTTAGGCACTGGTGCTGGTGCCACAACACTGCAACCCCTCACAGACACTCTAGTTGGAACGCAGGAACGAGCCCTGCTGCAAAGTATTGCATCAAAAATTGTAATTACACGCCCCTGTTAGACAGGGGCAGAAAAATTGGGCCTTAGGCACTGGTGCTGGTGCCACAACACTGCAACCCCTCACAGACACTCTAGTTGGAACGCAGGAACGAGCCCTGCTGCAAAGTATTGCATCAAAAATTGTAATTACACGCCCCTGTTAGACAGGGGCAGAAAAATTGTGCCTTAGGCACTGGTGGTGGCGCCCAGAACCAAAAATGTTCTTACAAGCTATCAGCGTGATGATTGAGGAGGAAGAGGATAATTACTCAGGGATAGTCACTCAGCATCAGCATAGGCAGTCTTTGAAGGGATCTGAAAAAAATTATTCAGTTACATCAGCATCAGGTGCTTGGTAGCTGGTGGTGATCCAAGACTGATTCATTTTTATGAAGGTCAGCCGATCGACCGAGTCAGTGGACAGACGCACCCTGTGATCGGTTACCACGCCTCCAGCAGCACTGAATGTGCGTTCCGAAAGAACGCTGGATGCAGGACAGGCCAGTAGCTCAATTGCATACTGTGCAAGCTCTGGCCAGTGATCCATCCTCAAGACCCAGTAACCCAGAGGATTTTCGGTGGGAAAGGTGTCCAAGTCTGATCTTGCCCCTAGGTATTCCTGCACCATGTAAAACAGACGCTGGCGATGGTTGCTGGAACCGATCATACCTTGGGGCTGCGGACCAAAAAATTGTCTGAACGCATCGGTCAGACGGCCACCTTCTCCACCGCTCCTTCTTTGACTGACCGAAGCCTCAGCAACACGTTGTCCAGAAACAGGAGTTTGTAACCTCCCAGTCTCTGGGAACGCGTTGCACAGACCTTTCTGCAAGGCCTCCCGAAGATGTTTCATCCTCTGCTCCCTCTGCGATGGCAAGATAAGGTCCGCAACCTTACCCTTGTAACGTGGATCAAGGAGGGTTGCCAGCCAGTATTGGTCCTTCTCCTTGATACCACGAATACGAGGATCCTTACGCAGGCTTTGCAGGATCAGGGAGGCCATGCAGCGTAGGTTTGCTGAGGCATTCGGTCCGGAGTCCTCTGGGTCACTAAGGACAACAACGTCCGCAGCCACCTCCTCCCAGCCACGTACAAGTCCATGTGTTCCTTGGGACTGATCCCTTAAAGACTGCTGATGCTGAGTGCCAGGCTCCACCTCCATACTGACACAATCTTCCTCCTCCTCCTCCTCCTCCTCCTCGTCCTCTTCCTGTGTGATCGGCGGGCACGCAGGAACACTGTCTGGATAAAGGGGGCCTTGAGAGCTAAGGAAGTCCTCCTCTTCCTGCCTCTGTTCTGCCTCAAGTGCCCTGTCCATTATTCCACGCAGCGTGTGCTCCAACAGGTGGACAAGGGGGACAGTGTCACTGATGCATGCACTGTCAGTGCTCACCATCCTCGTGGCCTCCTCGAATGGTGACAGGACAGTGCATGCATCCCTGATCATGGCCCACTGGCGTGGGGAAAAAAAACCAAGGTCCCCTGACCCTGTCCTGGTGCCATAGTCGCACAGGTACTCATTTATGGCCCTCTGCTGCGTGTGCAGCCGCTGCAGCATGGCCAATGTCGAGTTCCACCTGGTGGGCATGTCACAGATTAGGCGGTTCTTGGGCAGGTTAAACTCCTTTTTGGAGGTCCGTCAGCCGAGCACTGGCATTATATGACCGGCGGAAATGCACACAGACTTTCCTGGCCTGCCTCAGGACATCCTGTAAGCCCGGGTACCTGCCCAAGAACCGCTGCACCACCAAGTTAAGGACGTGAGCCAAACAGGGCACATGGGTCAGTTGTCCCTGTCGGAGGGCAGAGAGGAGGTTGGTGCCATTGTCGCAAACCACCATTCCTGCCTTAAGTTGGCGTGGCGTCAACCACCTCTGAACCTGCCCCTGCAGAGCTGACAGAACCTCTGCCCCAGTGTGGCTCCTGTCCCCCAAGCACACCAGCTCAAGCACCGCATGGCATCTTTTGGCCTGCGTACTTGCGTAGCCCCTTGAACGCCTACGGAGCACCGCTGGTTCCGAGGAAGAGGCCATGGAGGAAGAAGAAGAGGAGGGGGTGGAGGAGAGAGGTGTGTCACAATCAGCATTTTGGAGGCGTGGTGGCGGAACAACCTCCAACACTACTGCACCTTGTCCTGCATCCTTCCCAGCTGCCAGCAGAGTCACCCAATGCGCCGTGAAACTTAAGTAACGTCCCTGTCCATGCCTGCTGGACCATGAGTCAGCGGTAATATGCACCTTACCGCTGACCGCCCTGTCCAGCGAGGCATGGACATTGCCTTCCACATGCCGGTAGAGAGCTGGAATCGCCTTCCGTGAGAAAAAGTGGCGTTTGGGTACCTGCCACTGAGGAACCGCACATTCCACAAACTCACGGAAGGGGGCAGAGTCTACCAACTGAAAAGGCAGCAGTTGAAGTGCTAGCAATTTTGCCAAGCTAGCATTCAACCGCTGGGCATGTGGATGGCTGGGAGCAAACTTCTTTCGGCGGTGCAGCAGCTGGGGCAGGGAAATTTGCCTGGTACAATCTGGCGTCGGTGTACCAAAAGCAGATTGCCCACAAGTACTTGGCTGTGACACACCTAATTCTACACCTTCATTCCTCTCACTGCAGGTCTCAGAGAGGACTGAAGGTCTAGTGGGGTTGGAAATCTCAGCTGATGAGGAGCAAGGAGAGATCCTCTTTGTTCTTTGGTGTGGGTCTTTTAGATATGCTTGCCAACGAACTGCATGGCAGGTCAACATATGTCTGGTCAAGCATGTGGTACCCAAGCGGGAGATGTTTTGGCCACGCGAGATACGCTTGAGACATATGTTGCAAATAGCAGCGGTGCGATCTGATGCACTCGTCTCAAAAAAGGCCCACACCAAAGAACTTTTTGAATAACGCGCAGAGACTGCAGCGCCCTGCACATGTGGAGCTTTGGGGTGTGATGCAGTCAATGTGCTGCCCTTAGGCTGGCCCCTGGAGGGCATCCTGCCTCGTTGGTGATGTTCCGCCTCCTCCTCCTCCTCCTCTCTCCTATCAGGCACCCACGTTGATTCAGTGTCCTCATCATCCCCTCCCTCCTCATCACTGGAGCAAACCTGGCAGTATGCTGCAGCAGGGGGAGCATGACTGCCAGATTGCTGTCCTTCTTGGGCACCCCCTCTGTCCGTGCTCATGTTACTGCCTTCATCGAGCTCAGTATCATCATCAGAGCCTTCCAAACGCTGGGCATCCTCCTGGAGCATGTACCCAACACTGTGGTCAAACAGTTCGAGGGAATCCTCATGAGGACATGGTGGAGCTAGGGAAGGAGTCACTGATGACATTGAGCTGAGGGAAGAGGCCGCTGCTTTGCCAGACAAAGCACCCTGGGCATGGGTGAGAGAGGATGAGGAGGATGAGGACGGCTTGGTCATCCACTCGACCAAGTTTTCTGCATGTTGCGGCTCAACACGGCCAGCTGCCGAAAAAAAGGCCAAGCGTGTCCCATGGCCACGTGCTGATGAGGATGCACCGTCTCCACGACCAGCACTAGACACAGAGCCTGCTTGCCCTCTCTTATTGGCTTGTGACTGTCTGCCTCTCCTTCTTGGCCTTCCAGACATACTAATGGCCTGTAGCTGCACTAAGCTGGGATAGAACACCTGTAATTTTCTTCAGGTAGCTTTATATACTGTAACCAGACAAGCCTGCCTGTCAGTAGGAAGATAACAGGAACGGATCTAGCTGAACACTGTGAGCAGGACGCACTGCACTAAATGTAAATAGCAGGAACGGATCTAGCTGAACACTGTGAGCAGGACGCACTGCACTAAATGTAAATAGCAGGAACGGATCTAGCTGAACACTGTGAGCAGGACGCACTGACTGCACTAAATGTAAATAGCAGGAACGGATCTAGCTGAACACTGTGAGCAGGACGCACTGCACTAAATGTAAATAGCAGGAACGGATCTAGCTGAACACTGTGAGCAGGACGCACTGACTGCACTAAATGTAAATAGCAGGAACAGATCTAGCTGAACACTGTGAGCAGGACGCACTGCACTAAATGTAAATAGCAGGAACAGATCTAGCTGAACACTGTGAGCAGGACGCACTGCACTAAATGTAAATAGCAGGAACGGATCTAGCTGAACACTGTGAGCAGGACGCACTGCACTAAATGTAAATAGCAGGAACGGATCTAGCTGAACACTGTGAGCAGGACGCACTGCACTAAATGTAAATAGCAGGAACGGATCTAGCTGAACACTGTGAGCAGGACGCACTGCACTAAATGTAAATAGCAGGAACGGATCTAGCTGAACACTGTGAGCAGGACGCACTGACTGCACTAAATGTAAATAGCAGGAACGGATCTAGCTGAACACTGTGAGCAGGACGCACTGACTGCACTAAATGTAAATAGCAGGAACGGATCTAGCTGAACACTGTGAGCAGGACGCACTGCACTAAATGTAAATAGCAGGAACGGATCTAGCTGAACACTGTGAGCAGGACGCACTGCACTAAATGTAAATAGCAGGAACGGATCTAGCTGAACACTGTGAGCAGGACGCACTGCACTAAATGTAAATAGCAGGAACGGATCTAGCTGAACACTGTGAGCAGGACGCACTGCACTAAATGTAAATAGCAGGAACGGATCTAGCTGAACACTGTGAGCAGGACGCACTGACTGCACTAAATGTAAATAGCAGGAACGGATCTAGCTGAACACTGTGAGCAGGACGCACTGCACTAAATGTAAATAGCAGGAACGGATCTAGCTGAACACTGTGAGCAGGACGCACTGCACTAAATGTAAATAGCAGGAACGGATCTAGCTGAACACTGTGAGCAGGACGCACTGCACTAAATGTAAATAGCAGGAACGGATCTAGCTGAACACTGTGAGCAGGACGCACTGCACTAAATGTAAATAGCAGGAACGGATCTAGCTGAACACTGTGAGCAGGACGCACTGACTGCACTAAATGTAAATAGCAGGAACGGATCTAGCTGAACACTGTGAGCAGGACGCACTGACTGCACTAAATGTAAATAGCAGGAACGGATCTAGCTGAACACTGTGAGCAGGACGCACTGCACTAAATGTAAATAGCAGGAACGGATCTAGCTGAACACTGTGAGCAGGACGCACTGCACTAAATGTAAATAGCAGGAACGGATCTAGCTGAACACTGTGAGCAGGACGCACTGCACTAAATGTAAATAGCAGGAACGGATCTAGCTGAACACTGTGAGCAGGACGCACTGACTGCACTAAATGTAAATAGCAGGAACGGATCTAGCTGAACACTGTGAGCAGGACGCACTGACTGCACTAAATGTAAATAGCAGGAACGGATCTAGCTGAACACTGTGAGCAGGACGCACTGCACTAAATGTAAATAGCAGGAACGGATCTAGCTGAACACTGTGAGCAGGACGCACTGCACTAAATGTAAATAGCAGGAACGGATCTAGCTGAACACTGTGAGCAGGACGCACTGCACTAAATGTAAATAGCAGGAACGGATCTAGCTGAACACTGTGAGCAGGACGCACTGCACTAAATGTAAATAGCAGGAACGGATCTAGCTGAACACTGTGAGCAGGACGCACTGCACTAAATGTAAATAGCAGGAACGGATCTAGCTGAACACTGTGAGCAGGACGCACTGCACTAAATGTAAATAGCAGGAACGGATCTAGCTGAACACTGTGAGCAGGACGCACTGACTGCACTAAATGTAAATAGCAGGAACGGATCTAGCTGAACACTGTGAGCAGGACGCACTGACTGCACTAAATGTAAATAGCAGGAACGGATCTAGCTGAACACTGTGAGCAGGACGCACTGCACTAAATGTAAATAGCAGGAACAGATCTAGCTGAACACTGTGAGCAGGACGCACTGCACTAAATGTAAATAGCAGGAACGGATCTAGCTGAACACTGTGAGCAGGACGCACTGACTGCACTAAATGTAAATAGCAGGAACAGATCTAGCTGAACACTGTGAGCAGGACGCACTGCACTAAATGTAAATAGCAGGAACAGATCTAGCTGAACACTGTGAGCAGGACGCACTGCACTAAATGTAAATAGCAGGAACGGATCTAGCTGAACACTGTGAGCAGGACGCACTGCACTAAATGTAAAGAGCAGGAACAGATCTAGCTGAACACTGTGAGCAGGACGCACTGCACTAAATGTAAAGAGCAGGAACAGATCTAGCCTAATCTAGCTCTCAAATCAAATGACACTGTCTGTCTCTCTCTCTATCAGCACACCGGAACACACTACACAGGGCCGCCGTGCAGGCGGCCTTATATAGTGTGGGGCGTGTACTAAATCCCCTGAGCCATAATTGGCCAAAGCCACCCTGGCTTTGGCCAATTACAGCTCTCTCTACTGACGGCGCTGTGATTGGCCAAGCATGCGGGTCATAGTGCATGCTTGGCCAATCATCAGCCAGCAATGCACTGCGATGCCGCAGTGAATTATGGGCCGTGACGCGCCACACGAATTTGGCGCGAACGGCCCATAACGTTCGCAATTCGACGGACGGTCGAACAGCCGATGTTCGAGTCGAACATGGGTTCGACTCGAACACGAAGCTCATCCCTAGTCCCTAGTATGTATGAATGTGAGTTAGGGACCGTAGATTGTAAGCTCCTTGAGGGTAGGGACTGATGTGAATGTACAATGTATATGTAAAGCGCTGCATAAATTGATGGCGCTATATAAGTACCTGAAATAAATAAATAAATACATTTTATGAACAATCTAATCCCTCTCACAAGGGGATCTCACATCTATATAAACTCCCCTCTAACTATGCAATAACTCCCAGGGATGTATAAATGGGAAAGAGCTTTCAACTTCTCCGCTCCCTCTAAAATATGGCAGCATGCAGCCTGCACCACCCTACGGTTTTCCAGATGCCTTTCCCATTGGGAAACAACTCAGAAATTGCTACATTTCTGGTACTACACTCCAGAAAAATTATGTAAAATTTTCCCATCTTCCCCCTCCACCTGCTGGAGGGCTTGTGGAAACCCAGGATCTTCTGTGCACATATGGTGGACTTGTCCTGCAATCTCAGGATTAGGGAGGAACTGAACACCCCCTGTTCAGGTTCGCACCAGAACATGCGAACAGGAAAAACATTTGTTCGAACACGCGAACACCGTTAAAGTCTATGGGACACGAACATGAATAATCAAAAGTGCTAATTTTAAAGGCTTATATGCAAGTTATTGTCATAAAAAGTGTTTGGGGACTTGGGTCTTGCCCCAGGGGACATGGATCAATGCAAAAAAAAGTTTTAAAAACTGACGTTTTTTCGGGAGCAGTGATTTTAATAATGCTTAAAGTGAAACAATAAAAGTGTAATATCCCTTTAAATTTCGTACCTGGGGGGTGTCTATAGTATGCCTGTAAAGGGGCGCATGCTTCCCGTGTTTAGAACAGTCTGACAGCAAAATGACATTTCAAAGGAAAAAAAGTCATTTAAAACTACTCGCGGCTAATAATGAATTGCCGGTCCGACAATACACATAGAAGTTCATTGATAAAAACGGCATGGGAATTCCCCACAGGGGAACCCCGAACCAAAATTTAAAAAAAAAATGACGTGGGGGTCCCCCTAAATTCCATACCAGGCCCTTCAGGTCTGGTATGGATATTAAGGGGAACCCCGGACAAATTTTTTTTTAAAAATGACGTGGGGGGTCCCCCTAAATTCCATACCAGACCCTTCAGGTCTGGTATGGATTTTAAGGGGAACCCCACGCCAAAATAAAATAAAAAATGGCGTGGGGTCGCCCCAAAAATCCATACCAGACCCTTATCCGAGCACGCAACCTGGCAGGCCGCAGGAAAAGAGGGGGGGACGAGAGAGCGCCCCCCTCCTGAACCGTACCAGACCACATGCCCTCAACATTGGGAGGGGGCTTTGGGGTAGCCCCCCAAAAAACCTTGTCCCCATGTTGATGGGGACAAGGGCCTCATCCCCACTACCCTTGCCCGGTGGTTGTGGGGGTCTGCGGGTGGGGGGCTTATCGGAATCATGAAGCCCCCTTTAACAAGGGGACCCCCAAATCCCGGCCCTCCCCCCTGTGTGAAATGGTAAGGGGGTACAAAAGTACCCCTAACATTTCACTAAAAAACTGTTAAAAATGACAAGAGACAGTTTTTAACAATTCCTTTATTTAAGTGCTTATTCTTTCTTCTTTCTTCTTCTATCATCCTTTGGTTTCTTCCTTTGGTGTTCTTGTCCAGCATCTCCTCCGCGGCGTCTTCTTCCCTTCTTCTCCTCGGGCCGCTCCGCATCCATGGCGTGGAGGGAGGCTCCCGCTCTTCTCTTCATCTTCTTCTCTTCTTCATCTTCTTCTCTTCTTCATCTTCTTTTCTTCTTCACAGGGCCAATCCTAGGGTCAAAGATGCCTGGGTGCAAAAATATTTCTGGCGCCCCCACATGGGCATGGTCATCTTACTAACTCCTCCCCTTTACAAATGTTTCTATGGCTACGACTGTTAGAGAGTCTGTTAGAAAGAGCTCCCAGACATAGTACAGGAGATGGTCAGAGACTGCAATCATAGTACAGGAGATGATCAGAGACTGCAGACATAATACAGGAGATGATCAGAGACTGCAGACATACTACAGAAGATGTTCAGAGACTGCAGACAAAATACAGGAGATGATCAGAGCCTGCAGACATACTACAGGAGATGTATGAATGTGAGTTAGGGACCGTAGATTGTAAGCTCCTTGAGGGTAGGGACTGATGTGAATGTACAATGTATATGTAAAGCGCTGCATAAATTGATGGCGCTATATAAGTACCTGAAATAAATAAATAAATACATTTTATGAACAATCTAATCCCTCTCACAAGGGGATCTCACATCTATATAAACTCCCCTCTAACTATGCAATAACTCCCAGGGATGTATAAATGGGAAAGAGCTTTCAACTTCTCCGCTCCCTCTAAAATATGGCAGCATGCAGCCTGCACCACCCTACGGTTTTCCAGATGCCTTTCCCATTGGGAAACAACTCAGAAATTGCTACATTTCTGGTACTACACTCCAGAAAAATTATGTAAAATTTTCCCATCTTCCCCCTCCACCTGCTGGAGGGCTTGTGGAAACCCAGGATCTTCTGTGCACATATGGTGGACTTGTCCTGCAATCTCAGGATTAGGGAGGAACTGAACACCCCCTGTTCAGGTTCGCACCAGAACATGCGAACAGGAAAAACATTTGTTCGAACACGCGAACACCGTTAAAGTCTATGGGACACGAACATGAATAATCAAAAGTGCTAATTTTAAAGGCTTATATGCAAGTTATTGTCATAAAAAGTGTTTGGGGACTTGGGTCTTGCCCCAGGGGACATGGATCAATGCAAAAAAAAGTTTTAAAAACTGACGTTTTTTCGGGAGCAGTGATTTTAATAATGCTTAAAGTGAAACAATAAAAGTGTAATATCCCTTTAAATTTCGTACCTGGGGGGTGTCTATAGTATGCCTGTAAAGGGGCGCATGCTTCCCGTGTTTAGAACAGTCTGACAGCAAAATGACATTTCAAAGGAAAAAAAGTCATTTAAAACTACTCGCGGCTAATAATGAATTGCCGGTCCGACAATACACATAGAAGTTCATTGATAAAAACGGCATGGGAATTCCCCACAGGGGAACCCCGAACCAAAATTTAAAAAAAAAATGACGTGGGGGTCCCCCTAAATTCCATACCAGGCCCTTCAGGTCTGGTATGGATATTAAGGGGAACCCCAGACAAATTTTTTTTTTAAAATGACGTGGGGGGTCCCCCTAAATTCCATACCAGACCCTTCAGGTCTGGTATGGATTTTAAGGGGAACCCCACGCCAAAATAAAATAAAAAATGGCGTGGGGTCGCCCCAAAAATCCATACCAGACCCTTATCCGAGCACGCAACCTGGCAGGCCGCAGGAAAAGAGGGGGGGACGAGAGAGCGCCCCCCTCCTGAACCGTACCAGACCACATGCCCTCAACATTGGGAGGGGGCTTTGGGGTAGCCCCCCAAAAAACCTTGTCCCCATGTTGATGGGGACAAGGGCCTCATCCCCACTACCCTTGCCCGGTGGTTGTGGGGGTCTGCGGGTGGGGGGCTTATCGGAATCATGAAGCCCCCTTTAACAAGGGGACCCCCAGATCCCGGCCCTCCCCCCTGTGTGAAATGGTAAGGGGGTACAAAAGTACCCCTAACATTTCACTAAAAAACTGTTAAAAATGACAAGAGACAGTTTTTAACAATTCCTTTATTTAAGTGCTTATTCTTTCTTCTTTCTTCTTCTATCATCCTTTGGTTTCTTCCTTTGGTGTTCTTGTCCAGCATCTCCTCCGCGGCGTCTTCTTCCCTTCTTCTCCTCGGGCCGCTCCGCATCCATGGCGTGGAGGGAGGCTCCCGCTCTTCTCTTCATCTTCTTCTCTTCTTCATCTTCTTCTCTTCTTCATCTTCTTTTCTTCTTCACAGAGCCAATCCTAGGGTCAAAGATGCCTGGGTGCAAAAATATTTCTGGCGCCCCCACATGGGCATGGTCATCTTACTAACTCCTCCCCTTTACAAATGTTTCTATGGCTACGACTGTTAGAGAGTCTGTTAGAAAGAGCTCCCAGACATAGTACAGGAGATGGTCAGAGACTGCAATCATAGTACAGGAGATGATCAGAGACTGCAGACATAATACAGGAGATGATCAGAGACTGCAGACATACTACAGAAGATGTTCAGAGACTGCAGACATAATACAGGAGATGATCAGAGACTGCAGACATACTACAGGAGATGATCAGAGACTGCAGACATAATACAGGAGATGATCAGAGACTGCAGACATACTACAGGAGATGATGAGAGACTGCAGAAATAGTACAGGAGATGATCAGAGACTGCAGACATAGTACAGGAGATGGTCATAGACTGCAGACATAGTACAGGAGATGGTCAGAGATTGCAGACATAGTACAGGAGATGGTCAGAGACTGCAGACATAGTACAGGAGATGATCAGAGACTGCAGACATAGTACAGGAGATGATCAGAGACTGCAGACATAATACACGAGATGATCAGAGACTGCAGACATACTACAGGAAATGATCAGAGACTGCAGACATAGTACAGGAGATGGTCAGAGACTGCAGACATAGTACAGAAGATGGTGAGAGACTGCAGACATACTACAGGAGATGATCAGAGACTGCAGACATACTACAGGAGATGATCAGAGACTGCAGACATAATACAGGAGATGATCAGAGACTGCAGACATAATACAGGAGATGATCAGAGACTGCAGACATAATACAGGAGATGATCAGAGACTGCAGACATAGTACGAGAGACGGTCAGAGACTGCAGACATGGTACTGGAGACGATCAGAGACTGCAGACATAATACAGGAGACGATCAGAGACTGCAGACATAGTACAGGAGATGGTCAGAGACTGCAGACATAGTACAGGAGATGGTCAGAGACTGCAGTCACACTACAGGAGATGATCAGAGACTGCAGACATAGTACAGGAGACGGTCAGAGACTGCAGACATGGTACAGGAGATGGTCAGAGACTGCAGACATGGTACAGGAGATGGTCAGAGACTGCAGACATAGTACAGAAGATGGTGAGAGACTGCAGACATAGTACAGAAGATGGTGAGAGACTGCAGACATACTACAGGAGATGATCAGAGACTGCAGACATACTACAGGAGATGATCAGAGACTGCAGACATAATACAGGAGATGATCAGAGACTGCAGACATAATACAGGAGATGATCAGAGACTGCAGACATAATACAGAAGATGATCAGAGACTGCAGACATGGTACTGGAGACGATCAGAGACTGCAGACATAGTACAGGAGATGGTCAGAGACTGCAGACATAGTACAGGAGATGGTCAGAGACTGCAGTCACACTACAGGAGATGATCAGAGACTGCAGACATAGTACAGGAGACAGTCAGAGACTGCAGACATGGTACAGGAGATGGTCAGAGACTGCAGACATGGTACAGGAGATGGTCAGAGACTGCAGACATAGTATAGGAGATGGTCAGAGACTGTAGACATGGTACAGGAGATGATCAGAGACTGCAGACATAGTATAGGAGATGGTCAGAGACTGTAGACATAGTACAGGAGATGATCAGAGACTGCAGATATAATACAGGAGATGATCAGAGACTGCAGACATAGTACAGGAGATGGTCAGAGACTGCAGACATAGTACAGGAGATGGTCAGAGACTGCAGACATAGTACAGGAGATGGTCAGAGACTGCAGACATAGTACAGGAGATGATCAGAGACTGCAGACATAGTACAGGAGATGGTCAGAGACTGCAGACACACTACAGGGGATGGTTAGAGACTGCCACTCACTAGTACAGCAGTGCGAGGAGGAGAGGGAGGGGGTCTAAGAGCCCGTGGCTGCTCTCTCTCCACTCAGACACGGGCGCTCCGATCTACGGCTGCTTCGCTCTCCTCCTCTGACAGGAGGAGGGAGGGGGATGGGCAGTAAACACAGAGAGCCCTCTTCCCTTTGATAACAGGGACGGCGGTGGCACAGTCTCTCCTCCCCTGATCCGCTCCTGCATACCTCCCAACTTTTAAAGTTGAGAATGAGGGACATTCTGGGGAGAGAGTGACCTGTAGCTTATATCAAAGTCCCCATCAGAGTCCCTCCTTACATCAGGGTTCCCATCAGAGTCCCCCCACAGCAGGTGTCCCTCCATCAGAGCCCCCCCACAGCAGGTGTCTCTCCACAGCAGGTGTCCCTCCATCAGAGCCCCCCACAGCAGGTGTCCCCCATCAGAGCCCCCCCCACAGCAGGTGTCCCTCCATCAGAGCCCCTCCACAGCAGGTGTCCCCCCACAGCAGTTGTCCCTCCATCAGAGCCCCCCCCCCCACAGCAGGTGTCCCCCGTCAGAGCCCCCCCACTGCAGGTGTCCCTCCATCAGAGCCCCCCACAGCAGGTGTCCCTCCATCAGTGCCCCCCCACAGCAGGTGTCCCTCCATCAGTGCCCCCCCACAGCAGGTGTCCCTCCATCAGAGCCCCCCCACAGCAGGTGTTCCTCCATCAGAGTCCCCCTACAGCAGGTGTCCCCAAAAAGCATGTGTCCCTCCATCAGAGCCCCCCCACAGCAGGTTTTCCTCCATCAGAGCCCCCCCACAGCAGGTGTCCCTCCATCAGAGCCCCCCCCACAGCAGGTGTCCCTCCATCAGAGCCCCCCACAGCAGGTGTTCCTCCATCAGAGCCCCCCACAGCAGGTGTCCCCCACAGCAGGTGTCCCTGTCCTTCATCTTCAAGAACATGTTTGGGGGGCACACCATACAATGCTTTAAATTCAAGATGGTGCTGCTATAAGACCTACAAACAGTATAAAATATTTTACAGCGCACACATACAAGAATAACATTTCCTGAAGGGCTAGTTAAAAACACCTGAACATATTCAAAAAATACAGGGGTTTGGTCACACTATATGGTCATATAGTGCTAAGCCCACTTACTACGACAAAGTACCCTGAATTAGTGGGTCCTACACTAGTAATAGAATGGAAGATCCTTTGTCTCAACCATGGGAGCTGAACTCCTCTATGTGGGAGAACTGAAAGGGATACATCTTAAAAACACTGGTGGCCACTAAATAGGAGGTAATGAGGAGGGGGAGGGGTGCTCCAGCCCAAAAAACCTGGTCAGGGCCTATTACAATATACAAGAACATATTTGGGGGGCACACCATACAATGCGTTTAAATTCAAGATGGTGCTGCTATAAGACCTACAAACAGTATGAAATATTTTACAGCGCACACATACAAGAATGACATTTCCTGCAGGGCTAGTTAAAAACACCTGAACCTATTCAAAAAATATGGGGGTTTGGTCACACTATATGGTCATATAGTGCTAAGCCCACTTACTGCGACAAAGTACCCCGAATTAGTGGGTCCTACACTAGTAATAGAATGGAAGATCCTTTGTCTCAACCATGGGAGCTGAACTCCTCTATGTGGGAGAACTGAAAGGGATACATCCTAAACACTGGTGGCCACTAAATAGGAGGTAATGAGGACTCCCCCTGTTGCACTGGGTTATGTTATATGAAGAAAATCTGATTATTAGAAAGAATAGTGGCTAATCTAGATGTTTCCTGAATGGTGGATTCCTTATCAAAAGGATTTGAAAGATAATGCTGTATTCATTCCTGGCGGGCTGGTTGCTTCTTGATTATAGATCCACTTAGCTTCCTATTGAAGGATCTTTTTATCAAAGTCACCTCCCCTTTCCTGTTGGGAAATGACTTCAAGGGCAAAAAATGAAATGAATGAAGGATCATAACCATTATTAAGGCCGACATGCTTACAAATGGGCGTATATAGCAGACCAACATCAATATAGTATAGGTGATTCTGTATTCGTCTTGCAAATGTGCATTTCATTTTTTCCAATATAAAATGCACCACAGGTGCATGTAGCCAAATACACCATACCTATGGTGCGAAAATCAGCATATGTCCTTGATAAATGACCAGATTGTTGTAAAACCATTCGATAAGGGTGGGAATGTGGTCGTAATGGATAGGGACCAATATATACAGATGTGCGAGACAATTCTGAACAATAATGATTGGTATCATCAGGTCCCCGTGGATCTGTTGATTGAATTAAGGTCCCAATACAAAGCCACCTTAGCTGAAGCACATCAACAGGCTCTTATTGATAAGGACCTTTTTGAATACTTAGAAGTGAAATGGCTCATTACACCAACCTTCTATGCCCTCCCAAAAGTCCACAAAAGTCTTGAGAATCTCCCTGGATGCCCGATAGTCTCTGGTATCGGTTGTCACACGGAAACAGCTAGTAAATATGTGGATAGCCAGTTAAGACCTCATGTTATGGGACTCCCATTGTACCTTAAAGACACTTTGGAATTGCTTAAAGTGATTGAAGGGCTTACTATTCCAACTGGAGCCATATTAGTAGCCATAGACATAAAGGCCCTTTACTCTAGTATCCCCCATCATAAGGGTATTGAGGTCATCTCAGGCTTCCTGTGGGAACAGGATAAAAATAATTGGAAACTTTGCAACTTTGTCGCAACCCTTTTGAAACCTATTTTGACTTCCAATGTCTTTCTCTTTAATGGATCCACTTACCTCCAGGTGCAAGGGGTTGCGATGGGGATCTCTTGTGCCCCATCGTATGCCAACCTGTACCTGGAAGGGTGGGAGAGAGCACTGTTTTCGGATGATGGTGCATGTTATTGTGGCAGAGGTACATCGACGACGAGCTTGTCATCTGGATGGTTACCACCAATGAACTCTCTGAATTAATGACATATATCTGTCAATCATTTTAATTTTAAATTTACTATGCAATCGGATACACATAGTATCCCCTTTCTTGATTTACACCTCTTCCTTAATCATGATGGCTCTATTCATAGCACCCTATACCGTAAAGAAACTGCCAGTAATACCATCTTACATTATTCTAGTGCTCATCGCAGTATCCCATTCAGTCAATATCTCAGACTGCATCAAAACTGCGCCAGGGAAGAAGACTTTGAGATTGAAGCAAAAGCCCTTTTTGGGCCACTTATCAAAAGAGCATACAGTAAAAAAGTCCTGAAAAAGACATATCAGAGGGCCAGGTCTAACCAGCGTGAGCAACTTATCTTTAAATCGAGGGCTCAGAATAATAGTTCTACCACTAAACTAATTACCACTTTTAGTGCCCATCAGGATCAGTTCCGTACACTTATAGCTTACTTTCTTGCAGAAGATCCTGTGCTTTCTAAATATGTATTAGATCGTTCAGAGATTGTGTATAGGAGATGCCATTCTATAAGGGACAGTTTAGTACACAGCCACTATTCACCACTAGAAATAGTGGAAGGAGTAGTGGGTGGTAATGGCACATGTAGTTGTGGGAATTGTGACCAGTGCCCTTGGATCAGGGAGGGTGAAGGATGCTTATTAGCCAGAGGTGGCTATCTGAAATCAAGGACATATGCTGATTGTCGCACCATAGGTGGGGTGTATTTGGCTACATGCACCTGTGGTGCATTTTATATTGGAAAAACAAAATGCACATTTGCAAGACGAATACAGGATCACCTATACTATATTGATGTTGGTCTGCTATATACGCCCATTTGTAAGCATGTCGGCCTTAACCTCCCTGGCGGTATGATTATTTCATATTTTTGATGCTGAAAGCGTTTTATATTGTAGGCCTGTAATTCTTAAGAATAACTCACTTAAATCTGTCCAAACCAGAGTCTAGTAGACATCTTGGGTATAATAAAGTTTGAAACACAAAATCATAAATTATAATATAATAAATAACTATAAATAGTTATATCAAATAATAATATAATAATAATAAAAATTATTCAATAATGTAATCAAATCAAAAACACTGAAATACGCTCAGATGCAGAATTGTCGTTGTCATTACTTTTCAGTGTTTGATGATGGATCTCCCCACAAATCACTATCGCTCAATTCTGCGAGTGATTATAATTTATTATTGCTGTTTTCTAGCTGGTCTAAAACCACTTTTGATGTAAAGGGACGGTTTTGGTTGCTGCATGCAGGGCACTGGACAAAGCACTAGGGACAAAAGGGATGTGAAATAATTTCATACAGTAATGTAATCTGTAAGATTACAGTGTACTGTATATGTATTGTGTGTGTTTCACTTTGAATTTGGCACCGTTCTCCGTCCCCGTGCATCGCAACGCTCGCAGGGAACGGAGCTTGCGTCCGTGATGACTCAAGTGGAGGACGAGCCGCTCACACTGTGGGGAGACATCACAGGATCTCGGGGACAAGGTAAGTAAGCTCTTCCTGGCTCCTGCGATGCGATCCCGAGTCTGGCTCGGGGTTACCGCTTTTGGTTCTGAAATTCCACCCCGAGCCAGACTCGGGAATACGGCCAGGGAGGTTAATCATGGTTATGATCCTTCATTCATGTCATTCTTTGCCCTTGAAGTAATTTCCCAACAGGAAAGGGGAGGTGACTTTGATAAAAACAACAAGAAGCTAAGTGGATCTATAATCAAAAAGCAACAAGCCCACCAGGAATGAATACAGCATTATCTTTCAAATCCTTTTTATAAGGAATCCACCATTCAGGAAACATCTAGATTAGCCACTATTCTTTCTAATAATCTGATTTTCTTCAAGTAACTTTTTACTTTTCAACTCACGTTGTCATATTTTATTTCTCTGTTTTTATTTTATTTTTTCCTTTATTTATCATGTTTATTATTATTATTATTATTATTATTATTATTATTATTATTATCGAGTCTTTATTAGATTGTTTTTTATTACAAGAGTTAGTTATTTCAGTTAGTACTAACTATTTGACTGGCTGTTTACGAATGATTTAGCATCATTGAGAGCGGGCTGTCTTCTTATCTATGATGGTTATTTGATTGGCGTTCGGATGCCCCTGGTGGATGGTGAGGTTCCTTCTCCTCAGTTCCCATCTGCTAATTATACTCTGGCGGATGGGTGGCGCTTGCGCCCTGAGCCTTACACCAGCCGTCTATATTGCAGCTGGAGGTTTCCGGCGCATGTGCATTCTAAGGGGCACCAGTACCGGATGTGATGTCTTTGAGCCGTTTCAGGCTCATCACTTCCGGTGGGACCGTGTATATAGGGCAGTAGGAGATGAGCTCAGCAATAAGGACGTACACTACGGTGATGGGCTACCTGGATATTAAGGCGCATCTGCGCCCTCTTTCCAACTATGTTTCGGCTTTCCCGTTTTTATATCTCCATCTCCTGCTTGAAGATTTTCAGGTAGTGAGCCATTTTTCTTACTTTATAGTATACTTTATCTTTATAGTGTCAATTGAATACATAGGAAGTTGGCTAAGTATGTTCGCAACCGGCAGTTTCACAACCAGCGGCCAGTTATAAAACAATAGCACTAGTCCTGTTTATGCTTTATGCTACAGTTCTATATGCTCAAGAATAAATCTTTTTTGGGGGACATTGAATTGCCATCTATGTGATGGCCGCTCACACACCCCTGTTGTTGCATGATTTGAGCCTATATGCCATGCATGTTAACCTATATATGGGAGGTGACCCATATGGCTGTATGTTTCATCCATATCAATATGTGGCACTGCGTTAACATGCTGCCAATACTTCCGTTATATTTGTTCCTTACATGTGTGGCAAAGTGAAGTATTTTGCATCTGAACACATATTTTTGGTGCTTCTAGATTACCATTGGTTAAGACGGTCGTGCCTTCTATACGCTCCGACGCCTATCAGACCAGGCTGGTGTTTCTGGCATCACTTTCATTGGATGGTGACTCGCCCATGCTCTATTTGATTTTGTGATCGTTCCTTTGTCAGTACCAAAAAGTTTTGTTGAGCACCCATATTAATTGTTTAATATATTGTTAATATTGTAAAGAAATGTATTTAATGTTGATACTAACATTGTGATTTTTTGTAACTTGGACATTGTTATAGATGCATGTTGAGCCGCCCTGAAGAAGCAGATAATTAGACTGCAAAATGCATTGGCTATCCGCATATACAAACATCTGTTCAAGCCTTTGGAGTGAGTATTAATTGTTGTCTTATATGTGTATGACCTAATGCTATTAATGTACCATTTTATATTTTTGTACTTTGTAATAAATCTATTTTATTAATATCGTTGTGGTTGTGCTTACCTCAATGACAGAAAAACATATCCGTTAAAATCCCATCATTCCATGAGAGAGTGATACTCTCTCTTTCTTTTTCTATTCACCCATAGGGATTTGCATATGATATTCTGTCACTAAAATTTTTCCAATAAATTTTCTATAAGCCCAGATTCTCCTCTTCTTGGGTCCCTCTTCAACTCTCCTGGCCCCTCCCTCCTGTTGGGTGCCTTCTCAGCAAGCAGCTTGCTATGGAGCACCTAAGCTGTATCACAGCTCTCTGTGTCCATTCAGACACGGAGCTGCGGCCGGCCCTGACCCCTTTCTATTCTTTTTGGCTGACTGGCTTTGATTGACAGCAGCGGGAGCCAATGATGCCACGCTGCTGTCTCAGCCAATAAGGAGGGGAGTACCGGATGATGGACCTCAGGTAAGTATTAGGGGGGCTGCTGCACACAGAAGGCTTTTTATCTTAATGCATAGCATGCATTAAGATAAAAAAATCTTCTGACTTTGCAACCACTTTTAGTAGAGGACCTGGATAAGAGAAGTTGCCATAGGAACCTGCAGGTCCAAGAGTTCCTGGAATCTGTTGAGACTGAACAGATGCCAGTCCAGGCATATTTCAATAATCTAAAATATGATTGCCTATTGACCTTGAACAAGTGGATATAGCTCTTCGGCCATACAGACGATATATGGATCCCCACAGGGATAATAATTTGTTTTTTGTCAGTTTCCAGCAGAAAGAAGAAGAAATTCTTCAAAAAGGTCTCAAGCAGAAGGAACCATTAGTCTGGAGTAAAAATATTTCAGGACTTATTCACTATAATTTTAAGCAACCACGGGGCCTTGCAGCCTCTCTTAAACATCCTCCTGGGTTGCAGGGGTGTTTTAACTTCTTATATCGCTTAACTGTTTACACTTATATTTGGATCCCTTGTTAAGCTGGATACTCTGTTTCTGTATCCTCCTACAGAAGTCAAATGTTGAAAATTACCCCATTTGAAAAAAAAAAAATTTCTTTACCCAAATTCATGAACCAACAAAGCCTCTAAATCCAAGAGGGTGGCCTATGCCCTGAAAATCTCCTTTCCAGATGAGATGGTTGATGCTTTTAATTGCAATTTATTTGGAAGCTTGGAAGAACTATGTGGTTACATACTTTGGCATACCACAAATAAACCTTTTGGTGGTATATTCCTACAACTACCAGTCCTTTCTTAAAGATTTCCAACAGGACCTAAAAAACTGGAATATACCTTGTTTTTTCACATTTTGGGCTGTCATACTAAAGATAAACATTTTCTATGACTCTTGTATGTTATGCGAATAATTTCAAAGAGGCTGCCCTCTGCCACATTTGCATCTATAAGGAGACTCTTTAGCTCTTTTATATGAAAAAATGTATCCCTAATGCCACGTACACACAGTTGGATTTTCCGACAACAAATGTTGGATGTGAGCTTGTTGAAGGTAAGCCCGACTGTGTGTATACTCCATCGGACATTTGTTGTCGGACTTTCCGCCAACAAATGTTGACTAGCAGGTTTTCAAATTTTCCGCCAACAAATGTTTGTTGTCGGACTTTCTGATCGTGTGTACACAAGTCCGTCGCACAAAAGTCCAAAGTACAAACACGCATGCTTGGAATCAAGGACGAGCTGGAAGCATTCGTTCTTGTAAAACTAGCATTCGTAATGGAGATATCACATTCGTGACGCGGAAAATTATGAAATCTCTCAATTAAGCACATTCTCTTCTTCTTTATAATGATATAATAATGAAGTTGCTTTGCTGCTGATATTCACAGAGTTCTGACAAACTTATTTTTTATTATTTCTAGTAATGAAATTGTTTTTTTTTCTAGCGATCTCCAGAATGATTTCTTTTTTTTTTTTTTTTCTAGTGATCGATCTCCAGAATAATCTTTTTTTGAGTTTTTTTTTCTAGTGATCTTCAGAATCTTTTTTTTTTCTTTTTTTTTTTCTAGTGATCTCCAGAATAATTTATTTTTTGTGCTTTTTTTTCTAGTGATCTCCAGAATATTCTTTTTTTTTTTTTGTTATTATCTTGTATTTTTTAACCTCAAAGATACAACTATGTTGGCATCCCTTGTTAATTTGACATTGTATTTTTGAAATGTACCTGCCTACTCACAAACTGTTCTTTTTGAAGTAAAACATATAGCCGAGTATTTGGTAAAACAAAAATTTTTAATTTTTTTTTCAAAAAGTTTTTATTGAGCTATGTAAAAACTGTAAATAATAATATTAACAGCATTTGTGAGAACATTGTACAGAGTAATTTTAGATAGAACCATGTAATCTAGGGGTCTTGGACAAACAAATCAGGGTGGAGTAGCTAGAGAGATATATCATAATACATCAGGGCAGTATCTATCGTTAATAACGAAGTATCTGGATGGATCCTGTTTACAAAACTCCCTAGGATTACAAGATAGAACAACAGAGAATAACAAAAAGAGGGAGGGTAGTTGGAGTAGAGGAGGAGGGGGGTTGGAGTGGAGAACAAGTTCTTATTATATAGGTAAAGGAAGGGGGGGGGGCGCCATGACTGTTGTAGAGTTATTGTGAGCGGTAGCGGTTTTCTTCATGGTGTTGGTAGAGAAGGTTGGAAATGACAGGTGAAGACAGTGAGAAAAGACTTTTGAGACATATTGAGGCCAGATGACAACTAAAGTTCACTGGTGGTGGGTTGTCTGTGAGGGGAGACTGCCTCTCCTGGGCTTGAGGGGAGAGTCCCATAATAGGAGAACGAGTACTGGCCAAAGTCTTTTGGAGAGAGTGCTGAGAGCATGAAGGGTTGCCACTTGGAGTAGAAGTGAGCTTTAGATCTTTCATGTTTGAAGTCGGTGTTGAGTCGGTTTTTCAATAGTAGGAGTAGGAGCTCTCGTTTGATTTGGGTGGTATTGGGAAAGTGAGATGAAGTCCAGTGGAGGTTTCAGTGGTAGTTGTATTTGTATTTTGGGACATGGTAGCAGTTGGGGGTCCCAGTGACCAAAGATGAGAAGCAGTGGGTCCTTCAGTAGCTTTAATAGTGTTACTTCAAAAATGTAGGATAAGACCTGATCCCAGAAGATGGAGATGTAGGAGCACGCCCAGAAACAGTGGGTCAGGAATGGTCTCGGTTGGTAGCAGAGGGGGAAGTTGGCATTGCTCTGTTCTATTTTGGAAGAGAGGAAGGGTATATGGGCTCGATGGACGATCTTTAGTTGAGTTTCTCTCCATATTTAATTGGGGATTAATCGTTGTACTTTGTTGAAACCCTGTAGTATTTTGCCTACTAGGTCCGCATCCGGGAAATCTTTCTCCCAGTTGGCTACAGATGAGGATGCCAGAGGAGGGGTGGTCTTTCATAGAAGAGGTTTATAGATGTCTGAGATTTTATAGGAGCCTTCTAGGAGTAGTTGGTCTGTGATGTTTGGTTTGAATCTTTTACAATCCTCTCTGCATGCGTCCCTTAAGAAGCTGATGCATTGCCCAACGTGAAAGGCATGGGCTTGGGGAAGTGAGAAAGCTTCAGCTATGGTTGAGAAGGATAGAGGTCGCCCTGTTTCCATGTCGCATAAAGAGGAGAATTTTGTAAAGCCTTTTTCTTGCCAGATGGTGAATGGTTTATGTTCCAATCCAGGGGGAAGCTAGGGTTCCCTTGTATTGATAGATGACTTGACATGAAAGGAGAGAGCTTGAGGCTTTTACTGATTTCCCTCCAGGCGATAGCTGTGTCTCTCAGCAGGAGGTTGTGTTGGTATAAAGGTGGGATTGATTTCCACTTGCAATGAAGAAGGGCCACTAAGGAAAATGGGTGGGCCATTTCAGACTCCATGGAGTAATTGGAATAGCGTGAGCATTGTGATATCCAGTCCAGACTAGTTCTCAGTAAGTATGCTAAGTTATAAGTTCTAACATTTGGAAGACTAATACCCCCTTCGCATCTGAGAAGATATAGTTTATTTAAAGCTACCGTATATACTCGAGTATAAGCCAAGATTTTCAGCCCTTTTTTTTAGGCTGAAAGTGCCCCCCTCGGCTTATACTTGAGTCATCGCCTTCTGCCTACATGATCAGCGTGTCATGCAGACAGACGGCGGCTATTCCACTGTTCAAAAGCCACGCCTCCTCCTCGCTTATGATAGGCAGAACACTCCATTTCCCAGCGTTCAGCCTATCATGGAATCCTCTCATCCTCGTCCGTGGTATGAGGATGAGCGGATGTCCGTGATAGGCTGACCGCTGACTGCTGGGAAATTGAGTGTTCTGCCTATCACAGACGAGGAGGAGGCATGGCTTTTGAAGAGTGGAATGGCCGCCGAATGTTATTATCACACACTGATCGGTGGATGCAGAGTGGCACACGATGCAGATCGCTACAGGGACACATGCACAGGACACAGGTAGGTGACACATGCACAGGACACAGGTAGGTGACACATGCACAGGACACAGGTAGCTGACACATGCACAGGACACAGGTAGGTGACACATGCATAGGACACAGGTAGGTGACATATGCACATAACACATGCACAGGACACATGCACAGAACACAGGTAGCTGACACATGCACAGGACACATGCACAGGACACAGGTAGGTGACACATGCACAGGACACATGCACAGGACAAAGTTAGGTGACACATGCACAGGACACATGCACAGGACACAGGTAGGTTAGCTTATCTTTATGGTGAAGAAGTAGAGGAATAGTTTGCAGAGGAAACAATAATCTAGCAAAACTGACCATTTTCACCAGGTGACATCTTCTCAGGAGCGAGAGGGGCAGATCCATCCAGTTAACTAATTCCTGAGAGATTTTTGTAATCAGAGGAGGGTAATTAAGGTGATATAAAGAGGAGGGTAGTTTCCCTATTTTGATTCCGAGATAGGTGATGTGGGACTTAGCGACTGAAAAGATGGAGTGTTGGGCCCTGGGGGGGGTTGGATAGAGTTCCTATGGGGAGGATTTCACTCTTGCCATAATTAATGTGGAGGCCTGAGCAGGATCTAAATTCGTCAAATACCTTTTTGATACATGTCAGAAAAGGGGTTTGCCAAAAATATAAGGACATCATCTGCAAAGAGGGAAGTATGCAGATCGTGTTTCCCAATTTTGATACCATGTAAGGGGGCTATTTGAGCTAGGTGCCTGGATAGGGGTTCTAATGCGATGTTGAAGAGGAGTGGGGATATGAGGCAGCCTTGTCGTGTACCCTTATGGAGGCAAAATTCATCTGAGAGTAGGCCTGCTGCCACCAGCCTAGCTGCAGAGGCTGTGTACATGGTGTTAATGAGATGACAGAAGGGGCCTGTAAAACCCATTTTCGTCATAGCCATGGAGAGCCATTCGAAGCTGACATTATCGAAGGGTTTCTACGCATCTAACGTGATGATGGCGTAGTCTCTGCCTGGGTTATGTTTGGCATGTTCCAGAGCCAACAAGACCTTGCGGATGTTCAGGGTGGCTGTTCTGCCTTTCACAAAGCCTGATTGGGCTGGATGTATCAGGGAGGGGATTATGGCATCAAGCATAGTGGCGATGATTTTAGATAGGATTTTGACATCCAGGTTTAATAATGAGATGAGTCTGTAGGAGCCTTGGTCCTGGGGGTCTTTACCTTTCTTAGAGAGTAGTTTAATAATGGCCTGATTACCTGTTTGTAGGTATGGGCCGCCGTACCATATGCCATTGTAGACCTTGTGAAGAGTGGGTTCTGTGATATTTTGTAGGGTTTTGTAGAATTCACTAGTGAATCCGTCAGGACCAGGGACCTTGGAGGGGGTAAAGTTGTGGATGGTGTTTGAAATTTCGGAGAGAGAGATAGGAGCATTAAGAGCCTCTAGGTGTGAGGGAGTGATTTTGGGAATGTCTGTTTTCTCTAGAAAGGAGCGCGCTGTCTGTTTGTCCATGGGGTCTGGAGCGTTCAGTGCTGAGTAGTATTGTAGCATTGCTCTATTTATCGTTTGTGGTGTGGTATTTACGTTGCCGTTGGAATCTCATAGGGAGGTAATGTGAGTCAGGCGGAAGGATCCCTTACAGAGCCTGTCTAGTAGTTTGCCTGCTTTATTTACGAACTTGTGGAGGGTGGCGTCTAAGTGTGCCTTTTTAGTTAATTCCAGGGTGTCTGCTCATGTGTCAAAAGCCCTCTTGGCTGTCTGTCATTCGTTTCTACTGTCAGGGGAGTCCATGATATATAAAGATGTAGTCGCACACTGCCTATTTTGTATTTTGATAAAGCATTCCTTTTAAAGGAGGTAGCATAAGAGATTATCCGTCCCCTAAGGAATGCTTTGCCAGCATCCCAGAAGAGATTCGGGTCATCAGAGTGACGTGTGTTGGCCGTGGAGTATTCAGTCCATGATTTTTCCATGAATTGCTGGAAGTCCGTGTTGTTGTGGAGGTATGAAGGAAAGCGCAATATTTTGGGGTGGGGAGGTAAGTCAAGATTGTCGAGTTGCGCTGAGATTGGGGCGTGGTCAGATATGGCAATGTCATGGATGTCTGCACCAGATAACATGGGGATTAGGTTGTCAGAGCCAAAGAAGTAGTCAATTCTGGTGAATACATTATGTGGGTTGGAGTAAAAGGTGAATTCCCTGTCGGCTGGGTGTGATAGGCGCCAAAGTTTTTGGAGGTGGAGGGATTCCATGGTGGATGCAAAGTGCGTGGGAAAGGTGGGATCAGATTTTGACCTGAGGCGTTTAGGGGATGATCTGTCATCAGTCTGATGTAAGATGTCATTGAAATCTCCTCCAATTATGTGTGGGAGGTGGGTGTTTTGAAGTAACCATGTAGACAGTTCACTATAAATAGGTTTAACAGGGTTGTTGGGGGCGTAGATATTTGAAATCACTAGGTCCTTGGATCCTATTTGGATATGTGCTGAAAGGAAACGTCCCCGGCTGTCTGAGTGTATGGATAAGACCGTACAGGGGAGGTTTTTGTGTATCAGCAGGAGAACTGCTTTACGCCCAATGGCATCTGAGCCTAGGACTGTGCCTACCCAGAGCTTTTTCATACGATGAAAATCAGGGGTTAATAAGTGAGCTTCCTGGAGTAGGGCGATTCTCTTGTTAGGAGATATGAGACCTTTTACGTTCCAGGAAACGATTTTCATGTTGGGGGGTTGGAAAAGTGAATTGGGCCAATGTTACAAATTTGTCACTGTGTCATTGGTATTGTGGGGTCATTACCATATCAGGATGTAGTATACTATTCTCGCTATAGGAGTGTGGTGTCAGGGAATCTGGTGTTGTACAAGTGCCCCAGGATAAAAGGAGGTGGGAGGAGGGAGAGGTTAGGGGGAAAACCTGAAACAAAAATAATACATGTAATCAAAAAAACGTCACTTTTTTCCGCATGGAGTCACTGTGTAAGCAAGCTCCCAATACATGACCCTGGTAGTATGGCATACAAGAGCCCATTTCTAGAAAAAAGATTTTATGTGGCTGACAGGGGTCGTATATGGGGGGAGATGGTGGCGATGGGGCTGCACACAGTGAGGCCAGGAGGAGTAGTAGAACATATTGGAAACATTTTAGAAAGAAAATAAATAATACAGTGCTCTAATACAATGCAGTTGAAACTGGTGGAAAAGAGAGTAACGTTGAGATACATACAGTATACAAACACAAAGTCAAAGCTGAGGTACTGCATTGTATGCGACCTTAAGAGAATGAGAGACAGGAACAGGAATTGCGACTCCCATCTCAGCGAGGAGTGGCACGGTGGTGATCCGGGGGCCGAAGGCCTGAAGCGTTTAGGGGAGTCTTTCCGTGGACTCCTTTGGTCCAGGGAGCGATTGACTGGAGCGGCTTTGGATGGGGTGTGGGGATGCGGACCTGCATGCAGAGACCATAAGAAGGCTTCCACTTCAGAGGGGTCTTGGAAGGATAGTTGTTCACCATTAGGGGTCTTGAGGCGGAGAGTGGCCGGAAAGGCCAGAGTGAATTTGAATTGCTGTTTATAGAGTTCCGTGCAGACCTTCTGAAAAGCTTTCCTTTTCTTTGAGACCTAAATTGAGTAATCAGCAAATATCAAGACCCTTATTCCATCAATTTGAAGGGAATGGGATTCTCTGAACTTTTGTAAAATAAGGGCCTTGTCAGAGTAGTTTAGGTATTTGGAGATTATTGGTCGGGGTGTCTTGTGTTCAAGATCCCATGTGGTGGGCCCTTTCCACTGTGCAGGGGCCTGGTAGGCCTAGTGCTTATGGGATGCGCATGGAGCAGAATTCAGAGAGAGTCGGTGTTGGCCGCAATTCTGGGATGCCCACGAATCACAGGTTGTTCCTTCTGGATCTATTTTCTAAATCCTCCAGTTTTTGGATGATATATTGATTGGTCTTGTCCTGAACTTTTTCCGTGGCCTGTACCTGGTAAAGCTCCTCTTCCATGCTAGATAAGCGGTGCTCTAACTCATTAAGTCTGGTAGTATGTTCTCCTAGCTGGGCCTTAATTTGTTTCACCCCTGCATTAACAGCTTTGTCCACGGATGCAGCTATCATAGGGGATTGGAGAGCAGCCACAGCCTGTGCTATGCGCTCTGTGCTGTTGTCCCCAGTTTGCTGTGTTAGGGAGGCATGTGGAGAGGAGGGGGAGGCCGTGCAGCTGCTTACCTCCATTGCCACTGCCAGCGTGTCAGAAGGAGGATCCGTGTAGGCCGAGACCGGGGGCTCGATTTCCGGCTGGGCCGGCGGCGCCGTCAGGGCTGTTTGTGTGTGGGTGCCAGTGTTCTCCATGAACTGGTCGATGTGAGATTTTGGGGTGGCTCAAGCTGGCTTTTTAGGCAGATTTGGGGTCATGCTGCTGGAGCTGTGGAGAAGAGCAGCTACTCCATGTGGCACCGGAACCGGAAGTTGAAAAACATTTTTAATTTAATAGGGAGCACAAGGTCCTAACAAAATAAAGAGGAAGGCAACGATGGAGAAACAGTTGGAATTGGTGAAGCCTTTGTACCCCAGGGCAGACATCAATTATTCAGCTGTCAAAATTGGTAACCTGAGGAGTCCATTTAATAGGGAGCACAATACGGTCCAGGACTCTGAGAGATCGGGTGCAGCAGCAGATGACATATATGTCCCAAGGCTGTGGCCTTACAATAGCCTGCGTTTTTTGCCAGACCACACCAAACCCAGGCCATCATTCTCAACACTTCCTTCCATGCTTCCTTTCATGCTGCTGTGGTGGGTGGGGTGGCTGTGGTGTTGGTGGTGTTGGTGGAGGTGGTGGAGGAGCATGGTCCAACTCACAGAGGTGTGTTTGAGGTGTGAGTTCACCCCTTGCTTAGGGCCTTGAGAATTATCTCTTTGCATATAGTGCGTTGGGTCTCCTCCATCTGTTCTAATTTACTGGCAGCGACGCATCCAAACCCCTTGTGGCCACCAGGGGCCATGCTAATTGCCACAGTAGCTTGTCTTAGGAAAGTAGCCGTGGCCTCCTCAAGATTCCTTGCCTTCCTGGTCCTTTTGGTTGGAGGGAAGAGGGGAGGGACCTGTGATTCGGTCAGGCTGCTTGCCACAGCCTCCTCCTGGCTGAGACTTTCCTGTGTATGAAAATGGTACATAGTTTTAAGTTTATCCATCACTGCCTTCCTCTTTTGCTTGTTAGAATAGTCCCTGCATTGGACTTGCCAGAGACATGGCAGCTCCCTGTATTTGTCAATAAAGTTGGGCAGGAAATCAGGGGCTGTGAATTTGTCAACCATTTTATCTGCAAGACACAACAGAAGACAAACCCTAATGTCAAGATAAAATCTTGTCCCAGTATAGGCCTCAATCTATAAGCAGTATAGACCACTAACCACTGATCCCCCAAGTTACAATTGTACCTTTGTTTGAACGATCGGCGAAAGAAGGAAGGAATTGTCAAAAACTGTCTCTTGTCATTTTTAACATTTTTGACAGTTTTTTTGTGAAATGGTAGGGGTACTTTTGTACCCCCTTACCATTTCACACAGGGGGGAAGGCTGGGATCTGGGGGTCTCCTTGTTAAAGGGGGCTTCCAGATTCTGATAAGCCCCCCGCCCGCAGACCCCCACAACCACCGGGCAAGGGTTGTGGGGATGAGGCCCTTGTCCCCATCAACATGGGGACAAGGTGTTTTGGGGGGCTACCCCAAAGCATCCTCCCAATGTTGAGGGCATGTGGCCTGGTATGGTTCAGGAGGGGGGGGCGCTCTATCGTCCCCCCCCTCTTTTCCTGCGGCCTGCCAGGTTGCATGCTCGGATAAGGGTCTGGTATGAATTTTTAGGGGGACCCCACGCCATTTTTTAAAAAATTTTGGCGCGGGGTTCCCCTTAAAATCCATACCAGACCTGAAGGGTCTGGTATAGATTTTGAAGGGGACCCCACACCATTTTTTTTTTGGCCGGGGTTCCCCTTAATATCCATCCTGAAGGGCCTGGTATGGAATTTAGGGGACCCCTACGCCTTTTTTTTTTTTTTTAATTTTGGTTCGGGGTTCCCCTGTGGGGAATTCCCATGCCGTTTTTATCAATGAACTTTTATGTGTATTGTCGGACCGGCAATTCATTAATAGCCGCGAGTAGTTTTAAATGACTTTTTTTCCTTTGAAATGTCATTTTACTGTCAGACTGTTCTAAACACGGGAAACATGCGCCCCTTTACAGGCATACTATAGACACCCCCCCAGGTACGAAATTTAAAGGAATATTACACTTATTGTTTCACTTTAAGCATTATTAAAATCTCTGCTCCCTAAAAAACGGCCATTTTTAAAACTTTTTTTGCATTCATCCATGTCCCCTGGGGCAGGACCCAGGTCCCCAAACACTTTTTATGACAATACCATGCATATAAGCCTTTAAAATGAGCACTTTTGATTTCTCCCAAAGACTTTTAAAGGATGTTCTGCTGCTTTCAAATTTGCCGCGAACGCCCCAAATTGTTCGCTGTTTGGCGAACAGCCGATGTTCGAGTCGAACATCAGTTTGACTCGAACTCGAAGCTCATCCCTAGTGAGGAGGATGTTGTGGAAGAAGAAACTCACTTCAGCAGTGCAAATACTGATCAGTGAGATCATGGTGTGCAATCGTGATTTGGAAAAGATGAAGCAAAACATCCATGATGTTCAAAAAAGACTGAGCAACATCATCAATATTTTAGGCAAAATCTAAACCAAAAAAATCTTTTACATTTTTCGTTATGTGGTACATGTTTTCACAGTTTTAAATGAATTGCAAAGCCAAATTTTGAAGATGCACTCAGTGTGTCAACATGTGCTATCTCCCATCATGGGATATCAATGTACGTGTTTTGTGGTTGCAACCCCTTCCTCCAAACTGAAGTAGGTGAGAGGAAGGGGTTGCATCCCCGAAACACATCCATTGATCCCCCATGATGGGAGCTAGCACAGGCCCTTCAGGTCTGGTGTGGATATTAAGGGGAACCCCGTGCCAAAATTAAAAAAAAAATGGTGTGGTGGTCCCCTAAAAATCCATACCAGACCCTTATCTGAGCATGCAACCTGGCAGGCCGCAGGAAAAGAGGGGGGACGAAAGAGTGCCCCCCCTCCTGAATGGTACCAGGCCACATGCCCTGAACATCAGGAGGGTGCTTTGGGGTAGCCAAAGCACTGTGTCCCCATGCTGATGGGGACAAGGGCCTCATCCCCACAACCCTTGCCGGTGGTTGTGGGGGTCTGTGGGTGAGGGGCTTATCAGAATCTGGAGGCCCCCTTTAACAAGGGGACCCCCAGAACCTGGCCTCCCCCTGTGTAAAAATGATAACGGGGTACAAATGTACCCCTACCATTTCACAAAAAAAGTGTGAAAATGGTAAAAATTACATGACACGGCTTTTTTAAAAAATAAAAAAATAAAACTGTCCCACAAAGTCTTCTTCTTCTCTTGCTCTGCCAATGGACCCAAAAAAGAAAAAAAAAACCCGCACGCCGCCACCGATCTGCCTCCATGGGAGGCACCCGACGTAATGACCATCCTCTCAGGTGACCGCTCTTTTATAACTGAGGGCAGTGCCCCCCTCTGATGCACGGGGACATCCCTATGGCTTCCCTGTAGTGTCAGAGGGGGCGGGGCCATCCGGTTACGTACCCAGGTGTCCCCGCCCCCTCTGATGCACGGGGACTTCTCAATGGCTTCCCTGTGGCGTCAGAGGGGGCGGGGCCACCCGTTTCCATAACCAGGTGGCCCCCCTCTGACGCTACGGGGAAGTCATAGGGATGTCCCCGTGCATCAGAGGGGGGAGGGGTCACCCGGCGATGTCACCGCATGGCCCCGTCCTCAGTTATAAAAGAGCTGTCACCTGAGAGGACGGTCATTACGGCGGGTGCCTCCCATGGAGGCGGATTGGTGGCGGCGTATGGGGGTTTTTTTTCGGTCCTTTGGCGGAGCAAGAGAAGAAGAAGACTTTGTGGGACAGTTTTATTTTTAATTTTTTTTAATAAAGGACTTGTCCCCAAGCTGTGTCACGTCATTTTTATCATTTTCACACTTTTTTTGTTAAGTGGTTGGGGTACATTTGTACCCGTTACCATTTCACCTAGGGGGGAGGCCGGGATCTGGGGGTCCCCTTGATAAGCCCCCCACCCATAGACCCCCACAACCACCGGGCAAGGGTTGTAGAGATGAGGCCCTTGTCCCTATCAACATGGGTACCCGGTGCTTTGGCTACCCCAAAGCACCCTCCCCATGTTGAGGGCATGTGGCCTGGTACAGTTCAGGAGGGGGGCGCTCTCTCATCCCCCCCTCTTTTCCTGCAGCCAGCCAGGTTGGGTGCTTGGATAAGGGTCTGGTATGGATTTTTGGGGGGACCCCACGCCATTTTTTAAATTTTGGTGCGGAGTTCCCCTTTATATCCATACCAGACCTGAAGGGCCTGGTATGGAATTTGGGGGACCCCCACACAATTTTTTTTTTTCAAATTTTAGGTTCGAGGTTCCCCTACATATTCATACCAGACCCAAGTCAAGTACTTTTAAATGACTTTTTTTCCTTTAGAAATGTCATTTTGTGCAGGGACTGTTGTAAACACGGGAAACATGTGCCCCTTTATAGGCATACTATAGACACCCCCCAGGTACGAAATTTAAAATATTTCACTTTTATTGTTTCACTTTAAGTATTCTTAAAATCACTGCTCCTGAAAAAACTGTAATTTTTAAAACTTTTTTTTGCTTTGATACATGTCCCCTGGGGCAGGACCCAGGTCCCCAAACACTTTTTATGACAATACCATGCATATAAGCCTTTAAATTAGCACTTTTGATTTCTCCCATAGACTTTTAAAGGGTGTTCCGCGGCTTTCGAATTTGCCGCAAACACCCCAAATTGTTCACTATTCGGCGAACAGATGAACACCCGATGTTCGAGTCGAACTTACGTTCGACTCGAACATCGGGCTCATCCCTACTGCAGAGGAGGCCGAAGATCTGGTTGTCCCTTGTGTTACAAAACTGGCTGCATAAACTTACAATTCATTGGATGGAGAGATGCAGGCATTGCTGATTACAGCTACCTAACACCCACATACTAACCCAGCAATATTGGATGGAGACACACAGTGTTTTGCTGATAACAATTACCTAGAGATATGCATCAAATCCAGTAATATCTGGTAAGTGAATTTCCTTTGGGGGATTATTATACAAGCATTGTGGTGATGGCGATTCATCCGGATCAATAAACTGCAATGAATTTTTCATTCTTTTATGTTTGAGCGGACTATTTTTTATTCTACATTTTGCTACTTTCACTGTCAAAGTGGATTGTGTATCAATTTAAAAGACTTTCTGACTATACTAGCGCTAATAATGTTTAAATATTTATTTAGACATATTTTTTATATATTGCTTGTAAATTGATTGCCCCCCTACCCACAAAGTACTCAACATAGTTTTGCCGTACTTCGAAGGCGCTTTGGGGGGCAAGCCAGGACGGCCACTTTCAAGCGCCGTCATTGTTGTTTGTTCAGGTGAAAAGTCGGCCTCAGTCGCAACTGAGGCCAGATAGTTGGCTGCATTCTTCTGAAGGTAATTGTGCAGAATGCATCAGCTCAAGACAATGTGATTCAGTTTTTATTCGGCCATATTGATGGCCGTAAGGAAAAGCCGGAACCGGCTGGCCATTATGCCAAAGGCATTCTCAACCACTCTTCCGGCACAGGCCAGCCAGTAATTAAAAACCCTCTGCTCTGGGGTCAGGGTCCTCATGGGGAACGCCCTCATCAGATGTTCCCCCAGTTCAAAGGCCTCATCCACCACAAACATGTACTTGAGGCCAGCAACATTATCCTCTGGAGGTGACAACCCCAAGGTGCCATTTTGGAGATGCTGGTAAAACTCCGTCTGGGCGATCACTGCAGACATACGGCTGTTCTTCCCTACGTCCAGGTATAGGAATTCATAATTGGACGTCACCACCGCCAACATCACAATACTACTGAACCCCTTATAGTTAAAGTAGTATGACCCCAATTGGGTGGTGAGACGCTCCGGATGTGCTTCCCATCGATTGCACCACCGCAATTGGGAAAGTCCCACTGGTGGTGGAATTGGGAGGCCACAGTCTGCCATTCCTGTGGGTTAGAAGGAAACTGCGGAGTCAAACAAGAAAAAAAAAGTACTTTTGCACATAACATTGCAAGCAGATTAGACACAAACATTCTTGGCCAACATAAGTATAACATTTAATGAAATGAGTATTTAAAGACAAAATCATAAGATCAACTTATCAGAATCCTCACCCCCTCTGATGGCCCGTTGTAAAAATGTTACGAGTGGGGGGGTAGATGTTTTCAGTAGATGTTTTCGACAGGTAACCCTCTCCACTTCATTGAAAGCTGAATGCATAAATAATGTGTTATTTATTTAATAATGTGTTAGTAATGTTACTTTGGCCAGCCCTGCCTTACTTACACTGTTGTCAGCCCACTGGACAGGTAAGTAGTGTCATAATCCAAAAATATGAATACACACTGTCCAAATTGAAGCACATTTTTACATTCTGAAATTACCTATCAAGATAATAGGAGAACAAAACTTTAAACAGTACCATTTGAAAGTATTCAGGCAGGCACTTGCACTACATGCTTTGGTGTATTCATCCATAAATATGAACACAAAAGAGGAAGGTATAGTGTGTATGGGTTTGGCAAAGTCAGCAGATAGAGTATTGGTATCAGTTGACTTAGCGGTTGGGGGGAGGGAGGGTTCCACATGAGTTTGGGCCCCCCCAAAAAAACATTTTGCACTCTGCCTGAATTTAAGGACAACAATAACATTTGGACACATTTTAGGGGGTGTTTAGGGTAAGCAGTACAATGGAGTTGATAAAATACATTGTTAAGAAGGCGCATGCGCGGGAGCTCGCAAGATGGCCACTGCCTTCTAGAGCTCCGCTCCACCACAGCCCGCCGATAGCCGCCGGAGCCCGCAGAACAAGCCCGTGAGACAGCCACCGGGTGGATCGGGTGGGGGAGACGCTGGGGAGTCACTAGATGTCCGCCTTTCAAGTGCGGAGGAACCTGAGCGACCGGATGGCGGCGGCGGCCGCCCCCCTCAGCTATGCCAAGATGGCGGCGCGTGGCCTACACAGCACGGAGGATCCTGAGGCCTCCATCGCGGACCAGGACTCACAACCGCCACAATCTCCAGGTACCTCATCTCCCCCCCGGGAATGGGCTGCTTCTCCTGCCTCAACAGAGTCCCTATTGCTCAGAATGAATGACGGCCTCCCCTCCACACCCATGCTTGACCCACACACAGGCATGCTCCTGTCAGTGAGTGAGGAAATGGCTGCCATCCCCTCTCCAAATGATTTCCCCTCCATGATGACAGCTTTCTCTCTGCTGCTTTCTAAAAGCTTAGCAGCAAATGCAGCCCAAATTACCTCTTCCATCCATGCTGACCTGCAGCAAATAGGTCTGAGAATGGACAATATAGAAAAGAAAGCAGATCAGTCAGTGGCGAGGATTAACCAGAACTCAGCCAGAATTCAGGATGTTCAGGACCAGCTAGAAGCGGCGTATGCAAAGATCGATGACCTCGAGAACAGGTCCAGGCGTTATAACTTTAGATTTAGGGGGCTCCCTGAGTCTGAAAAAGATGTGCATGCTGCTGTAAAATCCCTGATTCAGGCTCTCATTCCAGGCATACCTGAACATCGTTTGGAACTGGATAGGGCACACAGGGCCCTACAACCCCCCCGCTCAGACGGTCTCCCTCGAGATATCATCGTGAAACCACACTTTTATTCGGTGAAGGAGGAAGTCATGAAGAAATCCAGGCTTTCAGAAAATCTAATGCTAAGGGGACACAAACTACAGGTGTTTGCTGACTTATCGCCATACACGGTACAGAAGAGGCGTGCACTTAAACCTCTCCTGCAGATCCTTACGGAAAAAGAAATCACATATAGGTGGTCCTTCCCGCTCCGTTTGAATTTTTCCTACAGAAATAAGAACTACGCATTCTCATCATTTGCAGAAGGGGAGCGCTTGTTTTTGCACCTGGGCCTAATTGTGCAGGAACCCCCTAGCACCAAGTCAACCAAGGGATCATCATCGTCCTCCAAGAGACCCCCACCAGCGAGCCCGCTGCAACCCACCTGGCTCCAATCAAGCCACAAACGATCCAAAGAAAATGCTCCGACATGACTGTCCGGCTATGATCAGGATTTTTGTCACTACCTGGAGACTTGCTGTTTTTCCCCCCAGTCTGGACACAGATCTCTTTTGGGCCTTCCAAGTATCCCCATCACTAAATGGTTTACTGGGCATCTTTATCTCTATCAACTATGTTTGGGAGGGGGATTCGGTCCAAGTTGGTAACGGACGGGAAGTCACCTACACCCGATGGTGTCGGACTCAGACGTGGGGGAGGGAAGGGGGTAGTACGCCCCTACAGTCTCCGTTTACTTTTTCTTTATTTTTGTTAAGCTAGTATATACATGTGAGTCATTTTTCTCCTCACTTAGCCCCTTTAGGGTAGGACACGAAGTCACACGCTATTTGGGGCTCTTGAACAGGTTATGGGAGTTCTAGGTTGTTATGTTTATATCTCCTTTTTTTTTAATATCCTCGTATTTTCAGGATTTCTGTGATTACTGGCTGCCTCTTCGCACGGTCGGCGATGGGATCATCGCGGGCGGTGTGAAGGGTGAGTCTCTTGGGATACAGTCTCCATTTACTATCCTTTCGGAGCCCAGGCTCTACTCCAGTTTGACACCTGATGGCTTTCCTGGGTTCCCAGTCTCATTGACTGGGGAACGGGGCGCCAAAAGGGCAAGGTTTTCCATATACAGTGATCCACTAGATTCTTAGTAGTAATCTCTTTTTGGTTGGCTCGTTCAGGGCATTATTCAGCATAGGCCTCAGATTGGCCTTCAGTTATTCTTTTTACTTTTTTTTAGGCGTCGGGGCTGTGGTGGACCCAGCACGCCTCCAGTGGAATCCAGGTACACAGCAGGTGCACTTGGTTTCCTTTACCAGATCCCCTAGCTGGGGCATCTGGTCCTCTTAGGGTTAGGGAGTTGAGGTGATGAGTTCACTTCGACTCAGGGGTGAGAAGGGGGGCAAGGACCCCTCGGCTCACGGTTCTCAGGGATTTTATTGTTTTGTAATGTATATACTTCAGACTAATGGTATGCTTTTGCCTCCCTCCCTCTCTTCTTTCCTTCTTTTCTCCCCTACTTTCCTCCTTGCTCATCTGAGCACATCAAGGTTCCGGGCAGGTTCGTGTCCTCCCACAGCAGGTTCGCATTATTTGGCCCAAGGATTCGTCGGGCTGCTTGTTTGGATACCCACGCTCAATAGGGGTAAGCCAGTGTTTTTTTACATATACGCACCTCCTCTGGTTCATGGCTGACACTCCCGTTTCTACACCCTCACTTAACATAATTTCTCACAATACGCAGGGCCTGAATTCCCCCATAAAACGTAGGAAATTATTCCAACTATATCACTCCATGCATGCGGATGTCCTCCTCATCCAAGAGACACATTTTCCTTCTACATATAAGCCTTCCTTTCTCCACCAACGCTTCCCACAATTTTTCTTAGCTTCCGGAGATAATAAAACCAAAGGAGTAGCTATCTGCTTTGCCAAACACATTAATCTTTCACAATCAGAGGTAATAATTGACCCTCAAGGCCGGTATATTCTGGTGTCTGGCCATATTGATGGGGATCTATATTCTTTTGTCTCCTACTACTCTCCTAATAGGGGACAAAAAGCCTTTTTTGAATCACTTTTACATAAACTTAAACCCCATCTGCGAGGCACGATCATTGTGGGAGGAGACTCCAACACGGCATTTGACTTCTCCATTGATAAGTCTTCTGGGGACAAGCAGAATTCTAGACGCCCCTCCAGACAGAGCGTCAAAATTGCAAGGTTGCTTCATGAGGCGGGTATGATTGATATCTGGAGAGAGACTAACCCACGTACGAAAGATTACACCCACTTTTCGGCACCGCATAATTCCTATGCCAGGATAGACCACATTTTCACACGCTCAGCAACAATCCCATTGGTCAGAAGATCTAGGATAGTAGATACTCCCTTATCCGACCATTCGATGGTGACACTCATCCTTAAAAGGTCTGGGGGCGCAGGGAGCTCACCTCGCTGGCGTCTGCAGGAATCCCTACTGAGTGACCCAGTTCAATGTTCCCTAGTTGAAGAAGCCATTAATGAATATTTTCAAATTAATGCGACCGGTGAGGTTTCCCCGGTAACGGTCTGGGCGGCCCACAAGTCAGTAATTAGAGGGAAACTGATACAAATGTCATCCAAACTTAAAGCAGAGCACAGAGTAGACACACTCAGACTAACTGAGGATTTTCATAAAGCTACGAAAGCACATAAGCAGAACCCCTCACCTAAATCCTTAGAAAATCTGGAGAAAGCCAGAACCCTCCTAAACCTACAACTGACTACAGCAGCTGAACAACACCTTAGATGGTCGGGGGCTAAGCTTTATTCCCAAAAGGACAAAATAGGATCTAAACTGGCAGTCAAACTAAGCCCCAAACCCAGCTCTTTGGCATTCCCGAAAATTAGACTACCCACAGGCGACTTGACCCAAAATCCCGAAAAGATTATGGCAGCTTTCCATAAATTCTATTCAGATCTTTACAATCCGAAATTCTCCCCACCCCGAGGTTCGCAGAGTTCGTTCCTGGACTCCCTTACCCTACCTACTCTGTCACCGGAACACAGGGACCTCCTCGAGGATCCCTTCTCAATCCAGGAACTCCTGGACACCATCAAAACATTAAAGGTGGGCTCCTCACCAGGCCCTGACGGCTTTTCAAATGTTACTATAAGAAATTTGGCACCTGTCTAGCCCCTTATCTGACGAAACTCTTCAATACACTTCGGGAGGGTTCACATCTCGATACTGACCTTAACTCAGCATATATTTCAGTTATACCAAAACAGGGCAAAGACGCCAGTGAGGTGAGCAACTATCGACCCATCTCGCTGATAAATAACGACATCAAAATTATGACTAAGATACTGGCAAACAGAATAGGGAGCTTCATCCCATCATATATACATGGGGACCAGGTGGGATTTATTCCCGGGAGACAGGGCCCGGACCAGATCCACCGTTCCATAGATATAATTTCACTCCTACAGTCGCAGTGGGATGGGGGATCCCCGCAGAAAGGCTTTCCTCTCGATTGATTTAAACAAAGCCTTTGACTCAGTGGATTGGGCCTACCTGTCTGGTATCCTACGGAGATGGGGTTTTGGTAATCATTTTTTGAACTTAATCAACTCACTTTATTCTAACCCTTCTGCTCAAGTGAGACTGATGGGCAGATACTCATCGTCTCTCAAGATCAGTAGGGGTACCAGGCAGGGATGCCCTCTCTCACCCCTGCTTTTCGCTATGGCCATCGAAACGCTGGCCATAGCGATCAGATCGAATCCTGACATTAAGGGGGTGATGTGTGGGGGCCAGGAACACAAGTGTGCGCTCTACGCGGACGACCTCCTACTTTATATTACTTCCCCTTTACTCTCTACGCCTATGATTTATAACAGTGTTTCTCAACTCCAGTCCTCAAGGCGCCCCAACAGGTCATGTTTTCAGGATTTCCCTCAGATAAAACAGCTGTGGTAATTACTAAGGCAGGGGAACTGATCAAATCACCTGTGCAAAATAATGGAGAACCTGAAAACATGACCTGTTGGGGCGCCTTGAGGACTGGAGTTGAGAAACACTGATTTATAAGACGCTGAAGGAGTTCACGGCGATTTCTGGTTTAGAAGTAAACCTGTCTAAATCCATGGCTCTAAATATAACAGTACCTAGCGACTCTCTTGCTCTTCTTTCAAACAACTTTGACTTTTCATGGGCACCAGCCACACTCCCTTACCTAGGGATTAAACTGACTTCGGACATAAATAATCTCTTTAATGCTAATTACCCACTGATGATTCATAAATGCAGAGCAGACCTGACTAAGTGGTCTAGAAGTGGTCTATCCTGGCTAGGTAGGGTGCATGCAGTCAAGATGACGCTCCTCCCACGCCTTTTATATCTTTTCCGTTCGCTCCCGATTCCCATAAGGAAACGCTTCCTCAGTAACTTCCAGTCTGACATAACCCGCTTTGTTTGGGGTAACAAGGGATACAGATGCCCATCCAGCATTTTAGTACGCCTAAAATCACAGGGGGGTCTGGGTCTGCCAGATTTGTGGGGTTACTATCAGGCAGCTCAATTAGCACAATTATCAATAATTTACTCCAGGAACTACAAACCGGATTGGGTCGCAATGGAAAGGAAAGCGATCCCCCTTAACACTATCGATTACCTTTTATGGTCAGACACCAGAAGTAGGCCAGCTATTATGGCCCCCACCCTATCCCACTCGATAGCTCTATGCACCAAACTCTACATGAATCACTCCTTGATCTCTCAACTGAAACCACTGGCTCACCTTTTCCATAACCCGAAGTTCCCTCCGGGACTTAACATTCGGGCATTCCGCTGGTGGACAGACAAGGGCCTCTACCGTATAGGGCACTTCCTGTCCTCCAAGGGCCCTCTCACTCTGGCCCAATGTAAGAAAAATCTAGGTATGCCGGATTCGGAAAGGTTCAGATATTCGCAAATTTTCCACTTTTTACACACTATCTGGTCCTCCAGGAAGGATCCTCCCTATATAGCACCTTATGAGCAATGGTGCACTGACTCCATGGACCAGAGGGGGGGTATCTCCCTAATTTATGCAGCACTTTAATCGCACTTGGATAAACCAGCTTACGCTCGGGCCTGGGAGGAGGACACAGGCTGCGTCTGGACTGCCTCTGATTGGTTCCGGGTTTCGTTGCGCTCATCGAAAGGTATGTGCAACGTTTCCTTAATAGAAGCTAGCTTAAAAGTTATGAATAGGTGGTATTATGTCCCTTCTAGATTGGCATTAATATATCCGGGAACTTCCCCGCTGTGCTTTAGAGGATGTGAGCTAGAGGGCTCAATGTTTCATGTATGGTGGACTTGCCCTCGCATCAGATCCTTTTGGAAGAAAATTTTTCGCACAATTAGTTCCCTAACAGGAGAAACGATCGCCCCTAATCCTATGATCGCTCTACTAAATCAATACATACCTAATCTGACTAAACGGTCACAAGTACTTTCTTTCTTCATTCTGGTGGGAGCTAAGATTACCTTGGCAAAAGCCTGGAAGAAGCCCTCGGTCTCCTTTCAGGCTTGCAAAAGAAAAATCTCGTGGATTATGGCACAAGAGCTTATAGTGGCGAAGCTGACTGATAAAATTGAAAGATTTAATACTACTTGGGAACCATGGGCCACGTTCTGCGATATTCCAATCCTCCCTGGTATGGGACAGACGTCCCGGAACCTTTCCCCTCCTCACTGACCTCTACCTCTCTAACTGCACCCTCCCTTTCCCACGTTTTCTCTCCTCTTCTTCTGGGCCTTCTGCCCGTACCCCGATTGACAAATAGTCACTTCTGAAAAAGCATTACTGAAGTATTTTAGTTCGTTCTCTTTATTTATGTGGAGGGTGGACGGTCGGGAAGGTGTTCTCCCCCTCAGGAACAACCAACTCCTTCAGTTGATGGTGTCAGTGCCTAGGTTTAGAGCCCCTGGGAATCCCCCAGACGTCTCCACAGTAAGAGCCCATAGGGGTGGGGCGTTTCGGCACCTAGGGGGGATAGAGAGGTTATAGCACCAGAAAGTAACAATTTTGCTCTCTCTGTGATTGCTTTCTGGGGGTGGCACCTCCCGACTGTCTTGACTCCCTACTTGATTGTTTTTGCAGGATGATTTAACTTTCATTGTGCAAAGTGTCCTTTCGCAATACTAGTTTATCTACAATTTATGCTATCTTCTTGGATATGGCGATAGCTGTGACAGGATACATTCTCTGTTAGTCTCCTGTATGTTATGGAATATTTTTCATAAATTGTATGTTACTGATCTTCAATAAACTTTTTCTTAAAAAAAAAAAAATACATTGTTAAGTAACTAGGCTAGGTGTGTATGGACCCAGGATAGCATGCTGGGGAGGTTAGTGAAGGCAAATATGCACGAAGGACAAAAAAGGAGCAGTAAAAGCTTACAGCATGCATGAGGACCAGGAGGACATTCACAGCATATTACAATCATGGTAATTATCGAACAATGAAATAAATTAAATATGTTAGCAAACATTAAATACATAGAATGTGATGTTAAAGGATAAAACTTACAGTAATATAGTCCTTCTGCAGGACTTGAATTGTGGCAGAACAGGTCTCTGGAATAGGGATGAGCTTCGTGTTCGAATCGAACGCATGTTCGACTCGAATATTGCCTGTTCGGTCATTCGCTGAATTCCGTACTATATGGGCCGTTCGCGCCAAATTCGAGTGGCGCATCACGGCCCATAATTCACTGCGGAATCGCAGTGCATTGCTGGCTGATGATTGGCCAAGCAAGCACTATGACCCGCATGCTTGACCAATCACAGCGCCGTCTGTACAGAGAGCCGTAATTGGCCAAAGCCAGAGAGAGAGATAGATAGACAGAGAGACAGTGTCTTTTTATTTAAGTTAGATAGAGTACGCAGGCGAGTCAGTTAGCTGCACTTACAGTGTATTGTGTATATATATACATCCTAGGTGTTGTATATGTATATATATATATATATATACACTACCGTTCAAAAGTTTGGGGTCACATTGAAATGTCCTTATTTTTGAAGGAAAAACACTGTACTTTTAAATGAAGCTAACTTTAAACTAGTCCTAACTTTAAACAAATATACTCTATACATTGCTAATGTGGTAAATGACTATTCTAACTGCAAATGTCTAGTTTTTGGTGCAATATCTACATAGGTGTATAGAGGCTCATTTCCAGCAAGTATCACTCCAGTGTTCTAATGGTACAATGTGTTTGCTCATTGGCTCAGAAGGCTAATTGATGATTAGCAAACCCTTGTGCAATCATGTTCACACATCTAAAAACAGTCTAGCTCCTTCCAGAAGCTACAAAACTGACCTTCCTGTGAGCAGATTGAGTTTCTGGAGCATCACATTTGTGGGGTCAATTAAACGCTCAAAATGGCCAGAAAAAGAGAACTTTCATCTGAAACTCGACAGTCTATTCTTGTTCTTAGAAATGAAGGCTATTCCATGCGAGAAATTGCAAAGAAATTGAAGATTTCCTACAACGGTGTGTACTACTCCCTTCAGAGGACAGCACAAACAGGCTCTAACCAGAGTCGAAAAAGAAGTGGGAGGCTGCGTTGCACAACTAAGCAAGAAGATAAGCACATTAGAGTCTCTAGTTTGAGAAACAGACGCCTCACAGGTCCCCAACTGGCATCTTCATTAAATAGTACCCGCAAAACACCAGTGTCAACATCTACAGTGAAGAGGCGGCTGCGGGATTTTGGGCTTCAGGGCAGAGTGGCAAAGAAAAAGCAATATCTGAGACTGGCCAATAAAAGAAAAAGATTAAGATGGGCAAAAGAACACAGACATTGGACAGAGGAAGACTGGAAAAAAGTGTTGTGGACGGATGAATCCAAGTTTGAGGTGTTTGGATCACAAAGAAGAACGTTTGTGAGACGCAGAACAAATGAAAAGATGCTGGAAGAATGCCTGACGCCATCTGTTAAGCATGGTGGAGGTAATGTGATGGTCTGGGGTTGCTTTGGTGCTGGTAAGGTGGGAGCTTTGTACAGGGTAAAAGGGATTCTGAATAAGGAAGGCTATCACTCCATTTTGCAACGCCATGCCATACCCAGTGGACAGCGCTTGATTGGAGCCAATTTCATCCTACAACAGGACAATGACCCTAAACACACCTCCAAATTGTGCAAGAACTATTTACAGCAGAAGCAGGCAGCTGGTATTCTATCGGTAATGGAGTGGCCAGCACAGTCACCAAATCTGAACCCCATTGAGCTGTTGTGGGAGCAGCTTGACCGTATGGTACGCCAGAAGTGCCCATCCAACCAATCCAACTTGTGGGAGCTGCTTCTAGAAGCGTGGGGTGCAATTTCTCCAGCTTACCTCAATAAATTAACAGCTAGAATGCCAAAGGTGTGCAATGCTGTAATTGCTGCAAAAGGAGGATTCTTTGATGAAAGCAAAGTTTGATGTAAAAACAATGTTATTTCAAATACAAATCATTATTTCTAACCTTGTCAATGTCTTGACTCTATTTTCTATTCATTTCACAACGTATGGTGGTGAATAAGTGTGACTTTTCATGGAAAACACAAAATTGTTTGGGTGACCCCAAACTTTTGAACGGTAGTGTATATATATACACTGTATTTAGTTTAGCTAGATCCGTTTCTGTTATTCTCTTCCTACTACTGACAGGCAGGGAGGTGTTTTTACAGTATTTAAGGCTACCTGAAGAAAATTGCTGGTGTTCTTCTGATCCTATTAGTCCTATTAGCTACAGTATTTACAGTTAGTGTAGTGCGTCCTCTGCACAGTGTGCACCTAAAGCTACCTGAAGAAAATTAGTGTTCTTCCGATCCTATTAGTACAGTACCACAGGCAGCTGCAGTATTTACAAGTTAGTGTAGTGCGTCCTCTGCACAGTGTGCACCTAAAGCTACCTGAAGAAAATTAGTGGTGTTCTTCTGATCCTATTAGTACAGTACCACAGGCAGCTGTAGTAATTACAAGTTAGTGTAGTGTGTCCACTGCACAGTGTGCACCTAAAGCTACCTGAAAAAAAAATAGTGGTGTTCTTCTGATCCTATTAGTACAGTACAGCAGGCAGCTGCAGTATTTACAATTTAGTGTAGTGCGTCCCCTGCATAGTGTGCACCTAAAGCTACCTGAAGAAAATTAGTGGTGTTCTTCTGATCCTATTAATACCACAGGCAGGCAGCTACAGTATTTATGCCGCGTACACACGAGCGGACTTTACGGCGGACTTTGCCCGGCGGACTGGATTTCGTCGGACAATTCGATGTGTGTGGGCTCCAGCGGACTTTGTTTTCTCAAAAGTTGGACGGACTTAGATTTGAAACTTGTTTAAAATTTATCCGACGGACTCTTCTTTCTAGCGGACAAACCGATCGTCTGTGTGCTAGTCCGACAAACTCAAACTGACGCATGCTCTGAAGCAATTACAAGACGGAAGCGCTCGGTCTGGTAAAACTAGCCTTCGTCTTGAAGCTAGCACATTCCTCTTCTGTCGTCTTTTAATACAGCCTTTTTTTAGGATTGCTAATGCGAGAGGAATGAAGTTGTTTTTCTGCTTTATATTCACACAGAGTTCTCACAAACTACTTTCTTCATGATTTATCCTCCTGCCATGACTAATATAATATTTTGTAACAGCCAGATCTCCATAACTTTAAAATTTTAAAATATATATTTTTTTTTTTTTTTTTTTTTTTTTTTTTATTTCAACACTTTAGCTATTTTACAATGTGTGTTAAATGCTAACCACATTTTTTGTGTGTATTTTCAAGTTACCACAATTAACATTCATATTTTGTGTTGTTTTAAAGAACCTTAATGAGGTTGTTGTCCCTTGTTCATTAGACATAGGGGGTGTATTTAACAAAGGCAAAATCATTTTTCACTCCAAGTGCTAATTATACATATAATTCCACATAAAGAGCATTTTGAAGTGCGTTCACTGTGGATCCGAGGGGCACATGCAAGGAAGCCCAAACAAAAACAATTAATTTTTATTTGACATGATTTTCGGAATAAATCAGCAGAGCTTCCCCGAATTTAAGCTCTTCCCCTCAGTTTTTCAGCGACTGCACTTCCAACAAGTGCACTTGCTGTGCAATTTCTCAAGTGAACGTTTCACTTGATATTCTAAATGATTTAAGCCTTTTGTTAAAAACACACATAGGGGTTGATTTCCTAAAGGTAAAAAGCCTGTGCATTTTGGAAATTGCATTTGCCCTCTGCTAGAGCAGTTGCTCCCAAGCTTTATTAAATGTGAAGCAGCTCTGCTGACTTCCATCATCCAATCATGTGCAAGCAAAAATGTTTTTTTTTTCTTTTACTTGCACAGGATTGGGTACTCTTTGCAAAGTCAAGCTTTTAAATAATTTCTGATGCTCTGGAGCAATTGCACTTGCAGAGGGCAACTGCCCTCTGCAAAGTGCACAGACTATTTGCTTTTCTCAAATCAACCCCATAGTCTTTTCGACCTGTACCTGCCTACTCCCAAACAAAATGGCGTTTTTAATCAAAAGACATAGGCAAGAATGTAAGGTAAACAAAAATGTATTTATTTTATTCACAAAAAAATTAGGAAGGCAACACTGGACACACTTTTAGAATCTGGGAAGCCTTTCGTCCCCCAGGACACACATCAAGTTTGAGGACAAGAAAATAGGTATCTTGCGACTATAGGGAGCACAGGGAGCACAGTCAGACCAGACAGAAACCAAGCAATCACTTTCGACTCTTCCGTGGAGCCTTCCCTCCACGCTTTTCTGCAGCCTTCCCTCCACGCTTCTCTGTAGCCTTCCTCGGAGGTTGTGCCTCTGGTGGTGTACTTGGGGCAGGAGGAGGAGGAGGAGGAGGAGGAGAAGTGGCTTCATCTGCCAGATACGTGGTAGCAGTAAGCTCCACTCTCAAGCCCTTCTGGTAAGCCTGAAAAATTAGACCCTCACAGAGGAGGCGTTGGCCCTTTTCCAACTCCAGCAATCTGCTGGCTATATAGGTGCCATACGCCTCCTCAGCATTGGGTGGTTTACTGAGGATGAGGCTTGCTACCCGTATGAGGTCTAGGGATTCCTGCTCTGTTGGTGTCATTCTCCTGGGCCTTTTGTGGAGAATGCGGAGGGGAGGCACCTGACACTCCGTGCGGCTTCTACTTGGCCCAGCCACAGCCTCCTCCTCTCTCCCACTGGGCAAGGCCTCCTCCTCTCTCCCACTGGGCAAGGCCTCCTCCTGGCTGAGGTCATCCTGTGTAAAAAAAAAGGGACATAGTTGTAATTTTCTGTTATGCAATCACACACAATTTTCAGCTCATAACTTTCAAATATAATTACACAAAATAGTAAAGGCTATCTATTTGACAACACCATTATTTCAGATGATCAACAAGATCTGAAGTGAAGTATATATTTGGCCACTACTGTCTAGTGATATGTCTACATATTACTCTTTGTGCAGAAGTGATTTTTTATGAAGCACTTTCAAAATTAACACCTTAACATCATTAATAACATTTACACAATCCCCAAAGAAAAAAAAAATGTATACCTGGCTGAAGCTGGGCGCATCCACTTCATCAATGGTGAAAAGGCCCAGTTCATCCTGGGACTCCTCAGCTGGGGTGGAGGTGGATGGAAGGCTGGAGGGAAGAGTGGAGGGAAGGCTGGAGGGAAGGGTGGGGGGAAGGGTGGAAAGTGATTGCCTGGCTTCGGTCTGCTCATCCAGGAATCGCAGTTTGTGGTAATACCACAACTTGGGTACATAAACTTGGTCAGCTGCTGCCCCGGATCTGAGCGACTCCTGGATTTTTCTGTGTTCCCGCTTATACATGTTACGCAAGATACCTATTTTCCTGTCCACAAACTTGAGGTCTGCCTGGGGGAGTCGAGTCTTCACAAACTCTAAAAGTGTGCCCAGTGTTGCCTTCCTAACATCCCGATTATAATATAGGGGGTGTTTGACCTCCCACAGATTTTTCTTGTCCTCATAGAGCTCAATAAAATGGCACAAAAATCTTCCTCTTTAAAGGGATTCATTTTTTCTGCAAGACAAGACACAAGATCAAAACTTAAATGTCAGTCCCAAATCTCAGGATTAGTTTGTGTTGTAATCTAGGGGACACACACACACACACACACACACACACACACACACACTCTTTAATCTTACCTTCGTTTGTGCCGCTCGCTACTTCCGCACGGACATACGTAGGCCATCGTAATAGCTTTATATACACTGCGCATGTGTCATGCTCCGCCTGCGTCGCCCGCCCCTGACGTTCGTAAGTACGATTTGGCCCAGCCCCTTCACTCTTCGTTGCGCAGTGGGAGTAGATAGCAAAAGATGGCGGAGCGATTAAGTGGAAGTAGCGCGGAGGAAAGCCCGGAGCCCCAAACATCCACATCCCGGAGAAGATATAAGGCCACCAACATGGCTTTTGGAGAGATGGTGGAGATGGTGTCCATATTGAGAAGGGAGGACTACGATGGCAAAAAAGGACCGTACACACGACCCAATATGAGGAAGGACAAAATAATGTCCTCAGTTGTCACCGCTCTTGAAGAGAAATTTGGTACAAAACGTTCGAAAGAACAATTGCGGAAGCGGTGGTCTGACATCAAAAGTCGGGAGCCAGAACAATATTGGCGAATAAAGAAGCTGCTTAAAAAAAGTAAGTACTTGTGTTTTACTATTGAGATACAGAACTTGCATGCTGATCCTTATTTTTGGCGGTTTTTCTGCATCGTTCGTAAATACCGTTCTTTGGAATAGATATGATACTTTATAAAGTGACGTTATTTTTTCGCCAAATACGATGGGACAGGGTTGGACATACATTTATGGCTTGATAATTTGTCGAATTCCCACAATGAGTTGATGTGGTGTAGATGTGTTTGAAAATATAATGCTTCATCAAAAATGATTCAGTGTAATGTAGGGACAGGACACAGCAGCTGTTTCCACATCTGGACTCACGAGCACTATAGTTAGTGGGAATGATTTAGCAGTCCCACTATTGTTCTTCGATTTTATTTATTTTTAAATTTACTTTTAATTTTATTCCGTACGTTTTTTGGCTCTGCGTAACTTCTGCATACTTTCAGCTATTAAAACCATTCAACTATTAAAATGTTCGTCTCTTTTAGCTGATGTGTGGTCTTTTTCAACTTTTTTTCTACCATTTATACTTTTTTAAATATTAAGGTTTTTATCACTTTTTTAAACATTGAATTCAATGGGAGCATGCTTGAAATCCTTAAATTCTTCTTCTGCTCCCAAAAGTTTCAGCTCCTTCATACTTTCACCTAGAGACACCAAACAAACTTTACAATGTTCACTAAATATTCAGCTATCTGGCTATATCCTTTCAGTTTGATATCTTTTTCATTTTTTGAGAAAAAGCTTTTTGTTTAGAGGTCATTTCCGGAAATTTTAGCCATTAATCAGAGTGTACTGTGTTTGTTTTGTTGCCATGGTTACCAAAGCTTCTGTTATACACAGGGGGGGAGGTGGCTGGAGCATCTCAGCTCTGATTACAGAGCCCGGGGGGAGGGGACAGACACACCATGTACTGATTTTTAATAGAGGAATATGATGGGGCAGTTTTGATGGCGGTCATTTTAGCAATTTAGCTATTCTAGTGCACTATGTGACCATAAATAAATTTTTGAGGGGTAATACACATAGGAGATCATTGAGGTGTCAGCATCTGTGAAACTTGCCCGAAAATAAGCATTCTTTATAATTGTTGTTCAGAGGTAATGTTCATCCTGTCTTCAACATTTATTATGATGAAAAATTGGCCAAAAATCATAACCAACATTTTACTTTATTTATTAAAACCTAAAAGATCAGTGTGTTTTAACTATACCTTTTTTTCAAATCTCATAGGGGAGAAAAGACTCAGACAACAGTCCAAGGATCTCAGGACCCCCCCAAGTCACCAGCCTGAGGCAGAAGATACCCCAAGCCCCAGCCCAAGACCACGCCCACCCGACGACCTTGAGGAAGGAGAGGTGGAGGAAGTGTGCGAGGTTTCAAGCCCACCAAGTGAGTGACTGACACCCCAGCTTGAGTTACTGTATTTTGGCGTGCATATTGTAAACCTTGTTTTTATTCACTCGTTTTAGGTGAGTTTCTGGTTGTGGAAGGCCAAGCGGCAGAGCACTTCACCACAGACAGTGCGCAAAGACTAATTGGCCAGATAATGCTGTGGAATGGCCACATCGATAAAATTCGTGACCAAATTCACAGCATGCAACTTCGCCTGGACTCCATGCAACAGGAAATGAAGAACATGATTGATGTTTTGGGCCGAATATAATCACGTTTGGCCTAAAAACATCAATCATGTTCTTCATTTCCTTGGGAAGTTCTTTTGTTTTAAAGATTGTTTTTTCAATTTTTGGGGTATACCCAAATTTACATTGTGTGATGCACACGGTGTGTCATCATGTGCTATCTTCCATCATGGGTTAGCAATGTACTTGTTTTGTGTTTGCAACCCCTTCATCCTGAAAAATCTTGGGTGGTGAGAGGAACCAAAAATGGGATTGCACACACAAAACACGTACATTGCTCTCCCATGATAGGAGATAGCACATGTTGACTTGACCCTTTAGTAAAGCTCAATTTTGAGCATCTTATAAATGACCAATTTCTGCAAGGGTGACATTACATGCACCGTTCTCGAAATATTGAACTTTGTAAGTTAATTTATTGTAAGTTTTGTTTATAAAAACACTGTTGTGTATGTAAATCTTTTTAGATAAAGGTCTATATATTTGTGAAAAAATGGCTTGAATAATTTAGTAAAAGATAATTTTTTTACACAACGTAAAATATTTTCGAAAAAAATAAAAAGAACAAAAAATAATAAAAAATATGATAAAAAATGCACCTTTCAATGTGCACCAAGTAAAATTTTTTACCCTATACAATGTGTGTGGCTGATTCTTGAAGTCAAAATTTGGGGTTTGTTTTTGTGGGCCTGATTAACTAAAGCTAAATGCACTTGACACTACTACAAGTGCACTAGGAGACAGACATAACTTAAAGGTAAACAACAATAAAAACAAGATATTTAGATAAACCAATTTTCTTTTTTATTTTTGTAACAAACTTACAGCTGTTGCTGAATAGCAATGGCCCCCCGACCATTAAAATAATTAACATAACGGTCACGCACTTGACGTGCGGTTCGGGGGGCCAAGCCAATACGGCCAATTTCTAGGCCTGTCAAAGTGCTAGCCTCTTCCAGTCTGGCCTCAGGCCCAACAGAGGATAGATATGTAGCTGAATGTCTCCTTAAAAAGTTATGTAAGATGCAGCAAGCAAGGATGACGTGGTTGATTTTATAGTCCGCCAAATTAATAGAAGTAAGGAATATACGGAACCGGCTGGCCAGAATCCCAAAGGCATTCTCCACAACCCTTCTTGCTCTGGCCAGCCGATAATTAAATACCCTCCTCTCAGGGGTGAGTGTCCTTTGGGGGAACGGCCTCATCAAGTTCTCACAGAGAGCAAATGCTTCATCAGCAATAAAAACTGAGGGGAGTCCATCCACATTATCGTCATCAGGTGGCAATTCCAGGCCACCGGTCTGGAGACAATGGCACAGCTCGGTCTGTGCAAAGACTCCTCCATCAGACATCCGGCCGTTCTTACCCACATCCACAAACATAAACTCCAAATGTGCCGAGACCACCGCCATCAAAACTACACTATGGAACCCCTTGTAGTTAAAGAAATAAGACCCCGAATGCGGTGGTGGCACAATCCGGACGTGCTTCCCGTCAATCGCCCCTACACAGTTGGGAAAGTCCCAACGGTCAGCGAACTGGGAGGCCACAGTCTGCCATTCCTGTGGACTTGAAGGAAACTGTGGAGTGCAAAAAAAATAAGATAAGGACTTTAATAAAAAAATTGTATATCAGATTACACCAAAACATTAGTAAACAACAGCAGTCAAATATTATGAATATGTGTGTTTGTAATTGAAATGTTGAAAAACATAAGGCACACTTATAAGATTACTCACCCCCTATGATGGCCCATTGATACATTTGATTGTGGGGGGAGGGGTTCTAATTAGGTTAACAAACACACCTGACTGGCTGAAACATTTGTGGGGTGGGGGAGGGGTTCTAATTAGGTTAACAAACACACCTGACTGGCTAAAACATTTGTGGGGTGGCGGAGGGGTTCTAATTAGGTTAACAAACACACCTGACTGGCTCAAACATTTGTGGGGTGGGGGAGGGGTTCTAATTAGGTTAACAAACACACCTGACTGACTCAAACATTTGTGGGGTGGGGGAGGGGTTCTAATTAGGTTAACAAACACACCTGACTGGCTCAAACATTTGTGGGGTGGGGGAGGGGTTCTAAATAGGTTAACAAACACACCTGACTGGCTCAAACATTTGTGGGGTGGGGGAGGGACAAACAAGACAATGGAGCAGACAATATACATTGTTCAATGGACTATAGGCTAGAGATATAAATGGACCCATGGTGGGGAGGTTAATGAAAGAATTTATGCATGTAGGGCAATAAATGATTAAAATAGGCATGCACGAAGATAAAGTGGACATTCACAGCAGATTGAAAGCATGGCAATTAGGTAAAAAGGACAGTTCTACAATACATCAAAAAACATTTAATACATATCATGTAATGTTAAAGGATAAAACTTACCTTCATATATTCCTTCTGCAGGACCTGAATAATAGCAGAACAGGTCTCTGGGATTATGATCCCCAGAGCCTGGGGGGAGATGCCTGTCGAGAACTTTAAGTCCTGAAGACTTCTCCCTGTCCCCAAGTAACGTAACGTGGCAACTAGCCTCTGCTCCGCACTGATGGCTTGCCTCATGCAGGTATCCTGCCTGCTGATATAGGGGGTCAGCATAGCCAGCAGACGCTCAAAGACGGGGTCCGTCATCCTGAGAAAATTCCTGAAATCCTCAGGATTATTCTCACGGAGCTCACGGAGCAAAGGCATATGACAGAACTGGTCACGCTGGCGCAACCAATTCTTGGTCCATGAACTCCTCCTCACCCTGTTCATGGACTGGACTCGGGTCAAAGTATTAACCCCAACACCAAGTCCCCACACAGCACGAACTCGAGAACGAGAACGTCCACTCGACATGGCTTCAAAACGGTAGGCTGCTCAAACAAACAAACTTATAACAAACGCACTGAAGAACAGCAAGGCCTATGAAGAACGACCTGAAAATCAGGAACGAGCGGAGCAGAACGGCCTGCAAGGCAGGTTACGAACTGACCAACACGCACTGAAAAGCAGATACAAACCTCACAAGCACAAACTGAACCGCAGAAAACGAACGAAATAAGCTGAAGTGTGAAAAGCGTGAATCGTCTCTAACCAAACTTCTACTAACACGAGATAAACACGAGATTAGTAGAAGGAGCCCAAAGGGTGCCAGAGTGGGGCTTGAACTTCCTTTTTCTAGTCCCGTCGTACGTGCTATACGTCACCGCGTTCAAAACCAGCAGACTTTTGCAGTGAGCGTGTGTGGCCAAGTCCGTCCGTTTTTAAGTCCGGCGCAAGGAGCCAACAAAGTCCGACGAAAAGTCCGCCGGGCAAAGTCCGCCGCAAAGTCTGCTCGTGTGTACGCGGCATTAGTGTAGTGCGTCCTCTGCACAGTGTGCACCTAAAGCTACCTGGAGACAATTGCTGCTGTTCTGCTCCTATTACTACCACAGTCAGGCAGCTACGGTATTTACAGTTAGTGTACTGTGCCCTCTGCACAGTGTGCACCTAAAGCTACCTGAAGAAAATTAGTGGTGTTCTTCTGATTCTATTAATACCACAGGCAGGCAGCTACAACATTTACAGTTAGTGTAGTGCTTCCTCTGCACAGTGTGCACCTAAAGCTACCTGGAGACAATTGCTGTTGTTCTATTCCTATTTATACCACAGGCAGGCAGCTACAGTATTTACAAGTTAGTGCACTGTGTGCTCTGCACAGTGTGCACGTAAAGCTACCTAAACAAAATTAGTGGTGTTCTTCTGATCCTATTAGTACAGTATAGCAGGCAGCTGCAGTATTTACAAGTTAGTGTAGTGCATCCTCTGCACAATGTGCACCTAAAGCTACCTGAAGAAAATTAGTGGTGTTCTTCTGATCCTATTAGTACAGTACCACAGGCAGCTGTAGTGATTGCAAGTTAGTGTAGAGCGTCCTCTGCACAGTGTGCACCTAAAGCTACCTGAAGAAAATTAGTGGTGTTCTTCTGATCCTATAAGTACAGTACCGCAGGCAGCTGTAGTATTTACAAGATAGTGTAGTGCATCCTCTGCACAGTGTGCACCTAAAGCTACCTGAAGAAAATTAGTGGTGTTCTTCTGATCCTATTAGTACAGTACCGCAGGCAGCTGCAGTATTTACAAGTTAGTGTAGTGCGTCCTCTGCACAGTGTGCACCTAAAGCTACCTGAAGAAAATTAGTGGTGTTCTTCTGATCCTATTAGTACAGTACCACAGGCAGCTGTAGTAATTACAAGTTAGTGTAGTGCGTCCCCTGCACAGTGTGACCTAAAGCTACCTGAAGAAAATTAGTGGTGTTCTTCTGATCCTATTAATACCACAGGCAGGCAGCTACAGTATTTACAGTAAGTGTAGTGCATCCTCTGCAGTGTGCACCTAAAGCTACCTGGGGACAATTGCTGTTGTTCTGCTCCTATTAATACCACAGTCAGGCAGCTACAGTATTTACAGTTAGTGTACTGTGTCCTCTGCACAGTGTGCACCTAAAGCTACCTGAAGAAAATTAGTGGTGTTCTTCTGATCCTATTAATACCACAGGCAGGCAGCTACAGTATTTACAGTTAGTGTAGTGCATCCTCTGCACAGTGTGCACCTAAAGCTATCTGGAGACAATTGCTGTTGTTCTGCTCCTATTAATACCACAGTCAGGCAGTTACAGAATTTACAGTTAGTGTACTGTGTCCTCTGCACAGTGTGCACCTAAAGCTACCTGAAGAAAATTAGTGGTGTTTTTCTGATCCTATTATTACCACAGGCAGGCAGCTACAGCATTTACAGTTAGTGCAGTGCATCCTCTGCACAGTGTGCACCTAAAGCTACCTGGAGACAATTGTTGTTGTTCTATTCCTATTTATACCACAGGCAGGCAGCTACAGTATTTACAAGTTAGTTCACTGTGTGCCCTGCACAGTGTGCACGTAAAGCTACCTAAACAAAATTAGTGGTGTTCTACTGATCCTATTAATACAGTACCGCAGGCAGTTGCAGTATTTACAAGTTAGTGTAGTGCGTCCTCTGCACAGTGTGCATCTAAAGCTACCTGTAGAAAGTTAGTGGTGCTCTTCTGATCCTATTAGTACAGTATCACAGGCAGCTGTAGTATTTACAAGTTAGTGTAGTGCATCCTCTGCACAGTGGGCACCTAAAGCTACCTGAAGAAAATTAGTGGTGTTCTTCTGATCTGATTAGTACAATACCGCAGGCAGCTGCAGTATTTACAAGTTAGTTTAGTGCGTCCTCTGCACAGTGTGCACCTAAAGCTACCTGAAGAAAATTAGTGGTGTTCTTCTGATCCTATTACTACAGTACCACAGGCAGCTGTAGTAATTACAAGTTAGTGTAGTGCGTCCTCTGCACAGTGTGCACCTAAAGCTACCTGAAGAAAATTTGTGGTTTTCTTCTGATCCTATTAGTACAGTACTGCAGGCAGCTGCAGTATTTACAAGTTAGTGTGGTGTGTCCTCTGCACAGTGTGCACCTAAAGCTACCTGAAAAAAAATAGTGGTGTTCTTCTGATCCTATTAGTACAGTACATCAGGCACCTGCAGTATTTACAATTTAGTGTAGTGCGTCCCTTGCACAGTGTGCACCTAAAGCTACCTGAAGAAAATTAGTGGTGTTCTTCTGATCCTATTAATACCACAGGCAGGCAGCTACAGCATTTACAGTTAGTGTAGTGCATCCTCTGCACAGTGTGCACCTAAAGCTACCTGGAGACAATTGCTGTTGTTCTACTCCTATTAATACCACAGGCAGGTAGCTACAGTATTTACAGTTAGTGCACTGTGTCCTCTGCACAGTGTGCACCTAAAGCTACCTAAACAAAATTAGTAGTGTTCTTCTGATCCTATTAGTACAGTATAGCAGGCAGCTGCAGTATTTACAAGTTAGTGTAGTACGTCCTCTGCACAGTGTGCACCTAAAGCTACCTGAAGAAAATTAGTGGTGTTCTTCTGATCCTATTAGTAAAGTACCACAGGCAGCTGTAGTAATTACAAGATAGTGTAGTGCATCCTCTGCACAGTGTGCACCTAAAGCTACCTGAAGAAAATTAGTGGTGTTCTTCTGATCCTATTAGTACAGTACCGCAGGCAGCTGCAGTATTTACAAGTTAGTGTAGTGCGTCCTCTGCACAGTGTGCACCTAAAGCTACCTGAAGAAAATTAGTGGTGTTCTTCTGATCCTATTAGTACAGTACCACAGGCAGCTGTAGTAATTACAAGTTAGTGTAGTGCGTCCTCTGCACAGTGTGCACCTAAAGCTACCTGAAGAAAATTAGTGGTGTTCTTCTGATCCTATTAGTACAGTACCGCAGGCAGCTGCAGTATTTACAAGTTAGTGTAGTGCGTCCCCTGCACAGTGTGCACCTAAAGCTACCTGAAGAAAATTAGTGGTGTTCTTCTGATCCTATTAATACCACAGGCAGGCAGCTACAGTATTTACAGTTAGTGTAGTGCATCCTCTGCACAGTGTGCACCTAAAGCTACCTAGAGACAATTGCTGTTGTTCTGCTCCTATTAATACCACAGTCAGGCAGCTACAGTATTTACAGTTAGTGTACTGTGTCCTCTGCACAGTGTGCACCTAAAGCTACCTGAAGAAAATTAGTGGTGTTCTTCTGATCCTATTAATACCACAGGCAGGCAGCTACAGCATTTACAGTTAGTGCAGTGCGTCCTCTACACAGTGTGCACCTAAAGCTACCTGGAGACAATTGCTGTTGTTCTACTCCTATTAATACCACAGGCAGGCAGCTACAGTATTTACAGTTAGTGCACTGTGTCCTCTGCACAGTGTGCACCTAAAGCTAAATGGAGAAAATTAGTGGTGTTCTTCTGATCCTATTAATACCGCAGGCAGGAAGCTACAGTATTTACAGTTAATGTAGTGCGTCCTCTGCACAGTGTGCACCTAAAGCTACCTGGAGACAATTGCTGTTGTTCTGCTCATATTAATACCACAGGCAGGCAGCTACAGTATTTACAAGTTAGTGCACTGTGTCCTCTGCACAGTGTGCACCTAAAGCTACCTAAACAAAATTAATGGTGTTCTTCTGATGCTATTAATACCACAGGCAGGCAGCTACAGTATTTGCAGTTAATGTAGTGCGTCCTCTGCACAGTGTGCACCTAAAGCTACCTGGAGACAATTGCTGTTGTTCTGCTCCTATTAATACCACAGGCAGGCAGCTACAGTATTTACAGTTAGTGCACTGTGTCCTCTGCACAGTGTGCACCTAAAGCTACTTGAAAAAAATTGTGGTGTTCTTCTGATCCTATTAATACCACAGGCAGGCAGCTACAGTATTTACAGTTAATGTAGCGCGTCCTCTGCACAGTGTGCACCTAAAGCTACCTGGAGACAATTGATGTTGTTCTGCTCCTATTAATACCACAGGCAGGCAGCTACAGTATTTACAGTTGGTGTACTGTGTCCTCTGCACAGTGTGCACCTAAAGCTACCTGAAGAAAATTAGTGGTGTTCTTCTGATCCTATTAATACCACAGGCAGGCAGCTACAGTATTTACAGTTAGGCCCCTTTCACACTGGGGCGGTAGGGGGCATCGGCGGTAAAACAGCGCTATTTTTAGCGCTGTTTTACTGCGGTATTCGGCCGCTAGCGATTCGGTTTTAACCCCCCGCTGGCGGCCGAAAAAGGGTTAAAATCACTCGTACAGCGCGGTATTGCCGCGGTATAGCCGCGCTGTCCCATTGATTTCAATGGGAAGGAGCGGTTTAGGAGCGGTGAATACACCGCTCCTTCACTGCTCCAAAGATGCGGTTGCAGGAGATTTTTTCTTCTCCTGACAGCGCACCGCTTCAGTGTGAAAGCCCTCGGGCTTTCACACTGAACAAACAGCGGAGGCTGTTTAGGGGCGGTTTGCAGGCGGTATTTTTAGCGCAATAACGCCTGCAAACCGCCCCAGTGTGAAAGGGGCCTTAGTGTAGTGCGTCCTCTGCGCAGTGTGCACCTAAAGCTACCTGGAGACAATTGCTGTTGTTCTGCTCCTATTAATACCACAGACAGGCAGCTACAGTATGTACAGTTAGTGTACTGTGTCCTCTGCTCAGTGCGCACCTAAAGCTACCTGAAGAAAATTAGTGGTGTTCTTCTGATCCTATTAATACCACAGCCAGGCAGCTACAGTATTTAGTTAGTGTACTGTGTCCTCTGCACAGTTTGCACCTAAAGCTACCTGAAGAAAATTGGTGGTGTTCTTCTATTCCTATATTAATACCACAGGCAGGCAGCTACAGTATTTACAGTTAGTGTACTGTGTCCTCTGCACAGTGTGCACCTAAAGCTACGTGAAGAAAATTAGTGGTGTTCTTCTGATCCCAATAATACCACAGGCAGGCAGCTACAGTATTTACAGTTAGTAAACTGTGTCCTCTGCACAGTGTGCACCTAAAGCTACCTGAAGAAAATTAGCGGTGTTCTTCTGATCCTATTAATACCACAGCCAGGCAGCTACAGTATTTAATTAGTGTACTGTGTCCTCTGCACAGCGTGCACCTAAAGCTACCTGAAGAAAATTGGAGGTGTTCTTCTATTCCTATATTAATACCACAGGCAGGCAGCTACAGTATTTACAATTTAGTGCACTGTCTCCTCTGCACAGTGTGCACCTAAAGCTACCTAAACAAAATTAGTGGTGTTCTTCTGATCCTATTAATACCACAGGCAGGCAGCTACAGTTTTTACAGTTAATGTAGTGCGTCCTCTGCACAGTGTGCACCTAAACCTACCTGGAGACAATTGCTGTTGTTCTGCTCCTATTAATACCACAGGCAGGCAGCTACAGTATTTACAGTTAGTGTACTGTGTCCTCAGCACAGTGTGCACCTAAAGCTACCTGAAGAAAATTAGTGGTGTTCTTCTGATCGTATTAATACCACAGGCAGGCAGCTACAGCATTTACAGTTAGTGTAGTGCGTCCTCTGTTCGGTGTGCACCTAAAGCTACCTGGAGACAATTGCTGTTGTTCTGCTCCTATTAATACCACAGGCAGGCAGCTACAGTATTTACAGTTAGTGCACTGTGTCCTCTGCACAGTGTGCACCTAAAGCTACCTGACAAAATTAGTGGTGTTCTTCTGATCCTATTAATACCACAGGCAGGCAGCTACAGCATTTACAGTTAGTGTAGTGCGTCCTCTGCACAGTGTGCACCTAAAGCTACCTGGAGACAATTGCTGTTGTTCTGCTCCTATTAATACCACAGGCAGGCAGCTACAGTATTTACAGTTAGTGTACTGTGTCCTTTGCACAGTGTGCACCTAAAGCTACCTGAAGAAAATTAGTGGTGTTCTTCTGATCCTATTAATACCACAGCCAGGCAGCTACAGTATTTAGTTAGTGTACTGTGCCCTCTGCACAGTTTGCACCTAAAGCTACCTGAAGAAAATTGGTGGTGTTCTTCTATTCCTATATTAATACCACAGGCAGGCAGCTACAGTATTTACAGTTAGTGTACTGTGTCCTCTGCACAGTGTGCACCTAAAGCTACCTGAATTTAATTGGTGGTGTTCTTCTGAGCCTATTAATACCACAGGCAGGCAGCTACAGTATTTACAGTTAGTGTACTGTGTCCTCTGCACAGTGTGCACCTAAAGCTACCTGAATTTAATTGGTGGTGTTCTTCTGAGCCTATTAATACTACAGGCAGGCAGCTACAGTATTTACAGTTAGTGTACTCTGCACAGTGTGCACCTAAAGCTACCTGAAGACAATTGCTGTTGTTCTGCTCCTATTAATACCACAGGCAGGCAGTTACAGTATTTACAGTTAGTGCACTGCGTCCTCTGCACAGTATGCACCTAAAGCTACCTGAAGGTGTTCTCATACTAATAATACTACAGGCAGGCAGTTTATTCTGCTAGCTGCAGTATCAGTATATATATATATATATACATTCCAGCTTTGTGCAGCTACATCTCACTGCAGGCCATTAGTATGTCTGGAAGGCCAACAAGGAGAGGCAGACAGTCGCAAGCCAATAAAAGAGTGCAAGCACTCTCTGTGTCTATAGACAACAGTGCTGGTCGTGGAGACAGTGCATCCTCATCAGCACGTGGCCGTGGGACAAACTTGTCCTTTTTTTCGGCAGCTGGCCGTGTAGAGCCGCAACATGCGGAACACTTGGTAGAGTGGATGACCAAGCCGTCCTCATCCTCCTTATCCTCTCTCACCCAGGCTCAGGGTACTTTGTCTGGCAAAGCAGCTGCCAAAGCGGCCTCTTCCCTCGGCTCAATGGCATCAGTCACTCCTTCCCTAGCCCCACCATGTCCTCCTGAGGAGTCCCCCAAACTGTTTGACCACAGTGTTGGGTGCATCCTCCAGAAGGATGCCTAGCATTTTGAAGGCTCCAATGATGGTACCCAGCTAGAGGAAGGCAGTAACGTGAGCCCAGAGAGAGGGGGTGCCCAAGAAGGACAGCAATCTGGCAGTCATGTTCCCCCAGCTGCAGCATACTGCCAGCTTTACTCCAGTGATGAGGAGGGAGGGGATGATGAGGTCACTGACTCCATGTGGGTGCCTGATATGAGAGAGGAGGAGGAGTAGGCACTTCACCAACGAGGCAGGATGCCCAGGGGCCAGCTTAAGGACAGCACACCGACTGCATCACACCGCAGAAGTCCACATGTGCAGGGCGCTGCTGTCTCTGTACGTTATTCCAAAAGTTCTTTGGTGTGGGCCTTTTTTGAGACGAGTGCATCAGATCCCACTGCTCCGGACTGAATGCCTCAGAAAACCTGCATGGCCTCCCCGATCCTGCCAAGCCTGCGGAAGGATCCTCGTATTCGTGGTATCAAGGAGAGGGACCAATACTGGCTGGCAACTCTCCTTGATCCACGTTACAAGGGTAAGTTTGCAGACCTTATCTTGCCATTGCAGAGGGAGCAGAGAATGAAACATCTTCGGGAGGCCTTGCAGAAAGGTCTGTGCAATGCGTTCCCAGAGACTGGGAGGTTACAAACTCCTGTTCCTGGACAATGTGTTGCTGAGGCTTCAGTCAGTCAAAGAAGGAGCAGTGGAGAAGGTGGCCGTCTGACCAATGCGTTCAGACAATTTTTTAGTCCGCAGCACCAAGGTATGATCGGTTCCAGCAACCATCACCAGCGTCTGTTTTACATGGTGCAGGAATACCTAGGGGCAAGATCTGACTTGAACATCTTTCCCACCGAAAATCCTCTGGGTTACTGGGTCTTGAGGATAGATCACTGGCCAGAGCTTGCACAGTATGCAATTGAGCTACTGGCCTGTCCTGCAACCAGCGTTCTTTCGGAATGCACATTCAGTGCTGCTGGAGGTTTTGTAACCGATCACAGGGTGCCCTTGTCAACCGACTCGGTCGATCGACTGACCTTCATAAAAATGAATCAGTCTTGGATCACCACCAGCTACCAAGCACCTGATGCTGATGTAACCGAATATTTTTTTTTTAAATGTCAGATCCCTTCAAGACTGCCTATGCTGATGCTGAGTGACTATCCTGTTATGCTGAGTGACTATCCTCTTCCTCCTCAATGATCATGCTGATAGCTTGTAAGAATATTTTTGGTTCTGGGCGCCACCACCAGTGCCTAAGGCCCAATTTTTCAGCCCCTGTTTAACAGGGGCGTGTAATTACAATTTTTGATGCAATATTTTGCAAGGAGGGTTTGTTGCTGCACTCAACAAGAGTATTTGTGAGGGGTTGCGGTGTTGTAGCACCAGCACCAGTGCCCAATTTTTCAGCCCCTGTTTAACAGGGGCGTGTAATTACAATTTTTGATGCAATACTTTGCAGCAGGGCTTGTTCCTGCGCTCCAACTAGAGTATATGTGAGGGGTTGCAGTGTTGTGGAACCAGCACCAGTGTCTAAGGCCCAATTTTTCAGCCCCTGTTTAACAGGGGCGTGTAATTACAATTTTTGATGCAATATTTTGCAGGAGGGCTCATTCCTGTGCTCCAACTAGAGTACCTGTGAAGGGTTGCAGTGTTGTGGCACCAGTGCCTAAGGCCCAATTTTTCTGCCCCTGTTTACATTGACATGTAATTACAATTCTTGATCTAATATTTCACAACAGGGCCCGTTCCAGCTCACACCAAGAGTAACTGTGAGGACTTACAGTGTTGTGGCACCAGCACCACCACCACCAAAGGCCCAATTTTTCTGACCCTGTTCAACAGGGGCATGTAATTACAATTACCGTATTTATCGGCATATAACACGCACCCACAGTTCAGGAGGGAATTTTAAGGAAAAAAAACTTTTAGGAGGAAAGTTTAAGGAAAAAACTTACATTTAAATGCCCATCAATGCAGCCTCATCAGTGTCCATCTGCAGCCTTGTCAGTGTCCATCTGTAGTGTTGTCCCTGATTGCAGCCTTGTCCCCCATTGCAGCCTTGTCCCCCATTGCAGCCTTGTCCCCATTGCAGCCTTGTCCCCCATTGCAGCCTTGTCCCCCATTGCAGCCTTGTCCCCCATTGCAGCCTTGTCCTCCATTGCAGCCTTGTCCCCATTGCAGCCTTGTCCCCCATTGCAGCCTTGTCCCGGTTGCAGCCTTGTCAGTGTTACTCTGTAGCCCGTGTCATTTGCATCATCTTTGAAAATGGCGCCGCCGTTCTCGCCCGCCTTCGGCCATTCTCGGCAGGCTCTCGCCCACCTTCGGCCATTCTCGGTGGCTCTCGGCCGCTTTCGGACATTCTCGGCGGCTCTCGCCCGCTTTCGGCCATTCTCGGCGGCTCTCGGCCGCACTCGGCTTTCGGTGGCTCCCGCGGGACTGCGAGAGGTGCCGAAAGCGGCCAAGAGCCGCCGAGAATTGCCTAAAGCGGCCAAGAGCCGCCGAGAATGGCCGAAGGCGCGCGAGAGCCGCCGAGAATGGCCGAAGGCGGGCGAGAGCCGCCGAGAATGGCCGAAAGCGGCCGAGAACGGCGGCGCCATTTTCAAAGCCGCCGAGAAGAGCAAGAAGCCGCTGAGAGCGGCCGAAGAGCTCACAATCGGCGGGGGATCGGCGTATAACACGCACCCACGATTTTCCCCTGATTTTCAGGGGAAAAAAGTGTGTGTTATACGCTGATAAATACGCAGGCCCCTACTTTCAAACATCCAACTTACAAACGACTCCTACTTGCAAACGGAAGGAGACAACAGGAAGTGAGATTAAATCTACCCCTAGGAAGGGAAATTCTCTCCTGGTAGAGTTAATATGGGAAAAACGTGTCTCCTTTCCACTGATGCTTTATCACCAATCCTTGTTTCACTAAAAACCCCAAATTGTCAAAAAACATTTGTCATTGGGACAGAAAGTGAGGTAAAATCTTCTGAAGAGGTGCATAGACAGCAAAACAAATGTCACAGGGGCGATAACCCTTCCCTATGTTTTCCAAAAAGCTTAAAAATAGATTTTTTTGGATGGAGCTACACTTTAAAAATGTACCAGTTAAAAATTACAAACAGATTTTACTTAACAACAAACCTATAGTCCCTGTCTTGTTTGCACCGCCCTTATACTGCTGTTCAGAGGGCCTGGAGCCCCACGCCTTTTCTTTTTTTAATTTGGGTGCAGGGTTCCCCTTAGTATCCATACAAGACCCAAAGGGCCTGGTAATGGACTGGGGGGGGTACCCATGCCGTTTGTCTCACTGATTTTCATCCATATTACCGGGACCGTACATTACATTAAAGCATTTTAAATTACTTTTATTACTTTAAAAATGTCATTTTGTGCAGGGACTGTTCTAAGCACGGGAAACACGTGCCACTTTACAGGCATACTATAGACATGCCCCCAGGTACAATATTTAAAGAAATATTTCACATTTTTTTCACTTTAAGCATCATTAAAATCACTGCTCCCGAAAAACGGCCGTTTTTAAAACTTTTTTTTGCATTGATACATGTCCCCTGGGGCAGGACCCGGGTCCCCAAACCCTTTTTAGGACAATACCATGCAAATTAGCCTTTAAAATTAGCACTTCTGACTTAGAACGTTCGATCCCCATAGACTTCAATGGGGTTCTAACGTTTGTGCGGATTTTGGGTCCGTTCACAGGTTCTGGTGCGAACCGAACCGGGGAGTGTTCGACTCATCCCTACTCTGGAATAATGATTCCCAAAGCCTGGGAAGATCCCAGTCATGAACTTCAGGTCCTGGAGACTTCTCCCCGTCGCCAAGTACCACAAGGTGGGGACGAGCCTTTGCTCAGGAGTAGGGATGAGCTTCGAGTTCGAGTCGAACTCATGTTCGACTCGAACATCGGCTGTTCGCCAGTTCGCTGAACAGCGAACAATTTGGGGTGTTCCCGGCAAATTCGAAAGCCACGGATCACCCTTTAAAAGTCTATGGGAGAAATCAAAAGTGCTAATTTTAAAGGCTGATATGCAAGTTATTGTCATAAAAAGTGTTTGGGGACCTGGGTCCAGCCCCAGGGAACAAGGATCATTTCCAAAAAAAGTTTTAAAAACGGACGTTTTTTCAGGAGCATTGATTTTAATAATGCTTAAAGTGAAACAATAAAAGTGTAATATTCCTTTAAATTTCGTACCTGGGGGGTGTCTATAGTATGCCTGTAAAGGGGCACATGTTTCCTGTGTTTAGAACAGTCTGACAGCAAAATGACATTTCAAAGGAAAAAAAGTCATTTAAAACTACCCGTGGCTATTAATGAATTGCGGGTCCGACAATACAAATAAAATTTCATTGATAAAAACGGCATGGGAATTCCCCGCATGGGAACCCCGAACCAAGATTTAAAAAAAAATGATGTGGGGGTCCCCCTAAATTCCATACCAGGCCCTTCAGGTTTGGTATGGATATTAAGGGGAACCCCGGCCAAAATTTAAAAGAAAAAATAGCGTGGGGTCCCCCTTAAAATCTATACCAGACCCTACAGGTCTGGTATGGATTTTAAGGGAAACCCCGCGACAAGTTTATTAAAAAAAATGGCGTGGGGTCTCCCCAAAAATCCATACCAGACCCTTATCCGAGCATGCAACCTGGCAGGCACCAGGAAATGCCACATGCCCTCAACATTGGGAGGGTGCTTTGGGGTAGCCCCCCAAAACACCTTATCCCCATGTTGATGGGGACAAGGCCCTCATCCCCACAACCCTTGCCCGGTGGTTGTGGGGGTCTGTGGGCGAGGGGCTTATCGGAATCTGGAAGCCCCCTTTAACAAGGGGATCCCCAGATCCCAGCCCTCCCCCCTGTGTGAAATGATAAGGGGGTACAAAAGTACCCCTACCATTTCACAAAAAAAGTGTCAAAAATGTTAAAAATGACAAGAGAAAGTTTTTGACAATTCCTTCCTCTTCTTTCTTCTATCCTCTATCTTCTTTCTTCTATCTTCCTTCGGTTTCATCCTTCATCTTCTTCTGGTTCTTCTGGTTCTTCCTCCGGTGTTCTCGTCCGGCATCTTCCTCCGTGGCGCCGGCATCTTCTTCCCTTTGTCTTCTGGGCTGCTCCGCATCCAGCATGATGGGATGGGAGGCTCCCGCTGTGTGACGCTTCTCCTCTTCTGACGGTTCTTAAATAATGGAGGGCGGGGCCACCCGGTGACCTCGCCCCCCTCTGACGCACGGTGACTTCCCTGTCCGCCCCCCTCTGACATCACAGAGAAGGCCACAGGGAAGTCCCCGTGCGTCAGAGGGGGGCGGGGTCACCGGGTGGCCCCACCCTCCGTTATTTAAGAACTGTCAGAAGAGGAGACGCATCACACAGCCGGAGCCTCTTATCCCATCATGCTGGATGCGGAGCGGCCCAGAAGACGAAGGGAAGAAGACGCCGGCGCCGCGGAGGAAGATGCCGGATGAGAACACCGGAGGAAGAACCAGAAGAACCAGAAGAACCAGATGAAGATGAAGGAAGAATCCGAAGGAAGATAGAAGATAGAAGATAGAAGAAGCATTTAAATAAAGGAATTGTCAAAAACTGTCTCTTGTCATTTTTAACATTTTTGACACTTTTTTGTGAAATGGTAGGGGTACTTTTGTATCCCCTTACCATTTCACACAGGGGGGAGGGCCAGGATCTGGGGGTCCCCTTGTTAACCACTTGCGGACCACCTAACGCAGATATACTGTGGCAGAATGGCACGGGCAGGCAAAATCACGTACCTGGTACGTGATCTGCCTCCCGCGGTGCCCGAGGCAGTCGGCTTCATTAGGGGAGCGATCCAGGCTGAGGGGGAGACCACTCACTCGTGGCCACCCCCTCGCGATCGCTCCCAACGCATGAGAATCTTCCTCTGCTGCTGTATAGTAAACAGCGGCAGAGGAAGTGATGTCATCGCTCCTCTGCTCGATATTTTCCGCTCCGGCGCATCTGAGTGAGTGCACCAACACAACAGACACAGTAAAACACACCAGGCACACATTTCACACCCATCACCCCCTGATCACCCCCTAATCACCCCCCCGTCACAGTGACACCAAGCAAGCAACCCCGTGATCACCCCCCGTTGCCAGTGTCACTAAACGATCATTTTTCTGATCGCTGTATTAATGTCACTGGTGACGCTAGTTAGGGAGGTAAATATATAAGTTCGCCATCAGCTTTTTATAGCGTCAGGGACCCCCATATACTACCTAATAAAGGTTTTAACCCCATTGATTTCCCCCTAGTTAGCCCTTTCACCAGTGATCACCGTATAACTGTTACGGGTGACGCTGGTTAGTTAGTTTATTTTTTATAGTGTCAGGGCACCTGCCGTTTATTATCTAATAAAGGTTTAGCCCCTGATCGCCCGGCGGTGATATAACTTAGGTTTTAGGGTCAGATAGGGTCTGCATCGCCCCAGGCTGCGTCAGGTTAGCGCCAGTAGCACTAAGACCCACGCACACACCATACACCTCCCTTAGTGGTATAGTATCTGAACGGATCAATATCTGATCTGATCAGATCTATACTAGCGTCCCCAGCAGTTTAGGGTTCCCAAAAACACAGTGTTAGCGGGATCAGCCCAGATACCTAGCACCTGCGTTTTGCCCCTCCGCCCGGCCCAGCCCAGCCCACCCAAGTTCAGTATCGATCGATCACTGTCACTTACAAAACACTAAACGCATAACTGCAGCGTTCGCAGAGTCAGGCCTGATCCCTGCGATCGCTAACAGTTTTTTTGGTAGCGTTTTGGTGAACTGGCAAGCACCAGCGGCCTAGTACACCCCGGTCGTAGTCAAACCAGCACTGCAGTAACACTTGGTGATGTGGCGAGTCCCATAAGTGCAGTTCAAGCTGGTAAGGTGGCAAACACAAGTTGTGTCCCGCTGCCACCAAGAAGAAGACAAACACAGGCCCGTCGTGCCCATAATGCCCTTCCTGCTGCATTCGCCAATCCTAATTGGGAACCCACCACTTCCGCAGCACCCGTACTTCCCCTATTCACATCCCCAACCAAATGCAGTCGGCTGCATGAGAGCCATTTTCTTTATGTCCTCCCGAGTACCCCTATCCAACGAACCCCCCCAAAAAAGATGTTGTGTCTGCAGCAAGCGCAGATATAGGCGTGACACCTGCTATTATTGTCCCTCCTGTCCTGATAATCCTGGTCTTTGCATTGGTGAATGTTTTGAATGCTACCATACACTAGTTGAGTATTAGCGTAGGGTACAGCATTGCACAGACTAGGCACACTTTCACAGGGTCTCCCAAGATGCCATCGCATTTTGAGAGACCCGAACTTGGAACTGGTTACAGTTATAAAAGTTACAGTTACAAAAAAAAGTGTAAAAAAAAACAAAACACAAAAATATATATATAAAAAAAAAAAATAGTTATCGTTTTATTGTTCTCTCTCTCTCTATTCTCTCTCTATTGTTCTACTCTTTTTTACTGTATTCTATTCTGCAATGTTTTATTGTTATTATGTTTTATCATGTTTGCTTTTCAGGTATGCAATTTTTTATACTTTACTGTTTACTGTGTTTTATTGTTAACCATTTTTTTTGTTTTCAGGTACGCCATTCAGCTGCAGCGCGGATTTGTTTATCTTGACAGCAACAGCGTTTGCTCCCACGATATATAAAGCCGTGACTCCAGCGGAGGTGATATATGCCGAAGCATGGGGGCAGCAGGGGCGGAGGAGCGATTTGCTCCTAACTTTTGGGGCGGATGCCCCCATGCTTCAGCATATATAAATGGTGCATGTATGCCCATCATTAGAAGTGGGTGAATGAAGGGAGGTATTCTAATGGTGGGCATACCCACCAATCAATCTCTTTTTTTTCGTTCAGCCCACAGGCTGCATGAAAAAAAAGATTACAATATATGCCCAACAAGGACCAGCAAAGTACTGGTATGTTGCTGGACTTTGAGTGGTTATACCAGAATGATGCCTGCAGGTTTAGGTATCGTCTTGGTATCATTCTTTTAAAAGCAAAAAAAAACTAAAAAGAAAAAAAAAAAAAAGCACCCCTGTCCCCCCCTGCTCTCGCACAAAGGCGAACGCAATCATTGGTCTGGCGTCAAATGTAAACAGCAATTGCACCATGCATGTGAGTTATCACCGTGAAGGTCAGATCGAGGGCAGTGATTTTAGCAGTAGACCTCCTCTGTAAATCTAAAGTGGTAACCTGTAAAGGCTTTTAAAGGCTTTTAAAAATGTATGTAGTTTTTTGCCACTGCACGTTTGTGCGCAATTTTAAAGTATGTCATGTTTGGTATCCATGTACTCGGCCTAAGATCATCTTTTTTATTTCATCAAAAATTTGGGCAATATAGTGTGTTTTAGTGTATTAAAATTAAAAAAGTGTGTTTTTTCCCCAAAAAATGCGTTTGAAAAATCGCTGCGCAAATACTGTGTGAAAAAAAAAAATGAAACATCCACCATTTTAATCTGTAGGGCCTTTGCTTTAAAAAAAATATATAATGTTTGGGGGTTCAAAGTAATTTTCTTGCAAAAAAAATGTTTTTTTTCATGTAAACAAATAGTGTCAGATAGGGCTTTGTCTTCAAGTGGTTAGAAGAGTGGGTGATGTGTGACATAAGCTTCTAAATGTTGTACATAAAATACCAGGACAGTCCAAAACACCCCCAAATGACCCCATTTTGGAAAGTAGACACCCCAAGCTATTTGCTGAGAGGCATGTCGAGTCCATGGAATATTTTATATTGTGACACAAGTTGCGGGAAAAAGACAATTTTTTTATTTATTTTTTTGCACAAAGTTGTCACTAACTGATATATTGCTCAAACATCACATTGGACTCATACCACATCATTATTTTGGACTTTCCATTATAATTTATCCATCATTAAGGACTTTATCTCTTTATCCATTATTGGCTTGAATTTTTGTGATATACCAGAGTATATGCACTGATGTTTATAGTAACACTTATTTTGCACCTGCATTTATTTGTCATTAGTAAGTTATTATTTTCATCACCTAAGAGTTCACTTTAGAATGTTTGTATACCTATGCACCTAGGTTAATTAATACTATTTTCACATCACCATTTATTATTATTTATTTTATGTACCTTTCCAAATATTATTTTACCTAGAGGAAGGATCCCAGGGTATAAGATCACTGAGCGAGATCAGGTTTTTTTAGTATTGCTCAAACATGCCATGGGAATATGTGAAATTACACCCCAAAATACATTCTGTTGCTTCTCCTGAGTACAGGGATACCACATGTGTGAGACTTTTTGGGAGCCTAGCTGCATACGGGCCCCCAAACCCAAGCACCGCCTTCAGACCTCACTTTTTGTCACAAAGTTTTGAAAATTGAAAAAAGAAAAAAAAATACATTTTTCTTTTCTTTCTTCATTTTCAAAAACAAATGAGAAGCAAAATACTCACCATGCCTCTCAGCAAATAGCTTGGGGTGTCTACTTTCCAAAATGGGGTAATTTGGGGGGTTTTGTGCGATCTTGGCATTTTGTGGCCTTCAAAACTGTGATAGGTAGTGAGGAGTGAAATCAAAAATTTACGCCCTTAGAAATCCTGAAGGCGGTGCTTGGTTTTCGGGGCCCCGTACGCAGCTAGGCTCCCAAAAAGTCCCACACATGTGGTATCCCAATACTCAGGAGAAGCAGCAGAATGTATTTTGGGGTGTAATTCCACATATGCCCATGGCATGTTTGAGCAATATATCATTTAGTGACAACTTTGTGCAAAAAAAAAAAAAGTTTGTCATTTTCCCGCAACTTGTGGCAAAATATAAAATATTCCATGGACTTGACATGCCTCTCAGTAAATAGCTTGGGTTGTCTACTTTCCAAAATGGGGTCATTTGGGGGGTTGAACTGTCCTGGCATTTTATGGCCTTCAAAACTGTGATAGGTAGTGAGGAGTGAAATCAAAAATTTACGCCCTTAGAAATCCTGAAGGCGGTGCTTGGTTTTCGGGGCCTCATACGCAGTTAGGCTCCCAAAAAATCCCACACATGTGGTATCCCCATACTCACGAGAAGCAGCTAAATGTATTTGCAATTCAACATATGCCCATGGCCTGTGTGAGCAATATATCATTTAGTGACAACTTTTTGTAATTTTTTTTTTGTCATTATTCAATCACCTGGAACAAAAACAATTAATATTCAATGGGCTCAACATGCCTCTCAGCAATTTCCTTGGGGTGTCTACTTTCCAAAATGGGGTCATTTGGGGGGGGGGTTGAAATGCCCTGCCATTTTAGCACCTCAAGAAATGAGATAGGCAGTCATAAACTAAAAGCTGTGTAAATTCCGGAAAATGTACCCCTAGTTTGTAGACGCTATAACTTTTGCGCAAACCAATAAATATACGCTTATTGACATTTTTTTTACCAAAGACATGTCGCTGAATACATTTTGGACTAAATGTATGACTAAAATTGAGTTTATTGTATTTTTTTTTATAACAAAAAGTAGAAAATATTGTTTTTTTTTTCAAAATTTCCGGTCTTTTTCCGTTTATAGCGCAAAAAATAAAAACCGCAGAGGTGATCAAATACCATCAAAAGAAAGCTCTGTTTGTGGGAACAAAAGGACGCAAATTTCATTTTTGTACAGCATTGCATGACCGCGCAATTAGCAGTTAAAGCAATGCAGTGCCAAATTGTAAAAGGTGCTCTGGTCAGGAAGGGGGTAAATCCTTCCGGGGCCGAAGTGGTTAAAGGGGGCTTCCAGATTCCGATAAGCCCCACGCCCACAGACCCCCACAACCACCAGGCAAGGGTTGTGGGGATGAGGCCCTTGTCCCCATCAATATGGGGACAAGGTGTTTTGGGGGGCCACCCCAAAGCACCCTCCCAATGTTGAGGGCATGTGGCCTGGTACGGTTCAGGAGGGGGGGCGCTCTCTCGTCCCCCCTCTTTTCCTGCGGCCTGCTAGGTTGCGTGCTCAGATAAGGGTCTGGTATGGATTTTGAGGGGGACCCCACGCCATTTTTTTTTACATTTTGGCCGGGGTTCCCCTTAATATCCATATCAGACCTGAAGGGCCTGGTATGGAATTTAGGGGGACCCCCCACGTCATTTTATTTTAAATTTTGGTTCGAGGTTCCCCTGTGGGGAATTCCCATGCCGTTTTTATCAATGAACTTTTATGTTTATTGTCGGACCGGCAATTCATTAATAGCCGCGAGTAGTTTTAAATGACTTTTTTTCCTTTGAAATATCATTTTGCTGTTAGACTGTTCTAAACACGGAAAACATGCGCCCCTTTACAGGCATACTATAGACACCCCCCAGGTACGAAATTTAAAGGAATATTACACTTTTATTGTTTTACTTTAAGCATTATTAAAATCACTGCTCCTGAAAAAATGTCAGTGTTTAAAACTTTTTTTTGCATTGATCCATGTCCCCTGGGGCAGGACCCAGGTCCCCAAACACTTTTTATGACAATAACTTGCATATAAGCCTTTAAAATTAGCACTTTTGATTATTCATGTTCGTGTCCCATAGACTTTAACGGTGTTTGCGTAATCGAACAAATTTTTTGCCTGTTCACATGTTCTGGTGCGAACCGAACAGGGGGGTGTTCTGCTTATCCCTACTCAGGAGAGATGGCTTGCCGCATGCAGGTGTCCTGCTTCATAACATAAGGGGTCAGCAAAGCCAAGAGACGGGGTCCGTCATCCGGAGATAATTCCTGAAATCATCAGTATTATTCTCCTGGAGCTCCCGCAGCAAAGGCATATGACAGAATTGGTCATGATTAAGCAACCAATTCTTGGTTCAAGAACTCCTCCTCCCCCTGTTCATGGACTGGACTTGAGTCAAAGCAATAACTCCAACACCAAGCCTAACAACAGCACAAACTCTCCGATGAGAACATAACCGCAACATTGCTAATAAATGAACGGCTGCTCAGAATGAACTGACAGAACGCACTGAAAATCAGAAAGAACCTGCAAGAACGAGCTGAAAATCAGAAACGACCAGACAAGCATGCACTGAAAATCAGAAGCGAACTATAAATAGAACGCACTGAAAGACAGAAATTACCTGAAAAGCACGCACTGAAGAACAGATACAAACTGACAAGCACAACCTGAAAAGCAGAAACGAACTGAAAAGCATGAGGCTGAAAAGCGCAAATCGTCACTCACCAAACTTCTACCAACACGAGATAAGCACAAGATTAGCAGAAGGAGTCCAAAGGGTGGTGCACTGGCTATTGAACTTTCTTTTTATTAGCTCGTCGTACGTCTTGTACGTCACCACGTTCGTAATTGTTGGCCAACATTTGTGTGACCGTGTGTATGCAAGACAAGTTGGAGTCAACACCCTTCAAACAAAAATCCATGGTTTTGTTGTCGGAAAGTCCAATCGTGTGTATGGGGCATTAAAGTAATCCTCTTACACACTACACAAACACATGGGTGGCATTGGGCTCACAGACATTGCTTTTGGGCATGACAACTTATGACAATGGTGGACTGAAACTTTCAATAACCACATTCACACAACATTCACTTGATTTCATGGCTCAACTCAGAGACAATCTCTATGGACTTAACTGTTCATGCAATTATTGGAGTCACCTTTCATAGCTTCCTCAGTACTTGGAAATCTTTATCCTTCATAACAGATTTAATACACTGGTCCCAATGAGATCACCCCTTCTTCTGACCAAAAAATCAGACACTGTCTGAATCAGCCTCTGACTAGACCCTGATAACGTACAGTGGTTATGTCATTTGAGTCTATTTGCCTTTCAGGGTCACCCCAAAGACACGTTTTTCCGCTATCTAATCATGTATGTTTGCTAAACATCCTCCTAATTAGTCTTGAGCCAAACAGCACTAGGAATGATTTGAGTAGGGTTTGGCGAACTTCAAAGAAGCCCAGATGCCAAACTCGATCCCTATTGAAATCAATAGGAGCTGAATCTGTCAAATTAAAAATGCCAATTTTATGGGAAAATTGGAAAGGGGATATAAAAATAGCATGGAGGGGAGGGCACTGCTTCGGGGAATATGTAACAATGCAAAAAAAAAAAAAAAACTTAAAATGTCTATTTAGCAAGTAGCAGTGTTTTTTAAACGTTTAAAATGAAACATTAAAAATGTACAATTTCATTAAATAACATGCCTTGAGGGTGTCCTAATCCTGCCTGTGAAGGGGTGCATCTCTGTAATGTACAGAATGTGCTGCAGCAACACTGAGGAGGAGGATGAACGTGCTCCCCCCAACCATACCACACCACATACCCTCCTGGCAAAGCACCTTGTCCCATATTAATGAGGGCAAGGGCCTCTTTCTGGCAACTTGTGTCCAGTGGTTGTGGGGGTTTGTGAGTGGGGAGCTAATCAGAATTTACTGTATATCTAATTTATTAATAAAGGGGCCCCCAGATACCGCTCCCCCCCACGAGTGTGGGGTACATAATACTCTTACTCTTTCACAAAAAAAGAGTTGTAGTCTAGAAAGACACCCAAACGAATAATAAAAATCTCAAAAAAGTCCCTCATTGTAAATCCACCCTCAAACATGATGCCCACTACCACCAACAGAAACCCTCCTCACTCGACTGATCTCCCACAGTAACATCATTGCCCAGACATGGCCTTGACCATATTTGAACAATGCAATTGCCCCAATATGGCAATGTGGCCATATTCAGACAATGATGTAAGGCTCCTTTCCCCACCCATTTACTTACATGGCTGGGGATTTCCCACCTCAACCATGCAGCTGAGATACATCTGCCAGCTTACCTACTGCACTGACTTCAGTTCAGTTCAGTGTCTCCTGGCCAGGATATCCTACCCATGCCAATCTTTGCCCTGTTATACCCTGTCATCAATTCCAGAATCTGAATACAAAAGTACCATGGCCCTTACTGTGTAAAAACCACCTGATATAGTGTCCTATTTTTCCAACCCTGTAGCACCTGTCCACAACAGGTCAGGTCTGGTGAGTGGACCCTTGCTGCCTTTAGAGAAGCTGGTAACCCCAGGAATGGCTGACCAATGGCCAGTTAGAAACTCTCTCACCATTCCTACATCCCCATTCCCCATGCGGATCGAATCTCAGCCAGTTCAGCTGGGACTGGCAAAGATTCAATCCATGTATGGGCAGGCTGCTTGTACTGAAGTTGATCCATGGATCGACTTCATTAAAACCAGTCTGTCGGATTTTTTGCATGCGAACACTGCAGGTGGTTATATCCGCTAGGAGCAATCATGTTCTGCCAGCTGGGCAGGCTCCCTGCCAGCAGAACACAATAACACTGTCGCAGGGATTCCCCTTAAAACAGACTGTTGATGGGGGAAATGATCAATTTTCTTTCCTGTAACTCATGGTTGAAGGAAAGAAAATAAAATCCTCTACAGTGCATAGAAAAAAGTATTTATACCCCTTGAAGTTTTCCACATTTTGTCATGTTACAACTAAAAGTGTAAGTGTATTTTATTGGGATTTTATGTGATAGACCAAAACAAAGTGGCAAATAATTGTGAAGTGGAAAGAAAATGATAAATGATTTTCAAATAATTTTACAAATAAGTATGTGCAAAGTGTGGCGTGCATTTGTATTCAGCCCCCCTGAGTCAATACTTTGTAAAACCACCTTTCACTGCAATTACAGCTGCAAGTCTTTTTGGGGATGTCTCTACCAGCTTTGCACATCTAGAGAGTGACATTTCTGCCCAGTCTTCTTTGCAAAATTAAGCTTAAGCTGTCAGATTGGATGGAGAGTATCTGTGAACAGCAATTTTCAAGTCTTGCCACGGATTCTCAATTGAATTTTAGGTCTGGACTCTGACTGGGCCATTCTAACACAAGAATATGCTTTGATCTAAACCATTTTCATTGTATCTCTGGCTGTATGTTTAGGGTTGTTGTCCTGCTGGAAGGCGAACCTCCGCCCCAGTCTTAAGTCTTTTGCAGACTCTGACAAGTTTTCTTCTAAGATTGCCCAGTATTTGGCTCCATCCATCTTCCCACCAACTCTGACCAGCTTCCCTGTCCCTTCTGAAGAAAAACATCCCCACAACATGATGCTGCCACCACCATGGTTCACGGTTGGATGGTGTGTTCAGAGAGATGTGCAGTGTTAGTTTTTTGCCACACATAGCATTTTGCTTTTAGCCCAAAACCTTCAATTTTGGTCTCATCTGACCAGAGCACCTTTTTCAACATGTTTGCTATGTCCCCCACATGGCTTCTCGCAAACTGCAAACAGGACTTCTTATGTCTTTCTTTCAACAATGGCTTTCTTCTTGCCACTCTTCCATAATAGCCAGATTTGTGGAATGCATGACTAATAGTTGTCCTGTGGACAGATTCTCCCACCTGAGCTGTGGATCTATGCAGCCTCTTCCAGAGTTACCATGGGCCTCTTGGTTGCTTCTCTGATTAATGCTCTCTTTGCCCGGTCTGTCAGTTTCGGTGGACGGCCATGTCTTAGTAGGTTTGCAGTTGTGTCATACTCTTTCCATTTTCAGATGATGGATTGAACAGTGCTCTGTGAGATGTTCAAAGCTTGAAATATTTTTTTATAACCTAACCATGCTTTAAACTTCTCCACAACTTTATCCCTGACCTGTCTGGTGTGTTCCTTGGCCTTCATGATGCTGTTTGTTCACTAAGGTTCTCCAGCAAACCTCTGAGGGCTTTACAGAACAGCTATATTTACACTGAGATTAAATGACACAAAGGTGGGCGCTATTTACTAATTAGGTGACTTCTGAAGGCTTTTGGTTCCACTAGATTTTAGTTCAAGGGTATCAGAGTAAGGCCCCTTTCACACTTATACGACTTCAAAGTCGCACGATTTTACCGCGATTTCACGGCCGCGATTTTATTGCGATTTGCAGCGATTTGGGAGCAGTACTACTTTGCCACGTTTTTGGCATTAACAAATGAAAACATACAGTAGTTGGTATGAATCATAAGGGGGAACTCCACGCCAAGTTTTAAATAAAAAAACTGGCGTGGGTTCCCCCCCAGGGGCATACCAGGCCCTTAGGTCTGGTATGAATTGTAAGACGAACCCCCTACGCCGAAAAATCGGCGTGGGGGTCCCCCCAAAATCCATACCAGACCCTTATCCGAGCACGCAGCCCGGCCGGTCAGGAATGGGGGTGGGGACGAGCTAGCGCCCCCCCCCTCCTGGACCGTACCAGGCCGCATGCCCTCAACATGGGGGGTGGGTGCTTTGGGGCATGGGGGGGCGCCCTGCGGCCCCCCCCACCCCAAAGCACCTTGTCCCCATCTTGATGAGGACAAGGGCCTCTTCCCGACAACCCTGGCCGTTGGTTGTCGGGGTCTGCGGGCGGGGGGCTTATCGGAATCTGGGAGCCCCCTTTAATAAGGGGGCCCCCAGATCCCGGCCCCCCACCCTATGTGAATAAGTATGGGGTACATGGTACCCCTACCCATTCACCTAGGGAAAAAAGCGTCAATAAAAAACACAGTACACAGGTTTTTAAAATAATTTATAAGGCAGCTCCGGGATCTTCTTCCGACTTCGGGGGTCCTCTTCCGACATCGGGGGACTCTCCGGCGTCTTCTCCCGGTGTCCGCATCTTCTGCCGGCTCCACCGCTATCTTCTGGCGCTCTTTTGCCAGCGGTGGTCCGGACCTCTGGATCTTCTTCTTCCCTCTTCTCTTCCAGAGATGTTGACACGACGCTCTCTCCAGCCAGAATGGTCTCTGTGCGCTCCGCACCGGACTTATATAGGCAGTGACCCCGCCCCCTTATGCCGTCACAGTCCCTGGGCATGCTGGGACTGTGACGTTTTAGGAGGCGTGGTCATCGGGTGATGACCACGCCCCCTTATGACGGCACAGTCCCAGCATGCCCCGGGACAGTGACCTCATAAGGGGGCGGGGTCACCGCCTATATAAGTCCGTTGCGGAGCGTTCAGAGACCATTCCAGCTGGAGAGAGCGTCGTGTCAACATCTCTGGAAGAAAAGAAGAAGGCAGAAGTCCGGACCACCGCTAGCAATTGAGCTGCAGAAGATAGCGGAGGAGCCGGCAGAAGATGCGGACACCGGGAGGAGACGGCGGAGAGACCCCCGAAGTCGGAAGAGGACCCCCGAAGTCGGAAGAAGATCCCGGAGCTGCCTAATAAATTATTTTAAAAACCTGTGTACTGTGTTTTTTATTGACGCTTTTTTCCCTAGGTGAATGGGTAGGGGTACCATGTACCCCATACTCATTCACATAGGGTGGGGGGCCGGGATCTTGGGGCTCCCTTATTAAAGGGGGCTCCCGGATTCCGATAAGCCCCCCGCCCGCAGACCCCGACAACCAACGGCCAGGGTTGTCGGGAAGAGGCCCTTGTCCTCATCAACATGGGGACAAGGTGCTTTGGGGTGGGGGGGGGGGATTTTTCGGCATAGGGGGTTTCCCTTAGATCCATACCAGACCTAAGGGCCTGGTATGCCCCTGGGGGTGAACCCACGCCGGTTTTTTCATTTAAAACTTGGCGTGGCATTCCCCCTCTGGATTCATACCAGACAGCTGTCAGCACTGCCTGTCGCTCATCGGGAAAGGAAAGAAAAGTTTTCCTTCCCCGAATAGCGAGGCCAGGCTTGTGCTTACAAAGTCGTACTGAAGTCGTGTCTATATTATTCAGGCACGACTTGCATGCTACTTCAGGGTTTAACATTGAGGTCTATGGAGTACAACTTGCATAGAAGTTGGACCAAAGTAGTACAGGGACTACTTTCAAGTCGGCACGACTTAAAGTCGTGCCAATATGAATGGTAGTCATTGCAAATCATGGAGAATGACTTGTCATACGATTTTGCAGTACAAAATCGTGGGACAAGTCGTATAAGTGTGAAAGGGACCTAAAGGGGGATGAATACAAATGCACACCACACTTTTCAGATGTAAAGCAAATTGAAAATCATTTATCATTTTCCTTCTAATTCACAATTATGTGCCACTTTGTGTTGGTCTATCACATAAAATCCCAATAAAATACATTTACGTTTTTGGTTGTAGCATGACAAAATGAAAATTTCAAGTGGGATGAATACTTTTTCAAGGCACTGTATGGCTTGCCTTACCCCTTATTCTCTGACACATTCCTCCCTTCCTAATCCCTGTTCATTGCCTACCTCGCAGATACTATTTTCCTCTTCTTTTGCTGTTCTTCCTTTTCCTAGTGTCCCCTTTGATGTTATCTTGCTTGGGGATCGTCCAGGATATTGTTCTACCTATATGCAAAGCAATACCCTAATGAGAAACCTCCAAGTATATTGTCTACAGAAAATTTATAAAACTACCATACAACCCTTAGCATAGGCCTGTATGCTTAAGAGAATTTCTCTAACATCCCCCCCCCCCCTACACACACACACATACACACACTTAGATTCCCCTGCTGTCTTTTTGTATACAGTATCTTACAAAAGTGAGTACACCCCTCACATTTTTGTAAATATTGTATTATATCTTTTCATGTGACAACACTGAAGAAATGCCACTTTGCTACAATGTAAAGTATAGTGTAAAGTATAACAGTGTAAATTTGCTGTCCCCTCAAAATAATCTAACACACAGCCATTAATGTCTAAACTGTTGGCAACAAAAGTGAGTACACCCCTAAGTGAAAATGTCCAAATTGGGCCCAATTAGCCATTTTCCCTCCTCAGTCTCATGTGACTCATTAGTGTTACAAGGTCTCAGGTGTGAATGAGGAGCAAGTGTGTTAAATTTGGTGTTATCGCTCTCAAGCTGCTCACTGGAAGTTCAACATGGCACCTCATGGCAAAGAACTCTCTGAGGATCTGAAAAAAAGAATTGTTGCTCTACATAAAGATGGCCCAGGCTATAAGAAGGTTGCCAAGACCCTGAAACTGAGCTGCAGCATGGTGGCCAAGAGCATACAGCGGTTTAACAGGACAGGTTCCACTCAGAACAGGCCTCACCATGGTCGATCAAAGAAGTTGAGTGCACATGCTCAGCATTATATCCAGAGGTTGTTTTTGGGAAATAGACATATGAGTGCTGCCAGCATTGCTGCAGAGGTTGAAGGGGTGGGGGGGGGGGGGGTCAGTGCACAGACCATACCCAGCACCCTGCATCAAATCGATCTGCATGGCTGTCGTCCCAGAAGGAAGCATCTTCTAAAGGATGATGCACAAGAAAGCCCGCAAACAGTTTGCTGAAGACAAGCAGACTAAGGACATGGATTACTGGAACCATGTCCTGTGGTCTGATGAGACCAAGATAAACTTATTTGGTTCAGATGGTGTCAAGCGTGTGTGGTGGCAACTAGGTGAGGAGTACAAAGACAAGTGTGTCTTGTCTACAGTCAAGCATTGTGGTGGGAGTGTCATGGTCTGGGGCTGCATGAGCGCTGCCGGCACTGGTTAGCTACAGTTCATTGAGGGAACCATGAATGCCAACATGTACTGTGACATACTGAAGCAGAGCATTACCCCCTCTCTTTGGAGGCTTGGCTGCAGGGCAGTATTCCAACATGATAACATGCCCAAACACATCTCCGAGACAACCACTGCCTTGATAATGAAGCTGAGGGTAAAGGTGATGGACTGGCCAAGAATGTCTCCAGACCTAAACCCTATTGAGCATCTGTGGGGCATCCTCAAATGGAAGGTGGAGGAGCGCAAGGTCTCTAACATCCACCAGCTCCGTGATCTCGTCATGGAGGAGTAGAAGAGGACTCCAGTGGCAACCTGTGAAGCTCTGGTGAACTCCATGTTTAAGAGGGTTAAAGCAGTGCTGGAAAATAATGGTGGCTGCACAAAATATTAACACTTCGGGCCCAATTTAGACATTTTCACTTACACTGTTATACAAGCTGTACACTCACTACTTTACATTGTAGCAAAGTGTTATTTCTTCAGTGTTGTCACATGAAAAGATATAATAAAATATTTACAAAAATGTGAGGGGTGTACTCACTTTTGTGAGATACTGTATGTAGTGATGTATTGCTGTGGATGTAACTTTTGTTGTAAATTGTACTATTTTTGTTGTACTGTATATGACAAATGCTTAATAAACAAATATGGAAAACATCAATATATCCCTAAAAGAAAAAAACAAACAAACACCTTCTTGAAAGTGAAACCAAGAAAACAGCCTAAAGTAACCACTGTTCTCAAATCAACCAAAAACTAAAATTAAAAGCAAAACAATCTCAATATTGATAACAAAAAGAAAATTAGAAGTAAAGTTTGGGTTCCTGACTAAATTCTTTCCCTTCAGCAGCCTTATAATATACTGACATGTGGCTGCCTAAGCCCCCTCCAACTTTTATTGTGAGGGATTGGCTTATCCGAAAGCCTCCTGACTAGCCCTTTAAAGCCTGTTGGTCATGATTTAAGGTCCATGCTTTTAATTCTGGTTGGAAAAAATCTGATAATGATTTTTAGAATTTTTACATAAGTTCAACTGGACAGCAAATTTTTAACCAACAGGATTGGTTAAAGATGATTAGTTTAAAAGAAAACCAGTCTTATGTAAGTTAAATCTATCTAAATTCTAAATCTCAGTGGTGCTGTGATGGTAGAGAGTACATTATGCTTGTGCAGGGATTTAAGCAAGGAAGCGCAATTGCTCCAGTGATGTTGGGGGTGAACTTCAAATGGCTACAGGGTCCTAGCAACAAGAAAGGATGAGGCACAGATAGCTATATTCTTTGTTTCTGTTACAAAACTTTGTAAATAAGTATTTTTTCTCCTTCTCTGATGAGGCAGTACTGATTGGCACTGACGATGAGGCACTTATATGCAGTACTGATAGGCACTGATAGGTGGCACTGATAAGCAGCACTGATGGGCACTGATAGGTGGCACTGATGGGCACTCATAGGCGGCACTGATGGGCACCCATAGGTGGCACTGATAGACACTCAAAAATGACACTGATGGACACATACATGGCACTGATGGGCACTGATAGGTGGCACTGATGGACACTTATAGGCGGCACTGATGGTGGTCACTGATGGGTGGCATTGATGGCACTGATAGACAGCACTGATCAGGAGGTACTGGCAGGCATCACTGATGGGCACTGTTTGGCATCCCTGGTGGGTTCTAGTGGGCTTACCTGGAGGTCATGTATGAGCATCCCTGGTGGTCATGAGTGGACATACAGTACCTGGTGGCCATGGGTGGGCATCCCAGGTGGTCATGGGTGGGCATCCTCGATGGGTCTGCACTGATAGTCAATACGCTGATTATCAGAGCAGACCCCCCTGTCAGAAGAGCAGCCGACCGGCCGACCTGTCAGCGATACACAGCTTTTCCTGTTTACACTGTGATCAGCTGTGATTGGACACAGCTGATCACGTGGTAAAGAGCCGAGGTCATGGGCTCTTTACCTAGAATGCAGATGCGGTCAGACTGACACACCACACCACCGATCAACCAGGCTGCACGCCCCGGCGGTCACATAATCGTGGCTTATCCTGCTGGACGTCATATGACGTCCAGCCAGAATAACAGAACCACTTTCCGGCCATCATTTTGCTATATGGCAGGCAGGAAGTGGTTAAAACAGCTATGTATATTTACCAGTATTTCTGCTTTACTTTTTTTTATCCCATAGTTCTGTTTTAAAAGTTATGGATTTAGGACTCACCTCAGTTGACATGCTTTTCATAGAAATGTAACTATAGCAGTTATAGTTTGCTTATCAGTTTCATAAATTCCACTTTTGTGGTCATGATTTAACACTATTACCAGGATGCAGTAGCAACTATAAAATATTTGTAATTAAAGGGCATGTATACTTTGAAACCCACAATCATTGTAGAAAAATAGTTTTAGCATCAGTAAACATCTTAGTAAAATGCACTCATCTAAGTGTGTTGTGCTCAGTTATTATAATGGATTTTTGCTCTGTCTCAGGAAGATACATGACATTTTACGTCATCTGATCCCAAATGGGTTAACATGTATCGAATGCTTAATATAACAAACATAAACACAAAGTCAATGGCTCTTTTAATAGATACCATTATCATGGAAGAGTTTGTGTAAGCCCACATTAAGAGCTTTAACAATCAACATAAGAGAAGATAATGCTTTTATATTTTGTACTGTTCGGTGCAGATGGATTCTAAACAGCAATTTGATAATCCATAATCAAATCTCTCCTTTCCATATCTCTACCCCAGACACAGTGTTCTTAAAGTTAATACTCAGTTCCAGTGCGACTCTTTCTCCTAATGACATTACAAAACCTATCACACAGCATATAAAGAGAAAACATCAGACTTCGGCCCTTCCTTTTAACAAAACAACATGAATAGGATTGATTTTAGAATTAGGATTGCTCTGTAACTAGGAGGGACATTTAAAGTGAAGCATTTTACATCTCAACATTATTTGTATAAGGCTAGTACAGTGAATTGTTAATAAAAACGTTCCTTTGTATAGTTTAAGAGCTTTGAGGAAAAAAAACAAATGAAAGATGGTGTCATTGAACCAAATTGGGAGTGTACATAATTTTACAAAATCTTATATTTCAGCTTTTAGTAAATGCTGACGAATTTAAATAGTGTCTTCCTTCTCTTTTGGATCTATACATCTGCTTTGGCACATATAAGCATCTCACAACAGAAACCTGTTAGATTCACTTGTATTTTTATATTATTGAGAGTGCTGCATCATGAAAAGGTGAGAGAGAACACCCCAAAGTCATGTAGTGCCCTCCTCTAGATAGACTGCTAGGTAAATTTAGTTTTTGGCTTCATTGTAGTGAGTGGAGCAATGATTGATTGGGTTGATCTGTTCAGGGTTTCCTAAGCTGAAAGTTCGATTACTCCCACCTGCCTCTGGAAAAAAAAGTTTCCAGAGCATAGGGCAGGGAGATGCAGATGCTCAGTTGAATTTTTGTTATGTCCCAGACATTCCAGGAAGCAGGCATCCAGAAGATGGCTGAGGAGGGGGTTAATGTGCAGGAGTCCAGAACAGATTGTTTTTTTTTTTCCCTCAGGGGAGGGTTCCAGTTCTTCTGGGGGTGCTGTTGACTCTCAAAGATAGCCATAGAGACAGGAAGCTGCAGTCTAGACCTCAATTCATTAAGATGATCTGCACAGCCAGTTGTTGCTGGTAAAAATCGTCATGTTTATTGAAACATATACAGTATCTCACAAAAGTGAGTACATATTGTACTATATCGTGTAAATACATATTGTACTATATAGTGTAAATGCATATTGTACTATATAGTGTAAATATTTTATTATATCTTTTCATGTGACAACACTGAAGAAATTACACTTTGCTACAATGTAAAGTAGTGAGTGTACAGCTTGTATAACAGTGTAAATTTGCTGTTCCCTCAAAATAACTCAACACACAACCATTACTGTCTAAACCACTGGCAACGAAAGTGAGTACACTCCTAAGTGAAAATGTACAAAATACGGTGTGTGTTAAATTTGGTGTTATCGCTCTCACGCTGGTCACTAGAAGTTCAACATGGCATCTCATGGCAAAGAACTCTCTGAGGATCTGAAAAAAAGAATTGTTGCTCTACATAAAGATGGCCTAGGCTATAAGAATATTGCCAAGACCCTGAAACTGAGCTGCAGCGTGATGGTCAATATATAATAAAATATTTACAAAAATGTGAGGGGTGTACTCACTTTTTTGAGATACTGTGTGTATATATATATATATATATATATATATATATATATATATATATATATATATATATACTATACATATAGTAATTATGACTAAGGCCTTGTAGGCTGAAATGCAACTGGTTTTATCTGTGTTTGTGCACTGTGGTTTTTCAATAAACATGAAGATTTTTAAGAGCAACAATTGGCTGTGATCTGACCATCTTAATAGATTGCTGCTTACAGACAAATGACTGTGGACCAAGCACCCGTGAGCTCTGCTGATATCCCTGTGTATGGGTAGTAGCACTATATATTTTTTCTTGTGTGTGAGTCTAGATCTCAGCAGTTGCTGGGCTGAGGACCTGGGCAAGGTTGCGTGGGGACTGCATTTGCTGGAGGGCACTTCACTGAAGTCATAGGTCTGGAGTAGGGATGAGCTTCGTGTTCGAGTCGAACCCATGTTCGACTCGAACATCGGCTGTTCGGTCGTTCGCCTAATTGCGAACGATATGGGCCGTTCGCGCCAAATTCGTGTGGCGCGTCACGGCCCATAATTCACTGCGGCATCGCAGTGCATTGCTGGCTGATGATTGGCCAAGCATGCACTATGACCCGCATGCTTGGCCAATCACAGCGCCGTCAGTAGAGAGAGCTGTAATTGGCCAAAGCCAGGGTGGCTTTGGCCAATTATGGCTCAGGGGATTTAGTACACACCCCACACTATATAAGGCCGCCTGCACGGCGGCCCTGTGTAGTGTGTGTTCCGGTGTGCTGAGAGATAGAGAGAGAGAGAGACAGTGTCATTTGATTTGAGTTAGATAGATTAGGCAGAACAGTCAGTCAGTTTAGCTGCACTTACAGTGTATTGTGTATATATATGCATCCCAGGTGTTGCATATATATATATACACTGTATTCAGTTTAGCTAGATCCGTTCCTGTTATCTTCTATCTAGACTATTTACATTTAGTGCAGTGTGTCCTGCTCACAGTGTTCAGCTAGATCCGTTCCTGCTATTTACATTCAGTGCAGTGCGTCCTGCTCACAGTGTTCAGCTAGATCCGTTCCTGGTATTTACATTTAGTGCAGTGCGTCCTGCTCACAGTGTTCAGCTAGATCCGTTCCTGCTATTTACATTCAGTGCAGTGCGTCCTGCTCACAGTGTTCAGCTAGATCCGTTCCTGCTATTTACATTCAGTGCAGTGCGTCCTGCTCACAGTGTTCAGCTAGATCCGTTCCTGCTATTTACATTCAGTGCAGTGCGTCCTGCTCACAGTGTTCAGCTAGATCCGTTCCTGGTATTTACATTTAGTGCAGTGCGTCCTGCTCACAGTGTTCAGCTAAATCCGTTCCTGCTATTTACATTCAGTGCAGTGCGTCCTGCTCACAGTGTTCAGCTAGATCCGTTCCTGCTATTTACATTCAGTGCAGTGCGTCCTGCTCACAGTGTTCAGCTAGATCCGTTCCTGCTATTTACATTCAGTGCAGTGCGTCCTGCTCACAGTGTTCAGCTAGATCCGTTCCTGGTATTTACATTTAGTGCAGTGCGTCCTGCTCACAGTGTTCAGCTAGATCCGTTCCTGCTATTTACATTCAGTGCAGTGCGTCCTGCTCACAGTGTTCAGCTAGATCCGTTCCTGCTATATACATTTAGTGCAGTACGTCCTGCTCACAGTGTTCAGCTAGATCCGTTCCTGCTATTTACATTCAGTGCAGTGCGTCCTGCTCACAGTGTTCAGCTAGATCCGTTCCTGCTATTTACATTCAGTGCAGTGCGTCCTGCTCACAGTGTTCAGCTAGATCCGTTCCTGCTATTTACATTCAGTGCAGTGCGTCCTGCTCACAGTGTTCAGCTAGATCCGTTCCTGGTATTTACATTTAGTGCAGTGCGTCCTGCTCACAGTGTTCAGCTACATCCGTTCCTGCTATTTACATTCAGTGCAGTGCGTCCTGCTCACAGTGTTCAGCTAGATCCGTTCCTGCTATTTACATTCAGTGCAGTGCGTCCTGCTCACAGTGTTCAGCTAGATCCGTTCCTGCTATTTACATTCAGTGCAGTGCGTCCTGCTCACAGTGTTCAGCTAGATCCGTTCCTGGTATTTACATTTAGTGCAGTGCGTCCTGCTCACAGTGTTCAGCTAGATCCGTTCCTGCTATTTACATTCAGTGCAGTGCGTCCTGCTCACAGTGTTCAGCTAGATCCGTTCCTGCTATATACATTTAGTGCAGTACGTCCTGCTCACAGTGTTCAGCTAGATCCGTTCCTGTTATCTTCCTACTGACAGGCAGGCTTGTCTGGTTACAGTATATAAAGCTACCTGAAGAAAATTACAGGTGTTCTTTTTGATCCTATTAGTACCACGGTCAGGCAGCTAGACTATTTACATTTAGTACAGTGTGTCCTGCTCACAGTGTTCAGCTAGATCCGTTCCTGTTATCTTCCTACTGACAGGCAGGCTTGTCTGGTTACAGTATATAAAGCTACCTTAAGAAAATTACAGGTGTTCTTTTTGATCCTATTAGTACCACGGTCAGGCAGCTAGACTATTTACATTTAGTACAGTGTGTCCTGCTCACAGTGTTCAGCTAGATCCGTTCCTGTTATCTTCCTACTGACAGGCAGGCTTGTCTGGTTACAGTATATAAAGCTACCTTAAGAAAATTACAGGTGTTCTTTTTGATCCTATTAGTACCACGGTCAGGCAGCTAGACTATTTACATTTAGTACAGTGCGTCCTGCTCACAGTGTTCAGCTAGATCCGTTCCTGCTATATACATTTAGTGCAGTACGTCCTGCTCACAGTGTTCAGCTAGATCCGTTCCTGTTATCTTCCTACTGACAGGCAGGCTTGTCTGGTTACAGTATATAAAGCTACCTGAAGAAAATTACAGGTGTTCTATCCCAGCTTAGTGCAGCTACAGGCCATTAGTATGTCTGGAAGGCCAAGAAGGAGAGGCAGACAGTCACAAGCCAATAAGAGAGGGCAAGCAGGCTCTGTGTCTAGTGCTGGTCGTGGAGACGGTGCATCCTCATCAGCACGTGGCCATGGGACACGCTTGGCCTTTTTTTCGGCAGCTGGCCGTGTTGAGCCGCAACATGCGGAAGACTTGGTCGAGTGGATGACCAAGCCGTCCTCATCCTCCTCATCCTCTCTCACCCATGCCCAGGGTGCTTTGTCTGGCAAAGCAGCGGCCTCTTCCCTCAGCTCAATGTCATCAGTGACTCCTTCCCTAGCTCCACCATGTCCTCATGAGGATTCCCTCGAACTGTTTGACCACAGTGTTGGGTACATGCTCCAGGAGGATGCCCAGCGTTTGGAAGGCTCTGATGATGATACTGAGCTCAATGAAGGCAGTAACATGAGCACGGACAGAGGGGGTGCCCAAGAAGGACAGCAATCTGGCAGTCATGCTCCCCCTGCTGCAGCATACTGCCAGGTTTGCTCCAGTGATGAGGAGGGAGGGGATGATGAGGTCACTGACTCAACGTGGGTGCCTGATAGGAGAGAGGAGGAGGAGGAGGAGGAGGTGGCACATCACCAACTAGGCAGGATGCCCTCCAGGGGCCAGCCTAAGGGCAGCACATTGACTGCATCACACCCCAAAGCTCCACATGTGCAGGGCGCTGCAGTCTCTGCGCGTTATTCAAAAAGTTCTTTGGTGTGGGCCTTTTTTGAGACGAGTGCATCAGATCGCACCGCTGCTATTTGCAACATATGTCTCAAGCGTATCTCGCGTGGCCAAAACATCTCCCGCTTGGGTACCACATGCTTGACCAGACATATGTTGACCTGCCATGCAGTTCGTTGGCAAGCGTATCTGAAAGACCCACACCAAAGAACAAAGACGATCTCTCCTTGCTCCTCATCAGCTGAGATTTCCAACCCCACTAGACCTTCAGTCCTCTCTGAGACCTGCAGTGAGAGGAATGAAGGTGTAGAATTAGGTGTGTCACAGCCAAGTACTTGTGGGCAATCTGCTTTTGGTACACCGACGTCAGATTGTACCAGGCAAATTTCCCTGCCCCAGCTGCTGCACCGCCGAAAGAAGTTTGCTCCCAGCCATCCACATGCCCAGCGGTTGAATGCTAGCTTGGCAAAATTGCTAGCACTTCAACTGCTGCCTTTTCAGTTGGTAGACTCTGCCCCCTTCCGTGAGTTTGTGGAATGTGCGGTTCCTCAGTGGCAGGTACCCAAACGCCACTTTTTCTCACGGAAGGCGATTCCGGCTCTCTACAGGCATGGACAGGGACGTTACTTAAGTTTCACGGCGCATTGGGTGACTCTGCTGGCAGCTGGGAAGGATGCAGGACAAGGTGCAGTAGTGTTGGAGGTTGTTCCGCCACCACGCCTCCAAAATGCTGATTGTGACACACCTCTCTCCTCCACCCCCTCCTCTTCTTCTTCCTCCATGGCCTCTTCCTCGGAACCAGCGGTGCTCCGTAGGCGTTCAAGGGGCTACGCAAGTACGCAGGCCAAAAGATGCCATGCGGTGCTTGAGCTGGTGTGCTTGGGGGACAGGAGCCACACTGGGGCAGAGGTTCTGTCAGCTCTGCAGGGGCAGGTTCAGAGGTGGTTGACGCCACGCCAACTTAAGGCAGGAATGGTGGTTTGCGACAATGGCACCAACCTCCTCTCTGCCCTCCGACAGGGACAACTGACCCATGTGCCCTGTTTGGCTCACGTCCTTAACTTGGTGGTGCAGCGGTTCTTGGGCAGGTACCCGGGCTTACAGGATGTCCTGAGGCAGGCCAGGAAAGTCTCTGTGCATTTCCGCCGGTCATATAATGCCAGTGCTCGGCTGACGGACCTCCAAAAGGAGTTTAACCTGCCCAAGAACCGCCTAATCTGTGACATGCCCACCAGGTGGAACTCGACGTTGGCCATGCTGCAGCGGCTGCACACGCAGCAGAGGGCCATCAATGAGTACCTGTGCGACTATGGCACCAGGACAGGGTCAGGGGACCTTGGTTTTTTTTTCCCCACGCCAGTGGGCCATGATCAGGGATGCATGCACTGTCCTGTCACCATTCGAGGAGGCCACGAGGATGGTGAGCACTGACAGTGCATGCATCAGTGACACTGTCCCCCTTGTCCACCTGTTGGAGCACACGCTGCGTGGAATAATGGACAGGGCACTTGAGGCAGAACAGAGGCAGGAAGAGGAGGACTTCCTTAGCTCTCAAGGCCCCCTTTATCCAGACAGTGTTCCTGCGTGCCCGCCGATCACACAGGAAGAGGAGGAGGAGGAGGAGGAAGATTGTGTCAGTATGGAGGTGGAGCCTGGCACTCAGCATCAGCAGTCTTTAAGGGATCAGTCCCAAGGAACACATGGACTTGTACGTGGCTGGGAGGAGGTGGCTGCGGACGTTGTTGTCCTTAGTGACCCAGAGGACTCCGGACCGAATGCCTCAGCAAACCTACGCTGCATGGCCTCCCTGATCCTGCAAAGCCTGCGTAAGGATCCTCGTATTCGTGGTATCAAGGAGAAGGACCAATACTGGCTGGCAACCCTCCTTGATCCACGTTACAAGGGTAAGGTTGCGGACCTTATCTTGCCATCGCAGAGGGAGCAGAGGATGAAACATCTTCGGGAGGCCTTGCAGAAAGGTCTGTGCAACGCGTTCCCAGAGACTGGGAGGTTACAAACTCCTGTTTCTGGACAACGTGTTGCTGAGGCTTCGGTCAGTCAAAGAAGGAGCGGTGGAGAAGGTGGCCGTCTGACCGATGCGTTCAGACAATTTTTTGGTCCGCAGCCCCAAGGTATGATCGGTTCCAGCAACCATCGCCAGCGTCTGTTTTACATGGTGCAGGAATACCTAGGGGCAAGATCAGACTTGGACACCTTTCCCACCGAAAATCCTCTGGGTTACTGGGTCTTGAGGATGGATCACTGGCCAGAGCTTGCACAGTATGCAATTGAGCTACTGGCCTGTCCTGCATCCAGCGTTCTTTCGGAACGCACATTCAGTGCTGCTGGAGGCGTGGTAACCGATCACAGGGTGCGTCTGTCCACCGACTCGGTCGATCGGCTGACCTTCATAAAAATGAATCAGTCTTGGATCACCACCAGCTACCAAGCACCTGATGCAGATGTAACCGAATAATTTTTTTTGAAATCTCAGATCCCTTCAAAGACTGCCTATGCTGATGCTGAGTGACTATCCCTGAGTAATTATCCTCTTCCTCCTCAATCATCACGCTGATAGCTTGTAAGAACATTTTTGGTTCTGGGCGCCACCACCAGTGCCTAAGGCACAATTTTTCAGCCCCTGTTTAACAGGGGCGTGTAATTACAATTTTTGATGCAATACTTTGCAGCAGGGCTTGTTCCTGCGTTTCAACTAGAGTGTCTGTGAGGGGTTGCAGTGTTGTGGCACCAGCACCAGTGCCTAAGACCCAATTTTTCTGCCCCTGTCTAACAGGGGCGTGTAATTACAATTTTTGATGCAATACTTTGCAGCAGGGCTCGTTCCTGCGTTCCAACTAGAGTGTCTGTGAGGGGTTGCAGTATTGTGGCACCAGCACCAGTGCCTAAGGCCTAATTTTTCAGCTCCTGTTCAACAGGGGCATGTAATTACAATTCTTGATCTAATATTTCACAGCAGGGCCCTGTGAGGGCTTACAGTGTTTTGGCCACAGCAACACCTAAGGCCCAAATTTCTGCTGAGTATATAGGGCAGGACCCTACCTTCAAACATCTAACTTACAAACGACTCCTACTTGCAAACGGTAGGAGACAACAGGAAGTGAGATGAAATCTACCCCTAAGGAAGGGAAATTCTCTCCTGTAAGAGTTAATATGGGAAAACAATTTCTCCTTTCCACTGATGCTTTCCAATCCTTGTTCCACAAAAAAACCCAAATTTTCAAAAAACATTTTTCATTGGGACAAAAAAGTGAGGTGAAATCTTCTGAAGAGGAGGAAAGACGCAAAACAAATGTCACAGGGGTGATAACCCTTCCCTATGTTTTCCAAAAAGCTTAGAAAAGATTTTTTGGCTGGAGCTAAACACATTAAAAATGTTCAAAATTACAAACAGATTCTACTTAACAACAAACCTACAGTCCCTGTCTTGTTTGCACCGCCTGTATACTGCTGTTCAGAGTATATAGGGCCTGGTGGCCCCACACCTTTCCTTATTTTAATTTGGGTGTGGGGTTCCCCTTAATATCCATACAAGACCCAAAGGGCCTGGTAATGGACTGGGGGGTACCCATGCCGTTTGTCTCACTGATTTTCATCCATATTGCCATGACCCGACATGACATTAAACCCGCAAGCAGTTTTAAATGAGATTTTTTCCTTTAAAAATGACATATGGTGCAGGGACTGTTCTAAACATGGGAAACACGCGTCACTTTACAGGCATACTATAGACACCCCCCAGGTACGATATTTAAAGGAATATTTCACTTTTTTTTTTTTTACTTTAAGCATCATTAAAATCACTGCTCCCGAAAAAACGGCCGTTTTTAAAAGTTTTTTTTGCATTGATACATGTCCCCTGGGGTAGGACCCGGGTCCCCAAACCCTTTTTAGGACAATACCATGCAAATTAGCCTTTAAAATGAGCACTTTTGATTTCGAACGTTCGAGTCCCATAGACGTCAATGGGGTTCTAACGTTCGTGCGAACTTTCGGTCCGTTCGCGGGTTCTGGTGCGAACCGAACCGGGGGGTGTTCGGCTCATCCCTAGTCTGGAGAAGTTTCTTGTTATCTCCTTTATAAAGGATCTACCTACAGATACCGGGTGATGGACAGCTCCCAGGACACTGTGAAAAAAGACCTTGCTGGGCACTATTAGTTGGGCAAATGCAAGAAGGGAACTAAGGGCCAAAGGTTGCTTTGTGGACTGCTGCTGTAGGGTCCAATATATATTAGCCATTGCCTGCTTCCAGAAAAACTGCTTTGAAAGATTAGAAAAAAAATGTGTCCAATTACCAATGTTACTGGTTGTTTTGGAGTATCCTGTGACCCTAAAGCCCTCTCCTGTCGAAGTGCTTCAGCAATAAATACTAAAAATACATCCCCTAGACTAAGCCTTAATTGTCAATGTGTGGGACAGTGCTTGTGAGACTGGCAGCCTCTGTACTATTTGGGAGAACCTAGGTATATTCTTAGCAGCGCTTTGGGGGTAAGAGGTTCACTCAGAAATGGGTAGAAATAGAGTTATTCATTATGGCAATGGAATCTTGTTAACCACTTAACAACCGCGTACATTGACGTCCTCCCAGAATCGCGCTCCCCCTGGGGCGCTCACAGGGAGTATCCAGACCCGGCGTATAATGGATCATGGTAAATGGCCACTGACAGCAGCCGTTTACCACATGAAGCTCCGTCAAATGATGGAGCGATCCCTTGTAAACAAACAGGTTTCATGTCTTACTCTCACCCCTCTCTGTACCGATCAGTACAGTGTGAGCAGAAAGGGGAGAGATTGGGTGCAGCAGCGCTGTGGGCTGGACTGAATCTGAAATTCCTGATGAGGTGGTATCTCGTTCCATTAAGAATTGCAAAAATTTACCCAAACGCATCTCCACTGTGCTTCCGTAATTGTGGACACGTGGGGTCGATGCTACATACCTGGTGGGATTGTCCTAAGCTCAGAGGACTCTGGAATAAGGTTTTCCAAATCATTAGGAAACTTACGGACAGACCCATCCCCCAGACTCCTCAAATAGCTCTTCTTCCACCATCTGGGAACACCGAAACTGACTCAACGCCTCATTATGTTCATTTTACTGGATACTAAACTAACCATTGCTCGAGCCTGGAAGCAGCCTTCAGTTTCTATCACCATGGTTAAAAGAAAAATCTCATAGATAATGACCCAGGAAAAGACAACTAGCATCCTTTTGGATACGGTTGCCAAACATGATGTCATCAGGGAACCCTGGTACCTCTGGTACCTTCAACCTCTATTTCCTCCGGTGCTGAGTAGGAAAGCGAGTATTACCCCGTCACTGAAGATCTTTTTCTTGCCTCTTATCTTCTACTGTCTCTCTTTTCTCTTTTTCCTCTCTTCACTCTCTTGTCTCCTTGGTTCTCTTGACCTGTGCTTTCCCTTTGTTTTGTTATCTGGTTCTGTTTAGTCTTTACTCATGTGATTTCTCGCGGTTGATACACAGGACTGTATTTAGGGATATGGCCATATTCCCTGTCTGTTGGGAGCAGATGAGACGCCACGATTGGGTCGACTACTGTGACCACTACATAACTGAGGCTTTGCCTATCAGACTGGCATCTTTTTTTTTTTCCAAAATAGATTTTTATTGAAAGAAAAATAGTATAATATAACAGTATCACAGTATCATCATACAGTTGTACAAATGGTGGGGAATAGACATAAATTCTTACGATTGAGACAAATGTAACAATGAATTGACTAATAACAGAAAATCTCTTGTTGATGATTTACTATGTCAGCGCGGGGGGGGGGGGTTAGATTAAATCCAGTAACATATTAAAGTAACTATCGAGAGGTTGAAGTTAAATATGGTGGCATAAGATATTTCTTCTTCTTTTTCCCCTCTCTTTCTCCCTCCCCCCTCCTCCAAGTCGCTGTTATACTTCTTAGAGGAGGATTCCCAATCGTTGGGTGAGGGCATAGGAGTTTGTATGACAATTCAATCCACGTGTAAGGTAGAGGTGTTGGTCGGGAGCTCTGTTAGGAGACCCGAACCGTACAAGGGGCTAAGAGGGGTTGTAGGTGGACAATGAGAAATAGATAAAAGAAGAAAAAAAAAAAAAAAAGAAGAAGAAAAAATGGGGGGGGGGGGAGTAAAAGAAGAGAAAGGGGGGGGGGAAGGGGGGGAGGGAGGGATGACCTAAGGGGCTTGAGGGGGGGGGGAACAAAAAGGGGGGAAGGGGGGAGAATAAGGGGGCTAGAGGAGTGCCTGTCTCCTCGGTCTCCGCCACTTGTGGTGTAGATTCAGTTTGGTGTTGTTTTATGGTGAAGCAAGTCAGGTTTGTTCGATCTCTACTCTCGGAAAGTGATATTGGGCTAACTTTGACGTGTGGCCCCCCATACTCGTCCCTTGTTTAGGGGTGGGGGGTCCACGTCATCTGGGGAGGAAGAAGAGGTATAGGAGTGCTGAGGCTGAGAGGATTATACAATACAGATGGTGGGTGGTGAATTTAAATGGGTAGGTCCAGGTCGAGATTTATGTCATCAGTGTTAGGTATCTGTCGGTTGACCGAAAATGGGTCCAGCATGCCCACGTCTTAGAGAATCTAGCTGGGGAGTCTCGTGAGATGGAAATAAGTTCTTCCATTTCCGCTATTTTATTAACTTGTGTGAGCCATTCTTGGATGGTCGGAGCATGAGGCGTACCCCAATGTCTAGGTATGCACATTTTCGCTGCATTTAGTAGGGGTAAGATCAATGTTTTACGGTAGTACGATGTGGACAAATCTGAGTGATGAAACAGGCATTGTGTTGGCGTATGGTCTAAGTTATAGGTCGATATTGATTCCGTGAGTTCTCGGACTTGTGTCCAGAATGATTGAATAGCTGGACATGACCACAGGATGTGTAACAGTGTGCCCGGTTCATCCCCACATCTCCAGCATTTGTTGGGGAATGAAGGGTTAATTTTATTCAAGATAGCTGGGGTTCTGTACCATCGTGTCAGGGTCTTATAGTTATTTTCCTGAATGGATACGTTCAGGGAGCCTTTATGGGCAATCGTGAATATGTGTTCCCATTGGTCTTCTTCTAGTTCTGTTTGTAATTCTCTTTCCCATGATTTGCAAGCTTTCCCTTCTTTGGGGGAAGTTTCAGTAAATAGTATAGCATATATGCTGGAGATTAAATGTTGTTGGGGATTGGATTGAGAGCATAAATGCTCAAATGGAGTAAATGTTCTTGATATAGAAGAGTCGCGGTTGGCTTCCTTTAAAAAATGCCAAATTTGAAAGTAAGTCCAAAATGGTAAAGGGTCCCTGGTGATGGCGGGTGTCAGTGTGAGGCGATCTAGAAAAGATCCGTCGCGGAAAAATTGATGTGCTTGTATGTTGGGGAGTTGCCATTGATTTGCTGGAAATTGTGCGGACATGCCCGGAGGGAAGGCAGGGTTCTGTCTTATAGGAGTCAAAGGGCCCGGGGAGGATGATATGTGTAATTTACGGCATGCGTCCCTGAAACAATCCAGGGTCGGTCCAATGAGAGGGTGTTCTTTGAGAATGGAGGGGATATGTGTCGACGCCAGCCAGGGTGCGGATTTCAGCGGGAAGGGGGACAGTGATCCTTCCAGTCTGACCCAGTCTTTGAGTTGGGTGTGTAATGACCAGTCCACAATACGGGTAAGGTGGCAGGCTCAGTAATATTTTTTCAGATCTGGAAGCCCAATGCCCCCCTTCGTCTTAGGCTTTGTCAGAAGATCATATGCAATTCTCGGAGGTTTTTGTTTCCATAAAAATTCTGTACAAAGCCTTCTATAGGATAAGAAAAATGACGGGGGGAGTTTGATGGGGATAGCTTGTAAAATATACAGAATGCGGGGAAGAATATTCATTTTAATAATCGCTGCACGCCCGAACCAGGAAAATTGGGGTTTGTTCCAATTTTTGAGATCAGCAGAGATCGTTTTGAGGATGGGAAGATAGTTTTGTGCAAAAAGGTCTGATAGGTTCGTTGTAAGGTAAATGCCAAGGTACTTAATTGCGTTTTGTCGCCATTGGAAGGGGAAGTTAGATTCACACTGCGCAACTGTTTCTTTTGGGATGGTGACATTGAGGGCGTGTGATTTGGTGAAGTTTATTTTAAAATTAGAGATGCGCTGGAAGAGGTGGAAGTCTTTTAATAAATTTGGAATAGAAGTGTGGGGCTCGCTAAGGGAAAGCAGGATGTCGTCGGCAAAGGCTGCCAACTTATAAGTGTGGCCTGATATGGGTATGCCTTTAATATTCTCATTTCTCCTGAGGCAGTTCAGAAGAGGTTCAAGGGTTAACACAAAGAGGATAGGGGAAAGTGGGCATCCTTGCCTCGTTCCGTTGGTTATGGAGAAGGCGTTTGACAGATGTCCGTTAATCCTAACTCTGGCCGTGGGTGTCGTGTATAGAAACATGATTGAGTTAAACATGCGATTTTGGAGGCCTAAGTGTCGTAGCACTGCCCCCATGTAGTCCCATGCCAGTCTGTCAAACGCCTTCTCCGCATCCAATGATAGAAAGAAACCTTTATGTTTATTAGTTGTCATCCAATGATGGAGATTTATGGCTTTAATGGTGTTATCCCTTGCCTCTCGACCCGGAATAAAACCGACTTGGTCTCCATCGATCAGTGATGGTAACAGGGGAAGCAGGCGGTTGGCTAGGATTTTTGCAAAGAGTTTTATGTCAACATTTAGTAGGGAAATCAGCCTATAGTTACTTACTAGGGTCGCGTCTTTTCCTTCCTTTAGTATAACTGTAATGTGGGCTTCAAGGAGTCTATGGAAGGGGAGCGCAGAGGAGGACAGGGAGTTGAAGGCTTTGAGAAAGGGGCCTGTGAGTGTCTCTATGAAGGTCTTTAAGTATACGGCTGTGAAGCCGTCTGGGCCAGGACTCTTTCCGGCTTTTAATTGTTTGATTGCATTTTTGAGTTCAGCTTCCGAAATGGGGAGTTCTAATTGGCGAGCATCTTCTCTGTCAATCGGTTTAGGGCAATGTTCTTTTAGAAAACTTTTAATGAGGGATCGTCTATCCTTGTTATTAGATGCACCGTCGGTAGTTATGCCGAGATTGTACAGTGTAGAGTAGTACGCTTCGAATTGGGAGGCTATGTCTGGGGCTGTGACTTTCGATCTACCTTGGGAGTCGTTGATCGTATGGATATTGGAACGTGCTTTGTTTTTCTGAATGGCTCGGGCCAGATACTTTCCGCTTTTATTTCCAAATTCATAGAACAATTTCTGTTGTAGGATGAATTTACGTTTTGTTTTTTGTGACAGTTCTGTGAGTAGATGTTCTCTTGTTTGTGTGAGTTCTCGATATGTTTGTTGGGCCTGAGTCTGTTTGTGAGCTAGCTCTAAGGTTTTAATCTTCTGGATTAGGTTTGAGATACTGGCTTGGTGGGCTTTTTTCCGCAACGTTTTGAGGGCAATAAGTTTGCCCCTTAAGACGCATTTATGGGCCTCCCACTGTGTTAGTGGAGATGTGTCTTCATTGTCATTGTCGATAAAGAAGTTGTGTATGGTTTGTCTAATGTCTGTGATATCTCCTTCTGAGGTCAAGAGGGTAGAATCTAGGCGCCAGATTTTTGAAACATTCTGATGCTCAGGGAAGGTCAGTGTCATTGTGATGGGGTGGTGGTCAGATAGGACCATTGGTTCAATTGTCGCATGGGAAAGGAATGGAAGGTCTGGTTGGGAGGGAAAAGATAATCAATTCTGGAATATCTGTCATGAGGGGCGGAGAAGAATGTATAGTCCTTGACATTGGGGTGAAGAGTGCGCCAGGTGTCATGTAAGAGCAGGTCGTTCAATTGCAGTTTAATTTGGCGCAGAGTTCGGTATGGCAGTGATGTGGAGCCTGAAGAGGTGTCTAGAATTGGGTATAGGGCTACATTAAAGTCTCCTCCGAGTATGGTTAGACCAGCAGAGAAGCCTGATAAAAGTTGGGAGATCTGTCTAAAGAAGCTAGATTGTGCAGAATTGGGGCTGTAAATATTAGCCAGAGTTACAGGCCGGCCCTGTATCTTGCCTTTTAAAAAGATATATCTGCCTTCCTTGTCAATAAGCGAATCAGTGAGTTTCCATGTTAAGTTTTTGGAGATCAGGATTGAAACTCCCTTAGTCTTTGCTTGTGGGTTGGTAGAATGGTAGGAGTGAGGGAACCAGTGGTTTGTAAGCTTAGGAACCTTGTCTGCACGAAAATGGGTTTCCTGGAGGAAAACTATGTTGGATTTTAGTTTGTGCATCATAGACAGAACTTGGCTGCGTTTTTCTGGGATATTGAGCCCTTTTACATTTAGGGATGTCACTTTTAGTGTGTCGTGTTTGGTGGTAGGTGGTGTGTGCGACATGCTTTAAAAGGATGTGCTCTTTTGTCGGTTTAGTCAATATACCTCTCCGAGTGTGTTAGGGGTGGATCGTGGGAGTATAGTTGGATCGGGAGGAGTCGCGGAGGCGAAGTGGAGGTGACGGAGACCGAGGAGGCAGTAGAGGGGGGTGCGGGAGATGGAAATGGGCTTAGAGAATCTGAGGGGGAAAGGGGACTGTAAAGGGTAGAGGAAGGGGATGGGAAAGGGGGAAGAGGAAAAGAGAGGATGAGAAGGGACAAAAGGAGGGAAGAGGAAGGAGAAAAGATAGAAAAAAGATCAAGAAAGATATGTGAGATCTAGGTGTACCGGAGGTAAAGAAGGGTTCAGAGACCCCTCTTATGGGGTAATATGTTATCCGGTATAGGTCAACGGGGAAGATAGGTTCCCGTTGTGTGGGGAGGTGGAGGGAGCCGGTGGTGACGGGTTAGAGATAGAGTGTAATCCTCTGGTCCTCAGAGGGGTGTGGATGGTCAAGAAAGAGGAGTGAGCCTATTAGTTATAGTATTAGTCTTGGGGATTATGGATTAAATGAAATGAGGGGGATCTTAAATTTAAAGTAGTGTCATTGCCAAAGATAGAATATCACGTGAGGTCTTTTGGGGCAGGAGAGCGTGTCCGCCTGAATAGGGGAAGTCGGCCTTAGCTATTGTGGGGATGTGGAGCGAACGTCTAGTTGTGAGTCGTTTAAATAATTAGAGAGACAAGTAAGGAATCATCTGTACCATCAACCTTATAACATTAACCAGACTATATATTTAGTAAATAATTCTAGCGTTATTTATGCTCGCCTTACTCTCAGAGTAGGCCTCCAGCCTGTGCGACCGAACCCCACACTGTATAAGAACAGATAGTCTGAAATTTCACCATAAAGGTGGGCCGGCCCGGTTTACTCAGGTGTCTATACATCTGGATGTCATAATATAGAGACCAATGACCAGGCGGAGTATGGGGTCTTTCACACATGCCGGAGGTCCCCCCGGGTTCTTTTGCTTGGTTGCCAAAAACAAACATGGTATGTTGTGTTGAACTATTAATAACGAAACGAGAGTATTAAAAAAAATAAAAAATAAAATGACATATCATTACATGTTATGTACCCAGGTCTTAGGCCTGCCCTACGCGGGGTCAGCCATACATTTGGTGAGGTGTCTATCAAGATTCACCATATACCTTAGGTCATTGTATGACGAGTATTCAGGTAATGACAGTAATAGTAATGATACTAATACCTCCTAGCTGGATTATTAGCTTCCTATGGGTTGTAACTTAACTGAAGATAACATGATAACTCTTTCCGGCAATATACCAACTGGATGAGCGGCTCCACACAGATTAATGCTTTTACTGGGGACATTGGGGAATGCAGGCTATGTCTTATTCGTCATCTTAGTGGATGCCTAGGTTTAGATACCCGTTAACCATTTGGGTAATCTCTTGATCAGGTGGAGGGGGTACCCGAGCATATGAAAATCAGCTCTTAATGTTGGGGGGACATCAGTAGGGGTAGGGTATGTGGAGCTTGGGCGGAATAAAGGGTGTAGTTGAGGTACTGTGTGGAACCGCCCCTCCAGGGAGGAATCAACATTATTAACAAACAACATCACTAACAAGCAAGTGTGAGCCCCAGTTTGTTTTTTTAACAAGGGTGCCAGTTAAAATAAGGGGATTCTGACCTGGGAATGTGACCTATGTCTGTCACATTAGGGAATGATACTAGCCTAGGGAGGTTCAAAGAGGCCCACTTGGGGGATGAGTTATGGGGGTGACAGAATGGTGAGGTGGAGATAAAATAAGGAAAGGAATTATTGTAATTTGGGGGGCTATATAGCTTTCACAAACAATAGTTATCTTCGTGCAGGTTCATGCTATACTTGCGTGTCCAATGTTCCATTGCTTGAAGACTGTGTTAAATTTGCTATGTGAGCAGACTGGCACGAAGGAGGGAGGTAAAGGGGTGGGGGATGCTTTCACAGGTAAGGCCAGTCTGTGGGGCTGAACAAAAAGCGTCCATCTTGGGCTAGGTGTGGGAGAGGCGAGGAATTGTGGTGGTCCTTTGAGTCTAGCCTTCTTGCTTCTGGTTTGTAGGAGATCCATTTGTGGGAAATCGGATGGTCATACTATGGATTGACGTCTGTCTTGCGTAGGCCTTCGTAGTGTAGGGGGTGAAATGATTTCAGGTGAGCAATCGAAGATAGGGGTGGGTTACCCCGTTAGTCAGCACCACCGTGGCGGGGTCTTCTGTGGGCAGGAGAAGCTGTGGGGCTGTTGTCTGTAGGGTTCCTGGGTCCTGTGGAAGTGTTGGCCCTGGGAGAGTTGGATCTGCGTCTTCTTATGTGGAACTCGTCGCGCACAGGGATGGCATCCATGGAGCTGGACCTTCAGAGTTGGGGAGGTCTGAAAGAGCGGTACCAGTCGGGCAGTTCAATGCAAGGTATGTTCAGAATCTCACAGAATGTGGTGAGATCTTCAGGCACTCTCAGGTTAGCCGTTCGCCCTTGTGTTGATGCTGAGAGGCAAAAAGGGAATTTCCAGCGGTATTGAATTCCGTTTGTGCGTAGTATATCAAGGAGAGGGCATAAGTCTCTTCTAGTTTGTAGAGTGATGGGCGATAGATCTTGAAAGATTTTTATTTCTGAGCCTTGGCATGAAAGATTGCGACGATCTCTGGCCCTGCGAAGGATTTCTTCTTTCAGCTTAAAGTTAACTAGGCAGCATACCACATCTCTAGGAGGGTCAGTGTCTCTACCCCGGGGCCTGAGGGCCCTGTGTAAGCATTCACATTCAATAGGGGTCTCAGGGGGTCTGCCTAGGAGATCGTTGAAAACAGCTACGGTTGCCTGGGTAAGTTGTGTATGATCGATCGATTCTGACATGCCTCTTACCCGTAAGTTGTGTCGTCTGCCACAATTGTCCAGGTCTTCCATATATCTATGTAGGTCTCTGAGCTGGACGGAGTGTGCCTGGGATGATGTCTGGAGCCTGTGGATGGCATTCTCACTTTGTGCTGTTGCTTCTTCTATGTTGTCCATGCGGACCGTCATGGAGTGGATGTCTCTCCTCAGGTCTGAGATGACCGATGCAAAGGTGGCTTTGATATCTTCTGCCACTATTCTTAGGTCCCCCATGTTCAGGAGGTGCTCCGTCACCACATGCCGTGCGGGCAATTGTGTCCTGTGCCTGCCAGAGGGGCTGAGGCTGGAGGAGCGCGCTGTGGCCGAGTAGGCCTGAGATGAAGCCGGGGCCTCGCGTGACTGCGTCCGGAAGATCTCCGGAATGCTGCGGCCTGCTTGAGAGTCGGGTCTCCGCAGGGATCGGGAACGGGATGGGGACGGGTTCCCCTTAGATTTCCCCATGTTTTCGCTTTTGGATGGCTCTTTTAAGCTGCTGAGAAACCCTCTGAGGACCGGAGCGCAGGGATTAGGCGTCCATTAGAGTCTGGCACCAAGCCATGCCCCCAGACTGGCATCTTTTGACTTGCAGACATACTTGCGCACAACCTCCCCTAGCTCGCATCGGTCTTTTGGGATCCTTGGTCATTGACTTCGCACGGGGTGCTTTTACATCCTTCTTTTATGGGCACAGTTATCGACACACTTATTGTTTAATTTGTTTTGTCCACCAGTGCGACTCTGATGCCTTTTGGATCTCCCGATCTGATTCTGGAGCGATCAATATCACAATTTTTCAACACATATAGTGCATTTGTAATGGTCTATTATAGTTTCGGCCCTGACCTGGTCCACATCGTTCCTCTTCCTCAATGTTACTTTCTCGGGGGGGGGCCCTCTCTCCTGGCGCAGCTAGAGCCCATTGGGGGTCCTTGACCATGTCTGAGGCGAGAATGGGGACTGTGTCAGAGTCAGGCGGGAGACCTCAGTATACTACTATATTTCTGGTGCTTTCCATTTATACTTTACTAACTTTGTACCTTTAAACATTTCTCTTTACACCTGTGTATCTATGTTGCTCATGATAAACTCAATAAAAATTAGTGCAGTTGCTACTACTTTCCTGGTGGTGTACACAGTACAAAATACATACAGTACACCCATAGTTGTTATTACACTTCTCTTGGTGTACACAGTACCATGCACCCCTAGTGTAGTTGCTACTACTTTCCTGGTGGTGTACACAATACATACAGTGTACCCATAGTTATTATTATACTTCTGTTGGTGTACACAGTACCGTGCAGCCATAGTGCAGTTGCTACTACTTTCCTGGTGGTGTACACAATACATACAGTGCACCCATAATTGTTATTACACTTCTGTTGGTGTACACAGTACCGTGCACCCCTAGTGCATTTGCTACTACTTTTTTGGTGGTGTGCACAGTACACAATACTTACAGTGCACCCATAGTTGCTGTTAGACTTCTGGTGGTGTATACAATACCGTGCACCCCTAGTGCAGTTGCTACTACTTTCCTGATGGTGTATACAGTACACAATACATACAGTGCACCCATAGTTGTTATTAAACTTCTGTTGGTGTACACAGTACCGTGCACCCCTAGTGCAGTTGCTACTACTTTCCTGGTGGTGCACACAATACATACAGTGTACCCATAGTTGTTATTATACTTCTGTTGGTGTACACAGTACCGTGGAGCCATAGTGCAGTTGCTAATTCTTTCCTGGTGGTGTACACAGTACACAATACAGTGTAGTGTTTTTTTTGCTAAACAAAATTTTCAGCATGTCCGGAAGGCCACCAAGGAGAGGCTGGCCGTGTTAGTGAGCCACAATATGCAAAAGAGTTGGTGGAATAGATAACAAAGCTGTCCTCATCCTCCCCATCCTCTGTCACCCAGACTCAGAGTAGTTTGCCTGCTAATGCTGCTGCCAAAGCGGCCTATTCCATCGGCTCCATGTCAACAGTCACTCCTTCCTTAGCCCCACCATCATGCACGGAGGAGTCGCCCAAACTATTTGACCACAGTGTCGGGTACATGCTGCAGGAGGATGCGCAGCGATTATAAGGCTGTGATGATTGTACCCAGGTTGAGGAAGGTAGAAACGTCAGCCTAGAGAGAGGGGTTGCCCAAGAAGGTCAAGAAACTGGCAGTCATGTTCCCCCAGCTGCAGCATACTGCCAAGTTTGCTCCAGTGACAAGGAGGGAGGGGATGATGAGGTCACTGACTCAACTTGGGTGCCTGATAGAAGAGAAGAGGAGGAGGAAGCACATCTCCAATGAGGTAGGATACCCTCCAGGGGGCAGCTTAAGGGCAGCCACCCTATTGCATCACACCACAGAGCTAAGCAGGTGCAGGGCGCTGCTGACTCCCCGCATATTTTGAAAAGTTCTTTGGTGTGGGCCTTTTTTGACACATGTGCAGCAGATCGCACCGTTGCTGTTTGCAACATATGTCTGAAGCATATCAAGTGTGGCCAAAACAGCACCTGCTTGGGCACCACATGCTTGACCAGACATATGATGACCTTCTATGCAGTCCATTGGCAACAGCACTTAAAAGACCCACATCAAAGAACAAGGCGAACCTCTCCTTGCTCCTCATCAGCTGGGATCTCCAACCCCACTATACCTCCAGTCCTCTCAGAAACCTGCACTAAGAGGAATGAAGGTATAGAAATAGGTGTCCCAAGTACTTGCGGCCAATCTGCTAGCGGTACACCAACATCCGATTTTAGCAGGCAAATTTCCCTACCCCAGTTGCTAAACCGTCGAAAGAAATTCGGTCCCAGCCATCCACATACTCAGCGTCTGAATGCTAGCTTGGCCAAATTGCTAGCACTGCAAATGCTGCCTTTTCAGCTGGTAGACTCTGCCCCCTTTCGTGAATTTGTGGAATGTGCGGTACCTCAGTGGCAGGTTCCCAAATGCCATTTCTTTTCATGGAAGGCCATTCTGGCTCTCTACCAGCATGTGGAAGGCAATGTCTTGGCCTCGTTGGACAGGGCGGTCAGCAGTAAGGTGCATATTATTGCTGACTCATGGTCCAGCAGGCATGGACAGGGACGTTGCCTTTCTTTCACGGTGCACTGGGTAACTCTGCTGGCAGCTGGGAAGGATGCAGGACAGGGTTCAGTGTTGTTGCAGCTTGTTCCGCCACCACGCCTCCAAAATGCTGGTGGTGATTCTGCCACAGCTCTCTCCTCCACCCCCTCCTCTTCTTCTTCCTTTATGGCCTCTTCCTCTGCTGATTTCTCTTCTGAACCAGTGATGCTCTGTAGGGGCTACGCGTTCAAGGGGCTACACAAGATGTCATGTGGTGCTTGAGTTGGTCTGCTTAGGGGACAGGAGCAACACTGGGGCAGAAATTCTGTCAGCTCTGCAGGGACAGGCTCAGAGGTGGTTGATGCCATGCCAGCTTCAGCCAGGAATGGTTGTATGTGACAATGGCACCAACCTCCTCTCTGCCCTCAGACAGGGACACTTGACCCATGTTCCCTGTTTGGCTCATGTCCTGAATTTGGTGGTGCAGCAGTTCTTAAGCAGGTACCCGGGCTTACAGGACCTCCTGAGGCAGGCGAGGAAAGTCTGTGGTCATTTCTGCCGGTCATATAATGCCAGTATTCGGCTGGCTGACATTCAAAGAGAATGCAACCTGCCCAGGAACCACCTCATTTGTGACATGCCCACCAGCTGGAACTCAACGTTGGCAATGCTTCAGCTGCTGCACAGGGCCATCAATGAGTACCTGTGTGAGTATGGCACCGGGACAGGATCAGGGGGAGCTTGGCTTTTTTCGCCACACCAGTGGTGAGCAGTGATGGTGCATGCATCAGTGATACTGTCCCTCTTGTGTTCCTGTTGGAGCACACGCTTCGTGGAATAATGGACAGGGCACTTGAGGCAAAACAGCAGGAGGAAGAGGAGGGCTTCCTTACCTCTCAAGGCCCCTTTTATCCAGATACTAGTATTCCAGCAGGCCTGCCGATCACACAGAACGCGTGGAGGTGGAGGATAACACCCAGCATCAGCAGCAGTCTTCAAGGGATTATTTGCAGTCCCCAGAAACCCATGGAGTTGTTGGTGGCTGGGAGGAGGTGGTTGAGGATCATGTGATCCTTAGTGACCCAGAGGACTCAGGATTGAATGCCTCTGCAAACCTACGCTGCATGGCCTCCCTGATCCTGCAAAGCCTGCGAAAGGACCCTAGGATTTGTGGTATCAAGGAGAGGGATCATTACTGGCTGTCAACCCTTCTTGATCCAAGGGTTACAAGGGTAAGGTTGCAGAACTTATCCAGCCTTCGCAGAGGGAGCAGAGGATGAAACATCTTCGGGAGGCCTTGCAGAAAGGTGTGTGCAATGCGTTTCCAGAGCCTGGGAAGTTAAATTTCCTGGTGCTGGACAATGTGTTGCTGAGGCTTTGTTTAGTCACAGAAAGAGCGGTGGAGAAGGTGGCTGATTGACCGATGCCTTCAGGCAATTCTTCAGTCCTCAGCGCCCAGGTCTCATTGGTTCCAGTAACCATCGCCAGCATCTGAATTACATGGTGCAGGAATATCTAGGGGCAAGATCAGACTTGGAGACCTTTCCACCAGAACATCCACTGGGTTACTGGGTCTTGAGGATGGACCACTGACCAGAGCTTGCTCAATATGCAATTGAGCTACTGGCCTGTCCTGCATGCAGCATTCTTTCTAAACTCACATTCAGTGCTGCTGGGGGCTTTGTAACTGATCACAGAGTGCGCCTGTCCACAGACTCTGTTGATCGTCTCACATTCATAAAAATTAATCAGTCTTGGATCACCAGCTACCAAGCACCTGATGCTGATGTAACCAAATAATTTTTTTATGGATGTGGGATCCCCTGAAGACTGCATATGCTGAGTATTATTCTGAGTGACTATCCTATTCCTCCTCAATTGTCATGATGATAGCTTCTAAGAATATTTTTGGTTCAGGGCACCACCACCACTACCTAAGGACCAATTTTTCTGCCCCTGTTTAACAGGGGAGCGTAATTACAATTTTTGATCAAATATTTAACAGCAGGGCTCGTTCCTGAGCTCAACAAGGGTATCTGTGAGGGGTTACAGTGTTGTGGCACCACCACCACTGCCTAAGGCCCAATTTTTCTGCCCCGTTTAACAGGGGCGTGTAATTACAATTTTTGATCAAATATTTAACAGCAGGGCTCGTTCCTGCGCTCAACAAGAGTATCTGTGAGGGGTTGCAGTGTTGTGGCACCACCACCACCGCCTAAGGCCCAATTTTTCTGCCCCTGTTTAACAGGGGCATGTAATTACAATTCTTGATATAATATTTCACAGCAGGGCCCATTCCAGCACCCACCAAGAGTAACTGTGAGCACTTACAGTGTTCTGGTACCACCAACACCTAAGGCCCAATTTTCCGCAGAGTGTATAGGGCAGGCCGTATATTATATACAGGCGGTCCCCTATTTTCAAACATCCGACTTACAAATGACTCCTACTTAGAAACGGAGGGAGACAACAGGAAGTGAGAGGAAATCTACCCCTAGGAAGAGAAATTATCTCCTGTAGGAGTTAATATGGGAAAAGGGTTTCTCCCCACTGATGCTTTATCATCAATCCTTGTTTCCCTAATAACCCACAATTATCAAAATTCAATTGACATTGGAACAGAAAGTGAGGTGAAATCTTCTGAACAGGGGCACAGACAGCAAAACAAATGTTACAGGGGTGATGATAACCCTTCCCTATGTTATCCAAAAAGCTTAAAAATAGATTTTATGGCTGGAGCTACACTTACAAAATGTACCTGTTCCAAATTACAAACAGATTCAACTTAAGAACAAACCTACAGTCCCTATCTTGTTTGTAACCAGGGGACCGCCTGTATACTGCTGCTGTTCAGAGTATATAGGGCCTGGGGGCCCCATGCTTTTTTTTTTTAAATGTGGGTGCGGGGTTCACCTTAATATCCATACCAGACCCAAAGGGCCTGGTAATGGTCTGGGGGGGGGGGCAACATTACATTACAGCAGTTTTAAATGACTTTTTTCCTTTAGAAATGTCATTTTGTGCAGGGACTGTTCTAAGCATGGGAAAAATGCACCACTTTACAGGCATACTATAGACACCCCCATATAGATACTATAGACACCCCCAGGCACAATATTTAAAGGAATATTACACTTTTATTGTTTCACTTTAAGCATTATTAAAATCACTGCTCCAGAAAAAAATGATGTTTTTAAAACTTTTTTTGGCATTGATACATGTCCCCTGGGGCAGGACCGGGTCCCCAAACATTTTTTATGACAATAACTTGCATATTAGCCTTTAAAATTAGCACTTTTGATTTTTCACATTCGAGTCCAATAGACTTTAACGTGGTTTGCGTGTTAGCACAAATTTATGGTCTGTTTGCATGTTCTGCTGCAAACCGAACCGGTGGGTGTTCGGCTCATCCCTAATCGCCATACTCAGGAGGAGTAGGAGAATCTATTTTGGGGTGTAATTTTTTGTATGTACATGCTATGTGTTGAAAATATTGTATAACTGGACAACTTTGTGTAAAAAAAATGTGTTTTCATTTTCTTTCCACATTTTTCAAAAAACTTGTAAAAAAAAAGTGACATGTTCAAAAGACACATTATGCTTCATAGATTATATGTTGGGGTGTTTTCTTTCCAAAATTGGGTCATTTTTGGGGCGTTTCCATTGTCCTGGTGCTCCAGGGCCTTCAAAATTGTAATGTCGCGTACACGCGATCGGACATTCCGACAAAAAAATCCTGCATTTTTTTTCCGAAGGATGTTGGCTCAAACTTGTCTTGCATACACATGGTCACACAAATGATGAATGTCAAGAACGTGGTGGCGTACAACACGTACGACTCTTCTGCAGCTTCTGTGGCTCTTCTGCTTGATTCCAAGCATGCGTGGAATTTTGTACATCGGAATTGTCTACACACGCTCGGAACTAATTTTGTTGTCAGAAAATTTGAGATCCAGCTCTCAAATTAATGTTGTCAGAAATTCCAACAGAAAATGTCCAATGGAGCCTACACGCTTTCTGACAACAAGCTCACATCGAACATTTGTTGTCATAAATTATATGTGTATTTTTTGCTCCTAGAACGCCTGAAGGTGCTCCCTCAATGTTGGGCCTCTGTATGTGGCCACGCTGTGTAAAAGTCTCACACATGTGGTATCGCCATACTCAGGAGGAGTAGCAGAATGTGTTTCTGGGTGTAATTTGTGGTATGCATATGCTGTGTGTGAGAAATAACCTGCTAATATGACAATTTTGTGAAAAAAAAGATCTTGATTTTGCAAAGAATTGTGGGAAAAAATTACAACTTCAAAAAACTCACCATGCCTCTTACTAAATACCTTGGAATGTCTACTTTCCAAAAATGGGTCATCTGGGGGATATTTGTACTTTCCTGGCTTGTTAGGGTCTCAAGAACTGAGATAGGCCGTCAGTACTTCAGGTGTGATCAATTTTATTAGATAGGCACCAAAGCTTGTGGACTCTATAACTTTCACAAAGACTAAATACTATACACCGATTTGGGTTATTATTACCAAAGATATGTAGCAGTATAAATTTTGGACAAAATGTATGAAGAAAAATTACTGATTTGCAAAATTTTATAACAGAAACAAAGAAAAATGCATTTTTATGAAGAATTTCCAGTCTTTTTTGTTGTATAGCCCAAAATAATAAAAAAAAAAAAACAGCAGTGATTAAATACCACCAAAAGAAAGCTCTATTTGTGTGAAAAAAGGACAAAATTTTCATATGAGTACAGTGTTGCATGACTGAGTAATTGTCAGTCAAAATGCGAGAGCACCGAAAGCTGAAAATTGGTCTGGATAGGAAGGGGTTTAAGTGCCCAATGGATAAGTCATTAAAGAATCCAAAACATATTCGTCAGGGACTGCCAGGCTCCACTTATAACTTAACCATGCTTTTAGGTTTAGGCTGGTCCTTTAATTGTCAACACATACAGTGCATTGAATAATTATTCATACCCCTTACAATTTTCCACAATTTGTCATGTTACAACCAAAAACGTAAATGTATTTTACTGGGATTTTATGTGATAGACCAACACAAATTGGCACATAATTGTGAAGTGGAAGGAAATTGATAAAGGGTTTTCAATATTTTTTACAAATAAATATGTGAAAAGTGTGGCGTGCATTTTTATTCAGCCCCCTTTACTCTGATACCCCTAACTAAAATCCAGTGGAACCATTTGCCTTCAAAAGTCACCTAATGAGTAAATCACCTAATGAGTAGGGATGAGCTTCGAGTTTGAGTCAAACTCATGTTCGACTCGAACATCGGCTTTTCGCCAGTTCTCCGAACAGCGAACAATTTGGGGTGTTTGCGGCAAATTCGAAAGCCGCGGAACACCCTTTAAAAGTCTTTGGGAGAAATCAAAAGTGCTAATTTTAAAGGCTTATATGCATGGTATTGTCATAAAAAGTGTTTGGGGACCTGGGTCCTGCCCCAGGGGACATGGATCAATACAAAAAAAAGTTTTAAAATCGGCCGTTTTTTCAGGAGCAGTGATTTTAATAATGCTGAAAGTGAAACAATAAAAGTGTAATATTTCTTTAAATTTTGTACCTGGGGGGTGTCTATAGTATGCCTGTAAAGGGGCGCATGTTTCCCGTGTTTAGAACAGTCTGACAGCAAAATTATATTTCAAAGGAAAAAAAGTAATTTAAAACTACTCGCGGCTATTAATGAATTGCCGGTCCGACAATACACATAAAAGTTCATTGATAAAAACGGCGTGGAAATTCCCCACGGGGAACCCCCGAACCAAAATTTAAAAAAAAATGATGTGGGGGGGTCCCCCTAAATTCCATACCAGGCCCTTCAGGTCTAGTATGGATTTTAAGGGGAAACCCACGTCAAAATTAAAAAAAAAATGGCGTGGGGTCCCCCCAAAAATCCATACCAGACCCTTTTCCGAGCACGCAACCTGGCAGAACACAGAAAAAGAGGGGGGAGAAAGCGCCCCCCCCTCCTGAACCGTACCAGGCCACATGCCCTCAACATTTGGAGGGTGCTTTGGGGTAGCCCCCAAAACACCTTGTCCCCATGTTGATGGGGACACGCCTCATCCCCACAACCCTTGCCCGGTGGTTGTGGGGGTCTGCGGGCGGGGAGCTTATCAGAATCTGGAAGCCCCCTATAACAAGGGGACCCCCATATCCCGGCCCTCCCCCTGTGTGAAATGGTAAGGGGGTACAAAGGTACCCCTACCATTTCACAAAAAAACTGTCAAAAATGTTAAAAATGACAAGAGACAGTTTTTCTCAATTCCTTTATTTAAATGCTTCTTCTTTCTTCTATCTTCTTTCAGTTTCTTCTTCCCTTTTTCTTCTCGGGCCGCTCTGCATCCACCATGATGGGAGGCTTCCGCTGTGTGACGCTTCTTCTCTTCTGACGGTTCTTAAATAATGGAGGGCAGGGCCACCCAGTGACCCTGCCCCCCTCTGACGCATGGGAACTTGACGGGGACTTCCCTGTGGCATTCCCCGTGACTGTCTCTTGTCATTTTTAACATTTTTGACAGGTTTTTTTTGAAATGGTAAGGGTACTTTTGTACCCCTTTACCATTTCACACAGGGGGAGGGCCGGGATATGGGGGTCCCCTTGTTAAAGGGGGCTTCCAGATTCCGATAAGCCCCCCGCCCGCAGACCCCCACAACCACCGGGCAAGGGTTGTGGGGATGAGGGCCTTGTCCCCATCAACATGGGGACAAGGTGTTTTGGGGGGCTACCCCAAAGCACCCTCCCAATGTTGAGGGCATGTGGCCTGGTACGGTTCAGGAGGGGGGCGTTCTCTCGTCCCCCCTCTTTTCCTGCGGCCTGCCAGGTTGCATGCTCGGATAAGGGTCTGGTATGGATTTTTGAGGGGACCCCACGCCATTTTTTTTTAAATTTTGGCGCAGGGTTCAATCCATACCAGACCTGAAGGGTCTGGTATAGATTTTGAGGGGGACCCCACGCCATTTAAAATTTTTTTTTTAGCTGGGGTTCCCCTTAATATCCATACCAGACCTGAAGGGCCTGGTATGGAATTTAGGGGGACCCCCCACGTCATTTTATTTAAAATTTTGGTTCGAGGTTCCCCTGTGGGGAATTCCCATGCCGTTTTAATCAATGAACTTTTATGTTTATTGTCGGACCGGCAATTCATTAATAGCCGCGAGTAGTTTTAAATTACTTTTTTTCCTTTGAAATGTCATTTTGCTGTCAGACTGTTCTAAACACGAGAAACATGCGCCCCTTTAAAGGCATACTATAGACACCCCCAGGTACGAAATTTAAAGGAATATTACACTTTTATTGTTTCACTTTAAGCATTATTAAAATCACTGCTCCCGAAAAAACGTCCGTTTATAAAACTTTTTTTTTGCATTGATCCATGTCCCCTGGGGCAGGACCCAGGTCCCCAAACACTTTTTATGACAATAACTTGCATATAAGCCTTTAAAATTAGCACTTTTGATTATTCATGTTCGTGTCCCATAGACTTTAACGATGTTCGCGTGTTCGAACAAATTTTTTGCCTGTTCGCATGTTCTGGTGCGAACCGAACAGGGGGGTGTTCGGCTCATCCCTACTAATTATTATTATTATTATTATTATTATTATTATACAGGATTTATATCGCGCCAACAGTTTACGTAGCGCTTTACAACTTGAGGGTAGACAGTACAAATACAATACACTTTAATACAGTAGGAATCAGAGGGCCCTGCTCCTTAGAGCTTACAATCTAAGAGGGAAGGTCAAGAGATACAAGAGGTAATAACTGTGGGTGATGTGCTGATTGAGAAGATAAGTGTACAGTTGTTAGGTGGGGGCCAGATAGGCTTCTCTGAAGAGATGAGTTTTCAGGGATCGTCTGAAAGTGGATAAAGTAGGAGAAAATCAGATGGATTGGGGTAGAGCATTCCAGAGGATGGGGGAGGCTCTGGAGAAGTCCTGAAGGCGAGCATGGGATGAGGTGACAAGGGAGTTTGAGAGCAGGAGGTCTTGGGAGGAGCGAAGAGAACGATTAGGTTGGTATTTTGTGACTAGATTAGAGATGTAGCTGGGGGCCAGGTTGTGGATGGCTTTGTAAGTTATAGTTAGTATCTTGAATTTAATTTGGTGTGGCAACCAATGAAGGGATTGGCAGAGGGGTGTAGCAGACGCTGAGCGGTTTGTGGGGTGGGTGAGCCTGGCAGCAGCGTTCATGATGGACTGAAGTGGGGATAGCCTATTTAGAGGTAAACCAATGAGGAGGGAGTTGCAGTAGTCGAGGCGGGAGATGACCAGGGAGTGGATTAGAAGCTTTGTGGTGACATTGGTTAGGAAGGGGCGTATCTTGGAGATGTTGCGGAGATTGAGGCGGCATGTTTTGGAGAGTGATAGAATGTGGGGTAGAAAGGTTAGTTCAGAGTCCAGGATTACACCTAGGACCTTGGCGTGGGGAGATGGGTTGATAGTTGAGCTGTTGATATTGACAAGGAAACCAGGGGAAGTGGCACCTGAGGGAGGAAATATCATGAGCTCGGTTTTGAATAGGTTGAGTTTGAGGAAGTGATGTGACATCCAGGCTGTTATGTCTGCTAGTAAGTTGGTAATGCGTGAGGAGACAGATGGAGAGAGCTGGGGGGTGGAGAGACAGATTTGGGTGTCATCAGCGTAGAGATGATATTTAAAGCCGTGGGAGGCAATCAACTGACCCAAGGATGTGGTGTAGATTGAGAAAAGGAGAGGTCCAAGAACAGAACCTTGGGGGACCCCAACGGAGAAAGGAAGAGGAGAGAAGGAAGTAGAGTTGTAAGTGACACTGAAGGAGCGGTGTGATAGGTAGGATGAGAACCAGCGAAGAGTACAGTCACGGAGACCAAATGAGTGGAGTTTTTTGAGGAGGAGGGGGTGGTCCACTGTGTCAAAGGCAGCAGGAGAAGTAGTACAGAATAGTGTCCACTAGTTTTAGCCATTAGTAGGTCATTTGAGAGTTTAAGGAGAGCAGTTTCCATGGAGTGTTGAGGGCGAAAACCGGACTGAAGGGGATCAAGAAGTTTATTCATGGTCAGATGGTCGCTTAGTCGGTTGTTGACCAGTCTTTCAAGAAGTTTGGAGGAGAAGGAGAGTAAGGGGATGGGACGTAAGTTGTTGAGATTGGTGGGGTCCAGTGAGGGCTTTTTAAGTATGGGGTGATTAGCACATGTTTTAGAGAGTTTGGGAAGATGCCACAAGAGAGGGAGAGGTTGAAAATGTGAGTTAGAGAGTGTAGAATCGAGTCAGAGGGTGAGCGTAGCATATGCAAGGGAACAGGATCCAGGGGGCAGGTGGTTAGATGAGTGTTAGATAAAAGTTTAGAAACCTCAGTAATAGTAGCAGGGTTGAATGAGGGAAGTAATGATTGTATCTGTGGACATGGGGTGTGGCACGGGGGAGGTTTTTGCGCATTGGCGATCTCCTCATGAATTGTATCAATCCTAGTTTTGAAGTGATTGGCAATCTCCTGGGCAGTGAGTGAGTTGGTGGGTGGAGGCAGTGGAGGACAGAGTAGAGTGTTGAAGGTAGAGAAGAGTTGACATGGACTGGATGAGAAGGTGTTAATGAGTGTGATAAAGTAGGTCTGTTTGGCAGTGTGAAGGCAGGAATAGTATTTTAGGAGGGCAGATTTATATTGTGTGAAGTCTTCCTGGGTCTTAGTCTTATGCCACAGGTGTGGCATAAGAGCACGGCTACATTTTCTGAGACTTCTGGTGTCATCTGTTTACCAGGGTTGTAGCAGTCGGGGCCTAATTCTGTGTGTACTGAGGGGGGCAAGCTTGTCTTGGGAGGAAGACAGTGAGATGTTGTAGATGAAAGTAGCTAGGTTGGGGCAGGACAGAGGTGAGATTTTGTCATAGAGGTGATCAGTAGCAGAGTAGAGAAGAGAAGGGTTGAGGTGGCGAAGGTTTCTACGTGTAACTGTTAGGCGGTTGGAGGGAGAAGAGGTGGAAGACAGGGAGAGAGCAAAACTAATAAGGTGGTGATCAGAGAGTGGGAGTGGATTGTTGGAAAGGTTGCACGGAGTGCACAGATAGGAGAAGACAAGGTCAAGGGTGTTGCCGTTGGAGTGGGTAGGAGCCTGTATCCATTGCTTCAGGTCAATCAATGAGGTTAGCCTGAGAAGTTTAGAAGTAATAGTAATGTTAGTGTTAACAGGGATGTTGAAGTCCCCAAGAATAATTGTGGGGATTTCAGAAGAGAGAAAGTAGGGTAGCCAGGCAGAGAAGTCATCAAGGAAGGCTGATACTGGTCCAGGGGGCCGGTAGATGACAGCAATTCTTAAAGAAATGGGAGAGAATAGACAAATGCAATGTGCCTCAAAAGAGGAGAGTGTCAAAGAGGGAGGTGGGTGAAGTACCTGATAGGTGCTGCATGGGGCTAGTAGGATTCCCACTCCACCTCCCTTCCATCCACTTGGTCTGGGGGAGTGAGTCCAGAGAAGGCCCCCATGGGAGAGGGAAGCAGGAGAAATAGTATCTGATTCATGAAGCCAGGTTTCAGTAATGGCAAGTAGGTTAAAGGAATTTGTGATAAAGAGGTCAAGAAGGGTGGTGAGTTTGTTGCAGACAGAACGTGCATTCCAAAGGGCACAGGAAAAGGGGGGGCTGGTTTTGGAAAGAGGAATAGAGACCAAGTTTGGTGGGTTGCGGCTCCTGCCAGAGGGTGTAGGGGGATGGGAGCGTTGGGCAAAGACAGATGATGGTGGCCCAGGGTTTGGGGATATGTCACCAGAGATTAGCAGAAGCAGGAGGGTGAGGGAGGTAATGTGATTTATGTGAAGGGGCATGTCTCAGAGTACTGGAGGTTTTATCAGTATATGGATGTAGAATGAGCAAGAGTTTGTAGGAGCAGTAGTAGGGAGAGGACAGAAGGCAGGGTGATATGTATAAGCAGGTGGGTGGAGAGGGGGGGTGAAAGTAAGAGAGTTTGAGGAGAGAGGACAGGAGTGTCAGAAGCAGTGGTAGAGAGTGCATGTTATAGAGTGGAAGGAGAGCTTATTAGAGAGACAGGGTCACCTGCAGTCTGTTAGGTGCTTTCCAGTGCAGTTTGCTATATTAGTTTGCTTTGTGCAATTGCTGGAGTGCAGAGATTGAAGTGCATATCACTTGTAGAAAGAATCACTTAGAGATAGAAGCCTTAAGGATAGAAGCCATTGCAATGTGCTCCCCCAGCAATGTGCTGACCCCTTAAGGATGCTCAAATTTATACTGTTATAAAGGTGGGGTTGAAGTTCATTAATTAATCGTGAGTGACTATAAGAATGCCTAACAATCAAAGTGGACTTTTTGCTTCTAAAGTCAGAATAGCAAGAGGCCTGAGGCCAAGATAAGATCAACAGATAAAACTTAGGTAAGATAGTCCAGAGCAACAAAAAACAACGTCATGGTTATGCACACAGGGCAACAGATAGAGAAGGCCACATACCAAAGACACACACACACAGACAGCAAGCAGATCCCAATTTCATTTAACGGTGGAAGATGTGGTTGAGCTGACACATACCTGTAAAGAGACAGGGAAGGAATGATCAGGTGAGGCAGAACTTGAAGCAGAGATTGAAGTGCATATCACTTGTAGAAAGAATCACTTAGAGATAGAAGCCTTAAGGATATAAGCCATTGCAATGTGCTCCCCCAGCAATGTGCTGACCCCTTAAGGATGCTCAAATTTATACTGTTATAAGGGTGGGGTTGAAGTTCATTAATTAATCATGAGTGACTATAAGAATGCCTAACAATCAAAGTGGACTTTTTGCTTCTGAAGTCAGAATAGCAAGAGGCCTGAGGCCAAGATAAGATCAACACATAAAACTTAGGTAAGATAGTCCAGAGTAGGGATGAGCCGAACACCCCCCGGTTCGGTTCGCACCAGAACCTGCGAACGGACCGAAAGTTCGCACGAACGTTAGAACCCCATTGACGTCTATGGGACTCGAACGTTCGAAATCAAAAGTGCTCATTTTAAAGGCTAATTTGCATGGTATTGTCCTAAAAAGGGTTTGGGGACCCGGGTCCTACCCCAGGGGACATGTATCAATGCAAAAAAAACTTTTAAAAACAGCCGTTTTTTCGGGAGCAGTGATTTTAATGATGCTTAAAGTAAAAAAAAAAAAAAAAGTGAAATATTCCTTTAAATATCGTACCTGGGGGGTGTCTATAGTATGCCTGTAAAGTGGCGCGTGTTTCCCGTGTTTAGAACAGTCCCTGCACCAAATGTCATTTCTAAAGGAAAAAATCTCATTTAAAACTGCTTGCGGGTTTAATGTCATGTCGGGTCATGGCAATATGGATGAAAATCAGTGAGACAAACGGCATGGGTACCCCCCCAGTCCATTACCAGGCCCTTTGGGTCTTGTATGGATATTAAGGGGAACCCCGCACCCAAATTAAAATAAGGAAAGGCCCTACATACTCTGAACAGCAGTATACAGGCGGTGCAAACAAGACAGGGACTGTAGGTTTGTTGTTAAGTAGAATCTCTTTGTAATTTTGAACGGGTACATTTTTAACGTGTTTAGCTCCAGCCAAAAAATCTTTTTTAAGCTTTTTGGAAAACATAGGGAAGGGTTATCACCCCTGTGACATTTGTTTTGCTGTCTTTCCTCCTCTTCAGAAGATTTCACCTCACTTTTTGTCCCAATGAAAAATGTTTTTTGAAAATTTGGGTTTTTTTGTGGAACAAGGGTTGGAAAGCATCAGTGGAAAGGAGAAATTGTTTTCCCATATTAACTCTTACAGGAGAGAATTTCCCTTCCTAGGGGTAGATTTCATCTCACTTCCTGTTGTCTCCTTCCGTTTGCAAGTAGGAGTCGCTTGTAAGTTAGATGTTTGAAAGTAGGGTCCTGCCCTATATACTCAGCAGAAATTTGGGCCTTAGGTGTTGCTGTGGCCACAACACTGTAAGGCCTCACAGGGCCCTGCTGTGAAATATTAGATCAAGAATTGTAATTACATGCCCCTGTTGAACAGGAGCTGAAAAATTAGGCCTTAGGCACTGGTGCTGGTGCCACAACACTGCAACCCCTCACAGACACTCTAGTTGGAACGCAGGAACGAGCCCTGCTGCAAAGTATTGCATCAAAAATTGTAATTACACGCCCCTGTTAGACAGGGGCAGAAAAATTGGGCCTTAGGCACTGGTGCTGGTGCCACAACACTGCAACCCCTCACAGACACTCTAGTTGGAATGCAGGAACGAGCCCTGCTGCAAAGTATTACATCAAAAATTGTAATTACACGCCCCTGTTAAACAGGGGCTGAAAAATTGTGCCTTAGGCACTGGTGGTGGCGCCCAGAACCAAAAATGTTCTTACAAGCTATCAGCGTGATGATTGAGGAGGAAGAGGATAATTACTCAGGGATAGTCACTCAGCATCAGCATAGGCAGTCTTTGAAGGGATCTGAGATTTCAAAAAAAATTATTCGGTTACATCAGCATCAGGTGCTTGGTAGCTGGTGGTGATCCAAGACTGATTCATTTTTATGAAGGTCAGCCGATCGACCGAGTCGGTGGACAGACGCACCCTGTGATCGGTTACCACGCCTCCAGCAGCACTGAATGTGCGTTCCGAAAGAACGCTGGATGCAGGACAGGCCAGTAGCTCAATTGCATACTGTGCAAGCTCTGGCCAGTGATCCATCCTCAAGACCCAGTAACCCAGAGGATTTTCGGTGGGAAAGGTGTCCAAGTCTGATCTTGCCCCTAGGTATTCCTGCACCATGTAAAATAGACGCTGGCGATGGTTGCTGGAACCGATCATACCTTGGGGCTGCGGACCAAAAAATTGTCTGAACGCATCGGTCAGACGGCCACCTTCTCCACCGCTCCTTCATTGACTGACCGAAGCCTCAGCAACACGTTGTCCAGAAACAGGAGTTTGTAACCTCCCAGTCTCTGGGAACGCATTGCACAGACCTTTCTGCAAGGCCTCCCGAAGATGTTTCATCCTCTGCTCCCTCTGCGATGGCAAGATAAGGTCCGCAACCTTACCCTTGTAACGTGGATCAAGGAGGGTTGCCAGCCAGTATTGGTCCTTCTCCTTGATACCACGAATACGAGGATCCTTACGCAGGCTTTGCAGGATCAGGGAGGCCATGCAGCGTAGGTTTGCTGAGGCATTCGGTCCGGAGTCCTCTGGGTCACTAAGGACGACAACGTCCGCAGCCACCTCCTCCCAGCCACGTACAAGTCCATGTGTTTCTTGGGACTGATCCCTTAAAGACTGCTGCTGATGCTGAGTGCCAGGCTCCACCTCCATACTGACACAATCTTCCTCCTCCTCCTCCTCCTCCTCTTCCTGTGTGATCGGCGGGCACGCAGGAACACTGTCTGGATAAAGGGGGCCTTGAGAGCTAAGGAAGTCCTCCTCTTCCTGCCTCTGTTCTGCCTCAAGTGCCCTGTCCATTATTCCACGCAGCGTGTGCTCCAACAGGTGGACAAGGGGGACAGTGTCACTGATGCATGCACTGTCACTGCTCACCATCCTCGTGGCCTCCTCGAATGGTGACAGGACAGTGCATGCATCCCTGATCATGGCCCACTGGCGTGGGGAAAAAAAACCAAGCTCCCCTGACCCTGTCCTGGTGCCATAGTCGCACAGGTACTCATTGATGGCCCTCTGCTGCGTGTGCAGCCGCTGCAGCATGGCCAACGTTGAGTTCCACCTGGTGGGCATGTCACAGATTAGGCGGTTCTTGGGCAGGTTAAACTCCTTTTGGAGGTCCGTCAGCCGAGCACTGGCATTATATGACCGGCGGAAATGCACACAGACTTTCCTGGCCTGCCTCAGGACATCCTGTAAGCCCGGGTACCTGCCCAAGAACCGCTACACCACCAAGTTAAGGACGTGAGCCAAACAGGGCACATGGGTCATTTGTCCCTGTCGGAGGGCAGAGAGGAGGTTGGTGCCATTGTCGCAAACCACCATTCCTGCCTTAAGTTGGCGTGGCGTCAACCACCTCTGAACCTGCCCCTGCAGAGCTGACAGAACCTCTGCCCCAGTGTGGCTCCTGTCCCCCAAGCACACCAGCTCAAGCACCGCATGGCATCTTTTGGCCTGCATACTTGCGTAGCCCCTTGAACGACTACGGAGCACCGCTGGTTCCGAGGAAGAGGCCATGGAGGAAGAAGAAGAGGAGGGGGTGGAGGAGAGAGGTGTGTCACAATCATTAGCATTTTGGAGGCGTGGTGGCGGAACAACCTCCAACACTACTGCACCTTGTCCTGCATCCTTCCCAGCTGCCAGCAGAGTCACCCAATGCACCGTGAAACTTAGGTAACGTCCCTGTCCATGCCTGCTGGACCATGAGTCAGCGGTAATATGCACCTTACCGCTGACCGCCCTGTCCAGCGAGGCATGGACATTGCCTTCCACATGCCGGTAGAGAGCCGGAATCGCCTTCCGTGAGAAAAAGTGGCGTTTGGGTACCTGCCACTGAGGAACCGCACATTCCACAAACTCACGGAAGGGGGCAGAGTCTACCAACTGAAAAGGCAGCAGTTGAAGTGCTAGCAATTTTGCCAAGCTAGCATTCAACCGCTGGGCATGTGGATGGCTGGGAGCAAACTTCTTTCGGCGGTGCAGCAGCTGGGGCAGGGAAATTTGCCTGGTACAATCTGACGTCGGTGTACCAAAAGCAGATTGCCCACAAGTACTTGGCTGTGACACACCTAATTCTACACCTTCATTCCTCTCACTGCAGGTCTCAGAGAGGACTGGAGGTCTAGTGGGGTTGGAAATCTCAGCTGATGAGGAGCAAGGAGAGATCCTCTTTGTTCTTTGGTGTGGGTCTTTTAGATACGCTTGCCAATGAACTGCATGGCAGGTCAACATATGTCTGGTCAAGCATGTGGTACCCAAGCGGGAGATGTTTTGGCCACGCGAGATACGCTTGAGACATATGTTGCAAATAGCAGCGGTGCGATCTGATGCACTCGTCTCAAAAAAGGCCCACACCAAAGAACTTTTTGAATAACGCACAGAGACTGCAGCGCCCTGCACATGTGGAGCTTTGGGGTGTGATGCAGTCAATGTGCTGCCCTTAGGCTGGCCCCTGGAGGGCATCCTGCCTCGTTGGTGATGTGCCGCCTCCTCCTCCTCCTCCTCCTCCTCCTCTCTCCTATCAGGCACCCACGTTGAGTCAGTGACCTCATCATCCCCTCCCTCCTCATCACTGGAGCAAACCTGGCAGTATGCTGCAGCAGGGGGAGCATGACTGCCAGATTGCTGTCCTTCTTGGGCACCCCCTCTGCCCGTGCTCATGTTACTGCCTTCATCGAGCTCAGTATCATCATCAGAGCCTTCCAAACGCTGGGCATCCTCCTGGAGCATGTACCCAACACTGTGGTCAAACAGTTCGAGGGAATCCTCAGGAGGACATGGTGGAGCTAGGGAAGGAGTCACTGATGACATTGAGCTGAGGGAAGAGGCCGCTGCTTTGCCAGACAAAGCACCCTGGGTGAGAGAGGATGAGGAGGATGAGGACGGCTTGGTCATCCACTCGACCAAGTCTTCCGCATGTTGCGGCTCAACACGGCCAGCTGCCGAAAAAAAGGCCAAGCGTGTCCCATGGCCACGTGCTGATGAGGATGCACCGTCTCCACGACCAGCACTAGACACAGAGCCTGCTTGCCCTCTCTTATTGGCTTGTGACTGTCTGCCTCTCCTTCTTGGCCTTCCAGACATACTAATTGCCTGTAGCTGCACTAAGCTGGGATAGAACACCAGTAATTTTCTTCAGGTAGCTTTATATACTGTAACCAGACAAGCCTGCCTGTCAGTAGGAAGATAACAGGAACGGATCTAGCTGAACACTGTGAGCAGGACGCACTGTACTAAATGTAAATAGTCTAGCTGCCTGACCGTGGTACTAATAGGATCAAATAGAACACCAGTAATTTTCTTCAGGTAGTTTTATATACTGTAACCAGACAAGCCTGCCTGTCAGTAGGAAGATAACAGGAACGGATCTAGCTGAACACTGTGAGCAGGACGCACTGTACTAAATGTAAATAGTCTAGCTGCCTGACCGTGGTACTAATAGGATCAAATAGAACACCTGTAATTTTCTTCAGGTAGCTTTATATACTGTAACCAGACAAGCCTGCCTGTCAGTAGGAAGATAACAGGAACGGATCTAGCTGAACACTGTGAGCAGGACGCACTGTACTAAATGTAAATAGTCTAGCTGCCTGACCGTGGTACTAATTAGGATCAAATAGAACACCTGTAATTTTCTTCAGGTAGCTTTATATACTGTAACCAGACAAGCCTGCCTGTCAGTAGGAAGATAACAGGAACGGATCTAGCTGAACACTGTGAGCAGGACGCACTGTACTAAATGTAAATAGTCTAGCTGCCTGACCGTGGTACTAATAGGATCAAATAGAACACCTGTAATTTTCTTCAGGTAGCTTTATATACTGTAACCAGACAAGCCTGCCTGTCAGTAGGAAGATAACAGGAACGGATCTAGCTGAACACTGTGAGCAGGATGCACTGTACTAAATGTAAATAGTCTAGCTGCCTGACCGTGGTACTAATAGGATCAAATAGAACACCTGTAATTTTCTTCAGGTAGCTTTATATACTGTAACCAGACAAGCCTGCCTGTCAGTAGGAAGATAACAGGAACGGATCTAGCTGAACACTGTGAGCAGGACGCACTGTACTAAATGTAAATAGTCTAGCTGCCTGACCGTGGTACTAATAGGATCAAATAGAACACCTGTAATTTTCTTCAGGTAGCTTTATATACTGTAACCAGACAAGCCTGCCTGTCAGTAGGAAGATAACAGGAACGGATCTAGCTGAACACTGTGAGCAGGACGCACTGCACTAAATGTAAATAGTCTAGAAGATAACAGGAACGGATCTAGCTGAACACTGTGAGCAGGACGCACTGCACTAAATGTAAATAGTCTAGAAGATAACAGGAACGGATCTAGCTGAACACTGTGAGCAGGACGCACTGCACTAAATGTAAATAGTCTAGAAGATAACAGGAACGGATCTAGCTGAACACTGTGAGCAGGACGCACTGCACTAAATGTAAATAGTCTAGAAGATAACAGGAACGGATCTAGCTGAACACTGTGAGCAGGACGCACTGCACTAAATGTAAATAGTCTAGAAGATAACAGGAACGGATCTAGCTAAACTGAATACAGTGTATATATATATATGCAACACCTGGGATGCATATATATACACAATACACTGTAAGTGCAGCTAACTGACTGACTGTTCTGCCTAATCTATCTAACTCAAATCAAATGACACTGTCTCTCTCTCTATCTCTCAGCACACCGGAACACACACTACACAGGGCCGCCGTGCAGGCGGCCTTATATAGTGTGGGGCGTGTACTAAATCCCCTGAGCCATAATTGGCCAAAGCCTCCTTGGCTTTGGCCAATTACGGCTCTCTGTTCAGGCGGCACTGTGATTGGCCAAGCATGCGGGTCATAGTGCATGCTTGGCCAATCATCAGCCAGCAATGCACTGCGATGCCGCAGTGAATTATGGGCCGTGACGCGCCACACGAATTTGGCGCGAACGGCCCATATCGTTCGCAATTCGGCGAACGACCGAACAGCCGATGTTCGAGTCGAACATGGGTTCGACTCGAACACGAAGCTCATCCCTAGTCCAGAGCAACAAAAAACAACATCATGGTTATGCATACAGGGCAACAGATAGAGAAGGCCACATATCAAAGACATACACACAGAGACAGCAAGCAGATCCCAATTTAATTTAACGGTGGAAGATGTGGTTGAGCTGACACATACCAAAGACACACACACAGAGACAGCAAGCAGATGCCAATTTCATTTACCGGTGGAAGATGTGGTTGAGCTGACACATACCTGTAAAGAGACAGAGAAGGAATGATCAGGTGAGGCAGAACTTGAAGCAGAGATTGAAGTGCATATCACTTGTAGAAAGAATCACTTAGAGATAGAAGCCTTAAGGATAAAAGCCATTGCAATGTGCTCCCCCAGACTAATGAGTAAATAGAGTCAACCTGTGTGTAATTTAATCTCAGTATAATTACAGCTGTTCTGTGAAGCCCTCCGAGGTTTGTTAGAGAACCTTAGTGAACAAACAGCATCCTGAAATCCAAGGAACACACCTGACAGGTCAGGGATAAAGTTGTGGAGAAGTTTAAAGCAGGATTAGGTTAAAAAAAATTCCCATACTTTGGATTTCTCATGGAGCACTGTTCAATCCATCATCTGAAAATGGAAAGAGTATGGCACAACTGCAAACTTACCAAGACATGGCCGTCCACCTAAACTGATAGGCCAGGCAAGGAGAGCATTAATCAGAGAAGCAGCCAAGAGACCCATAGTAACTCTGGAGGCACTGTAGAGATCCACAGCTCAGGTGGGAGAATCTGTTCACAGGACAACTATTAGTTGTGCACTCCCCAAATCTGGCCTTTTGTCAGGGCTGGGCTCAGCCCTTCCTTCTCAAAGCTGGCCACTCAGCTGTCTGCTAATTGCCAGCTCCTATCTCTCCACAGTGACTCACCTGTTGATGATATCCTGCTCGTCAGTCCTGCCTACTTAAGCCGTCCAGTCCAGAGAATCTCTGCCTTCACATCTCTAGAGACGCTCTCCTGTGTTCCTGTTAAAGACTTGCTTGGCTGACATTCCTTCTGGCTCCAGATACTGCTTGCTGTTCTACTACACTCATCTCTGGCTGCCTGACGTTTTAGCTTGTCTGACTATCCGTTCCTGAACTCTGGCTACGTTTTGACTACGTTTACTCTGTTTATTATTATTAAACAAGTGTGATTTAACTGTACGTCTGTCTCAGTCTGATTCATGGTTTCTGACACCTTTATGGAAGAGTCCCGTTTGCAGTTTGCGAGAAGCCATGTGGAGGATACAGCAAACATGTGGAAGAAGGTGCTCTGGTCAGTTAAGACCAAAATTTTACTTTTTAACATAAAAGCATAATGCTATGTGTGGCAGAAACAACCCCCCCATGAAACATGGTGGTGGCAGCATCATGTTGTGGGGATGCTATTCTTCAGCAGGGACAGGGAAACTGGTCAGAGTTGATGGGAAGATGGATAGAGCCAACTACAGGGCAATGTTAGAGTCTGCAAAAAACTTGAGACTGAGGCGGAGGTTCACCTTCCAGCAGTACAATGACCCTAAACATACAGCCAGGGCTACAATGGAATGGTTTAGATCAAAGCATATTCATGTGTTAGAATGGCCCAGTCAAAGTCCAGACCTAAATCCAGTTGAGAATCTGTGGAAAGACTTAAAAATTGCTGTTAACAGACGCTCTCCATCCAATCTGACACAGCTTGAGCTATTTTGCAAAGAAGAAAGGGCAAAAATGGCACTCTCTAGATGTGCAAAGCTGGTAGAGAGATCCCCAAAAAGACTTGCAGGTGTAATTGCAGCAAAAGGTGGTTCTACAAAATTATGACTCTAGGGGGCAGAATACAAATGTACACCACACTTTTTACATTTGTAAAAAATGTTGAAAACCATTTATCATTGTCCTTCCACTTCACAATTATGTGCCACTTTGTGTTGGTCTATCACATAAAATCCCAATAAAATACATTTACGTTTTTGGCTGTAACATGAAACGCGGAAAAATGTAAAGGGGTATGAATACTTTTTCAAGGCACTGTATATAGTTTATCAAACAAGTATTTTCCCTAACAAAAATGCTTTTGCCTGATTTTTGTTCAGATGATCACAATTTTCCACCATAATTTAGATTAGATATACCCTACTTGTGCCTTTAGAATCACAGGAAGCTTGCTCCTATCTTTGCAGTTGCTCTTATCTCCATATAATGTCCAATGCAGATGTCACCTTTGAAATATCTATTTATTTGAAAACCCATTGCATTATTCATGTTTATGATAATAAAACCAACGGATCTATGAAATGTAATTAAAGTTAAACAATATTTTTACATTTTTAAATTTTTTAACCTCTTGCAGACTGACTGCCCACAATGTACTGTGACAGGTGGCCCAGATAGGCAAAGGGACATATCCGTATTGCTGCCTGTCTCCGGGTTTAGGGTGCACACATGCGCACCCCCCGCCCGCACCCACTGTCTTTGTACACAGCGGGAGCATGTAAGCAAATCCCAGCCAAATATTCTTGCCCTGTACCAAGCTGATCAACTGTGTACAATCACAGCCCATAGCTCTGTGTTGACAATCAACACAGAGCTCTGAACAAAAGAAAAACAATCTCTCTGTTTCTCATTCCTGCAAAACAGGGATGAGAAGCTTAGAGATATAGTATTAAAAGCAGCACACTTTACACACATTACACATACTGTAGTTAGGCAATAGGCACACATTTAACCCCTTGATCACCCTAGATGTTAATCCCTTCCCAGCCAGTGTCATTAGTACAGTAACAGTGTATATTATTAGCACTGATCACTGTATTAATGTCACTGGTGATGTCAGTAGCAGTTAGTCAGTTCCCCCAATGTCAGTTAATATCAGATTTCCCACAGCACTAGCACAGTCTCATTATAAGTCACTGAGAACAGTCATTAGTAGTGTGAAAAAAAAATTACAGTATAGATACCATAATTTGTAGTCTCTATAATGTTCACACCAACCAATCAATATACACTGGAATTTATTTATTTTTAGGGCGCCCCCTTCCCCAAAGCACCCACCCCCCATGTTGAGGGCATGTGGCCTGGTACGGTTCAGGAGGGGGGGTGCTAGCTCACCCCGACGGACTGCATGCTCGGATAAGGGTCTGGTATGGATTTTGGGGGGGACCCCCACGCTGTTTTTTCGGCCTAAGGGCTTGGTATGCCCCTGGAGGGGAACCCATGTTTTTTATTTAAAATTTGGCATGCAGTTCCCCCTCATGATTCATACCAAACACATTTTTCTTTTCCAGATGAGTGAGCCAGCTCGGCGCTGGTTCCCATGACGGGGCTCGCAGGTGTCAAATCTCGCCAATAACAGCGGCGAGATTGACACAATATCGTGGTCACCTACTGTATATATATATTGTGGCAGAGCGTTGCCTGGCCAGGGTCTAGAAGGAGGATGTGACCCAGAATTCTCAACCAGACGAGTTGAGGGGCTCCAGGGAGCATGTAACACAAAGAGGAAACTGGCCTTTCAGTTTCCTCAGTATTTTGTAAAGTCCACTTTGGGACCTGGAGCTCGGGGATTTCTGAGAGATCCGGGTGGGATGAAATCCCTAGTCCTGGGTCCTGATTTTGAGAACAGCCAGCATACTGATTGGTCAGGTGTGTGCTGGGCTTTTAGTAGTAACCTGGCCATGGTTCTGGGCTCCACCCGGCAGATAGGAAGTCTGAGTACCAGGAGTCAGGAGGGCTCCACGTGGGAGCCAGTGCAGCAAGAGGCTGTTAGCTGTGTGCGTCCAGGAAGCCAGAAGCTGTGTGCATTGAAGGGCTTCAAAGCTGTGTGCACCAAGGTGGTCAGTGAAACAGTCTGTATGAGACAGATGAGGGCCTGGAGTGTAAGGCCAGAGCTGCAGTGCTACAAGTGAGAGCCAACTAGGCTGAATGTAGTTTGTTGATGAAAAGGAATGCTGAAACCCCTGCGAGGGAAACCTATCTTTGTTTGTTGAACTTTCTTTTGATAAAAATGGGCAAACAAAGCCCTTAAAAAGAAGAACCAGCGAGTGGCAGTGTCCTTCAAGCTCTACATTGGATGTGAATCCTTTACTATATATATATATATATATATATATATATATATATATATATATATATATATATATATATATATATATATATATATATATACTACAAGGTATTCATATATATATGAGTACATTGCCTGCACTGTATATATATATTCCAATGGCGGAAGTATAGGGGTCGCTGAGGTCGCCATGGCGACTGGGCCCCATGCTGCGGAGCGGCTGAGATCGATCTCCCCATCGTCAGCCGAACTGTAATCGGCACTGTGCGGGGAGCTTGTCACACTGATCAGTGAAAGCACAGTGTGTGCTGTGCTCTTTGTCTCCCCCTACAGTGCAGTACCCGGCAGGAAGAGGTGAGGTAAAGCACTGCCGTTTTTTAAAAGGCTTTCTGTATGTGTGTTTATATGTGTGTTCATGTTTGTGTATGTGTTTGCATGTGTTTATGTGTGTATTTATATATGTATATGTGTTTGTGTGTGTATATACAGTATATGTGTGTGTATATTATGTGTGTGTTTATCTATGTGTGTGTGTTTAGATACAGTAATGGCCCATGCATTAAGGGCGCACGGGCGCCGCTCCCTCTCTCCAGCCACCCCTCTATCACCAATAGATAGATTCATGCATTGTATGAATCTATCTATGGCCGCCGCTGCCACCCCCTATTCAGGTGCCCAGCCCCTTTTTGTGTGCAGGGAACCTGAATTACAGCGGCGGGGGGGGGGGGGGGGTTGAAGCACCGGATTAGAGCTATAGGCTCTAATAGGCATCAAAAAAGGTGACCTCGCAGGCCACTCAGCTGTGTTAGAAAAGCGAATGACTATTCGCTTTCCTAACACTAAACTGCCTCTCCGCCAATCTGGTGCTCGGGTCTGTTACCCGTCACCTGATTGGCTGAAACGACAGGCGCCGCTATTGGACGTCTATCAGGAGGAGAGGACGGGAGATGAGGACAGCAGGAGATGCATGGAGGACCCCACTCGTCGCAGTCACCCGCTGCCCCACCAACACAGGGTAAGTGCCGATGAGCGGTCAGGGGTCACACTGGGGGCATTCAAAGGCACACTGGCAGCATTTTTAATGGCACACTGGCAGCATTTGATGGGCACACTGGCTGCATTTGGGCACGCTGGCAGCATTTCATGGGTACACTGGCAGAATTTGATGGGCACACTGGCTGCGTTTGATGGGCACAGTGGCAGCGTTTGGCACAGTGGCTGCAATTGATGGCCACAGTGGCAGCATTTAATGGCCACAGTGGCAGCGTTTAATGGGCACAGTGGCTGCGTTTGATGGGCATAGTGGCAGCGTTTGGGCATAGTGGCAGCATTTGGCACAGTGGCTGCAATTGATGGCACACTGGAAGCATTTAAGTGGCACAGTGGCAGCATTTGATGGGCACAGTGGCAGCAATTGATGGCACAGTGGCTGAGTTTGGCACACTCATTTAAGTGGCACAGTGGCAGCGTTTGATGGCACAGTGGCAGCGTTTGATGGCACAGTGGCAGTTTTTGATGGGCACAGTGGCTGCAATTGATGGCACAGTGGCAGCGTTTGATGGGCACAGTGGCAGCGTTTGATGGGCACAGTCGCTGCATTTGATGATTTTTTTTCAAAAAATGTTTGCGCCCCCCAAAAAATTTTGAGCACCAGCCGCCACTGTTTAGATGTATGTATGCACATTTTATGTATGCACTCTTAATCCTGACACCCTATATGTGTACAATCAGGACTGATTTTTTTTTCTTGCTCGTTCAAAGTACCAGCAACAAAATGCTGTTCCTCTGAAAAGCGATCCATGCTCAGATCACTTTTCAGAGGCATTTGACAGCCGGTAAAGAGGCAATATGTTGCCTCCTGACCACCTGTTTTACCCCTTAAAGTGATTGTAAAGTTTTTTTTTTAAATAACAAACATGTCATACCTTCATTGTGCAGTTAGTTTTGCACAGAGTGGCCCTGAAGACCGACTTATGGGGTCCCTCTGCGGCTCTCACGGCTCCTCCTTTTATCAGACATCCCCCTAGGAAAAGCGCTGTCCAGGGGTCAGGGGGGCCCTTCATGATTTCTTGCATCCGGGCCCTGAAGGTTTTAGTTATGCCACTGATATATTCTACACTGACTACACTGTATACTGTATATTAGGGATGAGCTTCGTGTTCGAGTCTAACCCATGTTCGACTCGAACATCGTCTGTTCGCCCGTTCGCCGAATTGCGAACGATATGGGCCGTTCGCGCCAAATTCGTGTGGCGCGTCACGGCCCATAATTCACTGCGGCATCGCAGTGCATTGCTAGCTGATGATTGGCCAAGCATGCACTATGACCCGCATGCTTGGAAAATCACAGCGCCGTCAGTAGAGAGAGCTGTAATTGGCCAAAGCCAGGATAGCTTTGGCCAATTATGGCTCAGGGGGTTTAGAACACGCCCCACACTATATAAGGCAGCCTGCACGGCGGCCCTGTGTAGTGTGTGTTCCGGCGTTGAAAGAGAGATAGATAGACAGAGAGACTGTCATTTAATTTGAGTTAGATAGATTAGGCAGGACAATCAGTGAGTTAGCTGCACTTACAGTGTATTGTGTGTATATATATATATATATGCATCCCAGGTGTTGCATATATATATATATATATATATATATATATATATATATATATAATATAATATATATATATATATATATATATATATATATATATATATATATATATATATATATATATATATATATATATATATATATATATATATATATATATATATATATATATTGTATTCAGTTTAGCTAGATCCGTTCCTTTTATCTTCTTACTGACAGGCAGGCTTGTTTTGTTACAGTATTTACAGCTACCTGAAGAAAATTGCTGGTGTTCTTTTGAGTGCAGTGCGTCCCGCTCACAGTGTTCAGCTAAAACTACAAGTTAGTGCGGTGCGTCCTGCTCAGTGTTCAGCTAAAACTACAAGTTAGTGCGGTGCGTCCTGCTCACAGTGTTCAGCTAAAACTACAAATTAGTACGGTGCGTCCTGCTCAGTGTTCAGCTAAAACTACAAGTTAGTGGGGTGCGTCCTGCTCACAGTGTTCAGCTAAAACTACAAGTTAGTGCGGTGCGTCCTGCTCAGTGTTCAGCTAAAACTACAAGTTAGTGCGGTGTGTCCTGCTCACAGTGTTCAGCTAAAACTACAATTTAGTGTAGTGAGACCTCTGCACAGTGTTCATCTAAAGCTACAAGTTAGTGCGGTGTGTCCTGCTCACAGTGTTCAGCTAAAACTACAAGTTAGTGCGGTGCGTCCTGGTCACAGTGTTCAGCTAAAACTACAAGTTAGTGCGGTGCGTCCTGCTCACAGTGTTCAGCTAAAACTACAAGTTAGTGCTGTGCGTCCTGCTCACAGTTTTCAGCTAAAACTACAAGTTAGTGTAGTGCGTCCACCTCACAGTGTTAAGCTAAACCTACAAGTTAGTGTAGTGAGACCTCTGCACAGTGTTCATCTAAAGCTACAAGTTAGTGCAGTGCGTCCTGCTCACAGTGTTCAGCTAAAACTACAAGTTAGTGGGGTGCGTCCTGCTTAGTGTTCAGCTAAAACTAAAAGTTAGTGGGGTGTGTCCTGCTCACAGTGTTCAGCTAAAACTACAAGTCAGTGCGGTGCGTCCTGCTCACGGTGTTCAGCTAAAACTACAATTTAGTGCGGTGCGTCCTGCTCACAGTGTCCAGCTAAAACTACAAGTTAGTGCCATGCGTCCTGCTCACAGTGTTCAGCTAAACATACAAGTTAGTGTGGTGCGTCCACCTCACAGTGTTCAGCTAAACCTACAAGTTAGTGTAGTGAGACCTCTGCACAGTGTTCATCTAAAGCTACAAGTTAGTGCAGTGCGTCCTGCTCACAGTGTTCAGCTAAAACTACAAGTTAGTGGGGTGCGTCCTGCTCACAGTGTTCAGCTAAAACTACAAGTTAATGCGGTGCGTCCTGCTCACAGTGTTCAGCTAAAACTACAAGTTAGTGCGGTGCGTCCTGCTCACAGTGTTCAGCTAAAACTACAAGTTAGTGGGGTGCGTCCTGCTCACAGTGTTCAGCTAAAACTACAAGTTAGTGGGGTGCATCCTGCTCAGTGTTCAGCTAAAACTACAAGTTGGTGCGGTGCGTCCTGCTCACAGTGTTCAGCTAAACCTACAAGTTAATGTAGTGAGACCTTTGCACAGTGTTCATCTAAAGCTACAAGTTAGTGCAGTGCGTTCTGCTCACAGTGTTCAGCTAAAACTACAAGTTATTGTGGTGCATCCTGTTCATAGTGTTCAGCTAAAACTACAAGTTAGTGCTGTGCGTCCTGCTCACAGTGTTCAGCTAAAACTACAAGTTAGTGTGGTGCGTCCACCTCACAGTGTTAAGCTAAACCTACAAGTTAGTGTAGTGAGACCTCTGCACAGTGTTCATCTAAATCTACAAGTTAGTGCAGTGCGTCCTGCTCACAGTGTTCAGCTAAAACTACAAGTTAGTGGGGTGCGTCCTGCTCACAGTGTTCAGCTAAAACTACAAGTTAGTGGGGTGCGTCCTGCTCACAGTGTTCAGCTAAAACTACAAGTTGGTGCGGTGCGTCCTGCTCACAGTGTTCAGCTAAAACTACAATTTAGTGCGGTGCGTCCTGCTCAGTGTCCAGCTAAAACTACAAGTTAGTGCCGTGCGTCCTGCTCACAGTGTTCAGCTAAACATACAAGTTAGTGTGGTGCGTCCACCTCACAGTGTTCAGCTAAACCTACAAGTTAGTGTAGTGAGACCTCTGCACAGTGTTCATCTAAAGCTACAAGTTAGTGCAGTGCGTCCTGCTCACAGTGTTCAGCTAAAACTACAAGTTAGTGGGGTGCATCCTGCTCACAGTGTTCAGCTAAAACTACAAGTTAGTGCGGTGCGTCCTGCTCACAGTGTTCAGCTAAAACTACAAGTTAGTGCGGTGCGTCCTGCTCACAGTGTTCAGCTAAAACTACAAGTTAGTGCGGTGCGTCCTGCTCACAGTGTTCAGCTAAAACTACAAGTTAGTGGGGTGCGTCCTGCACACAGTGTTCAGCTAAAACTACAAGTTAGTGCGGTGCATCCTGCTCACAGTGTTCAGCTAAAACTACAAGTTAGTGTAGTGAGACCTCTGCACAGTGTTCATCTAAAGCTACCAGTTAGTGCAGTGTGTCCTGCTCACAGTGTTCAGCTAAAACTACAAGTTAGTGGGGTGCGTCCTGCTCAGTGTTCAGCTAAAACTACAAGTTAGTGTGGTGCGTCCTGCTCACAGTGTTCAGCTAAAACTACAAGTTAGTGCGGTGCATCCTGCTCAGTGTTCAGCTAAAACTACAAGTTAGTGTGGTGCGTCCACCTCACAGTGTTCAGCTAAACCTACAAGTTAGTGTAGTGAGACCTCTGCACAGTGTTCATCTAAAGCTACAAGTTAGTGCAGTGCGTCCTGCTCAGTGTTCAGCTAAAACTACAAGTTAGTGGGGTGCATCCTGCTCACAGTGTTCAGCTAAAACTACAAGATAGTGCGGTGCGTCCTGCTCACAGTGTTCAGCTAAAACTACAAGTTAGTGCGGTGCGTCCTGCTCACAGTGTTCAGCTAAAACTACAAGTTAGTGCGGTGCGTCCTGCTCACAGTGTTCAGCTAAAACTACAAGTTAGTGCGGTGCGTCCTGCTCACAGTGTTCAGCTAAAACTACAAGTTAGTGGGGTGCGTCCTGCACACAGTGTTCAGCTAAAACTACAAGTTAGTGCGGTGCATCCTGCTCACAGTGTTCAGCTAAAACTACAAGTTAGTGTAGTGAGACCTCTGCACAGTGTTCATCTAAAGCTACCAGTTAGTGCAGTGTGTCCTGCTCACAGTGTTCAGCTAAAACTACAAGTTAGTGGGGTGCGTCCTGCTCAGTGTTCAGCTAAAACTACAAGTTAGTGCTGTGCGTCCTGCTCACAGTGTTCAGCTAAAACTACAAGTTAGTGTGGTGCGTCCACCTCACAGTGTTCAGCTAAACCTACAAGTTAGTGTACTGAGACCTCTGCACAGTGTTCATCTAAAGCTACAAGTTAGTGCAGTGCGTCCTGCTCACAGTGTTCACTAAAACTACAAGTTAGTGGGGTGCGTCCTGCTCAGAGTGTTCAGCTAAAATTACAAGTTAGTGTGGTGCGTCCACCTCACAGTGTTCAGCTAAACCTACAAGTTAGTGTAGTGAGACCTGCTCACAGTGTTCAGCTAAAACTACAAGTTAGTGGGGTGCGTCCTGCTCACAGTGTTCAGATAAAACTACAAGTTAGTGCGGTTCGTCCTGCTCACAGTGTTCAGATAAAACTACAAGTTAGTGCGGTGCGTCCTGCTCACAGTGTTCAGCTAAAACTACAAGTTAGTGCGGTGCGTCCTGCTCACAGTGTTCAGCTAAACCTACAAGTTAGTGTAGTGAGACCTCTGCACAGTGTTCATCTAAAGCTACAAGTTAGTGCAGTGCGTCCAGCTCACAGTGTTTAGCAAAAACTACAAGTTAGTGTGGTGCGTCCTGCTCATAGTGTTCAGCTAAAACTACAAGTTAGTGCTGTGCGTCCTGCTCACAGTGTTCAGCTAAAACTACAAGTTAGTGTAGTGAGACCTCTGTACAGTGTTCAGCTAAAACTACAAGTTAGTGGGGTGCGTCCTGCTCACAGTGTTCAGCTAAAACTACAAGTTAGTGTGGTGCGTCCTGCTCACAGTGTTCAGCTAAAACTACAATTTAGTGCTGTGCGTCCTGCTCAGAGTATTCAGCTAAAACTACAAGTTAGTGGGGTGCGTCCTTCTCACAGTGTTCAGCTAAAACTACAAGTTAGTGGGGTGCGTCCTGCTCACAGTGTTCAGCTAAAACTACAAGTTAGTGCGGTGCGTCCTGCTCACAGTGTTCAGCTAAAACTACAAGTTAGTGCGGTGCGTCCTGCTCACAGTGTTCAGCTAAAACTACAAGTTGGTGTGGTGCGTCCTGCTCAGTGTTCAGCTAAACCTACAAGTTAGTGTAGTGAGACCTTTGCACAGTGTTCATCTAAAGCTACAAGTTAGTGCAGTGCGTCCTGCTCACAGTGTTCAGCTAAAACTACAAGTTATTGTGGTGCGTCCTGCTCATAGTGTTCAGCTAAAACTACAAGTTAGTGCTGTGCGTCCTGCTCACAGTGTTCAGCTAAAACTACAAGTTAGTGTAGTGAGACCTGCTCACAGTGTTCAGCTAAAACTACAAGTTAGTGGGGTGCGTCCTGCTCAGAGTGTTCAGCTAAAATTACAAGTTAGTGTAGTGAGACCTCTGCACAGTGTTCATCTAAAGCTACAAGTTAGTGCAGTGAATCCTGCTCAGTGTTCAGCTAAATCTACAAGTTAGTGCGATGCATCCTGCTCACAGTGTTCAGCTAAAACTACAAGTTAGTGCGGTACGTCCTGCTCACAGTGTTCATCTAAAGCTACAAGTTAGTGCAGTGCGTCCTGCTCAGTGTTCAGCTAAAACTACAAGTTAGTGTGGTGCGTCCTCCTCACAGTGTTCAGCTAAACCTACAAGTTATTTTTTTGCGAGCTCTGCACAGTGTTCAGCTAAAGCTACCTGTAGAAGGTTGGTGGTGTTCTCAAACTACAGGCAGGCAGTTGATTTTGCTAGCTGCAGTATCAGTATATATATATATATATATATATATATATATATATATATATATCCCAGCTTAGTGCAGCTACAGGCCATTAGTATGTCTGGAAGGCCAAGAAGGAGAGGCAGACAGTCACAAGCCAATAAGAGAGGGCAAGAGCAGGCTCTGTGTCTAGTGCTGGTTGTGGAGACGGTGCATCATCATCAGAACGTGGCCGCGGGACACGCTTGGCCTTTTTTTCGGCAGCTGGCCATGTTGAGCCACAACATGCGGAAGACTTGGTCGAGTGGATGACCAAGCCGTCCTCGTCCTCCTCATCCTCTCTCACCCATGCCCTGAGTACTTTGTCTGGCAAAGCAGCGGCCTCTTCCCTCGGCTCAATGTCATCAGTGACTCCTTCCCTACCCCCACCATGTCCTCCTGAGGAGTCCCTCGAACTGTTTGACCACAGTGTTGGGTACATGCTCCAGGAGGATGCCCAGCGTTTGGAAGGCTCTGATGATGATACTGAGCTCGATGAAGGCAGTAACATGAGCACGGACAGAGGGGGTGACCAAGAAGGACAGCAATCTGGCAGTCATGCTCCCCCTGCTGCAGCATACAGCCATCTTTGCTCCAGTGATGAGGAGGGAGGGGATGATGAGGTCACTGACTCAACGTGGGTGCCTGATAGGAGAGAGGAGGAGGAGGAGGCGGCACATCACCAATGAGGCAGGATGCCCTCCAGGGGCCAGTCTAAGGGCAGCACATTGACTGCATCACACCCCAAAGCTCCACATGTGCAGGGCGCTGCAGTCTCTGCGCGTTATTCAAAAAGTTCTTTGGTGTGGGCCTTTTTTGAGACGAGTGCATCAGATTGCACCGCTGCCATTTGCAACATATGTCTCAAGCGTATCTCGCGTGGCCAAAACATCTCCCGCTTGGGTAGCACATGCTTGACCAGACATATGTTGACCTGCCATGCAGTTCGTTGGCAAGCGTATCTAAAAGACCCACACCAAAGAACAAAGAGGACCTCTCCTTGCTCCTCATCAGCTGAGATCTCCAACCCCACTATACCTTCAGTCCTCTCTGAAACCTGCACTGAGAGTAATGAAGGTGTATAATTAGGTGTGTCACAGCCAAGTACTTGTGGGCAATCTGCTTTTGGTACACCGACGTCAGATTGTACCAGGCAAATTTCCCTGCCCCAGCTGCTGCACCGTCGAAAGAAGTTTGCTCCCAGCCATCCACATGCCCAGCGGTTGAATGCTAGCTTGGCAAAATTGTTAGCACTTCAACTGCTGCCTTTTCAGTTGGTAGACTCTGCCCCCTTCCGTGAGTTTGTGGAATGTGCGGTTCCTCAGTGGCAGGTACCCAAACGCCACTTTTTCAAATGGAAGGCGATTCCGGCTCTCTACCGGCATGTGGAAGGCAATGTCTATGGTCCAGCAGGCATGGACAGGGATGTTACCTAAGTTTCACGGCGCATTGGGTGACTCTGCTGGCAGCTGGGAAGGATGCAGGACAAGGTGCAGTAGTGTTGGAGGTTGTTCCGCCACCACACCTCCAAAATGCTAATGATTGTGACACACCTCTCTCCTCCACCCCCTCCTCTTCTTCCTCCATGGCCTCTTCCTGTGCTTTGTCCTTGGAACCAGTGGTGCTCCATAGCCGTTCAAGGGGCTACGCAAGTACGCAGGCCAAAAGATGCCATGCGGTGCTTGAGCTGGTGTGCTTGGGGGACAGGAGCCACACTGGGGCAGAGGTTCTGTCAGCTCTGCAGGGGCAGGTTCAGAGGTGGTTGACGCCACGCCAACTTAAGGCAGGAATGGTGGTTTGCGACAATGGCACCAACCTCCTCTCTGCCCTCCGACAGGGACAAATGACCCATGTGCCCTGTTTGGCTCACGTCCTTAACTTGGTGCAGCGGTTCTTGGGCAGGTACCCAGGCTTACAGGATGTCCTGAGGCAGGCCAGGAAAGTTTGTGTGCATTTCTGCCGGTCATATAATGCCAGTGCTCGGCTGGCGGACCTCCAAAAGGAGTTTATCCTGCCCAAGAACCGCCTAATCTGTGACATGCCCACCATGTGGAACTCAACGTTGGCCATGCTGCAGCGGCTGCACACGCAGCAGAGGGCCATCAATGAGTACCTGTGCGACTATGGCACCAGGACAGGGTCAGGGGAGCTTGTTTTTTTTCCCCACGCCAGTGGGCCATGATCAGGGATGCATGCACTGTCCTGTCACCATTTGAGGATTCCACGAGGATGGTGAGCAGTGACAGTGCATGCATCAGTGACACTGTCCCCCTTGTCCACCTGTTGGAGCACACGCTGCGTGGAAAAATGGACAGGGAATTTGAGGCAGAACAGAGGCAGGAAGAGGAGGACTTCCTTAGCTCTCAAGGCCCCCTTTATCCAGACAGTGTTCCTGCGTGCCCGCCGATCACACAGGAAGAGGACGAGGATGAGGAGGAGAAGATTGTGTCAGTATGGAGGTGGAGCCTGGCACTCAGCATCAGCAGCAGTCTTTAAGGGATCAGTCCCAAGAAACACATGGACTTGTACGTGGTTGGGAGGAGGTGGCTGCGGACCATGTCGTCCTTGGTGACCCAGAGGACTCCGGACCGAATGCCTCAGCAAACCTACGCTGCATGGCCTCCCTGATCCTGCAAAGCCTGCGTAAGGATCCTCATATTCGTGGTATCAAGGAGAAGGACCAATACTGGCTGGCAACCCTCCTTGATCCACGTTACAAGGGTAAGGTTGCGGACCTTATATTGCCATCGCAGAGGGAGCAGAGGACGAAACATCCTCGGGAGGCCTTGCAGAAAGGTCTGTGCAACGCGTTCCCAGTGACTGGGAGGTTACAAACTCCTGTTTATGTACAATGTGTTGCTGAGGCTTCGGTCAGTCAAAGAAGGAGCGGTGGAGAAGGTGACCGTCTGACCAATGCGTTCAGACAATTTTTTGGTCCCTAGCCCCAAGGTATGATCGGTTCCAGCAACCATCCCCAGCATCTGTTTTACATGGTGCAGGAATACCTAGGGGCAAGATCTGACTTGGACACCTTTCCCACCAAAAATCCTGTGGGTTACTGGGTCTTGAGGATGGATCACTGGCCAGAGCTTGCACAGTATGCAATTGAGCTACTGGCCTGTCCTGCATCCAGTGTTCTTTCGGAACGCACATTCAGTGCTGCTGGAGGCGTGGTAACCGATCACAGGGTGCGTCTGTCCACTGACTCGGTCGATCGACTGACCTTCATAAAAATGAATCAGTCTTGGATCACCACCAGCTACCAAGCACCTGATGCTGATGTAACCGAATATTTTTTTTTGAAATCTCAGATCCCTTCAAAGACTGCCTATGCTGATGCTGAGTAGGGATGAGCTTCGTGTTCGAGTCGAACCCATGTTCGACTCGAACATCGGCTGTTCGACCGTCTGTCGAATTGCAAACGTTATGGGCCGTTCGCGCCAAATTCGTGTGGCGCGTCACGGCCCATAATTCACTGCGGCATCGCAGTGCATTGCTGGCTGATGATTGGCCAAGCATGCACTATGACCCGCATGCTTGGCCAATCACAGCGCCGTCAGTAGAGAGAGCTGTAATTGGCCAAAGCCAGGGTGGCTTTGGCCAATTATGGCTCAGGGGATTTAGTACACGCCCCACACTACATAAGGCCGCCTGCACGGCGGCCCTGTGTAGTGTGTTCCGGTGTGCTGATAGAGAGAGAGACAGACAGTGTCATTTGATTTGAGTTAGATAGATTAGGCTAGATCTGTTCCTGCTATTTACATTTAGTGCAGTGCGTCCTGCTCACAGTGTTCAGCTAGATCCGTTCCTGCTATTTACATTTAGTGCAGTCAGTGCGTCCTGCTCACAGTGTTCAGCTAGATCCGTTCCTGCTATTTACATTTAGTGCAGTGCGTCCTGCTCACAGTGTTCAGCTAGATCTGTTCCTGCTATTTACATTTAGTGCAGTGCGTCCTGCTCACAGTGTTCAGCTAGATCTGTTCCTGCTATTTACATTTAGTGCAGTGCGTCCTGCTCACAGTGTTCAGCTAGATCCGTTCCTGCTATTTACATTTAGTGCAGTGCGTCCTGCTCACAGTGTTCAGCTAGATCTGTTCCTGCTATTTACATTTAGTGCAGTGCATCCTGCTCACAGTGTTCAGCTAGATCCGTTCCTGCTATTTACATTTAGTGCAGTCAGTGCGTCCTGCTCACAGTGTTCAGCTAGATCTGTTCCTGCTATTTACATTTAGTGCAGTCAGTGCGTCCTGCTCACAGTGTTCAGCTAGATCCGTTCCTGCTATTTACATTTAGTGCAGTCAGTGCGTCCTGCTCACAGTGTTCAGCTAGATCTGTTCCTGCTATTTACATTTAGTGCAGTCAGTGCGTCCTGCTCACAGTGTTCAGCTAGATCCGTTCCTGCTATTTACATTTAGTGCAGTCAGTGCGTCCTGCTCACAGTGTTCAGCTAGATCCGTTCCTGCTATTTACATTTAGTGCAGTCAGTGCGTCCTGCTCACAGTGTTCAGCTAGATCCGTTCCTGCTATTTACATTTAGTGCAGTCAGTGCGTCCTGCTCACAGTGTTCAGCTAGATCCGTTCCTGCTATTTACATTTAGTGCAGTCAGTGCGTCCTGCTCACAGTGTTCAGCTAGATCTGTTCCTGCTATTTACATTTAGTGCAGTCAGTGCGTCCTGCTCACAGTGTTTAGCTAGATCCGTTCCTGCTATTTACATTTAGTGCAGTGCGTCCTGCTCACAGTGTTCAGCTAGATCTGTTCCTGCTATTTACATTTAGTGCAGTGCGTCCTGCTCACAGTGTTCAGCTAGATCTGTTCCTGCTATTTACATTTAGTGCAGTGCGTCCTGCTCACAGTGTTCAGCTAGATCCGTTCCTGCTATTTACATTTAGTGCAGTGCGTCATGCTCACAGTGTTCAGCTAGATCTGTTCCTGCTATTTACATTTAGTGCAGTCAGTGCGTCCTGCTCAGTGTTCAGCTAGATCCGTTCCTGCTATTTACATTTAGTGCAGTCAGTGCGTCCTGCTCACAGTGTTCAGCTAGATCTGTTCCTGCTATTTACATTTAGTGCAGTCAGTGCGTCCTGCTCACAGTGTTCAGCTAGATCCGTTCCTGCTATTTACATTTAGTGCAGTGCGTCCTGCTCACAGTGTTCAGCTAGATCCGTTCCTGCTATTTACATTTAGTGCAGTCAGTGCGTCCTGCTCACAGTGTTCAGCTAGATCCGTTCCTGCTATTTACATTTAGTGCAGTCAGTGCGTCCTGCTCACAGTGTTCATCTAGATCCGTTCCTGCTATTTTACATTTAGTGCAGTGCGTCCTGCTCACAGTGTTCAGCTAGATCCGTTCCTGTTATCTTCCTACTGACAGGCAGGCTTGTCTGGTTACAGTATATAAAGCTACCTGAAGAAAATTACAGGTGTTCTATCCCAGCTTAGTGCAGCTACAGGCCATTAGTATGTCTGGAAGGCCAAGAAGGAGAGGCAGACAGTCACAAGCCAATAAGAGAGGGCAAGCAGGCTCTGTGTCTAGTGCTGGTCGTGGAGACGGTGCATCCTCATCAGCACCTGGCCATGGGACATGCTTGGCCTTTTTTTCGGCAGCTGGCCGCGTTGAGCCGCAACATGCGGAAGACTTGGTCGAGTGGATGACCAAGCCGTCCTCATCCTCCTCATCCTCTCTCACCCATGCCCAGGGTGCTTTGTCTGGAAAAGCAGCGGCCTCTTCCCTCAGCTCAATGTCATCAGTGACTCCTTCCCTAGCTCCACCATGTCCTCCTGAGGATTCCCTCGAACTGTTTGACCACAGTGTTGGGTACATGCTCCAGGAGGATGCCCAGCGTTTGGAAGGCTCTGATGATGATACTGAGCTCGATGAAGGCAGTAACATGAGCACGGACAGAGGGGGTGCCCAAGAAGGACAGCAATCTGGCAGTCATGCTCCCCCTGCTGCAGCATACTGCCAGGTTTGCTCCAGTGATGAGGAGGGAGGGGATGATGAGGTCACTGACTCAACGTGGGTGCCTGATAGGAGAGAGGAGGAGGAGGAGGAGGAGGAGGAGGAGGCGGCACATCACCAACGAGGCAGGATGCCCTCCAGGGGCCAGCCTAAGGGCAGCACATTGACTGCATCACACCCCAAAGCTCCACATGTGCAGGGCGCTGCAGTCTCTGCGCGTTATTCAAAAAGTTCTTTGGTGTGGGCCTTTTTTGAGACGAGTGCATCAGATCGCACCGCTGCTATTTGCAACATATGTCTCAAGCTTATCTCGCGTGGCCAAAACATCTCCCGCTTGGGTACCACATGCTTGACCAGACATATGTTGACCTGCCATGCAGTTCGTTGGCAAGCATATCTAAAAGACCCACACCAAAGAACAAAGAGGATCTCTCCTTGCTCCTCATCAGCTGAGATTTCCAACCCCACTAGACCTTCAGTCCTCTCTGAGACCTGCAGTGAGAGGAATGAAGGTGTAGAATTAGGTGTGTCACAGCCAAGTACTTGTGGGCAATCTGCTTTTGGTACACCGACGTCAGATTGTACCAGGCAAATTTCCCTGCCCCAGCTGCTGCACCGCCGAAAGAAGTTTGCTCCCAGCCATCCACATGCCCAGCGGTTGAATGCTAGCTTGGCAAAATTGCTAGCACTTCAACTGCTGCCTTTTCAGTTGGTAGACTCTGCCCCCTTCCGTGAGTTTGTGGAATGTGCGGTTCCTCAGTGGCAGGTACCCAAACGCCACTTTTTCTCACGGAAGGCGATTCCGGCTCTCTACCGGCATGTGGAAGGCAATGTCCATGCCTCGCTGGACAGGGCGGTCAGCGGTAAGGTGCATATTACCGCTGACTCATGGTCCAGCAGGCATGGACAGGGACATTACTTAAGTTTCACGGCGCATTGGGTGACTCTGCTGGCAGCTGGGAAGGATGCAGGACAAGGTGCAGTAGTGTTGGAGGTTGTTCCGCCACCACGCCTCCAAAATGCTGATTGTGACACACCTCTCTCCTCCACCCCCTCCTCTTCTTCTTCCTCCATGGCCTCTTCCTCGGAACCAGCGGTGCTCCGTAGGCGTTCAAGGGGCTACGCAAGTACGCAGGCCAAAAGATGCCATGCGGTGCTTGAGCTGGTGTGCTTGGGGGACAGGAGCCACACTGGGGCAGAGGTTCTGTCAGCTCTGCAGGGGCAGGTTCAGAGGTGGTTGACGCCACGCCAACTTAAGGCAGGAATGGTGGTTTGCGACAATGGCACCAACCTCCTCTCTGCCCTCCGACAGGGACAACTGACCCATGTGCCCTGTTTGGCTCACGTCCTTAACTTGGTGGTGCAGCGGTTCTTGGGCAGGTACCCGGGCTTACAGGATGTCCTGAGGCAGGCCAGGAAAGTCTGTGTGCATTTCCGCCGGTCATATAATGCCAGTGCTCGGCTGACGGACCTCCAAAAGGAGTTTAACCTGCCCAAGAACCGCCTAATCTGTGACATGCCCACCAGGTGGAACTCAACGTTGGCCATGCTGCAGCGGCTGCACACGCAGCAGAGGGCCATCAATGAGTACCTGTGCGACTATGGCACCAGGTCAGGGGACCTTGGTTTTTTTTCCCCACGCCAGTGGGCCATGATCAGGGATGCATGCACTGTCCTGTCACCATTCGAGGAGGCCACGAGGATGGTGAGCACTGACAGTGCATGCATCAGTGACACTGTCCCCCTTGTCCACCTGTTGGAGCACACGCTGCGTGGAATAATGGACAGGGCACTTGAGGCAGAACAGAGGCAGGAAGAGGAGGACTTCCTTAGCTCTCAAGGCCCCCTTTATCCAGACAGTGTTCCTGCGTGCCCACCGATCACACAGGAAGAGGACGAGGAGGAGGAGGAGGAGGAGGAGGAAGATTGTGTCAGTATGGAGGTGGAGCCTGGCACTCAGCATCAGCAGTCTTTAAGGGATCAGTCCCAAGGAACACATGGACTTGTACGTGGCTGGGAGGAGGTGGCTGCGGACGTTGTTGTCCTTAGTGACCCAGAGGACTCCGGACCGAATGCCTCAGCAAACCTACGCTGCATGGCCTCCCTGATCCTGCAAAGCCTGCGTAAGGATCCTCGTATTCGTGGTATCAAGGAGAAGGACCAATACTGGCTGGCAACCCTCCTTGATCCACGTTACAAGGGTAAGGTTGCGGACCTTATCTTGCCATCGCAGAGGGAGCAGAGGATGAAACATCTTCGGGAGGCCTTGCAGAAAGGTCTGTGCAACGCGTTCCCAGAGACTGGGAGGTTACAAACTCCTGTTTCTGGACAACGTGTTGCTGAGGCTTCGGTCAGTCAAAGAAGGAGCGGTGGAGAAGGTGGCCGTCTGACCGATGCGTTCAGACAATTTTTTGGTCCGCAGCCCCAAGGTATGATCGGTTCCAGCAACCATCGCCAGCGTCTGTTTTACATGGTGCAGGAATACCTAGGGGCAAGATCAGACTTGGACACCTTTCCCACCGAAAATCCTCTGGGTTACTGGGTCTTGAGGATGGATCACTGGCCAGAGCTTGCACAGTATGCAATTGAGCTACTGGCCTGTCCTGCATCCAGCGTTCTTTCGGAACGCACATTCAGTGCTGCTGGAGGCGTGGTAACCGATCACAGGGTGCGTCTGTCCACTGACTCGGTCGATCGGCTGACCTTCATAAAAATGAATCAGTCTTGGATCACCACCAGCTACCAAGCACCTGATGCTGATGTAACTGAATAATTTTTTTCAGATCCCTTCAAAGACTGCCTATGCTGATGCTGAGTGACTATCCCTGAGTAATTATCCTCTTCCTCCTCAATCATCACGCTGATAGCTTGTAAGAACATTTTTGGTTCTGGGCGCCACCCCAGTGCCTAAGGCACAATTTTTCAGCCCCTGTTTAACAGGGGTGTGTAATTACAATGTTTGATGTAATACTTTGCAGCAGGGCTCGTTCCTGCATTCCAACTAGAGTGTCTGTGAGGGGTTGCAGTGTTGTGGCACCAGCACCAGTGCCTAAGGCCCAATTTTTCTGCCCCTGTCTAACAGGGGCGTGTAATTACAATTTTTGATGCAATACTTTGCAGCAGGGCTCGTTCCTGCGTTCCAACTAGAGTGTCTGTGAGGGGTTGCAGTGTTGTGGCACCAGCACCAGTGCCTAAGGCCTAATTTTTCAGCTCCTGTTCAACAGGGGCATGTAATTACAATTCTTGATCTAATATTTCACAGCAGGGCCCTGTGAGGGCTTACAGTGTTGTGGCCACAGCAACACCTAAGGCCCAAATTTCTGCTGAGTATATAGGGCAGGACCCTACTTTCAAACATCTAACTTACAAACGACTCCTACTTGCAAACGGAAGGAGACAACAGGAAGTGAGATGAAATCTACCCCTAGGAAGGGAAATTCTCTCCTGTAAGAGTTAATATGGGAAAACAATTTCTCCTTTCCACTGATGCTTTCCAATCCTTGTTCCACAAAAAAACCCACATTTTCAAAAAACATTTTTCATTGGGACAAAAAAGTGAGGTGAAATCTTCTGAAGAGGAGGAAAGACAGCAAAACAAATGTCACAGGGGTGATAACCCTTCCCTATGTTTTCCAAAAAGCTTAAAAAAGATTTTTTGGCTGGAGCTAAACACGTTAAAAATGTACCCGTTCAAAATTACAAAGAGATTCTACTTAACAACAAACCTACAGTCCCTGTCTTGTTTGCACCGCCTGTATACTGCTGTTCAGAGTATATAGGGCCTTTCCTTATTTTAATTTGGGTGCGGGGTTCCCCTTAATATCCATACAGGACCCAAAGGGCCTGGTAATGGACTGGGGGGGTACCCATGCCGTTTGTCTCACTGATTTTCATCCATATTGCCATGACCCGACATGACATTAAACCCGCAAGCAGTTTTAAATGAGATTTTTTCCTTTAAAAATTACATTTGGTGCAGGGACTGTTCTAAACATGGGAAACACGCGTCACTTTACAGGCATACTATAGACACCCCCCAGGTACGATATTTAAAGGAATATTTCACTTTTTTTTTTTTTACTTTAAGCATCATTAAAATCACTGCTCCCGAAAAAACGGCCGTTTTTAAAAGTTTTTTTTGCATTGATACATGTCCCCTGGGGTAGGACCCGGGTCCCCAAACCCTTTTTCGGACAATACCATGCAAATTAGCCTTTAAAATGAGCACTTTTGATTTCGAACGTTCGAGTCCCATAGACGTCAATGGGGTTCTAACGTTCGTGCGAACTTTCGGTCCGTTCGCGGGTTCTGGTGCGAACCGAACCGGGGGGTGTTCGGCTCATCCCTAATGCTGAGTGACTATCCCTGAGTAATTATCCTCTTCCTCCTCAATCATCACGCTGATAGCTTGTAAGAACATTTTTGGTTCTGGGCGCCACCACCAGTGCCTAAGGCACAATTTTTCAGCCCCTGTTTAACAGGGGCGTGTAATTACAATTTTTGATGCAATACTTTGCAGCAGGGCTCATTTCTGCGTTCCAACTAGAGTATCTGTGAGGGGTTGCAGTGTTGTGGCACCAGCACCACCACCACCAAAGGCCCAACTTTTCTGCCCTTGTTCAACAGGGGCATGTAATTACAATTCTTGATCTAATATTTCACAGCAGGGCCCTGTGAGGGCTTACAGTGCTGTGGCCACAACAACACCTAAGGCCCAAATTTCTGCTGAGTATATAGGGCAGGCCCCTACTTTCAAACATCTAACTTACAAACGACTCATACTTGCAAACGGAAGGAGACAACAGGAAGTGAGATGAAATCTACCCCTAGGAAGGGAAATTCTCTCCTGTAAGAGTTAATATGGGAAAAACATTTCTCCTTTCCACTGATGCTTTCCAATCCTTGTTCCACAAAAAAACCCAAATTTTCAAAAAACATTTGTCATTGGGACAAAAAGTGAGGTGAAATCTTCTGAAGAGGAGGACAGACAGCAAAACAAATGTCACAGGGGTGATAACCCTTCCCTATGTTTTCCAAAAAGCTTAAAAAAGATTTTTTGGCTGGAGCTAAACATGTTAAAAATTACAAACAGATTCTACTTAACAACAAACCTACAGTCCCTGTCTTGTTTGCACTGCCTGTATACTGCTATTCAGAGTATATAGGGCCTGGTGGCCCCACACCTTTCCTTATTTTAATTTGGGTGCGGGGTTCCCCTTAATATCCATACAAGACCCAAAGGGCCTGGTAATGGACTGGGGGGTACCCATGCCGTTTGTCTAACTGATTTTCATCCATATTGCCAGGACCCGACATTACATTAAACCCGCAAGCAGTTTTAAATGAGATTTTTTTCCTTTAAAAATTACACTTTGTGCAGGGACTGTTCTAAACACAGGAAACACGTGCCACTTTACAGGCATACTATAGGCACACCCCAGGTACAATATTTAAAAGGAATATTTCACTTTTTTTTTTTTTTTTTTTTACTTTAAGCATCATTAAAATCACTGCTCCCGAAAAAACGTCAGTTTTTAAAAGTTTTTTTTGCATTGATACATGTCCCCTGGGGCAGGACCAGGGTCCCCAAACCGTTTTTAGGACAATACCATGCAAATTAGCCTTTAAAATGAGCACTTTTGATTTTGAACGTTCGAGTCCCATAGACGTCAATGGGGTTCTAACGTTCGTGCAAATTTTCGGTCCGTTCGCAGGTTCTGGTGCGAACCGAACCGGGGGGTGTTCGGCTTGTCCCTACTGTATATATACCGTATTTATCGGCGTATAACACGCACAGGCGTATAACACGCACATTCATTTTAAGAGGGAAGTTTCAGGAAAAAAACTTAACTTTTAAATAAGGAACTTTGAATCAAAATAAGGGTCAGTGCCCATCTGCAGCCTCACCATTGCCATCAGTGCAGCCTGATCAATGCCCATCTGCAGCCTCACAAGTGCCATCGATGTAGCAGCCTCACCATTGCCATCAATGTAGCAGCCTCACCATTGCCATCAATGTAGCAGCCTCACCATTGCCATCAATGTAGCAGCCTCACCATTGCCATCAATGTAGCAGCCTCACCATTGCCATCAATGCAGGAGCCTCACCATTGCCATCAATGCAGCAGCCTCCCCATTGCCATCAATGCATCAGCCTCCCCATTACCTTCAATGCAGCAGTCTCGCCAATGCCATCAGTGCAGACTGATCGATGCCCATCTGCAGCCTAGAGGGTACAGGGAGGGGGCGGGATGAGCGCCGACAGATTACATACAGTGAGAATCTCTTATGATAGACAGAACAGTAGTCCAATGGCCGCCCAGGAGACAGGACTTCTTATTACAGAGGCCGCCAAGTAAACAGAAGATTCTCACTGTTTGTAACCTGACGGCGCTCGTCCCACCCCCTCCCTGTCCCTTTTTTAGGCAGCTAAAATTGAAGTATTGGCGTATAACACGCGCACGCTATTTGCACCCGATTTTCATGGTGAAAAAGTGAGTGTTATACGCCAATAAATACAGTATATACAGTATCTCACAAAAGTGAGTACACCCCTCACATTTTTGTAAATATTTTATTATATCTTTTCATGTAACAAAACTGAAGAAATTACACTTTGCTACAATGTAAAGTAGTGAGTGTACGGCTTGTATAACAGTGTAAATTTGCTGTCCCCTCAAAACAACTCAACACACAGCAATTCATGTCTAAACCGCTGGCAACAAAAGTGAGTACACCCCTAAGTGAAAATGTCCAATTTGGGCCCAAAGTGTCAATACTTTGTGTGGCCACCATTATTTTCCAGCACTGCCTTAACCCTCTTGGGCATGGAGTTCACCAGAGCTTCACAGGTTGCCACTGGAGTCCTCTTCCACTCCTCCATGACGACATCACAGAGCTTGTGTATGTTAGAAACATTGCTCTCCTCCACCTTCCATTTGAGGATGCTCAATTGGGTTTAGGTCTGGAGACATGCTTGGCCAGTCCATCACCTTTACCCTCAGCTTCTTTAGCAAGGCAGTGGTCGTCTTGGAGGTGTGTTTGGGGTTGTTATTATGTTGGAATACTGCCCTGTGGACCAGTCTCCGAAGGGAGGGGATCATGCGCTGCTTCCGTATGTCACAGTACATGTTTGCATTCATGGTTCCCTCGAAGAACTGTAGCTCCCCAGTGCCGGCAGCACTCATGCAGCCCCAGACCATGACACTCCCACCACCATGCTTTACTGTAGGTAAGACACACTTGTATTTGTACTCCTCACCTGGTTGCGACCACACAAGCTTGACACCCTCTGAACCAAATAAGTTCATCTTGGTCTCATCAGACCACAGGACATGGTTCCAGTAATCCATGTCCTAAGTCTGCTTGTCTTCAGCAAACTGTTTGCGGTCTTTCTTGTGCATCATCTTTAGAAGAGGCTTCTTCCTGGGACGACAGCCATGCAGACAAATTTGATGCAGTGTGTGGCGTATGGTCTGAGCACAGACAGGCTGACCCCCTCACCCCTTCAACCTCTGCAGCAATGCTGGCAGCACTCATATGTCTATTTCCCAAAGACAACCTCTGGATATGACGCAGAGCATGTGCACTCAACTTCTTTGGTTGACCATGGCGAGGCCTGTTCTGAGTGGAACCTGTCCTGTTAAACCGCTGTATGGTCTTGGCCACCGTGCTGCAGCTCAGTTTCAGGGTCTTGGCAATCTTCTTATAGCCTAGGCCATCTTTATGTAGAGCAACAATTCTTTTTTTCAGATCCTTAGAGAGTTCTTTGCCATGAGGTTCCATGTTGAACTTCCAGTGACCAGTATGAAAGAGTGAGAGCGATAATACCAAATTTAACACACCTCCCCCCTTTCACACCTGAGACCTTGTAACACTAATGAGTTACGTGACACCGGGGAGGATAAATAGCTAATTGGGCCCAATTTAGACATTTTCATTAGGGGTGCACTCACTTTTGTTGCCAGCAGTTTAGACATTTATGTTTGTGTGTTGAGTTATTTTGAGGGGACAGCAAATTTACACTGTTATACAAGCTGTACCCTCACTACTTTACATTGTAGCAAGGTGTCATTTTTTCAGTGTTGTCACATGAAGAGATTTCAGAGAGTTCAGAGCACAATCTCTCTTAGCATATAAGATGAATAAATCATACATATATGTAAGTGTAAAACTGCTAAAGAAATGTGGGGAGGATCACAAAAGGTGCATGAAAAAGCTAATCTTAGCAATAAACTTTATTTGATTAGAAAGCTAAACCAAACCAAGCTGATGAAAGGCCAGGATATGCATTAGGCACACCTTGAAAATGGTTGAATACCTGAGAGGTATAGAAAAAATAAAAGATTTTCAGGTTGCAGCACTATTACTTGTGTACTTATATAGTATAGTTACATAGTAGGTGAGGTTGAAAAAAGACACACGTCCATCAAGTCCAACCTATGTGTGTGATTATGTGTCAGTATTACATTATATATCCCTGTATGTTGCGGTCATTCAGGTGATTATCTAATAGTTTCTTGAAGCTATCAATGCTCCCCGCTGAGACCACCGCCTGTGGAAGGGAAATCCACATCCTTGCCACTCTTACAGTAAAGAACCCTCTACGTAGTTTAAGGTTAAACCTCTTTTCTTCTAATTGTAATGAGTGGCCACGAGTCTTATTAAACTCTCTTCTGCGAAAAAGTTTTATCCCTATTGTGGGGTCACCAGTACGGTGTTTGTAAATTGAAATAATATCCCCTCTCAAGCGTCTCTTCTCCAGAGAGAATAAGTTCAGCGCTCGCAACCTTTCCTCATAACTAAGATCCTCCAGACCCTTTATTAGCTTTGTTGCCCTTCTTTGTACTCGCTCCATTTCCAGTACATCCTTCCTGAGGACTGGTGCCCAGAACTGGACAGCATACTCCAGGTGCGGCCGGACCAGAGCCTTGTAGAGTGGGAGAATTATCGTTTTTTTTCTCTTGCGTTGATCCCCCTTTTAATGCATGCCAATATTCTGTTTGCTTTATTAGCAGCAGCTTGGCATTGCATGCCATTGCTGAGCCTATCATCTACTAGGAACCCCAGGTCCTTTTCCATCCTAGATTCCCCCAGAGGTTCTCCCCCAGTGTATAGATTGCATTCATATTTTTGCCACCCAAATGCATTATTTTTACATTTTTCTACATTGAACCTCATTTGCCATGTAGTCACCCACCCCATTAATTTGTTCAGGTCTTTTTGCAAGGTTTCCACATCCTGCGGAGAAGTTATTGCCCTGCTTAGCTTAGTATGGCCTGCAAATACAGAGATTGAACTGTTTATCCCATCCTCCAGGTCGTTTATAAACAAATTAAATAGGATTGGTCCCAGCACAGAACCCTGGAAAACCCCACTACCCACCCCTGACCATTCTGAGTACTCCCCATTTATCACCACCCTCTGAACTCGCCCTTGTAGCCAGTTTTCAATCCATGTACTCACCCTATGGTCCATGCCAACGGACCTTATTTTGTACAGTAAACGTTTATGGGTAACTGTGTCAAATGCTTTTGCAAAATCCAGATACACCACGTCTACGGGCCTTCCTTTATCTAGATGGCAACTCACCTCCTCATAGAAGGTTAATAGATTGGTTTGGCAAGAACGATTCTTCATGAATCCATGCTGATTACTGCTAATGATATCGTTCTTATTACTAAAATCTTGTATATAGTCCCTTATCATCCCCTCCAAGAGTTTACATACTATTGATGTTAGGCTAACTGGTCTGTAATCCCAGGGATGTATTTTGGGCCCTTTTTAAATATTGGTGCTACATTGGCTTTTCTCCAATCAGCTGGTACCATTCCAGTCAATAGACTGTCTGTAAAAATGAGGAACAACGGTCTGGCAATCACTTGACTGAGTTCCCTAAGTACCCTCGGATGCAAGCCATCTGGTCCCGGTGATTTATTAATGTTAAGTTTCTCAAGTCTAATTTTAATTCCGTCCTCTGTTAACCATGGAGGTGCTTCCTGTGTTGTGTCATGAGGATAAACACTGCAGTTTTGGTTACTTGATGTACATCCAGATGATGAACTGACATCGGGATATGTTAAGGGTAAGCCTGTGAATGAATATAAGCGTAAAACAGAAATCATTAATAGTGACAGTGCTTCTGGCACAGAGTCTGCTTTAAAGACAAAAAATAGGGATAAAAACAGTAACATGCAACAAGAAACATGTGAAGGTTTTATGTGCAAGAAACAAAGTCATGTAAAAGCAGATTGTAGAATCGTGAAAGCTAGAATGCAAAAACAAACTAAACTGCAAATGGCCTAAAGTGTGAAAGAAGAAACATATTTTGCTTCAGATAATGAATATGTTTTTCAATCGCAATTCATCTTTGCAGGCATTCTGTGTTGATTCAGGAGCTACGAATCACATGACAAATGACAGAAATTTCTTTATTCACCTTGACCAGAGTAAAACAGATAAATTCACCACAGTTAATGGGCAAATAATGGAATCAGAAGGAATAGGAGACAATGTTTTTTTACCGTCCTATTTCCCAGAGTGTCACCAGAAAGACACTTGAAAAATGTCCTCTATGTCTCTGCTTCTTGAAACTAATCTTTATTGAGTGAAGAAGCTCACAAAACAAGGCAGTGATCTTCCAAGATGAGAGTTGTGTCATCACAAAAGGGGATATCTTACTTGCAATTCTAAATTTACAGATGAACTGTATTAGCTGAAATGCAACAAGGTGGTTAATACTGCCAAGGAGGAAAAACATTCAAACTGCAATCACACATGGTACAGAGAACTTGGGCACAGAAGTCCTGACATAATAAAGAAATTAACAGAGAATGACTATGCAAGTGAAATAAAAATGAGTCCATATGATCAAACAATGAAATGCACCAGCTTTTTAAAAGGAAAAATTACAAGAAACACCTAAGGCTAAGAAGACTCTGGACTTAATTTATTCAGATCTCCAATGAAAAAATTGACTCCAGGAAAGAAGAGGTATTTTTTCACTTTTTTAGAAGATTACTCCAGGTACACTACACTATATCTGTTACACAACAAAAATGAAGTACCAGAGAAACTTTAACAGTATTTGGCTCAAGTAAGCAACAAATTTGGCAAAGTGCCAAGTGTATTGAGCACAGACAATGGAACTGAATATACAGGTGATAACACGTAGGCGATTCTCCGAAAGCATGGCATAATATTTCAAACTACTGTACCATACAACCCAGGACAAAACGGGGTTGCAGAAAGAATGAACCATACTCTATGTGAGAGCAGAAGAACCATGCTGTTTAATGCAGATATGTCTTCAAAATCAACCACCAGGAAAATCAACTGAGAAAACTCCAAGTGAACTGTGGAATGGAAAAGCCCCAAATTTGAGCCATCTAAAACATTTTGGAAGCAAAGATTATATGCACATCCCAAAAGAAAAACGTACAAAATGGGATGCAAAGGAAAGCGTACTTGTGGGGTACAATGAATCTCAAAAGGGATACAGAATTCTACACCAAGACATAAAAAAGGTAACCATCTGTAGAAGTGTAATTGTCAATGAAACTTCAATATGTTCAAAATTTCATGAACTCACACAAACACTTCAAACTTAGAAAAAATCCACATCAGTGTCACATGAAGATAAGCAACAATGTGACACAGATATAGAAATGAATGTAGAATCCAAATGCTGTAAAAGAAGAAACCAGGCCATAAGAGGCTTTATTCAGGAAATCCCCCAGAAGCAATAAAGGTATCCAAACCAAAATGCTGTCCTATGTTGCTCACGTAGGATTAAAACCAGAGCTGAATTCATGGGATGTGATGCAAAGACTTCCAACCCACTCCCAAGTGGATCAGAACTGCTAATGAAGAGATGACATCTCTCAGTGAACTGAAACAGATTGATAGAACTGAGATCCAAAATGGGACTAATATAAGGAATAGTTGTTAAGAGGGGGTGCTGGAATACATTGTTCATGTATTTTGTGCAACAACTACATCAGTCGTAGATGGCAGTGTTTATAAGTTTGTAGTTGCTCTATGGTAAACTCTATGTATTTTCTCTGTATAATAAAAAGTTTCTGTTTCCTGTCTGCAGTTAAGCAAAAAAGCCCATGTGGACTGTGCTCTGTCTGTTCTGTAGGGAGACTTAATTCATTCAGATCTCCAATGGAAAAATTGACTCCAGGAAAGAAGATGTATTTTATCACTTTTTTATATATGATTACTCCAGGTACACTACACTATATCTGTTAAACAGCAAAAGTGAAGTACCAAAGAAACTTTAACAGTATTTGGCTGAAGCAAGCAACAAATTCAGCAAAATTCCAAGTGTATTGAGCACATACAGTGGAACTGAATATACAGGTGATAACATATAGGTGATTCTCAGAAAGCATGGCATAAAATTTCCAATTAGTATACCATACAACACAGGACAAAACGGGGTTGCAGAAAGCATGAACCATACTCTATGTGAGAGTGGAAGAACCATGCTGTTTAATGCAGATATGTCTTCAAAATCGACCACCAGGAAAATCAACTGAGAAAACTCCATGTGAACTGTGGAATGGAAAAGCCCCAAATTTGAGCCATCTAAAACATTTTGGAAGCAAAGATTATATGCACATCCCAAAAGAAAAACGTACAAAATGGGATGCAAAGGAAAGCGTACTTGTGGGGTACAATGAATCTCAAAAGGGATACAGAATTCTACACCAAGACATAAAAAAGGTAACCATCTGTAGAAGTGTAATTGTCAATGAAACTTCAATATGTTCAAAATTTCATGAACTCACACAAACACTTCAAACTTAGAAAAAATCCACATCAGTGTCACATGAAGATAAGCAACAATGTGACACAGATATAGAAATGAATGTAGAATCCAAATGCTGTAAAAGAAGAAACCAGGCCATAAGAGGCTTTATTCAGGAAATCCCCCAGAAGCAATAAAGGTATCCAAACCAAAATGCTGTCCTATGTTGCTCACGTAGGATTAAAACCAGAGCTGAATTCATGGGATGTGATGCAAAGACTTCCAACCCACTCCCAAGTGGATCAGAACTGCTAATGAAGAGATGACATCTCTCAGTGAACTGAAACAGATTGATAGAACTGAGATCCAAAATGGGACTAATATAAGGAATAGTTGTTAAGAGGGGGTGCTGGAATACATTGTTCATGTATTTTGTGCAACAACTACATCAGTCGTAGATGGCAGTGTTTATAAGTTTGTAGTTGCTCTATGGTAAACTCTATGTATTTTCTCTGTATAATAAAAAGTTTCTGTTTCCTGTCTGCAGTTAAGCAAAAAAGCCCATGTGGACTGTGCTCTGTCTGTTCTGTAGGGAGACTTAATTCATTCAGATCTCCAATGGAAAAATTGACTCCAGGAAAGAAGATGTATTTTATCACTTTTTTATATATGATTACTCCAGGTACACTACACTATATCTGTTAAACAGCAAAAGTGAAGTACCAAAGAAACTTTAACAGTATTTGGCTGAAGCAAGCAACAAATTCAGCAAAATTCCAAGTGTATTGAGCACATACAGTGGAACTGAATATACAGGTGATAACATATAGGTGATTCTCAGAAAGCATGGCATAAAATTTCCAATTAGTATACCATACAACACAGGACAAAACGGGGTTGCAGAAAGAATGAACCATACTCTATGTGAGAGAGGAAGAACCATGCTGTTTAATGCAGATATGTCTTCAAAATCGACCACCAGGAAAATCAACTGAGAAAACTCCATGTGAACTATGGAATGGAAAAGCCCCAAATTTGAACCATCTAAAACATTTTAGAAGCAAAGATTATATGCACGTCCCAAAAGAAAAACATACAAAATGGGATGCTTATGCAAAGGAAGGTATACTTGTGGTGTACAGTGAATCTCAAAAGGGATACGGAATTCTACACCAAGACATAAACAAGGTAACTATCAGTAGAAGTATAATTGTCAATGAAGCTTCAGTATGTTCAAAATTTCATGAACTAACACAAACACTTCAAACTGAGGAAAATTCCACATCAGTGTTACATGAAGAAAAGGAACAAAGTTGCACAGAAATAGAAATTAATGCAGACAATCGACAGGCGCTTTCTAACTGAGCTCCCGCTCCAAGCCACCGCCGAGCGACTTACCAAGCGAAGGAGGTACCCTTCTCCATAACAAATGGCATCCCTGGACGGGATGCAGAGATTAACGGATTTTTATCCTCCTAAGAGTGGCCGGATGTACCAAGATGGCGCTGGTGCCGGTGCTCACACGCAGCAAGCTGAAGAGGGAGAGATCTCCTCAGATTCCAGCAGCGAGCCAACCTCGGTATGTACAGCCATTCACTGTATAAATACAGGGGAAACTGATCTCTATCCCCCTGACATTCCAACGACACATAGCCCTACTAAATTTAAAAAGGCTAAAGGAGCTGGGCAGGAAGAGGAATCTGACATGGAAGAAAGTGCTGCAGTGCATTCCTCCCAGACTCCTCTTGAACACTTCCCTTCATCTTCCCAGCCTGTGACAATGACAAACATGAAGGATATGCTGATCTCTCTGAGGGACTCCCTACACATTGATATGATAAATATGCTGAAACCTATTAATGCCTCTGTACATGATTTGCAATAACGAATGTCTCATACTGAACACAAAATGGAGGTTGCATTCTCTGCACACAATAACCTTGTAGATGAATATAAAGAACAACAAAATGATATACAGAAGATGGCAGCAAAATTGGCAGATATGGAAGACTGCTCACGCAGGAATAATATTAAATTCCGCGGAATCCCAGAATCCATTTCTACCACTGATCTTCAAGGTTTTATACACCAAATGCTACGCACCTTAGTGTCTAATGCGACTGACATGGAACTGATAATAGACTGATAATAGACAGAGCACATAGATTGCCCAAACCAACTTTCTTTCCAGATACGGGACGTACTGGCTAGAATTCATTACTACCATATAAAAGAAGAAGCCATGCGCACTATACGGGAAAAAACCCACAATTAAGCGGGCAATTTGCGGGCATAGCCCTATACACAGACTTATCGCAAGCTACTATACAGCATAGAAAAATGCTCCTTACCATCACAAAGGCCCTAAGAAAACACAATATCACCTATAGATGGACCCCATCGAAACTAACGGTTACACACCTGGATAAAACAATCAACATATTCTCGCTGGAAGCCAGCCTCAAATTTCTGAAAGAATGGAGGATTCTATCAGCTGACAAACCGGCGGAAAACAGACGTGAACCATCTAAACGTTAAAAAGAATGGTCATAACTCCTTTCTTAGAGCTCAGGTAATCTTTAGTTACCCAAGAACAAACTTCCTAACGCCATATTGGCGTTGGATGTTCACCCTCAGATTTCACACAGTCCTTACTGCCTCTGGAATCCGGGGCAGGCTCCGGGCTCCTTTTTATGTTTTTTATGTTTTTACTGTTCTGGTGTTTTTTTATGTCCTCACCTGCTACATTCAATTGCCTGAAATTATCGAATACTGCCCAGCCTATTTCACATGTTACTGGTTGAAAGACACAGCGTTAAAATTTAACCCATGCTACCTATCAAAGAATATACCTCTCTTCAACAGTAGATGGCAGCATTTCCTCTTTACAACACCAACCTCTGATAAATGTAATTCTCATGCTCCACAAAAAAATTCTGTGAAAGAAACTTTTATTCTCCCTTATAAGTTCCTACAGAATAACTCTAAAGCCAGCATCCTGAAACACAATGACAATTAAGTTGGTTTCTCTTAACACTAAGTGGTTGAACAGCCTTTTTAAGCATAAGCTCATGTGGTTAGAAGCCCAAAGACTGAAAGAAGATGTTCTTTGTATACAGGAAACACACTTTCTGGATACCAAAATGTTCCCATAGACAGTATCTACACATTTATTTTGCAAATGCGGACTCAAAACGCAATTGCGTTCTCATAGCAATTAAAAATTCTGTTGCATTTTCTTTACAGGAGGTTATCAGAGACCCTAAGGGAAGGTTTATTATTTTAATCTGTACCATAAATGATGTTATGTATACAATTGTGTCGGTGTATGCCCCTAACCAGGGACAAATAACCTTTTTGAGGAGTCTTCTTAAAAAGGTTAAATCCCTATGCAAGGGAAACCTCCTCGTACTAGGGGACTTTAACTCAGTGGTAGACCCCAAACTAGATTGTTCTCCCCCTAAACTGCATCATAAATCAACGCTGTACTCCACTATACACAACAAATCTTTGTACGATGTATGGAGATGTCATCACCTGGATGAAAAAGATTTCACCTTTTTCTCCAACCCTCACAGATCATATTCTAGAATAGACCTAATACTTACAGACTTGCCCTCCCTATACAAAGCAAAACTAACCACCATTGATACCATTACCTGGTCAGACCATGCCCCCATAACACTAGCATTGGAAGAACAAAATAATGTGACCCCCATAATTTTATGGCATAATAATACACGTATTTTTAATCATAAAAAGTTAAGAAACAATTAGAAGAATTGTTTAAGTTCAGTACTACAAATGAGACCCCAGCATCCACTATCTGGTGTGCCCATAAAGCCTATTTTAGAGGCTTACTGTTGCAAATAGCATCTAGGGAAAAGAGACAAAGGACGCAGGTAACTAAGTCCCTCAACTAAAATTCACCAACTAGAAACGCAGAATAAAAAAGACATGACCCAGACTCTAATAGAGGAATTAAAAAGTTGTAGATTAGAACTTAAACAACTTCTCATATATGGTTATGAACAAGGCCTTAAACACCTAAAAGCTTCATACTACTCCTCTGGGAATAAGGCAGGGAAGGTATTAGCCCAATAAATCAAAACAAAACAAACAAAAACTAGAGTAGCCTAAATAACAGACCCTAAGACAGGAACTAAGTTATCTCACCCTAAAGACATAGCAAATACTTTTTTTTTATCATTAAGATTTTTATTCGTTTTTATCAACAGTACAGAAAAAAAGACAAGGAAGTAAAAAACAAAAAATATATAAAGTAACAAAAAGCACACATGTTCGTACACACCATTTTCATTTGGATTTATCAAAGTACACTTATCAAGTATTTATGAACTCTTGTATTTGGCTGTCCATATACTCCAGATTTTATCAAATTTTTCACATTTTAGAGAGTTGATGGCTAGTAAGCGTTCGAAGGTGTAGTGTTGTTGGACTAATCTGGTTACATCAGTAATGTTTGCTGTGGGTGGTATCTTAATTGTCAGAATGGGATTGGCTTTTAGGAAGTGTGTAATCCTGATGCATGTGAAGAGCATGTGGTTTGGTAGTTTATATGTTGTCATTATGTCTTAAAACAGTAGGGGTTTGGCATTTGTGATTAGGTCCTGTACAAACCGGATCCCGTGCATTGGGAATAGTTTCAATGATAACATTGGTATTTTTGCCTCCAGTAGGCTTAAGGGAAATTGGTAATTTTTTATAGGACACTTTTGGTGGTTTTGGTTGAGGAGAATTTCCCATGCTTGTAGAGAAGCCTTAATAGTAGGATGGATATTTCTAGTGCCCCATGGAATCCAGATGTCACCCATTAGGAGAACTGTGAGGTCTGATGTTGGAGCTAAGGCCCTTTCAATTTCAACCCAGAGTGGGGTATTAGTGTTTGTAAGCCAGCTTTTGACTTGGTCTAGTCTAGTTGCCCACATGCAATTGTGGATTTCCACTAGCCCTGCTCCTCCAACTTGTTTTTGTGGAATCAGTTTATTTGGTAAGCATCTTGCCTTCTTTGCACCCCATATGAATTTCCACATTAGAGTGGACATGGACTTGAGAAAGTGTGGTGGGAAGGGGATTGGAAGTGCTTTAAATATGTATAAGATTTGCGGTAAGATTGACATCTTAAATGCCGCTAGTCTGCCCATCCAGGTTAGCTCCTTTCTTGCTAAGTTATTAGTCTGAGTTTCCAGTTTTATCAATAGGGGTTTAAGGCTGGAGTTGGCTAATGCTTTGATGGAGCTAGTTAAGGTTATACCCAGGTACGGTATACCTCTATCACTCCAGCTATTGGGGAAAGATTTTTGCAGTTTATCACTGGTAGTCTGTGACACTCCCAGGTCAAAGATTAGGGATTTGGTGAAATTTACTTTATAATATGATACCTCTCCATATTTTTTCAGCAGCTTGTGAGCTGGTGGGAGTGATATAAGTGGGTTTGCTAGGAGTAGGATGACATCATCTGCAAATAGGTTGATGACACGAGAGTTAGATCCAAACTTGAAGCCAGAGATGTTGGCATGCGTTCTAATGGCCTCCGCTAGGGGCTCTATCATTAGATACAGTAAAAGATTTCCAGGGACAATGGACATCATTGGCGGGTTCCATTAGTTATGCAGAAGGGGGTGGATAGCATACCTGTTGAGTATACCTGTGCAGATGGACAGGAGTATAAGGCTAGGACTGCATGTAAAATATGGCCACAAAGGCCAAACTTAGATAGCACCTCTGACATGTACGTCCAATGTACTCTATCAAACGCCTTCTCTGCGTCTATAGAGAGCAGCAGAGAAGGCGTTTTGGTTATTATATTTATGATTCTCCTGGTAGCGTCTGAGGTCTGTCTCCCCTTCACAAAGCCCATCTGGTCACGCTTTATTAGAGAGGATATGAAATCTGCTAGTCTTTTGGCTAGGATTTTAGCATACACTTTGATATCGGTATTTAATAGCAATATAGGCTTAAAGTTGCTCGGTGTTGTTGGGTTTTTTCCGGGTTTGGGTAGTGTGACTATGTACACTTTCAGCATCTCTGGTGGGATTGTTGCCTCATTTGCGGCCTTTGTGAAGACCACTTGCATATGTGGTGCGAGTGTGTTGCTGAAGCGTTTGAAATATTCGTTAGAAAACCCGTCTGGTTCGGGTGATTTGCCATTCGGTAAAGTGGCAATGGTTGATTCAATTACCATGGTTGTGAATGGGGAGTTCAGTGTTTGTGTTTGATCTTCTGATAGAGATGGAAGATGTAGTTCCTGTAAGAAGTTTTCTATGTTTGCTGTTGTTGGATGGTTGACGGGTCCCTGTGGAGGTTATACAAATCGCTGTATTAGGTAGCGAATTGGTTAGTAATATCTTGTGGATTTATGATTTTGTGTTTGAGAGTAGGATGTATTAGGTGTGCAATTCTAGTCTTAGTGTGGGCTGCTTTAATTCTATTGGCCAAATATTTGACTGCTCTATTGGCGTTGGCATAAGATTTCAGGCGTAGGTGTCTAAGGTGTATGTTGCATTGCTGAGCTAAAAGCTCTTTTTTATTTCTCTCTTAGTTTTGAGAGCTTATGGACCAGCGACGCGTTTGGTGAGGTTTTGTTTTGTGTTTCTAAGGTGTGGATGTCAGCGAGCGTAGAGTTGAGTGCTGAGGTATATCACTTTTTTCCCTGGCCCCCATTTGGATTAGTATGCCCCTCATGTATGCCTTATGCCGCGTACACACGAGCAGAATTTTCGGCGGACTAGGTCCGACGGTCTTTCCGACGGACTTTGCAGCGTAGGTCCGCCGGACTTAAAAATGGAAGGACTTGGACACACATGATCACTCCAAAAGTCCTCTGGTTTTGAACGCGGTGACGTACAGCATGTACGACGGGACTAGAAAAAGGAAGTTCAAGCCCCAGTACGACACCCTTTGGGCTCCTTCTGCTAATCTTGTGTTTATCTCGTGTTAGTAGAAGTTTGGTTAGAGACGATTCGTGCTTTTCAGACTTCAGCTTATTTTGATCAATTTCTGCGGTTCAGTTTGTGTTTGTGGGGTTTGTATCTGGTTTTCAGTGGGTGCTGGTCAGTTTGTTACCTGTGTATCAGGCTGGTCCACTCGTTCCAGTTCTTCAGGTCGCTCTTCACAGGCCTTGCTGTTCTTCAGTGCGTTCGTTTTAAGTTTGTTTGTTTGACCAGCCGATCGTTTTGAAGCCATAGTGCATGGACGTTCTGGTTCTTGAGTTCGTGCTTGGTGTTGGGGTTAATACTTTGACCCAAGTCCAGTCCATGAACAGGGCGAGGAGGAGTTCATGGACAAAGAATTAGCTGCGCCAGCGTGACCAATTCTCGCACATGCCTTTGCTTCGTGAGATTCGTGAGAATAATCCTGAGGATTTCAGGAATTATCACAGGATGACGGACCCCGTTTTTCAACGTCTGCTGGCTTTGCTGACCCCTTATATCAGCAGGCAGGATACCTGCATGCGGCAAGCCATCACTGCGGAGCAGAGGCTAGTTTCCGCGTTGCGTTACTTGGCCACTGGGAGAAGCCTTCAGGACCTTAAGTTCTAGATAGGCACCTCCCCCCAGGCTCTGGGGCTCATTATCCCAGAGACCTGTTCTGACATTATTCAGGTCCTGCAGAAGGACTATATTAAGGTAAGTTTTAGCCTTTAAAATTACATTATATGTATTTAATGTTTGCTAATGTATTATATTAATTTCATCATTACCTAATTACCATGATTGGAATACGCTGTGAATGTCCCCTTTATCTTCATGCATGCATGTTTTTATTTTAGAAACTTCATTTTTGGCCTACATGCATATTTACCTTCACTAAACTCCCCAGCATGCAATCCTGGGCCCATATACACCTATAGCCTAGTCCCTTTAACAATGTATATTGTCAGCTTCATTGTACTGCTTTCCCCGAACCACCCCCTCAAATGTCTCCAAATGTAATGTGTGGTCTTAAACTAATTTAGAACCCTCCCCACCCCCTCAAATGTCTCCAAAGGTAATGTATGGTCTTAAACTAATTTAGAACCCTCCCCCACCTCCTCAAATGTCTCCAAATGTAATGTGTGGTTTTAAACTAATTTAGAACCCTCCCCCACCCCCATACAATTTGATCAATGGGCCATCAGAGGGGGTGAGGAATCTTATAAGTGGGCCGGATGTCGGATGGAGGAGTCTTCGCCCAGACCGAGTTCTGTCAGCATCTCCAGACTGGAGGCCTGGGATTGCCACCTAATGCCGAGAATGTTGAGGGATTCCCCTCTGTATTCATCGCATATGAAGCCTTTGGTCTGGGCGAGCACCTAATGAGGCCATTCCCCCAAAGGAGGAGGGAGAGGAGGGTATTTAACTACCGGCTGGCCAGAGCGAGAAGAGTGCTGGAGAATGCCTTCGGGATTATGGCCAGCCGGTTCCATTTGTATCTCTCAGCCACCAATATGGTGGACTATAAAATCAATCATCTAATCATGTGCTGTTGCGTACTCCATAATTTTTTAAGAAAACATTTGCAAACATATCTTACCTCAGTTGGGCCTGAGGCCGGACTTAGTGCAGAATCTGTATCACAGGCCTGGATACTGGCGGTACTGGCTTGGCCCCCCAAACCGCCCGTCAAGTGCGGGACAGATATGTTAATTATTTTAATGGTAGGGGACTATTGCAAAGCCAGAACATATTTAACCTTTCAAATAATAAAAAGATCTTTTTATGATAAAATCTTGAGTTTTTATTCTTGTTTGCATAACTTTTTGGCTGTCTCCTAGGTTCTTCTAGTGCACTTGTAGTGCCAAGTGCATTTCCCTTTAGTAAATAAGGCCCTGTGTCACTGTAAACACAAAATGAACTCCAAAACTGGTATTGAGTAGGGATGAGCCGAACACCCCCGGTTCGGTTCGCACCAGAACCTGCGAACGGACCGAAAGTTTGCACGAACGTTAGAACCCCATTGACGTCTATGGGACTTGAACATTCAAAATCAAAAGTGCTAATTTTAAAGGCTAATTTGCATGGTATTGTCCTAAAAAGGGTTTGGGGACCCGGGTCCTACCCTAGGGGACATGTATCAATGCCAAAAAACTTTTAAAAATGGACGTTTTTTCGGGAGCAGTGATTTTAATGATGCTTAAAGTAAAAAAAAAAAGTGAAATATTCCTTTAAATATCGTACCTGGGGGGGGGGGGTGTCTATAGTATGCCTGTAAATTCTCATTTAAAAATCTCATTTAAAACTGCTTGCGGGTTTAATGTAATGTCGGGTCCTGGCAATATGGATGAAAATCAGTGAGACAAACGGCATGGGTACCCCCCAGTCCATTACCAGGCCCTTTGGGTCTTGTATGGATATTAAGGGGAACCCCGCACCCAAATTAAAATAAGGAAAGGTGTGGGGCCACCAGGCCCTATATACTCTGAACAGCAGTATACAGGCGGTGCAAACAAGACAGGGACTGTAGGTTTGTTGTTAAGTAGAATCTGTTTGTAATTTTGAACGGGTACATTTTTAACGTGTTTAGCTCCAGCCAAAAAATCTTTTTTAAGCTTTTTGGAAAACATATGGAAGGGTTATCACCCCTGTGATATTTGTTTTGCTGTTTTTCCTCCTCTTCAGAAGATTTCACCTCACTTTTTGTCCCAATGAAAAATGTTTTTTGAAAATTTGTTTTTTTTTGTGGAACAAGGATTGGAAAGCATCAGTGGAAAGGAGAAATGTTTTTCCCATATTAACTCTTACAGGAGAGAATTTCCCTTCCTAGGGGTAGATTTCATCTCACTTCCTGTTGTCTCCTTCCGTTTGCAAGTAGGAGTCGTTTGTAAGTTAGATGTTTGAAAGTAGGGTCCTGCCCTATATACTCAGCAGAAATTTGGGCCTTAGGTGTTGTTGTGGCCACAACACTGTAAGCCCTCACAGGGCCCTGCTGTGAAATATTAGATCAAGAATTGTAATTACATGCCCCTGTTGAACAGGAGCTGAAAAATTAGGCCTTAAGCACTGGTGCTGGTGCCACAACACTGCAACCCCTCACAGACACTCTAGTTGGAACGCAGGAACGAGCCCTGCTGCAAAGTATTGCATCAAAAATTATAATTACACGCCCCTGTTAAACAGGAGCTGAAAAATTGTGCCTTAGGCACTGGTGGTGGCGCCCAGAACCAAAAATGTTCTTACAAGCTATCAGCATGATGATTGAGGAGGAAGAGGATAATTACTCAGGGATAGTCACTCAGCATCAGCATAGGCAGTCTTTGAAGGGATCTGAGATTTCAAAAAAAAAATATTCGGTTACATCAGCATCAGGTGCTTGGTAGCTGGTGGTGATCCAAGACTGATTCATTTTTATGAAGGTCAGTCGATCGACCGAGTCGGTGGACAGACGCACCCTGTGATCGGTTACCACGCCTCCAGCAGCACTGAATGTGCGTTCCGAAAGAACGCTGGATGCAGGACAGGCCAGTAGCTCAATTGCATACTGTGCAAGCTCTGGCCAGTGATCCATCCTCAAGACCCAGTAACCCAGAGGATTTTCGGTGGGAAAGGTGTCCAAGTCTGATCTTGCCCCTAGGTATTCCTGCCCCATGTAAAACAGACGCTGGCGATGGTTGCTGGAACCGATCATACCTTGGGGCTGCGGACCAAAAAATTGTCTGAACGCATCGGTCAGACGGCCACCTTCTCCACCGCTCCTTCTTTGACTGACCGAAGCCTCAGCAACACGTTGTCCAGAAACAGGAGTTTGTAACCTCCCAGTCTCTGGGAACGCGTTGCACAGACCTTTCTGCAAGGCCTCCCGAAGATGTTTCATCCTCTGCTCCCTCTGCGATGGCAAGATAAGGTCCGCAACCTTACCCTTGTAACGTGGATCAAGGAGGGTTGCCAGCCAGTATTGGTCCTTCTCCTTGATACCACGAATACGAGGATCCTTACGCAGGCTTTGCAGGATCAGGGAGGCCATGCAGCGTAGGTTTGCTGAGGCATTCGGTCCGGAGTCCTCTGGGTCACTAAGGACAACATGGTCCGCAGCCACCTCCTCCCAGCCACGTACAAGTCCATGTGTTTCTTGGGACTGATCCCTTAAAGACTGCTGCTGATGCTGAGTGCCAGGCTCCACCTCCATACTAACACAATCTTCCTCCTCCTCCTCCTCCTCCTCTTCCTGTGTGATCGGCGGGCATGCAGGAACACTGTCTGGATAAAGGGGGCCTTGAGAGCTAAGGAAGTCCTCCTCTTCCTGCCTCTGTTCTGCCTCAAGTGCCCTGTCCATTATTCCACGCAGCGTGTGCTCCAACAGGTGGACAAGGGGGACAGTGTCACTGATGCATGCACTGTCACTGCTCACCATCCTCTTGGCCTCCTCAAATGGTGACAGGACAGTGCATGCATCCCTGATCATGGCCCACTGGCGTGGGGAAAAAAAAACAAGCTCCCCTGACCCTGTCCTGGTGCCATAGTCACACAGGTACTCATTGATGGCCCTCTGCTGCGTGTGCAGCCACTGCAGCATGGCCAACGTTGAGCTCCACCTGGTGGGCATGTCACAGATTAGGCGGTTCTTAGGCAGGTTAAACTCCTTTTGGAAGTCCGTCAGCCGAGCACTGGCATTATATGACCGGTGGAAATGCACACAGACTTTCCTGGCCTGCCTCAGGACATCCTGTAAGCCCGGGTACCTGCCCAAGAACCGCTGCACCACCAAGTTAAGGACGTGAGCTAAACAGGGCACATGGGTCATTTGTCCCTGTCGGAGGGCAGAGAGGAGGTTGGTGCCATTGTCGCAAACCACCATTCCTGCCTTAAGTTGGCGTGGCGTCAACCACCTCTGAACCTGCCCCTGCAGAGCTGACAGAACCTCTGCCCCAGTGTGGCTCCTGTCCCCCAAGCACACCAGCTCAAGCACCGCATGGCATCTTTTGGCCTGCGTACTTGCGTAGCCCCTTGAACGGCTACGGAGCACCGCTGGTTCCGAGGACAAAGCACAGGAAGAGGCCATGGAGGAAGAAGAAGAGGAGGGGGTGGAGGAGAGAGGTGTGTCACAATCATTAGCATTTTGGAGGCGTGGTGGCGGAACAACCTCCAACACTACTGCACCTTGTCCTGCTTCCTTCCCAGCTGCCAGCAGAGTCACCCAATGCGCCGTGAAACTTAGGTAACGTCCCTGTCCATGCCTGCTGGACCATGAGTCAGCGGTAATATGCACCTTACCGCTGAAAGCCCTGTCCAGCGAGGCATGGACATTGCCTTCCACATGCCGGAATCGCCTTCCGTGAGAAAAAGTGGCGTTTGGGTACCTGCCACTGAGGAACCGCACATTCCACAAACTCACAGAAGGGGGCAGAGTCTACCAACTGAAAAGGCAGCAGTTGAAGTGCTAGCAATTTTGCCAAGCTAGCATTCAACCGCTGGGCATGTGGATGGCTGGGAGCAAACTTCTTTCGGCGGTGCAGCAGCTGGGGCAGGGAAATTTGCCTGGTACAATCTGACGTCGGTGTACCAAAAGCAGATTGCCCACAAGTACTTGGCTCTGACACACCTAATTCTACACCTTCGTTCCTCTCAGTGCAGGTCTCAGAGAGGACTGAAGGTCTAGTGGGGTTGGAAATCTCAGCTGATGAGGAGCAAGGAGACGTCCTCTTTGTTCTTTGGTGTGGGTCTTTTAGATACGCTTGCCAACGAACTGCATGGCAGGTCAACATATGTCTGGTCAAGCATGTGGTACCCAAGCGGGAGATGTTTTGGCCACGCGTGATACGTTTGAGACATATGTTGCAAATAGCAGCGGTGCGATCTGATGCACTCGTCTCAAAAAAGGCCCACACCAAAGAACTTTTTGAATAACGTGCAGAGACTGCAGCGCCCTGCACATGTGGAGCTTTGGGGTGTGATGCAGTCAAGGTGCTGCCCTTAGGCTGGCCCCTGGAGGGCATCCTGCCTCGTTGGTGATGTGCCGCCTCCTCCTCCTCCTCTCTCCTATCAGGCACCCACGTTGAGTCAGTAACCTCATCATCCCCTCCCTCCTCATCACTGGAGCAAACCTGGCAGTATGCTGCAGCAGGGGGAGCATGACTGCCAGATTGCTGTCCTTCTTGGGCACACCCTCTGTCCGTGCTCATGTTACTGCCTTCATCAAGCTCAGTATCATCATCAGAGCCTTCCAAATGCTGGGCATCCTCCTGGAGCATGTACCCAACACTGTGGTCAAAGAGTTCAAGGGACTCCTCAGGAGGACATGGTGGGGCTAGGGAAGGAGTCACTGATGACATTGAGCCGAGGGAAGAGGCCGCTGCTTTGCCAGACAAAGTACCCTGGGCATGGGTGAGAGAGGATGAGGAGGATGAGGACGGCTTGGTCATCCACTCGACCAAGTCTTCCGCATGTTGCGGCTCAACACGGCCAGGTGCCGAAAAAAAGGCCAAGCGTGTCCCATGGCCACGTGCTGATGAGGATGCACTGTCTCCATGACCAGCACTAGACACAGAGCCTGCTTTCCCTCTCTTATTGGCTTGTGACTGTCTGCCTCTCCTTCTTGGCCTTCCAGACATACTAATGGCCTGTAGCTGCACTAAGCTGGGATATATATATATATATATATATATATATATATATATATATATATATATATATGTATGTATGTGTATGTACTGATACTGCAGCTAGCAAAATCAACTGCCTGCCTGTAGTATGAGAACACCACCAACCTTCTACAGGTAGCTTTAGCTGAACACTGTGAGGTGGACGCACCCCACTAACTTGTAGGTTTAGCTGAACACTGTGAGCAGGATGCACTGCACTAACTGTAAATAGTCTAGCTGCCTGACTGTGGTACTAATAGGATCAAAAGAACACCAGTAATTTTCTTCAGGTAGCTGTAAATACTGTAACAAGACAAGCCTGCCTGTCAGTAAGAAGATAACAGGAACGGATCTAGCTGAACACTGTGAGCAGGACGCACTGCACTAACTGTAAATAGTCTAGCTGCCTGACTGTGGTACTAATAGGATCAAAAGAACACCAGTAATTTTCTTCAGGTAGCTGTAAATACTGTAACAAGACAAGCCTGCCTGTCAGTAAGAAGATAACAGGAACGGATCTAGCTGAACACTGTGAGCAGGACGCACTGCATTAACTATAAATAGTCTAGCTGCCTGACTGTGGTACTAATAGGATCAAAAGAACACCAGCAATTTTCTTCAGGTAGCTTTATATACTGTAACAAGACAAGCCTGCCTGTCAGTAAGAAGATAACAGGAACGGATCTAGCTGAACACTGTGAGCAGGACGCACTGCACTAACTGTAAATAGTCTAGCTGCCTGACTTTTGTACTAATTGGATCAAAAGAACACCAGTAATATTCTTCAGGTAGCTGTAAATACTGTAACAAGACAAGCCTGCCTGTCAGTAGGAAGATAACAGGAACGGATCTAGCTAAACTGAATACAGTGTGTATATATATATATATGCAACACCTGGGATACATATATATACACAATACACTGTAAGTGCAGCTAACTGACTGACTGTCCTTCCTAATCTAGCTAACTCAAATGAAATGACACTGTCTCTCTCTCTCTCTCTATCTCTCAGCACACCAGAACACACTGCACAGGGCCGCCGCGCAGGCGGCCTTATATAGTGTGGGGCGTGTACTAAATCCCCTGAGCCATAATTGGCCAAAGCCTCCTTGGCTTTGGCCAATTACGGCTCTCTGTTCAGGCAGCGCTGTGATTGGCCAAGCATGCGGGTCATAGTGCATGCTTGGCCAATCATCAGCCAGCAATGCACTGCGATGCCGCAGTGAATTATGGGCTGTGATGCGCCACACGAATTTGGCGCGAATGGCCCATATCGTTCGCAATTCGGCGAACGACCGAACAGCCGATGTTCGAGTCGAACATGGGTTTGACTCGAACACGAAGCTCATCCCTAGTATTGAGTATTGAAAGAAGAAGCCACACACATTGTTGTCATTTAAAATTTTTACTGTGTGTACATTCAAACATGTGCGTTTTTATAAAACGTCATTCAATGTTTTTTTTTTTTTTTTTGGTTTTATATTTTTTACTCAATATAAAATTGTTTCTTTTTTTTCTTTTTTTGGGGAACTATATTTTTGTACATTTTTTTTTGTATTTTATGCATTTTTTTTAAATTTGTATTTTAAAACAGGGTTTTTTCACAAAAAAAACAATCCCAACTCTGGAACTTACAAAGTTCAACATGTAAAAGTTGCAGGTGATGTCACCCATGTAAAAGCCAAATTTTGAAGATGCATACAAATTGGGAGTCCAAATGGGTAATGTCAACATGTGCTATCTCCCATCATGGGGGATCATTTTACGTGTTTTGTGGGTGCAATCCCTTCCTCTCACCTACTAGCATTATGAGGAAGGGGTTGCAAAAACAAAACGTGTACATGGAGATCCCATGATGGCAGATAGCACCTGTTGACACACCATGTGCATCTTCAAAATTTGGCTTTTAAAATTTAACAACTAGAAAAAAAGAACAATGTTCTCATTTAAAAAGGAAATTAAGAACATGATCAATGTTTTAGGGAAAAAGGGATTAGATTCTCCCCAAAACATTGATCATGTTCTTCATTTCCAGTTGCATGCTGTCCAGCCAATTTCTCATGCTGTCTAGCTGATTGCGCATTTCATCAATGTGGCCATTCCAGACCATGATCTGCCCAATTAGCCTTTGGGCGCTGTCGGTGCTAAATGGGTCCGCCGCTTCCACAACCAGAACATCACCTAAAATTTGAGAAAAAATATGTATTTAGAAATATGCAGACATAAATAGATTACCTTAAGCTGGGGTGTCAGACACTCACCTGGTGGGATGCAGATCTCACCCACTTCCTCCACCTCTCCTTCCTCCAGATCCTCGTGTGGGCTTGGGCTAATGACCCTATCAGGCTGTTGAGGTTGGGGGGTCCTGGGATCCTCTGACTGTTGTCTGAGTCTTTTCTCCCCTATGAGAATGAAACCAAAGGTATAATTAGCACACTGATATTTGAGTCCAGAAATAGGAATATGAAGCATTGCTTTGAAATGGTGTACAATTGTCTGTTTGTGAAAAGATCAAAGTTGAAGACATGATTCCAATTCCCTTTTAACCAAACTGCAATACTTACCTTTTTTGGCCAAGTTTCACAGATGGAAACACCTAAAGTATCCCCTAGAGCCCCTGTGTGGATTATCCTAAAAAATGTTCTCTGGGGGCGTGGTCTTGGCATGGAGGAGTGAACAAGCATCTTTTCTGAGCTCCTGGACCGCGGCTCCTCGGCAGCTTACCCACGCAGAAAAAACGACCATTACAGCTTCTCCACACTGCACAGGAACCCAGGGAGGTAGCGGTACCAAACAAGAGGCTCTGCCACCCCTATGGAGCGATTTCTGGTGCCAATACAGCCGGCCGCATCTACTCCAGATCCAGCCAAGATGGCGCCGACACCAGCCACGAGGACTGAACCCAGCCAGCCTACAAACAGAGGAGGGGGAGCAAGGTATGATCGCGGCAATGATATGCCTCCCTTCTCCCCATCCAGCGACCTCTCCCCATGCCTTCCCCGCTCACTGTCCCTCAAATCATTGGGCAGTCCTGGAAGGGAGCTAGGCGGCTCCACACAGTGGGCTCCAGGAGACTTGCAGGCTTTCCAATACCAAGCCTCCATACCCGGCACACCGCTGCTCCTCGCACAGCACATGCAGGTTGCAGTAAGTACTACCCCTTTAGTTGTGCCCTCACGAGAGCCCCCTGCCACACTTTTCAATGAACAGACTCTGTGGGCTCTCCTGCAAAAGCTACCCACTAGGGAAGACCTGGACTCTATAGCCACCAGAATGGAGGCGGCACTCCGCAGAGAGCTTGCAGGCATCAAGCAGGAGGTGGCGGAGGCGACCACTCAGATCTCTGAAATTAAAAATGACACAGTAATCCTCCGCCAAGATGTCTCTAATCTACAAACTACACATGAACAAGTGTCAGATCAAATTTCACAGCTGTATCTTTTGCTGGATGACCTAGAAAACCGCAATCGCAGGCGCAATGGCAGAATTTGTGGTCTGCCTGAAGCCACCCGACAAGCAGACCTCAAGGCAACTGTGACTGCCATATTTAATAATTGCTTAGAACGCCCTCCGGAGACTCCCATTACCATAGACAGGGTGCACAGGACCTTGGGGCCCAGGGGTCTTGAGGAGGACAGACCCCGAGATGTCCTCTGCTGCCTACACAACTACACTGTCAAAGAAGACATTTTGCAACAAGCCTGGCACAGAGGTCATATGGACTTTGATGGAGCACAAATCATTCTTCTGCCGGATGTTTCCAGAAGGACCCTTCAGATGCGCCGTTGCATGAAACCACTGCTGGAGAAGTTCGGCGAGCATGAGATCACCTACAAGTGTGGCCACCCTTTCCACCTTATTGCAGGCAAGGGGGGCCGTTCGTATGCCCTTCGGCACCCTGCAGATGTCCCTGCTTTCCTCAACTCTCTGGGGTTGCCCGAGGTATCGCTACCCAACTGGTTGGCGTTTGTTCTCCCTCCGACCGGCACTAACCCCACAGTAAACCCAACAGGAAGATCTCAACTCCCCCGGCGCAATCGCCGGTCCCAGCGCAGAAGACCACAGGCACCTCAGGACAACGAGCCTTGAGCCCCTGGGGTCTGATCTGCTCTCAATTTGAAGATTTACCCTGGATTGAGGAGCCTCCTCTCGTCAGTAAGTTCTACATTATGTTACTTTGTTCCTGTTGACCCTTTGGCAGTGGACTCATGGAATAGTTAACTCATCTGAGTAATCCCTGGCCCCCCTAGACTACTTATCAAGACCCAATGGTCTTGACCGAGCTTTGAGAAGACTTTAAGGGGTCCCCAGGTCAGAACTGATCTATACATTGAGTGAGAAGATCTGCAGGACTTAACTGAAGAAGTTTTCAGTGTGGCCAGCACCGGGAGGGACAGGGCCCGGCTGGGCATACAGCCATGGACTGAGGGTGGGGCATGACCTGGGAGTTCATTTCAGGGCTCTCTACTCACCTGTTCCCTAATTGCCATATAGAATTGTTCTGTAGAAGGGTAATTAAGGGTTCATCTGGTTCAATGTGCCTTTCATTTAGGACACTCATGTGAGGTTTGGGGGATTTGGAGAGGTCTCTGGGAGGCTGCATGGCAGACTCACCAGTCCAACAGGATTCATTGGAATTGAGGTGTTATAGACGTTTCCCAGATGCCTCACCCCTCTACCTGTCTGGCCTCTTGAGTTCTACCTATTTGTTAACTGTTGATAGTTGTTAGTTATGTACGTTTAGTTGATGGAGAGTGTGCGGCCACATTTAGTCTCAGGTTTCCTCCTTTTCACCCCTTCCATCATCCCCCCTCCCCCTCATCCTTCAACCTTCCCTTTTCTCCCATCCCCCCCCTTTTTTTTAATCTCTGAGACGGCCGTGCACACACTCCCTCGGACTGGGCCACTTTGAGGAGTTTGGGGCTTGGGACGGGGGAGTGGCATGGCCCCTTGGGCGTACCCCCCCGTGGGCTCACAAGCTGTCCTTGCTCAGGTTTAACGCGGTCAGCAGGGCAGGCTAAGGCGGGAGACCCACAGCTCTCATGGGGTCCTAACTCATTGGGAGCGGGCGGTCTCTTCTGCCAACGAGTTTTGGGTTAAGTATATATTGATGTTTACAGTTGTCTTATCTTTATTGCCATGACTTGTACTTACTGTATTCATATTTTTTTGGGGGGGGGTTTAATTTTGCATGTGTGGTTATCTATTAACAGAGAAGTTTAACTTTGATATGCGTCTCCTATGGGGACGGCCTCTAACGGGAGCTGCTAGGGGGTTTGCGCCTTCGGGGCTCAACCCCTGAAGTGCCTTACCTCACCCCCCACTAGGCCTTAACTGCTCAACTAGGCAGTTGACCTCCATTTGGAGATTTAGTCTTTTTTTCTACCTCTGCTACACTTCCCCCATTCTTTTCACTTCTTTCCTTCCCAGCCCTCCTTGGTAGCCCTTCCTAACTTACTTTCCCTTTGTTCCCAGTACTTCAACAGACTCCCCCCCCCCCCCACGTTACCCTGAATTTCGGGTTCTGGTGGGGCTCGATGGCCTGATTTCGCCCTGCTAAAAATGACACTGAAATTTATATCCTGGAACGTGAAGGGTTTAAATGTACCAAAAAAATGCTCCAGCTGTTTGACTGAACTCTGGAGGCAAAGACCTCAAGTAGCTTTTCTACAAGAAACACACTTTCGGGCGGACAGGATCCCAAAGTTGAACAATAAGCGTTTTGCAATAGCATATCACAGTGTGTCTCCCTTAACAAAATCAAAGGGCACGAGTATCCTCCTGGCCAAAACTGTACCCTGGCAGCTGATAGACCTCCATACTGACCACGAGGGTAGATACCTTTTTGTCAAAGGTAAAATACAGTCACAGATGTTCACCCTGGTTAACCTGTACCTACCAAATGTAGATCAGATTTCAGCACTTGAATCCTGCCTATCCGTATTAGCTTCCTTTACGGAAGGAACCCGGGTACTAGGAGGAGACCTCAACCTTACCATTGATCCCCGGCAGGATTCCTCATCGGGCTCCTCAACTTTGTCACTGAGAGCTCGAAATTGAATCAGAGAAGTGTTGCACCGTCACCGATTAGTTGACATTTGGCGTATCCTTCATCCACAAGAGAGGGACTACACCTTTTTCTCAGCAGTTCATGGTTCATACTCTAGAATAGATCTTTTTTTAGTCTCCCATGCCACGATCCCACTTGTCACCAGCGCCCAGATTGGTCATATTGCGCTCTCAGACCACGCTTCAATCTCCATAGGTATAGCCCTGCAACACCCAAAGCCAAAATCAACCATGTGGCGTCTCAATGAAGCCCTCATTCAGGACCCTGAGGTTAAGGCAGATATTCTGCGGGAATTAGAATGTTTCTTTGAGAGCAACAATGACTCGGTCCCTAACCCTCTCTCTATATGGTCTGCGCATAAGTGCTACATCAGAGGTATGCTCATTAAACATGGTCACAGACTCAGGCCAGGGCAAAAATGCTGTCCGAACTGCTCGCAAAACTTCATGATTGCGAAAAACGTCATAAAATACACCCGGATAGGATCCTTGAAACAGAAGTCACTAAACTTCGAGAACAAATTAAGGAACACTCCTTATTCCAAGCTAAAAACAATCTTCTGAAGGCGCGCATAATCTTTTATGAGTACCAGATAAATGTAGTAGAACATTAGCAAATGCTATCCGAATCCAATGCAACCTATCCTACATCCCAGCCTTATCCACCACAACAGGACTTAGAACTCATGATTCCACGGAAATGGAGGAGTCCTTCCGTACCTTTTATGAGGCTCTTTATAACCTACAGCCCCACCCCTCAGGGGATCGACCCCAGGATAGAATGGAGACACTGGAGGCATACCTTGAGGCAGCTAACTTACCTTCTCTCAGTGCTGAGGAAGTAGATCTGCTCTCACAACCTATAACGACAGACGAACTAGCGAGAGCCATAGCGGAGTCTCCGAAGGGGAAAGCGATCAGCCCCGACGGTTTCACAATTGCCTATTACAAAACATTCCAAGCTCAATTAGCAACCCACTTTGTCACCGCCTTCAATGCAATATTAGACAATCATAATATGCCACAGGACCTTTTGCGAGCAAGCATCACCATTATACCTAAGCCTGAGAAAGACTCGCTTCTTTGTGCAAGCTACAGGCCTATCTCATTCCTTAATTGTTATCCTAAGTTGTTCACAAAAATTTTGGCCGAAAGGTTGGAGACCGTTCTCCAACATATAGTCCCCCTGGACCAGGTTGGATTCATACGTAATAGGGAAGCTCGAGATAACACAACTAGGATGATAGATATTGTAGCAATGGCCAAACGTCATAACACCCGATTCATCCTGTTGTCCATGGATGCTGAAAAGGCGTTCGACAGAGTGAACTGGACTATTCTCCTAGCCACCCTGCGACGTCTAGGGATGCCAACCTCCATTATGTCCTGGATCTCTGCTATTTATTCTACCCCTACTGCAACAGTAAAAGTGAATGGAGTTGACTCTAGTCCCTTTGCTATAAGTAACGGGACATGACAGGGGTGCCCACTTTCCCCGCTCCTCTTTATACTCTCTCTGGAACCCCTATTGCAACACATTAGGCTTAACCCCGACATCAAGGGGTTTGAAATTGGCACATACCATAAAAAAATAGCTGCCTATGCGGATGATCTTTTGTCCTATATTTCAGAGCCGCATACCTCCATTCCGGTCCTCTTATCCGAATTACGCCAATATGGTGATCTGTCGGATTTTAAAATCAATCTCCAAAAATCTGAGGCACTCAATGTCTCCCTATCTCCCAGCTCTCAGGCTTGCCTTGGTGGCAACTTTCCTTTCAGATGGACTCCTCAGGCAATCCAATACCTAGGCACTAAAATCCCCTCTGATTTACATCTCATCTACCAACTCAATTTTCAACCTCTTCTAAACTGTTTTTCCTCAGATTTAGACAGCTGGAAAAACTTAGCAATATCATGGTTTGGTAGATGCAATGTGCTAAAGATGAACATCATGCCAAGGTTGCTCTACCTCTTGCAAGCATTACCAGTTAGGATACTGCAGAGTTATTTTCGTAAGCTACGCTCGATCTTCGTTAAATACGTTTGGCAGGGCAAACCATCGAGGCTTGGGAGATCACTACTACAGCGGCCAAAACTCAGAGGAGGGGTTGGCCTTTCTGACCCCACCCTGTATTACACTGCAATCCACTTGAACAGAGTTGTGGACTGGTGCAGACATTCTTCACATAAACTGTGGGTCCGCCTGGAACAGGAATTAGTGCTAATTCCCCTAGTGGGTCTACCTTGGAGTGGGTCTCATTTTTCCCGATTTTCCTCCCCACATCCATTAATTGAACCCACTCTACAGGAACTTCACAGATATTACAGGATAGGAGGAATGACATGCTTCCCTTCCCCGTTAACGCCCATAATTGGACACCCGGACTTCATACCAGGTCTCACGGACAGATCCTTTCGGCTCCAACCAGAACAGAGACTGGTTAGAGCCTCCTCTTTTCTCGGCACCTCAGAGTGGGTTGATCTCATAGGCTTATATCCTACTCTTAATGCTTCTAATTTGGGCAAATGGAAGATTTCTCAACTTTCACACTTCATCCGATCCCTCCCCGATAACGGCTGTTTTCGTAGACAGCCAACGTCTTTTGAAGATTTGTGCCTTGGAGATGAACCAATAAAGAAAGCTCTCTCCCATTCTTATGACATCTTACTTGCCCACGTATCTCAACACGACCCCCCATACTTGAGGAAATGGGAGAGAGATCTTAACATCACATTCACTGAAGATCAAAAGAACCGCATTCTCCTTTTTGTACATAAGTCATCCTTGTGTAGCAAATACCAAGAGATCACCTACAAGATCTTGACGTGATGGTACAGGACTCCATCTGTACTAGCGTCAATATTTCCGGAACATAGCCCACTGTGTTGGAGATGTGGTAATCAAACTGGCACACTACTTCACATCTTCTGGGAATGCCCAGAGTTGACCCTCTTGGAGGCAGGTATTACAGATCATTCACAAGCTTACAGATATCTCTCTTCAGGACAATCCGACAGCAGTACTCCTAAACCTAACCCCCATGTCCTGCAAGAGATATCACAAATCCTTATTGAAACACCTCCTGAATGCAGCCAGGGCTTGCGTCCCCAGTGTGTGGAAGCACCAATCTCCACCGATAGTATCACAATGGTTTGCTAGGGTGTGCGACATACAGCGTATGGAGCAACTCACAGCTGCCCTAGGGGAAAGGGAGGAGGAACACAATACTTGTTGGACACACTGGAATCTGTTCTGATTTTCAAATGAATACAAGTCCTACACCTGAATAATCTGTCCTAGGGGACTTTGAGGCATGGGGCCGCCGACCCTACCAGAACCCCCCCCCTTCCCCACTTACCTACCCTCTCCCACTCTTTCTTTACTCTTTCTTATTTTCCTTTAGACGCCTCTGGTGTCATCCACTCTGTTTTCCTATTAAAGGAAAAATTTCTCTGGATTGCGATAATCCTCTAGTACTGCCCCTGCGAGATCAGGACCATGAGCCACATATTAGCAGAGGTACTCTACTCAAAATCAGTCCCCCAAAGTACAATGGCTCGGTTTTTGCCAAATAAGGAAAGCTCATTTTAAAGTTCAGGTTGTCTCTCTCTTTCCTTATTGCTTCTAATAATTGGCCTATGTAGGTCCAGTAAAACTATCCGTATTTTAGGTTTGGGAGTTCCCTCTACTGTTCAGCTTGAACTACAGGTTACAACTGCTGTGGAGTCCTTAGACACAGACGCCTGACCAAATATAAATGTGGTATGTAACCATGTATGTTTTTTCTCTAATCTAAGTAGACTTCTCTGAAGAGTTACTTGTATGTATGTATGTATATTGCTTATTCATGATTTTCGTAGGTTGACATGTGTATTATTTTGTCACTCTGTACAAACTGCATTCCTTAAATAAAGCTTTGAAGAAAAAAAATGTTCTCTGGTGTCCCACAGTACACTAGTGCTCCTGAGTCCAGATGTGGAAACAGCTGCTGTGTCCTGTCCTTACATTACACTGAATCGTTTTTTCAAAGCATTCTAGTTTCAAAAACATCCACACAACAATATCCTAAACTTCTTTTAATAAGACAAATTATCAAGAACAAAATGTAAGTAGAACCCTGTACCATTGCATTTCTTGGCAAACGAACAACATTTAGTTAGAATCATATGTATTTTCCAAAGAACGGTATTTACGAACAATCACATACAGTACAACAGTATAAACGAAAAGCATATGGATCAACATGCAAGTTAAGTATCCTAATAAGAACACACGACAAGTACTTACTTTTTTTAAGCACCTTCTTGATTCTGCGATACTGATCTGGCTCCCTCATTTTTAGGTCGGACCAGCGCTTTCTCAATTGGTCTTTAGCCCGTCGTACCCCAAATTGCTGCTCCAGAGTGGTGACAACTGAAGACATTATTTCGTGCTTCCGCAAATTGGGTCGGGTGTACGGACCATTTTTGTAATCATAGTCCTCCCTCCTCAAGATGTCCACCATCTCCACCATTTCTTCAAAGGCCATGTTGGTGGCCTTAAATCTCCTCCCTGGATCTGGATATTTTGGGCTCCAGGCTTTGCTCCGCGCTAGTTCCTGATAATGTCTCCGCCATCTTTATCTATATACTCCCACTGCGCAACAAAGAGAGAAGGGGCGGGGAAAATTCGTCATAAAGAACATCAGGGGCGTGCGATGAAGGCGGAGTGTATATAAAGCTAGTGCGCTGGCCTACGTATGCCCGAACGGAAGTAGCAAACGTCATAAATAAAGGTAAGATTTAAACGTGTGTGTGTTCTGTGTGTGTGTGTGTTATGTGTGTGACCTATATCGGGATAAAGAAAATACTTGAGTTTGGACTGACATTACTGTTTTTCTCTTGTCTATTTTCTTTCAGAAAAAATGAATCCCTTTAACGAGGAGGATTTTTTGAGTCATTTTATTGACCTAAACCCAACCTAACCAAAACCTGTGGGAGGTCAAGCACCCCTTGTATTTCAATAAGCAAGCAAGGCAGGCAACACTGGGGATACTTCTGGAGTTTGTAAAGACTTGAGTCCCCCAGGCAGACATTAGGTTAGCGGATAATAAAATTGTTATCTTGTGGAATATGTACAGGCGGGAGCAAAAGAAGATGCAGGAGACCCTCAAATCAGGAGCAGCAGCAGATAAAGTTTATGTCCCCAAGCTGTGGTACTACCCAAAACTTCGTTTTCTGGATGACCAGACAGAAGCGAGGCAATCGCTTTTGACCCTTCCCTCCACCCTTCCCTACACCCTTCCCTCCACCCCAGCTGAGGTGTCCCAGGAAGAACCGGGCCCTTTCATACTTGAAGAAGTGGATGCACCCAGCGGGAGCCAGGTATACTTTTTTTGGAGTTATTGATTGTCAGAATATTAATGATGTAAATTAAAATGTTTGAATTGCTTACAAATCAATTATTTCCTCACAAAAAATATTATGTATACATATCACTAGACAGTAGTGGCCAAAAAAAGTTGTTTAAATATTGGTGAACAGCTAGAAAAATGGTGGGGTCAAAATGATAGCCTTTTCTATTTGTTTAAAATTCAATTTGTAAGTCATGAGCTGAAAATTGTGTGATTGATGAAGCAAAAAATACAACTATGTGCCTTTTTTTATACACAGGATGAGCTCAGCCAGGAGGAGGCCGTGCAAAGTGGTAGAGAGGAGGAGGCCGTGCCCAGTGGTAGATAGGAGGAGGCTGTGTCCAGTGGCAGGCAGGAGGTGGCTGTGCCCAGTAGGAGCCTCACAGAATGCCAGGTGCCTCCCCTCCGCTTTCCCACCTATAGGCCTAGGAAGATGACCAGAACAAAGGAGCAATCACTTGCCCTTATTTGGGAAGCCACCCAAATCCTCAGTAACCCCCCCAATGCTGAAGAGGCCTATGGTACATATTTGGCCACCAGGTTGATGGAACTGCAGAAGGACCAACGCCTCCTCTGTGAGGGGCTTTTGTCAGAGGCCCCTCAGAAGGGGTTGAGGGGCCAGCTTACTAAAACCAGCCATATTTATGATGAAGCCCCTACTCCTCCTCCTGCCACAAGTACACCACCAGAGGCACAGTCTCCAAGGAAGGCTGCAGAGAAGCGTGGAGGGAAGGCTGCAGGGCAGCATGGAGGGAAGGCTGCAGGGCAGCGTGGAGGGAAGGCTCTACGGAAGAGTTGAAAGTGATTGCTTGGCTTCAGTCTGGTCTGACAGAAGACGCAGATTGTGCTCCCTATTATATGAACTCCGCAAGATCCCAATTTTGTTTTCCAATGACTTGATGTGTGCCCTGTAGGACAAAAGGCTTCACAAATTCCAAAAGTGTCTCCAGTGTTGCCTTCCTCTTTATTTTGTTAACCAGAATAAATGGTTATTTTCTTTACAAAAATTAATTTACTATGTGTTTTTATTCAAAAAAGACAGTTTGTTTGTGAGTAGGCAGGTACATGTCTAAAAGACTATGGGGGTTATTGACAAAAGGCAAATTAATTTTGCAATACAAGTGCAAACTACAAGTACAAAGTGCACTTGAAATTGCACTGCAAATCTGAGGGTAAGATCTAAAATGAGGGGAATCTCTGCTGATTTTATCATCCAATCATGTGCAAGCTAAAATGCTTTTGTTTGTTTCCTTCCATGTGCCCCTCGGATCCACAGTGACTGCACTTCCAAGTGCTCTTTCAGTGCAATTTCAAGTGCACTTTGCACTTGTAGTGCTAAAGGAATTTGCCTTTTGTAAATAACCCAAATCAAATTAAAAAGGGACACCAACCTCATTAAGGTTCATAAAAAATACAAGATAATAATATTATTGTGGTAACTTGAAAATCCAAAAAAAAATAAAAAATGGAAATCACTAGAATTGTTGTTCATTTTTACCAAATTGGAAAATATATATTGTTGAAATATAAAATTCCAAAAGATGAGTCTAAAAAAGAATTGTAAACGTTATTTATGGAGATCTGGCTTTTAAAAACTAGAATATTAGTCATGACATGAGGATAAATAATGAAGAAAGAAGTTTGTGAGAACTCTGTGTGAATATAAGCAGCAAAACAACTTCATTCTTCGAGCATTATAAAGAAAAAAGGAATGCACTGTAATAAAAGATCACAGTATTAGCAGCGTGAGGAATGTGCTAGCTTCAATATGAAGGCTACTTTCACCAGACCGAGCGCTTCCGTCTTGTACTTGCTTCAGAGCATGCGTCATTTTTGGTCTGTCGGACTAGCACACAGACAAACGGTTTGCACGCTAGAAAGCCAAGTCCGTCGCACAGATTTGAAACATGTTTTATTTCTAGGTCCGTCTGACTTTTGGGAAAAAAAGTCAGCTGGAGCCCACACAGTCCACCTAACCAAGTCTGCCAGAAAGTCCGCTCGTGAGTACGCGCCATTATGGGCATTCCAGAGTAGGAATGGGTTTTCTACAGAGTTTGCATTATTCTGAAAGAATGTTTGGAGATGTTGAGAAATCTCTTTGGAAATTCGGGGTTCTTGTAATAACTGTACATTACTGTGCCAGATAGGTGGGGAAGAGGAGACACCCTGTTCAACAATAGACATTGTAATAGCAGCGTAGTCAGATCACGTGATGTCGTGGATCCTCGTGGATGCCATTTGTTGTAGTGTTCACTTGTCGGTCAAGAACAAGTCAATGCGCGAGTATGAGCAGCAGTGTTTATGGGAAAAAAAGGTATAGTCCTTTTCATTTGCATGTAGACATCTCCATGTGTCGAATAGCTCTGTGTTGTGGAGAACTTTGCTCAAGTAGGTGATGTTGTTATTGCTGTGGGCGGTTGTATCCATCTTTGGATCTTCGGGTGCTTGTTCATTTGGAAGTGCGTTTCTTGCACACACAGAATATCAGCTCTGTGTTTCTGGGTCTCAGACCACATAGACAGTGTTTTTGAGTGATTCATACCCCTGGCATTAATGGAAAGGCATGTAATGGTCATTGTAGTGATTTAGGGTGTTATGAGTAGCATTGTAGAGTGAGTACTCACTGTGACCATAGTATCTTAGCCAGAGTGGCGTCCATTTGTTGGGAGATGCTCTAGCGAGATGAGTGTCCATAGGCCGAGTGGGAACTGTTGTCACTTCATTTCTGTGTGCTTCAAACATGGTGCATAAAGAACAATAAAAACTAAACCTAGTTAGAGATAAAACTGCAAATAGAACAATACGAATAGGATCCTTAAACTGATCCATGCTAACTGCTGAAAAGTATCTGGAGGGAGAAAACAGGGATGTTAATTTGGAACCCGTGTGTCCGGAGAGATATGTGTGGTGAGGTGAGCATCTTGCTCTTGGGTTTCCACTGGCGTTCTTTTTGGTAGAACATTTGCATGAGACCACCTGCCAGTCATCTTGAAGGGACTTGGGTTGCGGAGTTTGGGTCTCATGGAAGTCTTGAGGAGGCAGTATGCCCCATTGGCGAAGGGCGGTAAAGCCTTCTTCCAGGGTTGAGATTAGAATTGTGGTCCCATTGTGGGTGACCGATAGCTTTGCAGGATATTTCCACTTATGAAGTATTCTATGGTTTCTTAGGGTTATAGTTGCCAGGTTGCGGCGTTGTTGGAGGGTGTGTCTGGACAGGTCAGAAAGCAGTTGTAGTTCTGCATATTGAGGGTGTTTGTTTTAGTTTCTGCGGGAAGCTATCAGGATTTTCTCCTTAATGTGGTAGTAATGCACTCTCAGTAGTACATCCCTAGGAGTGATTTCCAGAAGGAATGATGGTTTAGGGACTCTATGGATTCTCTCCACTATGAGATCCTGAGCCGTCAGATTGGGAACAAGTGTACATGATAATGCTTGGGCGTTATGGAGTAATTGAGTGGCCGGGATGGTTTCAGGGATCCCCCTAATCTTTAGATTGTTCCTCCTGGATCTGTCTTCCAGGTCGGCCACATTGTTCCTCAGCCAGGCTATTTCCGTGGGATGCACAAGCCTCCACTAGTGTATTGAAGGAGCTTGTGTATTCCCCCATTTTTTGCTCCATGTGATTCACCCTGCCACCTAAGGCCTGGACTTCCCTCTGGCAATTATTAATCCCTGCTGTCAGATCCGAGTGCAGGGAAGCTTTAAGAGATAGTAGCATCTCTTTTAGGACTGTATCCCACACTGGTCTGTCAGAGGTGGGGTAGGCCACAATATGGTCATTCGTTTGGCGCTGCGTGGTGCTGCCTGTGTTAGTAGGCCCACTTACCTCCATTGCAGGGTCAGTCAGTGGCCTATCCGGCGAGGTAATCCTCTGCTTCTGCTTGGCCGGGCTTGTGGTAGATGGGCTGGTAGATGGGCTGGCAGTCCTAGAGGAAGACCCGCTGTTTGTTGTGGCTCTATTAGGTTGTTTGTGGGCCCCTTTAATGCCGTTAGTGTAGACCGCGGCCCTATGTTCCAGCCATCTGTGTGGGCGCCATCGCCATTTTGTTGGAGCCCGCGCATCTTGAAGATGCTCGATAGCTTCTGCGGTGTCTGTGGGTGCTTTCTGTTTTTCAGCATGCCCGGGTGAATCAGCGGGGCTCTGCAGTCTGAGGGAGGCTTGTTTGGCCGTGGATGGAGTTCGGATGATGTCGGATTCGCTCACACGTCCATCTTGGAGCTCAGTCGCCACGTCCCCATAGCAAATACTTTTAAAGAGTACTATAGTACCCTTTATAATCTTAAGACTGACTCAAATTCCTCCCAACCATCTACTGAAGGTATTTCAAAATTTCTAGAGAAGGTTAAACTTCCGACTCTTGACCATGATAGGTTGGAATGTCTTAATGCAAAGATATCAGTAGTAGAAGTTGAGAAAGTCCTTAAATCTATGGCGCTGAACAAATCCCCAGGTCCAGACAGACTATCAGCAGAGTACTACCAAAACTTCTTTGATAGCCTAGTTCCACATTTAGTGGAAGTATTCCATACAGCAGCATCCTTTGGCTCATTACCGGCAGAAATGCTTAAAGCCCTAGTAGTCACACTGCCCAAACCAGGGAAAGACCCCACCACACCACAAGACTTTAGGCCAATATCTCTCCTTAACATGGACATTAAAGTTTATGCATTAAAGTTTATGCAAAGGTCATTGCTAATAGAATGGCTGAAATAACCCTGTCCCTAATAGCCCCTGATCAGGTAGGGTTTGTAAAAGGTCGTCAAGCTCCTGATGGCACTCGCAGGATTCTTAACCTGCTCCGCCTACCTGAAAACAGCAAACTGCCAATGGCCTTTATAGCCTTAGACGCTGAAAAGGCATTTGATAGAGTGCATTGGGGATATTTACAAGCTACTCTTAAAAAATTTGGTTTTGCAGGTTTTTTACTATCAGCCATCATAGCGCTATACACAAATCCATCAGAACAAGTCTTTACCTCCTCTGTACTCTCTGACACCTTCAACATAAGGAATGGTACAAGGCAGGGTTGTCCCCTTTCCCCTTTGATTTTCACTTTAGTAATGGAACCTTTTGCGGAGGCCATCAGGAGCTCATCCAATATTAAAGGCATATCAGTAGCTGGCAAAAGTCATAAAATAGGACTTTGCGCGGACATCATACTGACACTTTCTGATGTTGAATCCTCCTTACCAGAAATATGCACATTGATTGACACCTTCAGCTCCATCTTGTACTATAAGATTAACATAGCCAGGCGCATGCATGGCTTTCTGGCATGGCGGACGTGTTCTGAGTGAGCTCCGGGGCCCGTCCGCCCTGAGAGACCTATGTACAGCGAAGATAGACAGCTAAAGCATCGGGGGTAAGCCTGTTCGAACACCCCAATTCGTTGGCACTCCATGGAATAGATTGGCCAGCAGCAGCGCTATTATAATCCACTGTTTGGGCCGTGAGTGGGATTGGACATGGATCGCTTTATCGCTAGGCCACAATCCTTGGCCTCGAGTTCCCCCGCCAACCCTTTGCCGCAATGGATCCATTACTGGGGATGTAAGATGCAGGTAACCCCGCTCCTACCACAATTCAATTCCCGGGCCCCGCTCCCCCCCTGTACAGGCGCTTCTGACCCCGGATATTCCGGGTGCAAAATTAGATGCCAAGTTAGAGCTCCTGCTCCAACAGATTACCCGGAACATTGTAGCAGAGGTGAGCAAGATCTCAACAGAACTAAGGGGGGAATGTACTGATGTCCTAGAGCACAAATTCGATGAGATGGTGAATTATGTGCAGGCCATAGAGGAGGAAAACTATAATCTCAAACATTCTGTCTCCCAATTGCAATTACAACAGGAAGATTTAGAAAACAGGGAACCTTTGCTTCCGTTGTATCCCCAAGACGGTGGGGGATTCCTCCTTGCACCTGTATCTCCTGGGGCACCTGGATAGGGCTGGATTGGCACCTGGATAGGGCTCATCGCTCCCTGGGCCCGAAACCTCCGGCTGGAGCTAGGCCGAGAGACGTTATTGTGAGGTTTCATTTTTTTGACAGTTCAGGTTTCATTTTTATGGCAGTAAGGAAGCCCTGAGCCTGGCTGCGCACAACAAATCCAAAATTACTTATAAGGGGGCCAATCTTCAGTGACCTCTCCCCCATCACCCTGGCCAAAAGGAGAAATCTGCGCCCAATTACACCCCACCTGCAGCAACATCGAGTCCTGTATTATTGGGGGTTCCCGAGACGGTGGGGGATTCCTCCTTGTGCCCGTATCTCCTGGGGCTTGTCAATATCCTAGCCCCCATGGTGGTGGATGTGGATTGGTGCCTGGATAGGGCTCATTGCTCCCTGGGCCCGAAACCTCCAGCTGGAGCTAGGCCGAGAGACGTTATTGTGAGGTTTCATTTTTCATTTTTATGACAGTTCAGGTTTCATTTTTATGGCAGTAAGGAAGCCCTGAGCCTGGCTGTGCACAACAAATCCCAAATTACTTAAAAGGAGGCCAAGCTACAGATCTTCAGTGACCTCTCCCCCATCACCCTGGCCAAAAGGAGAAACCTGCGCCCAATTACAGCCCATCTGCAGCAATATCGGGTCCCGTACTATTGGGGGTTCCCCTTCCGTCTTACTGTGTCCAAGGATGGCACCCAACACAGCCTTTGTGATCTTCAGGAAGGAGAAGCTTTCATTAAAAGTCTCATTCTCCCCCCACTACCTAATGACAACCTACAACCTGTCCATTCCCATCTACCCCCAGTCATCTCTGGACCCCCATGAGGGGTCAGTCGAAGAAGCACTTCTTCACTCCTCAACACTCACCACCCTCCAAGCAACCTCCCTGATGTCTCTGGGTAGGACCTCCTAAATCCCATTTGTTTCTCTTCCTTTTTAGTCAATGGAAAGCACAGCGCTGTGAACTGAACTTCAGGTTTCAAGAGTTACCCTGAACCTTTCTAGGGGTAATTTGTTCCCATCCTCATGGGGTATTATCGTTTTGATGATTTTTTGTTGACTGTCCTTAACAAGTTTTTCTTTTGCTTGTTTTTGTCGCTACTGCCAAGCTTTTTAAGGAGAGTGGATGGCTCCCCCTCTCTCCCCAGAGTTCCCTGCTGGAAACCCTCATGTGTCCCTACCTGACCTGTGACACTGTTCAGGGCCTCCTGAGACACAGTTGTGTCTTAGGCTTTCAACTGTTGGTTTTTCTTTTTTCCTTGTTTTTGTCCACATTTTTGTGTTTTTTTTTTTGTTTTGTTTTCTTGAGTTCAGGCTCATATGTCAGTCCCGCTGGATGAGGTCGCCATTTTTCTTTTTCTCCCCCTTTTTTTTACTTCTTTTTTATGAGGTTAACTTGAAATTAATTGGGTACTGATGGGTTTGTTATTTTTACCATGTTTGTAACTATTTGCATACCATTTCTCATGTCTGTTATGCTATGTTTTTTATGCAACCATTAGCCTCTTTTGCAGACTTGATCCTATGGCGTTGAGGCTCATGTCATATAATGTAAAAGGCCTGAACTCCATTCGGAAGTGGTGGATTGCTCTGAAGGATTTCAGATCCTCAGGTGCACATATAGTCATGTTCCAGGAGACGCACTTTCGTGTTGGAGGCTCGTTGAAGTTTGCGTCAAAGTTTTTTCCTACCTCCTACCTTGCCTCTGATTCTACAGGCAAGGCTGGAGTGGCTATCCTAATTAAAAAGTCCTGCCCCATCTGGGTCAAAAGTGTACATGCTGACCCTCATGGGAGGTTTATTATCCTGGAGTGTGACTATAAGACCTCCTCTTTCACCTTAGTTAACATATACATGCTCAATTGTGGCCAGGTTGATTTTCTTAATAAGGTATTTGATTCACCCCGTATTGCTTGAAACCCTTCATGATTGTAGGAGGGAATTTCAACCTGGTCATGTCCCCTACTAGAGATAGACCAACTTTACTGAGTGGCACTCCCTCGCGGAAGTCTACCTTCCAAGCCTATGCTTTCCGTAAATGTGTTAGGTCCCACCAATTGTTTGACTCCTGGAGGATTAAGCACCCTACCACTAAGCAATTCACTTTTTATTCTATGGCCCATAAAATGTATTCCCGGCACCTAAATGATCATCTCTTACACTCTGAGCCCTCCCGCACTAAATTGGCCGCAGGCCTAGGGGAATTCTTTCTACTTAATGTGGGGTCTGTTTCGGATTTTTCCACATTGTGGGAGGCACATAAGGTGGTCTTCCGTGGTGCATGTATCGTAGAGGGCACCCTTCTGAAAAAAGATAGCAACACACTTTTGCAGTCTTTGATGACTACTCTGGTGACAGCAGAACATCAGCTATTGTGCAAACCCACAGTGTCTAAACTACGCAAAGTTACATCCCTTAGAGAACAAATAAAATCTTTAAATCCTGGTAAGGCAGCTAAATCCATACTTTGGGCTAAACAAAAATTTTATGAGTTTTCAAATAAGCCTCATAGGATGCTAGTAAATAAGTTACGCCCACGCCCATTCAACTCTTTCCCTGACTTCCTTCTGCAGGCTGATGAGACCAGAACTCATTGCCCTCTTGAGATGTCCAGGATTTTTGGTAATTTTTATCGTAAACTATATAAATGCTTAACAACTGATAAATAATCCAAAATAGATCGAAAGTGAATAAATATCAAATGTCCTTAGGACGAATCCATATTATGTAGACTTCCAATAATGTGAATCGGTCATATATATCATCTTTACCCAAATACTCTAAATGTGCTTACCAGATTCTGTGGACCTCTGCAAGCAGAGGTCAAACTCGCATATATACCCACGGGGATGATGATAATTCCTGATGGTGTCTCTGGAAAACTCAATGAAGCCTAGAGATCCAGTCATCCGAAGGGGGTAGACCAGCCATCCAGCAGGGAGATGTCAGAGATATATGCAGCCAGCTCAGCAGAGAAGTGGGGAAGACTGCTCCAATGTATTAATGTAAAAAAATTGAAGATACAATCTAAGAGCACTCCGTATATTTTATTGGAAAAAGGTCCACTGACAAACAGTAAAAACAAGCGCTTATAGGCGCAATGATGAAAATGAATGGACTACAACACAACATAAAAAACTGTGCCGACAAACACAGTGTGGCAGCGGGTGACGTCCGCAAAAAAGCTCCTCCCCCGTACGTCCTGGTTGGATTTCATCAGTGAGGGGTGGACGTAATGCCGCATATGAGGGGAGGAGCTTTTTTGCGGATTACATCATGTATACTACCTTGGTTTGAGCAGAATCCGGTCAACTATTACAGCCAGACTGCAAATCAAGACAGCTGTAAGTTCAAGTCCTGTTCATCCCCTTCAGGGGCGAGTAAATCTCGGGGCTCCTTTCGGGCTGAGGATACCAGATCTATCGTGATTAGATCCACTCTCACCGCTTGGCGGTAACAAGTGCATTTGACTCACCGCTGATGGCTTGTGAGTCCACCTTCTCCGGTAAGGGTATTTTATCCCCCTTTTTTTTTATGTCTTTATGAGAAGATAGTACCTTTACATGTCAGTGCATCTCCAATGCTTTTTGAGAAGCTATAGATTGAAATACCACCAATACCAGGGCTTTCTTCTATGAACTTTCACCTTGTTGATTAATATGGACTCTAGTTGTTTTTTACCATGCTAACATCTGCTTATGTTTTACTTATACACCCTGATTGATTTAGCACAGGGCTCTGAGTTCCATCCATTTATACACCTCCCTGTATTTATGGTTCTATAGTTTCCAGGATCACCTAGTCTGTGAAGAGAAGTATTATTTCCTGGCAACTGGGACAATGACAAAATTCAATATCTAGGGATTTATCTAACAGCTAAATCTAATCACCTTCATGATTCTAACTATAAAAACTTGCTTCACTCTGTTCAGAAAGAACTCTTACAACTGGGTAAATTTGAAATCTCCTGAATGGGAAGAATAGCAATATTTAAAATGGTTATATTACCAAAAATTCTCTACATATTTAGGATGGTACCAATACCCCTCCTAGTCCCTGTCCCTTTCTTTAATAAACTTGATACTTCACTTCGATCCTTTATTTGGAAGGGAGCCAGAGCAAGAATAGTCAAGTTTCACAGTCTGACACTCTGCAGAGCAGACCTCTGTTCAAGCAGCTCTGTGAAGCAGCTCCGGCCGCCTGGCCACCCTTCCTCGGATCTATCCCTGACCCCCCCCCACAGCAGCACATCGTGACCCCCTCCCTCCTATCCGCACACCGACACTGACCTACTCCAGACGCCTGTTCTTTCAGTCGGCCGGCCGCTCAGGACACTCCGTGGCTCCGGCCCAGCTCCCCCTGCAGCATCACACTGGTTCCCTCCCCCCTCTGACCCATCCGGACGCCGCCTTCAGCCGGCCGGCCGGCCGCTCAGGACACTCCGCGGCTCCGGCCAGCTTCGGCGACTAGCTTACAGCACTTCACTACTCCTCCCTGCAGCATTACACTGGTTCCCCCCCCTCCTCCCCCTCTGACCCATCCAACGCCGCCTTCAGCCAGCCGGCCGGCCCCTCAGGACTCTCCACGGCTCCTGGCGGCTAGCTACAGCACTTACTGTTTCCTCCCTCTACCGACCAGTCGCTCGCCCGGCGGGTCCGCACACCCCCCTTCCTGCTGACCATCCTCACCGGTTTTACCCGCCCACCATCACCGGACGTTGCGGGTAACAACGTTAGGACAGCCCGCGGCTCGGGCCTAGCCGGCGGCCATCTTGGTACTCCCACCGCCGGCCAGCCGCGGCTCAGGCCCAGCCAGCGGCCATATTGGTACACCTGTTGTAATATGTTCACCGATTTATGTGGGACATTATTATATGTATATACACATACAGTCAATATTGACCAGGCCAGAATTCAATTGACTGGTTGATTTGTCCAACTGAATTTTAACATAGCAATGGGACAGCTGAAGACCCTTTGATGTGTTAATCTTATGCAAGTCTATTTGAACATTTCAAAGGGTGTTCAGGTGGTATCTGTTAATCTAATCTAATTACACATATCTAAGGGTACATTGTTTAAAGGACCATAGAAGAAGTATTTATTGATGGTAATTAGACTTGAGGGGGTAACAATAAGATCAAAGAGTATTTTGGGTTGACCTAGCAGAAACTCCCTCCTAGTGGACTAGTATTTCATAGAGGACATTCAAGCTGGTTTTTAGTTCTAGGTGAGGCTTGTCTGTGTATGCACACAGACCTATGAACATGGGGTTCTGAATTATATCTACTCTGTCGGATTTTTCTGTCATCTGTGGACTTTGGACTTTGTTCTGTGTTGGAAGTCAATAAAGTGCACCTCTCTGGAAGAATTGGGTTGCTGCGGAAGAGTACTTACTAATTCATTATCATACCCACGGTAATACTATCTACCCGATATATTAAATCACTACAACACCCAGTGCCAACGGTGCAGCATCCGAGGACCCCTCCTGAGGCCACCAGCCCCCAGCCGCGTCACCTCCCGGCTGGACCCACCTTCCCCTAGGTCCCTCCATCCAGCCCAGGCCCCCCCTGTGGACTCCACCGCAGCTGCAGTCTAAATCACCTTGTTCTAGCCGCTAGAATCGGTGGGACAGACCACGGCTGCGGCCTAGCTCCAGTCAGCTAGCCACCAACTACCCACCCACTGTTGTCCAACAGAGCCCCGTGCCCCTCCACACCGGGAATCACCCCTCCCGCTACTGGACCTCACCGTGGGGGGCACTGGAGATTCACCAGAGGCTAGTCTACCTCAAATCGCCTGAGACGCAGCCACCGCACCACCTACTGTAAGTAACGCCAGCTCCCCCTCCTTCATCTTCTGGACCATCAGCACAGGTAAGCCACCGGGGGCACTTTAGTGTTGATCCAGGGGCCCTAGTCCGATTGCCCCTCGGGTGGTCAGGAAGGAATTTTTTCCTCGGCTGCACTATTGGCAAACGCAGCTAGGGGTTTTTTACCTTCCTCTGGATCAACGAGAGGGAGGTAGGCAGCCTCACCTCCCTCCAGTACCTCCGCTCCAACACTCAGTCATCACCCTCACCACTCCAGAAGCAGTGGTCAGCCATCCGATCCCTCCACCCCCCTGCAAGTGTATCATCGCCGCATCAGTACCATCATCAGAACACCCTTCCTTCAAGCAACGCCGTCTTCCTCATCATGTGCAACTTCAAATACACAGCAGACACCCTCCACAGGCTAAGAAACACTGCCGCAACTTTACCGACCACCACGCAAAAAAGACTAAAAAAAGAACAATTTCTAAGGACCAACCCACAATCAACCATCAAAGGCAGGGAGACACCGATGCAACCGCAACAACTAGCATGCGCCCTGATCAACACCAGATCTGCAGTCAAGCACAGGCTGGAAATCCGCAACTTCATCATCGAAAACAACATAGACTGCCTCTTCATTACAGAAAGCTGGCTAACTTCCGACTGCAACACCATCCTAACTGAATTGGTGCCCAAGAACTACAGTATCCTATCCGAGCATAGAATAGGAAAAAAAGGAGGAGGCCTAGCAGTGATTTTCAAATTGCACCTGGGGTTCACCAAACCAAACTTACAGAACTCAGTACCTTTCATGGAAACACTCTCACTGCATCTTCAATTAACACCTCAAGACACCATTCACAAGAACACAAGAACTTGGCCTTTAACAACTGATAAATGCTCCCACGCACGGTTCAGGACACACTTTAGATCTCATCTTCAAACAGAATATGGACATCAACGTATTTGACAACACTCCACTACCATAGACGGACCACCATGCTATCAAATTTAAAATCACCACTAACACCATCCTCCAAAAACAGAAACGGGCAACAGCAACACACTGGAATAGATCTCAGAAGAAAATACACTGTGAACTCTTCAAAACTACATTATCAAGCAAAATTCTTTTGCTAAACTCAAATCTCTCAACGGAACAAACACTCAACTCCCTAAACAATGTTTTACTACAAACAGCAGACTCAGTGGCGCCAAAATGCAGAACACTCGTCCGCAAAAAAAACTCGAGTTGGTTTAATGGCACTCTCACCCTTCTCAAGCAAGAACGCAGAAGAGCTGAGAGAGCTTGGAGAAGAAATCCCACCAAGGAAAACCATGCTAACTACAATGCACTCACGGTGAAATACCACAAGGCAATCTTCAAAGCCAAAAAAGAACATTTCGCAGACACCATCTCATCCGCCTTAAACCGCCCATGGGAACTTTTCAAAATAGTTGCTCAGTCAATGAACCCGACCTGCTTAGAGCCCCCTGCAAACGATACTCAAGAATTCTGCAATGAGATTTCTTCATCGACAAAATCGACAACATTCGGAAAGCAATTCATCAGAAAATAACAACCAACCTCACTCAACCAAAGCAAAAAGAGGATATCGACACGAACATCACTCAACCACCGAATTTCTTTTTGTCCCCAATCACTACGGACACGACTAAAAACATCATCGGAAGCCTTCGCGACAGCACATCACCGTACGACATCATCCCCACCAAATTGCTCAAAGAATGTTCCGACATCCTGGCCCCCACCCTAACACATCTCATAAATCAATCATTCAAAGAAGGGACTGTGCCAACCTCCCTCAAGCAAGGCATCGTCAAACCCCTGCTAAAGAAACCCAATCTTGACCCTAAAGACCCTAACTGCCGCAGACCAATAACAAGCCTCAACACCATTTCCAAGATTATAGAGAAAGCAGTCGTACAGCAGCTACAACACCACCTGGACACACACCACCTCCTGGACCCTCTGCAATCAGGCTTCCGCCCAGGCCATGGCACAGAAACAGCACTTCTCAAAATATGGGACGATGCCCTTGAAGCAGCAGATGACGGAGAACCGAGTCTCCTGGTACTGTTAGACCTCAGCGCAGCATTCGATACAGTGGACCACAATACTTTACTTGTCCGCCTCTCAGAAGTTGCAGGAGCTACATATTCTGCCCTAAAATGGTTTACATCCTTCTTAGAGAATCGCTCCCAGACAGTGAAACTAGGAGCATTCACCTCGGAATCTCGGGCAGTCTCCTGTGGAGTCCCTCAGGGCTCACCCTTGTCACCAGTGCTATTTAACATCTACATCCGCCCACTTCTCAATATCATCAGAAAAACCGACCTCTGCTTCCACTCATACGCAGAACGATACCCAACTCTACCTTCGCATCAACGGACAAAAAGATCTTCATCAGCAATTACAGAAATGCCTTACTTTAATAGATGACTGGATGACCAATACCCCCCTAAACTCAATGGATCAAAAACAGTACTTCTCCTGCAAGCCAAAAAAAATTCCAAAATTAAGACCCCGTGGACACCACCCTCCATCCTCGGACAGACCATCTCCCCTAGCACCAAAGCTAAGAGTCTCGGAGTCATCTTTGACTCAGGAATGACAATGGATGCACAAATAGGATCAGTGGTGAGCGGATCCCACCACCTCCTCCGCCTGCTTCGCAGACTCATCCCCTTCATCCCAGAAGAGGACAAAGCGGCAGTTGTGGGAACAATCATCAATTCTCGACTCGACTACGCAAACTCGCTCTACGTAGGACTACCACAATATCAGCTTGCGCGCTTGCAACTCATCCAAAACACGGCGGCAAGACTGTTAACAGGAAAAAAGCCCTGGGAATCCATCTCCCCATCCCTAAAGAGCCTACATTGGCTAACTGTGAAGAATCGGATCACATTCAAGACCCTCTGCCTCACCCACAAATGCATACAAGGAAACGCTCCGCTATATCTCCGGAAAAAAAAAAAACACTACACACCGAATCGCAGTCTTCGATCAGCTAACCAAAACCTCCTCATCATTCCCAAATACCGCTACAAAGCAAAGGGAGAACGAAGATTTGCAGTCCAAGGACCTCGACTATGGAATGCTCTTCCAACCAACATCCGCATGGAAGAAAACCACCAGGCCTTCAGGAAAAAACTAAAGACCTTCCTTTTCTAGAAGCTGACTACAGAGAATACATCTAGCGCCTTGAGGCAATTCAGTTCGCATTTGCAGAGCTTTACAAATCATTCATTCATTCATTCATTCATTCATTCATTCAAGAATAGCTTTCTCTATCCTAACAAAACACAGATCGAAAGGAGGGATGGGAGTCCCAATAATCAAAGATTACTATAAAGCAATTCTTCTAGAACAGCCTAAAGCATGGCTTGATCCATCTTCAACAAAACAATGGGTCACATTAGTACAAAATTTGGTGCAAAATACAAATCTCCGAGCCTTATTAATTGCAGCGGCCACTAATAAACCATTGTATTTAACAGATCACCCTTCAATCTCACTCGGGGCCTGGACAGACCTCCTGAAAAGAAATCAGGAACCTATACATATACCCCTAGATTAAATACCACTGCAAACGTTCAAATTCCTAATTCCAGATTTCTCTGTTCAAATATGGTTAAAGGGCGGGTACTTAACCCTAAAGGAGATCCCAGAAACAGTCAAACACAAGGATAAATTTAAGGCATTACAGATCCAACACCTCCTACTGTCCTTCCCCTCTGATACCATAACTCTAGACAAAAGAATATGGGACTAATATCATAATAACTCTATCAAAAAAGGGGGCATCTCGCTTATTTATTCTCTACTCCAACCCAATACTCCCATAAAACAAACACCAGCGATACTGAAATGGGAAAAAGATTTATATATAACATTGTCGGAACAAGAATGGTCTAGAGCAGGGATATGCAATTAGCTGACCTCCAGCTGTTGCAGAACTACAATTCCCATGAGGCATAGCAAGACTCTGACAGCCACAAGCATGACACCCAGAAGCAGAGACATGATGGGATTTGTAGTTTTGCAACAGCTGGAGGTCCGCTAATTGCATATTCCTGGTCTAGAGCAATTAGAACTAGCCTTAGAGTTTCGCATTGTGTGTTACATTGGGAAAATGTATACAAAATACTATATAGATGGTACCTAACTCCAGTTAGATTATCAAAAATCTATAAACAACACTCCCCAGATTGCTGGCGTAAATGCAGGCAACATGGGAACTTGATGCACATACTTCGGTACTGCAAATCTATATCCAGCTACTGGAAGTCTGTTTTACAACTAATTTCCTCTATCACAGGTATCATAACCCAACCCACTCCAGCATTGGCGTTGCTGGGACTTTCAATAGAACTCTTTCCTACCAATTTCAGAACAATAGTCTTGCATATTTTAATAGCAGCCAGACTACCCATAATGTGTCAATGGAAAAAAGATATAGCACCCACACTCACAGAAGTTGTTTCTAGGATAAATCTACACTGCATTTATGAACACTTATATGCTAATATCCATGGCAATAAAGACAACTTCAAACAAAAATGGGAAATGTGGATTGAAACTCATAAATTAACTAATATCCTCTGAAAAGATTAGAGAATGGGCAGGTGGATATCTAGCAACCTAAAGCTAGAAAGCTAGCTAGTAAGGACTAGGAGTACTAGTAGTAGCAGGGGCATTGCTCGGTGACAAAAAAAACAGGGGCTTCCGAAGTCCAAGGCTGGAAACGGGGGGGGGGGGGATGTATGTGACGCAGGCTTTTTTTTGGCTGGGCCATGACCTACCTGACCTACATACACTGACGGTAGTGACCTACATACACTGACCTACCTGACCTACATACACTGACCTACCTGACCTACATACACTGACCTAAATACACTGATGGTAGTGACCTACATACACTGACCTACATGACCTACATACACTGACCTACATGACCTACATACACTGACCTACATGACCTACATACACTGATGGTAGTGATCTACCTACACTGACCTACATACACCGACAGTAGTGACCTACATATACTGACCTACCTACTCTGACCTACATACACTGACAGTAGTGACCTACATACAGACCAGGGGCTTCAGCCCGAAGTCCAAGGCCAGAAACGGGGGGGGTGGATGTGACACAGGCTTTTTTTTGGCTGGGCCGTGACCTACCTGACCTACATACACTGACCTACCTGACCTACATACACTGATGGTAGTGGCCTACATACACTGACCTACCTGACCTACATACACTGACCTACCTAACCAACATACACTGACCTACATACACTGACCTACCTGACCTGCATACACTGACCTACCTGATCTACATACACTGACCTAAATACACTGATGGTAGTGACCTACATACACTGACCTACATGACCTACATCCACTGACCTACATGACCTACATACACTGAACTACCTGACCTACCTACACTGATGGTAGTGACCTACCTACACTGACCTACATACAGTGACGGTAGTGACCTACATACACTGACCTACCTACACTGACCTACCTACACTGACCTACATACGCTGACGGTAGTGACCTACATACACTGACCTACCTACACTGACCTACCTACACTGACCTGCCTACACTGACCTACATACACTGACCTGCTTACACTAACCTGCCTACACTGACTGACCTGCCTGACCTACATACACTGACATTTACATACACTGTCTGACCTACCTCAGCTCAGCCGTAGTGTGCGGTGTCACAGCAAGCAGTCAGTTAGTCGTCAGAGGAGGAGCCGAGGAAAAGAGGTGAGCTGAGCACCAAGCGGAGATGTTCCGCGGCGGCCGCATTGTAATTCCCACCTTCTGGAGCCTGCAGCGCCTATGATGGATGTCACACATCCCTCGGTCCCGGCATTGGACCAGTGGGTAGTCTATAATAGGCATTGCAAGCTCCAGAAGGAGGGACCTGCTATGGCACTCGGTCACACTCAGCCGGACTTGGCCACACTTGGAGGCACTCGGCCACACTCGGCCACATTCGGCGGCGCACGGGATCAGATCGGTCCCAGCGCTTGCCGCTCGGGGCTAGCAATAGAGAGCTGCATGCCTGAGACTCAGGGCTTTTCGGGGTCACATTCGGGGCTTCAGCCCCCCCGACGCCCTTAATTAGTAGTAATAGTAACAGTTGAGGGATACTTCCATCGTGGCACTATTGGTAGTGGAAATTTCCATTTTGTATATTTTTCTCCTTTTGATCTGTTTTATTCAGAGGTTTCTTCTACTGTTGTAAATCTGTTATGGTTTCCTAGGTCAAGATTGGCAACCTAGGTAAGGAGCTCTTAAATAATAGTTACATGCATAAGATAAGCAATAAATTCCATGCTTATGAGATGCAATCTATGACCCTAAAAGTGAATATTACAAATAATTACAAATAATTCATTACTATCACTAATATTAATGTATCCATGAGAAGAAATCATAGTGTTATAAGGTTATAGGGAACATTTCCTGTATATTACCAATTTGTTACTTAAAATGTTGGTGTACTCTACATTGCTGTGAATATATATCCCTGTATTTGTTCAAAATGAATAAACATTTTCAATGATTAAAAAAAGAAAAAAAAAACAGATCCAAATTCATGGGATGCGATGCAAAGACTTCCAACCCACTCCTAAGTGGATCAGAGCTGCTGATGAAGAGATGACATCTCTTAGTGAACTGAAACTGATTTATATAACTGAGATCCAAAATGGGACTAATATAAGGAATAGTTGTTGAGTGGGGGTGCTGGAATACATTGGTAATGTATTTTGTGCAACAACTACATCAGCCAGTAGATGCCAGTGTTTATAAGCTTGCAGATGCTCTATGGTAAACTCTAATGCCCCGTACACACGGTCGGACATTGATCGGACATTCAATGTCCTAGGATTTTTTCCGACGGATGTTGGCTCAAACTTGTCTTGCGTACACACGGTCGCACAAAGTTGTCGGAATTTCCGATCGCCAAGATCGCGGTGACGTCAACCACGTACGACGAGACTAGAAAAGGCAAGTTCAGAACCAAGCGTGTCACCCTTTGGGCTCCTTTTGCTAATCTCGTGTTAGTAAAAGTTTGAGAGACGATTCACGCTTTTTCGGACTCGTGGTTTTCAGATCGTTTTCTGCTGTTCAGTTTGTGCTTGTGGGTTTGTATCTGCTCTTCAGTGCATGCAAGCAAGCTACGCGTGACTTTGATTAGTCATTGTGTTCTTGTTCGTTTGTTACTGTTTTTCAGGTCGCTATTCACAGGCCTTGCTGTTCTTCAGTGCGTTCTGTTACTTCGTTCTGAGCAGCCGACCGTTTTCTAGCCATGTAGCGTATACATACTCCTCGTAGAGTTCGTGCTGTGTGGGGGCTTGGTGTTGGGGTCCTGACCTTGACACAAGTCCAGTCCATGAACAGGGTGGGGAGGAGTTCATGGACCAAGAATTGGTTGCTTCAGCGTGACCAGTTTTGTCATATGCCTTTGCTCCGTGAGATCCGTGAGAATAATCCTGATGATTTCAGGAACTTTCTCAGGATGACGGACCCCCGTATTTCACCGTTTGTTGGCTTTGCTGACCCCCTATATCAGCAGGCAGGATACCTGCATGAGGCAAGCCATCACTCCGGAGCAGAGGCTCGTCGCCACCCTGCGGTACTTGCCGACGGGGAGAAGCCTGCAGGACTTGAAGTTCTCGACAGGCATCTCCCCCCAGGCTCTGGGGATCATCATCCCAGAGACCTGTTCTGCCATCATCCAGGTCCTGCAGAAGTCAGCTGATACCAATTCTCTATCTATCCTCAATCATCTATCTGCTGACTTTTCCAAACCCATACACACTATACCCACCTCTTTTGTGGTCAGATTTATGGATGAATTTCCCAAAGCATGTAGTGCAAGGGCCTGCCTGTATACTTTCAAATGGTACTGTTTAAAGTTTTTGTATACTATTATTATCTTGATAGATAATAGCAGAATTTCCAAATGTGCTCAAATGTGTACAATGTGTATTTATATCTTTGTATTATGACACTTCTTATCTGTCCAGTTTTCCTCAACAGTTTCCTTCCACGCCACAGGAATGGCAGACTGTGGCCTCCCACTTTGCCCAGCGGTGGGACTTTCCTAACTGCGGAGGGGCAATTGATGGGAAACACGTCCACATCATCCCACCACCCAACTCGGGGTTGTACTATTATAATTATAAGGGGTTCAATAGTATTGTGATGTTGGCGTGGTGTCGGCTAATTATGAGTTCCTGTATGTGGACGTGGGGAAGAATGGCCGGATGTCCAATAGTGGAGTCATCGCCCAGACGGAGTTCTACAGGTGTCTCCAGAATGGCAGCTTGGACTTGCCACCTCCAGAAGACAATGTGGAAGGACTCCCATTCGTCTTCGTTGCGGATGAAGCTTTTGCGCTGGGGGACCATCTTATGCAGCCATTCCCGATGAGGACCCTCACCCCGGACCAAAGGGTTTTTAATTATCGGCTGGCCAGAGCCAGAAGAGTGGTGGAGAACACGTTTGGAATCATGGCCAGCCGGTTCCGCCTATTTCTTACACCCATACATATGGCGGAGTACAAACTGAATCACATTATACTGGCGTGCTGTGTTCTACATAACTTTTTACGGCAACATTATGCCAACTATGCTGGCTCAGTTGGGCCTGAAGCCGGAATTCAAAATGAACCAACCCTGACGGCGCTTAAAAGTGGCCGTCCTGGCTTGCCCTCCCTGAGTGCCCGTGATGTCCGGCTAAGATACCTTATGCAGGTATCTTAGCCGGACATCACGGGCACTCAGGGAGGATAGGGGGGCTATCAATATGCCAGACAATGTGTGAAACCTTTATCAAATAAAAAAAAATAATTAAGCAAATCTTTGGTGACATTTACTGCTTGTGTTTGTTTTAGCTGACCTTGACATAAATGTGGTGAGTCCTGAAAATGGCGTGATTGTGTAACCTTATACAAAGCACTGTTGGGTGTTATTTACTAAAGGCAAAGACACTTTGCACTACAAGTGCACTTGAAACTGCACTTGGAGTGCAAAGTGGATTTGCCCTTAGGAAATAACACCCATTGTCACAGAAAGCAGCAATTGGAGCACCACAAAAGTGTTGTAGCGTTGAGACAATTATCGACACTTTCTTGATTAACAATCTTTTTAATACCAGCACAATCACATGTGCATTTAGAAAAGGTTTGTAAAACAAACCAACATGTTTGTTGTATACCAATTTTTGGGGTGGCATTAGAAAAAGTAGAAATGTCCATTTAAGATAAAACAGGCATGTTTCAAACAGGGGCAGATCCAGAGTCTAGTCTCGGGAGGGGCACTGCCAGAAAATATATTTTTTTGGGGTACATCTATCGGGGAAATGGCTGGTGTTGGCGCTTCAATCATCACGGCACCATGGTTGTTATGGTCTCAGGATGATTGAAGCGCATTATTACTATTATTACATTGTTATAAAAAATTAAATAGTTTAACTCACCATAATGCAGAATCAGTGGGAGCCCCGAGTGTGTCACTTGCCACGTCACCTGTCACCAGATGCAGATTGTCACTTGCCACGTTGCCTGCCACATGTTGCGGATTGTCACTTGCCACGTTGCTTGTCACCAGATGCAGATTGTCACTTGCCACGTCGCCTGCCACATGTTGTGGATTGTCACTTGCCACGTCGCTTGTCACCAGATGCAGATTGTCACTTGCCACATCGCCTGCCACATGTTGCGGATTGTCACTTGCCACGTCGCCTGTCACTAGATGCAGATTGTCACTTGCCACGTCGCCTGCCACATGTTGCGGATTGTCACTTGCCAGGTCGCCTGTCACCAGATGAAGATTGTCACTTGCCACTTGCTAAGGTGGTCTCTTGTGTCCCAGAGACAGGCAGCAGAGAGATGATGTAATCTCTCTGCTGCCGCAGCTGCCTGCATGGTGAGGGGCTAACTGCAGGGATGCAGGGCGGGCGCCGGGCAGTGAGAGATGATGTCATCTCTCTGCTCCACCGCCACCGGCTCCCTGATTGGCCAGCAGCCAACAAACACATCGAACGGCACCGGCACATCTCACCAACTGAGCCGCCGGGCCAGCCCGCTGTCTCTCTCCTGCAGAGCCGCCCGGCGGCTCTCTCACCTATGGAGCCACCCGGCGCTCTCTCACCTATGGAGCCACCCGGCGGCTCTCTCACTTACGGAGCCGCTCGCCGGCTCTGTCACCTATGGAGCCGCCCGGCGGCTTTCTCACTTACGGAGCCGCCCGCCGGCTCTCTGACTCACCCACATTTCTCGGAGGGGGCAATTGCCCCCTTGCACCCCCTGGATCTGCCCCTGGTTTCAAACCAACAAGAAAGACACAAATCTTGAACTTACAAAGTTCACATTTGGTAGAACTTGAAGGCAATATCAGACATGAGTATTTAGGAACTGTGTTTGATATTGCGTTGAGATGGGGTGAAGTCACCCCAGGAAAAGCCAAATTTTGAAGATGCACACCAATTTACGAATGTCAACATGTGCTAGCTGCCATCACGGGGGATCAAGGAACGTGTTTTGGGGGAGCAACCCCTTCCTCTCAGCTACTTTATTATTGAGGAAGGGGTTGCACCCCCAAAACACCTACATTGATCTCCCATGATGGCAGATAGCACATGTTGACACACTGTGTGCATCTTCAAAATTTTTCTTTTCTACAATTCTTCAAAAAATTAAAAAATTGTAGCACACCATAAAAGAAAGGGATTTGGATGGGTTTTAAACTCTCCCCAAAACATCAATGATGTTCTTATTTTTTGGAATAACATCATTGATGTTTTTCTTGATGTTTTCCAATGCAACATTGCACCCCATGATCTCCCCGATCAGGATCTGTGCACTTTCCGAGGTGAAATGCCCTGGATCCACAACATCATGATCACCTAAAAAGATAGAAACCCCAAAAAACATGTATTATAAATATGCCGGCATCCATCTCTTACCTGAGCCTGTGGTCGCAGACACTCACCTATTGTGGTGACAATTTCCACCATGTCTTCCTCCTCCTGCTCTGCTTGTCTTTGGGGGATTTCACCTTCTTCCAGAGGTGGGGGGTCTGTGGTCTCCTCGGATGATGGGTGTCCTCTGAGTCTTTTATCCCCTATGTAAAAAAAAATAGGTATACTTAGCACACAGATATTTGATGGCAGAACTATAAATATGAAACATTGCTTGGAAGTGGGGTACAATTGTCTGTTTTGGGAGAGTTCCAAGATGTAGAATTTTAAGTGTCCTTTGTCAAGCTTCAATACTTTACCTGTCTTGTACAAGCTTCACAGATGGAGACCCCCCTATAGTATTCACTGGAGCACCTGTGTGGGCCCCCTAATAAAAAGGGTGTTCTTGTGCCCCACACTAGTGCTCCAGCGTCCAGATGTGAAAACTGCTGCTGAGTGTCCTCTCCTTACACAGAATCTAGTTTGCATTTCATTCTAGTAACAAACCCATCTACACAACCAAACTATTTTCAGACAAGTAGGCCATAAAAAATGTGGGCAAATGCATATGGCCAAAACAATGGTGTTTTATAGGCCAAAACAAAAATGTTTGATATGAACAAATAATGTGCCAATGAACATGAAAGTTGCCATTTTAAACTGTACAGTTAAGAAAAGCACATGGAGCAGCACAAACGTAATAAACACAAAAAGAATAGGAACATGCTCATGCTCTCTTAATTTGAGGTCTGATCACCGTTTCCTGAGCTGATCTTTCGATCGTCGTACCCCAAAATTCCGGTGCAGACTCTTGACTACTTTCACCATGATCTTGACCTTTCTGACATTGGGGTTGGGGTAAGGTCCATACTTTCCATCATAGTCTGCCCTCTTCAGGATGTCCACCATCTCCCCAAAGGACATATTGGATGCCTTAAATCGTCTCCTTCTGGATCGGGACGTTTCCGGCTCCGGGCTTTCCTCCCCCTCTTCCTCGTTGCTATAATTAGCACGCACCTGCTGTGTCTCCGCCATGTGCTCTTCCCCCACTGCGCCGAATGAAAAGGGGCGGGAAATAGACTATAAAGAATGTCAGGGGCGGGCGGAGTTACACGCATGCGCAGTGTGTATAAAGCGTAACACGCGTGCGTAGTACGTACAATATGTGAGAGGAGGAAGGAGTATAGGAGGCGCCGATCGTGATAACAAAGGTAAGATCTAAACTTGGGCCTATACTGCTTCTAGATTGAGGCCTATATTGTAACAAGATTAGGAGAGTTTTGCCTGACATTAGGGTTTTTCTTGTGTTGTGTCTTGCAGATAAAATGGATGGCTTCAATGACCACAACTTCCTCCCACTGTTCATAGACAAGTACAGGGAGCTGCCCTGTCTGTGGCAGATTAAACACCCGCATTATAATCATAAACAAAAGAGGCAGGCAGCACTGGAGAAACTGCTGGAGTTGGTGAAGCCGGTGGTCCCCACAGCAACCATCCCCTTTTTAAAAGCCAAAATTGGTGGCCTGAAGAGAACTTATCTTAGGGAGCGCAAGAAGGTCACAGATTCCCAGACATCCGGAGCTGGAGCAGATGACATTTATGTCCCCAGGCTGTGGTACTATGAGAGACTGCAATTTCTGTCAGACCACACTGAAGTCAGGGAATCCCTCTCAACCCTTCCTTCCACTCTTCCTTGCACCCCAGCTGAGGCTTCCAATGTCCAACCTGGGACTTCCAGCCAGGAAGAAGTGGAGGAGCCCAGATGGAGTCAGGTATAGCATTCTTCTACAGATTTCTTGACAATAAATAAATGATCTTTACTAGATGTCATTATTGATCACTAATTGCTGATTTAATAAAGTTTTTTACATATCAATAGACATTAGTGGGCAAAAATAATTGGGACAAGAATGAAAAATGCTGGGCTCAGAATGATCATCAGTTATATTTGTTAACATTCAATTTGCAACAGTCAGGAGGTGACAATTGTGTGTGATTAATGAATAAAAAACTAAAACTATGTCCCTTTTTCATACACAGGAAGACCTCAGCCAGGAGGAGGCTGTGGAATGTGGCAGCCAGGAGGAGGCGGGGCTAAGTTGCAGCCAGGAGGAGGCGGGGGCTAAGTTGCAGCCAGGAGAAGCCTGGGACCAGTCGCAGCCTGACCGAATTGCAGGTTCCTCCCCTCAGCCTTCCATACAAAAGAGCGAGGAAGGCGACTCACATGCAGGATTTAGCACTCAGGCTCATTCAGGAGGCTTCTGCGTCCCTCAGAGCCTTACCCACGTCTGAAGAGGCATTTGCCTGCATGGCTGCCACCAAACTGAAGTGCATGCAGGAGGGTCAACGCCTCATGTGTGAGCAACTTATTTATCAAGTCCTAACTAAGGGGATGAGTGGCAAAATCACACCCAAGACCTCCTCCTACTCCTCCTCCTGCTGCCACAACTCCACCACCAGAGCCACAGCATGGAAGGAAGCATGGAAGGAAGACCAGAGAGTGATGACCTGGGTTCAGTCTGGTCTGACAAAAGATGCAGGCTTTTGTATGACCACAGCCTGGGGACACAGATGTCATCTGCTGCTTTCCAGGTCTCTGGAGCTTCTGGACCAGACTGCACTCCCTTATATATGGACTCCTCAGGCCACCAATTTTGCAGTAAAATAATTGATGTCTGCCCTGGGGGTCAAAGGCTTCACCAATTTCTGCTGTTTCTCCAGCGTTGCCTCCCTCTTTGTTTGGTTCTGAGCCCTTAATAAAGGCATTTTTGTTTCAATTATACTTGCCTATGTGTGTTTTCCTTAAAAAAAAACAGTTTGTTGGTGAGGAGGCAGGTACATTTCAAATATACAATGTAAAATTAACAAGGGACACCAACACCAAACAATCTAACTGAGATTCAATAATATAAGATAATAATGGCGTTGTGGTAACTTGACACACAAAACACACCCAAAAAAATTCTTTATTAAAAAGAAAACCAAATTAAAAAAAAAAAACAGCCTGGAAAAAAAAAAAATGTTGACAATTAAAAACAAAACCAAAAAAATTGGTCAGAAGTGACAAATCAAAATATATTAAGGGAATCACAATAAATAATAAAGAAAGAAGATGGTGAGAAGTCTGTGTGAATATGAGCAGCAAAACTACTTCATTCTTCTCACATTATAAAGAAGAAGAGAGTGCGCTGTATTAAACCATTTTTTACATTGCAGCGTGACGAAAGTGCTGTATCCATTGCGAACGCTAATTTTACCAGACCGAGCTGTTCCGTCTCGGAATCTCTTCTGAGCATGCGTGGCACTTTGTGCGTCGGAACTGGCCACACACGGTCGGAATTGATGCAATCGGATTTTGTTGTCGAAAAATTTTATAGCCTGCTCTCAAACTTTGTGTGTCGGAAAATCCGATGGAAAATGTTCGATGGAGCACACACACGGTCGGAATGTCCGACAACGCGCTCCGATCGGACATTTTCCATCGGAAAATCCGACCGTGTGTACGGGGCATATGTCTTTTCTCTATATAATAAAAAGTTCCTGTCTGCAGTTAAGCAACAAAGACCATGTGGACTGTGCACTGTCTGTTCTGTAGGGCCATATACAGAATTTCTAACAGTGTAAAAAAAAAGATATAAATTTCATTTGAGTATAGCGTTGCTTGACCGCATAATTACCAGTTAAAGTAGCACAGTGTCAAATAGCAAAAAATTGCCTAGTCATAAAGGGGATAAAATCTTCTGGAGCCCAAGTGGTTAAACGGTTCTAAAGCCTTAAGGTTTTTCACCTTAATGCATTATATACATTAAGGTGAAAAACCTTCTGCAGCTTCCCCCAGACTCTCTCTTTTTCTTACCTGAGCCCGATCTGATCCAGCCGCTGTCTCTCTCCCGCTGCTGTCAATCCAATCCTGTGACACAGGAGCAATGTCAATGGACGCAGCAGCAGGACTCAGGAGCTAGCATGCACAGATGCCCCTGGAAAAGCAACTTTCCATGGGGGCACCCAATGAAGGGGAGGGGCCTGGAGCACCAGGGATGGATTCCAGAAGAAGAGAATTGGGGCTGCTCTGTGCAAAACTATTTTAGAGAGCAGATAAGTAAAGGCACGTTTGTTATTTAAAAAAAAAAAAAAAAACAGAAGGTTTACAACCGCTTTAAGCTCTGTTTTTGTTTGTTTCTGGTATGGTTATATTTGAATATGGCTCAGAAATTAATAAATATTTCTGGTGAACAGGAAGGAAGCAGCAGTTAATGTATTTGCACATGGCTGACACATCTCGCTGCCAGTCACTATAGACATTTAATTCATCTTAACTGAGACAGCAGGTTTACTACACAACAGGGTTTTATTTACATTAAAACACTCAGTATATTCTGTGGGTTTATGTTGTACTTATGATGTAGAGTACACTGCACTGTTACACAGCTATCAAAAAGATTAAAGTTCATATTCAGCCAAAACATTCTTTTGTAAAGAAAATCTGCAATAGGGAGACTGAGAGTATTTTAAAAAAAAAAGCTGACTTGGGTTCTAAAATCTCTCTAATTTAGAGCATTTTTATTGCTGTCTGTGTTGCTGTTGGAGATTTTAATTCAAATCCTGTGTAGCAAAATCACTTTTACCGGAACAGTAATTATTATTCTTCCTCATTCTGTCAAACACTAAAAAAAAAAAAAAAAAAAAAATTATGGTTGGACATACGCTTTTATAATCTTAGTAAAGACCCAAAGTAAATGCATTTCGCAAAAAGGAAAACCCAGCCTCAGAAATGACATGCCAAGCAATCTTTAAAAAAAATTAAAGTAGAACTAAAGTGAAACAATAAAAAAATGTGAGCAAGCAGTCTTTTTTGCAGAAGACTAACCTTAAGGGGTTGATTTACGAAAGGCGAATAGACTGTGCACTTTGCAAAGTGCAGTTGCATTCTGCAACTGCAGTTACTCCAGAGCTTAGTAAGTGAGGGGAAGCTCTAATGGCTTCCATCATCCAATCATGTGCAAGCAAAAATGCTGTCTCTTTTATTTTCCTTGCACGTGATTGGATAGTCTTTGCAAAGTGAAATTCCTCCGCCTGGCTGGTAGAGCGCCCCCCGCTTCTGGCTTCCGTGTGGGTCCATGTGGGTGGCGCGGACCCTTTCTGGCTCTGCCACCCAAACCTATAGGGATACCCTGGCTGTATGGACACTCAAGGGCATTGCATCTGCATTTGCCCGTCTCCAGCCACTGACATCTGGTGATCCTAGGATCCCTCCATCTCCAGTGTACTGTGCCGCTGTAACCGGCCGTTCAGTACAGCGCAGTGTCTGTAACGTGTTAACACGCGTTACAATTGACACTACCGCTAAGCCTCCTGGACCTTGTAGGCCCGGAGGCTTTGGCGAGTTGCGCATGCGCAGTGGCTCTGTTTGTCCGCTCACACGTGCAGTGACGTCAGACGCTGCACGTGTGTTGGGGGGCATAAGAGCGCCGGCATCCCTGGCCTGAACATCGCCAGGGATTAACAGGACACCGACACGCTATCTCCATTCCTCTTTGGTATGTACTTTAAAACCTACAACCCCTTTATGGGCCAAGCACTGCCTCCTCTCTTGATAGTATATTCATATAGGTTCTGTGTCTTGTTTCTTCCCTTAGCACATTGGATTGGATGTTGCAATTAGCTGTAATTCCTACATCAGCCATCCAACTAGCTAATTGCACTGTTCCCATGGGTAAGTGTAGCATACTGACTTCTTTTGCTTATAAAAGTCCTTACCATAAACCATTGATAACACTTTGTAGCCTGTCCACATATTTCCAATTTAATTCATCTATGCTGGCAGTACTTTTACATATATCCCCCCCCCTTCCCCTTTTTTTACCTTCCATTATTTTCAGACATTTTTTATCCAGACCTTATCACCTGATATGTGGCTGGCCTTACGATATAAGCCGACTGTGTTCCGGTGTCCTGTATACAATCTTCTTAGATAAATACTGTAAGTATTAGCTAGAGACTATGTTAGTCCAATTATGTACTTGTTGATCTGTGGACCCTATTTGGTTTTGGGGTCCACTAAAATAATTGTACTTGTTTTTTCCCTGTAGAAAATTTCTGCCGGGTCCTCCTCTTTGCCCCCTGCAGCTGTTTATTGTACCCTGGGCTTATGGTGCCGCTCTAGGGGCTCTCTGCATCCATCCCTGGTGACCTACAGGTAGTCATTTTTTCGTCTTCTGGGTGGCTCGGCTTGGTGGGTGGGTGGAAGGCTGGTTGGCGTACCTATGTGCGTAGCGGTACCTGCTGCTGCATTTTGGGTTGGTGCTGGTGGGTTCATGTCTGACAGCTCGCAAACATAATAAACTGTTCATTCATATCTTAATTCTACTTTATGCATTTTTGACTTAATTTTAGGTGGAATACTGTATACATTGTTTTGATTGTCAAATTTTTCTTTATAGATTGTATAGTAGCGCTATAGGTATAAACATCTGTCCCTGAAAAAGTCACACCTGGCGAAACATGTAGGACTCTCAAATACCTGTCTATGGAACTGGCCGCCACATTCTCTAGGCCGATTCCCGTAAAACTTTGCTACAAATGTTTTTAAATGTCCGAGTTGTGATGCACACCTTGTTTATGTGAATTTCATTTTTTCTTTTTTAACAATTTTGCTAATAAAATGTTTATGTTTTTTACCTAAGTACAATTGTGTATTTTTGGCACCGCTATAATCCCCGCACTCCTCTCTCCTTTACATGATTCTCTAAACATTGTGATGAGGTGCCGTATTACATTGAGGACTACCCAACCACTCCCTCTTTGCAAAGTGAAACTTCACCTCATGTACTACATTCTGGAGCAACTGCACTTTGCAAATTGCACAGTCTATTTGCCTTTAGTAAATCAACCCCTAAGTCTCCACGGCAATAAAACAAATAAACCTTCCTATTCACAATCTTCTTTAGAAGGTACACCAAATTGCGCATACACAGCTTAGTGTATGTTATCAGCACACCTTGATGCCAGAACACCCTTGCACATGAGTTGGATTTATATCACCCCACTCTGGCCAATCTAGATGGTCAAAGACTCAGCAACTGTAAGACTCTTGCATCTCTGGTACAGATGAATATCGGCAGGCTTCACTACCACTTTGGTGGTTGTTGTTATTTGATCCTCTCTTCCGGTCCCATCACTATAAAAGAGGTTGTATATAGCTAGTTGGAAAACTAAAATAAAAACCTGACAGATGTTCTAACCTCTCACCACTCTAAACAAATCTAACAATAAAAGATAGAATTGAGAACTCTGTCTCTGCTGCACTGAAGTGCCAATCACCACTGTCCATTCAGTTTTGTCAGCTCAAACAGGAAGGTAGGAGCACACTGGATTTCTAGGCGATCAGCGTTTTTTCCCCCTATGTTTTCCATTGACAGGTGTGCCTATTCAAAGACTGTTTCATCTCTAGCTAATAAACAAATAGATTAGACATGTGCATTCGTTTTCGTCCGAATGCATTTTCGTCCGAATTTCAGGTATTTTCGTTATCGTTTTAACAAACGATAACGAAAGTGCAGAGTCCGAAAAACGAAAGATCCGATATAAACAAATGCTTTATTTTCGTTTTCGTTGCTACAACAGTTCGATATAGATAGGAGATTCGACATGATGATGACAATAACAATCTGTCCATCAAACCTGTGGTCGAATGTGCCTAACCTTAGCTCTATTAGTCCAAGATTATTCTACATAGAGAGAAAAGATTCGACGTAGAGAGGAAAGATTCGACGTAGGGGAGGAAAGATTCGACATAGGGAGAAAAGATTCGACGTAGGGGAGGAAAGATTCGACGTAGGAGAGGAAAGATTCGACGTAGGGGAGGAAAGATTCGACGTAGGGGAGGAAAGATTTGACGTAGGGGAGGAAAGATAAATAAAAATAATGATGATGATGACTGTTATTGGCTGATTGTAACCAAAGAGGAGGAGCAGTAAAATAGCTAGAACTAAGTACACAGTACTTTGGCTTATGGTGTCTGTTGAAAGTTCTAAGAAGATTCGACGGAGCAGGTAAACTATATGGCGTCGCACAGTTCAGCTGCTCCGTCGAATCTTCTTTGAACATTCGACAGACACCATAAGCATTCAATGACAGATTCGACCTTAATTAGGATTTTCGGACGAATGCAATTTTTAACGAAAAACGAAATAAATAACAACGAATTTCGGGAGTAACTAAATAAATGAATTTTTAGGACGAAAACGAAATTCCGAAATGAAATATTTCAGTGTGCACATGTCTAAAATAGATATAATAATTCTGGAACTTGATCTTTCTTTGCAAAACTCTTGATGTTTAAATGGTTAATATTTGCATTTTGCGAATAGCATGTTGCAGGTTTAAATAGTTACAAGTTAAAGTGACACTAAGCAATATCCTTGTTATTCAAAGATAAAATGCATATCCACTACTGCTGTATCCGCACTACACTTCCCATAGCCTATAGTCCCATGGTGCCCAACACACCGCCCACACTGTGTAATGACCCACTGGCACTCTATGTGCGGCCCACATGCACTGGCTATTGGCCACCCGTCAGAATGCAAAGTGACACCAGAGTGTCGGGTGCTGGAACACTCTCTGTGTTCCAGCACCCAGCACTGAAAAAGAGACTGTACTTTGGCAGTACAAGTAAAGTTCCAGCATGGGTAGAAAAAGAGTGGTGCAGGAACATGTGATGGGTAAGTGATCAACAATGGGGTGGGGGTTGTTAACATTCTCACTGCCATGGCCAGCAATGGGGGGGGGTTAACACTTTCACTGTCATGACCAGGATACAGGAGGGATTGGAGGATTAACACTTTCACTGACATGACTACCAATACAGGAGGGTTAATGCTTCAACTACCATGACCAATAATATGGGGGGTTAACTTTTATTGCCACAATAACCAATGCGGATGGGATTTACTATTAATGCCATAACCACTGATATGGGGGTTGGGAAGGTTAACATGCCATGACCACCAATGTGGGGGCTTTACTTTTACTGCCACTGACTATCAATGCAGGGTGGGATAGGAGGTTTACTTTCATGCCACTGACCACCAATGAGTGTTAATGTTAATAGTACTGACACCAATGGTGGGAGATAATATTGTGGCCACTGACACCAATGCTGGGGGTTATTGTTGTGACCACTGACACCAATGTTGGGGGTTTTTATTGCGGCCACTGACACCAATACTATGGGTTATTGTACTCCAATTTCTTCAATGGACATTGCAGTATACTGTAAAAAATGCAGCAGGGAGTTTGAGCAGCCTTCTACAAATGTTGGTGGCTGCACTTAAGGCACTCTATAATTTTCTAATTGATTACTGCTGCCCTAGTCCACCAGGGAAGAGATGGTAGCTGGGTTCCTTCACATAGTAGGACCATGGAGATCGAACATAGCAACCCTCTAAGAGGAAGTCGGGTCACAGCAAAAAAAAATAATAATAATAAAGTAAAAAAAGGAATTTAGACATTTTGTAGATTTGGAGGGGGTTGCGAGCAATAAAGGGGACTTATTTGAGTTAATAGTACATACTTGATTTTCAAAACAGCAGTGAAAAGAGCATTAACAAAGTGCAGTAGAATGCAGCAAACAATCATATCCTGCAGTCAGATCAGTAAAGTTGAAAGCTAATTGACTCTTATGGTTTATGAGATTTGCATTTGCTGTAGGTTTTCAGTACATGGACCATAGATCAGGTATATTTATATACGTCATTGTGTAATACAAGCAGCAAGCAAGCTTTGGCCATGGAGGCTTCCGTTTTAACTATTCCAAACCAGTAGAATCGTGTGATCATTTTTGCTTTCAGAAATGCTCCCTCCTTGCAGTTTAATCCAGACCTGGCTACTTCTATATTAATCTTTTTAACACTGCTCAAAGCATTGGGGGTATTCTCAGGGGAAATAAAGCCAGTGCCTGCTCTGATCTCACTAATCCTGCTCACAGTTGTCGGGAAGGATTACTTGTGGAGTCCCGTTGCACTTGTTGTGTTGCTAGTAAACAAAGAGATAAAAGATGAGACAATGAACTAATTATACATCAAAAGACCTCATGATCATTAGACCACACAGAGTGCCTGTAAAGTTGTTTCAAACATAGCTTTTCTTAAATCCTATCAAGAACAACAGGGTCAGCAAAAATTGTTATTTCCTTTGCAGTGCAAAGGTCTAAATCCAGTAAGACATAACTTCTGAATTTTATTTTAGCATGTACTCTTTTTGATATCAGATGTTTTCTTAGTGACCACTGATGATTATTATTTTATGTAAATCACAAGAAAAAGTATATATACAGTATATTATCCTAGTACATTAAAGTGGTTGTAAACTCTCCAATGCAACTTCAGCACATTGTACTCCTCATAAATAAACGTATTAATCGCTGCCTGTGAAATTATCTTTACTTGTTCCATCAGCTTGCAATCCATCCCGTAAAGTTTGATTACGTCACCAGCGCATGCATTTCCCATCCTGTGATTCACAGCACGCTCTGTGTGCAATCTCCCCACAGCATGCCATGTATGAGAGTTCCACTGTCTGCAGCACAGCTTTGCAGACTCGCAAGACTCGGCATTCATTCCCAGCTTGCTGATTTTCCCCTTGTGACTGTGTGATGTCATACGGGGAGTAAACCAGGGCATACTACAGACTCCTATAGTGGCAATCATCTGAAAAAAGAGGCTCGAGAAAGAGGCTTGGATAAAAAACGATCGCATGCGTGAGATTTCTGCAGGGGAATTGGGGAAGGGCGGAAATTACATCTAAAGATGAGTCTGAAAACAGCACTCAAGATGGCACCGCCGAATCCTGGAAGACACATTTTTTACAAACTACTAAATAACAGTAAGTGAGCAGCGATTATGTATACATTATACTGGGCAAGGATTGCAAATACGTTTTCATATTACATGTGTTGAAAATCGCGATAAGGAATGCAGAGTTTACGTCCTCTTTAAGAACATATCTCTAAAAAATTCCTGTTTTTTTTAATATACCTTCTTTGGATAGACTGTGTAATGGGGCGTACACACGGTCTGACTTTACGGCTACAAAAGTCCGACGGACGCAGACACACCAAATCCGGCGGACAATCCAATCGTGTGTGGGCTTCCCCGGACTTTCAGCTGACTTTTCCAGTCGCAAATCTGACGGACTTTAGATTTGGAACATGCTTCAAATCTTTTTGTCGTAACTCCGCCAGACCCAGAAATCCGTTCGTCTGTATGCTAGTCCGACGGACAAAAACCCATGCTAGGGCAGCTGTTGGCTACTGGCTATCAACTTCCTTTTTTTAGTCTGGTGTACGTCATCATGTACGAATCCGTCTGACTTTTGTGTGATCGTATGTAGGCAAGTCCGTTCGTTAGAAAGTCCGCCGCAAGTCTGCCAAAAGTCCGTCGAAAGTTTGTCGGACAGGCTGTCGGACTTTTGTAGCCGAAAATTCCGACCGTGTGTACGCCCCATTTAAGTTAAAAGGATTTTTCTTGTTGTTTGTAAAGCCTAGTACAAACTAGAATTTTTTTTCCCATTTAACCCAGCGGGCTAAGCGGAAAAAAAACGAGAAGAGCTCAGGAGAAGCCGCTGCACTAACTATCCAATGTTAGTGCAATGATCTCCCCCACTGAGCTATTGTGTTCTGACAGGGGGACTGCTCTACAGTCAGACCACACCGGTCAGCATTGGCTCAGAGTGCTGATTGAATGCTGAGCGGCGGACCTTTTTGGTCATGTCCCTTTGACCGAAGCCGAATGTTCGGCCGGCTCCTGTTGGACCGGCTGTCATACACACGGGCGGAATGGCGGTCAGTTTCTATATTGAACGATATTGCCTGATATTCGGCCCATGTGTACAGGGATAAGGGCTACATTTACATGGGTATTTAACCATGGTGGGAATTCCAGTGGCACAATGTGCTAACAGCCACAATCACCCCAGCTTATAGCTGGCTGTGCTAAAAGTCATGAATAGCTGTAGCTTTGACTGCCATTGCACTGTACTCTACTGGCTCTATCTGCACACAGCTGTTAATCCCAGCAATCAGTAGATTCTTGCGGAGGCAGACAAAGCTCAGAGTAGGCAGCAGACAATATCATTATACATAGACAGGCAAAGGTCAGGGCAGAAGAAAAACGTGACAAGCACAAAGGAACTCTTCTATGAGGACAATTCAGTGATATAGGTACAGATCTTTATTAAAGACTATCCAAAAGTAAAATTCCATATAAATGACTATGACTAAATGATTATATATGGAATTTTACTTTTGGATAGTCTTTAATAAAGATCTGTACCTATATCACTAAATTGTCCTCATAGAAGAGTTCCTTTGTGTTTGTCACGTTTTTCTTTTGGATTTAATTATAACTCAGAGGACTACTAAATCCTAGTGTCTCTGTAGTGCTATTTATCATCCGAGATACTTGGTTTAGACGGTGGAACCATTTAGAAATCCCCATTACAGGTTCAGGCCAAGATATGGCCAGAAAGTTCTATAGGGGGATTATCGGATCGGTATTTAGGAGCAGTTGAGAATCCCCTTTTGTTTTTATTCTTTTTCTTTGATTAAAGGTCAGGGCAGGCAGCAGGCAATATTATAATCCAAAGAGAGGTAAAAGTTAGTGAATGTGGCAGGCAGTATCATAATCCAAAGAGAGGCAAAAGTCAGGGAAGGCAGCAGGCCGTATCATTATCTAGAGATAGGTAAGGGTCAAGAGAAAGCAACACCAGTTTTACAGCATGCACAAATCTAAAAATGTTATCTTTTATTACATGCAATTACATCTGGATTATAGTATATTTTTATTTTTATACAATTAAATCTAATGTTAGTAAATCATGAAATTAGATTGTAATGTGTGTGGCCAACCTAACACCTTTCCAAGTTGGATGTATACAAATACTCTGCCTGAACAGCTTGGGAGGAAAGAAGTAATGTGTTTATTAAAGAGGTTTGAGGCACTCTGTTTAATAGGGGTGTATCAATACCCCCGTAGGAGTCACTGATATGAATAGGGCCCTTGTTCTTTGCCCTAAAGTTTTTTTAAAAAAAACCTCACCCCTCTAACACACCAGATTAAGTGTATAAACCTACATTATCACAGGGAATTACTGAAAGTAATACTTAGTAACGAGTAGTAACGCTATATCAAAGAAAACAGGCACCAAACCATACAGTAAAGGCAAACTTAATATCTTGTCAGCCAATATGGTTGGTAACTAGGCAAACTTAAAATGGATTAACCATGGTAATAACACAATTTAGCATAACATATGATATTTAGATCAGCATAAACAGTAGCAAGACCACCTCAAATGCAGCAGTATGCAGTAGTATCCAGTGCTGGAACTATACTGCTAGAGTGAATTTATGGTGGTGATGCTAGTCCTAGACAGACAGGGTATGCATTGACCAAAAGAAAAGGAGGATGGTGGTGGTGGAGGGAGGTTAGGGGAACAAATGGAACTTTCAGAATAATTATCACAGGAGGGGCAGTCCTTTGAGATGTTTTTCTGCCAGCTATCATTGGGGCCCTTTAAGAACGTTGGTGCACTTAACGACAGTCCCAGTTAACCACTTGCCGACCGCCGCACGATGATGTACGTCCAAACTTTGGCGGCGGATACCATTGTTATGGCAGCAGCTAGCTGCCATAACCCCGGTATCCCCGTTTTCGTGCGGCGGTCGGCTTTCTGATAAAAGTGGTCCCTGGGCCGGATTTGCCGCGAGATCACTTTTATTGGTGGCGGGAGAGGGCACCCCCTCCCGCCGTGATCCGGTGCCCTCCGCCGCTTACTGGAGCAGTCGGTAGCGGTGGAGGCGATCGCGTCCTGTCAGTGCTGTGTCTGGAGACGAGTGAGGCTAAGATGGCGCCCACTCGTCTCCATGACACTGCTGGGCGGAAGCAACGTCAAAACATTACTTCCGTCCATACCTCTTAAAGGCATATTTTTTCAATGTCATTTTTTTAAATTACTTTTTTTTTTTATTGCATTTTAGTGTAAATATGAGATCTGAGGTCTTTTTGACCCCAGATCTCATGTTTAAGAGGTCCTGTCATACTTTTTTCTATTACAAGGGATGTTTACATTCCTTGTAATAGGAATAAAAGTGACAATTTTTTTTTTTTTTAACTTTACTGTTGTCTTATTTTTTTATTCAAAAAAGTGCATTTTTTCCAAAAAAAGTGCGCTTATAAGACCGCTGCGCAAATACGGTGCAAAAAAAGTATTGCAACGACCGCCATTTTATTCTCTAGGGTGTTAGAAAAAACACATATTTAATGTTTGGGGGTTCTAAGTAATTTTCTAGCAAAAAAACCTGTTTTAAACATGTAAACACCTAAAATCCAAAAAGAGGCTAGTCCTTAAGTGGTTAACCTGCATGCAGTATAGGTACAGTATAGACTCAGCACAGATGCAGGGTAGATGTGGTTCAGATGCGGTAAAGCTTTTATATAATGTGGTATAGGGTTGTTATAGATGCAGTTTAGGTTTGAAATAAGTGTGATATAGAGTGCAATATGGATGCAGTATTAATTGGGCACACTTAGTGTCCTGCTGTCAGTGGCTCAGTCCCTGCTAGCAGTTTTAGCAATGGGAAAATAGCCCTCGCACCAGTCCCCAAAGGCCTCTAGTTAACAGCAGAGGGAAGCAGGGGGTTAGTGGATGCTCCAGTCTTCCTGTTGCAGCAGTGCAGGTGCTGTGATGTTACTGGCTCCTGCGTTGCCCCTGGGTGTCCCCACTCCCAGTCTCAGGCTCTGATCTCCACTGGTATGGTCTCCCACTAGCAGGTGAATATTGAGACAAAGGTCTCTCTAACTTCCTTGGTGCCAGGAGGAAAAACTTTCACAAGCAGTTTTAAACAAAAAAAAATCATCTCTCTGTTCCTCCTACTGCACAGTGCCTATTGGGATCTGTAGTATAAGTGGTCTAATTATCCCAATATATGGATGTCATATCCAAATACAGCTCCCAGATTTCTCAGTGCTCTGCATAGAAGTCTTTGGGCTTGATTGGCTTTAGCTCCTCCCTGCTGGCTGGAGGAGAACAGTATAGCATAACATCAGTATCTCAGTAGAGAGAGAGAGAAGTATGAAAGGCAATGTCCCCTTTTCCGTATTACTGTAGCCCAGCACCATGGGCACTATGTGTAATATTTATTGACTGTAAATATCTTATTTCTCAAAAATGCTGAAGCAATTGAACGTTCAAGTAAAGTTGCAGAAAAGGAGTGCTGTTTCGCAACACATACATTTTTAGGAGCTTTGTCACAGGTCAATTACTGTACACTGTATGAACAGAATGTGGATCAAGAAGTGTACGCCATCTGGAGGGATACATTCAATGCATATATTGTAGGCAAAAAGTGTTGGCATAATTGAAGCAATAGCATGCAGTCTTCCTATTCTCAGCAATGTAGCTATTCTCTTCAGTCTCTATCTTTTAAAGCTGTGAAAATAAGGAGTTAGCTGTTGATGAGCATAGAGCATGTTCAGTCCCTCTATCCATTATGCTGCTTTGCTGAAGACCTCTCATTTTTCTCCCATCCCAGATACCTCAGGAGAATCATTGAAAGCCAGGGAAATAGTACAGGTGTTCAGGAAAACCAGTGAGGGTTGGATAAAATGCAGGTGATTCCTTGCAAACCCGAAAGATTTAATAAATCTGTAGTCACCACTGCCATGTCTAACTTTACATTATTTATTGCTTTTCTGTTTGTTCTGTTTGTCAGTGTAAAGATTTATTTTTCAAATCTGTTTAAAAGAAATTCAATGGGCAGGGATGTTTGTCAGGTAATGCTCTACTCAAGAGATCATAGCAATGAATGAGCAAGGGAAAATAATATGTATGTACCCATAATCCTCCACTCCAAACAGTAAAGCGCTTTACCATTACCGTCCCTATTATAAACATGCATATGGCAGAAAAAAGCATGGGAGTCAAAAAAAAAAAATTTACTAAAGTAATTTTACAACTGGAAAAAATCACACAGAAATTTTAGAGATACTGACGTGGAATTCCAGTCCAAACATTTGTTTTACTATTAGATAGCGTAAGGAAGGAATAGATAACCATGCAGCTAAATACAGTCTAATAGATGCAGATGGTGTTGGGAATATATGCTCCTGCCTGTAAGAGAGATTCCCCTCCCTTTTTCCTATAATTTTTTTTTAATTAATGCCATTGGTCATATATGTAATTATAACAGCCACACCTATTGATATCCTGAGGGAGAATAAAGCTGTTTTGTTTCCTATTGCATGACTCCTGGATACTGTAAATATGAACTTTGATCATTTACTTTTCCAGCCATTTGCTGACAGTATTTGCTTATATAAATATGCATGCATTTGCACAATTGTATCCTTTGGTATGGCTTGAAATGCATTGTAGAACTGAGAAAATTGAAAAATCTAATGGAGAGAGCAGATGTCTTCTTTAAATAGGAAAGCATCAATCCACTCTACACAAATCATGAAAACAATAATACACCCAGGAGTAGGCTGGTAGGTAAAGTATTATCCTTTAGCTCATCCGATAGCACTCATTTTGTGATTATGTGTATAGACATAAAGGCCTGTTTCAAGTCATCAAGGTAACTCCAGTAGGTCCAGTTTCAAAATTAGATTTAATCCCTGGTGCCTGCTGATGTCAGTAAATGAATTTATTTCCATCAAAGCCCAAAATAGCATTAGAATGTAATTTGCTTTTCATATACAGTAATTTTTATAAGTGTGAATTTATTTATGTGGTGTCCTGTTTAGGGTAGAGGGCAGGAATGTGGCTGTACATACTGCTGCTGTTATAGGCTATAAGTTTGATGTGCCTAAAAGGTTTTGAGCTGTCTGTGTCAGACAAGGGCTCACTCAAGGTCTATCTATCTATCTATCTATCTATCTATCTATCTATCTATCTATCTATCTATCTATCTATCTATCTATCTATCTATCTATCTATCTGTAACGAGCCCCTTGCTCGCTCGGTTCCACTCTCCCGACACTCCTCTGCAGCTATTGAATCAGATTGCAATGTCTGATGGTTTGGTCATCCAATGGTCCGGGACTAGTGTCACAGACATAGCCGGGACAGAGGCTGTTGGAGAGGACTGAATGCAAGCCTGTTGCCTTTTGATTATGGGCCCTGGATTTTCAATGGAACGGTGCTCTTTGTGGGGTGAATTGGAGGTCCGGTCTGAACTGTACTAATCGGACTCAGTCGTGTATATATGTATATACTGTTTGTTGTTTGATTCTGTTGGGGACTCCTTGCTGTGGATCTGTGTCCCTGAAGAGGGAGGGGGGGTTCCTCCAGCAGCCCCCTGCTGATAAGACTGATTCATTCTGTTGGGACACATCCTGTGAGGAGATGCTGGTGTCATCAACCTGTGTTTATGTTAATTGAGAGAGCTGATCACATTAGCCACCAGCACTGGCTAGGAGACGAATGGTCTAGGCTGAGGAGGGGGTAGATTGTTGTTTGTATTGTTAATTGTAATTAGCTCCAGCTATTGTGTTTATATTAATGTGTGAAGCTCGGTGCCCACAAGTCTGTCATCTGGTCTGGGTACATTTTGTAGTAAATTAGCTCATGTTAATTAGGTTAGCTTTGAGTCATCCCTGCTGTATAAATGTGTGTGAGATCTCAAATAAAAAGTTAGTTCTGATGTACTCCAAGACTGGTGTTGTCTAGTTCTTGGGGTTCCTATAGCCAGATCCATTGGACTCGTGTTCCAGAACTTAGGAAGCGGTATATAACGGAAGCACTCAAGCGGAGTGTGGGACGTTCCGTGACAACTAGAACCACAGCTCTGTGCCGTTTTAGTCCAGTTGTGATAGCTCAGAACAAACACCAGGCAGGCTGTATGTAAGTTCAAACAGGAATCTATCTTATTGGACAATACACAGGCTCTTTTATACACTCAAAGTGGAGGTGCATACCTCCGGCTCATATTACTCTAACAATACACCTGTAATCTAATTAACCTATTTAACATGGGCTAATTAACTAATCCCTTTAGACAGCCTAGATGACTCAGACATGACCGTTAGGCCAGACTGGCCGTCTTGTAGTTCAGAAAATCCAATCAACATTAGTTCAACGTAAATCAACGTAGTCAAAGCCTTCCGTGGGGCTGTCATCCGCTGTCCATGGGCACACTTGGGCTACATACCACTGGAGGGCTCTGTGGCTCTCGTCCAACCGCATTTCTGCCCGGATCAGCCTGCTTAACTTGGCTGTCCACTCCTGGTTCGGCTGTTCCCCCAAAAACAGCATTCGCACTTCATACTGCGACCAGTACCTCACATGGACTGAGGGGAGAACTTTTCCCTGGTGTCGCTGCTCACGGGCTAGCGCTTCCTTCCAGAGCTCACAGCGGACAGAATCAAACCATCCTAGCAGGACCTGCTCTGAAACTGGTCCTCTGTGCTGTATCTCCTCTCGCAACCTCCTTCTGAATTCCTCATCCATGGTGGCTGGCATTTCTCCTCTCCTGCTATCCTGCTACCTTGGATCCAGGTGATGGTTTGGATGTGTTCACGGCAAGGAAGCACGATCCCACCATTCCCTCCACGGCTCTCAAGTAAGTCTTTCAGCGTGGCTCTCCTGCAGGCTGGTTTGGAGTGTCCCAGTAACTGGAGAGCAAATCCCACGGCTGCCAACCAATGTAACGAGCCCCTTGCTCGCTCGGTTCCACTCTCCCGACACTCCTCTGCAGCTATTGAATCAGATTGCAATGTCTGATGGTTCGGTCATCCAATGGTCCGGGACTAGAACCACAGCTCTGTGCCGTTCTAGTCCAGTTGTGATAGCTCAGAACAAACACCAGGCAGGCTGTATGTAAGTTCAAACAGGAATCTATCTTATTGGACAATACACAGGCTCTTTTATACACTCAAAGTGGAGGTGCATACCTCCGGCTCATATTTCTCTAACAATACACCTGTAATCTAATTAACCTATTTAACATGGGCTAATTAACTAATCCCTTTAGACAGCCTAGATGACTCAGACATGACTGTTAGGCCAGACTGGCCGTCTTGTAGTTCAGAAAATCCAATCAACATTATCACAATCAACATAGACTCTTCTTCACACAATAGCAGAGTTAATTAACACAAATAACAATGGGGATCTAATGACTCTTAGATCCCATAGTAGACTTATTTACAATACACATTTTAGCAGACAATAGACAGACAGGTGTTGGAATTTACATCAGCATCTCCTAACAGTATCTGTCCCAGCATTATGAATCAGCCACTATTCCAATATGGCAAATCCAGGGTCCCCAGACATACAACTCACAAAGAGCACCGTTCCCCCAAATGCAAGGGCCCCCGATCGATCGGCAAGAGGCTAGCATAAGGTCCCCTCCAAAAGTCTCTTTCCCGGCTAGGTCTGTCGCATTTCTCCCCTTTCGGCAGGAGACTAACACAGGAGGAGACCCCACACGGGTTGACTCCGAAGTTAGTCAGTAGTTCCAGTCCTCTAATTCCTGTACCCACACAGTACCCCAAACAAATTGTTCCAAACAAAGCATTACTCACCCAGCCAACCTCTGCCTCTCTCAGAGAACATATCTGCCACTGGGGAGAGGCCTGGACTGGCCCTTCTCCCTGGAGTCCTTTCTGTCGCTGGAGAGAAGACAGGGAGTCTAGGCTCACTCCATCATGCTGTTGGGGATCTGGGCCGACTGCCCAGCATCCCTGGGGTATACAGGTGGAGACTGAAGTCCCATCCACCTTCACGGGAAATCCATCCTCTGTTAGTTGAGGGCAGAGTCCAGCAGTACTCGGCCCTGTTGCCAGCCCTTCTGCTGGAAACCCCACACCATCTGCTCCGGCTAACTGTTGGGGAGGGACAACACACACCTCCTCTACCTTCTCCCCCTGTATCTGCTGCTGGGAAGTGATTGCCACCTTCTCACCCTGAGCCTCAGAAACTGCCACAGGTGTGGGGCAGAGGTCTTGGACCCTCTGTCCGGTTGCCAGCGCTTCAGCTGGGGAAGTTCCTTGTAACTTCACAGATACTTCTGTTGGTGCTGGGCAGAGCACAGTGAAGTTTAGCCCTAATAACAGCGCCTCTTCTGCTGGAGGCTCACCAGGTTGTTCTTCCTCAGCAGAAAAGTTTATCAAATCCCCTGTCTCTGCAACTGGTGTCTGGGGATAAAGGTTCACCATCTCCTCTCCGTGGAACCCAGAAGATGCTATCAGTGCTGGGCAGAGCACAGTGAAGTTTGGCCCTAATAACAGCTCTTCTTCTGCTGGAGGCTCACCAGGTTGTTCTTCCTCAGCAGAAAAGTCTATCAAATCCCTTGTCTCTGCAACTGGTGTCTGGGGATAAAGGTTCACCATCTCCTGTCCCTGGAACCCAGAAGATGCTATCAGTGCTGGGCAGAGGTTAGCAGAGCTCTGCCCTGTTGTCAGCACTTCAGCTTTGGGGACGGCAATCTTCAGATTTTCCACTGCCGATTCTCTCACAAAGAGCACCGTTCCCCCAAATGCAAGGGCCCCCGATCGATCGGCAAGAGGCTAGCATACAGTCCCCTCCAAAAGTCTCTTTCCCGGCTAGGTCTGTCACATTTCTCCCCTTTCGGCAGGAGACTAACACAGGAGGAGACCCCAGACGGGTTGACTCCGAAGTTAGTCAGTAGTTCCAGTCCTCTAATTCCTGTACCCACACAGTACCCCAAACAAGTTGTTCCAAACAAAGCATTACTCACCCAGCCAACCTCTGCCAATCTCAGAGAACATATCTGCCACTGGGGAGAGGTGACCCCGCCCCCTCTGACGCACGGTGACTTGACGGGACTTACCTGTGACGTCACGGGGAATGCCACAGGGAAGTCCCGTCATGTCCCGTGTCCCCGCCCCCCGTTTTTTGATCTGGATCTGGGGGTCCCCTTGTTAAAGGGGGCTTCCAGATTCCGATAAGCCCCCCGCCCGCAGACCCCCACAACCACCGGTCAGGGTTGTGGGGATGAGGCCCTTGTCCTCATCAACATGGGGACAAGGTGTTTTGGGGGGCTACCCCAAAGCACCCTCCCAATGTTGAGGGCAGGTGGCAAGGTGCGGTTCAGGAGGGGGGGCACTCTCTCGTCCCCCCCTCTTTTCCTGCGGCCTGCCAGGTTGCGTGCTCAGATAAGGGTCTGGTATGGATTTTTGGGGGGACCCCATGCCGTTTTTTTTTTTGGTTTTTTTGGCGCGGGGTTCCCCTTAAAATCCATACCAGACCTGAAGGGTCTGGTATGGAATTTAGCGGGACCCCCATGTCATTTTTTTTTAGCTTTGGCCGGGGTTCCCCTTAATATCCATACCAGACCTGAAGGGCATGGTATGGAATTTAGGGGGACCCCCACGTTATTTTTTTTTTTTAATTTTGGTTCGGGGTTCCCCTGTGGGGAATTCCCATGCCGCTTTTATCAATGAACTTCTATGTGTATTGTCGGACCGGCAATGCAATAGCCGCGAGTAGTTTTAAATAACTTTTTTCCTTTAAAATGTAATTTTGCTGTCAGACTGTTCTAAACACGGGAAACATGCGCCCCTTTACAGGCATACTATAGACACCACCCAGGTACGAAATTTAAAGGCATATTACACTTTTATTGTTTGACTTTAAGCATTATTAAAATCACTGCTCCTGAAAAAACTGCCGTTTTTAAAACTTTTTTTTGCATTGATCCATGTCCCCTGGGGCAGGACCCAGGTCCCCAAACACTTTTTATGACAATAACTTGCATATAAGCTTTTAAAATTAGCACTTTTGATTTCTCCCATAGACTTTTAAAGGGTGTTCTGCGGCATTCGAATTTGCCGCGAACACCCCAAATTGTTCGCTGTTCGGCGAACTTGCGAACAGCCAATGTTCGAGTCAAACATGAGTTAGACTCGAACTTGAAGCTCATCCGTACTCCCAAATCCCAGCTCTTGTGCCACTGGAAGTGGGATTGATGTAAAGCAATATTAAAGCCTTGTTTTTTTTTTAAATAACAAACATGTTACACTTACCTACTTTGTGCAATGGTTTTGCACAGAGCAGCCAGGATCCTCTTCTTCTAGTTTCCCATGCTGGCGCTCCTTCCTCCTGCCCTCCTTGCTCTGGGGGCACCCAAGCACGCACCCTCCTGAGCTGCGGTTCCGTGTGTCCATTCACACATGGAGCCGTGGCTTGGCTTCACACATGGAGCCATAGCTCAGCCCCACAACGCGTCTCCTGATTTGCTCACTGGGTGTGATTGACAGCAGTAGGAGCCAATGGCTCCCACTGCTGCCAAAAGTCATTGAGGAGTGCAAGTCCAAGAAGAAGTAAGACTCTCGTGGGCATTGCTGCATCAAGAGGGGGTTTAGTTAAGTATTAGGAGGGGCTGAAGGGGCTGCTGCACACAGAGCATTTTTTACTTTCATGCATGAATGCATGAAGGTAAAAAACCTGTGCCTTTACAACCTTTTTTACAAAGGAAAATAGACTGTTCCCTTTCCAGAGTAAATTGCACTTTGCAAGAAACTTTGCTTCAGAACTCCAGGGAATAAGGTAAAGCTCCTCTGACTTTCATCATCCAATCATGTGCCATCAAAAATACTGTTTTTTTTTCCTCTTGCATGTCCTTATACAATACTTTGGGTATTCTTTGCAAAGTGAAACTCTACCTTCTTCACTAAGCTCTGGGGTAAATTCTCTTGCACAGTGCAACTTCCGTTGTAAAATAAGTAACCTTTAAATCAACTCCAATAAGTCACTGAAGTAAACACTGAAATGTCAGGTAAGGTCGTAGTCTATGACCAGGCACAGACAGCATGTGGGAAGATTCATAATATAAACAGAAAATCAAAACAGGCAGCATGGACATGGACATGAGGCTTATCAGAATCTAGAAGCCCTCTGTAACAATAAGGTGGCACCCAGATACTTTCATCCATGTGAATGAGAAAGAGGTAAAAAAAAAGTGAAAAATAAATAAACACACTGATATAGTTTTGGCAAATCCTTTAATAAAAATAAACCCCAAAAAATCCCTTGGTGTAAATCCATCAGCAATCACGTCATCCAGAGATGGTGATCCATGTCAGGCGCGATTAATTACATCCACAAACCTGTCAAGTGAACCAAATCTGTCGACCACTGACATATCTGATCTTCTCTCTTCACTTATGCTGAATGACATCTCTCGAGCTCTGCTGCAAAACAAAAAAAGGCAGGGTCTCCAGGGTGGTGATGTCATGTCATTGATGTCATGGGGATCCCTATGCACATTACAGTATTGAATACTGAACAAGCAGTGAATGCACTTTAAACCAAGCTCTCATTTACCTATGTAGTCATAGGCACTGTGGACAAATAGATACATTTTTAAGTTCTCAACAGGGGTACTGAAACCAAAACTTTTTATTCCTTTACTTTCTACTGCTGCAGAGTCTTAACACTTTGCCAGGTGCTCGTAAACTTCTAGAAACAATCTTAATCCAGTTTTTAGAGCCCATTCACACCATAATGCTCAACCAAAATGAATAAACGCTAATGCATCTCAATACATCAAAAAAATAGGTCATCTCTGCATTTTTCCAAAGCACAGCACAATGCAACAGACACTGTAAGTTGTTGCATTGAGTTATAGTGCAAGTGCATGTCCATTTTGGAGGTGTATTTGTAAGTAGGCCCTTAGAATCTCAGATTTTTGTGTATTAACACAGTTCATTAATGCAGGATTAAAAAGTACTTGCAGCTAGAAATGTCAGGGATGGCTTTTTTTTACTGCTTGTTCAGAACAGTGATGGGAAAACATGCGTGGGTTTGATTCGCAATTTTTTTTGGCAAACATGCCTGAAGATTTCCCATAAAGTTTGCAAGTTGCCAGCTTTACTGCAAATTGAAACAAAGACAATGCAAACATATGGGCCCTATTCAGGGCTTACCAGTTTCTAGGACACCAGTGTCTGCCAGCATCATGGTCATCGATGATATATATCCAGCCCAATTCAGCTTCCAACTGGGATATTCTGCATCCAAGAGCTGAATGTAAACACAGGGGCCAATGATGATGGCTGATGTCATTGACTATGGCCATAGTAGGAAACTTTCACATTTAGTAGCCACTGAATCAATGACTTCCCAGCAGATGGAGGTGCAGTTCAGGGGTGAGTAAAAAGGCTATTTAGTTCCCCTGCTCAGCAAACAGCAAGAATTCATGGTGATCTCTGTGTCAAACCCATTCCCTAGCTCAGAATATGTAAATACTTCCATGACCATGAAGGTTCTTGTTGATGTTTTTCTTGTTATGGTGTGACAATGCTCTGTCCCTCTCTCCTAATTGTGGTCCTGCATTGCCACCCCATAACAGGGTGACTTCAAGACGCTTATGTTACAGGAAGACAACAAATGGCTTTCTCAACACACATTACCCAATAGGGATGAGCTTTGAGTTCGAGTTGAACCCATGTTCGATTCGAACATCACCTGTTCGACTGTTCGTTGAATTGCGAACGTTATGGGCCGTTCGCGCCAAATTCGAGTGGCGCGTCATGGTCCATCATTCACTGCGGCATCGCAGTGCATTGCTGACTGATGATTGGCCAAGCATGCACTATGACCCGTATGCTTGGCCAATCACAGCGCCATCTGTACAGAGAGCCGTAATTGGCCAAAGCCAGGGTGGCTTTGGCCAATTATGGCTCAGGGGTTTAGTACATGCCCCACACTATATAAGGCCACCTGCGTGGTGGCCTTGTGTAGTGTGTTGCGGTGGAGAGAGATAGACAAGGAAACAGTGTCATTTGATTTAAGTTAGATAGAGTAGGCAGACGAGTCAGTTAGCTGCACTTACAGTGTATTGTGTATATATATATGCATCCTAGGTGTTGTGTGTATATATATATATATATATATATATATATATATATATATATATATATATATATATATATATACACTGTATTCAGTTTAGCTAGATCCGTTCCTGTTATTCTCTTCCTACTGACAGGCAGGCAGGTGTTTTTACAGTATTTAGGGTATTTAAAATTTAGTGTACTGTGTCCTTTGCACAGTGTGCACCTAAAGCTACCTGAAGAAAATTGGTGGTGTTCTTCTGATCCTATTAGTACCACAGGCAGGCAGCTACAGTATTTACAGTTAGTGTACTGTGTCTCTGCACAGTGTGCACCTAAAGCTACCTGAAGAAAAATGGTGGTGTTCTTCTGTTACTATTAGTACACAGGCAGGCAACTGCGGTATTTACAGTTAGTGTACTGTGTCCTCTGCACAGTGTGCACCTAAAGCTACCTGAAGACAATTGCTGTTGTTCTTCTTCTGATCCTATTAGTACCACAGGCAGGCAGCTGCAGTATTTACAGTTAGTGTACTGTGTCCTCTGCACAGTGTGCACCTAAAGCTACCTGAAGAAAATTGCTGGTGTTCTTCTGATCCTATTAGTACCACAGGCAGGCAGCTGCAATATGTACAGTTAGAATACTGTGTCCTCTGCATAGTGTTCACCTAAAGCTACCTGAAGACAATTGCTGTTGTTCTGATCCTATTAATATCACAGGCAGGCAGCTGCAGTATTTACAGTTAGTGTACTGTGTCCTCTGCACAGTGTGCACCAAAAGCTACCTGAAGAAAATTGCTGGTGTTCTTCTGATCCTATTAGTACCAAGGGCAGGCAGCTGCAGTATTTACAGTTAATGTACTGTGTCCTCTGCACAGTGTGCACCTAAAGCTACCTGAAGACAATTGCTGTTGTTCTGATCCTATTAGTACCACAGGCAGGCAGCTGCAGTATTTACAGTTAGTGTACTGTGTCCTATGCACAATGTGCACCTAAAGCTACCTGAAGACAATTGTTGTTGTTCTTCTGACCCTATTAGTACCACAGGCAGGCAGCTGCAGTATTTACAGTTAGTCTACTGTGTTCTCTGCATAGTGTGCACCTAAAGCTACCTGAAGACAATTTCTGGTTTTCTTCTGATCTTATTAGAACCACAGGCAGGCAGCTGCAGTATTTACAGTTAGTGTACTGTGTCCTCTGCACAGTGTGCACCTAAAGCTACCTGAAGACAATTGCTGTTGTTCTGATCCTATTAATAGCACAGGCAGGCAGCTGCAGTATTTACTGTTAGTGTACTGTGTCCTCCTGCACAGTGAGCACCTAAAGCTACCTGAAAAAAATTGGTGGTGTTCTTCTGATCCTATTAGTACCACAGGCAGGCAGCTGCAGTATTTACAGTTAGTGTGTGCTGTGTCCTCTGCACAGTGTGCACCTAAAGCCACCTGAAGACAATTGCTGTTGTTCTGATCCTGTGAATACCACAGGCAGGCAGCTGCAGAATTTACAGTTAGTGTACTGTGTCCTCTGCATAGTGTGCACCTATAGCTACCTGAAGAAAATTACACGTGTTCTTCTGACCCTATTAGTACTGCAGACAGGCAGCTGCAGTATTTACAGTTAGTGTACTGTGTCCTCTGCACAGTGTGCACCCAAAGCTACCTGAAGACAATTGCTGTTGTTCTGATCCTATTAATACCACAGGCAGGCAGCTGCAGAATTTACAGTTAGTGTACTGTGTCGTCTGCACAGTGTGCACCTAAAGCTACCTGGAGAAAATTGCTGGTGTTCTTCTGATCCTATTAGTACCATGGGCAGGGAGCTGCAGTATTTACAGTTAGTGTACTGTGTCCTCTGCACAGTGTGCACCTAAAGCTACCTGAAGAAAAATGGTGTTGTTCTGATCCTATTAATACCACAGGAAGGCAGCTGCAGTATTTACAGTTAGTGTACTGTGTCCTCTGCACAGTGTGCACCTAAAGCTACCTGAAGAAAAATGGTGTTGTTCTGATCCTATTAGTACCACAGGCAGGCAGCTGGAGTATTTACAGTTAGTGTACTGTGTCCTCTGCACAGTATGCGCCTAAAGCTACCTGAAGACAATTGCTGTTGTTCTGATCCTATTAATAACACAGGCAGGCAGCTGAAGTATTTACAGTTAGTGTTCTGTGTCCATTGTACAGTGTGCACCTAAATCTACCTGAAGAAAATTGGTGGTGTTCTTCTGATCCTATTAGTACCACAGGCAGGCAGCTACAGTATTTACACTTATGCCGCGTACACACGAGCGGACTTTACGGCGGACTTTGCCCGGCGGATTTTTCGACGTACTTTCCGACGGACTTTCTGAATGAACGGACTTGCCTACACACAATCCACCAAAGTCCGTCGAATTCGTACGTGATGACGTACGACCGGACTAAAACAAGGAAGTTCATAGCCAGTAGCCAATAGCTGCCCTAGCGTGGCTTTTTAGTCCGTCGAACTAGCATACAGACGGCGGACTTTTCGACCGGACTCGATTTCAACGGATACATTTTAAACAAGTTTCAAATCTAATTCCGTCCAACTTTTGAGAAAACAAAGTCCGCTGGAGCCCACACACATCGAATTGTCCGACGAAATCCAGTCCGCCGGGCAAAGTCCGCCGTAAAGTCCGCTCGTGTGTACGCGGCATTAGTGTACTGTGTCCTCTGCACAGTGTGCACCTAAAAGCTACTTGAAGAAAATTGCTGGTGTTCTTCTGATCCTATTAGTACCACAGGCAGGTAGCTGCAGTATTTACAGTTAGTGTGCTGTGTCCTCTGCACAGTGTGCACCTAAAGCCACCTGAAGACAATTGCTGTTGTTCTGATCCTGTGAATACCACAGGCAGGCAGCTGCAGAATTTACAGTTAGTGTACTGTGTCCTCTGCATAGTGTGCACCTATAGCTACCTGAAGAAAATTACACGTGTTCTTCTGACCCTATTAGTACTGCAGACAGGCATCTGCAGTATTTACAGTTAGTGTACTGTGTCCTCTGCACAGTGTGCACCCAAAGCTACCTGAAGACAATTGCTGTTGTTCTGATCCTATTAATACCACAGGCAGGCAGCTGCAGAATTTACAGTTAGTGTACTGTGTCGTCTGCACAGTGTGCACCTAAAGCTACCTGGAGAAAATTGCTGGTGTTCTTCTGATCCTATTAGTACCATGGGCAGGGAGCTGCAGTATTTACAGTTAGTGTACTGTGTCCTCTGCACAGTGTGCACCTAAAGCTACCTGAAGAAAAATGGTGTTGTTCTGATCCTATTAATACCACAGGAAGGCAGCTGCAGTATTTACAGTTAGTGTACTGTGTCCTCTGCACAGTGTGCACCTAAATCTACCTGAAGAAAAATGGTGTTGTTCTGATCCTATTAGTACCACAGGCAGGCAGCTGGAGTATTTACAGTTAGTGTACTATGTCCTCTGCACAGTATGCGCCTAAAGCTACCTGAAGACAATTGCTGTTGTTCTGATCCTATTAATAACACAGGCAGGCAGCTGAAGTATTTACAGTTAGTGTTCTGTGTCCACTGTATAGTGTGCACCTAAATCTACCTGAAGAAAATTGGTGGTGTTCTTCTGATCCTATTAGTACCACAGGCAGGCAGCTACAGTATTTACACTTAGTGTACTGTGTCCTCTGCACAGTGTGCACCTAAAAGCTACTTGAAGAAAATTGCTGGTGTTCTTCTGATCCTATTAGTACCACAGGCAGGTAGCTGCAGTATTTACAGTTAGTGTATTGTGTCCTCTGCACAGTGTGCACCTAATGCCACCTGAAGACAATTGCTATTGTTCTGATCCTGTGAATACCACAGGCAGGCAGCTGCATAATTTACAGTTAGTGTACTGTGTCCACTGCACAGTGTGCACCAATAGCTACCTGAAGAAAATTGCTGGTGTTCTTTTGACCCTATTAGTACCAAAGGAAGGCAGCTGCAATATTTACAGTTAGTGTACTGTGTCCTCTGCACATTGTGTACCTAAAGCTACCTGAAGACAATTGCTGTTGTTCTGATCCTGTGAATTCAACAGGCAGACAGCTGCAGAATTTACAGTTAGTGTACTGTGTCCTCTGCACAGTGTGCACCTAAAGCTACCTGAAGACAATTGCTGGTGTTATTCTGACCCTATTAGTACCAAAGGAAGGCAGCTGCAGTTTTTACAGTTAATGTACTGTGTCCTCTGCACAGTGTGCACCTAAAGATACCTGAAGACAATTGCTGTTGTTCTGATCCTATTAATACCACAAGCAGGCAGCTACAGCATTTACAGTTAGTGTACTGTGCCCTCTATACAGTGTGCACCTAAAGCTACCTGAAGAAAACTGCTGGTGTTCTTTTGATCCTATTAGTTCCACAGGCAGGCAGCTGCAGTATTTACAGTTAGTGTACTGTGTCCTCTGTACAGTGTGCACCTAAAGCTACCTGAAGGAAATTGCTGGTGTTCTTCTGATCCTATTAGTATCACAGGCAGGCAGCTAGAGAATTTACAGTTTGTGTACTGTGTCCTCTGCACAGTGTGCACCTAAAGCTATCTGAAGAAAATTGGTGGTGTTCTTCAGATCCTATTAGTACCAAAGGAAGGAAGCTGCAGTATTTACAGTTAGTGTACTGTGTCCTCTGCACAGTGTGCACCTAAAGCTACCTGAAAACAATTGCTGTTGTTCTGATGTTATTAGTACCATAGGAAGGAAGCTACAGTGTACTGTGTCCTCTGCACAGTGTGCACTTAAAGCTACCTGAAGGCAATTGCTGTTGTTTTGATCCTATTAATACCACAAGCAGGCAGCTGCAGTATTTACAGTTAGTGTACTGTGTCCTCTGCACAGTGTGCACCTAAAGCTACCTGAAGATAAATGCTGTTGTTCTGATCCTATTAATACCACAGGCAGGCAGCTGCAGTATTGACAGTTAGTGTACTGTGTACTCTGCACAGTGTGCACCCAAAGCTTCCTGAAGAAAATTGCCGGTGTTCTTCTGATCCTATTAGTACCATAGGCAGCTGCAGTATTTACAGTTAGTGTACTGTGTCCTCTGCACAGTGTGCACCTAAAGCTACCTGAAGACAATTGCTGTTGTTCTTCTGATATTTTAGTACCACACACAGGCAGCTGCAGTATTTACAGTTAATGCAGTGTGTCCTCTGCACAGTGTGCACCTAAAGCTACATGAAGACAATTGCTGTTGTTCTGATCCTATTAATACCACAGGCATGCAGCGGCAGTATTTACAGTTAGTGTACTGTGTCCTCTGCACAGTGTGAACCTAAAGCTACCTGAAGAAAATTGCTGGTGTTCTTCTGATCTTATTTGTACCACAGGCAGGCAACTACAGTATTTACAGTTATTGTACTGTGTCCTCTGCATAGTGTGCACATAAAGCTACCTGAAGAAAATTGGTGGTGTTCGTCTGATCCTATTAGTGCCACAGGCAAACAGCTGCAGTATTTACAGTTAGTGTACTATGTCCTCTGCACAGTGTGCACCTAAAGCTACCTGAAGACAATTGCTGTTGTTCTGATCCTATGAATACCATAGGCAGGCAGCTGCAGTATTTACAGTTAGTGTACTGTGTCCTCTGCACAGTGTGCACCTAAAGCTGCCTGAAGGAAATTGCTGGTGTTCTTCTGATCCTATTAGTACCATAGGAAAGCAGCTGCAATATTTACAGTTAGTGTACTGTGTCCATTAACAAAATAGCAGCAACGCTGCTAGGATGACCATAAAATTCATTCACTCTCTGTTAGTAATGATATTATAAGGTGTTTGCTGCCTCTCCTCTAGGTAAGAGTTTCTAGCCGTAGCCAATAGCATATACATATATAATGAAAATTCTATCCCTGGGGTGGTCTATGGGATAGGCCTCCCAGGGACAGGATAGACAGCTACTTCTGGTCAGAAAGGGCACTCTACACACTTATAATAAAAAGTTTAGTAACACATTTTATTATGGTGATATACACCCGAATTGTTGATTTAAAAGACAGTCAAGTTGCTTCCTTAAAAGCTGATACAATAGTGTCTTCTAACAATATGTTATTCAAAACTATACTGACACTTTAACTATGTTGCAAGTGACTTGACTGTCTTTTAAATCAACAATTCGGGTGTATATCACCATAATAAAATGTGTTACTAAACGTTTTATATAAGTGTGTAGAGTGCCCTTTCTGACCAGAAGTAGCTGTCTATCCTGTCCCTGGGAGGCCTATCCCATAGACCACCCCAGGGATAGAATTTTCATTATATAGTGTACTGTGTCCTCTGCACAGTGTGCACCTAAAGCTACCTAAAGACAATTGCTGTTGTTCTGATCCTATAAATACCACAGGCAGGCAGCTGCAGTATTTACAGTTAGTGTACTGTGTCCTCTGCACAGTGTGCACCTAAACCAACTGAAGAAAATTGCTGGTGTTCTTCTGATCCTATTAGTACTGCAGGCAGGCAGCTGCAATATTTACAGTTAGTGTACTGTGTCCTCATCACAGTGTGCACCTAAAGTTACCTGAAGACAAGTGCTGTTGTTCTGATCCTATTAATACCACAGACATGCAGCTGCAGTATTTACAGTTAGTGTACTGTGTCCTCTGCACAGTGTGCACCTAAAGCTGCCTGAAGGAAATTGCTGGTGTTCTTCTGATCCTATTAGTACCATAGGCAGGCAGCTACAGTATTTACAGTTTGTGTACTGTGTCCTCTGCACAGTGTGCACCTAAAGCTACCTGAAAACAATTGCTGTTGTTCTGATCCTATGAATACCGCAGGCAGCTGCAGAATTTACAGTTAGTGTACTGTGTCCTCTGTACAGTGTGCACCTAAAGCTACCTGAAGACAATTGCTGGTGTTCTTCTGATCCTATTAGTACCACAGGCAGGTAGCTGCAGTATTTACAGTTAGTGTATTGTGTCCTCTGCACAGTGTGCACCTAATGCCACCTGAAGACAATTGCCATTGTTCTGATCCTGTGAATACCACAGGCAGGAAGCTGCAGAATTTACAGTTAGTGTACTGTGTCCACTGCACAGTGTGCACCAATAGCTACCTGAAGAAAATTGCTGGTGTTCTTCTGACCCTATTAGTACCAAAGGAAGGCAGCTGCAATATTTACAGTTAGTGTACTGTGTCCTCTGCACATTGTGTACCTAAAGCTACCTGACGACAATTGCTGTTGTTCTGATCCTGTGAATTCCACAGGCAGACAGCTGCAGAATTTACAGTTAGTGTACTGTGTCCTCTGCACAGTGTGCACCTAAAGCTACCTGAAGACAATTGCTGGTGTTCTTCTGGCCCTATTAGTACCAAAGGAAGGCAGCTGCAGTTTTTACAGTTAATGTACTGTGTCCTCTGCACAGTGTGCACCTAAAGATACCTGAAGACAATTGCTGTTGTTCTGATCCTATTAATACCACAAGCAGGCAGCTGCAGCATTTGCAGTTAGTGTACTGTGTCCTCTATACAGTGTGCACCTAAAGCTACCTGAAGAAAACTGCTGGTGTTCTTTTGATCCTATTAGTTCCACAGGCAGGAGCTGCAGTATTTACAGTTAGTGTACTGTGTCCTCTGTACAGTGTGCACCTAAAGCTACCTGAAGGAAATTGCTGGTGTTTTTCTGATCCTATTAGTATCATAGGCAGGCAGCTAGAGTATTTACAGTTTGTGTACTGTGTCCTCTGCACAGTGTGCACCTAAAACTATCTGAAGAAAATTGGTGGTGTTCTTCAGATCCTATTAGTACCAAAGGAAGGCAGCTGCAGTATTTACAGTTAGTGTACTGTGTCCTCTGCACAGTGTGCACCTAAACCAACTGAAGAAAATTGCTGGTGTTCTTCTGATCCTATTAGTACTGCAGGCAGGCAGCTGCAGTATTTACAGTTAGTGTACTGTGTCCTCATCACAGTGTGCACCTAAAGTTACCTGAAGACAATTGCTGTTGTTCTGATCCTATTAATACCACAGACATGCAGCTGCAGTCTTTACAGTTAGTGTACTGTGTCCTCTGCACAGTGTGCACCTAAAGCTGCCTGAAGGAAATTGCTGGTGTTCTTCTGAACCTATTAGTATCACAGGCAGGCAGCTACAGTATTTACAGTTTGTGTACTGTGTCCTCTGCACAGTGTGCACCTAAAGCTACCTGAAAACAATTGCTGTTGTTCTGATCCTATGAATACCACAGGCAGCTGCAGAATTTACAGTTAGTGTACTGTGTCCTCTGTATAGTGTGCACCTAAAGCTACCTGAAGACAATTGCTGGTGTTCTTCTGATCCTATTAGTACCATAGGAAGGCAGCTGCAGAATTTACAGTTAGTGTACGGTGTCCTCTGCACAGTGTGCACCTAAAGCTACCTGAAGACAATTGCTGGTGTTCTTCTGACCCTATTAGTACCAAAGGAAGGCAGCTGCAGTTTTTACAGTTAATGTACTGTGTCCTCTGCACAGTGTGCACCTAAAGATACCTGAAGACAATTGCTGTTGTTCTGATCCTATTAATACCACAAGCAGGCAGCTGCAGCATTTGCAGTTAGTGTACTGTGTCCTCTATACAGTGTGCACCTAAAGCTACCTGAAGAAAACTGCTGGTGTTCTTTTGATCCTATTAGTTCCACAGGCAGGAGCTGCAGTATTTACAGTTAGTGTACTGTGTCCTCTGTACAGTGTGCACCTAAAGCTACCTGAAGGAAATTGCTGGTATTTTTCTGATCCTATTAGTATCATAGGCAGGCAGCTAGAGTATTTACAGTTTGTGTACTGTGTCCTCTGCACAGTGTGCACCTAAAGCTATCTGAAGAAAATTGGTGGTGTTCTTCAGATCCTATTAGTACCAAAGGAAAGCAGCTGCAGTATTTACAGTTAGTGTACTGTGTCCTCTGCACAGTGTGCACCTAAACCAACTGAAGAAAATTGCTGGTGTTCTTCTGATCCTATTAGTACTGCAGGCAGGCAGCTGCAGTATTTACAGTTAGTGTACTGTGTCCTCATCACAGTGTGCACCTAAAGTTACCTGAAGACAATTGCTGTTGTTCTGATCCTATTAATACCACAGACATGCAGCTGCAGTATTTACAGTTAGTGTACTGTGTCCTCTGCACAGTGTGCACCTAAAGCTGCCTGAAGGAAATTGCTGGTGTTCTTCTGAACCTATTAGTATCACAGGCAGGCAGCTACAGTATTTACAATTTGTGTACTGTGTCCTCTGCACAGTGTGCACCTAAAGCTACCTGAAAACAATTGCTATTGTTCTGATCCTATGAATACCGCAGGCAGCTGCAGAATTTACAGTTAGTGTACTGTGTCCTCTGTACAGTGTGCACCTAAAGCTACCTGAAGAAAATTGCTGGTGTTCTTCTGATCCTATTAGTACCATAGGAAGGCAGCTGCAGAATTTACAGTTAGTGTACTGTGTCCTCTGCACAGTGTGCACCTAAAGCTACCTGAAGACAATTGCTGGTGTTCTTCTGACCCTATTAGTACCAAAGGAAGGCTGCTGCAGTTTTTACAGTTAATGTACTGTGTCCTCTGCACAGTGTGCACCTAAAGATACCTGAAGACAATTGCTGTTGTTCTGATCCTATTAATACCACAAGCAGGCAGCTGCAGCATTTGCAGTTAGTGTACTGTGTCCTCTATACAGTGTGCACCTAAAGCTACCTGAAGAAAACTGCTGGTGTTCTTTTGATCCTATTAGTTCCACAGGCAGGTAGCTGCAGTGTAGACATATCACTAGACAGTAGTGGCCAAAAATATACTTAACTTCAGATCTTGTTGATCATCTGAAATAATGGTGGTGTCAAATAGATAGCCTTTACTATTTTGTGTAATTATATTTGAAAGTCATGAGCTGAAAATTGTGTGTGATTGCATTACACAAAATTACAACTATGTCCCTTTTTTTACACAGGATGACCTCAGCCAGGAGGAGGCCTTGCCCAGTGGGAGAGAGGAGGAGGCCTTGCCCAGTGGGAGAGAGGAGGAGGCTGCGGCTGGGCCAAGTCGAAGCCGCACAGAGTGTCAGGTGCCTCCCCTCCGCATTCTCCACAAAAGGCCCAGGAGAATGACACCAACTGAGCAGGAATCCCTAGCCCTCATACGGGAAGCAAGCCTCACCCTGAGCAAACCACCCAATGCAGAGGAGGCGTATGGCACCTATATAGCCAGCAGATTGCTGGAGTTGGAAAAGGGCCAACGCCTCCTCTGTGAGGGTCTGATTTTTGAGGCTTACCAGAAGGGCTTGAGAGGGGAGCTTACTGCTACCACATATCTGGCAGATGAAGCCACTCCTCCTCCTCCTCCTGCCCCAAGTACACCACCAGAGGCACAACCTCCAAGGAAGGCTGCAGAGAAGCGTGGAGGGAAGGCTGCAGAGAAGCGTGGAGGGAAGGCTCCACAGAAGAGTCGAAAGTGATTGCCTGGCTTCTGTCTGGTCTGACTGTGCTCCCTGTGCTCCCTATAGTCGCAAGATATCAATTTTCTTGTCCTCAAACTTGATGTGTGTCCTGGGGGACGAAAGGCTTCCCAGATTCTAAAAGTATCTCCAGTGTTGCCTTCCTAATTTTTGTTAGAAAAAAAAAAAAAAAAAAATTTTGGTTACCTTACATTATTGCCTATGTGTTTTGATTAAAAAACGCAATTTTCTTTGGGAGTAGGCAGGTACAGGTCCAAAAGACTATGGGGTTGATTTGAGAAAAGCAAATAGTCTGTGCACTTTGCAGAGGGCAGTTGCCCTCTGCAAGTGCAATTGCTCCAGAGCATCATAAATTAGTTAAAAGCTTGACTTTGCAAAGAGTACCCAATCCTGTGCAAGGAAAAATTTAAAAAAAGCATTTTTGCTTGCACATGATTGGATGATGGAAGTCAGCAGAGCTTCTGCACATTTACCAAAGCTTTGGAGCAACTGCTCTTGCAGAGGGCAACTGCACTTTAAAAAGTGCACAGTCTTTTTCCCTTTAGTAAATCAACCCCTATGTGTGTTTTTGACAAAAGGCTAAATCATTTAGAATATCAAGTGAAAAGTACTAGTGAAAAGTTCACTTGAGAAATTGCACAGCAAGTGCACTTGTTGGAAGTGCAGTCGCTGTAAATCTGAGGGGAAGAGCTGAAATTAGGGGAAGCTCTGCTGATTTATTCATAAAATCATGTGAAATAAAAATTATTTTCATTTTTTGGGCTTCCTTGCATGTGCCCCTCGGATCCACAGCGAAGGCACTTCAAAATGCTCTTTCTGTGGAATTCAATGTAGAATTAGCACTTGTAGTGAAAAATGATTTTGCCTTTGTTAAATACACCCCCCTATGTCTAATGAACAAGGGACAACAACCTCATTAAGGTTCATTAAAACAACACAAAATATGAATGTTATTGTGGTAACTTGAAAATACACACAAAAAATGTGGTTATCATTTAACACACATTGTAAAATAGATAAGTGTTGAAATAAAAAATAATAAAAAAAATGAGTCCAAAATCGAATTTAATTTTTATAATTTATGGAGATCTGGCTTTTTCAAAATATTATATTAGTCATGGCAGGAGGATAAATCATGAAGAAAGTAGTTTGTGAGAACTCTGTGTGAATATAAAGCAGAAAAACAACTTCATTCCTCTCGCATTAGCAATCCTAAAGATAGGCTGTATTAAAAGACCACAGAAGAGGAATGTGCTAGCTTCAAGATGAAGGCTAGTTTTACCAGACCGAGCGCTTCCGTCTTGTAATTGCTTCAGAGCATGCGTCAGTTTGAGTTCGTCGGACTAGCACACAGACGATCGGTTTGTCCGCTAGAAAGAAGAGTCCGTCGGATAAATTTAAAACATGTTTCAAATCTAAGTCCGTCCAACTTTTGAGCAAACAAAGTCCGCTGGAGCCCACACACGATCGAATTGTCTGACGAAATCCAGTACGCCGGACCAAGTCCGCCGTAAAGTCCGCTCGTGTGTATGCGGCATTAGTGTACTGTGTCCTCTGCACAGTGTGCACCTAAAGCTACCTGAAGAAAACTGCTGGTGTTCTTTTGATCCTATTAGTACCACAGGCAGGCAGCTGCACTTTTTACAGTTAGTGTACTGTGTCCTCTGCACAGTGTGCACCTAAAGCTACCTGAAGACAATTGCTGTTGGTCTGATCCTATTAGTATCACTATTAGTGATCCTATTAGTGTCACAGGCAGGCAGCTGCAGTATTTACAGTTAGTGTACTGTGTCCTCTGCACAGTGTGCACCTAAAGCTACCTAAAGACAATTGCTGTTGTTCTGATCCTATTAATACAACAGGCAGGCAGCTGCAGTATTTACACTTAGTGTACTGTGTCCTCTCCAATTCGGAATGGCAAATGCAGCAGGAAGGGCACTATGGGCTCAACGGGCCTGTGTTTGTCTTGCCTTGGTGGCTGTGGGACACTAGTTGTGCTAGCCACCTCACCAGCTTGAACTGCACTCATGGGACTCCCTACGTCACCAAGTTTTACTGTAGTGCTGGATGTACGACCAGGATGTACTAGGCTGCTGGTGCTTGCCAGTTCATCAGAAGGATGAGCGGCACTAGTACTGGCTCTCTGCTTCATACGAGAGCCCTGCGGTTCTTGCACCTCAACAACAGCAGAAGAACTGGGCTGACCTTGGCAGGGACGACTACTCTGTCGCCAGAGCTATCTGTCAGGGTGCCGCTGCTGTCTACTGGTTCATAATCTGAGCCAGAATCGGATGGATGGGGGACTTCCTCTTCACTCTCATCTGTCAGGCTCAGAAACATGTAGGCCTCTTCACTAGTGTACCTTCAATTGGACATTTTGGCCTCTAAATTTACTGGTACACTAGTGAGACTCAAAGGAAAAAAGAGCACCTGACTGTCAGCGACTGTTTCAAACGCTACCAAAAAAACTGTTAGCATTCGCAGGGATCAGGCATGACTCTGTGAATGCTGCAGTTATGTGTTTTGTGTTTTGGAAGTGATAGTGATCGATTGATACTGCACTTGGTTGGGCTGAGCTGGGCAGAGGGGATAAACACAGGTGCAAGAATGTGTCTGGGCTGTTTCCACTAACGCTGTGTTTTTGGGAACCCTAAATTACTGTTTGCTCTTCACCATGAGATAATCCAATTCTAAGTTATTTCCTCACCTAAGTTACCGCTGGTTATTGGTTATCCTTGGTTACAGAGGCACAACCCCTCTTTTGATGGGCTTCATGCTGAGGTTCTCTCCTGGTCGCCACAATTCAGTAAGACATGCTTCCAGAAGGTAGCCAAGGTCCTGTGATCCTCTTCGCTCTCCTCCCTGCTGGAGGAGTACTGCGATTTTAGCGATGTCTTGACAAAGGTTAAGCAGGTAGTTTGCCTCCACACCGGCCATATGATTGCACAATTTACCTTCAACCTGGTGCCATACCCCCTCGTGGTCGAGTTTACCCTTTTTTGGTCTTGGAGGATAAGGCCATGGAGGAATATGTTGCAGACGCACTTTCTCAAGTTTTCATCCACAAATCCTCGTCCCCTGCTGGTGCTGGTTTCTTCTTCGTGAAGAAGAAGAGTTGTGAACTGAGACCTTGTATTGATTATAGGGGTCTCAATCATTTCACAATTAAGAATGCCTATCCCATTCCGTTGACTTTGGAGTTATTTGACCACCTCAAGAGAGCAACAGTTTTCATGAAGCTTGATTTGAGAGGGGCATACAATCTCGTGAGGATTAAGGAGGGCGACGAGTGGAAAACTGTGTTTAATACCAGAACAGGCCATTATAAGTTCCTTGTATTGCCTTTTGGTCTTTGTAACGCCCCGGCAGTTTTCCAGGAATTCATTAATGATATCCTCTGAGATTTGTTGCAGTTATGTGTGGTGGTTTATCTCGATTATATCCTCATATTTTACAAGTCTCTGGAGAGCCACCACACAGATGTCTGTCATGTGCTTCACAAACTAAGAGAGAACAATCTCTATTGTAAATTGGAGAAGTGCGAGTTCGATCGTGAACAGGTTAAATTCCTGGGTTATGTCATTTCCACTGCTGTTTTTTTGATGGACCCAGAGAAACTTTCAGCAGTCCTACAGTGCCCCCGACCCGTGGGTTTATGTTCTCTGCAGCGTTTCCTGGGCTTTGCCAACTATTATCGGAAGTTTATTCATAACTTCTCATTTCTGGTCAAGCCCCTTACTGATATGACCAGAAAGGACAGTAACCCACAGAGTTGGTCTCCAGAGTCCGTAAAGGCCTTTGAGAGTCTCAAGGTTGCCTTTGTTTCTCCTCCTGTGTTGGCACATCCTGATCCTATGTTACCTTTTATCCTTGAGGTTGATGCTTCAGAGACTGGAGTTGGCACCCTTCTGTCTCAACGTCCTACCTCTGAGAGCACTTTGCATCCTTGTGGCTACTTTTCCAAGAAATTGCCACCTGCGGAGTGAAATTATGAGATTGGTGACAGAGAGCTGTTGGCGATCATTTTAGCCCTGAAAGAATGGAGATATCTCCCCAAAAGTACCACTGTGCCTGTTCTCATTCTTACTCACTATAAGAATCTCACATTCTTGTCTGAGGCTAAACGCCTCTCTCCCAGAAGGGCAGGATGGGCTCTTTTCTTGCCATGTTTCAATCACATTGTCTCATTCGTACCCAGTACTAAGAATGTAAGGGCTGACACCTTGTCATAACAGTTGTTCTCCACTACCAAGTTGGAGTCAGTTCCCGTTCCTGTGATTCCTCCTGATCGTATTCTGGCTATGGTTCGCACCAGTCTCCCTTCTCCTTTGGGTGACAAAATTCTTGCTGCTCAGATCCATGGTCCTTCTGAGAAACCTTGTGACCGCTGCTTTGTCCCAGAGAGCCTCCGTTCTGCCGTGCTCCAGACTTACCATTCTCCCAAGGCTGCTGGCCTCCCTAGGAAGAATCAACTCTTTTGGGCCATTTCCTAACAATTCTGGTGGCGTAGTCTACGTGCTGATGTAACTGCCTTTGTAGCTGCCTGTGTATGCTCAGAGTAAGACTCCACGACATCTTCCAGTGGGCCTCCTACAACCCATACCCAATGTAGAAAGGCCCTGGACCCACCTGTCTATGGATTTCATTTTGGAGTTACCCAACTCCCAGGTCAAAACAGTTATCCTTATGGTGGTTGACTGGTTCTCAAAGATGTGTCATTGTATTCCACTTAAGAAGTTACCCATTCTGCTTCCCGATTGTCTCCGTTTATGGCGAATTATGGTTTCCAACCTTTCATGTTGCCTGACTCGTTTGTTCTGCAGAATATTCCTGCGTTAGAGGCACATCTCTGTGGTCTTCGCTCCACTTGGGCACAAGTCCAGGAGGCTTTGTGACATGCTAATGATAGGTACAGACTCCATTCTGACTGCAGACACCTGCCTGCGCCTTCCTACCAGGTTGGGGACAGGGTCTGTCATCTCGCAACCTCCGGCTTCGTGTTCCCTCACTGAAGTTCACACCTCGGTTTTTTGGGCCTTTCCGTATTCTTCGCAGGATTAACCCAGTGGCTTACGCATTAGACCTTCCTTCTAATATGCGTATTTCAAATGTATTTCATGTCTCCTTATTAAAACATTTGGTCTGCAACCACTTTACCACCTCGGTGCCACGTCCTCACCCTGTACAGGATGAGAACCATGAAGAGTATGAAGTATAGTCCATTGTTGACTCCTGTAAGTTCCATGGGTTCCATACAGTACCTGGTGCATTGGAAAGGGTGCGGTCCGGAGGAACGCTCTTGGGTCTCATCCTCGGACGTACATGCCCCTGTCCTCCTCCGTGATTTCCATAGATGTTTTCCCCTCAAGCCTAGTGGTCCTCCGAGGGGGAGGGGTCATTGAGGAGCTCATGGTTCTGACAAGGAGGTGATTTCACCACCACAGTTAAAAAAAAATGGTGCATGTATGCCCATCATTAGAAGCGGGTGGATGAAGGGCGGTATTCTAATGGAGGGCATACCCACCGATCAACCTCTTTTTTTTGTTTGGCCCACAGCCTGCATGAAAAAATGAACTTTGCAATATATGCCCAACAAGGACCAGCAACGTATTGGTATGTTGCTGGACTTTGAGTGGTTATACCAGAATGATGCCTGCAGGTTTAGGTATCATCTTGGTTTCATTCTTTTCAGCCAGCGGTCGGCTTTCATGTAAAAGCAGTCCTAGCAGCTAATTAGCCTCTAGACTGCTTTTACAAGCAGTGGGAGGAAACGCTCCCCCTCCCACCGTCTTCCCACCATCTTCCATGGTTTGCAGCCGGTGGTTCCAGCAGCTGACCATAGAGCTGATCGGAGACCAGAATGGCTCCAATCATCTCTATGGCCTAAGAAACTGGAAGCTACAAGCATTTCATGACTTAGGTTTCGCTGGATATAAACAGCATCATTGGGAAATTGGGAAGCATTTTATCACACTGATCTTGATGTGGTCAGATGTTCTGAGGGCAGAGGAGAGATATAGGGTCTATTTTTTTTCAAAAACGAGTACCTATCACTACCTATTGCTATCATAGGGGATATTTACATTCCCCGAGATAACAATAAAAATGATTAAAAAAAAATGAAAGGAACAGTTTAAAAATAAAGTAAAAAGGGAAAATTAAATTTAAAAAAAGCACCCCTGTCCCCCCATGCTCGCGCACAAAGATGAACTATGCATTAATATAAAAAAAAAGCGTTTGAAAAATCGCTGCGCAAATATTGTGTGAAAAAAAATTGCAACACCCACCATTTTAATCTGTAGGGCCTTTGCTTTAAAAAAATATATAATGTTTGGGGGTTCAAAGTAATTTTCTATAAAAAAAATGTTTTTAATGTAAACAAAAAGTGTCAGAAAGGGCTTTGTCTTCAAGTGATTCCAAGAGTGGGTGATGTGTGATTTTGTGTAATTTTGTGCATAAAATTCCAGGACAGTTCAACCCCCCCCCCTCCCAAATGACCCCTTTTTGGAAAGTAGACAACCCAAGCTTTTTGCTGATAGGGATGTTGAGTCCATGGAATATTTTATATTTTGCCACGTTTCTGGAAAATAACAAACTGTTTTTTTCTTTCAACAAAGTTGTCACTAAATGATATATTGCTCAAACATGCCATGGGCATATGTGGAATTGAAACCAAAGACATGTGGCTGAATACATTTTGTCCTAAATGTATAGCCTCATACACACGATCGGACTTTGTACAAACTTTCCCGTGGATTTTTGTACAAAGGGCGTTAGCCGTAAACGAATTAAGCATACACACGGCAGGACTTTTTCAGCCAACTTTCACCAAATCACGTGGTTTTTTAGCTCTTTACCGCCACCCTTTGGTCAACTTGTCCTATGGACTTGTGTACACATGATAGGATTTTGCACCATAGGACGTTTCCGTTAAGGTTGTCTGTTTGCACAGCCAACATTTGTCCAATGAAAACCGAAAAAGTTTGTCCGATGGAGCGTACACACAGTAGGATGTTGCCTTAAAACAGCTAATTTTCATGTTTGTTGCCAAAAAGTCCTATCGTGTGTATGGGCCTTAAGACTAAAATTGAGTTTATTGGATTTTTTTTATAACAAAAAGCAGAAAATCTTTTTTTTCAAAATTTTCTGTCTTTTTCTGTTTATATCGCAAAAAATAAAAATCGCAGAGGCAATCAAATACCTTCAAAAGAAAGCTCTATTTGTGGAAAAAAAGGACACAAATTTTGTTTGGGTTCAGCATTGCATGACCGTGCAATTACCAGTTCAAGCAGCGCAGTGCCAAATTGTAAAAAGTGCTCTGGTCATTGAGCAGCCAAATCTTCCAGAGCTGAAGTGGTTAAAATGTACACCGAGCTGCAAATGTGCATGTCAGGGTTCATTTCCACCACGGTTCATGTGTGCTGGGAAGGATGAACTTGCAGATGTCAGACTGTTGGAGGGGAGGGGAGTATTGCAGATTTTAGTTCCACTTTAAAACAGAGACAGAAGTAAATTGTGCCCTAGACTTCACACTATCTATTTTCAGTAGCAAACAAGCAGTTGCTGTCTTGCAAAAATGATGCCAATGCAGTAATTATAATTTTACCAATATCTGCAGCAGTCCGTTATTCAAGTTTGCCAACATTTGAGAAATGAAATACAAACTGATGTATTTCTTCAAATAAAATTCTTCCACGGTAGCTAATTACACAGATTAGCAGCTAAACAATAAAACATTTTCAATGGCAGGATGTACATTGGGACATGGATCAACTGGAGAGACTTAAGTGTGACATCAGCTTTGAATATGTATGCTGCAGACAGCTCGTGGTGTGCATCGGTAAAGGACGTCAGGTAGAAAAAATCCACATAGATGATAAGTTGCTTTCCTCCTCTGCTTACCCAGGCTATTACACACCATATAGAAATACGTCTGGGGAAATATCTTCAACTTTCCAATGATTTTCTGTCTGCAGAGCAATAGCTGTTGTTGATTCCCTCTGATAATATTCACAGGGGAGCTCCGCTAAATGTTATCTTGCTGTATTAAAGATAATTTCTGAAACAGGGAGAAAAGCTGAAGTTTCCAAATAAATACATTAGGGCAGAGATGTGCTTGGATTGTTAACCCCTGATCTGCCAGTTGTTGCATCTGTATTTTAAGAGCATTGATCTACTACAACATTTTTAAATACTTTAAATTACCCTATTGGTTGCAAATTTTGTCCTACTTACCTGCAGACATATACAGTAAATCCTTAAAGTAAATGTAAACCCAGTTGCTAAAATCTCATATAAGTGTTAACATAATAACGTCATTTCAAAAGACTTTCTTCAATATTTTTAAGGCTGAGGCTTTCATTCTTCCCAAGTCCTTGTTCATATATTTCTTGTTATAGGGTGACAACACTCTGTCCCTATTTCCCAAATGTGATTCTGCATTGTCACCCTGTCATTTGCATTATCAATTTAGTCTATACATTGCAAAGGACTGGTGCACTGTGGTAAGCTTTAGAGAAATGCCAAACAGCAATTGCTGGAGTGCATGCATGTAGACAGATAGTGATTACAAAGGGCTGAAGTAAAACCAGAAGTACTAAGGTTTTAAAGGTGTTAAAACCCTTAGTAAACTAAATGTAATTTATTTAGGGTTTACATGCACTTGAAGGGCTCAGTTACTTAACTGCAGTGTTAACACTCAGTGTGTTAAGGCAGTCTATTGAAATGAAAGGCTGCCAATGCTCCCTAATGTTCCAAAAATCAGTTGTGAATGATCCTTTTTTTGTAATGAAATGCACTGTAATTGACTACAATGTGTTGTCATGCAATGCAGTGTGTTACTATGCATGTGACACATGTGATGCAATGACACATGTTACTTGAGTTACCTTGTCTTTCTGTAACACAGGGTATACAGTATATGCACATAAAAATTATGCATTTGTGTAAATGGGTCCCAAACAATTAGGAAACATGAAAATAAACTTGATGTAAATCTGTTTTTATTTCTCCATAGCTTTGTGATTCAAGCCCAGAGCCAACGCTGGTGAGGGGTGTTTAGGCACTCAATCAAGGAAATTAAACATGTAGCAGATTATGTGCCAAAGACCACACAGAGACTAATGCCGCGTACACACGGTCGGACTTTCCGGCATACTTGGTCCGGCACACTTTCCGACGGACTTTGTCCGCCAGGTGCGCCGGACTTTAAAACGGACGGACTTGCCCACACACGCCGGGACTTTCCGGCGGGCTAAGTCCGCCCGTCTTTCCGACGGACTTTCGCCGGAGTTCCGGCGGACTTTCAGAATGAACGGACTTGTCCACACACGGCCAAGTCCGTTCATTTTGAACGTGACTCAGGTGCGACGGGACTAGCAAAGGATGTCAATCTTGCCGCTTTTATCGGCGAGATTGACACCTTGCGAGCCCCGTCGCGGGGCATACCAGGCCCTTAGGTCTGGTATGGATTATAAAGGGAACCCCGCTACGCCGAAAAAACGGCGTGGGGTCCCCCTAAAATCCATACCAGACCCCGATCCGAGCACGCAGCCTGGCCGGTCAGGAAAGGGGGTGGGGACGAGCGAGCGCCCCCCCCCCCTCCTGAACCGTACCAGGCCGCATGCCCTCAACATGGGGGGGTGGGTGCTTTGGGGAGGGGGGCGCCTTACGGTGCCCCCCCCACCACAAAGCACCTTGTCCCCATGTTGATGAGGACAAGGGCCTCTTCCCGACAACCCTGGCCGTTGGTTGTCGGGGTCTGCGGGCGGGGGCTTATCGGAATCTGGGAGCCCCCTTTAATAAGGGGGCTCCCAGATCCCGGCCCCCCACCCTATGTAAATGAGTATGGGGTACATGGTACCCCTACCCATTTACCTAGGAAAAAAGTGTAAGTAATAAAACACACTACACAGGTTTTTAAAATATTTTATTAAACAGCTCCGGGGGGGGGGATCTTCCTCCGGCTTCGGGGGTCTTCTTCCGGCTTCGGGGGTCCCTCCGCTTCATCTTCTCCCGGCGTCCGGTTGGTTCTTCTCCGCTCTCCGGCCTCTTCTCCCGGTGTCCCAGGTCTTCGGCCGGCCCCTCCGCCGTCTTCATGTAGCTCTATTGCCAGCGGAGGTCCGGACTTCTGGGCTGCTGGGCTTCTTGTCTTCTCTTCTCTTCCCCCAGATGTTGACACGACGCTCTCTCCGGCTGGACTGGTCTCTGAGGGCTGCGTTGTGACTTATATAGGCGGAGTCCCCGCCCCCATATGATGTCACAGTCCCTGGGCATGCTCAGGGACTGTGACATCATATGGGGCGGGGACTCCGCCTATATAAGTCACAACGCAGCCCTCAGAGACCAGTCCAGCCGGAGAGAGCGGCGTGTCAACATCTGGGGGAAGAGAAGAGAAGACAAGAAGCCCAGCAGCCCAGAAGTCCGGACCTCCGCTGGCAATAGAGCTACATGAAGACGGCGGAGGGGCCGGCCGAAGACCTGGGACACCGGGAGAAGAGGCCGGAGAGCGGAGAAGAACCAACCGGACGCCGGGAGAAGATGAAGCGGAGGGACCCCCAAAGCCGGAAGAAGACCCCCGAAGCCGGAGGAAGATCCCCCCCCCCCGGAGCTGTTTAATAAAATATTTTAAAAACCTGTGTAGTGTGTTTTATTGCTTACACTTTTTTCCTAGGTAAATGGGTAGGGGTACCATGTACCCCATACTCATTTACATAGGGCGGGGGGCCGGGATCTGGGAGCCCCCTTATTAAAGGGGGCTCCCAGATTCCGATAAGCCCCCGCCCGCAGACCCCGACAACCAACGGCCAGGGTTGTCGGGAAGAGGCCCTTGTCCTCATCAACATGGGGACAAGGTGCTTTGTGGTGGGGGGGGGCACCGTAAGGCGCCCCCCTCCCCCAAAGCACCCACCCCCCCATGTTGAGGGCATGCGGCTTGGTACGGTTCAGGAGGGGGGGGGCGCTCGCTCGTCCCCACCCCCTTTCCTGACCGGCCAGGCTGCGTGCTCGGATCGGGGTCTGGTATGGATTTTAGGGGTACCCCACGCCGTTTTTTCGGCGTAGCGGGGTTCCCTTTATAATCCATACCAGACCTAAGGGCCTGGTATGCCCCACGCTCGCCGCAATAGGAAGATTTGTTTTTCCTATTGCAGCGAGCGCGAGATGCAATACCCTGCCCTCGTGTCGTATTTGGTCTGTCGGACCAGCCTACACACGAGCGGGCTTTCCGTCGGACCAGCACACACACGAGCGGACTTTCCGCCCGAAACTGAGTCCGACGGAAAGATTTGAAACTTTCTTCAAATCTAGGTCCGGCGGGCTTTTGGGAAGAAGTCCGCCGGAAAAGTCCGCCGCCGCCCACACACGGGCGGATTGTCCGGCACACTCTGGTCCGCCGGACCAAGTATGCCGGAAAGTCCGACCGTGTGTACGCGGCATTAGGCTGGCCATACATGGAGCAAATTTCTTTTCTCCAACCACAGGTTGCAAGAAAAAAACTCACTGGATTCCCGCATCAACACAGTAAATGTTAATGTGGGAATCACTCCTGCCGTGCCATTGTCTTCTCCCGGCGGAGATGTATAGCAGCCTCTAGCGATAATTGCAGGTAAAACCTGGCATGCTGGTTGAACCCAAGTTGATCACTCGATCAACTTGGTACATTTAGCCTGCCCATACATGCTTTGAATCCCGGCCGGTTCCTGCTGAACCACCCGAGTTCGAACCGTGTACGGGCTGCCTAAAAGTGCATTTAGAAATTCTGCCAAATTCTTACTGTTGTCTGTGTCCGTTTTGGGGAGATTCACCCCTTTATTTGTCCTGGTGACAATTGTTCATGAGACAGAAGGATTCTTCCAATGGGGAAAAATGTTGTGGCAGTAAAAACAAACTTATGTGGAAAACATTGAACCATTTTCAGTGGAATTCTTTTTTAACATTTTTTTCTTGCCAACAGTCCCAGTTTATTTGAATAGAAATATATAAAACAAGGGTTGTGGCGCTTCCTAAGGGGTACTAGATGGGAAGGGTGGTTATGATGTACACGGGTAGTTACCCTCAATAAATCCTAATGGGGGTCCCTGGTGGCTACCAGGGGAAAGCTTTGTTGCCGTAAGGGTATATATGTCTGTACCTACACATACACACACATATATCCACAAGCCCCCACATATATCAACAGAGATAGTGTCTCCAATGGAGGTTCATTCAGACCTTATTTTAAGGGGTGTGGGCTGAGGCCCCTATAGCTGTGATACATATGCCCCCAGTAGGTGAGATACCTATACCATATGTGTGTAACCTTTGTGCGCTCTGCTGCCAAAATAATCCAAAATAATCCAAACACTCTACTACCCGTGCAAAATAAACGTCCATAAAAATATGTTACCAAACCATTACATATTATAATCAAAATTAGTGCAAATAATCATAATGTGATCAAAATAAGTGCAAAGAAGACCAGTATTAACAGTTTTTCAGTGATTATAGTCCTTAAGGAAAAAAACTTTTTCAAATCCAGTGTTCCAAACAATTTCGTGACTTGAGTGCTCCCAGATAATTCCTGTGACTTTTGTGCGCCCCCTTGCGGATCCCCACTCACCAGATCCAACAACCCCGAAGAGGGGCAACCAGCATGAGATGTCTCAGTCACGGTCTCTTCTCCACGCTAATCGAGCGGGCTGTGCAGGATGATTTCCGTTGGTTTTCCCAATAGATTCCCGGGACCTCCTGTTTCAGATGGAACTGGTAGTATGGGGTATTCCAATCACGATTTTCTCTCCCCCACCGTTCTCCCGGGTATCCAGGTACCTTCCTACTGTTAGGTAGAATGTTCACAATGGCTCCCTCTTTTCAGGGCCTTAAGGACTATAATCACTGAAAAACTGTTAATACTGGTCTTCTTTGCACTTATTTTGATCACATTATGATTATTTGCACTAATTTTGATTATAATATGTAATGGTTTGGTAACATATTTTTATGGACGTTTATTTTGCACGGGTAGTAGAGTGTTTGGATTATTTTGGATTATTTTGGCAGCAGAGCGCACAAAGGTTACACACATATGGTATAGGTATCTCACCTACTGGGGGCATATGTATCACAGCTATAGGGGCCTCAGCCCACACCCCTTAAAATAAGGTCTGAATGAACCTCCATTGGAGACACTATCTCTGTTGATATATGTGGGGGCTTGTGGATATATGTGTGTGTATGTGTAGGTACAGACATATATACCCTTACGGCAACAAAGCTTTCCCCTGGTAGCCACCAGGGACCCCCATTAGGATTTATTGAGGGTAACTACCCGTGTACATCATAACCACCCTTCCCATCTAGTACCCCTTAGGAAGCGCCACAACCCTTGTTTTATATATTTCTAGTCAATAGAGAATCCCTAGGGAAGCTCTTTTAAGGGAGGCAGCATACCTAACCCATTGTTCTAAGCGCAGCTCTTTGCTTCTAGTCCCAGTTTATTTGTGGTTGTTTTTAATGGCTGATATTATGGGACTTATGCTGATAGCTAAATTAGGCACAGGGCATAAGCAAGGTAAGTATTTCATAAGATGTACTAGCATAGCTTGTCAGTAATGCCGCGTACACACGGTCGGATTTTCGTCTACAAAAGTCCGACAGCCCGTCCGACAGACTTTGGACGGGCTTTTGGCGGACTTTTGGCAGACTTGCGGCAGACTTTCTAACGAACGGACTTGCCTACACACGATCACACAAAAGTTTGACAGCCTAGTACGCGGTGACGTACACCAAGTCCGACGAGACTATAAAACGGAAGTTCAATAGCCCGTACGACACCCTTTGGGCTCCTTCTGCTAATCTCGTGTTTATCTCGTGTTAGTAGAAGTTTGGTGAGAGACGATTCGCGATTGTGAGACTCGTATTTTTCAGTTCATTTTAACTGTTGTTCAGTCTGTGCTTCAACTGTTGTTCAGTCTGAGGTTTGTATCTGCTTTTCAGTGCGTTTGGTCAGTTGGCATTGAGAAATCTTTGTTTTATTGTCCGCTCGTTCCTGATTTTCAGGTCGCTCTTCACAGGCCTTGCTGTTCTTCAGTGCATTTTGTTAAGTGCGTTCTGACCAGCCGACCGTTTTTAAGCCATGTTACCTGTACGTACTCATCGTAGAGCTCGTGCATTGTATGTGCTTGGTGCTGTAGTTCATTCTTCAGCCCAAGACCAGTCCATGAACAGGGCGAGGAGGAGTTCATGGACCAAGAATTGGTTGCTCCAGCGTGACCAGTTCTGTCACATGCCATTATTCCGTGAGATCCGTGAGAATGATCCTGAGGATTTCAGGAACTTTCTCCGGATGACGGACCCCGTTTTTGACTTTTTGTTGGCTTTGCTTACCCCTTATATCAGCAGGCAGGTTACCTGCATGAGGCAAGCCATCACTCCGGAGCAGAGGCTAGTTGCCACGTTGCGGTACTTGGCGACAGGGAGAAGCCTGCAGGACTTGAAGTTCTCGACAGGCATCTACCCCCAGGCTCTGGGGATCATTATCCCAGAGACCTGTTCTGCCATCATTCAGGTCATGCAGAAGGACTATATTAAGGTAAGAATTTTTTCTTTTATTAGCATCACATGTTATTTTATTTAATCTTTGATAATGTAATGTATTTCTTAACTCAAACACTACTTACCATCATTGCAATATAGTGTGAATGTCCCATTTTTCTCCTCATGCATGCTGTAATTTTTTCCTGTTCTTTTTTGTCATGCATGTATATTTGCCTTCACTAACCTCCCCAGCATACAATGCTGGGCACATATCCACCTAGTCTACTCAGTTTGAATGTATTTAGTCAGCTGCATTGTATTTTGTTTCCCCTAAACTCCATCCAAATAGTGTGTGTCATTAACTAGATTTCCAAACCCCACCCCCCCTAAACTCCATCCAAATAGTGTGTGTGTCATTAACTTGATTTCCAACCCCCCCCCAACTCCATCCAAATAGTGTGTGTGTCATTAACTTGATTTCCAACCTCCCCCCAAACTCCATCCAAATAGTGTGTGTGTCATTAACTAGATTTCCAAACCCCTCCCCCCTAAACTCCATCCAAATAGTGTGTGTGTCATTAACTTGATTTCCAAACACCCCCCCCCCTAAACTCCATCCAAATAGTGTGTGTGTCATTAACTTGATTTCCAAACCCCTCCCCCCCTAAACTCCATCCAAATAGTGTGTGTGTCATTAACTAGATTTCCAAACCCCTCCCCCTCCTAAACTCCATCCAAATAGTGTGTGTGTCATTAACTTGATTTCCAAACCCCCCCTAAACTCCATCAAAATAGTGTGTGTGTCATTAACTAGATTTCCAAACCCCTCCCCCCCTAAACTCCATCCAAATAGTGTGTGTGTCATTAACTTGATTTCCAACCTCCCCCCAAACTCCATCCAAATAGTGTGTGTGTCATTAACTTGATTTCCAACCCCCCCTAAACTCCATCCAAATAGTGTGTGTGTCATTAACTTGATTTCCAACCCCCCCCTAAACTCCATCCAAATAGTGTGTGTGTCATTAACTAGATTTCCAACCCCCCCTAATAATTTGCTATAATGTTCTGTGGTGTTGAGGTGTTGATTTTTACAAAGCAAATATATGTTGCACTTTGCAAAATGCATTTGCACTCTGCAAGTGCATTTGCTCCAGGGCTTTAGTAAATGAGCAGAATCTCTGCTGATTTCCATCATCCAATCATGTGCAAGCCACAAAGTGTTTGGATTAATTGCCCTTGCATGTGATTGGGTACTCCTTGCAACATGAAGCCTTTTACCTTACCTCATTTACTAAGCTGTGGAGCAACTGCACTTGCAGAGTGTGACAACTGCACTTTTCAAACTGCACAGTCTTGTAGCCTTTAGTCAATAAAACCCTGCGTGTCCTTAAACTTTTAATTTCTAATTTCACCACCCCCTAAAATGTAACAATGTGCCATCAGAGGGGGTGAGCAATCTGATAAGTGTGCCTTTCCATATTATTTATTCAAGAAGATTTCAATTATTTAATGTTATATTGATGCTGGGCAATAATGTTTTAAGTGTATAATGTTCTTGCAATGTTCTTTTCTAAATTACTGAGTTTTGTTTTCTTGTTTGATTCCCCAGTTTCCTTCAACGCCACAGGAATGGCAGATTGTGGCATCCCATTTTGCCACCCGTTGGGACTTTCCCAATTGTGGAGGGGCTATAGATGGGAAACATGTCCACATCGTACCACCACCCCATTCGGGGTCATACTATTTTAATTATAAGGGGTTCCATAGTATTGCCTTAATGGCGGTGGTGTCGGCACAATATGAATTTCTCTATGTGGACGTGGGGAAGAATGGCCGGATGTCGGATGGAGGAGTATTTGCCCAGACGGAGTTCTGCCAGCGTCTCCAGAGTGGTGGCCTGGGATTGCCACCTGATGCGGATAACGTGGAAGGACTCCCCTTTGTCTTCATAGCAGATGAAGCCTTCGCTCTGAGCAAGCACCTCATGAGGCCATTCCCCCAAAGAACCCTCACCCCGGAGAGGAGGGTTTTTAATTTCCGGCTGGCCAGAGTGAGAAGAGTTGTTGAGAATGCTTTTGGGATTCTGGCCAGCCGGTTCCGCCTGTTTCAGACATCCATAAACCTGGCGGAATACAAACTTAATTTCATCATTTTAGCGTGCTGCATCCTGCACAACTTTTTGAACAAACATTCTACAAATTATATTGTGCCAGTTGGGCCTGAGGCCGGACTCATTAGTGACAATCTGACGGGCCTGGATACTGTCCGTACTGGCTTAGTCCCCCAAAGTGCCCGTCAAGTTCGAGATCAATATGTCAATTATTTTATGGGTAGGGGGGCCATTGCAATGCCCCAGGATATTTAATTTCTCAAAATAAAAAATCTTGATGAAATATTGAATTGTATTTATTGCTTGCCTTTCTTTTTGGCTTTCTCCTAGGTTATGGTTGAGCACTTGTAGTGCCAAGTGTATTTTCCTTGACTAAATAAGCACCATAGTCACTGTAAACAACTATTTTAAATTTAAAAAAACTGATACTGAGCATTGAAATAAAAAAACACACATTTAGTTAATTACTAAACAGATGTTTTAATATTCTGTATACATTCACTTATGCATTTGTAAAAAATGTTGATAGTTAAAAAAATATCTATATATTTACAAATTTGGAACAATATAATTAGGTCATTTTTTTTTTTTTTTTACTATATAATTTTTTTTTGGGGGGGGGGGGGGGTTAACAAACAGGCCTCTATTTATTTATTTTTTGGGTTTTTTTAAAAAACAAGCCTCTATTTTTTAAAAAACATTTTTTTTTTTATAAAACAGGCCTCTATTTTTTAATTTTTTTTTTTTTTGGAAAACAGGCCTCTATTTTTATTTATTTTTTTGTTTTTTTTGTTTTTTTCAAAACAGGCCTCTATTTTTTAAGATTTTTTTATTTTTTATTTAAACAGGCATATAATGTATACCAAATAAAAAAGAGAAGGCCCAGAATGGGGTCAGCAAACAAGGAAATGAAGAACATGATCAATGTTTTTTGGGTTGAAAAAGGGCATTTAGATTTGACCCAAAACATTGATCATGTTCTTCATTTCCTGCTGCATACGATCCAGCCGATTCCGCATTTGATCAATCTCCCCATTCCAGGCCATTATTTGAGCAATTAGTCGTTGGGCACTGTCTGTGGTAAAATTTTCACTCAGACCTAAAATTGAATGAAAAAAAGATGTGTTTAGAAATATGCAGACATACATAGATTACCTTACCATAAGCTGGTGTCTCAGACACTGACCTGGTGGGGTGCCCATGTCGCATACTTCATCAACATCCTCGGGGGTGGCGCTGTTGCTTGAGTCAAGCACAACCAGATCACCTAAAATAGAGTTTAAAATTTTCATCAAAAAATATGCAGCCATACATAGATTACCGTAAGCTGGTGTGTCAGACACTCACCTGGTGGGGTGCCCATGTCGCCCACCTCTCCTTCCTCCACGTCCTCAGTGGGGCTTGGGCTGATTTCCCAATTATGTTGTTTCGGTTGGGGGGGACTGGGTTCATCTTGGCTGAGCCTTTTTTCCCCTATGTGAACCAAAAAATTAATATACTTAGCACACAGATATTTTAGTACATAGTAATCTTCAAACATTGTAGTGAAGTGGTGTACAAATTGTCTGTTTGTGTAGAGTTCCTAGTTTGATACATTTTTAATTTTATAAAGACATATCTAGATAGATAGATAGATAGATAGATAGATAGATAGATAGATAGATAGATAGATAGATAGATAGATAGATAGATAGATAGATAGATAGATAGATAGATAGATAGATAGATAGATAGATAGATAGATAGATGGATCTATATCTATATCTAGAGATAGATAGATACATTAATAAAAGATCTAGGTCTGTATATATGTAACAAGGTTTATTAAAAGATCGTTTCAAACAATAAAAAAGAAACTCGTACAGTAAAGAAAAGCACATGGAGCAGTATACAAAGTAATAAACAGAAGATGAACACACAAGTATTTTACTTTTTTTCAGCACTTTATACGGATCCGTCTGTATTGATCCGGCTCCCGGAGTTTGAGGTCGGACCATCTTTTCCGAATCTGATCTTTCGAGCGCCGTACCCCAAAAGAAAGATGTAATGTCTTCACCACCTTCGCCATTATTTTGGCTTTTCTAAAATTAGGCCGGGCGTACGGTCCATACTTCCCATCATAGTCATTATTTTTCAGAATTGCCACCATTTCCACCATCTCTTTAAAGGACATATTGGAGGCCTTAAATCTCGGCTTCCCAGATCGTGACGTTCCGGCCTCCAGGCTTTCGTCGCTACCTGAGGTAGTACACACCTGATGTGTCTCCGCCATTATTCATCCCACTACGCACCGTAGAAAGAATGGGCAGAGAATATTCGTTAAAGTAGAACGTCAGGGGCGGGCGACGCAGGCGGAGTTTCACACATGCGCAGTGTATAAAGAGAGGTATTACGCATGTGTCATACGTACGTTCTGTGCGTAGAGTCAAGGGGCGGAGAACATGAGTTAAAATCGAACCTCAGGGGCGGGTGACGCAAGCGGAGTTTCACACATGCGCAGTGTATAAAGAGAGGTATTGCGCATGTGTCGTACTTACGTTCTTTGCGTAGAGTCAAGGGCGGGGTATATGCATAAAGAAAAAGAACGTCAGGGGCAGGCCAAGCAGGCGGAGTATTACGCATGTGCAGTGTATAAAACGTTATTACATATTGTGTCGTACGTACGTTCTGTGCGTAGATGATAGTGGACCGGGACGCTACAAAACAAAGGTAATTTTAAATTTTAAAATTTGGTCAAAACTTTGTAGCAAGCAGCCTATTTGGCTTGACAGATTGATGAGGCCTATGTAGGGATAAGATGATGAGGGTTTAGCAGAAACATAAGTGTTTTTTGTCTTGTGTCTTTATCTTTTACAGACATTATGAATGCCAAATTTAAAGAGCCTGAATTTTTGTCGGCTTTCATTGACAAATACAGAGAGATGATGAATCTGTGGGAGGTCAAACACCCTCAATATTATTTGAAACATGTAAGGAAGTCAACGCTGGACAGACTTCTGACATTTGTCCAGACGACCATCCGGGAAGCAACGATGGAGATGTTGTTAAAGAAATATGGGATCTTGAGGAACATGTATAAGAGGGAGCATAACAAGATCCAGGATTCCATGAGATCAGGAGCATCAGCAGATGATGTATATGTACCCAGGCTGTGGTACTACAATAAACTACGGTTTCTTGATGACCAGCCTGAAGCCAGGGCATCACTTTCAACCCTTCCCTCCACCCTTCCCTCCACCCTTCCATGCACTCTTCCATGCACCCTTCCCTCCACCCCAGCAGAGGCTGATGAGGACCAAGCTGGGTCTTCCATCCTGGAAGAACCGGATGTGACCATCTGGAGTCAGGTAAATTAATTTCAAAAATATTTACTGTCCTAATATTAATGATGTTAACTGGATGTTATAATTGATTAAAATAATTTTCTCCTAAAAATGATGTATACATATCAATTGACAGTAGTGGCCAAATATGTTTGTCACCTGCTTTAAAAAATGATGGTGTCTGATTTCTAGACTCTTTTATTAAGAGATGTATTCACATTGAATTTGCAAGTGATGAGAAGCAAATTGTGTGTCATTGATGAACCCAAAAACAAAAACTATGTCCCTTTTTTATACACAGGATGAGGGCAGCCAGGAGGAACGTGGGGAAAGTGGCAGGCAGGAGGAGGCTGGGCCCATGGACAGCCTGGAGGAGGCCGGACCCAGTGTCATCCTGGAGGAGGCCGGACCCAGTGTCATCCTGGAGGAGGCCGGACCAAGTGTCAGACAGGAGGTGGCTGGGCCCAGTAGGAGCCTGACACAATCTCAAGTGCCTCCCCTCCACCTTCAAAAAAAAAGGGCCAGGAAGGGGACGGTGACACAGGAGGCATCTCTGCGCCTCATGCGAGAGGCCACCAATTTTTTGAGGAGCCCCTCGGAAAGCTGAAGAGGCCTATGGGTGCTACTTAGCCAGCAGGCTGCTTCAAATGCAGTGGGGCCAACGCCTCATTTGCGAAAAACTTTTGGCGGAAATGATCCACAAGGGGCTAAATGGCGAGCTAACTGCCAATACACAATTACATGAGGCAGCCCCCCTCCTCCTCCTCCTTCTCCTCCTGCCACAACTCAAACACCAGAGCCACAGCCTCCAAAGAAGGCTGCAGGGAAGGCTGCAGGGAAGGGTGCAGGGCAGCGTGGAGGAAAGGCTGCAGGGAACAGAAGAAAGTAATGACCTGGGTTCAGTCTGGTCTAACAGAAGACGCAGGCTGTTGTAGTACCACGGTCTGGGGACATCTATATCATCTGCTGCTACTGTTGATCTCTGGTATTCCTGGACCAGATTGTGCTCCCTCTTATATGGACTCCTCAAGATCCCAATTTTCTTGTCCACAGACTTTTTCCAGCATTGACTTCCTCTTTATTTTCTTTTGACCATAAATAAATGGATATTTGAGTTTATGAAAAGACTTTATGTGTTTTAATTAACATCATTGATTTAGACACAATGTCAAATTAACAAGGGACAACAATCTCCTTGAGGTTGCAAAAACACACACAAAAAAATAAAATAATGTTCTAGTGGTAACTTAAAAAAAATATATATATATATATATACATAACCAAAAAAGGTTCTTTGTGTTAACTTTATATACAAAAGAAAAAATCACAATAAACAAAAAAATGGTTCTTTGTGGTAACTTAAAACAAACAAAATTAAAAACAAACAAAAATGAAAGAAAAATGTATTTGTGTTCAATTTAAGAACTACAAAACTAAAACAAAAAAAATATATAAAAAAATGGTTCTTTGTGGTAACTTTACAAACCCAATAAAAAAAAAAAAGGTAGATAAAGATAAAATAAGTTCGACAACAATCATAAAATAAAAATCTGGATAAAATCTAAAATAAAAGATGACTCCCCCAAAAAAAACAAGTGTAAAAATTATTATTAGTATGGAGACATTGTTTTTAAAAATAATACTATATCATTCAAGAGATCAAAGAGAAAAAGAATCCAGAAATCAGTTTGGGAGAACTCTGTGTGAATAGGAACAGCAAAACATCTTCGTTCTTATAGCATTACTAAAGAAGACATTAATGCGCTACATTCAACGATCACAGAATTTGCAGCGTGAGGAATGTGCTACCTACAATACGAACACTAGTTTTACTAGCCTGAGTGCTTCCGATTAGTTTTTGCTTATGAGCATGCGTCGTTTTTTGTCCGTCAGACTAGCATACAGACGAGCGGATTTCTGGGTCCAGCGTGGTTACCACGTAAAGATTTGAAGCATGTTTCAAATCTAAAGTCCGTCAGATTTGCGGCTAAAAAGTCTGCTGAAAGTCCGGGGAAGCCCACACACGATCGGATTGTCAGCCGTATTTTGTCCGTCGGCGTCCGTTGGACTTTTGTAGATGAAAAGTCCGACCGTGTGTACGCGGCATAAGACTTGCATGGGTTAGAACCAGTGTGAGCTAGTATGACTTTTAAGTAAAAAAAAGTATACAATATTTAGCATAAGAGTATAAATTATTTTCATAAGACATTTTCCAAATCCTAATATGGTTTGGCACTTTTTAAATGTCTTATCCAAGGATTTCTGATGTATATTTGCAGCAGCCTACCAGAAATGTGAAACAAATATTTTTTTTTCAACTTTATTTAGTAGAAGTTTAGAAAATATATTCCCAGCTGTTCATTGGAGCACACTATGACACAAACTCCTTGTAGAAAATCTCTTAGCGAGGCTACATCCTTATCTATGGCGTACATCCTTTCCATAGAAATTAATGGGGGGAATAACTACGCAGACATCCTTCAAAATTGTACATTTTATTATAAAATGAATAACTGTTACTATGGCTTTAGTCAGGCAATGCAAACTTGATCTCTTTAATTTCATACCTTTTTATAGAAAGCAGGTATACATTTGCTAAGTCATATATGCTCAGTTTCCTAATAATATGATATTTTTAAATATAATTGCTTAGCCTGTGTAGACTATTCTACTTTTTTTTTATTTTGATTGATTTTTCTATGCTCATGATAGTATGTAATCAAATCCTGAATTATCAATGCCACAGGGATTGCCATTAATTTTGTTACCAGGTTGACATATAGCTAAATAAATTCTAGCATATCAGTAGCAAATGGTTAAGCACATATTACAGAAACTGAACAGAAAAAAAGTTATGATGCAGTAGAACACATCTATGGGAACAAGAAATGTGCTTAAAATTTGTGAACTTCTTCCATAACGTAAAGCTATATTTCTACCAGCATTCAAACAGTTTGGTTATTAACCCTTGATAGAGTACTAATATTAGGGGTACAGTGTTGGTCAGTACTACAAAGGAAAAATATTTTGGAGTACTTATTTCATATCACTGCAAATTTAGCAAAAAGTGTGGCCACGCAGTGGGAAAAGCAATTAGAATTCTAGGATGCATCACTAGAGGAATCACCAGCATGAGGAAGGAGGTCCAGATTCCCCTATATACATCTTTAGTGAGACCTCATTTAGAATACTGTGTCCAGTTCTGGAGACCTCATCTACAAAAATATATTGATAATTTAGAAACAGTCCGGAGACGGGCAACAAAAATGGTGAAAGGTCTGGCGGATCAAACATACCAGGAGGGACTTCCAGAACTTAATATGTACAGTATAGAGGAAAGAAGGGAAAGGGGAGACATATACTAAGTATTTAATCGGAGATGTCTGTAAACTACCCAAATCCTCCCACAGACATCTAGGAAAAAATAAGAGGCGCTTTCAAACAAACAAAAAAAAAAATATATATATCAAGTGTATTAAACACAGTGATGGTGTGACCCTCTACACATGTGTATGTGAACACTAATGCAAAGGTGAAATCTATACACAAATCTACACAAAATGTATATAGGTGTAAATGTACCAGCCAGATCAGTGGTCAAATAAAAAATAAGAGGCGCTTTCAAACAAAAATCAAGTGTATTAAACACAGTGATGGTGTGACCCTCTACACATGTGTATGTGAACACTAATGCAAAGGTGAAATCTATAAACAAATCTACACAAAATGTATGTAGGTGTACATGTACCAGCCAGATAAGTGGTCAAATAAAAAATAAAAAATAAAAGGCGCTTTCAAACAAAAATCAAGTGTATTAGACACAGTGATGGTGTGACCCTCTACACATGTGTATATGAACACTAATGCAAAGCTGAAATCTATAAACAAATCTACACAAAATGTATATAGGTGTAAATGTACCAGCCAGATCAGTGGTCAGATAAAAAATAAGAGGCACTTTCAAACAAAAATCAAGTGTATTAAACACAGTGATGGTGTGACCCTCTACACATGTGTATGTGAACACTAATGCAAAGGTGAAATCTATAAACAAATCTACACAAAATGTCTATAGGTGTAAATGTACCAGCCAGATCAGTGGTCAAATATCAATCAACACAGTGATGGTGCGACCCTCTTAATGTGTATAAACCTTACATGCAGTGTAATCTTAGGAAATACATATCTCAATACATTTCCAGTGATAAAACCTATCCTGCCACTTCATATCATGCTGTACATGCAAAAAATATTACCAAATATATCCAAAAATAAAAAATATAAAATACAAATTAACTTCAAAAATATAAATCAGTCCACAATAAAACGTGACCACACACGTGAGAAAAATGTGTCCTAATAAAGTGGTAATAAATCTTGATAAAGCACAGGTGATGTTGTGTCTCCTCCACCTCTCCTCTTGTGTGCAGTGATTCCACTCCCTCAAGACCTCCACTCACCGACTTAATTTGCCAGCACTCTCATGCAAGGCAATAATCGCTTATCTACCATACACCAAGGTAGTAGGATCAATCGTTGTTCCACAGTGAATGTTTCCAACCCGGTCCACATGAAAAAAATAATATGTGCTCCAATAGTGTAAACCAGTATCACACATTTATTAAAATCACTGCAATCTTCAATCAGTCCACTCACATGTAAAATGATAAAATACAGCTCAAATAAAGTGCAAATCACATCAAACGTAATTCCAGTGGATCCAAATAAAACAAGTGGTCACGGCGGACCCGAGGTGTGCTGGTGCAGGGTTATCAATCTCACCCCTCCCTTGGATGTCCTCCGTCCCTCCGTATAAACAATGCTCCTCTCCTTCAGTGTGGCTCACAGTGCTGCACGTCAAGTCTCACAGCCACGCCCCCGACGTTTCGTCATAGGTTGACTTATTCATGGGATAGCTTTAGTCTTTATGGCTTTAGTCTCTATGGCTTTAGTCAGGCAATGCAAACTTGATCTCTTTAATTTCATACCTTTTTATAGAAAGCAGGTATACATTTGCTAAGTCATATATGCTCAGTTTCCTAATAATATGATATTTTTAAATATAATTGCTTAGCCTGTGTAGACTATTCTACTTTTTTTTTATTTTGATTGATTTTTCTATGCTCATGATAGTATGTAATCAAATCCTGAATTATCAATGCCACAGGGATTGCCATTAATTTTGTTACCAGGTTGACATATAGCTAAATAAATTCTAGCATATCAGTAGCAAATGGTTAAGCACATATTACAGAAACTGAACAGAAAAAAAGTTATGATGCAGTAGAACACATCTATGGGAACAAGAAATGTGCTTAAAATTTGTGAACTTCTTCCATAACGTAAAGCTATATTTCTACCAGCATTCAAACAGTTTAAATTACCCTTGATAGAGTACTAATATTAGGGGTACAGTGTTGGTCAGTACTACAAAGGAAAAAAATTTTGGAGTACTTATTTCATATCACTGCAAATTTAGCAAAAAGTGTGGCCACGCAGTGGGAAAAGCAATTAGAATTCTAGGATGCATTACTAGAGGAATCACCAGCATGAGGAAGGAGGTCCAGATTCCCCTATATAGATCTTTAGTGAGACCTCATTTAGAATACTGTGTCCAGTTCTGGAGACCTCATCTACAAAAATATATTGATAACTTAGAAACAGTCCGGAGACGGGCAACAAAAATGGTGAAAGGTCTGGCGGATCAAACATACCAGGAGGGACTTCCAGAACTTAATATGTACAGTATAGAGGAAAGAAGGGAAAGGGGAGACATGATTGAAACCTCTAAATACATCAAGGGTGTGAATAAGGTTCACAAGGGTAATATTTTCAATATGAAGCCAAGATCAAGAACAAGATTTGACCTCAAACTAGCAATAGAAAGGTTCAAAACTGTTCTTGGAAAGTATTATTTTACTGACAGAGTAGTTGATGCTTGGAATAGACTTCCTGCAGAGGTAGTGAGTCAGTCAACAGTAAGTGGATACAAACATACGTGGGACAAAGCAGATCTATACGCAGGCAAAAAGTTAAATAAATAAGAAAAATATATAAATATATGTAAAAAAATGGGACAGACTCAATGGACCAATGGACTTGGTCTTTTTTATGACATCACTCTTTTATGTTTGTATTACTATTAGTCCTAACCATCTCTTCTGATTAGTAAATTGCTGAATATGTTCATTGCTTGGATTGAAATTCTTCATGTGACATTGTAGTTTTTCTTCAGAAAGACAACAGTTGGTGATTAGAAATGAGAATTTTGTGCCTGATATTGTTGGACTTTGATTTTCTGATTACAGTTTTGTAATTCATTATAATTGTAAAGTAATTTTTGTCGACTGGAATGTGGCAATACCAACTCTGGCACCGGCCCTCTGTTCAGTGACTTGTTCATTAAGCAGAGAAGCCAATATTTGATTCCTCTGCTGGCTGACAATGACAATGTGCCTCTCTGGAGCTCCAGAACATACATTCCCTGTCACACAGAAGAGGAGGTCAGCTCCACTAGCCTCACTGGAGTTGACCTCCTCTTGCCTCCAGCCAGAATTTCCCCTTGTAAGAAATTGCTGCTCACAGCTGCGCATAACTTTAACACACTGTACTGGGAAGGAGGGGAGAGCTCTGTGCTAATATGGGGGGGGGGGGTGTTGGAAGGAGAGAGCTGTATACTGAGGGTTTTGGGTGTAGAACTCTGAAATGGGACTTTACTGGCAGACGAGGAACTGGGGAGAAAGAAGCAGGAGCTGTGTCTCTTTTTGTCCCCCTGTCCTATTTTCATTATATTCCAGATGCTTTCCTAGATGTACAAAAGAACATCATAAAAGTAAGACTTACTGTGAAATGCATGCAATTACTTGGGAGAGAAAAGATCCAATTAGGGTCTCTTGGAAGTGCTCTGGACGTTGTCAAAGGTGGCAACTCCCTATAAATGGTTAGCAGAGGCCTGGTACTGCAATCATAGGGGATTCTGTTATAGAACTTATGCCAAAAAAATAAAAAATAACACAATAAAAGGTTCTGCAGGACCATACCTTTGGTTGCAAGGCCACTGGATTCTTGCTCAGGCTCACTTTGACTTGATTGTAACAGTGATTTTGACAGTGATTTTGGATCCACCTAAGCACATACTGTAAATACAACTTAGAACTAGGGATGAGCCCAATGTTCGAGTCGAATGTAAGTTCAACTCGAACATTGGGTGTTTGCCTGTTCGCCGAATAGCAAACAATTTTGGGTGGTCGTGGCAAATTCGAAAGCCGCGGAACACCCTTTAAAAGTCTATGGGAGAAATCAAAAGTGCTAATTTTAAAGGCTTATATGCATGGTATTGTCATAAAAAGTGTTTGGGGACCTGGGTCCTGCCCCAGGGGACATGTATCAATGCAAAAAAAAGTTTTAAAAATTGCCGCTTTTTCGGGAGCAGTGATTTTAATAACGCTTAAAGTGAAACATTAAAAGTGTAATATTCCTTTAAACTTCGTACCTGGGTGTGTGACATAGTATGCCTGTAAAGTGGCGCATGTTTCCCATGTTTAGAACAGTTCAAGAGCAAAATGACATTTCTAAAGGAAAAAAAGTCATTTAAAAGTACTTACGGCTATAATGAATTGTCGCTCCCGGCAATACACATAAAAGTTCATTGATAAAAACGGCATGGGATTCCCCACAGGGGAACCCCGAACCAAAATTTAAAAAAAAAAAATGCGTGGGGGTCCCTCTCAAAATCTATACCAGACCCTTCAGGTCTGGTATGGATTTTAAGGGGAACCCCGCACCAAAATTTAAAAAAAAAATGTTGTGGGGTCACCTCAAAAATCCATACCAGACCCTTATCCAAGCACGAGACCTGGCAGGCCACAGGAAAAGAGGGGGATGAGAGAGTGCCCTCTCTCCCTCCTGAACCGTACCAGACCACATGCCCTCAACATTGGAAGGGTGCTTTGGGGTAGCCCCCCAAAGCACCTTGTCCCCATGTTGATGGGAAGAAGGGCCTTATCCTCACAACCCTTGCCCAGTGCTTGTGGGGGTCTGCGGCCGGGGGGCTTATCAGAATCTGGAAGCCCACTTTAACAAGGGGACCCCCAGATTCCGGCCTCCCCCATGTGAATTGGTAGCAGGGTACATACCCCTACCATTTCACAAAAATGTGTGAAAATGGTAAAAAAAAAGACAATACATGCCTTGGGACAAGTCCTTTATTGAAAAAATAAAAAAATAAAACTGTCCCACAAAGTCTTCTTGTTCTCTCTCTCCGATGGACCGAAAAAGAAAAAAAAAACCTCAATGGGAGGCACCCGCTGTAATGACCAGTCTCTCAGGTGACAGCTCTTTTATAACTGAGGGCGGACCCACACGATGATGTTTCTGGGTGACCCCGCCCTCCTGACGCACAGGGGCATCCCTATGGCTTTCCTGTAGCGTCAGAGGGGGTGGGGGTCACTTGGTTACGTAACCAAGTGGCCCTGCCCCCCTCTGACGCTATGGGGAAGCCATAGGGATGTCCCCGTGCGTCAGAGGGGGGCGTGGTCACCCAGAAACGTCATCGTGTGGCCCCACCCTCAGTTGTAAAAGAGCTGTCACCTGAGAGGCCGGTCATTATGGCGGGTGCCTCCCATGGAAGCAGATTGTAGGCGGCATGCGGCTTTTTTTTTCCGGTCCGTTGGAGCGAGAGAAGAAGAAGAAGAAGACTTCGTGGGACAGTTTTATTTTTTTTAATAAAAGACTTGTCCGAAGGCATGTATTGTCTTTTTTTTACCATTTTCACACATTTTTTGTGAAATGGTAGGGGTACATTTGTACCCCATTACCATTTCACATGGGGGGGACAGGATCTGGGGGTCTCCTTGTTAAAGGGGGCTTCCAGATTTCGATAAGCCTCCTGCCCGGAGACCCCCACAACCACTGGGCAAGGGTTGTGGGGATGAGGCCCTTCTCCCCATCAACATGGGGACAAGGTTCTTTGGGGGCTACCTCAAATCACCCTCCCAATGTTGAGGGCATGTGGCCTGGTACGGTTCAGGAGCGGGGGCCACTCTCTCATCCCCCTCTCTTTTCCTGCGGCCTGCCAGGTTGTGTGCTCGGATAAGGGTCTGGTATGGATTTTTGGGGGGACCCCACGCCATATCTTTTTACATTTTGGCGCGGGGTTCCCCTTAATATCCATAAAAGTCCTGAAGGGCCTGGTATGGAACTTGGGGGGACCCCTACACATTTTTTTCTTAATTTTGGTTCAGGGTTCCCCTGTGAGGGAATCCCATGCCGTTTTTATCAATTAACTTTTATGTGTATTGCCGGGACCGACAATTCATTATAGCTGCGAGTACTTTTAAATGACTTTTTTCCTTTAGAAATGTCATTTTGCTCTTGGACTGTTCTAAACACAGAAAAAATATGCCACTTTACAGGCATACTAGAGACACCCCCCAGGTATGAAATTTAAAGGAATATTACACTTTTATTGTTTCACTTTAAGCTTTATTAAAATCCCTGCTCCCGAAAAAACGGCCATTTTTAGTTTCAATAAGTTTTTATTATTTTTTCATGAAATAATAATGAACAGAAAATAAAGTACAGTATAATCATTAAGAGTTGTCACAATTTAGCTTTACAAGGTTCATGTTAGGACAAGTATTTTCATTTGTATGTCATTCATTACCATTTGAGGGTACAGGCATACCAGGAGTGTTACTCGACTCCCCAAGACACCCCTTTTTGGGATCTAACTGTGTCTTATAGAGGGAGTTTTTTCACAATCCCGATATAACCCGTTGTGTCTGGTATTCTTTCATGACATAGGTTTATATGAAACCAGTACAGTATTTCTCTTATTGGACAACACATGAATAGTGCCACTAAAGAACTGTTAACAGAACTTTTAATATATTTCCGCAGTATGAACTTTTGCTATTGACCATCCGTGGAGCATTGACTTGATGTATATATAATTTTATCCTACCTCAATTAAATATGAATTTATTGATTATGTAATTATTTAATGTTCCCATAGAAATTCAGTCCTGAGTTTTTCGGATACCATGTTAACCAGGAGTTCCAAATTTTTGAAGCTTGGTTGTAGTTCCCCTGGCTACGGGCAAATTGCATCTCATATGCACTGTGTGTAGTCATTATGCTTAGGGTTTCCGCTATTAATGGTGGGTTTGCATCCTTCCAATGTCTGACTATGTTGAGTCTGGCTGCTATAAGTAGATGTGATACCACAGTTCTTATTGGAGCAGGTATTAGTTCTATTCCTAATGACAGAAGTGCCATACCTGGGGAATATGTAATCTTGGTACCTGAGATTTGTTCTATGGTACTAAAAACGAGGGACCAATACCTTTTAAGGTGTGGGCATGACCACAGTATATGTAATAATGTACCCCTGTGACCACAGTTCCTCCAACAGTCACGGGATGCTGCAGTAGCAAATTTAGAAATGCGGTGTGGAGTAAGATACCATCGCAATAGTATTTTATAGTACAATTCCCATAGGTTAGCACTTCTCGTAGAGTTATATGTAAATCTGAATGCTTTTGTCCACTGTTCCTCTGTGTAGGTCCTTTCAAAGTCCCTTTCCCACGCTGTGATGTTGTTAGTTTTACGAAAGGAGTGTTTGTCTTGTAAGAATTTATATATTAAGGATGTGCCTTTTTGAGTTGATTTGGTGTTTGTGTAGAAAAGGGCCAGTTTCCAAGGTATTTGTGTAAGTAGGTTGCTACTCTTATTGTCTATTAGGTGGGATAATTGGATATATTTGTAGGTTTCAGAGTCTGGTATGGAATATTCGATCTGTAATGATCTGAATGATTTCATTGTAGGTCCTACAAAAAGGTCCTCTAGGAGGAGTAATTTGCTATTACACCAGTTTGTTAGGGATAGTCAGGGATAACATGTTCCAAGGCTGTGATCGGGAATTTTAGAAGAATTTGTGGATCTTCTTGGGTTATATTTGCAAGTAGGTATTTCCAGGATTCAATAGAAGCCTGTATAGTAGGTGCAAGTGATGACGGTTTGGTATGATGGTGTGGACTAGAGATCAGGTAGTTATATAGGTTCCCCCCCTTAATTTGTGCGCTTTCAAGTCCCGACCATAGTGTGGTAGTGCTCTGAGGAAACCAAGTCTTAACTTGGGTAAGTATGGTAGCTGCATAGTAGTCTTTTATAGAAACATACAAGAACATATGTCATTCTTGTATGTGTGCGCTGTAAAATATTTTGTACTGTTTGTAGGTCTTATAGCAGCACCATCTTGAATTTAAATGCATTGTAGGGTGTGCCCCCCAAATATGTTCTTGTATGTTGTAATAGGCCCTGACCAGGTTTTTGGGCTGGAGCACCCCTCCCCCTCCTCATTACCTCCTATTTAGTGGCCACCAGTGTTTAGGATGTATCCCTTTCAGTTCTCCCACATAGAGGAGTTCAGCTCCCATGGTTGAGACAAAGGATCTTCCATTCTATTACTAGTGTAGGACCCACTAATTCGGGGTACTTTGTCGCAGTAAGTGGGCTTAGCACTATATGACCATATAGTGTGACCAAACCCCCGTATTTTTGAATATGTTCAGGTGTTCAGGTGTTTTTAACTAGCCCTGCAGGAAATGTCATTCTTGTATGTGTGCGCTGTAAAATATTTTGTACTGTTTGTAGGTCTTATAGCAGCACCATCTTGAATTTAAATGCATTGTAGGGTGTGCCCCCCAAATATGTTCTTGTATGTTGTAATAGGCCCTGACCAGGTTTTTGGGCTGGAGCACCCCTCCCCCTCCTCATTACCTCCTATTTAGTGGCCACCAGTGTTTAGGATGTATCCCTTTCAGTTCTCCCACATAGAGGAGTTCAGCTCCCATGGTTGAGACAAAGGATCTTCCATTCTATTACTAGTGTAGGACCCACTAATTCGGGGTACTTTGTCGCAGTAAGTGGGCTTAGCACTATATGACCATATAGTGTGACCAAACCCCCGTATTTTTGAATATGTTCAGGTGTTCAGGTGTTTTTAACTAGCCCTGCAGGAAATGTCATTCTTGTATGTGTGCGCTGTAAAATATTTTGTACTGTTTGTAGGTCTTATAGCAGCACCATCTTGAATTTAAATGCATTGTAGGGTGTGCCCCCCAAATATGTTCTTGTATGTTGTAATAGGCCCTGACCAGGTTTTTGGGCTGGAGCACCCCTCCCCCTCCTCATTACCTCCTATTTAGTGGCCACCAGTGTTTAGGATGTATCCCTTTCAGTTCTCCCACATAGAGGAGTTCAGCTCCCATGGTTGAGACAAAGGATCTTCCATTCTATTACTAGTGTAGGACCCACTAATTCGGGGTACTTTGTCGCAGTAAGTGGGCTTAGCACTATATGACCATATAGTGTGACCAAACCCCCGTATTTTTGAATATGTTCAGGTGTTCAGGTGTTTTTAACTAGCCCTGCAGGAAATGTCATTCTTGTATGTGTGCGCTGTAAAATATTTTGTACATTTTATAGAAACATGTCCTATCCCTCCCATCTGTTTAGTTTTTATAAGTTTGTTGAAAGCACAACATGCTTTTTTGCCTGCCCATAAATACCTGTCGACTATAAGTTGTGCTTGGTGAAAGAAGGACTGTGGAACCGGTATTGGTAAGGTCCTAAATAAATAAAGGAATTGTGGTAAAATTTGCATTTTAAATGCTGCAAGTCTGCCTGTCCAGGACAATTCAAACTTTTGCATTTTGTCTAGTTTACATTTCAAGGAATCTAAAAAAGGGGTGTAGTTTTCTCTTACTAAGTCTGAGGTTTTAGGTGTAAGAGTAATCCCTAGGTATGCAATGCCTTTTTCTTTCCATCTGTATGGGAATTTGGAAGTAATGTCATTTTTCACCTTTTCTGTAAGCCCCAGACCCAATAGGTAGGATTTGGTATCATTTACTTTATAGTAGGATAAAGCATTAAACAAATGTAAAGCATCATGAACCGAAGCCAGGGAAGATGTGACGTCTGTGAGAATTAAAATTATATCATCCGCAAATAGACTTATGGTATGCATGTTGTTCCCTATTGTTAATCTCTTGATTTGGGGGTGTTGGCGAATATATGCTGCTAATGGTTCCATTAGAAGGTTAAAAATTCATGGGGATAATGGACACCCTTGACGTGTCCCATTTGTAATGTCAAATGGGGTGGAGAGCATTCCAGATATGTAAACCTGTGCTGACGGGGATGTGTAAAGTGCCATAATAGCTTGATATATTTGGCCCTCAAAGCCGAACTTGGCTAAAACCTGTTCTAGATATTTCCAGTGGATTCTGTCGAACGCCTTCTCTGCATCCAAAGCAAGGAGCAGAGAAGGCGTTCCAGTTCTGTTGGCTGCATGGATAAGATTGACCAAACGTCTGGTTGCATCCGCTGTTTGGCGTTCTTTAGTAAAACCAGATTGATCTGGGTGAATTAAAGAAGGAAGGAGGTTAACTATTCTTCCGGCTATTAATTTAGCGTATAGTATTAGGTCATTATTGAGTAATGAAATCGGGCGGAAGTTTTGTGGGGTGTTTGGTTCCTTCCCTGGCTTCGGCAATGCTACAATCATCGCTTTTAACATTTCAGAGGGAAATGAGGAAGAGGAGGCAGCTCGGTTATATATTTCCGAAAGTCTAGGTGACAATATTTCTTTAAATGTTTGGAAATATTCGCCTGAAAATCCGTCAGGGCCTGGGGATTTATTTTTGGGTAGTGAATCTATCCCTTGAGATACTTCTTGTGTCGTGAAAGGGGAGTTCAGCGCTTCAATTTGGTTATCTGTAAGGTGAGGTAGATCTATTTTGCTAAGAAATTCAGAGATAGTGTCGGTTGATGGTTGAATTACTTGGGGGTCTTTTTTTAAATTATATAAAGACCCGTAGTAAGTGCTAAAGGCATCTGCTATTGCCTGGGGATGGTATAATTTAGTTTGAGTTACTGGGTGAATAATGCAGGGAATTTTGGATTTATGTCTAAGACCTCGTAAACGAGTGGCTAATAATTTCCCTGCCTTATTTCCAGTAGCATAATATGTCATTTTCAACCTCCTGGAAGATTTTTCAAAATCCTCTAGCAGTATGAGACGTAATTCATGCCTCAGCTTGGTTATTTCTTCCGTTTGTGTTTGGGTGAGATTGGCTTTATTTTGATCTTCCAATGTCTGTATTTGTTTGGAAATATCCATTATGCGCTGCCCCCTCTTTCTCTTAGCCCTGGCCCCCATTTTAATTAGAAGGCCTCTCATAAACGCTTTATGCGTGTTCCACATAATAAAAGGATCATTAACTGAACCTGCATTGTATTCAAAAAATTCTTCCAGATCTCTTTGTAAAGCAGACCTGGAAGGATCAGCTTGGAATAGGTGTGGATTAGATCTCCATATGAAGGTGGCACTGCTAGCGGATTGGTCCTCCACCAGCAGTGAGACCGACGCGTGATCCGACCAGGTAATGCCATTGATCTGAGATGCTTTAATTTTGGTTAGTAACCATCTATCTGTTAAAAAAAGATCTAGTCTAGAGTACATTTTGTGGCTAGCTGAAAAAAAGGAGTAGTCTCTTTCTGAGGCATGAAGACATCTCCACGCATCGTATACATCATAAGTCCTCAAGAGGTGTTGGAGTGATTGGGGTCTTCTTTTAGTACTTGAACTAGAGTCCATGGTGGGGTCTGGTGGCAGATTAAAGTCCCCGCAGAGTATTAGGTGCCCCTTCTGTATTCGCTGTACTTTTTTCAGTAATTTATGAAGAAAGCGGGATTGATGCGTATTGGGAGCATAAACGTTCACTACTGTATAGGTGGTATTGTTGATGTCACAGATTAAGACAAGGTATCTACCTTGTGTATCACATATTTCAGTGTGGAGGTGAAAGGCTACTGTGTCTTTTATTGCTGTGAGGACTCCTCTTCTTTTGGTATTAGAATTTGCAAAAAATATGTGCGGGAATTTAGGATGAGAGCATGTAGGTTGGGCTTGTTTTTTAAAATGCGTCTCTTGTACACAGAATATGTCTCCTTTATGTTGAAGTGCTTCCTTCCACATGGATCTACGCTTGGCCGGATGATTTAGTCCTCTAGCATTGACTGTTAGGAATGTTGTAGGCATTTTTGTGTTTCGGATTTAATGCATTGTGAAGCATGTGTACATAACACTTACAGTTGGTAGTTAGCTTGTCAGAGTAGATTTTGGTGGAAGTTAATTCCGGGAGGGTCAGGTGGAAGTAGTCTGTACGGCTTGGCCAATCTTGAGAACTGTAGCAAAGTTCTGCGGCTGCTGAGATAACTTGTAAATAACTAAGAAGAAAAAAAAGGGTAAAATTGAACAAAGAACAGCGAGTAGGTCTATGCGACCTGGGTGTGACACTAAGTCACTCATCTGGTGATCAGGGGTTATATCAAATTTCAGTCCAGCTTAACAGACATTTCCTCTGTGTCAGGGGTCAGTTATGTGTAACCTGTATTGGTATTGAATAGTTTAGGTGTGTTTACGGGCATTCTTAGAAGTTACCAGGTTCCAATTTTCAGCAATGTGATCAGGGCTTTTTGCGTTGCGTTCTTTATGCATGTCCTCTGGGATAATATGCCAGTGTTGGAGCAAGAGCAAACCTTTGGCAAGGTTATCCACCACGTGATCTTTACCATCTCGGGAAATGATCAGTTTCGTAGGGAATCCCCATTTATAGGCTATTTTATGGTTTCTCAATGTTTTAGAAATTGTATTGAGGTTTCTCCTTTTCTGTAGGGTAAATTGGGACAGGTCTGCAAAGAATTGTAAATCTTTGTATTGTGGTGGGAAGAGGTCTTTGTTGCGTGCGGCCGACATCAGTCGCTCTTTCGTTTGAAAAAAATGTAATCTGAGTATAACATCTCTGGGTATGTTGTCTGGTAGGTGTGTTGGTTTGGGTAGGCGGTGGATCCTATCCACTGTTATTTCCAGCTCTGATAATTCGGGGATTATTGCCTGGAATAATTGTGCTGCATAGGTGCGTAGTTCTGCTTGTTGGATTGACTCGGGGACCCCCCTTATTTTCATATTGTTTCTCCTAGAGCGGTCTTCTATGTCCGCCATTTTAGCGTTGATAGCGTCCAGCTCATCAGTATTATTGTCATGGGCATCCACAAGATCATTAATGGTATTTGCAAATTCTCCCATTTTATTTTCTATGTGATCCACTCTAGCAGTAGTCTCTCTGAGTTCCACACCAAATTTGTGTACACATGATAACATATCAGCATGTAGGGAGCTTCTAAGAGACACCAACATGTCCTTGAGGGTGGTGTCCAGGACAGGCTGATTGTTAGTGGGGAATAAGTCAATGGAGTCCGGGAGGTCTCTGGTATCCTCCCCTGAATCTAGGCCTTGTGTTATGTCCTGGCTTGTATCAGAGGCATCCAGCCTCACCCTCACCTTTTCTGGGCTCCCTGAGGTAGGAGTGTGAATCGGAGATTGTGAGCTCCTTTGTGGAGCAATCCTTTTGTGCGGATTGCCTTTTATTTGGTTATACTGAGGTGTACTGGACATACCTTGTTTCTTCAGACTGCCACCATCTTGCTTAGGCCCGAGCGGGTAATATTCTGTAAGTTTCTGCGGCTTACGGAGCTCCTTATTTCTCCGCGGCATGTTCGGTCGGATCCCCGGGGTGTGCTGAGGGTCCGCTGGTGCTTGTTGTGCCTTTTCTGTTCAGGTTTACAGGTGGTGTGTGCCGTTTTTCCCCTGAGTGCAGAGGAGCAAAGCTAGTGAGCGTCCATCTCCTTCTGCTGCAAGCTCCGCCCCCAAAACGGCCATTTTTAAAACTTTTTTGCATTGATACATATCCCCTGGGGCAGGACCCAGGTCCCCAAATACTTTTTAAGACAATAACTTGCATATAAGCCTTTACAATTAGCACTTTTGATTTTTCTTTTCAATATTTTATTGGTTTTAAAGTATATAAAAATACAGGTTGCATTCAAAATTAGGTACGGTCATTCAAGTGAGAGAACCGTGATGGTACAGGTATACATCAAACACACCTAGAAAAACTTGTACATAATATAGTAGAGGTATGAGACAGTCTAGTCCTGTGAAGATATTACTTGGAGCCCAGACGTGACCAGGGAGACTAGATTGTTCGAGCCCGCTGACCGATTGCAGCAGGAAGACATTCCAGATCAAGTGAACAAAGGTTAAATTAGTGCTTGAAAAAGAGGTTGAGTGACCAGGATAGGAGTCTCTCCACTCCAAGGGAAACTCACTGTAGAGAGGACAGACCCGGACAATTCCTCTAGATAATAAAATGGTCGCTAGAATGGGAGAATCATGTCTATTCTGTTCTGCCCCTTAGGTTTCATAGTGTGGGCTATGGTGGTTCATGTAGTCATAGAATAAACAATCAGATCAGTATGTTATTGAGCGATCGTCTCTGGGATCTTTATATTCTGGCCTTAGGTTTTGCAGTCAACAATGCTATTGAAAGATATCGGCCAACTTGCACCTGAAATTGACGAACCAGTAGAGATGCTTCATCTCCATGTTAAGAAGAAGAGGGAAGGAAAGAGAAAAGGGAAATGAAAAGTGAGTATCAGTAAGACAAATAGTATCAACGAGAGGAAAGGAAAGGAAGGTCACCTAGAGCATGTTGGATTATTCGGGGTCATCCGATAGCCTGGAAGTATTGGTATCCTTACGTATTTAGCTCAGGGCTCCCAAATCAGTTCAAATTTGTGGGTTTTGTCGAGCAGCTTGCTAACAATCTTCTCCTGGGCCATGATCCAGGTGATTTTATGTTTCATCGCAATTAATTTCCAGTGCCTGGCAATGGTGATTTTGGCACCTAAGAGCATGTAAAAGATCAAAGATTGTGTGTGTTTGGAGATTTCATCTACTTGGACGTTGAGAAGTGCTATTTCCGAAACCTGTGGGATAGCGATTCCTGTGATTTTCCATAGTATGTGGAAAAAGCTGTTCCAAAAGTCCGGAGTCGTGGGCACGTCCACCATACAAGGAGTAGAGACTCAACATGGCCACATCCCCTGAAACACAGTGGGGATAAATCTGGGAATATTTTGGGTAGGGTGGCAGGCACTCGGTACCATTGTGCGATAATTTTAATGCTAGCTTCCATTAAAGAGATGTTCATAATGCCCTTGAAAGATCTGTGAAAGCATTGATACCAGTCGTTCAAGTCCCACTCAACTGCCAGGTCTTGTTCCCAAATTCGAGCATAGGGAGGTTTGCTATCACTACTGGCAACGAGGTATAGATAATGGAGATACCCCCCCTCTGATCCTTTATGTTGGGGCACCATGTCTCGTATGCAGTTAGATTAGGGGGATCGGAGTTATCGGACCATTTGGCACAAAGGAAATGATTAATTTGTAGCAATCTATATCTTTCCGAGTCAGGCATTTCTAATTTATTCTTGCAGTAACCAACAGTAAGGAGCCCTCTGGAGTTTAGGAAGTGTCCAAAACGGTAGAAGCCTTTATCAAGCCACCATTTGAATGCATGTATGTTTTGGCCTGGGGTAAATTCTGGGTTGTTAAACAAGTGAGCAAGTGAGCAATTGTAGGAAGTTAGGAAGCCGTTTTTTGAAGCCTATCCCACAAGGACATCGAGTGTGAGAGTGTTGGGGCTAATATCGCCAGTCTAAGGCAGGGATGAGCCCAAATCTATTGTGTGTAGTGGTGTTGCTTGCCATTCCATCTGTAGCCAGTCTGGTTTAGGGCCCCTAGAATATGCTATGGAGATCTGAGCAATTTGCGCTGCTTGGTAATACAACCAAATGTTAGGGGGTGCTAGTCCTCCTTGGGTTTCTAGTCTATAAAGTGTTTCTTTGGAGCATCGTCTACCCTTGGATCCCCAGATGAATCTCAGGATGGAAGATTGAAATCGGAGGAGTTGCGCTTTCTTAATTGGGATAGGAAGGGATCAGAATAGGTACAGGAGACGAGGAAGTACAGTAGGTGACCGCGATATTGTGTCAATCTCTCCGCATTTATCGGCGAGATTTGACACCTGAGAGCCCCGTCGCGGGAGCCAGTGCCAAGATGGCTCACTCATCGGGAAAGGAAAACTTTTTTCCTTTCGTGATGAGTGACAGGCAGCGCTCGCTCGTCCCCACCCTCTTTCCTGACCGGCCGGGCTGCGTGCTTGGATAAGGGTCTGGTATGGATTTTGGGGGGACCCCCATGCTGATTTTTCGGCGTAGGGGGTTCCCCTTACACTCCATACCAGACCTAAGGGCCTGGTATGCCCCTGGGGGGAAACCACGCCGTTTTTTTTTCATTTAAAATTTGGCGCGGCGTTCCCCCTCAGGATTCATACCAGACAGCTGTCAGCACTGCCTGTCACTCATCGCGAAAGGAAAAAAAAGTTTTCATTTCCAGATGAGTGAGCCAGCGCGACATGCACAGTACCCTGTCGCCGAGAACCAGCGCAATGGAATCGCGCTGGGAACACAATCTCGCGGTCAGGTACTGTAGGGTAATTTTTATGGAGTTCACTCTGCCCAGCCAGGAGAGATCATGTTTACACCACGCGGACATGTCTGCTTCAAGTTTTTTGAACATCGGGGGGTAATTGGCAATGAATAGCGTGTCATAGCTAGGAGTCAAACAAAATATTTGGGGGGGCACACCTTCCCATTAAAGCTGGTGCAGCCATAAGACCATACAATAGAAGAAAAATATTACAGCGCACACATGCAAAAAACATTCACCTCCAGCAAGGCTAGTTTAAAAACACTTAAACATTCTCAAAAAAACCCCAAAAAACAACATTTTCAAAAATATGGGGATTTGGTCACACCATATTGCTATATGGTGCTAACTAAGCCCACTTACTGCAACAAAGTACCTCATGATTAGTGGATCCTACACTATCCACAGATTTGGGAGATCCTGCTTCTCTGAACCATGAGAGCTACACTCTTCTAAATGGGAGAATATTGAGGTCTCCACCTATGACACAAGTGGACACTAATGAGAGGTACTTAAAGAGGGAGCAGGGTGCTCCTATCCCAAAAGGATTTGGTCAGAATCCATACAATACACAAACAAAATATTTGGGGGGCACACCTTCTCATTAAAGCTGGTGCAGCCATAAGACCATACAATAGAAGAAAAATATTACAGCGCACACATGCAAAAAACATTCACCTCCAGCAAGGCTAGTTTAAAAACACCTAAACATTCTCAAAAAAAACCCAACATTTTCAAAAATATGGGGATTTGGTCACACCATATTGCTATATGGTGCTAAGCCCACTTACTGCGACAAAGTACCCCATGATTAGTGGGTCCTACACCACCCTGCTCCCTCTTTAAGTACCTCTCATTAGTGTCCACTTGTGTCATAGGTGGAGACCTCAATATTCTCCAATTTAGAAGAGTGTAGCTCTCATGGTTCAGAGAAGCAGGATCTCCCAAATCTATGGATAGTGTAGGACCCACTAATCATGGGGTACTTTGTCGCAGTAAGTGGGCTTAGCACCATATAGCAATATGGTGTGACCAAATCCCCATATTTTTGAAAATGTTGGGGTTTTTTTTGTTTTTTTTGAGAATGTTTAGGCGTTTTTAAACTAGCCTTGCTGGAGGTGAATGTTTTTTGCATGTGTGCGCTGTAATATTTTTCTTCTATTGTATGGTCTTATGGCTGCACCAGCTTTAATGAGAAGGTGTGCCCCCCAAATATTTTGTTTGTGTATTGTATGGATTCTGACCAAATCCTTTTGGAATCATGGGGTACTTTGTCGCAGTAAGTGGGCTTAGCACCATATAGCAATATGGTGTGACCAAATCCCCATATTTTTGAAAATTTTGTTTTTTTTTTGTTTTTTTTTTAGAATGTTTAGGTGTTTTTAAACTAGCCTTGCTGGAGGTGAATGTTTTTTGCATGTTTGCGCTGTAATATTTTTCTTCTATAGCTAGGAGTCAGGTTGATGCCTAAATAGGGAATATGTGTTGAGCACCAGGTGAAAGGGAAGTGTGTCTGTAGGCATTTAAGAAGGTCTGGGGATATTGAGATGTTTAGGGCTGCAGATTTGGAAACGTTGACACGGAGACCTGAGGCCTCCCCAAACTGCTCAAGGAGCTTAATAATGTTAGGGGTGGAGATGAGGGGCGATGTAACAAAAAGGAGTAGGTCATCAGTGAATAGAGCACATTTGTGTTCTTGCGGACCGCATAAGACTCCTTTAATATCTGGGTGGGTACGTATGGAGATTGCAAGGGATTCTATGGCAACTGCAAAAATCAAGGACGATAACGGGCAACCCTGTCTTGTGCCTTTTTCTATTAGAAAGGTGTCTGAGTATCTGCCCTGCAATTTTACTTGGACGCTTGGATTAGAGTAGAGGGAGTGTATAATGCCTAGGAAATTAGGGCTCAAACCCCATCTTTCCAGGACCTTAAAAATATCTGGCCATGTAACTGTATTGAATACTTTCTGAAGATCAATGGAAAGCAAAAAACCCTCTTGAGGGGGTCCCCCATCCCATCGCGATCCCAATAGGGCCACTACATCAATAGCCTTTCTCACCTGTTCAGGGCCCTGTCTCCCCGGGATAAATCCCGCTTGGTCTTGGTGGACATACTGGGCTATGAATGAGGAAAGACGGTTTGCTAAAATTTTTGTTAGCAGTTTGAGATCGTTGTTGATCAGAGAGATTGGGCGATAGTTGCCAGTTAGTGTGGGGTCTTTTCCTGGTTTGGGTATAACTGAAACGTATGCTAGGTTAAGGGATTTATCCAGGGGAGAACCTTTTTGAAGGAAGTTAAAAAATCTGGCCAGCTAAGGAGATAGGGTGTCAGAGAATTTTTTGTAGTAGGCCACAGAGAAACCATCCGGGCCCGGGGTAGATACATGTTTAAGAGATTTGATGGTCTCACTGTTTTTTATGGGAGTAATGGGTCATTCCAATAGATCAATGTGATCTGTTGAAAGTTTGGGAAGTGAGATGGAGTTGAGAAACTCCTCGAGGTGGGGCCTGATTCATTTTTTTTATAAAGGGAAACATAGAAGTCATGGAAACATTCCATGATACTTTGTGGATTTTCTGTGAGTGCGCCTGATGGTAATTGGATTTTGGGGAATGCCAATTGACAAGGTTTGGGGGAAAGCTTGGTGGCTAATTTGGACCCAATATTGTCTTTTTGAGAATAAAACCTTGCCCCCGACCAATGGAGGTGTTTCTCAGCCTCCGTAGTGAGGGCCAGGTTGAGCTTCAGCCTGTCTGCTTCTAGTTTTTTTGAGAGGACTGAGTGTGGTCATGGTTGTTACACTTACAAGATTCCTGGTATTCATTAGTAAGGCTCTGAATCTTGGCTCGGTGTTCTTTTTTAATATGGAATGAAAGCTGGATGATTTTGCCCCTCATTACCGCTTTGTGGGCCGCCCATAGAGTAGCTGGGGAGATTGTATCCGTGTCATTAATGTGAAAATATTCTTCGCTATCCTTTGCTAGCAGGGTGCAGTGGACTGGGTTACTTAGAAACGATTCATTAAGTCGCCATTTAAATTCTTTTTGGGTGTTATTGGCGTGGCATAGGGTGGGAGTGACCATGGAGTGATCTGAGATAGGTGATTCTTTGATAGATGATTTTACTGCGAGGTGTATGTGTGTCGCTTGGAGGAAAATATGATCTATCCTGGCATAGGTCTGATGCTGGGCAGAGTAATGAGTATGATCTTTGGTACGGGGGTTGAGTTCCCTCCAAATGTCGACTAGCCCTGAATCAAAGAGTTTGGCAATTTTTATACTATGTTTGGGGGGACACCTGGAACGTGTCCGGCCTGATCATGATTTGTCAAGAGCAAGATCGAACGCTATGTTCGAGTCTCCTCTGAGAATGATGATTCCCTCCAGTTGAGGTGTGAGAGACTGCATCATTGAGGCAAAAAATGTGTCTTGCGCCTTATTCGTGGAATAGTAAGAGACAAATTAATATAGCATTTCTTCAATGGTGCCCTTTACCAGAATGTATCTGCCTGATGGGTCCCTGATGACATGTGACATAGCAAAATTTAAATGTTTGGAAAAACAGATGGCCACCCCTTTTGTTTTATTCTCCGCATTGGATAGATAAAATTGGGGGAAGTGTTGGTGAAGGAAAGATGGATTGTAGGATTTGGTGAAGTGGGTCTCCTGGAGCAGAAGGATATCAGATTTTTCGGATTGATAAAGTTTGAAAAGTTTTCTCCTTTTTACGGGAGAGTTAATGCCTTGAACATTATGTGATACTATGCGTATTTGTGATGGTTTGGTATCATTTACGTGCATGGATCAGAGGAGGGTGCATCTACCAAGACTGAATGGGACTTACCTTGTGCGAAGCATCTGATAACCTCCGAATTTGGAAGGGAGTGGACTTCTAGGTGACCTTCGAGGGGGAGAGAAGAAAGAGCGAAGGATGAAGAGAGAAGATGATGACCATCTAGGAGAAGCATGAGATAGGTAACATGTTAACATCCAAAAATGAGTTCAAAAATAATTGCCCAAATCCCAATGGCGTGTGAGAACCCATTCTCACACACCAACATCCCTTTCCCCATAAACAACAAAGAACAAGCCCCCCCCAAGGTCTGGGGGGGTCAACAGTCACTGGCTGAGAAGAGAAAGGAATCCTCTTCCCAGTCAGAGACAAGCGGAGGTGCAGGGCATCCACTCCGGCAGCCTCCCAGCACCTTAACATTTTAGTGTATGTGGGCAGAGCCCCTAATAGTATAAAGATTTCCCCGACGGGAGAGGTCCTCCCAGACTGCCGAGCCGGCCATGGTCCCTGTAGTGGGGGCCTAACTGGAAAGACTCTGGAGCGTGGGAGGATACCGCCACAATCGGAAAGGGAACAATAGTAGGTCAAATATATTGTCTGGGGGAGGAATCACCTCTTTAAGCTACTTTCTAATGCTATATGGTTGATCAGTCAGTGTAAGGGGTACTGAGCACATAACCGTGTTATACATCAAAGTAGGTGTCTATATGTATTGCAACAGAAGAACAAAACCAGATGAACTGAAAACTTTGAAAAGTTAACCAGAACAAGAACAGTTCCTTGGACAAAAACAAAAAACAAAAAACAAAAAAACAAAAAACAAAACAAAAAAAAGAGCAATCATTCCATGAGTCCCAACTATGTAGTCGGGGTAAGAAGTGCTACGTCTGGCGTAGCCATCGGGTAATGGTGAAAAAGTGTTCCTCAGAGGAACGAATAAGGTCAAAATGGGTCCAGGAGGTACACGGGCCTTAATCTTTGGTTAGGGGGGCCTGGATTCCTTGGATTTTTTGGATAGGTGCTTTTGCCACATAGGGGTGATGGGGGTGGTCTCTTGGAGAACGAGTTGGGACCCCTGCCGGAAAGTGTTGATTCTGGTTCCTGGGAGATGAGGCCCAGCTGGAGCAGAAGTTTTTCCCCCTCCAAAAACGATGAGAAGCCGTACGGTTTGTTGTTGAAGGAGAATATTAGGCGAAAGGGGAAGGACCATCTGTAGGTGATCGCTTTCTGATTTAGCACCAACAGGAGCGGTTTCAGAGATCTTCTTTTTTATATAATAAGTGGGGATAATTCCGCAAAGACTTGTATAGGATGGCCTTGGAACGTTAAGGCCCCTTCAGCACAAAAGCGTTGCATCACCTCCTCCTTTACTTTGTAGAAGTGAGGTTTATCTATAATGTCTCTCGGGAGGCCATCTTGGCGGGGAGGTTGCAGTGCTCTGTGAGAATGGTCCATTTCAAGGCGGTGGTCTGGGATGCTGGGGATGAGTTCCTTAATAAATGATCTCACAATGTGGTCAGTGTCTTTGAGGGAATCTGGGACTCCCCTGATGTGGAAATTGTATCTCCGAACGATTTTCGAGATCGTCAATTTTGGATAATGCATTCTCAAGCTGATCCTGTAAATCTTGGATTCTGGCTGTGTTCTGGTTCACCCTAGTTACAGTTTGGTCTGCTTTGATTTCTATCGTTTCAATTCTTGCCCCTAATTGTTGTAAGTCAGCATGGATGGTGGAGTGATTTGGTTGGCAGTCTGTGAGGGACCCCTGGAGAGCATTGTGGCAAACATTGTCATCATAGCAGAAAAGTCCTGAGGCGTGGAAGGTAAGCCCTGTGTGTATGCTTTGCCAGCCTCTGGGGTGGCCATGAGGTCTTCCATGGGGGAGAGGGGCATATCATCCAGGGTCCTGCTGATCAGGGACTCAGTGGAGGTGGGAGATAAGTATCAATGAGAGTGGGTACTCACTGTGGGGCCCGCCGGCCCTGCTGAGCTGTCTTCCAGGTCTGCTATGGTGTCCTCCCTTTCCAGCTCTGTCTCCTGTTTTCCTCCTCGTATGGCGGCGGCCGGCACCATCTTGGCTGAGGCCGTGGGTCCCGGTCCAGAGGATAAAGCTATGGATAGGTCTCTCCTGGCCAAACCCCCTGTCATCCTGGGGTTCCTGGGCGTGTCCCCTATTTGATGGGATTGTTATCGGTCAGGGCTCTGCGCTGTGAGCGGCGCTGGAGGGTGTATTGTGGCCGGAGCGGTGCGGAGCTCTCGGATTAGGCGCCCATCCAACAAGCTGCCGCGCATGCGCCCTCGCACTTTTGATTTTTCATGTTCGTGTCCCATAGGCTTTAACGGTGTTCGAACAAATTTTTTGCCTGTTCGCATGTTCTGCTGTGAACCGAACCGGGGGGTATTCGGCTCATCCCTACTTATTGGGTCTGCTGTACAGACTGGACTGTTTCCTCTTGTGGAGTACCTTGAATCTGCAAATTGTTTTCGACAGGACAGCAAACACTAACCAAGAAGGGCACTAATAAATTAGAATGAACATTCCATTTTTCCTTATGCCTACACACTAAATGTGTTCTTGACATCCAGGCATGAATGACCTCTGGTCATAAAAAGGTTTTTTTTTTACTTATAACCAATGCTTGTCTTCATTATACAGTGCAAAGGAAAATGTGGGTGCAGTGTTGTTCAGTAATAAAACATAGCAATAATTCTATAATCCTGATTAGTCAAGACAGTTCTATAGGTTTGGCTTGATAGGCAAGAACATTTGGAAATAAAAGCATTGTAGCAGTAAAAGATAAAAGTAAAAAAAGTGGTAAGAATTCTAAAATAACAGTTATTAAAGGATATAACTTCAACTGTTTTATGCATTTAAGAAGCATATACACACTCTATGTGATTCATGTTTGCACATGTGCATCATCAACTGCCTTCATCATACTAGTTTTGCCCTTAAAAGAGAAAGTTTCTCATCCAAAATGTGATTATTGATTTTTTTTTCTTAATGGTTAGTGGAATGAATGTAAATTAAAAAAAATGGCTTTACAAAAAAAATTGAAGATGGCTTTTTGCATACAATGAGGGTTGTGCATGGTAAAACCTCAAAAGAACTACTAAGTAAAAGTTTTCCTTAAAAAGAAACTGTCCCTTTGCCAATTTAGGGTGAGGTGACAGTATCTTATTTATAGCCCACCTACCAGCAAGATTTGCCAACCTATCTGCGTTTTTTTTCACTGCATTACTGGTCTGTCCAAACCTACTGCTATGCTGCTTTAATGGAGCAAGGTTTCTGGGTATTAGGGAGCATGTAACCCCTACATTGTGACTTGGACCTGAGTAGCCAATGGCTAGGCTCAAACGCTGTCACATAGGGTAAAGAATGATATCAGCCAACACTGGAACTTAGGCAGGGTGGACTCATGTAGCAGGGAGGCAGAAAGGGAGCAAGGATAGGTGAATATAACTTGCAAAAGTTATCAGCAGACACAATTACCCTGAATGAGTAAAGTTACTTACAGCTGTTATTAATTTCACACTAAACTTAATTGCATAGATATATACCATATTCTGGATGTTTCAGTAGAAATGTTTGTTTGACTGTTCTTTTTTTTCATAGAATCAGATAAAGAAACTTTAATTTATTAAGAAGCACTTTTTGATGCACATTGTGTAAAACAAAGCAGTTATAATATAACTTACAAAATAGTTTACTATTGCCTTTAGGAGTTTTTTTGTTCCTTTTTTTATTTGCATTTGTTTTAATAAAGATGGTTAATTGTTTTATAGTTGAGAAACACACTTACTTTTCATACAGCTTTATATTTTGCCTAGCCTAGATTTATTTATGAAGTTAACACTTTCATGTTTACCCATATCCTATGAGCAACTCTGATTCCCTATATAAATTTGTCAGTGATACTTCTTATATATTTCTTAAGTACTCTCACCCTTAGCTTCCCTGCTGTGTGAGCAGATTGGGCTCTGTGTGAAATCCTCAGCTGGTTCCTGCCCCCCCTTCCTTACTGGCAGTGAGATCAAGTCATTTAGACAGCAAGAGAGCTTGAGTCAATGGAGCATCAAAGAGAGTACTCATTGTGCAGCAGTGGATCATAGGATATGTAGTTTTAAAGGGGCACTGTACAATGGCAATGGATGGCTGCAAGAGCTACAGAAACCAAAATCCTAGCACAGAGAGGAGGAGAAATACAATGTTTTTTCCCATGCAAATTATCAGACCTTGAAAGAGAACAGTGTGGGCAGCAAACAGATACAGACTTGCTGCAGGGTCTGCGCTGGACAGCAGGCAGACTGTGTGGGGAAACCAGTGTGTGTGGACCTGTTCTGTGCTTGCCTGCTCCAAGGACAGAGGCTGTGGGGACCAGAGAAAAAGACAGCCACAGAGGGAGTTTATCAGGGAATTAGTAGACCAGACTGTGTGGACTGCACAGAGGAAACCATAAATGCATGTAAGTGAATGATAATGGTGTTTATTTAAATAGGTGAAGTAAGTGAATATAAACAGTGCACAACCAACCACAGACCCACAAACAACAAATAGTATATACAAATAAATGGGAGATACGAGAATCATAAACAAAAGCCAGGCCGAGTTCATACACAGGGACGTCAGCAGATGGGTAAGGACGGGAAACCAACCAGGACAGGGAGAGGATGGATGGATAGGCTGCAGGGCAGGGATCCAAGGTAATCAGGAAACAGGAGGGACAGGTCCAGGATGGGATCGGATCGGATCAGATCAGATCGGGTCAGATGCAGGCTCAAGGTCAGGATTACAGGCAGCGAGGTCAGGGCGCAGGGAGAGAGATACCAAGGCAAGCATGTGAGGACTTGCCAGGTATTTATGAGACTGCCAGTAATTGTCCTCATGTAACACCTGAGCGCAGGAGGTGTTGCCTGCCCCCCACTGCCGGAATACACCCACTGGTGGACACCGGTACTACGGCCCATGGATCTGACAGTGCCACCAGCAGGTGAGATCCTTTATTACAGATCCTGGCTGCAAGAAGACATCCGCTGGTGGACACTGGTACTGCAATCCATGGGACCAACAGCGCCACCAAGGGGTGAACCCCTTTCATGAGAGAGTTGCTGTGCCTTGAAATTTAAGCTGGAAAGACGTGTTGCCATGTGCAACATGAACTAAGACTTCAGTGACAATTGATTCAAGCATACTGGACCTTATCCATTGTATATCAGAAGTGGTGAATGGAACTACTGAGCTTAACCCCTTGCTGCCCACAGTTAATGCCAACTGAGACTTCCCCTTACTTAGCAGCCAATTAGTCATCCCTTGAGTGCAAGGGGCAACTACAGGTACATGTGCACCACCTACAGAAGGTCATTAATGGCCATCACTGACAATTAGGTACCAGGTACTTAAGACACAACCAGGGGTACCCTTTTGCCAGTAGCGCATTCACACACCTGCTACTGGGGCTGTATGCTTAGAGTGCACTCAGAAACATTCTTTGAATAATTATTGCTAAAAATTAAAGTGTGGTTTATTTTATGATCTTCATGGTAGATGATTTTCTTACTGATACTGCGTGGACCATTGTGGTGGGGCTTATTTTTTTTTGCAGCGTGGTCAATTGCTGTAGGTGAGGCTTCCCATCAGCTAGCATAACACATTCTGTTGTCCTGTTTATGTGTTCTGTGCATTGCATTTTTGCTTACTCTTCAAACATACATTCACCTTCTTAATCTTCAAGTTGCTTGTGATCTATTTTCTGTGTAATATCATAGAGCAGTAGAATACTAACGCTTCAGTTACACAGGTGTGATCAACCTATAACCAGGTGCGTCAGTGGGGACTGAGCAGCTTCAAGATTTACAGCAGAGAACAGAGGACACAACATACTCAGCGGCTCCTGTGGGGGGTAGCACTACACATTTAAGAGCTTGCAGGCACACATAGCCAAGGCTGCTGCAAGCACTGAAACATGTTATTAATAAACTACTACTTCACCAAATTACTGCATAGAATTATTGGTGTTACTAGCAAGCTTGTATAGATATATTAAAATGTGTGTAGATTGACAAAATTCATCAACATGTAGCTTAGCTACTAGGTTGTAAAGTTTTTTTCTGGTTTTCTATGTGCTTGGCATCTGGAGGCAAATGCAGGATCAGCGGTGCATCAAAACTAATTTCTAACAATGTTACATAGGTACATCATTAGGTTAAAAAAATACACAAGTCCATCTACAGTTGTTCAACCAATAGAAATAATGAATTTTTAAAAAGAAAGCCTTCATATACATAATTCTATACCTACAATTGATTCAGAGGAAGACAACAAACTCTATAACGCATGGTCCAATTTGCTTCAGTACGGACAAAAATATTTCCTGATCCCCCAAGGGAATCAGATATTCCCTGGATCATCAATTTCTGGTGTTATTACTTATACATGTGTAGCCCTTATTTGGGGGGGATTAGGAGAAATAACCCTCCTCTAAAAGGATAGTATGATAAACATGTAGGTAAATAAGAGAACCAGAATCTTTGTTAACTGAAAGAGTGGCTTGATAATAAAGTTGGGAGTGCCTCCCTCCAACTCCCTCAAAGACAGGACCACTGTGAACAGAGGGGTTCCCTTTCTGGGAAATTATTGAGTAACCTAATCAGAGTAATTGAAATCAAAGGGACTACTGCAACCAACATATAACGTTAACCATAAATATGCATGCCAGTATGGAAATAATACAAGCTTTATTTAAGAATAGATTAATATTGCTACATACTGTACAGTACATCCAACATGGTATTATCAGCAAAGGGCCCAAAAAGAGTCCTGGGTAATTTGTGCACATATACCCAGGTATATATAGTTATTAATAAAGATACCTCCAGATAAATGTTTCAGCAAAGTTCAGATGTATGGAACCCTGAGGATGATTGCAATGCAGAATCCATCTTTGTGTTGAAGACCTGAAGACAAGATCAGTGATAACTGGTAGATCCTCTAACCATCGTTCAACCAGCCTGGAACTCAGATTTATACCAGCAGAAGCTGTGGTGTGGAACTCAGGCCTGGACTGGCCATAGGGCATACTGGACATATACCCAGTGGGCCAGGGCCTCCGGGCTGAATGTCCTAAGGAGAGCGGCCTGAGATATGCGGTGACCGCATTTTGGACAGTCACTTCCCACTATGCAGCCATGCCTGAAGCAGGCTTGGCTCCAGCAAACTAGGACATGCAGAAGAAGTCGGGATAGAAGTACTGACAGGTGAAAGACATCTCCCGGGCTGGCCACTGGAGATATACCTGCACTCGGGACAACAGTGTCCTCTCTCTTAACACCAGCTGGCATACTGTGACAGCTGCACAAGGAGGAAGGTGAGTGCACTGAATTGATCCAGTGTGTGTTACAGCCAAAGTCCCACTCTGTAGCGGCGGACAAGGGGGGTGGATTGGGACTGTCTGTTTGCTGGTCTGAGGCTGTCTCTTTGCTGCACTGAGGCTGTCTCTGCTGGACTGAGGGTATCTCTTTGTTGGTCTGAGGCTGTCACTTTGCTGGCCTGTGGATGCCTCTTTGATGGACTGAGGCTGTCTCTTTGCTGGTCTGAGGCTGTCTCTTTTCTGGTCTGCGACTGTCTCTTTGCTGGTATGGGGATGTCTCTTTGCTGGACTGAGGCTGTCTTTTTGCTGGTTGGGATGTCTCTTTGCAGGTCTGAGTCTGTCTCTTTGCTGGTCTGAGACTGTCTCTTTGCTGGTCTGAGGGTGTTTCTATGCTGGTCTGAGGCTGTCTCTTTGCTGGTCAGGGGCTGTCTCTTTGCTGGACTGGGACTGTCTCTTTGCTGGGCTGGGACTGTCTCTTTGCTGGACTGGGGCTGTCTCTTTGCTGGATGGGGGTGTCTCTTTGCTGGATGTAGCTGTCTCTTTGCCAGGTGGGGATGTCTCTTTGCTGGTCTGAGGCTGTCTTTATGCTGGTCTGAGGCTGTCTCTTTGCTGGTCAGGGGCTGTCTCTTTGCTGGACTGGGGCTGTCTCTTTGCTGGATTTGGCTGTCTCCGTCGGGTGTGGATGTCTCTTTGCTATATGGGGATGTCTCTGCTGGATTGGGATGTCTCTCAGGATTAATATCCCATCACCAACCACCCACACAAATGCCCACCCCCTCATATCCACTTCCTCCCCCCCAGGGATCAGGCTGCCCAGTCTAAAATGCCCGGGCCTATTTTGTGTCCCAGTCCGGGCCTGATGGCACTGTACTCAGAGTCAGCCTAAATACTCTGTGGTCCTAATTCTATCAGAAGTGACTATTGGATGCCCAACTTGGCTCTAGTCTATGCTGGTTATTGATTCCCTGAGCTAAAACTTGCTATAGAATCCCAGACCAAAAGGGACGGGGCTAACAGGAAATGCATATAAACTCTATTGCAATAAACAGGTTAACCTACTAATATACAGCAATCTGATCACTGTACACATATAGTAGTACAGCCCTAGCTATCTGGCACTGTGGATGTGAGATAATAATATTAGGACAAAGATACATCTGTCACAAGGATTTAGATACACACTCAAGAAGCTATAAGCAGCCTCTGTTAAACATAGGAATGCTTGCCTAACAGTCTCTTCCTCTGGTCTGGGTGAAATACAGCAACCTCCACATAAAGTCACGTGGCTTAATTCTATGTGTCTACTTCCTGCAAACTCCTATTTATGTACCATCACAGTCCTTCAAGCATAGTTTCTAACCCAGTTAGCAGGGACAGGAAGTCCCTGTCTGTAAACAACTAACTCTGTGGTAATTAACAGGCAAAAACTATGTACAAATGCAGGCAAATATTAACGTCCAGTTATATTCTGTGCATTTAGGAATGCATGCATATCAGAACAAAATTCTGAAGGAGTCTATTCCACATTTTCACAGCTCTTACTGTGATGAGTGCCACCTTATCCTTTGTAATGACCTTAAAGTGATTACTAGGGTTGTACCGATACCGATTCTGGTATCGGTGCATACAACAGAGATGCCCAAAAGACATCAAGCAGGCCAAAGTAAGATGGAGATAAATCATGCTCATGTGGAACCCTCCCACATCTGAGAACTGCCTCCCATAAGGGGGGCCGGAGCAGTCACAGAGGATAGACCAACATGGATATAGACCCATATCACCTAACAAAGGCCACTAGTGTTGGGATAAAGCTCCGCCGCAGAGGGAATCATATAGACATCCCATTTTGAAGGTTGGTGCCCCGAATATATGGGAGTCAGCTGAATAACCAGAAATAAACCTAAAGGGTGTCACAGGTGCAGGGATGCCCTATGTCTCCAGGATGAAGGCTTCATTCTGGAGACATAGAGTATCCCTGCACCTGTGACACCCTTTAGGTTTATTTCTGGTTATTCAGCTGACTCCTGTATATTCGGGGCACCAACATGCAAAATAGGATGTCTATATGATTCCCTCTGTGGCTGAGCCTTATCTCAACACTAGTGGCCTTTGTTAGGTGATATGGGTCTATATACGTGTTGGTCTGTCCTCTGTGACTGCTCCGGCCCCCCTTATGGAAGGCAGATCTCAGATGCGGGAGGGTTCCACATGGGCATGATTTATCTCCATCTTGCTTTGGCCTGCTTGACGTCTTTTGGGCGTCTCTGTTTTCTTCTTCTATATTGAGCATATGATCTACATTTTTTGTAACACATAACACGTGAGATTGTATTCATCTGGAAGTTCTCAGCCCATTCTCCTGCCCTGAAGAAGACCCTTACCTTACTGGTTGAAACATGTTGGATTTCATATGTCTCCTTGACAGTTGATTTGGGCATCATTTCTATTTGTCAGTCTCTGGACTGTTTTTGTATATCATGTGTTTTAGTATTATTCGTGTTGTATCATGTCATTTGCTCTCTGTAATAAATTTGTATCATTTTATATAAAACTTCTATTTTTCTGAGTGTTCTAGGTCCTCTAAAGTCCCATTTTTTGAGGAACTTTGGTTTTACATATTGTATTGGGGATATGGACCTGAACCTCTCTCTCTCCCAATTAGTTGGTCAAATATCTTTTGTCCCTCTGAATTTTTCTATCCATTAACATACTGAATTTTCCAAGAATATAGAATTTAATTTACAGATTATTTGTATATTGGGAAGTGCATCAGATGATCTTTCTAAGTGCTTACATAATTTAAAAAAAATCTGATTTGTTTGACAATTTCAGCCTTTGTGAATACATCCTGCTAATAACATGGTTTTCTAGAAAAACTCATCTATGTGTTTTCAAACTCTTAAGTGTCTTTGTAATTTGCATGCTGGTGTTTACTTATACCTTTGCATTGACATATGTGGAATACATTTTTTAAAGCTTCAAATCAGGGACTTCAATTAGATGGTTCATACATGCTTTTGCAATTAGGATATCATTGGTTGCTCAGGGAAAATAGAAATTGCTGGCACAGGCTCTCGCTTCTAGCTCTGTTGTCACTCTAGACTTTAGCCTTGGGCTCATCACGTGGCTGTGTGATCTCATTTCCTCCCTCCCTTAATTTCCTGTCAACATCACTTCCTGCTTGACCAGCACGTGCACCATTTGGTACAGTATCTCACAAAAGTGAGTACAGCCTCACATTTTTGTAAATATTTTATTATATCTTTTCATGTGACAACACTGAAGAAATGACACTTTGCTACAATGTAAAGTAGTGAGTGTCCAGCTTATATAACAGTGTAAATTTGCTGTCCCCTCCAAATAACTAAACATACAGCTATTAATGTCTAAACCACTGGCAACAAAGCTGAGTACAGCCCTAAATGAAAATGTCCAAATTGGGCCCAATTAGCCATTTTCCCAAACATGTGACTCGTTAGTGTTAAAAGGTCTCAGGTGTGAATGGGGAGCAGGTGTGTAAAATTTGGTGTTATCACTCTCACTCTCTCATACTGGTCACTGGAAGTTCAAAATGGCACCTCATGGCAAAGAACTCTCTGAGGATTTGAAAAAAAAAAAAGAATCCTTGCTCTACATAATGATGTCCTAGGCTTTAAGAAGGTTGCCAAGACCCTGAAACTGAGCTGCAGCATGGTGGCCAAGACCATACAGCAATTGTCTCCAGACCTAAATCCTATTGAGCATCTGCGTGGCATCCTCAAATGGAAGGTGGAGGAGCGCAAGGTCTCTAACATCCACCAGCTCTGTGATGTTGTCATGGAGGAGTGGAAGAGGACTCCAGTGGCAACCATAATGGTGGCCACACAAAATATTGACACTTTGGGCCCAATTTGGACATTTTCACTTAGGGGTGCACTCACTTTTGTTGCCTGCAGTTTAGACATTAATGGCTGTGTGTTGAGGTATTTTGAGGGGACAGCAAATTTACACTGTTATACAACCTGTACACTCACTACATTACATTGTAGATTGTAGCAAAGTGTCATTCCTTCAGTGTTGTCACATGAAAAGATATAATAAAATATTTGCAAAAATGTGAGGAGTGTACTCACTTTTGTGAGATACTGTATATATATATATATATATATATATATATATATATATATATATACGGTATACCTATGTAACTATTACAAATACAACTATTGCAATTATACAAATACCTCAATCGTGATCCCAGCATAGGAAGAAAATGATTCAATCTCAAGGAGTGTAAGAAGACACGGGACCACTCATTGAAATTGGAAGTGAAATGGTTTAACCTTAACCACTTCAATACCAGGCAATTGCGTGGTCATGTTACACTTTACCCCAAATTTTTTTTATCACTTTGTTTCCACAATTAGAGCTTTCCTTTGGTAGTATTTGATCATCTCTACTATTTTTATTTTTGCAACAAATAAAAAAATACCGGAAATTTTGAAAAAAAAGTTTTTCTTTGTTTCTGTTAAAATTTTTTGTAAATAAGTATGTTTTCTTCTTCAATGATGGGCACTGATATGGCTGCACTGACAGGCACTGATAAGGCGGCACTGATGGGCACCGATGAGGTGGCACCAATGAGGTGGCACTGATGATGGGCACTGATAGGTGGCACTGATGGGCACTGATAGGTGGTACTGGTATGTGGCACTGATGGGCACTCATAGGTGGCACTGATGGGTACTTATGGGCGGCACTGATGGATACTTATGGGTGGCACTGATAGGTGGAACGGATGGGCACTGGTGGGCACTGATAGGTGGGCACTGATGGGCATGGATGGGCACTGATAGGTGGCATTGATGGCTCTGATGACACTGATGGGTGGTATTGCCGGGCATCACTGAATTAATTTGTTCCATAATGGTGCCAGTCAGTGCCCATTTGGCATAGATTGGGCATTAATTTGCACATGTGGATGGCCATGATAGGCACTCATAGGTGGCACTGATGGGCACTCGTAGGCGGCACTGATGGGTACTTATGGGCGGCACTGATGGATACTTATGGGTGACACTGATAGGTGGCACGGATGGGCACTGGTGGGCACTGATAGGTAGGCACTGATGGGCATGGATGGGCACTGATAGGTGGAATTGATGGCTCTAATGACACTGATGGTTGTCATTGCTGGGCATCACTGAATTAATTTGTTCCATAATGGGCACTGATTGGCATAGATTGGGCATTAATTTGCACATGTGGATGGCCATGGGGGATGTACCTGTCCATCCATATGTTATGTTCTTCCCTGGTGGTTCTGGAGGCTTCCCTGGTGGTCCAGTGTCGGCATCTGAGGGGGGCTACACTAATAAACAATCAGCATAGACCCCCCCTGTCAAGAAAGCCGCCAATCGTCTCTCCTCACGTCTGTCAGACGCGAGTGAGGAAAAGCCGATCAACGGCTCTTCCTGTTTACATCGCGATCAGCCGTGATTGGACATGGCTCATCATGTGGTAAAGAGCCTCCGTCAGAGGCTCTTTATCGAGATGGGCGTAACGGTGTATCAGATTGACACACCGCACCACCGATCATCATGATGCGCGCCCCCACGGGAGCGTGGCAGCTGTTATCCTGCAGGACGTCATATGATGCCCAGTCAGGATAACTGAACCACCGCCCGGCCGTCATTCTGCTATAGGCCGGGCGGGAAGTGGTTAAATGGCATAAAGGGTTTTTCACTGTCATGGTGGTAAGGAGTGGGGAAAGGAAAATGCTGCTCCTGGTGAGTGATGGGACGAAGTAAGCTGGTGAATGGACTCTTCCCAAGGCAGTGGCGTCTCCAGCTTTCATATTTAGGGGGGGCACAGGGACAAAAATAGGGGGGCAATATAAAATGCAAAGATAGATAGATAGATAGATAGATAGATAGATAGATAGATAGATAGATAGATAGATAGATAGATAGATAGATAGATAGATAGATCTATATTTTATCTATCCTGGGGCCCTTTACTACGATCCCACAACGACCCTTTCACATGTTCTGCAGTGAGCTCCCTTCCTACTGTATTGGTGCCCCCCAGGGTGGCAGAAAACAAGATATATATGTCACCAGCATACCAAGAAAATATAAGGGTCCAAAGCAGTGGGAGAACTATCAGGGTTGCAAAGGTTGTCTTGCCACCGGGCCCTGGTGTTCTGCCACTGTGGGGTTCCCCAGCCTCCTCTTTCTGTCCTGCCCCTGCTATTGACAGCGCTGGTCTGGCATCTCTTGGAATTTACAGGCTGGTTCTCCTGTCCTAAGGACGGGAGAAATCAGTTTGTTTTTTCAGTAACTGAGAGTCCTGGTGGAGTGCTTCCTGCAACTCGCTCTTCTCCCTGCCAATGAGGATGCAGGGAAAGGAGCAGATCGGGCGGCCCGTGGTTGTGTGAGCGCTCACATTATGCAGTGTCAGCGAGAAGAGGGAGGGGGGAGGAATCACCCGCAGGAGCTGACTGGGGACATTCTCCCTCTCAATAGAGACTGTGTTACCCCAGCGGTGGCCCGAGTAAGATGCGGCACATCCGATATGAATACAAACAAAAAGAAATTGCCTTTTTGTAAAAAAAAAATAAAAAAAAATAAATAAATTAAAAAAAAAAAAAAAATAATAATTTTTTTTGGGGGGGCACATGGTGGGGCCCAGCATAATGTTGGGGGGGTCAGGGCCCCCTCTGCCCCCCCTAGGGTCGCCATTGTCCCAAGGGTGCTAGCTTCGGCTCGCCGGCCCTGCAATAGGATAGAAAGAAATGGATGGCTGCACTCCGAGGTAAATTATAAGTCTCTTTAATGTAAAATCCGTAACATAAATGACACCACAGGAAAAAAAGCAGGTACAGGTAGACGAGTTTCACACAGTGATGCTGCACTTATTTATTACCTGATAAGGTAAGAATGTGGAATTCACTTCCACAATTGGCAGTGTCAGCGGGAAGTATTGATAGTTTAAAAAAAAAAACTCTTGAACGGGTATCTTAGTGAACACAGTATACAGGGATACCGGAAATGATTTCTGACATGAACACACATCCACACAGGTTCAACTGGGTGGGCTAGTGTCTTTATTCAACCTTACTAACTATGTAACTATATATTTGTGCTATGAAAATCACTACATCAGTCATGGCAGCATGCCATCATTAACCACTTTAGCCCCGGACCATTATGCTGCCTAAGGACCAGAGGACTTTTTACAATTTGGCACTGCGTTGCTTTAACTGCTAATTGCACGGTCATGCAATGCTGTACCCAAACGAAATTTGCATCCTTTTATTCCCACAAATAGAGCTTTCTTTTGATGGTATTTGATCACCTCTGCCGTTTTTATTTTTTGCGCTATAAACGGAAAAAAACTAAAATTTCGAAATAAAAAGATATTTTTTACTTTTTGTTATAAAAAAATCCAATAAACTCAATTTTAGTCATACATTTAGGCCAAAATGTATTCGGCCACATGTCTTTGGTAAAAAAAATGTCAATAAGCGTATATTTATTGGTTTGCGCAAAAGTTATAGCGTCTACAACTAGGGTACATTTTCTGGAATTTACACAGCTTTTAGTTTATGACTGCCTATGTCATTTCTTGAGGTGCTAAAATGGCAGGGCAGTACAAACCCCCCCCAAATGACCCCATTTTGGAAAGTAGACACCCCAAGGAAATTGCTGAGAGGAATGTTGAACCCATTGAATATTTATTTTTTTGTCCCAAGTGATTGAATAATGACAAAAAAAAAAATATTTACAAAAAGTTGTCACTAAATTATATATTGCTCACACAGGCCATGGGCCTATGTGGAATTGCACCCCAAAATACATTCAGCTGCTTCTCCTGAGTACGGGGATACCACATGTGTGCGACTTTTTGGGAGCCTAGCCGCGTACGGGGCCCCGAAAACCAATCACTGCCTTCAGGATTTCTAAGGGTGTAAATTTTTGATTTCACTCCTCACTACCTATCACAGTTTCGAAGGCCATAAAAATGCCAAGATAGCACAAAACCCCCCAAAATGACCCCATTTTGGAAAGTAGACACCCCAAGCTATTTGCTGAGAGGCATGGTAAGTATTTTGCAGCTCTCATTTGTTTTTGAAAATGAAGAAAGACAAGAAAAATGTATTTTTTTTTCTTTTTTCAATTTTCAAAAGTTTGTGACAAAAAGTGAGGTCTGCAAAATACTCACTATACCTCTCAGCAAATAGCTTGGGGTGTCTATTTTCCAAAATGGGGTCATTTGGGGGGGGGGGGGGTTGTGCCATCTGGGCATTCCATGGCCTCCGAAACTGTGATAGGCAGTGAAGAGTGAAATCAAAAATTTATGCCCTTAGAAAGCCTGAAGGCGGTGCTTGGTTTTCGGGGTCCCGTACGCGGCTAGGCTCCAAAAAAGTCTCACAAATGTGGTATCCCCGTACTCAGGAGAAGCAACAGAATTTATTTTGGGGTGTAATTTCACATATCCCCATGGCATGTTTGAGCAATATATCATTTAGTGACAACTTTGTGCATAAAAAAAATTGTCTTTTTCCCGCAACTTGTGTCACAATATAAAATATTCCATGGACTCGACATGCCTCTCAGCAAATAGCTTGGGGTGTCTACTTTCCAAAATGGGGTCATTTGGGGGGGTTTTGAACTGTCCTGGCATTTTATGCACAACATTTAGAAGCTTATGTCACACATCACCCACTCTTCTAACCACTTGAAGACAAAGCCCTTTCTGACACTTTTTGTTTACATGAAAAATTTATTTTTTTTGCAAGAAAATTACTTTGAACCCCCAAACATTATATATATATTTTAAAGCAAATGCCCTACAGATTAAAATGGTGGGTGTTTCATTTTTTTTTCACACAGTAATTGCGCAGCGATTTTTCAAACGCATTTTTTGGGGAAAAAACACACTTTTTTAAATTTTAATGCACTAAAACACACTATATTGCCCAAATGTTTGATGAAATAAAAAAGATGATCTTAGGCCGAGTACATGGATACCAAACATGACATGCTTTAAAATTGCGCAGAAACGTGCAGTGGCGACAAACTAAATACATTTTTAAAAGCCTTTAAAAGCCTTTACAGGTTACCACTTTAGATTTACAGAGGAGGTCTACTGCTAAAATTACTGCCCTCGATCTGACCTTCGCGATGATACCTCACATGCATGGTGCAATTGCTGTTTACATTGTTCCTTTCATTTTTATGTTTTTTAATCATTTTTATTGTTATCTCAGGGAAAGTAAATATCCCCTATGATAGCAATAGGTAGTGACAGGTACTCTTTTTTTAAAAAATTGGGGTCTATTAGACCCTAGATCTCTCCTCTGCCCTCAAAGCATCTGACCACATCAAGATCGGTGTGATAAAATGCTTTCCCAATTTCCCAATGGCGCTGTTTACATCCGGCGAAATCTAAGTCATGAAATGCTCGTAGCTTCCGGTTTCTTAGGCCATAGAGATGTTTGGAGCCATTCTGGTCTCTGATCAGCTCTATGGTCAGCTGGCTGAATCACCGGCTGCATTTTTAGGTTCCCTGTTGGGACAGGAGAGCCAGAGAAAAACATGGAAGACGTTGGGGGGGGCATTCCCTCCCACTGCTTGTAAAAGCAGTCTAGAGGCTAATTAGCCACTAGGATTGCTTTTACATGAAAGCCAACCGCTGGCTGAAAAGAATGATACCAAGATGATACCTAAACCTGCAGGCATCATTCTGGTATAACCACTCAAAGTCCAGCAACATACCAGTACGTTTCTGGTCCTTGTTGGGCATATATTGTAAACTTTTTTTTCATGCAGCCTGTGGGCTGAACGGAAAAAAGATATTGATCGGTGGGTATGCCCACCATTAGAATACCTCCCTTCATCCACCCACTTCTAATGATGGGCATACATGCACCATTTATATATGCCGAAGCATGGGGGCCTCCTCCCGCAAAAGGCAGGAGCAAATCGCTCCTCCACCCACTGCTGCCCCCACGCTTCGGCATATATGCTGAAGTATGTAACTGTGGTGGGGAAATCACCTCCGACAGCGCTGGAGTCACGGCTTTTTATATCGTGGGAGCAAACGCTGTTGCTGTCAAGATAAATAAATCCACGCTGCAACTGAATGGCGTACCTGCTAAGCAAATGATGGTTAACAATAAAACAAAATAACATTACAGTATAACAGTAAAACTTACTATACCTGCAAAGCAAATACAAAAAAATACATAGTAAAAAATAAAACATTTAACGCAACCTGTGCCTAAAATATATATATATGCCGAAGCATGGGGGCATCCTCCCACAAAAGGCAGGAGCAAATCGCTCCTCCACCCACTGCTGCCCCCACGCTTCGGCATATATGCTGAAGTATGTAACTGTGGTGGTGAAATCACCTCCGACAGCGCTGGAGTCACGGCTTTATGTATTGTGGAAGCAAACGCTGTTGCTGTCAAGATGAATAAATCCGCTCTGCAGCTGAATGGCGTACCTGAAAACAATAAAACGGTTACCAACAAAACACGGTAAACAGTAAAGCATAAAAAAATTGCATATCTGAAAAGCAAACATGGTAAAACATAATAACAATAAAACATTGCAGAATAGAATACAGTAAAAAAGAGCAGAACAATAGAGAGAGAATAGAGAGAGAGAGAACAATAAAACAACAACTATTTTTGTTTTTTTTATTTTATATTTTTTTTTGTGTTTTTATTTTTTTATTTTTATTTTTTTTACACTTTTTTTAGTAACTTTTAACTTTTGTAACTGGTACCAGGTTTGGGTCTCTCAAAATGCGATGGCATCTTGGGAGACCCTGTGAAAGTGTGTCCTAGTCTGTGCAGTGCTGTACCCTACGATAATACTCAACTAGTGAATGGTAGCGTTCAAAACATTCACCCATGCAAAGACCAGGATTGCCAGGACAGGAGGGACAAGAACATCGGGTGTCACGCCTAAATCCACGCTTGCTGCAGACACGACATCTTTTTTGGGGGGCTCTTTGGGTAAAGGTACTCAGGAGGGCATAAGGAAAATGCCTCTCATGCAGCCGGCTTACTGCATTTGGTTGGGGATGGTGAGTTGGAGCACCGTCTGGATACAGAAGGGCTCTGACGATCTCTTCCTGGAATTTAAGGAAGGATCCAGTCTGTCCTGAAGCTCTGTATAGCACATAAGCATTCAGCAAAGCCAATTGAAATAAATAAACAGACACTTTTTTGTACCAGCGTCTGGCCTTACGGGCAACTAGGTACGGCGCCAAAAACTGGTCGTTGAGGTCCACCCCTCCCATATTTTGGTTATATTTGTGGACACAGAGGGGTTTCTCCACAACACCAGTCGCCGTAGTAATTTGGGTCGTCGTGTCTGCATGAAGGGAGGTCAGAACGAAAACATTCTTATTGTCCCTCCACTTCATAGCGAGCAAATTATTACACTGCAAGCAGGCTCTCTCCCCCAGCCTAAGACGGGAATCTACAAGCCGCTGGGGAAAGCCCCGGCGATTAGGTCGCACGGTGCCACATGCTCCAATCTGCTGATCAAACAAGTGACTAAAAAGTGGCACGCTCGTGTAATAATTGTCCACGTACAAGTGGTACCCCTTTCCGAATAAGGGTGACACCAAGTCCCACACTATCTTGCCAGCGCTTCCTATGTAGTCAGGGCAGTTTGTCGGCTCTACGTGACTATCTTTGCCCTCGTAAACCATAAATCTACATGTATAGCCTGTGGCCCTGTCACAAGCGGCCAGAAAATTTAATCATGGACTCATCAACGCAGACAACTTGATGGGGAGTAAACAAGTCTGCAAAACGTTGGTTGAAGTGGTTTACGAAGGGCTGAATTTTGTAGAGCCGATCGTATCCAGGGTCTCCACAAGGACGACAGAGTTTGTTGTCACTGAAGTGCATGAACCGCAAAATCTGCTCGTATCGTGCCCTGGCCATGGAAGCAGAGAACACGGGCATAGGGTAAACTGGGTCAGTGGACCAATATGACCGCAACTTACCCTTTTTATTTATGCCCATGTTGAGGGGAAGGCCCAGAAAGATCTTAAATTCGGAGACCGTAATTGGTCTCCAATCTCTGGCATGGGAGGACTGGGGATTAGTGGCGATGTGTTGACCAGCGTGTAAATTGTTTTGGTCCACAATAGATCTATAGAGATCTTCGGTGAAAAACAGCAAAAAAAAATCCAGTGGCGTAAAATCAACTGTTTCCACCTGAATTCCGAGTTGGCCAGTGAATGGGGGAAGTACGGGTGCTGCAGAAGTGGTGGGTTCCCAATTCGGATTGGCGAATGCAGCAGGAAGGGCACTATGGGCACGACGGGCCTGTCTTTGTCTTCTTGGTGGCAGCGGGACACTACTTGTGCTTACCACCTCGTCAGCTTGAACTGCACTTATGGGACTTGCCACGTCACCACGTGATACTGCAGTGCTGGATGAAAGAACAGGGTGTACTAGGCCGCTGGTGCTTGCCAGTTCACCAGAAGGAATAGCGGCACTAGTACTTCTCTGCTCCATACGAGAGCCCTGCGGTTCTTGCACTTCCAGGACAGAAGAAGAAGATTGGGGTCTGGTACGCCTGACCTTGGCAGGGACCACAACTCCGTCGTCAGAGCTATCTGTCATGGAGCCGCTGTCCTCTACAGGATCGTATTCTGAGCCTGAATCTGACAGATGAGTGACTTCCTCTTCACTATCTGTCATGCTCAGAAACATGTAGGCCTCTTCACTAGTGTACCTTCGATTTGCCATTTTGGGCTCTAAATTTAGGGGTACACTAGTGAGACTCACAGGCAAAATAGCTCCTTACTGTCAGCGACTGTATCAAAACGCTACCAAAAAACTGTTAGCGTTCGCAGGGATCAGGCCTGACTCTGCGAACCCTGCAGTTATGTGTGCTTAGTGTTTTGTAAGTGTCAGTGATCGATCAATATTGCACTTGGGTGGGCTAGACAGGGCTGGGCCGAGGGGCAAAACGCAGGTGCTAGCAGGTATCTGGGCTGATCCCGCTAACACTGTGTTTATGGGAACCCTAAACTGCTGGGGACGCTAGTATAGATCTGATCGGATCAGATATCAATCCGCTCAGATACTATAGCACTAAGGGAGGTGTATGCTGCGTGCGTGGGTGTTAGCGGTACTGGCGCTAACCTGACGCTGCCTGAGGTGACGCAGACCTTATCTGACCCTAGAAACTTAACTTATATCACCGCCGGGCAATTAGGGGGTTAAACCTTTATAAGGTAATAAACGGCGGGTGCCCTAAAACTATAAAAAACAACTAACTAACCAGCGTCACCCGTAACACTTATACGGTGATTGCTGGTGAAAGGGTTAACTAGGGGGCAATCAGGGGGTTAAAACCTTTATTATGTAGTATATGGGGGTCCCTGTCACTATAAAACACTGACAGTGAACCTATATACTTACCTCCCTAACTAGCGTCACCTGTGTCACTAATACATTGATCAGAAAAATGATCGCTTAGCGACACTGGCGATGGGGGGTGATCAAGGGGTTAACCTTTATTAGGGGGGGTTAGGGGGGTACCCTGGACCTAAAGGGGGGTACCCTAGACCTAAATGGGGGCTAACCTAACTGCCCTAACACTTATAACTGTCACAAACTGACACCAATGCAAAAAAAAAAAAAAACTGCTATTGGTGTCAGTGTGACAGGGGGTACAGGGGGGTGATCGGGGGGTGATGGGGGTGAAAAGTGTGCCTGGCGTGTTCTACTGGAAGTGTAGTGTTGGTGAACTTACTTGGATGTCTTCTCTCCTCGGCGCCGGATCGAAAAGACCGGCTCGAGGAGGGATGACATCACTTCCTCTCTCTCTGTTTACATTACAGAGGGAAAGGAAGCGTTTTCATTCGCCGGGAGCGATCGGGAGGGGGTGGCCACGAATGGATGGCCTCCCCCTCACCTCTCATCGCCCGAGAAGAAATGGCGACCGCCTCGGGCACTGGGGGGGTCCGATCGGACCCCCCACTGGCGGAAGGCAGATCATGTATATGTACGTGTTTCTGCCTGTCCGTGCCATTCTGCCGACGTACATCGGCGTGAGGCGGTCGTCAAGTGGTTAACTTATATCCCTCCCATAAAGCAGTTAATAGACAAGCAGCTCTAAGAACATTTATTTTATTATGGCAATATATATAGACTTCAGTAAACCTTTCAAATTTTATTCTTGAAATTCTAATGTCTGAAAAAATATTTTAATTTCTCAATGACGGTACCATCAATGTGCTCTTTAAAGTCTCCACTTAAAAAAAAGTTGTAATAGTCTGCAACAAGAACATAATTTGCAATGTCTAGCACAAAATACTGTATCTAAAAAAACTTTTTGTTATAGTTATTAGGATGTTACATGTGGAATCTTAAGTTCCTTTGGGTTACACTTCACAATGATGTAGGCATTGTCCTAATTTGTGTATTTATTCCTGCTTACTCAAATACTGTATATTCAAGGGATCTATCGGTACATTTTTCTACACCAATAAGGCAATTTTGTAATTTTTTTATCAATTCTGTACTCATAGATTTTTGCCATAACATCTACGCCAATGACATTCACATTTGCTAATAAAATTGACTGTAATGACCAACATTTCAGGGAAGTTCCAAAATGTCACTGTTACAGATCACTGTAATGCCCCGTACACACGGTCGGATTTTCCGATGGAAAATGTGTGATAGGACCTTGTTGTCGGAAATTCCGACCGTGTGTAGGCTCCATCACACATTTTCCATCAGATTTTCCGACACACAAAGTTTGAGAGCAGGCTATAAAATTTTCCGACAACAAAATCCGTTGTCGGAAATTCCGATCGTGTGTACACAAATCAGATGGACAAAGTGCTACGCATGCTCAGAATAAATAAAGAGATGAAAGCTATTGGCCACTGCCCCGTTTATAGTCCCGACGTACGTGTTTTACGTCACCGTGTTTAGAACGATCAGATTTTCCGACAACTTTGTGTGACCGTGTGTATGCAAGACAAGTTTGAGCCAACATCCGTCGGAAAAAATCCTAGGATTTTGTTGTCAGAATGTCCGAACAAAGTCCGACCGTGTGTACGGGGCATAACAGTTTCCATGCTAGCAAATTAAGGTCATTAGCTGTGTGATCTTATCTAATATGAAGAAAATGGACATAGCGAAATAGACTTACTTGAGTTTTAAATGTTTCATTAGTAGTGTCTCTGAATGGAAGCCTGCAATAGAAAACCAGAACCATGATCCCATGATCACTACTGAAGAATAAGGAGAAATGCTCATTCAGCACTTTTTGTATGTAGATTTGCCTGACCTACAGAGAATTTTGTATAATACTCACATTTAGACAGTCAAATCATCACATATATTAGGGAAAACCAAAACATTTTCTGTTCACCATTCTTGGTTCTCTCATTCATCTCTATAACACTTGTACACTCGTACACAAAGGTGTCTGGCTAATAAAGGGACACAGAACTGCCCAACGCAGCAGAGAGTCAGACAATGGGACGGCTCTGCATTTGAGGTCTGTGTGGGTGCTTGCTATGGGAGGAAATTGCAGGAGCCTATCTGTATGGGAGGAAATTGCAAGAGCCTATACAGGGTTTTTAATTTAAAAGGTTTATTTGTACTTTAACCACTTGCTGACCAGCCGTCGCAGTTTTTAACAACGTTACCTTTTGTCACTTTTCCTTTTGGCCACTGGGGCATGCGCACGCGCCCACAGCCTGTGCCTGGAGCCGATGCGAGTGCCCAGTGGGCGCGATGACCGCCGGGCACGCGCGATCACTTGTGACAGAGCAAGAACCAGAATCTGTGTGTGTAAACACACAAATCCCAGTTCTTTCAGGGAAGTAGAGACAGATTGTGTGTTCATACTAAGTATGAACACTGATCTCTCTCTCTCTCTCTCCTCCTAGACAGTCCCATCCCCCTACAGTTAAAACATAGTGAGGGAACACAGTTAACCCCTTGATCGCCCCCTAGTGTTAACCCCTTCCCTACCAATGATATTTATACAGTAATCAGTGCATTTTTGTGTGTCAAAAGTGTCCAATTTGTCCACCCCAATATCGAAGTCCCGATAAAAATCACAGATCGCCACCATTACTAGTAAAAAAAAAAATAATAAAAATGCCATAAATCTATCCCCTATTTTGTAGACACTATAACTTTTGCGCAAACCAATCAATATACGCTTATTGCGATTTTTTTACCAAAAATATGTAGAAGAATACATATCGGCCTAAACTTAGAAAAAAAATTGTTTTTTTTGAAAAAAAAGTGGAATATTTATTATAGCAAAAAGTAAAAGATATTGGAGTTGATTTACTAAAGGTAAAACTACTCTGCACTGTAAGTGCACTTGAAAGTGCACTTGGAAGTGCAGTCACTGTAGATCGCTGTAGATCTGAGGGGAAGCTCTGAAATGAGGGGAAGCTCTGCTGATTTTATCATCCAATCATGTGCAAACAAAAATGCTGTTTTTTATTTTCCTTGCATGTCCCCCTCAGATCTACAGCGACTGCACTTCCAAGTGCACTTTCAGTGCACTTTTGGTGCAATTGTAGTGCAAAGTGGATTTACCTTTAGTAAATAACCCCAACTGTGTTTTTTTTCAAAATTGTCGCTCTTCTTTTGTTTATAGCACAAAAAATAAAAACCGCAGAGATGATCAAATACCATAAAAAAACTCTATTTGTGGAGAAAAAAAGGACATCAATTTTGTTTGGGTACAGTGTCGCACGACCGCGCAATTGTCAGTTAAAGCAACACAATGCCGTATCGCAAAAAATGGCCTGGTCATTGAGCAAAATCTTCCAGGGCTAAAGTGGTTAAGGTTATTAAGGATTTTAGGAACTTCTAGAAATGGTTTGGGCGATTCAGCATGCTAAGAGTTTTCCAGCTGATTATACCATTCCTATGGCTTACTTTGAATTTTTTCTTTTCCACTCCATTGTAGAACAGAAAGAATCACATTTGTGTGGATTTACTTTTTAACTTTAATTTGCACAGATAGCAATGAAAACTTGGCACAGATTCTAATCCCTCCTTATTCTATCAAAAACTAAAAAAAAAATGCTTTTTTGAACACTTTAAAGGAAATATGCTGAGAAAAACATTGGGCAAGCTTTTGTTAACAGCATGTCAACAATGCAAGATACCTGGCAATTATTCTAATCCTTTGACTTTATTATTGCAGTAAGTGAAGTCAGAGTAAAGATGTAACACCTGATCTGCATACCTGTCCTGGGTGTGTGACCCAGAAAGTATTGAACATCCACACACACAAGTACACAAAATACACCTGACAGTCACTAGCATCTTCAAAAATGATGTCAGCAGTGGCTATTTTTCTCCCTTCAGATTTCACTTAATTACTCTTTCAAGGATCAATAACTGATTTTTTTTCCATCAGCATCTGGGTACCTTTCAGGGCATTTGGCTGAAATGTCACACAAAGCATGTATGCTGCTTAAGAGGAGCAGGTCCATGGTTTTTACAGCTGCTTTTAACATTTGTCACGGATCGAAGGACATTTTTCAAAGCCAAGAGGTGTAAGAGGCTGTTATTACCAAAGTGGTTTTGATGTAAACAAAAGTGCCTTGGCAAGTGCCCTCAGAAATAGGAAGCAACCTCTTCGGGAGCTGGCAGCCATGGGTAGTGAGAGAGGCCTCGTCAGATGCTACTTTCTGAAGTGGGGTTAATTGGAAGCTGTCAAGAAGCAGGCAATTACTGACAAAAATGAAACAGCAGTCTGTGCTGGGAAGATTCAGGGCTTCATGCCTAGCCTGCTTTATATCAGATGGACTGTCTTAAAAGAAAAGATAATAATTCATCAGTGTTAATGGTTCAGTTTCAAGCTCATGACCCCACTGGCAGGGAGGTGGTTAGTTTAAATGATACATTTTCTAGTGAGCATTTGCTAAATACACCTTTTGTTTTAAAGCTAGATATCACACCTCACACATATAAGTTACACACTTTGCAGCTTTTGGGATCTTGTGAGATTTTGTCTTCCTTAATCTCATGAATGCACCTACCCATAGCAAAATTTGTCACTTTTTTTTTCGTTCAATGTTTTTATTCAGTTTTAACAAAATACAAAGGGCGAACATTATTTGCCATGTAGTAATATGCAATACACATAATTACATAGGTGAATATAGGTAGCAAAGTAGTAAATCTATATGAGCATTGGTATAAGTTCCGATTGTTGCTTATAGGTCAAGAGGTATTATCCCACTCCACCAGAAACCCCAATGGAAACATACTGTGACTTGATGGGAGGACAACAGCATCAGGACCATACCTCTATAATATCAATCATAGGTGAAAAATGTGATCATGTTACCTCTCCTGTTTTATGATGGATTCAACATGCCTATGATTTATGAACAAATATTCACAGATTATGGCTCTAACTATAAAAGGAAATAGAAAAAGGAATAAACTCAGAAACAAGGAAAAAGGAAAGAACAAGAACCCTTATATGGGTTCAATTACTCAGGACTGAGCTGAAAAACTAAATATAGGTTTTATGGGCTCAGGATCATCGCCTAGGGAGGATTTTCTTAACCTTACTGTGTCTTGTGGGTGTTATACCAGTCTATCCATGGTTGCCAGTGTGTAAGGAATTTTGCGTATTTTCCATCTATTGATGCCAACACACTTTCATATGTGTAGTGGATAGATAGTGTATGGATGGCATCATTTACCTCTGGAGGATTTGGGGGCCTCCATAGTCTGAGTATTACTAATTTAGCCGCCAAAAATAGATGAGTAGTGAATTGCCTTTGGAGCGGTGGTATGTCTTCAATGCCCATATTTAAAAGGGCTAGAGAAGGAGAGTACTCTATGGGTAGTCCTGTCACTTGGCAGAGGATTGTGAATATGCTGGACCAAAATTTACCCGGTTTACTGCAAGTCCATAAAATATGAAAGAGAGTACCTGTTTGAGTACAGTTTCTCCAACACAAAGGGAGTGTGGAGGAGTCAAATTTGGCGATCCTGTATGATGTTAGGTACCATCTTTGTGTGACTTTGTGAGAGAGTCCCCAAAGATTAGTGCATTTAGTAGGTGAATATACGTGTTGTAGAGCTTTGTTCCATTGTTCTTCTGAAAAGGAAGCATTGAGGTCCCTCTCCCAGGCTAGCATGGAGTTTGTTTTTATAAGTATAGATTTGTCATAGAGAAAATTGTAAAACAAAGAGATGCCTCCCAGACGGCTTTCATTAGCAGTGAGGTAAATTTGGATCTGCCAAAATAATAATATCTAGGAGTATTATTGCTTTTGAGATAGGATGCTATGCAAACATAACTAAATTGTTCTGAGGTGGGTAGTCCATAATCCGTTTGTAAAGAGGCAAATGTTTTCATAACGGTGCCCAAATATAGGTCCAACATCCATTTGATTCCCCCGTTTTATCCACCTTTCCAGATTTAATTCAGGGATTATCAATGCTAGTGTGGATGTGGGTATTGATAAGGGGATAGTAGGGGTTGATAGAGGTTTGAGTGACACCAGAGTTTTCCAAGAATGCAGGGTTGCGAGAACTGGGAGAGGGAGATCTGTAGGTTTGGATTAAAGGTAGGGGTAAGCTAAGACATAGTCATGTAAACTACTCCCTGGTATAAGGGCTTGTTCAATGACCCCCCAAAGAGGGGTGGGTTGGCTAGGGAACCATCCCCTAAGTTGTGCCAATATTGCTGCCAGATGATAGTCAGCAAATACTGGCAGACCCACTTCCCCTGCCCTCCTTGACTTGTTAAGCTTATAGAAAGTACTTCTGGCTTTTTTACCCTCCCAGAGGAATCTAGATAGTGTAAGTTGCAAAGTTTGAAAGAATTTTTTGGATATAGGTACTGATCAGTATATGTAGAGTAGCTGAGGCAAAAGTTTGAAGGCTGCCAACCTACCTGACCATGACAATGTGTATTTGCTTAATAGTCGTAACCCCTCTGGTAATTTATTTTCAAATGGCAGATAGTTGGCCTTAAATAGTTGCTCAGGTTGGGAGGTGAGTCTTATCCCTAGATAGGAGATTCTATGGTCATTCCACACATAAAGGAATCTAGATTACAGGTTCAGTTTGTCTTTTGGAGATACTCCTAGGTCTAAAATGTAAGATTTGGTGTCATTTACTTTATAGTACCACACCATACCATATCTTTGAAGTAAACATGAGACATGTTCCAGGGAAGACACCGGATTCGTGAGCATTAAAATCATGTCATCCGCAAATAGGTTTAAGACGTGTTTGCAGTTATTGATCAAAAAGCCATGGATATCAGGATTTTGTCTAATACTAGTGGCTGGTATTGAATAAACATACCCCGAATATACGCCTTGTGGGCGTTCCATAGTGCAAAGGGGTTGTCGGTAGAAGAAGAATTGATCTGAAAGTAGTCGGACAAGTGACCCTCCAAAATGTTTTTAGTTGATGGATTTTGTATTAATTGAGAGTTAGAATGCCACACATAAGCATTATTGTTAGGGTAAGTGTCCCCTATTGTCAGTCCGAAGTTGTTTTTGGTTTGAGTTACTTTTTGGAGCAGCCACTTGTTGGCCAGAAACAGGTCAATCCTAGTGTAAGTACAATGTCTATGAGAGTACAATGAGAAGTCCCTTTCGTTAGCATGGGTGCAACGCCAAATGTCAAACAAGTCGTGTGACAGTAGGAAGGATGTTAGAGATGGGGTCCTTTTAGAGCAGGGGTCTCAAACTGGCGGCCCTCCAGCTGTTGCAAAACTACAAGTCCCATCATGCCTCTGCCTGTGGGAGTTATGCTTGTAACTGTCAACCTTGCAAGGCCTCATGGGAATTGTAGTTTTAAAACAGCTGGAGGGCCGCCTGTTTGAGACCCCTGCTTTAGAGGGTGATGATATGGAGTCCATTCATGGATCGGGTGTGGTATTGAAAGTGCCCCAGTTAAAGTCTGTTGGGACGAACCACATCAGGCTTGCTTAGCTTGCTTCCCCCTGCTTTTACCTTTTTTATCAGTGATCACATTTTTATGTACTCATCTGCAATTGGTGTTTGTACTTTTTTATAAATTAAAAATCTCTTTTTTTGACCTGCACCATATGGAGCTTTTTTCCTTATTTTTTCATCTTGGTCTGAATGAGAAAATTACTCCATCCACCATTGGTCTTCGAAACGGACCCCTCACTGGGTTCTAATTTCTATTTGGTCTGGAGAATCACTTGAGCCTTGGATGCCCGGCTAAATCGTACTCCACGGATCCATTCCTGTTGATTGATTGACCTCTCATATTTGGAGTGATCCTCCTCTATGTTCCAATCCTATTTGAGTTGGTATCATCATTTGATCGTCAGGCTTTCAGCCGATAAGAGCTCCATTGACCCAATGTCATTTGGCAAGTGGGTCCACCCTGTCTGGTAAGAATTATTTATCTACAACTTTCCATTAGAAGATTGTTTTGTTCTGAATAAGCCTTACAGCCAGCCTCTCTTTTTCTTGCTGCATTACCTTCACTAAGGATTTCAAATCAGTTATTTGATTGGACACATTTCTCATGAAGTTCATCATTTTTTTGGTGTTCATACAAATTTTCTCCTGTCACTGGACACTATTTTTGCTCTGATCGTTCCTTCATTTGGACATATGATCATTGTACTCACATATTATTAGTTTATATTTTGTATACATTATACAGTATGTTTGATTTCATGTTTTGTATAACTTAATATTTTTAATTCACTATAGATATAATGTTTCATGAGCACATTTAGCAATACACTTTGTTTGTTACATGTGATTAGGGATGAGCTTCGAGTTCGAGTCGAACTCATGTTCGACTCGAACATTGGCTGTTCGCAAGTTCGCCGAACAGCGAACAATTTGGGGTGTTCGTGGCAAATTCGAATCCCGCGGAACACCCTTTAAAAGTCTATGGGAGAAATCAAAAGTGCTAATTTTAAAGGCTTATATGCAAATTATTGTCAGAAAAAGCGTTTGGGGACCCGGGTCCTGCCCCAGGGGACATGGATCAATGCAAAAAAAAGTTTTAAAAACGGCCGTTTTTTCAGGAGCCGTGATTTTAATAATGCTTAAAGTCAAACAATAAAAGTGTAATATCCCTTTAAATTTCGTAGCCGGGGGGTGTCTATAGTATGCCTGTAAAGGGGCGCATGTTTCCGGTGTTTAGAACAGTCTGACAGCAAAATGACATTTCGAAGGGAAAAACCCATTTAAAACTACTCGCGGCTATTGCATTGCCGACAATACACATAGAAGTTCATTGATAAAAACGGCATGGGAATTCCCAACAGGGGAACCCCGAACCAAAATTTAAAAAAAAAATGACGTGGGAGTCCCCCTAAATTCCATACCAGACCCATCAGGTCTGGTATGGATATTAAGGGTAACCCCGACCAAAATTTAAAAAAAAAATGACGTGGGGTTCCCCCTAAATTCCATACCAGACCCTTCAGGTCTGGTATGGATTTTAAGGGGAACCTCGCACCAAAAAAAAAAAGAAGAAAAGAAGAAGAGAAGAAGAAGATGAAGAAGATGAAGAGAAGAGCGGGAGCCTCCCCCCATGCCATGGGTGCAGAGCGGCCCGAGGAGAAGAAGATAGAAGACGCCGCGGAGGAGATGCTGGACGAGAACGCTGGAGGAAGAACCAGAAGAACCAGAAGAAGAAGATGAAGATGAAGGAAGATAGAAGAAAGAAGAAGCATTTAAATAAAGGAATTGTCAAAAACTGTCTCTTGTAATTTTTAACATTTTTGACAGTTTTTTAGTGAAATGGTAGGGGTAAGTACCCCCTTGCCATTTCACACAGGGGGGGCCGGGATCTGGGGGTCCCCTTGTTAAAGGGGGCTTCCAGATTCCGATAAGCCCCCCGCCGCAGACCCCCACAACCACCGGGCAAGGGTTGTGGGGATGAGGCCCTTGTCCTCATCAACATGGGGACAAGGTGTTTTGGGGGGCTACCCCAAAGCACCCTCCCAATGTTGAGGGCATGTGGCCTGGTACGGTTCAGGAGGGGGGGGCCGCACCCTTGTCCCCCCTCTTTGTCTGTGGCCTGCCAGGTTGCGTGCTCGGATAAGGGTCTGGTATGGATTTTTGGATGGACCCCACGCCGTTTTTTTTTGTTTTTGGCGCGGGTTCCCCTTAAAATCCATACCAGACCTGAAGGGTCTGGTATGGAATTTAGGGGGAACCCCACGTAATTTTTTTTTAAATTTTGGCCGGGGTTCCCCTTAATATCCATAGCAGACCTGAAGGGCCTGGTATGGAATTTAGGGGGACTCCCACGTCATTTTTTTTTTTTAATTTTGGTTCGGGGGTTCCCCTGTGGGGAATTCCCATGCCGTTTTTATCAATGAACTTCTATGTGTATTGTCGGCAATACAATAGCCGCGAGTAGTTTTAAATGGGTTTTTTCCTTTGAAATGTCATTTTGCTGTCAGACTGTTCTAAACACAGGAAACATGCGCCCCTTTACAGGCATACTATAGACACCCCCCAGCAATGAAATTTAAAGGGATATTACACTTTTATTGTTTGACTTTAAGCATTATTAAAATCACTGCTCCTGAAAAAACGGCCGTTTTTAAAACTTTTTTTGAGTTGATCCATGTCCCATGGGGCAGGACCCAGGTCCCCAAACACTTTTTATGACAATAACTTGCATATAAGCCTTTAAAATTAGCACTTTTGATTATTTATGTTCGTGTCCCATAGACTTTAACGGTGTTCGCGTGTTCGAACTAACTTTTTTCCTGTTCGCATGTTCTGGTGCGAACCGAACAGGGGGGTGTTCGGCTCATCCCTACATGTGATATTGAAATCACCACATACAAAAAGGATCCTTGTTGTATCTGCCTTATTTTCTTCATCAACCCATTCAGGAATCGAAATTGATGCTTGTTAGGGACATATACGTTCACTAACATGTAACAGATATCGTTGATATCACACACTATAATGAGAAAGCGCCCAGAGGGGTCAGATGTTTCTGAATGCAATTGGAAAGAAACCAAGTCTTTAATTGCAATCATGACCCCCCTTTTTTTAGTGACATGTTGGAAGTGAAATAATCTTGGAAGCTTTTATGGGTGCATCTAGGTGGTGCCTTTAGGTGAAAATGTGTTTCTTGGATGCACAGAATATCACATTGAGAAGAATCTGCCTCTCTCCAAAGGGATGCCCTTTTAGCCGGGTGGTTTAATCCATGTGCGTTTATGGAAAGAATCTTAACCAGCATAACATCATTTGGAAAGTATGATAGGTTGCAAGTGTTGAATGTACTTACATGTAGTCCAGTTGGAGGATATACAGAAAAAGGGAAGTTTTCATAATCCCAAAGTGATGAAATCTTGAAAATCAGCCTGAGTCAAAACCGTACCCGAGGATTCGTGAATAAAGAGTCCCGAGCATAGTAACAAAAACAGTTTCTGAAAAAGTAACAGATAGAAAGCAGGTAAGTATGCCCAACTTTGGTAACAATTATGGATGAGCTGAACACCCCCCGGTTTGGTTCGCATCAGAAAATGCAAACAGGCCAAAAAATTGCACAATCAAGCAAACACCGTTAAAGTCTATGGGACACGAACATGAAAAATCAAAAGTGCTCATTTTAAAGGCTTATATGCAAGTTATTGCCATAAAAAGTGTATGCGGACCCAGGTTCTGCCCCAATGGACATGTATCAATGCAATTTTTTTTTTTTAAACGGCCGTTTTTTCAGGAGGAGTGATTTTAATAATACTTTAAGTGAAACAATAAAAATGAAATATTCCTTTAAATATCGTGCCTGGGGGGTGTCCTTGGTTTGCCTGTAAAGTAGCACATCTTTCCCATGTTTAGAACAATACCACAGCAAAATTACATTTCTAAAGGAAAAAATCTCATCTCAAACTGCTTGCGGCTGTAATGTATTGTTGGATCCCGGCAATAAAGTTAAAAATCATTGGAAAAAACGGCGTGGGTTCCCCCCAGTCCATTACCAGGCCCTTTGGGTCTGGTATGAATATTAAGGGGAACCCTGCCCCAATGTTTTTTTAAAATGCGTGGGGTCTCCCCAAAATCCATACCAGGCCCTTCAGGTCTGGTATGGATATAAAGGGGAACCCTGCACCAATTTTTTTTAAATGGCGTATGGGTCCCCCAAAATCCATACCAGGCCCTTCAGGTCTTGTATGGGTTTTAAGGTGAACCCTGTGCCAAAATATTTTTTTTCAAAAATGGCATAGGGGCCCCCCAAAATCCATACCAGACCCTTATCTGAGCACGTAACCTGGCAGGCCGCAGGAAAAGGGGGGACGAGAGAGTGCCCCCCCTCATGAACAGTACCAGGGAACATGCCTTCAACATGGGAAGGGTGCTTTGGGGTCCCCCCAAAACACCTTGTCCCTATGTTGATGGGGACAAGGGCCTCATCCCCACAACCCTTGCCCAGTGGTTTTGGGGTCTGCGGGTGGGAGGCTTAATGGAATCTGGAAGCCCCCTTTAACAAGGGAACCCCCAGACCCCAACTCCTCCCCTATGTGATTGAGTATCGGGTACATTGTACCCTTACTCATTCACCAAAAAAGTGTCAAAATGTTAAAAATGACAGTAGACAATTTGGGACAAGTCCTTTATTAAAAAAAAACTGTCCCATGATGTCCATTCATCTTCAATGACAGCGTCCAATGACCTGAGAGAAAAAAAAATGAAACAACTCCATTTCCATGGGAGGCTCCCGCTGACTGAAGCCTCTTCGCAATGACAGCTGTTACATAGCTGAGGGCAGGGCCACCTGGTGACGTAAACGGTTGACCCCACCCCTCTGGCGTTACGTGATGTCACATGACATTAAAACAGGTGGAGTCACCGTTTATGTCACTGGGTGGCCCCGCCCTCAGCTATATAACAGCTGTCATCGCGAAGAGGATTCAGTCAGTGGGAGCCTCTCATGGAGACAGACTCCCACAACCACCGGGCAAGGGTTGTGGGGATGAAGCCCTTGTCCCCATCAACATGGAGACAAAGAGTTTTGGGGGGACTCCAACGCACCCTCCCCATGTTGAGGGCATGTGGCCTGGTACGGTTCTGGAGGGGGGGCGATCTCTCATCCCCCCTTTTCCTGCGGCGTGCAAGATTACGTGCTCAGATAAGGGTCTGGTATGGATTTGGGGGGAACACTTATGACATTTTTTTTATTTCGGCGAAGGGTTCCCCTTAAAGTCCAGGCCTGGTATGGATTTTGGGGGGCCCCTACGCCATTTTTTTAAAAATTTGACGCAGGGTTCTCCTTGATATCTATACCAGACCTGAGGGGCCTGGTATAGATTTTGGGGGGACCCCATGCATTTTTTTTTTAATTTGGTGCAGAGTTCCCCTTAATATTCATACCAGACCCCAAGGACCTGGTAATGGACTGGGGGGGAACCCATGCCGTTTTTTCGATTTTGAAATGATTTTTATCTGTATTGCCGGGATCCGACAATTCATTACAGCCGCAAGCAGTTTTACATTTTTTCCTTTAGAAATATCATTTTGCTGTGGTATTGTTCTAAACATGGGAAAAATGCGCTACTTTACAGGCATACTAAGGACACCCCCTAGGCAGGATATTTAAAGGAATATTTCATTTTTATTGTTTCACTTTAAGCATTATTAAAATCACTGCTCCCGAAAAAACGTCCATTTTTAAAACTTTTTTTTGCATTGATACATGTCCCCTGGGGCAGGACCCAGGTCCCCATGCTGTTTTTTTCAATGATTTTTTTCTATATTGCCGGGATCCGACAACACATTACAGCCTCAAGCAGTTTTAAAGGAGATTTTTTCCTTTAGAAATGTCATTTTGCTGTGGTATTGTTCTAAACACGGGAAACACTCACTACTTTAAAGGCATACTAAGGACACCCCCCAGGCACAATATTTAAAGGTAAAAAGAGTAATGAACCCGCGCAGTGGAAATGGAGATCTGTAGGTGAAGTCTATGGAACTGCTGCCGCCCAACAAGCAGTCACCATAAATGGGGACAGCTGAGTAGGACTTTATTTGAACTTTACTAGCACGTTTGCACTTTAGTAGAAGTGATTTCTGACCAGTTTTCAGTTCCTTTACCAGTGGTTGATCTCCCACACCTCTCCCTTTCCCCCTCCCTCCCCTTCCCTTCCCCACTTTCACCCCCCCCTCCTTCCCCCACACTTTATGTCATTTGGAATATTAATCAGCAACACCGCATATGAAGATTTGACACCACCACTAGAATTTTTATATATTTAAAGCTTGTTTATCAACTGTGCAATATATATATTTTTTAAATTTTTTAAGGATATCACTATTTGACACCTGCACGTCTTGTTTATACCTAGGAACTTATACCTGTATGCCTTGTTTTGAACTAGAGATATATAAATATAAAAATACGCAGGTAGGGAATTATCACTTAGTTATAGGAACAGCGCCAGACCCTTCTACCACAACAATATTTAAAGGAATCATTTTTATTGTTTCACTTTAAGCATTATTAAAATCACTGCTCCTGAAAAAACGGCCATTTTTAAAACTTTTTTTGCATTGATACATGTCCCCTGGGGCAGGACCCGGGTCCCCATAAACTTTTTATGGCAATAACTTGCATATAAGCCTTAAAAATGAGCACTTTTGCTTTTTCATGTTAGTGTCCCATAGACTTTAACGGTGTTCCTCGGCTTTCGAATTTGCTGCGAACACTGCATAATGTTCGCTGTTCGGCAAACAGGCGAACACCCGATGTTCGAGTCGAACTTACGTTCAACTCGAGCATCAGGCTCATCCCTAGTAACAATCAATTTGGTCTGGTATCCCCATCTATAGCCAATGTTATGGTTCCTCAAAGTTTTTGTGGTGTTGTTTCGATTTTTGCGGAGTTGTAATGTAAATTGCGATAAATTGCAGATCTGAGTAATCTGTAGTATGGTGTTCCCCCTGAGGTGTAAGCTGCATCAGGCATTCCTTAGTTTGGTAGAAATGCATACGGAGCAGAACATCTCTAGGAACATACTGTAGTAGATGCGACCTAACACAACATAATTCTAGAAATGACAAGCCTCCATCCCTAATATGTATACAACAAAAAGAAGGAGAGAGGAAACGGGACTTTGTGTGAGGCAAGTCATTGGATTGTTCAATTTATTAAGAAATAGCAGATTACATTAAGGAAAGTGTCAATCTGTAATACAGGACACAATCCAGTGTAATACATTTGCATAAATGTAAATATAAAACAATTATAGAAGAAAGGTCTGGTATAAAGGTAGAAAGCATTGTGGTAACATAAGAGCGTGGCTCAGAGGGTTGTACTGATTCTGATATGCTCCTTATCTTAACATTATTTCTTCTAGACCTGTCCTTTAGGTCTGCTAACTTTGCTTTGATCCAATTTTGTTCCTCATCCGCAGTATCATGTGCATCTACTACGTCATTAATTGTCTTTGCATTTTGGATTCAATATGATCAACTCTGTCACTTACAGCAGTGAGCTCAGAGCTGAATTATCTCATGGATGCCATCATATTAGTATGAATGGTGCTCCATCATATCAGTATGAATGGTGCACCTTAGAGAAATGAGCATATCTTTTAATGTTGTGTCAAGAACCGGTTGGTTCAGTGTGGGGAAGGCTACTATTGAATCAGGGAGCTCCCTGGTATCCTCTTGTGAATCATTGTTAGACCTCACCTCACACTGCTACAGCCCAGGGTCTTCCATTCTGAAGTGTGCTTTTGCAGGGCTCCTGTTGAGAAGGGAGGATGTTTGTGAGTTCTCCCCAGAGAACAGAGTATTCCTGTATGCAGGGTCGTTAAGGCTCTGTGAGGATCTGGGAGCCGTTCGTGGAGTAGATGAGGAGCTGGCACCATCTTGCCCACGAGACTGCATCGGCTGAGCGAAGTACGCCATGAGTTTCTTAGGGCGGCGTTCATCTTTGCGTCTCCTGAACATGGTGTTGGGTGTTAGGGGAGCTGAACCGCCGCTAAGTCATTAAAATTGCGTGATTGTGGCAAATTAGAAAGCACTGTGGGAGTTATTTACTAAAGGCAAATACACTTTTTTTTCACATTGTAAAGATCCTTTTTTTGGTTAAACAGGCATGTTTCAAAGCATAACATACACAACTCAGGAACTTACAAAGTTCAACTTTGATAAAGTGAAGGCAATATAAGACATGGGTATGTTCAAAATGTGTTGATATTGCCTTCATCAGATGGAGTGATGTCACCCCTGTAAAAGCCAAATTTTGAAGATGCACACAAATTGGGAGTCAAACTGGGGATTTCCCTCCTGATCCCATGCCTAATGTCAACATGTCCTAGCTCCCATCATGGAGGATCAATGGACGTGTTTTGGGGTGCAACCACTTCCTCTCACATAATTGAGTTGGGAGGAAGGGTTTTCACTGACAAAATGCGTACATTGATATCCCCTGATGGCAGATAGCAAATGTTGACACACTGTGTGCATCTTCCAAATTTGACTTTTCAAATACTTTACAATTTTTTTTAAATTAAAAAATACACAATAAAATGGTACAATTTTGATGTTTTTTTATATTCTGCCTAAAACATCAATGATGTTCTTCATTATTTTTGAACATCATTGATGTTTTCCTTTATATTTTCTTTTTTTTTTTTAACCATAGATTTTTATTATAAATTTTCAGTTTATACATAAAGTACAAAGTTTTGTTTACAGTGTATGACATAAACAGGGTGAGTATTGACTGACAGTCATAATTCCACAAAGAGATAACCATAACCACGTAGCTAACGACCTCAATAGGAGGTAGGTCCGGTCACCCCGACTGGGTACTGACTGTGAGCAGGAGCCTATGGCAGTCTTAAACCAGGCAGCCCTCTAATGACCTTAATGAGGGTCAATAGTGAGGAAATACAATATATATTCATTTAGAACTTTGTAGACAGCTATCTTATGAACTTCAAACGTAGATATATTCTTAATACATTAATAACAGAAAACACATACCTTTTAGAGCAGTCACTAAATAATACAGTCTAGGTTGGTTCTTCTGGTTTGACTACTTCTAGTAATGTCGATTGTTTATTGATATTCTGATTACTTTATCTAATTATTTAAATACGTTTACCACTATAAGCCTAGTCGTTTAGCCTAAATATCATGAAACATAACACTCATTTTCACAAGTGAGAGGGAGCATACTGAGAAGATTTCCAGACTTCCCAGTGTTTGTGGAAGGCCGGGACTCTTCTTTCCTTATACGCTAGCATTTTTTCCATTGTGTAGTGGGCATTCACTCTGGAGATTACTTCTTCGATTTTTGGTGGTGATTGGGAGCGCCATTCTCTTGCTAAGGATATGCATGCTGCAAATAAAATATTTATAACAACCTTTCTCGTCAAATGAGGAAAGTTGTCTATGCCCAAGCTTAGGAGGGAAAGTTCAGGGTTTATTGGACTTGCGGTGTTTGTAATTGTGTGAATGATGGAAGCTACTTTCTGCCAGAAAGGTTTTATTACCTTACAGCTCCACAATATGTGTAGAAGGTTGCCAGTCTTGTCACATTTTCTCCAGCATATTGGGGAGGAACTCGGGTTCATTTTGTGAATACGTAGGGGAGTAAGATACCACCTATGTAGTATCTTCAGTGCAGTATCCCAGTGGTCTATGCACGCTGAAGATTTACTATTACTCTTCACCGCTAGATGCCATTGGTGTAATGGGAATTCCTTTTTGAGGTCCTGTTCCCACTTTCTCATGTTGGGCAATTTAGCTTGTAAGTATAGAGGGGTAGCGAATTTGTAGAATAATGATATTCCCTTGTGTTTCCCCGGGCTTTTGTTTAATAGATAGTGCCACAGTATTTGGGGTAATCTAAGTGGTCTAGAATTATTATGTTTGAGGAAGTGCTTTATTTGAAACAGTTGGTAACTTTCCATTGTTTCCTGTCCTTGTAGGTCAGGTGTGAGGAAATGTTCCCCTCTATTTTTCAAAGTTTGGGTCGATATGTTTGGAATCAAATGTTCATATGTTGCTAATGGGATTTGTATTTCCTGCATAGTGGTATCCTTAAATGGTTGCCTGAACAAGGAGGACCAGGCTGTTATAGAAGCTTGTACCGTAGGGTATAGTGGAGTGATTGGACTATGGTGTATACCAGCAGCTATCACCAGGGCTGGTAGGTTATGGCCGGGGGTGATTTCTTGTTCCAATTCAGGCCATTTATTGTCAGTTTGGCATGCGAACCAATATCGGGTTCGTTCCAATATGGCAGCTTGGTAATAAATGTGTGCATTTGGGAGACCTGCTCCACCTAAGTGTTTGGGTTTATACAAATGAGTCAATGCGATTCTAGGTTTCTTTCCTGCCCAAATAAACTTATTTAAATTTTTCGCTAGTTGTGAGAAAAATGTTAGAGGGAGAGGTATTGGCAGAGTTCTGAAGTGGTATAGAAGTTTAGGTAATATTTGCATTTGATATGCAGCTATTCTCCCCATCCATGATAAATGCAGTTTACCAATTTGGACCATTTCTTCTTCCACATTTGCAAGTAGAGGCTTGTAATTGCTGGAATATAGTTTATCGGAAGAGGAGGTGAGCTGCACACCAAGATACGTAATTGAGGGGGGGTCCCAATTACAGGGAAATAAATGTTTAATCGTGCTTTGTTCATCTAGGGGAATATTGAGTGTTAAAGCGAAACACTTGTTTGTATTGTTTTATAAAAGGAGATTTTACTAAAATTATGTAATAATTTTTTAAGTTCTTGTATAGAGGTTGTTGGCTCGGATAAAGTTAACATTATATCGTCGGCAAAGAGTCCTATTTTATGACTGTCTTTACCTATATTTATGCCTTTGATGGAAGTATTGGACCTAATGCTTTGTGCCAGAGGTTCTATAATGAGTGAAAAGATTATTGGTGATAAGGGGCAACCTTGTCGTGTACCATTAGATAGTAGGAAAGGATCAGATAGGAGACTAGAGGTATAGACTTGGGCGGATGGATTAGAGTATAGGGACATAATTGCCGAATGTATCATTCCTGAAATTCCAAATTTTTGTAAAGTTTTCGATAGGTAACCCCAATGCACCCTATCGAACACCTTTTCGGCGTCTAATGCAAGAAAAATACTCAGTAATTGATTAATTTCTGCGAATCGTAGTAGATCTAACATCCTTCTAGTTCCATCCGGTGCTTGTCTGCCCTTTACAAACCCCACTTGATGCAGTCCTATTAGGGAAGGAGTAATTTCTAATAACCTGTTGGCCAATACTTTCGCATAAATCTTTAGGTCACAATTGAGTAAGGATATTGGCCTATAATTTTGGGGGTGGGAGTTGTCTTTGCAATAGTGTTACTATTATTGCTTGGAGCATTTCTTTCGGGAAGGATTCCCCTGTGGCTGCTTTATTGAAAACCTCTACTAGTTTTGGTGCGAGCAGGGAGCTGAATGCCTTGTAGTACTCAGCAGAAAAACCATCCGCTCCTGGGGATTTATGCATGGGGAGAGATTTAATAACTGTCTCAATTACTACTTCAGTGATTGGGGAGTTTAAGGTTTGGAGAATTGTAGAGTCTACTGAGGGGAGTTGGATTCCTTGAAGGAACTCATCTATCTCTTTATCTGTAGGTTGGTAGGTGGATGGGTCTTTATTGAGATTGTAAAGGGTTTTGTAATAGTCCCCAAAAGCATTAGCTATGTCCTTAGGGTTGTGGAGTGTGGTATTGGAGCTATGATGTTGAATATGAGTGATGTTGGATTTTACATATCTTTTTTTTAATTTACGAGGCCAGAAGTTTACTTGCCCTATTGTTTTGGGAGTAAAAAGATAGTTTCAGCCTTTTGAAATATAGATCGTAGTCTGCCCTAAGTTCCTGTCGCAGTTCTTCGCGACAAGAGTTAAGGCGTTTTAAGATGCTGGGGGATGCGGTGTTGGGGTCCTTGTGTTGAGCCTCTAAATCTGCAATATCTTTATGGAGTTTTGCTAAGTAATGTGATTTCTTTTTCTTTTCTCTTGAAGCGATCTGAATAAGAATACCCCTAGCGTATGCTTTGTGAGCACACCAGATCATTGTTGGGGAGCATTCCCCATTGGAATTGATACTAAAGTATTCTTTAAGTTTCTTCTCTATTTCCTCTTTAATGTGAGGACAAGATAGGAGGTAGGTATTGTTGCGCCATAGTGGTTTGTGGGATGTTTTATTGTTAGTTTCAACCTCAATGGCCACAGGCGCATGGTCAGACCATGTAATGTTGAGGATATCAGCCTTAATCACTTTCTGCAGGGTATACATATCTGTTAGAAAAAAGTCAATTCTAGAGTAGCTATTATGTACCATGGAGTAATAAGAGTAGTCCCTCTCGGTGGTTCTGAGGCAGCGCCAGGGATCAAAGAGCCTTTCTTCATGACACCAAGTACCTAAAGAGGGCCTCTTTCTCAGAGCCACCGAGGAGGAGTCAAATTCCTCATTCATGACCGTATTAAAATCCCCACATACTATTAGATTGCCCTTTTGCAAGGATTTGGCATGTTTAACAACCTTTCGGATAAACTTCATTGGCTTAACATTTGGGGCATATAAGTTTACCAGTGTGTAGAGGACCCGATCTATTTCTGCGATCAAAATAATAAAGCGTCCATGGGGATCATTATGAATCTGCAATAAAGAAAAGGTTAATGTGTCCTTAATAGCGATCAATACCCCATTTTTTTTGAAGTGTCATTGGCGGTGAATACTTTGGAAAATTTATTGTGTGTGCATTTCGGAGGGTTGCTGCTGGCGAAGTGTGTTTCTTGTGCACACAAGATGTCACATTTCAGGTCCAGAGCTGACTTCCACATGGCCCTGCGCTTGTATGGGCTATTTAATCCTCTCACATTGTGTGATACTATTTTAAGGTTCATTCCATTCAATGAGTACAAGCTGCTGCCATCTAGTGGTAGAGATCAATAAACAATATGCTCTTGGGTTGATGTTGGGTACGTGTAAGGATTGAAATAAAGATTCTGAAAAAAATGTCAAAAAAGCAACAAGAAAAAGAAAAAAGTGAACAAAAAACCAAGCTGACGTATGCAGCATTGTATATCAATCAAACATTAAAGTTTGAGTAGAACAGGTTACAGGTGTCATCCTGTAAATGAAGAAGGGGGATAACCAAAAAAAAAAAAATATATATATATTAGCCGAACAACGGCTGCTTCTGGAACCTACACCTGGGTTCATGGAAGATCTGGAAGGCATCAGGGGATGTTGATCCTGAGAGAAGTGCCACACGTATATAAGAGCCATCTACTGAGGCGAACGCGTAGTCGAGTAGGATTTACTTGCCTCTTCTGTTTTGACGGTAGTTGTTTCGTCTGTCAGGCAGTGGATCAGGGTCTGCATCTTTTCCATCCAGTGGTAGAAGTCGCCATTTTCTGAGGAGATCCATCCCTTTTTCCAGTGAGGTAATTGCGTGCGATTCGCCGTGCATTTCCAGCAACAGTTTGGCAGGGAATCCCCATTTATACAGAATCTTGTGGCTGCGTAAGATTTTTGTAATAGGGACTAAGTTGTGCCTCGCCGTTAGTGTAGCTTGCGATAAATCTGCATACAATGCGATTCCGGTAAATGGATCAGGGAGCGTGGGGTGCTGTCTGGCAAATCGCATCAGCTGATCTTTTATGTGGTAAAAGTGGATCCTAGCGATGACATCCCTGGGGATTTGGTCCGGCAGGAATGAGGGTTTTGGCAGTCTGTGGGCTCTGTCTATGATTATATCGTTAGGCCCCAAAGACGGCAGAACCGTGGTCATGAGCTTCTGGAGGTACGCAGTGAGTTCTGCTGGTTTGATCAATTCAGAGATCCCTCTGAACTTTATGTTATTCCTTCGTGCCCTGTCTTCGATGTCCGCCATTTTTAGGCGCATAGATTTTATCTCATCTTCTACATCAAAGTGCGCATCCACCAGCTCATTATGAGCTAGTGTAAATTCTTCCATTTTTTTTTCCACATACTTGACTCTGCTACCAAATGCTGACAGTTCTTTTTTTGTAGTGTGCATAAATGCTGACATGTCCTGTTGCAGGGCCCCCCTGAGGGTTAATAACATTTCCTTCATTGTGGTATCCAGGATGGGCTGCCCTGATGTGGGAAAAGCATCTAACTGCTGGCTGTGAGAGGATGAATCCTCCATTATGTCTTCCTCTGCCCCTGCCTCATCCTGATTCTCCTCCTCCACCCCAATCCTCCTTTTCTGCTTAACTGGGCTGTCAGAGGGTGAGGATGTTGGTGGATGCTGTGTGAGATTAGACTCACCCGAGGATGGCGATGGATGGCTGCAGGAGTGTGCAGGGGATGCTGCATTTCCATTCTCGTAGCGGGCGCCATCTTGGAAATCTCGGCCGGCCGTGAGGGGGTAGAAATCGGTCAATTTTTTCGGTGCTTCTCTCGTTTTTCGTTTATACATCTTGACCGCTGTGTTCCACTGTGTCTCCCCTCTCTGTGGATGTATTTTAGGGTGTGTAGTTTCGCTGTGAGCCGCTCTACAGAAGCCGTTGTGTCAGAGCTCTCTCCTCACACTACCATCCGCTCTGGCTGCCGGCTCCGCCCCTTCCTTTATATTTTCTAAATCACGATTGCACCCCATTCTCTCCCTGATGAGGATCTGGGCACTTTCACTGGTGAAATGAGATTCTTCTTCTACAACATCCACATCACCTAAAAGAAAAAAAACACACCATGTATTAGAAATATGCAGGTATAGATCTCTTACCTGAAGCTGTGGTCTCAGACACTCACCTGTTGTGGTGACAATGTCGCCCACTTCATAAACCTCTCCCTCCACATCCTCTGCTTGTGGTGTGGGGATTTACCCTTCTCTAGGAGGTGGGGGTCTCTAGTGTCCTCAGATGTCCCGAGTCTTTTCTCCCCATGTGAAAAAAAATAGGTATACTTAGCACACAGATATTGGAGGGCAGAAATAGGAATCTGAAACATTGCTTGGAAATGTCGTACAAGTGTCTGTTTTGGCAAAGTTCCAAGCTGAAGAACATTTTATTTCCTTTCTAAAGCTGGAATACTTCCCTTTTTTGTTAAAGTATCACACATGGAGACACCCCCATAGTATCCACTGGAGCACCTGTGTGGGGCACCCTAAAAAGTTTGTTCTGGTGTCCCACACTAGTGCTCCTGCGTCCAGATGTGTAAACAGCTGCTGAGTGTCCTCTCCTTACACAGAATAAAGTTTACATTGCAATGTAGTTACAAACCCATCTAGACAACAAACTTATTTTAATACAAATAGGCATGAACAAATGTAGTTAACCTGTATCTGCCAAAAACAACTTAAAGTGGGCGAACGAATGATGTTTCCTACAACCGTTTACTGTGCCCATGAACATGAAAGTAGCCATATTAAAATGTACAACAGTAAAGAAAAGCACATGGGGCAGCACGAACGTTAAGAAGAAGAATAGGAACACACGACAAAATGCTTACTTTTTTGCAGCACTTGATTCTTCTGTACTGATCCTGCTCCCTCAATTTCAGGTCTGACCAGTGTTTCCTCAGTTGATCCTTGGATCGCCATACCCCAAAATTCCTGTGCAGATTCTTCACAACTTCAGGCATGATCTTGGCCTTTCTCACATTTGGGTTTGGGTAAGGTCCATGTTTCCCGTCATAGTTGGCCCTTTTCAAGATGTCCACCATCTCCACCATCTCTACAAAGGACATATTTGAGGCCTTCAATCTCCTCTGGGATTGTGAAGTTTGGGGCTCCGGCCTTTCGTTGTTGCTGCTCTCCTCTGCATGCACCTGTTGTCTCTCCACCATGTGCTCTCCCACTGCGCCGAAAGAGAAGGGGCGGGGAATAGACTACAAAGAATGTCAGGGGCGGGCGGAGTTTCATCCATGCGCAGTGTGTATAAAGCATAACACACATGCGTTGTATGTACGATATGTGAGTGGAGGATGAAGTAACGGAAGCGACGATCGTTGCAAGGTACAATTTTAGGTTGGTGCATCAGTGGCCTATACTGCTTATAGATTGAGGCCTATATTGGATTAGGAGCGTTTTGCCTGACATTATTAGGGTTTGTCTTGTGTTGTGTCTTGCAGAGAAAATGGATCTATTCAACGATGAGGACTTTATCCCCATATTAATTGATATGTACAGGGAGCTGCCCTGTCTGTGGCAGGAAAACCAACCGTTTTATAACAATAAACCAAAGAGGAAGGCAGCGCTGGATCAGTTGCTGGTATTTGTGAAGCCGGTGATCCCCACGGCAGACATCCCCTATTTGAAGGCCCTAATTGGTGGCATGAGGAGCACTTATAATAGGGAGTTTTCTTCAGGATTCCCTGAGATCAGGAGCTACAGCAGACGACATCTATGTACCCAGGCTGTGGTACTATGACAGACTGCATTTTCTGGCAGGCCAGACTGAACCCAGGCCAGCACTCTCCAGTCTTCCTTCAAGGCTTCCTTGCCCCCCCAGCTGAGGCTTACGAAGACCAACCTGGGCCTTCCGGGCAGCAACGTGGAGGAGCCCAGCTTGAGTCAGGTATAGCATTCTTCAAAATATTTCTGTTTGTCAAATTAATTATGTTAAATATATGTTCATTTTGATAACTAATTTCTGATTTCACAAAGTGTTTTACATACCAATAGACAGTGGTGGCCACAAATGATTGGGACAAGAATGAAAAATGCTGGGGTCAGAATGATAGTCTTTTCTAATTGTTAACATTCAATTTGCAACAGTCATGAGCTGAAAATTGTGTGTGAATCCCAGGTCCCTCCCCTCAGCCTTCCACAAAAAAGTGGCAGGAAGAGGAGTAACCTGAAGGAGGCAGCAATTGACCTATTTCTGATGGCTACTGTGGCCCTCAGAAACCCCCCCAGTGTTCAAGAGGACTATGCCTACATGACAGCCTGCAGAATGCTGGAAATGGAGGAGGGCCAACGCCTCTTATGTGAGGAAGTTATGTTATAAGCCCTAAATAAGGGGTTGAGGGGCGAACTCACAAGCCAAAGCCACATTTGTGCATTCAACCAAGGTCCTCCTCCTCCAGGTCCTCCTCCACCTCCTGCCACAACTCCAACACCAGAGCCACAGCCTGGAAGGAAGCATCTAAAGAAGACAAGAGAGTAATGGCCTGGGTTCAGTCTGGTCTGGCAAAAGACGCAGGCTGTGGTATGACCACAGCCTGGGGACAGATAAGTCATCTGCTGCTGCGTTGCCTTCCTCTTTATTTTGTTATGACCCAGAATAAATGGCTATTTCTTTTTCACAAATACTTGGCTATGTGTTTTACTTCAAATAGGACAGTTTGTTTGTGAGTAGGCAGATACATTTCAAAAATACAAGGTCAAATTAAAGCGGGGTTCCACTCTCTCTGATAAATTTTTTTTTTGGCCAAATGACATTGATTACTATATAGCAATAGGGAACTCACCTGTTCCGTTTTTCAGTGACATTGCTGTTTGTTTTGGCTTAATAAATGAACTTCTATAATGAAATCTAGATGGTTGTCATCTTGCCTGTGGGCATGTGAAGTCCACAGGCATCCTCTTCCGGGATACGGTGCTGCTGATCGACCAGCATGCACCGCCCGTTCTTTTCAGATCTCGCGCATGCGCATTAGACCGAAATCGGAGCGCCTTCAACAGCTGACGTCACTCCCACTATAGAAATCTCTCGATGACTCTTGGAACAGGCCGCCGCACTGACTCCTGGGAACAATGACACAAGCTCCCAGGAGCCAGTGCGGCTTACAGGAAGTGAGTATTTAGCTGCTCTAGACACGCCCCTAACCGCAGCCTGTGCTTCCTGCAAAAAACAAAGAGAGCTTCAACAAGAAAAGTGCTGTTTTGTCATTAGGACATTGCGGTAATCAGCTGCAGTTAGTGTAGAAAAATCGGGTGGAGCTCCGCTTTAACAAGGGACACCAACCAACCTCCTTGAGGTAAAAAAATACAAGATAATAATGGTGTTGTGATAACGACACACAAAACGAGAAATAACATTATGGAAAGCACTAGAAAAAAATGAAGATCTTGATAAAAAAAACAAAAAAAAAACATTATTATGGAGATGTGACGAAAAGCAAAATTAATATTATTCATGAGATCACGAGAAATAATAAAGAAATCAGTTTGTGAGAACTCTGTGTGAATATGAGCAGAAAAACAAGTTCATTCTTCTAGCATTCTAAAGAAGAAGAGAATGCGCTGCATTAAACTATTTAAAAAATTGCAGCATGACGAATGTGCTATCTCCATACGAATGGCAGTTTTACCAGACCGATCGCTTTGGTCTCGTAATTTATTCTGAGCATGCGTGGCACTTTGTGCGTCAGAATTGTCTACACACGAACGGATTTTGTTGTCGGACAATTTGAGAACCAGATCTCAAATTTTGTGTGACGGAAATTCAGATGGAAACTGTTTGATGGAGCCCACACAGGGTTGGAATTTCTGACAAAAGGCTCCCATCGAACATTTTCTGTCGGAAAATCTGACCGTGTGTACGAGGCTTAAGAGAAACCTGAGCCAAAATGTAAAAAAAAAAGCAGCTTGGAGTCCCCCCAAAATCTATACCAGACCCTTATCCAGGTATGCAGCCTGGCAGGTCAGGAAAGGGGGGGAGACCAAGTACCCCCCTCCTGAACCATAGCAGGACACATACCCAATACATAACGGGGTGGGTGCTTTGGGGCAGGGGGGACTCCAACTCCCCCACCCCAAAGCACCTTGTCCCTATGTTGATGGGAACAAGGGCCTCTTCCTAAAACCCTGAGCTGTGGTTGTCCGGGTCTGTGGGCGGGGGGCTTATCGGAATCTGGAAGCCCCCTTTAACAAGGGGACCCCCAAATCCTGCTCCTCCCTAAGTGAATGATTATCGGGTACATAGTACCCCTACCCATTCACCAAAAAAGTGTCAAAAAGTAATAAACACAAGAGAGAAGTTTTTGACAAATCCTTTATTATAACAAAATAAAATAATTGTGTCCCTCGATGTAAATCCATCTTCAATCACGCCACCCGATGACCTGAAAAAAAACAAAAACCGTTCCACTTTTGGGAGGCCTCCCGCCAAATGCCTGCTCTGCGCTTTGGCATTTCTGGGGCAGTATTGCTTCCTGAACACCTGGAAACTGTTGTTCTACTGCCCTCTGAAAAGCAATCACTGCTGAACAGGGTCAAGTGTAAACAGGGCCTAATAGTCACTACCAGAACAATAAAGTGTGACCTGGTGTACCCCTATTGAACATACAAATACAGAAATGTTTGCCCTTGGGACTTTAAATGAGGTGTGACACTGGTATTAATGAAAAAAAAAACAACAGATTTATTGGTTCACACAAGATCTACAGTAGCCACAAATAGATGTCAAGTGTATTAACAGATTCCTAATGTTGTACACATAATATTGCAGTTAAAAACAATTTTCCATGATAAAGGTCCAAGATAAGTACAAGAATGCATCCTAGTGAACCGACGCATTTCGTGAACACTTGTTCACTTCATCAAGGTTTGATGCAAACTTGATATCGTAAGGTAAAACTGTATAAGTATAATAGAGAAGGTAAAATAATTGTATAGGGTCAAAGCGTTAAAGGACTGCCATATATATCAATGTTGATATATGCCCCTGTTGAAGACCCATTGGTCGAAACGCGTAGGGCTTGGCTTATCGCTCACCACATTGCCCTATTTTTACTTCTGTGATCACATTTTATTTCTGTATGTGTTTTTTTAGAAATAAAATACCCCCTTTTTTGATCTGCACGATGTGGAAGCATTTTCTTTCTCCACATATGATTTCGGTGAGAGTGGCTCCGGTACCCTGCTGATTATACCATCTAGAATCAGCCTGCAGCTTCTAGGATTCGAGGTCCATTCGGAGGCTCTTCATCCCTTCCTTGGATTCCATTCCTGAGGTCCCGGTCTGTCTGGAGTTCCATACATCGGCCATCCGTGGCATCATGCCTGTATGATTCCTTGTCGCTGACATAGGAGTCCACCAGTTCCGGTAAGGGCACATGCATTTATTTTCATGTTTGAGGATACAGTATCCCTGATGGTCTCCATACTGAGCAGTGTTCATCATTTGTATTTCCTCGTCCCTTTACCATTCCATGGTGCATGATTGGACTTATGTCGGACTATACTTCATATTATTGCACTGTTTTTTTCACATTTTCATTATTTGTATGTTTATTTCCAATGACACATTGTTTTTTTCACAGATCGGACATTCTGTGTTTATCATCATATTTTTGATTTGTCTTCTTTATCACTTATATTACCACATTTGCATTCACTATTTAGAGCTACATTATTTACCTTTTATATTTATCCATGTTTGTCACATTGTCTTTGTAGCTGCTTGAGTTTTTTCTGTCACTTGGGATCAGTGCAGTAATACCTACTTTTTATTTCAGAGAATTTGGCAGTACATTCAATAAGCCTCACAACCGCAGACCATGTGTAACCACACCAGCCCAGGACTTCCACATCCAGCATCTTCACCTCCAAAATCGTCTGAGACCAGCCACCCGGACAGCTGCTGCAACAATCTGTTTGCATAACCAAAGAATTTCTGCACGAACTGTCAGAAACTGTCTCAGGGAAGCTCACCTGCATACTCGTCGTCCTCATCGGGGTCTCGACCTGACTGCAGTTTGCCGTCGTAGCCCACTTGAGTGGGCAAATGCTCACATTCGATGGCGTTTGGCACTTTGGAGAGGTTTTCTCTTAATGGGTGAATCCAGGCTTTCTCTGTACAGGGCAGATGACAGATAAAGTGTATGGCGTCTTGTGGGTGAGTGGTTTGCTGATGTCAACATTGTGGATAGGGATGAGCCGAATACCCCCCGGTTCGGTTCGTACCAGAACATACGGAACAGGCAAAAAATTTGGCAGAACACACAAACACCGGCAAAGTCTATGGGACACTAACATGAATAATCAAAAGTGCTCATTTTAAAGGCTTATATGCAAGTTATTGTCATAAAAAGTGTTTGGGGACCTGGGTCCTGCCCAGGGGACATGTATCAATGCAAATTTAGTTTTTAAAAACGGCCATTTTTTCAAGAGCAGTGATTTTTCAATGCTTAAAGTGAAACAATAAAAATGTAATATTCCTTTAAATATCGTGCCTAGGGGTGTCTATAGTATGCCTGTAAAGTGGCAAATTTTTCCCGTGTTTAGAACAGTACTATAGCAAAATGACATTTCTAAAGGAAAAATTTTCATTCAAAACTGATCGCGGCTGTAATGAATTGTCGGGTCCCGGCAATATAGATGAAAACTTATTGAAGAAAAGAGCATGGGATCCCCCCAGTCCATTACCAGGCCCTTCGGGTCTGATATGGAAATTAAGGGAAACCCTGCGCCAAATTTAAAAATAAAATGCCCTAGGGGTCCCTCTTCAGGTCTGGTATGGATTTTAAGAGGAACCCTGCGCCAAAATAAAAAAAAATGGCATAGGGTTCCCCCCAAAATCCATACTAGACCCTCATCCGAGCATGCAACCTGGCAGGCCGAAGGAAAAGAGGGGGGATGAGAGAGCGCCCCCTCCTGAACCGTACCAGGCCACATGCCCTCAAAATGAGGAGGGTGCTTTGGGGTAGCCCCCAAAGCACCTTGTCCCCATGTTGATGGGGACAAGGGCCTCATTCCCACAACCCTTGCCCGGTGGGTGTGGGGGTCTGTGGGCGGGGGGTATCGGAACCTGTGTGAAATGATAACGAGGTACAAATGTACCCCTACCATTCATCTTCTTCACGCCGCGATGGACCGAAAAAGAAGAAAAAAAAATCTGCATCCATGGGAGGCTCCCGCCGTGTGACGCTTCAGCGCCTTTAACAGTTCTTATATAACTGAGGGCAGGGCCACCCGGTGATGTACCAGGGTGACCCCGCCCCTTCTGACACCACAGGAACTTTCCCACAGCTTCCCTGTGGCATCAGAGGGGGACGGGGTCACCCATTTACGTAACCTGGTGGCCCTGCCCCCTCTGACGCCACTGGGAAGCCATGGGAAAGTCCCCATGGCGTCAGAGGGGGTGGGGTCACCTGGGGACATTACTGGGTGGCCCCGCCCTCAATTATATAAGAGCTGACAAAGGCAATGAAGCGTCACACGGCGGGAGCCTCCCATGGAGGCAGATCGGTGGCAGATTATTTTTCTTTTTCGGTCCATCGCGGCATAAAGAAGAAGATGAATAGACATCGTGGGACATTTTTATTTTTTTATTTTTTAATAAAGGACTTGTCCCCAAGCTGTGTCTTGTCGTTTTTTTTTTTTTTTATATTTTAAGTTTTATTGAGTTTTTCATAAGAATCCGTACAAAGGATGTAAAAAAAAAGCATTATATCAACATTCCATATTGAGTAATACAATATACATCAATCATGAGTAAGGTATTAGTCATGTAAATAAGATGTGGATTATAAAGATTTAACACTATACGTTTAACTTACACATCAGTTGGACGGTGTCAGCACTGTCTCTCCACCCTGGCACCCCAAATTGGGCGCTCACTGTGCCACGGGGGGTGAGGCAGCCCTTCAACCACCAGTTGTAAAATATACTGCAATCAGCAAAAGCAATTAAAGTATGCCCAAGAATGCGGAACTTTAAGCTAGTCATGACAAAGAGTTTTAAGTCCTACTTAGTGAAAATAGGATACTGTAAGTAGGTGTTCAAGCGAGAATCATCAGGTAGAGTCTATGAAAGAGCTGTGCTTCTCGAATCGGATATCCAAGGTTCCCATTTTTGGAGGAACAAGGCGGTATTTAGGTTGGCTTTAGCAAAGGCGAATTCCATGTGGAAGTGGTAATTTAAGAGAACAACGAGATCTGATAAAAGGGGAGGTTGTGGTGATTTCCATTTTCTCGCTAGAGCTAAGCGGGCTGCAATAAGGATATGAGTCGCCACTACTCTGATATGTTTCGGCCATGTCGGGACATCAAGACCCAAGAGAAGATCTAGGGGGGATGATGGAGGGGGGACTTTGCAAATTGTTGATAGGAGATTTGCAACATCTATCCAGAATCTGTGACTTACAGGGCATTCCCACCAGATGTGTCGCAGAGTGCCTGCCTCGGTGCAATTCCGCCAGCATTGAGATGAAGTGGTTGGGTATATTTTTGCGAGTCTGGCTGGGGTATAGTACCATTTGTGGAACAGTTTTTGAGTTGATTCCCAATGGGAGGTGCAACGTGACACTCGAAGTGGGAGAGTTAAGGCTTTGTACCAATTTGCGGGTGGTGGTGGAGTGGTGGTGAGGGATGACCAGAAGTCAATAGAGGGAGATGATTGATTTGCAGACGATGTCGTTAATATTTTGTACATTACTGAGATTCCTTTCTGTGCCGGAGCTGGGATTTCATAGAATTTTAATATATCAGCCATTAGAGCATTGTCAGTGAGTATAGTGATTGGGGATATGATAGAGCGGATCCGTAGGTATAGGAAAAAGGTTGACGTGGGAATACCGAATAATTGTTGTAGTTGTACAAATGAGTGGATCCCGGATGTGGACATCAGTTGTCCAATGTTGACGAGACCTTTCTGTGTCCATAGGTGGACGGACAGATCAGGCGATATCATTTCTATTGCTTGAATGGGGAGTTTGGAAAGGATTGAATTGGGTATTCCCCTTGCTTGTTGTGTAAGAGCTGTCCAGACCCGTAGAGCCGATGTTGTAGATTGTAGAAAATGTCGCTGTGGTTTGAAGTTAAGTAGGGTAGCTGACAAAACGTGTTTCAAGTTTGGCGTGATAGCTGTAGACTCAATTTGGTGCCACGTTTTCCTGGAGGTGGGTGACCACCACTCTTTTAGTTGGTCCAATATTACTGCTTTGTAGTAAGCATGAATGTTGGGGGCTCCCATTCCGCCATGTTGGACTGGCGACAGAAGAATATTTTGTGTAAGTCTGGGTTTTTTTTGTTGCCAGATAAACTTATTGAGCAATCCTTGTAGTTGATTCAGTTGCGTGGAGAGCATTGGTATAGGGATTGTGCGGAACATATACAGAATGTGCGGGAGCAGGTACATTTTGACCAGGGCTATCCTACCAGCCCATGATACATATGCGTTATTCATGTCTTTGGCAATGCGCAAAAGCTTTTCCTGTAGTATGGCATAGTTTACTTTTAGTAGTGTCTTGCTCGGGGAGGTAAGGTGAATCCCCAAGTATTGAAGTGAGGAGTTTTTGGACCATGTGAAAGGTGTGGTTTTCGTTATGGTCTGTTTGGTCTGTTGGTCTATCCCTACGTTCAACATAGTGGATTTACTATTATTGACTTTGTAAAGAGATATTAGGCTAAACATTTCCAGAATTTCCAAAACATTTGAAAGGGAGATTTCGGGTTTTGTTAGAGTGATAATGACATCGTCTGCATACAGTCCTATTTTGTGTTCAATGTCCCCTATTTTAATACCTGATATTACTGTTGCGGATCTGATGGCTTGTGCCAGGGGCTCCATCACCATGGCAAAAATCAGGGGTGAAAGTGGGCACCCCTGCCTTGTGCCATTAGTGATGTTGAATGGAGTGGACGTTATCCCTGACGTCCAGACTCGGGCGCTGGGGGAGGAATATAAATTCAATATCGCTGTGAGAATAGGTCCCGACAGGCCAAATTTGCATAGTACTTTTTCCATGTATGTCCAATGAACTCTATCAAACGCCTTCTCTGCGTCCAGTGAGAGGAAGAGAGAAGGCGTTTGACTGTGCTCCACCCATTGGATTAGGTCGATGAGGCGTCTAGTGCCGTCCGAAGCTTGTCTGCCAGGTACAAATCCGACCTGGTCAGGGTGTATTATTTGTGGAATAATTGTGGAGAGCCGCTGAGCTATCAATTTTGCGTAAATTTTGGTGTCTGTGTTTAACAGTGAGATTGGACGGTAGTTTGCTGGTGTGTCAGGGGATTTGCCCGGTTTGGGTATGGTAACAATCAGGGCCTCTAAAGATTCTTTGGGAATGTTGCCTGTAGTAGTGTAGTAATTAAAGGTGTTACATAGTTGTGGGGTGAGTAAATCAGAGAAGTATTTGTAATATTCGTTTGGGAATCCGTCGGGACCAGGGGCTTTGTGTAGTGGCAGTGTTTTTATTGTTTTGAGGATTTCGGTAGGAGAGAAAGCTGTAGAAATGTTTTCTAGCTGTGCAGTGGAAATAGAGGGAAGATGAATGGAGGAGAGGAATTTGTCAATGTCCTCCAGTGTAGGATGGGCTTCGTGATCAGAGTCTTTGAGATTATATAATTTAGCGTAAAATGCACTAAATTCGTTTGCAATATCTAATGGGTTGTGTACTCGTTTACCTTGGGAATTAATTAGGGTCTGTATTTTCGTATTAGCATTGTGTTTTTTCACTTGTCTGGCCATGAATTTTCCTGATTTGTTGGCTGAGGAGTAGTGTTGGAGTTTAAGGCGTTTAATATAGTATTCAAATTTTTTATGTAGGTGCTCACTAAGTTGGTGTCTTAAATTTTTTAGATCATCGGAAATGGTAAGGGATGTTTTGTTTTTGTTGACTATTTCTAACGCACGGATTTGTGTTAATAGTTTTTCAGTGGTGGCTACGTGTTGCTTTTTTGCCTGTGCTCCGAATTTTATGAAAAGGCCACGTAAGTAAGCTTTGTGCGCATGCCAAATCATAGATTGATCGGTAATAGAGAATTGGTTGTTGTCAAAGTAGCTCTTAATCTCGGATCTAAGTTCCTTTTCCAGGGTTGGGTTGGTGAGCAGGGACGTGTTCATTCTCCAAATAGTATGTCGTGTATTTTTGTTGCTGTTAAGTAGTGTGATCGATATCGGTGCGTGGTCAGACCAGGTAATTGTACCAATTCGCGCCTCTGTGATTGTTTGTAGTAGGAATTTATCTGTAAGGAACATATCGATCCGAGAGTAAGATTGCTGAGAGTTGGAGTAGAAAGTGTAGTCTCGCTCCGTATCGTGTGTGCATCTCCAGGGGTCATAAAGATCTTCATTTTGTAAAAGAGAGGAAAGTGTAGAAGGCCTACGTTTGCTTGGATTGGATGTGTCTAGAGAATTATCAATGATTTCATTAAAGTCCCCACACAGTACTACTGGGTCGGATCTGTAAGGTGCCAATTTGGAAAGTAGTTTGTTGTAAAAAAATTTTTGGCCTGTGTTGGGTGCGTAGAGATTTACTAACGTTAAGCGTTGGTTTTCAAATGTTGCGGAAAGGATCAGATATCTACCATCGTCATCAGCTTCACAGTGGTGTAACTGGAACGAAGTGGATGAACTAATTGCAATCATCACCCCTCTCTTTTTGGCGTTGGCATTGGCAAAGAAACAGTGTGGGTAACGTTTGTGTGTGCAGTTTGGTGCTTTGTCTTTGAGGAAATGTGTTTCTTGTACGCAGACTATGTCTGCTTTCTGAGTCAGTGCTTCTCTCCAGAGGAGATTACGCTTAAAGGGGGAATTCAGACCTTTGGCATTTAGTGAAGTGATTTTAATGGCCATTTTAGTAGGAGGTGACCTGGGATGCAGACACGCGGAGCGAGACCACACCTAAAAGATTAAGCAACTTTAGGTCCTGTAATGGAAGCAAGGATCGTACAGTGACTCTGAGACAGTCAAAAAATTAAAAAAAAAAACTAAGCAACTTTGTTATGACACTAGATATAGAGTATTGTACCTTTCTGAATATATCACAGGTGATTTACCACTATATGTTACTAGTCAAGCAATACGTAAAGTACTCAAAAAGAGAGTAATCAAACAAACATCAAAAAGAGAGAAAAAAAAAAAAAAAAAAAAAAAAAGGGCAAAATGAATATTAATAACAAGAATATCAGTGTGCGTGGCACACTATAACCTGAGGGAGTGAGGTAACACTAAAGCAGTGTCCACAGAGGATCCTAGGAATGGTCGCGACCTAAGGCCTTTGGAATGCGAGGGTTGTCGCCTCTACCAGGGATCTGGTTCCGGGATGGAGCGGAATGTGGATGGGAGCCCGTGCGGTCACTCGTGGCCGGAGGTAGTGGGAGAAAACCCCAGTTGGTCAATTTTTTGTACCCTTCTTTGGGGGTGTGAATAGGGATTATTTGCTGTTGATAGGTCACCAGAAGTTTGGTAGGGAAGCCCCATTTGTAAGTGATTTTCTTTTCTTGTAGGATGGAGGTGACAGGGGTGAATGCTCTTCTCATCTCCATGGTGGCTTTGGAGAGGTCATTGAATAGGAGAACATTTGCATATGGTGCTGGAAGCGGTTTGGTGTTTTTAGCTGCTTGTAAAATCTGCTCCTTAACGTGAAAGTAGTGCACTCTTGCTAGAACATCCCGCGGGATGTCCGGGGATAGGTGCGAAGGTTTGGCGATTCTATGTGCTCGGTCAATGGTGATATCCCGTGCATTTAAACGAGGCAATAGACGTGAGAATAGTTGCTGTAGATAAGGAGTAATTTCATTTGATTTGACAGATTCGGGAATGCCTCTAAATTTTATGTTGTTCCTTCTGGAACGGTCTTCCAAATCTGCCAATTTTAATTTCATGTGGTGTATTTCTGAGGCATGGTGTTCATGCGCATCCAGTAATTCATTATGAGCTCTGACATGGTCATGCATGCTGTCTTCAAGCAGATGAGCTCTTCCTTCTAGGCAGTCTACCCTGTCATGTATTTGGGAGAAAGATAATTGCAGTTCTCTGTGGAGATCTTTCTGCAGTGTGAGGAGCATTGATTTTAGCATGGATTCAGTGACAGGATTATCTGATGCAGGTACTGCTGCTAGGGCAGGGATGTGTGTGGTATCAGTGTCCCTGTCTGCCCACTGATGTTTCTTGAGCTGGGGCTCTTTGCTGGGGGAGAGGGCCGGAGAAGAAGCCAGCCTCTTACCTCTGTCCATGCTGGTGTGGGATACCGCAGCATCTGGTGAGGGTATGGTATCCATCTCTTCCCTGATCATGTTGTCTCCACATGATAGCGCTGGGAAGTCTTCCTGTGAGAGGGCCGGACGGCGCTCCTCATCATTTGCTGTGCGGGCAGTGTCTGAGGCGTTGTTCCCGGAGCCGGCGCCATCTTGGGCCTTATTCATGGCCGCGCTGGCGTAGTAATCTGTGAGGCGGCGTGGAGCTGGCGGTTTATTCCGCCGTCTGGACATGCCCGGGACGGTCACGGATCCTTGTCCCTTCCGTGTGACCGGAGCGGGGTCGGATTGTTGCTGTGTGTTGCTGCGGATCAGTGCCTGTGGAACGGAGCTCTGTACTCAAGCGTCCATTCCTCTCCGCGGCAGGCCACGCCCCCATGTGTCTTGTCGTTTTTAACATTCTGACACCTTTTTTGTAAAATGGTAGGGGTACATTTGTCCCCTGTTACCATTTTACACAGGGGGGAGGCCGGGATCAGGGGGTCCCCTTGTTAAAGGGGGCTTCCATATTCCTATAAGCCCCCGCCCGCAGACCCCTGCAACCACCGGGCATGGGTGGGGATGAGGCCCTTGTCCCCATCAACATGGGGACAAGGTGCTTTGGGGGGCTATCCCAAAGCACCCTCCCTATGTTGAGGGCATGTGGCCTGGTACGGTTCAGGAGGGGGGGCGCTCTCTTGTCCCCCCTCTTTTCCTGTGGCCTGCCAGGTAGCGTGCTTGGATAAGGGTCTGGTATGGATTTTGGGGGGGCCCCTACTCCATTTTTTAAAAATTTTGGTGCAGGGTTCCTCTTAAAATCTATACCAGACCTAAAGGGACACTACGAGTTAGGGATTACCCCTTTCAGATATGCCTTGGTGCAGCAGTGTGGCTTTCACATTTATTTGCAAATGTATGCAACAAAACCTCTATTTTTACCTGAATAGTTGAAACAGTTTAGTTGGGTTTTCATTCTGTCTCTTTTGAAAGAGTGCCAGCAACCTGTATTGTTTTGTATATGGTCCTGCCATCACACCTTTTCCTTTTTTTTATCGTTTCAAACAATTAGAGTGGCTTTAGAAGATATTCCTGCCCAGGAGATCCTTCCAGCAAGCCTAATACAATGGGGAAGGGCAGTCCCTGGTTGGGGGCATCCTGAATACTGTCACACTGTCTGTGGCCAAATAAAGTAATTTAAGAGGAGTTGATATACCTGTGTGTGGCTTGTGTTACCTAGAGATGGTGAAACCGAACGGGTTCCTGGGTCTGCACAGTGGAGGGTAGGCTTCAATCTGGGGTGGTGTTGTTAATTTTATATCAAAGTGGGTGCTATTATGTTTTTGTTTTTTTTAGAAATTGCACAAACTCATAGAAAAAGTATTTAGTGAAACAACACATAAACAAAGCCAAATATTTTCTATTTTCACGTATAATCAAACAAAAATACACAAGCATGTGTATAACTAAGAAAGACCTTAGATAAAATTAGGTTATGATCAAGTAATTTCTTCCACTAATTTCTTGTCTATTTCTTGAAGTGCTGCCCATCTTACTGAACAAAGTAAATTATCCCAAAAGGAACTATAATTATATTATTTTCACAATTTCAATTATTTATATTTATTCACATAAAATGAGTGCACATCCACACACAAGTGAAAACATCAGTAATGTGCAAATCTTCTAAAAAAAACAGTAACATCCAGGAGCAAGTGAAAACATTCCAACTATCCACCGAATATGATTGTATCTTGAAGAGATGACTCGTGCCCTTCACCACAAATAAGGTTGGCTTCTTACCAAATATGAAAGATCCCCACCACAGAGATAAGCCAGGCATGTAATTAACAGACATTCTTTATGGCAATACATTGGCAATATATTCTGATGGCAATATCAGGACAGCATGTCAGATCAGGCCACATCTGCACTCATATAGAAGAACAGAGGCTACACATAGTGTAAAACCACCAAATAATTTATTTAAAACAATAGGCAGGTACTTACAAAGGGAAAAGAAATTACAGTATGTCACAGTATGTACTAATGCCTCACTGCTGACCACACAGTGAGCATGCTGATATCTCAAATTAAGCCCAGCCCAACATGTTTCGCCATCAAACATTGTCAGCAGGGGAACAGAAGCAAAGTTAAAAGAAAATGCATTATTTAAAGTCATATCTAGGATTAGTACCCAAAATAGTTTTTAAAAAATGTAGAAAAAACAATACATGTGACAGTCTAAAGTGTGTATCTATAACAGAATGTCCACTGTGAGTTAAAGTGGGGGTTCACCCACACCGCCAAAAAAAAAAAAATATTAAAAGCCAGCAGCTACAAATACTGCAGCTGCTGACTTTTAATACATGGCCACTTACCTGTCCCAGGGTCCAGCGATGTCAGCAGGCGACGCCGAGAACCCGCTCGGTTCTTGGCAGCTGCCGCCGCCATCCTAGGTGAGGGAATCAGGAATTGAAGCATTGCGGCTTCACTTCCCGGTTCCCTACTGCGCATGCGCGAGTTGCGCTGCGCGTCCCAAGTGGTCCCCGCTCTCTCCTGGGAGCTGTGTGTTCCCAGCAGACAGTGCGGTGGGGACGGGAAGAGGCATAGACTCCCATGGGAGTCTATGCCGGAAGTGGGTGCAAATACCTGTCTTAGACAGGTATCTGCACCCCCCTTCCCCCTGAAAGGTGCCAAATGTGACACCGGAGGGGGGGGAGGGTTCCGAAAAGCGTAAGTTCCATTTTTGTGTGGAACTCCGCTTTAAAGATGAAATAATCTTCATATGGTGTAAAAAAAACGCCTCCAAGTGGAAAAACAATGCACTCTATGCACCCACAACAATGCCCCAATCAAAGGCTTTCTGGAACGTATGACCCTCACAATGAGAAATTGTATAGTGCGTGAAAGTGATTAGCTCAGATCCACTTTTAACCTCCCTAGCAGTAATCCCGAGAGTGTCTAGGGATTACATTTCACAACGATTAGTGGTAACCCCAAGACACTTTGGGGACTGCATTGCAGTATCCTGGTAGAGGTTACGTACCTTGTCCCCAGGATTCTACAATTTTTCCCCGCTATGTCCTGCGGCCGGATCCTCTGCCCGATGTATTGTGTTCTGGGCTCCATTCCCTGCGAGCATTATGGTGCATGGGGACGGAGCCGTCAGGAATTTCAAAAAAGTGAAAAAAAACAAAACACATAAAGTACAGTGTAATCTTACAGATTATATTACTGTATCAAATTATTTCACCTCCCTTTTGTCCCTAATGCTTTGTCCAGTGCCTTGCCTGCAGTTTTTTTATAATATATACTGTTCTTTCTGCCTGGAAACTTGAGAATGTCCATGGCAACCAAAAATCATCCCTAATTAGAATCATTTGCAGAATTGAGCGATAGCGATTCGTGGGGAAATTCGTCATCAAACATTGAAAGTGACGACAGCGACAATTCTGCAACTGAGCAAATTTCTGTGTTTTTGAATTGATTACATTATTGAATAAAATATATTATTATTTGTTATAATTATTTATAGTTATTTATTATATTATAATTTATGATTTTGTGTTTCAAACTTTATCATACCCGGGATGTCTACTAGACTCTTGTTTGGACAGATTTAAGTGAGTTATTCCTAAGAATTACAGGCTTACAATATAAAACGCCAAATTTCCATGCGAAACAACGTACCTGGTTTGAGATGCAAAAATCTGACATAATCATACCGCCAGGGAGGTTAAAGCGGAAGTAAACCCATCCATAAAACAGAAATGTAACACTCCCATTGGTTGTGCTCTCAACCAAACTGTCAAACCATCCAATGGCTGGTGTCATAACTGATCACATGTGCAGTATCATGGCAGTTGTAGATTAAACAGAGGCAACGATGGCAAGTTCCTTTGACTGACAAAGATAGGGAGGTTTACTTACACTTTAATCCACCATATATATGACAATCATGGCTAAAAGTATTGGTATCCCTTCACTTTCTTTCAAAATCCTCATTCTGCTGTAAAAAAGTTGAAAACCTACAAGCGGAAACAGCCTTCATCATTCTTCCTTTCATAGTCATATTGCAGTCACTTTGCTTTTGCTGGCTTTAATTGCTGCTTTGTTTGTGTAGATGTATGAGCTAGTGCTGGATTTCCTGGATGTGGCTCTGGTTAGGATTTTACATAGTTACATAGTTACCTAGTAGGTGAGGTCGAAAAAAGACACAAGTCCATCAAGTCCAACGTATGTGTGTTATAATATGTCAGTATTACATTGTATATCCCTGTATGTTGAGGCCGTTCAGGTGCTTATCTAATAGTTTCTTGAAACTATCAATGCTCCTCGCAGAGACCACCTCCTATGGAAGGGAATTCCACATCCTTGCCGCTCTTATGCCGCGTACACATGATCGGAATTTCCGACAACAAATGTTCGATGGGAGCTTGTTGTCGGAAATTACGACCGTGTGTAGGCTCCATCGGACATTTTTTGTCGGAATTTCCGACAACAAAAATTTGAGGGCTGGTTCTCAAATTTTCTGACAACAAAATCTGTTCCGATCAGAAATTCTGATCGTGTGAACACAATTCCAACGCACAATATTCCATGCATGCTTGGAATCAAGCAGAAGAGCCACACTGGCTATTAAACTTCATTGTTCTCGGCTCATCGTACGTGTTGTAGGTCACTGCGTTCTTGACGTTCGGAATTTCCGACAACATTTTTTGTGACCATGTGTATGCAAGACAAGTTTGAGCCAACATCCGTCGGAAATAAATCCCAGGATTTTGTTGTTGGAATGTCCGATCGTGTGCATGCGACATTACAGTAAAGAACCCTCTACGTAGTTTAAGGGTAGCCTCCCTGACTGTATTCCCAAGTGTGGCTCAGGGTTAAATTTCAGCACCATTAGCGGTAACCCCGAGCATTGCCGACGTGACGTCTTCCGGACTGGCCAAAAGCTTCGGCAGTCCTCCTCGTGGGGGGCGTGCCGCCAATCTCTTGGCGGCTCTCCTCACTGAGGGACGCGCATGCGCAATGGAAGCTTTTGGCCGGTCCGGATGACGTCACGTCAGCAACGCCGATTGGTTGACTACGAACGGGACGGGCATTCAAAGCGCACGGCGTTCTGTCACTGCTCACAACCAGCTCCAGCTCACGGAGGACACCACACGCTGTCAATCTTCTCCCCCTGCAAACCAGGTACCTCTATCTATAGTGCTATTTAGACATGGGCCATTGAGTAATCCTGCCATTGGTTTGATTATTGTTTTTTCCCCTCCCCCCTATCTTTATTGTTGGTATTGCAGGTGGATGTAATTACTATAGTTTGGGTATTTCTATAATTATTGGCTACATGAAGCTCGGTCTATATGCTTCCATCTACAAGATATATATACCCCCTTAAATAACCAAACTACTGGTGAGTCAGTTGCCTGATCCTGTGTTTATTTAAACTACCCCCTGCCTATATATCACTCCCGGGATGGCTATCCTCATGTCTGAGCTGTAATAATTAGATGGTTTTGTATAGCATTTGATCTATTGAATATTTCTTACTAGATATAGTTTTTGTGATCTGTGGCTTTTAATGCTTTTTATATGTTTATGGTTTTTCAATAAATTAGTTTTGATATAAAAACGTGATGTTACTGTGCCTACAAAGTCCAAAGTCCCTCAAAAAAATGTTTCCTCTGTCGAAGTCGGCTCTTTTGAAATTCAGTGTCTTTGTATTCCCCTTATGTTTCCTATTTGTGTGATTTATACTGAAGCCAATTGATCTGTGATCGTTGTTACCTAAATTGCCCCATATTTCCACATCCGTGATCAGGTCTGTATTGTTGGTAATCAGTAGATCCAGTAACGCTTTATTTTTAGTTGGTGCATCTACCATCTGACCCATAAAATTGTCCTGCAAGACAAAGTCTGAATCATTAAAATCCCCCATTGTCAGGGAAATAGGCTAGCAAACCAGCACAGGCAAGGTCGCGCTAACGCGCATCAACGCACACGGGTGTGCAATGCTTCTACTAGGCGAACGCCTGGCACCACATTCGGACGAATGCGCGTGCGTAGCAACGTTGCGATGTTACGATCGCACGAACGGAACGGTGTGCGTACGACGTGATACTACGCCTTGTCTATTTAAACGTCCCACTGACAGTGCCACATTGCTGGATTATCGTCAGCTCTTCCTGTGTTCCTGTGATTGTGATTCCTGCTTGTCCTGACTTCCTGTGTACCGACCCGGCTTGTTATCGACTCCTCTGAACCTCCTGGATTATCCACTGGCTTGCTTCTGACTTTCCCTGCCTGCTTCCTGCATCTGACCCCGGCTTGGCTAACGGACTCCGCATTCCTCTGTCTCCTGTACCTGGACTTGTTGCTTTGATTCTCGGACTGCTTGCTGTGTTTGACCCCCTGGCCTGGCTTCTGATTTTCCTATTGGACTTCCATTGGTCCCCTCCTTGAACCCTAAGCACGTTGCCTCTACGGACTTTCTCTATCAAGCCATCAACACCGGCTCCTACTTCCAGGCAACCCGTGCTTCTGTGAGCACCACATCCCTGTACCATATTCAGGGTTGTGCTGCACTCGGCCGCAAGGGGAGCCCTCTCAGCAACTCGGTCTCCTACCAAGGTCCTGACAGTATAATCCAGCCATGTCAGAGACCGACGGAGGTGACTCCCCGATGAAGGCCATTCTCCAGCAAATCACGGCCTTTACCCCAGTCATTCGGCGGCTTCAGGAAGAATACTTCCAGTTGGAGAAACATCTGCAGCACCTACCTGAGTCATCCTCCTCCTCGGTTCAAGGTCCACCTCCAGCGGCAGCTGTTGGGATCATGGTCCCTCCAGAACCACGTGTCCCAACACCAGAATGTTTCCGTGGCGACCGAAGAAAATTTAGGTCTTTTAAAAACTCCTGCTACTTATACTTCGACTTGCAACCACAGACTTTTTTCAGTGAAACAGTCAAGGTGGGGTTCACTATCTCCCTATTACGTGGTGAGCCACAGACCTGGGCCCATGGCCTGTTGGAACAAAGCAGCCCCTTCATCAACACTATGGACCAGTTCTTTGAAGTCATGGCTCGGTTATATGATGATCCCCTACGGGTAGCCACTGCCGAAGCAAATCTACATTCCCTCCGTCAGGGTCAGCGCCCTGCGGAGGACTATACAGTGGAGTTCCGCACATGGTCCATAGATTCTGGTTGGAATGAGGCAGCATTAAAATACCAATATCGAATGGGGTTATCAGAGGCCCTCAAGGATGAGTTAGCCAGGTTACAGGGTCCGGCCACACTAGAAGATCTCATCCAGTTAACTATTCAGCTTGACAGACGTTTATGGGAACGTCAGGGTGAACGTGACCAGGCCTCTTGCTCCACTCGGAACCTGCCCCGAGTTCAGTCTGCATCAGCTCCCTTACAAGTCGGCATGTTCCGTGCAGCATTAACTCCTGGGGTGAGACTTTATCGCCGGCAGGCGAGACTTTGCTTCTACTGCGGGGAATCAGGACATTTCATAGATTACTGCCCCATAAGACCAAGAAAACCGACCCTCCGTACTCACCTTCAAGTATCCAGGTCTTCTTCTGCCCATATCTCACTTCCTGTTACATTGCTAGTGGCAGGTAAGGAGATCCACCTCCAAGCAATACTGGATTCCGGGGCATGTAGTTGCTTCTTGGACTTGGCCTTGGCTAAGGATCTAGCTATCCCGCTAAACTATAAGGAACAGAGACTAACAGTTCATCTGGCTGACGGCTCCTTGCCAAGCTCGGGTCATGTCACCCAGGAGACCGTACCTATCCTTACCACTACCAATTCTGGTCATCAGGAATTTCTCAGATTTGATGTCTTAAGTTCCCCTATGTTTCTGGTCATCCTGGGAATCCCATGGCTGCAAGCAAAAAATCCTCAGATTGATTGGTCCAAGAAGGAGGTACTCCTTACATCTCCCTATTGCCAACAACATTGTTTAACCCCCGAATTCCAGGACCTTTCCAGTTGCCTGACTGTACAATCCACACCGAGTCCAGATCCTAATGTACCAGCAGCTTACCTGGAATTTCTTGATGTCTTCGATAAAAAGAAAGCAGACACCTTACCGCCGCACCGTCCTTACGACTGCCCCATCGAGTTACTACCAGGAGCTACTATTCCTTTTGGTCGTATATTCCCCCTCTCTGAGACTGAGCTTGAAACCTTGAGACAATATATTGATGAGAATCTTGAAAAAGGTTTTATCCGTCCTTTTTCTTCCCCTGCCGGTGCCGGAATTTTCTTCGTTGAGAAGAAGGACAAGACACTGAGACCATGTGTGGACTACAGGGAATTAAACAAAATTACCCTTAAGAACCGCTACCCACTCCCGCTCATCCCTGAGCTTTTTCAAAGGTTCCGCACAGCACACATCTTTACCAAACTCGACCTCCGTGGTGCCTATAATCTCGTCCGCATCCGAGAGGGGGACGAGTGGAAAACGGCTTTCAGAACAAGATTTGGACATTTTGAGTACCTAGTCATGCCGTTTGGGTTGTGCAATGCCCCGGGGACCTTTCAGCATTTCATAAATGACATCTTCCGGGAACATTTAGATCATTTTGTTGTTGTCTACCTTGACGACATTCTTATTTTTTCTGCCACTCTGGAACTCCATAGAATCCACGTGAAGAAGGTACTGTGCATCCTCAGAACCCATGGGTTATTCGTCAAATCTGAAAAGTGCGATTTCGAAAAGTCTTCAATTCAATTCTTGGGTCTTATCATCACCACAGGTGGAATCGCCATGGATCCTCAAAAAGTAAAGTCCATCCTTGATTGGCCGGCCCCTTCTGACAAGAAGGGTGTACAGAGATTCATTGGCTTCGCCAACTTCTACAGAAGGTTTATAAAAAATTTCTCCACCATTGTAGCACCTATTACTCAGACAACCCGCCAACATACCAAGTTTCAATGGTCAGCAGCGGCACAGTCCGCCTTCGATCAGCTCAAGACCTTCTTCACTTCTGCCCCAATTCTGCAACACCCTGACCCTGCTCTACCCTACGTCCTGGAAGTCGACGCCTCAGAAGTCGCCACGGGGGCGATTCTATCTCAGCGTCAGGGTCCCAAAGCATTGCTGCATCCCGTTGCCTTTTCCTCACGGAAAATGAGCCCTCCTGAGAGGAACTACGATGTGGGGGATCGGGAACTTTTGGCAATCAAGACAGCTCTCGAGGAATGGAGGTATCTCCTGGAAGGTGCCACTCATCCCATCCTGATTTTTACGGACCACAAGAACTTGGAATATCTCCGTACGGCCAAACGCCTAAGACCCCGACAGGCTCGATGGGCACTATTTTTCTCTCGGTTTAATTTTCACTTAACCTATCGCCCAGGGTCGAAGAATGGAAAGGCGGACGCCTTATCCCGGATGTTTCCGGACACTCCTGAAGAAATTACACCTAGTACAATTTTGTCTCCCCAAAACTTCCTACTGGTCCAACCCGACCTAAGATCCTCTATCGAGCAGGCCTCTAGCCAGTGTACTGAAGCGGAAGTTTCCTCCCTGAGAAGCCAAGAGGGACTCCTATGGCACCAAGATAAGATTTTCGTTCCCCAGCAAGCCAGATTACAAGTATTAAAGACCTTTCATGACCATCAGCTAGCTGGTCATTTTGGGGTTCGAAAAACAACTGAGCTAGTTCAGCGGTCCCTATGGTGGCCCACTTTGAAACTTGATTGTAAAACCTACGTCAGCTCCTGCATCACCTGCCAACGAAACAAAGGATCCAACGCCAGGTCTTGGGGCTTGTTAAGACCATTGCCAGTCCCAGAACAACCATGGAGGAAGATTTCCATGGACTTTATCGTGGATTTACCCCCCTCAGAAGAATTTACTACCATCTTGGTGGTAGTAGACCGCTTGTCCAAAATGGCGCATTTTTTACCTATGAAAGGTACTCCCTCTGCCTTGGATACAGCAAAAATCTTTATTAAGGAAATTGTTCGACTACACGGATTACCAAATAACATCGTATCAGATAGAGGGGTACAATTTACTTCTAGGTTTTGGAGAGACCTCTGCAAATTACTTTCTATTGAAATGTGTTTGTCCACAGCTTACCACCCACAGAGTAACGGTCAGACCGAAAGGACCAACCAAACGCTGGAACAGTATCTGCGGTGCTTCTGTTCTTTTTCTCAAGACGACTGGATTCAACTATTACCTTGTGCAGAATTTGCCTATAATAACTCAATACACACTTCTACCAACCAATCACCCTTCTGGGCGAATTACGGCTTCCACCCCTCATTCCTACCCAACGTCATTCCGGAATCTTCAGTCCCGGCGGTTCAGGACAGAGTGGATTTCATCCATACTAATTATCAGACACTCCAGGATACCATAAAGAAGGCCCAAGAAGAATATAAGAAGCAATACGATAGGAAAAGAAGAGCGAGCCCTACCTTTAAGATAGGGGACAAGGTCTGGCTCTCATCTATAAATCTCAAGCTACCATGCCCATCTCGGAAATTGGGACCTAAGTTCCTGGGTCCTTTCAAGATCAAACGCGAAATCAACCCTGTAGCCTTTGAACTCACTTTACCCGAATCTTTCAAAATGCATCCTGTTTTTCATGTGTCACTTCTTAAACATGTTGTTTCTAGTCCTTTTCCAGGGAGAGAAGAAGTGCCCCCACCTCCGGTCCAGGTTGGAGATGAAACAGAATTTGAAGTTGAATCTATCCTTGACTGTCGTCGGAGAGGTAGGACAATTCAATTTCTAGTCAAGTGGAAGGGGTATTCTGCAGAAGAGAACTCTTGGGAGCCCGCAAGTTATGTACATGCTCCTAGACTAATACAGAGATTTTGCAGTAGGTACCCTGAAAAATGGGCACGTTTAGGCATCCGGAGGCTGCCCCTTGGGGGGGGGCACTGTCAGGGAAATAGGCTAGCAAACCAGCACAGGCAAGGTCGCGCTAACGCGCATCAACGCACACGGGTGTGCAATGCTTCTACTAGGCGAACGCCTGGCGCCACATTCGGACGAATGCGCGTGCGTAGCAACGTCGCGATGTTACGATCGCACGAACGGAACGGTGTGCGTACGACGTGATACTACGCCTTGTCTATTTAAACGTCCCACTGACAGTGCCACATTGCTGGATTATCGTCAGCTCTTCCTGTGTTCCTGTGATTGTGATTCCTGCTTGTCTTGACTTCCTGTGTACCGACCCGGCTTGTTATCGACTCCTCTGAACCTCCTGGATTATCCACTGGCTTGCTTCTGACTTTCCCTGCCTGCTTCCTGCATCTGACCCCGGCTTGGCTAACGGACTCCGCATTCCTCTGTCTCCTGTACCTGGACTTGTTGCTTTGATTCTCGGACTGCTTGCTGTGTTTGACCCCCTGGCCTGGCTTCTGATTTTCCTATTGGACTTCCATTGGTCCCCTCCTTGAACCCTAAGCACGTTGCCTCTACGGACTTTCTCTATCAAGCCATCAACACCGGCTCCTACTTCCAGGCAACCCGTGCTTCTGTGAGCACCACATCCCTGTACCATATTCAGGGTTGTGCTGCACTCGGCCGCAAGGGGAGCCCTCTCAGCAACTCGGTCTCCTACCAAGGTCCTGACACCCATTATGATAACACTTCCCATCCTTGCTGCTAATCCAATTTGTGATAGGAGATCTGTCTCCCCCTCCTCCCTCAGGTTAGGGGGCCTAAAGCATATTCCCAGTATTATTTTCCCCTTAGCTTCATCCCTGTGGAGCTCTACCCATAAGGATTCCACCTCCTCCCTAGCTCCCTTAGTGATGTCATCTCTCACATTCACTTGTACATTATTCTTGATATATAGGTATACCCCTCCCCCTTTTTTACCCTCTCTATCCTTGCGATAAAGGGTATACCCTTGAATGGTTGCCAGCCAATTATGAGAGCTGTTAAACCAGGTCTCTGAAATTCCCACAAAATCCAAATCCTCCTCGTACAACAGTATCTCTAGTTCACCCATTTTGTCCTGGTATAAGTAGCAATTTAAATTAAAAAACGTGTGGAGCTGTCAAACCATGACTTTAATGATCAAAGTGCAAAAAAACATCTAATATAATGCAATAAAGATGAAAAATGTGAAAAAAAAAATATATTATTAATAATAGTCCAAATGTCCCAATTCCACATCCATAAAGTGAACTCAAAATGTGTGCTGCTCCAATGTTCAATTGATGAAGACACCCAGTGCTCCCCACAGGATAGACAAGGTAAGTATATCTGCTTACCAGATTTTTAGACCCTCCAGGGTCTATTTGTGCATTAGTGAGCTTTCACCCCTCACTATGGACTCAACCGCATCCACTACCCAGCCTGCTAAATTGGATTCCACAGGTGTATATTCCACAGCTATCAACAGTTAAGGAAACTCCAGAGTCCGGTCAGACATTCAGCATATGAGAGAGGAAGATAAACTCATTGCGTAACATTCTTTTAAAAGCACACAGGAGTTTATTAAAAGTTGTACTTACAATAAAAACAATAAAATTAGGCTCATATTTTTCTCCACCAGCTCGGTCATCTCCCCGCACAACCAAGGTATATATATTTTATTATAACCTTATGATTTTTGGAAGACCACTCTTGGTCTCAGAGTGAGAGAACAATATTGGAAATAAATCATGGATCATCCCAGTACACAAGTGCCTGTTGTGGAAGCAGCTTTTAGCAGAACTCTTACAGCACCATCCAATAATCCTCTAAGACAGCCATTGCAAGCATACACCTTACAACCGTCGGAAGACGATGAAATACAATTGATAAGGCTCTTTAGGAAATTAGAACAACTAATGTCTAAAGAGATTAGAGCCTATTGGGACATTACTTTTCTTACAGAATATGTATCAATACTGCACATTCCGCGAGGACTAAGAATCAAAAAATTTCCTACCTCAGATTTATTTGATGAAGATTTCAAAAAACTGTGGACAGACACTTTAGACACCTGTTCCTTTAAACTCATGGAGATTTTGATCGCCTCAAAGAAAAAAGAAACAGAGAAGTTACAACTGGATATTTCCACAATACAAAAAGATCTTACCACTTCTCAAGCGATTAAAGGTTTCTCTGAACTCGATGAAAGGTTAAACAAGAAACTAGATCGAATGGAAAGAGCAGTAATTGATACCAAGAAAGGCAAAATGGCCCGGGATAAGGATGATTATCAAGGAAACAAGGTCTACACCTGGCACAAGCCACTTTACAAGTCCAACAGATCCCGCAAAAACCGAGGTAAACGAGTACGTTTCTCAGACCATGAAGGGGAGTCGGCCGACAACACTCTAGCACGTACCATGTCAAACTCATCACTTGACAGATCTCCAACCCCACCAGAATCCATCAGATCCACCAACAGCCGCTCCCCTGGAAACCCTCACAGGTCCAGACAAACCAAGAAAAAGAAACCCTCCACAAAAAGACAAGAAGAGGTGGTAGGAAACACAAACGCCACGAACAACACACGCTATATGCTGCGGGAGAAGACGCCGAAGACGCCGAGGAAGTAAAACACAGTGTGATTAATTTGTCCAAAAAACAACTGAGCACAGAAGAGGTCAGCCTGTTGGCCAAAGGTTTGAACTTTTGTCCTAGCAGACATTTCAACCTTTTTGAAACAATTTTGGACATTAATAAATTCTCAAGGACTTTAACTCTTAGGAAACATTTTTTTGATTGTGCAGTGGATGAGCCCAATGTGTCTGTAGACAGCTGTGACACAGGTGAGTCCCCTTCTTCACCCATACTATTCGTTGATAACTGTGCTCTACAGGATTTAACTGATTTGGCACATGAGTCAGATCCTTGTCCTCTAAATCCCACGGATGTACATATTGAAATCTCCAGGGGTAGATCAGATTTTTATCCGGTGGTGGCCAGAGGTAAGAATCTTGACTCATTCCAAAAACTGGTGGAGGGGGACTTGGTACACCTGGCTCACAGCTGCAACAGAAAGAAATTTACACAGGACAATCTGTCCGTCAAGGAGAGACAAGCCTTTAAGAGGCTCTCCGCAGACGACCAGATTGTCATCAGAAACGCAGATAAGGGGGGTATGGTGGCGGTTTTAGATGTAGAAGTCTACAAAAAAGAAGCTCTGCGTCAACTATCTGACACACACACATACCAGAAACTACCCTCCAACCCCACTATTGCTTTCAAAAACACGCTCTCCACACTCATAGATAGAGCCACACAAATGGGTATATTCACTCCTAGGGAGAAAGAATTTCTTATTCCAGAATGCCCCATAACACCAATATTCCACCACCTACCAAAGATCCACAAGGGGTTAAATCCCCTTACAGGTCGACCTATAGTGGCGGGGATAGGCTCTTTAAATGAACGCCTAGGAGAGTGGGTAGACTCTCATTTACAGCCAATAGCCACCAGTCTCCCTGGTTACATAAAAGATACAAACGATTTATTGAACAAACTGCAAGACATTAAATGGGAAGACAATTATAGATGGATCAGCTGTGATGTATCTAGTTTGTACTCTAGTATCCCACATCATCTGGGGATCCAGGCAGTCACTTATTTTCTTAGAAAAACAGGCAAACTCTCTTTGATTTTACAAGAGTTCATTGTACAAGCCCTGGAGTACCTTTTAACACACATTTTTTTTATGTTTGATGGGGACTATTTTCTCCAGAAATGCGGGGCCTCTATGGGAGCCAAATTTTCCCCCTCACTGGCCAATATTTATATGGGCTGGTGGGAGAGGTCCCGCATCTTTGGACCAAATAGTCCCCGCCGCAAAGATACAGTCTTTTTCTGTCGCTTTATAGATGACCTGTTATTACATCAGATAGAGAAGCTAATTTGGATATCTGGCTGGCATATTTCAATGACAATTCATTAAACTTAAAATTTACGGGAAATCTGCAATCCAGATCCATAGAATTCCTTGATGTGCAACTGGTGGGGTCCGGTGATGCGATTCAATCCAGTCTGTACAGAAAACCTCTCAGTGGCAACACTCTACTTAGAGCTGACTCTGCACACCCTAAACACACCATCAGAGGCATTCCATATAGCCAGTTTTTAAGGTTAAAGCGCCTATGTAGCTCTCCTGATGCTTTTGAGGCTGAAGCCAAAAGCATGGCAAACAGGTTTAAAGCTCGTGGCTATAAAGAAACATCAATACAAAAAGCACTCAACACAGTAAGATCCATCCCAAGACCTTCACTTGTAAAGAAAAAACCAGCTAGAAACACTCAACAGAGAAGGGACATGTCCCCTAGAATCCCGGTATTCTCTACTCCATACAGCTCAGAATTTAATACAATCAAGAAAATTATCATGAAACACCTTCCTGTTTTGTATAATGACCCTATATATAGTAACATCCTTTCTAAAGGGATCAAGGTTGTATCCCGCAGAGCACCCACATTGGGACGTTCACTGTCTCCCAGTTTGTTCTCAACCAACCGAACAAAATCCAATTGGCTCAATTTCACAGGCAATTTCAAGTGTGGAATAAAAACTTGTAATTACTGCAGGTACATTAAAACGGGTCAACTCATAAAATCATGCAGCAATCAAAAAGAATTCTCGATCCCCGTGTTTATTAATTGTAACACCAAATTTGTGGTATATGTTATCACATGCACCAGTTGCCAGGTACAATATGTTGGACGCACAACACGGCGTCTCAGAGACAGGTTACATGATCACCTGTATAATATTGAGAAGGAGATCTTAACCAATGTATCAAAGCACTGGGTTTACACACACCACAAAGACACTTCCAGTTTAACTATTCAGGGCATTAAGAAAATCATCACACCTGTGAGAGGAGGTGACAGATTCCAGTTACTGTGCAAACGAGAAGTCCTTTGGATATTCTCGTTAGACACCAGGATTCCACGGGGGTTAAACTTTGAGTGGGACGTTTCACATTTCTATGAATAAAACAACATTGAAGCTATATCCCCGAGCAATACATCTGTAACCCTTTCCTCCCAACTTTTTCCTTGATTACACATCCACATTCCTTTTTTGGTGGATGATGGAGCAAAAAAACATATAGGGACACATATCAATATATCAGTTCCCTTTTTTACACATATCCCCAGTAACCGATACATTTTATTGGGCTACACACACTCCAATCCATACGAGCAAATGACTATTGATATGCATATATGTTTTCATTTAAAAGAAACAATTTACTATATCTTTTGCATTCACTGTCACTTGAATCTCGTTTCTAATTAGACATTATTGTTTGATGGTAGCTGCAGGTAGACCATAACACTAAAGCTGGCCATGCACCATGCAATTTTCTTGTTCAATTTTCTTTGGATTTACCTTCAGCTGTGTGGTAGAAGGGCCTGCCTGATTGCATACAAGTTGAGGGTGTTTGGGTTTGGCCTCCTATTGTATGGTTTTGGTGAATCTAGACCAGAGTTGCACGGGAGAATTGTATGGTGTATGGCTAGCTTAACTTTGCACAAATGTTTTTTACCACATGTGTACATGGTTCATTACCTTTTTTGCAAGGTTCCCATGTGTTTTGAGTTGATTTAAGAGCTGTGGTCTTCAAAGAGGTAGACCAGTTGTTTATTTCACATAGTAATTGGTTTAGTGAGATTGTTACTTATCTATTGATATAAACACATATATTGGAAGAACCTGTCATATGGTCACTGCCAATATTATACTATGTATAGAAAGAATAGAGACAGGTGCATAAACACTGCATTTTGTCCCATTTTTATCTACCTCATATAGTTCTGCCCATACACTTGAAGACAACTCATCGAGAGATGTGATTGCTTCAAAGAAAGAAGTTCAGCAAAGTTAATGTTGTTACCTGATTGGGATTAATGCATCCCATACGGAGTGATGCAAGGTTTTAAATGAGCACTTTTGTGAAGCTGGAGTGGCGGGGTTATCAGAGAGTGATAAGTTTCACAATCCTTTATATGTTGCAAAGAATAATATTCACACATGTAGGAATTGAAGCAAAAGCATTTATTCACACATAGACTCCTGTAAATCAGGAGACTTTTGGTCGCATTATTGCGACAGGACGCCAGTTTTCTGCCCAGCTTCCAATTCACATATGTCACCACGTTTTTTGAAAGTTGAAATCATCATGTATATACACATACACACACATATAAAGAATTGCTTTTCATCATTATTTTTATCTTTATGTCGTTAAAAATTTTTGCATATATTTATGCACCATACACACATATTTAGTCTTTTCTTGTAGACACTGATAGTGGTGTTGGATGCACATCTTTTTATCACATGCATATAGACCCAATTCCAATTCTCATCCTATACACCGTTTACATTATACCACAGCCACCAGCTCACATAGTTTGCCCATACTTGCGCCTATCCGTATGATAATTTACACGTTTGAACGTCAAATTCCAGCACCCATCTCATTATTGTGGTTTTGAAAAATAACAAACATGTTTTTCAAAAACCTTGAATAGAATTTTTTATTATTTATATATGTTGACATTTGCCAATATGAATACATTTCATTTATATATTCATGTCTTCATTAGTGATTCCACTATAGGACGCACATCCAATCACATCTATGCCAAAAAGATCCCACACAGACTAACGATCAGCTGTTTCAAATCAGATAATCAATATGTAGTCATGTGGTAGATAAATTATGTGTATATAAGTGGTGATCACTTTCGTACAAACCAGCTATGAGTAAGCGCTCTATGGGAGCGTGAAACGCGTTAGCGGTTATGCTGCATTATCCCAACAAAGCCATGTACGGATTTTAATCATGTTATCACTTTTTCAATAAAGAGGATTTTATTTTTCACTTTTCCAATCCGAAGTGCGGCTGTCCAGATTTTTCCATCACACACATACCATTGGAATAGCAATTGCCGGCACCTGGGGCTCTCACAATCATCCACACAGCGGAGGACGGGAAGCTTGAACCCGATCACCTAGAGCGGTGGTAATTATCCTGTTTATCCCAAAGAATTTTGTAGGGTTGATATAACAGGGGGTTAGATTGTATGCCTTGAACTTATTAGCAGCCTTAGCAGCCTTATAAGCTGCTCAATTTTAGTGTTCTAAATCTTGGTTACATTTTAAAACACCTTTAAAGGATATGAATCATTGTTTCCACTAATGCATAAACACAATAGGGTAAGTGCAGAGAACCAGAAAAGAATTGGGAAGCAGTAAACATCATGGAGTGTAACATGAGGTGAACATTTACTACTCCAGCGTAATCAGCTATGGTTCTCTAAACCTAGCCATACATGGAGGTTTTCACTATTATTGTTCCTTATCCACTCAATCATTAAAGGGCTTGTAAAGGTTCATTTTTTATTTTTTAAAAATAACATACATGTCATACTTACCTCCACTGTGCAGCTCATTTTGCACAGAGTGGCCCCGATCCTCCTGCTCTGGGGTTCCACAGCGGCTCTCTCGGCTCCTTCCCGCAATAGATAAACCCCTCGGGAAGCTCTCCCCCGAGGGGGTTACCTTGCGGGCGCACTCCAGTCTCATACACTCTGCGTCTATAGACACAGAGTGTATGTCTCGGTCCCGTCCCCCGGCGGCCGCGTCATTTGGATTTGATTGAAAGCAGTGCGAGCCAATGACTGCACTGCTCTCAATCTATCCAATGAAGAGCCAAGAAGACCGGGCCAAGTAGAACTGAGAAGCCAGCGCATTCTCGACGCAGGACTTTCAAGGGCTCAGGTAAGCAAATTGGGGCGGGCTGGGGGGCCTGTAACTATCAGATGTTTTTTCACCTTAATGCATAGGATGCATTAAGGTGAAAAAAATGGAAGGTTTACAACCCCTTTAAGTATTAAACATCTAACAACCAGTTACTCTATGAAGTTTCCAAAAGTATACAATAGAGAATTTTTTATCTACACATTGATGCCTCTCTGCACTTGATTTAAGGAATAGACACAACATATGCTAATTTCTGCAAGTTACATGGAGTTTATTTGCCCAAGGATTGTTAGGGGTTTTCAAATATAGTGATATAACATGCAGCCTAGTAAATATCACAAACATGTAATGTGAATAGATGACATACAAAGCAATACACCTTTCCACCTAGCAGTGTGTAACTGTTGAAATAATCCCATTCTCCGGTTAAACTACATGCTGAGCTCACAAGCAGCTATCAGTGAACATGGGCCTTTGAAGTGGCGCTGGCAGAATTATATCTTTATCTACCGACTGAGTCATTTCCAGACAGATTTAGAAAAACGAAATCACTTTAAAATGTGTGAATTGCCTGGAGCCAGAATGGGAGCATCCTGCTCAGCCCTGACATTCATTCCTGTATATTTTTGTACCTTGCCCATTTCTGAAATTAAAAGGAAACTTATTCTCAAGATGGAAAATTGATGTGTTCGATATGCTCAGTGCTTCTTCCCGTCTATGCACTGCATGTTTTCAAACTGTATAACATTTAGGGCATTCGCTATTGCCTTCCCTATTCCAAAGTTATCTTTATCCTGTTTTACTGACATACAACAAAATCATTTCACTGTAAATTTTTCAGTGTCCATAAAGAACAACTCCAGGCAAAGTAAAATAAGTGAGCTAATTATGTCATCAATAAAAGATTACAAACACCGCTGCTAGAGTTAGAAGGCCTACACAGTTTTCCTTTACTCTGAGTTTTATTTTAATCCATCTGCTGCCATGTTTATTAACTTTGCTTATAAATCATGTTTTTCTTAAAAAGAGATTTTATTGAAGGTTTACAGGTTTACAGTAATCACAACAGTATCGTGTAATACAAAGTCATCATCAAAACTAAAATGACAAGTTTATTGCAAAGAGCAGTAAGATCGTGTTAGTTCATATTCATCACATTTTCCGTGAGGTACACTACCGTTCAAAAGTTTGGGGTCACATTGAAATGTCCTTATTTTTGAAGGAAAAGCACTGTACTTTTAAATGAAGCTAACTTTAAACTAGTCCTAACTTTAAACAAATATACTCTATACATTGCTAATGTGGTAAATGACTATTCTAACTGCAAATGTCTAGTTTTTGGTGCAATATCTACATAGGTGTATAGAGCCCCATTTCCAGCAACTATCACTCCAGTGTTCTAATGGTACAATGTGTTTGCTCATTGGCTCAGAAGGCTAATTGATGATTAGCAAACCCTTGTGCAATCATGTTCACACATCTAAAAACAGTCTAGCTCCTTCCAGAAGCTACAAAACTGACCTTCCTGTGAGCAGATTGAGTTTCTGGAGCATCACATTTGTGGGGTCAATTAAACGCTCAAAATGGCCAGAAAAAGAGAACTTTCATCTGAAACTCGACAGTCTATTCTTGTTCTTAGAAATGAAGGCTATTCCATGCGAGAAATTGCAAAGAAATTGAAGATTTCCTACAACGGTGTGTACTACTCCCTTCAGAGGACAGCACAAACAGGCTCTAACCAGAGTAGAAAAAGAAGTGGGAGGCCGCGTTACACAACTAAGCAAGAAGATAAGCACATTAGAGTCTCTAGTTTGAGAAACAGACGCCTCACAGGTCCCCAACTGGCATCTTCATTAAATAGTACCCGCAAAACACCAGTGTCAACATCTACAGTGAAGAGGCGGCTGCGGGATTTTGGGCTTCAGGGCAGAGTGGCAAAGAAAAAGCCATATCTGAGACTGGCCAATAAAAGAAAAAGATTAAGATGGGCAAAAGAACACAGACATTGGACAGAGGAAGACTGGAAAAAAGTGTTGTGGACGGATGAATCCAAGTTTGAGGTGTTTGGATCACAAAGAAGAACGTTTGTGAGACGCAGAACAAATGAAAAGATGCTGGAAGAATGCCTGACGCCATCTGTTAAGCATGGTGGAGGTAATGTGATGGTCTGGGGTTGCTTTGGTGCTGGTAAGGTGGGAGCTTTGTACAGGGTAAAAGGGATTCTGAATAAGGAAGGCTATCACTCCATTTTGCAACGCCATGCCATACCCAGTGGACAGCGCTTGATTGGAGCCAATTTCATCCTACAACAGGACAATGACCCTAAACACACCTCCAAATTGTGCAAGAACTATTTACAGCAGAAGCAGGCAGCTGGTATTCTATCGGTAATGGAGTGGCCAGCACAGTCACCAGATCTGAACCCCATTGAGCTGTTGTGGGAGCAGCTTGACCGTATGGTACGCCAGAAGTGCCCATCCAACCAATCCAACTTGTGGGAGCTGCTTCTAGAAGCGTGGGGTGCAATTTCTCCAGCTTACCTCAATAAATTAACAGCTAGAATGCCAAAGGTGTGCAATGCTGTAATTGCTGCAAAAGGAGGATTCTTTGATGAAAGCAAAGTTTGATGTAAAAACAATGTTATTTCAAATACAAATCATTATTTATAACCTTGTCAATGTCTTGACTCTATTTTCTATTCATTTCACAACGTATGGTGGTGAATAAGTGTGACTTTTCATGGAAAACACAAAATTGTTTGGGTGACCCCAAACTTTTGAACGGTAGTGTATATAGAGGACTAAACCAAACTGAAACAAATTTATCTGAATCTCTATATTGATATCATGGTTAAGAGTGACATATCGGGGGGGGGGACGCTAGGGTGGAATTTGTAAATTTTGTCAGGGGTTCTGTACCATTTTGTGAAAATCTTATATCTGTTTTCCTGTGTGGAGACTAGGGATGCGCCGAACACCCCCCTGTTCGGTTCGCACCAGAACTTGCGAACAGGCAAAAAATTTGTTCGAACACGCGAACACCGTTAAAGTCTATCGGACACGAACATGAATAATCAAAAGTGCTCATTTTAAAGGCTTATATGCAAGTTATTGTCATAAAAAGTGTTTGGGGACCTGGGTCCTGCCCCAGGGGACAAGGATCAATGCAAAAAAAGTTTTAAAAACTACTGTTTTTTCGGGAGCAGTGATTTTAATAATGCTTAAAGTGAAACAATAAAAGTGTAATATCCCTCTAAATTTTGTACCTGGGGGGTGTCTATAGTATGCCTGTAAAGGGGCGCATGTTTCCCGTGTTTAGAACAGTCTAAAAGCAAAATGACATTTCATAGGAAAAAAGTCATTTAAAACTACTCGCGGCTATTAATGAATTGCCGGTCCGACAATACACATAAAAGTTCATTGATAAAAACGGCATGGGAATTCCCCACAGGGGAACCCAGAACCAAAGTTAAAAAAAAAATGACGTTGGGGGTCCCCCTAAATTCCATACCAGGTCCTTCAGGTCTGGTATGGATATTAAGGGGAACCCCGACCAAAAAAAAAAAAAAAAATGGCGTGGGGTCCCCCCTTAAAAGCTATACCAGACCCTTCAGGTCTGGTATGGATTTTAAGGGGAACCCGCGCCAAAATTTAAAAAAAAAACGGTGTGGGGTCCCCCCAAAAATCCATACCGGACCCTTATCCGAGCACACAACCTGGCAGGCCGCAGGAAAAGAGGGGGGGACGAGAGAACGCCCCACCCTCCTGAACCGTACCAGGCCACATGCCCTCAACATTGGGAGGGTGCTTTGGGGTAGCCCCCAAAACACCTTGTCCCCATGTTGATGAGGACAAGGGCCTCATCTCCACAACCCTTGCCCGGTGGTTGTGGGGGTCTGCGGGCGATAGGCTTTTCGGAATCTGGAAGCCCCCTTTAAAAAGGGGCCCCCCAGATCCCGACCCTCCCCCCTGTGTGAAATGGTAAGGGGGTACATACCCCTACCATTTCACTAAAAAACTGTCAAAAATGACAAGAGACAGTTTTTGACAATTCCTTTATTTAAATGCTTCTTCTTTCTTCTATCTTCCTTCGGTTTCTTCCTCCATCTTTTTCTTCTTCTGGTTCTTCTGGTTCTTCCTCCGGTGTTCTCGTCCGGCATCTCCTCCACAGCGTCTTCTTATCTTCTTCTCCTCGGAATGCTCCGCATCCATGATGGCATGGAGGGAGGCTCCCGTTGTGTGACGCTTCTCTCTTCATCTTTTTCTTCATCTTCTTCTCTTCATCTTCTTGTCTTCATCTTCTTTTCAGGCTGCTCCGCTTCCATGATGGCATGGAGGGAGGCTCCCGCTGTGTGACGCTTCTCCTCTTCTGACGATTCTTAAATAATGGCGCACGGGGACTTGACGGGACTTCCCTGTGGCATTCCCCATGATGTCAGAACAGGCGGGGTTACGTAAGGGTGACCCCGCCCCCCTCTGACATCACAGGGAATGCCACAGGGAAGTCCCCGTCAAGTCCCCGTGCGTCAGAGGGGGGCAGGACCACCTGGTGGCCCCTCCCCCCCAATTATTTAAGAACCGTCAGAAGAGGAGAAGCGTCACACAGCGGGAGCCTCCCTCCATGCCATCATGGATGCGGAACGACCCGAGGAGAAGAAGATAAGAAGACGCCACGGAGGAGATGCCGGACGAGAACACCGGAGGAAGAACCAGAAGAACCAGCAGAAGAAGATGGAGGAAGAAACCAAAGGAAGATAGAAGATAGAAGAAAGAAGATAGAAGAAAGAAGAAACATTTACATAAAGGAATTGTCAAAAACTGTCTCTTGTCATTTTTAACATTTTTGACAGTTTTTTTGTGAAATGGTAGGGATACTTTTGTACCCCCTTACCATTTCACACAGGGGGGAGGGCCGGGATCTGGGGGTCCCCTTGTTAAAGGGGGCTTCCAGATTCCGATAAGCCCCACGCCCACAGACCCCCTCAACTACTGGTCAAGGGTAGTGGGGATGAGGCCCTTGTCCCCATCAACATGGGGACAAGGTGTTTTGGGGGGCTACCCCAAAGCACCCTCCCAATGTTGAGGGCATGTGGCCTGGTACGGTTCAGGAGGGGGGGCGCTCTCTCGTCCCCCCCTCTTTGCCTGTGGCCTGCCAGGTTGCGTGCTCGGATAAGGGTCTGGTATGAATTTTTGGGGGGACCCCACGCCGTTTTTTTAAAAAATGTTGGCGTGGGGTTCCCCCTTAAAATCCATACCAGACCTGAAGGGCCTGGTATGGAATTTAGGGGGCCCCCCAACGTCATTTTTTTTTTAAATTTTGGTTCGGGATTCCCCTTTGGGGAATTCCCATGCCGTTTTTATCAATGAACTTTTATGTGTATTGTCGGACCGGCAATTCATTAATAGCCGCGAGTAGGGATGAGCTTCATGTTCGAGTCAAACCCATGTTCGACTCGAACATCGGCTGTTCGGTCGTTCGCCTAATTGCGAACGATATGGGCCGTTCGCGCCAAATTCGTGTGGCGTGTCACGGCCCATAATTCACTGCGGCATCGCAGTGCATTGCTTGCTGATGATTGGCCAAGCATGCACTATGACCCGCATGCTTGGCCAATCACAGCGCCGCCTGAACAGAGAGCCGTAATTGGCCAAAGCCAAGGAGGCTTTGGCCAATTATGGCTCAGGGGATTTAGTACACGCCCCACACTATATAAGGCCGCCTGCACGGCGGCCCTGTGTAGTGTGTGTTCCGGCGTTGAAAGAGATAGACAGAGAGAGAGACAGTGTCATTTGATTTGAGTTAGATAGATTAGGCAGAACAGTCAGTCAGTTAGCTGCACTTACAGTGTATTGTGTATATATATGCATCCCAGGTGTTGCATATATATATATATATACACTGTATTCAGTTTAGCTAGATCCGTTCCTGTTATCTTCTAGACTATTTACATTTCGTGCAGTGCGTCCTGCTCACAGTGTTCAGCTAGATCCGTTCCTGTTATCTTCCTACTGACAGGCAGGCTTGTCTTGTTACAGTATTAACAGCTACCTAAAGAAAATTACCGGTGTTCTTTTGATCCTATTAGTACCACGGTCAGGCAGCTAGACTATTTACATTTAGTACAGTGCGTCCTGCTCACAGTGTTCAGCTAGATCCGTTCCTGTTATCTTCCTACTGACAGGCAGGCTTGTCTTGTTACAGTATTAACAGCTACCTAAAGAAAATTACTGGTGTTCTTTTGATCCTATTAGTACCACGGTCAGGCAGCTAGACTATTTACATTTAGTACAGTGCGTCCTGCTCACAGTGTTCAGCTAGATCCGTTCCTGTTATCTTCCTACTGACAGGCAGGCTTGTCTTGTTACAGTATTAACAGCTACCTAAAGAAAATTACTGGTGTTCTTTTGATCCTATTAGTACCACGGTCAGGCAGCTAGACTATTTACATTTAGTACAGTGCGTCCTGCTCACAGTGTTCAGCTAGATCCGTTCCTGTTATCTTCCTACTGACAGGCAGGCTTGTCTTGTTACAGTATATAAAGCTACCTGAAGAAAATTACTGGTGTTCTTTTGATCATATTAGTACCACGGTCAGGCAGCTAGACTATTTACAGTTAGTGCAGTGCGTCCTGCTCACAGTGTTCAGCTAAACCTACAAGTTAGTGGGGTGCGTCCACCTCACAGTGTTCAGCTAAAGCTACCTGTAGAAGGTTGGTGGTGTTCTCATACTACAGGCAAGCAGTTGATTTTGCTAGCTGCAGTATCAGTACATATATATATATATATATATATATATATATATATATATATATATATATATATATATATCCCAGCTTAGTGCAGCTACAGGCCATTAGTATGTCTGGAAGGCCAAGAAGGAGAGGCAGACAGTCACAAGCCAATAAGAGAGGGCAAGCAGGCTCTGTGTCTAGTGCTGGTCGTGGAGACGGTGCATCCTCGTCAGCACGTGGCCATGGGACATGCTTGGCCTTTTTTTCGGCAGCTGGCCGTGTTGAGCCGCAACATGCGGAAGACTTGGTCGAGTGGATGACCAAGCCGTCCTCATCCTCCTCATCCTCTCTCACCCATGCCCAGGGTGCTTTGTCTGGCAAACAAGCGGCCTCTTCCCTCGGCTCAATGTCATCAGTGACTCCTTCCCTAGCTCCACCATGTCCTCCTGAGGAGTCCCTCGAACTGTTTGACCACAGTGTTGGGTACATGCTCCAGGAGGATGCCCAGCGTTTGGAAGACTCTGATGATGATACTGAGCTTGATGAAGGCAGTAACATGAGCACGGACAGAGGGGGTGCCCAAGAAGGACAGCAATCTGGCAGTCATGCTCCCCCTGCTGCAGCATGCTGCCAGGTTTGCTCCAGTGATGAGGAGGGAGGGGATGATGAGGTCACTGACTCAACGTGGGTGCCTGATAGGAGAGAGGAGGAGGAGGAGGAGGAGGAGGCGGCGGCACATCACCCACGAGGCAGGATGCCCTCCAGGGGCCAGCCTAAGGGCAGCACATTGACTGCATCACACCCCAAAGCTCCACATGTGCAGGGCGCTGCAGTCTCTGCGCGTTATTCAAAAAGTTCTTTGGTGTGGGCCTTTTTTGAGACGAGTGCATCAGATCGCACCGCTGCTATTTGCAACATATGTCTCAAGCGTATCTCACGTGGCCAAAACATCTCCCGCTTGGGTACCAAATGCTTGACCAGACATATGTTGACCTGCCATGCAGTTCGTTGGCAAGCGTATCTAAAAGACCCACACCAAAGAACAAAGAGGATCTCTCCTTGCTCCTCATCAGCTGAGATTTCCAACCCCACTAGACCTCCAGTCCTCTCTGAGACCTGCAGTGAGAGGAATGAAGGTGTAGAATTAGGTGTGTCACAGCCAAGTACTTGTGGGCAATCTGCTTTTGGTACACCGACGTCAGATTGTACCAGGCAAATTTCTCTGCCCCAGCTGCTGCACCGCCGAAAGAAGTTTGCTCCCAGCCATCCACATGCCCAGCGGTTGAATGCTAGCTTGGCAAAATTGCTAGCACTTCAACTGCTGCCTTTTCAGTTGGTAGACTCTGCCCCTTCCGTGAGTTTGTGGAATGTGCGGTTCCTCAGTGGCAGGTACCCAAACACCACTTTTTCTCACGGAAGGCGATTTTGGCTCTCTACCGGCATGTGAAAGGCAATGTCCATGCCTCGCTGGACAGGGCGGTCAGCGGTAAGGTGCATATTACCGCTGACTCATGGTCCAGCAGGCATGGACAGGGACGTTACCTAAGTTTCACGGCGCATTGGGTGACTCTGCTGGCAGCTGGGAAGGATGCAGGACAAGGTGCAGTAGTGTTGGAGGTTGTTCCGCCACCACGCCTCCAAAATGCTAATGATTGTGACACACCTCTCTCCTCCACCCCCTCCTCTTCTTCTTCCTCCATGGCTTCTTCCTCGGAACCAGCGGTGCTCCGTAGTCGTTCAAGGGGCTACGCAAGTACGCAGGCCAAAAGATGCCATGCGGTGCTTGAGCTGGTGTGCTTGGGGGACAGGAGCCACACTGGGGCAGAGGTTCTGTCAGCTCTGCAGGGGCAGGTTCAGAGGTGGTTGACGCCACGCCAACTTAAGGCAGGTATAGTGGTTTGCGACAATGGCATCAACCTCCTCTCTGCCCTCCGACCGGGACAAATGACCCATGTGCCCTGTTTGGCTCACGTCCTTAACTTGGTGGTGCAGCAGTTCTTGGGCAGGTACCCGGGCTTACAGGATGTCCTGAGGCAGGCCAGGAAAGTCTGTGTGCATTTCTGCCGGTCATATAATGCCAGTGCTCGGCTGACGGACCTCCAAAAGGAGTTTAACCTGCCCAAGAACCGCCTAATCTGTGACATGCCCACCAGGTGGAACTCAACGTTGGCCATGCTGCAGCCACTGCACACGCAGCAGAGGGCCATCAATGAGTACCTGTGCGACTATGGCACCAGGACAGGGTCAGGGGAGCTTGGTTTTTTTTCCCCACGCCAGTGGGCCATGATCAGGGATGCATGCACTGTCCTGTCACCATTCGAGGAGGCCACGAGGATGGTGAGCAGTGACAGTGCATGCATCAGTGACACTGTCCCCCTTGTCCACCTGTTGGAGCACACGCTGCGTGGAATAATGGACAGGGCACTTGAGGCAGAACAGAGGCAGGAAGAGGAGGACTTCCTTAGCTCTCAAGGCCCCCTTTATCCAGACAGTGTTCCTGCGTGCCCGCCGATCACACAGGAAGAGGAGGAGGAGGAGGAGGAGGAAGATTGTGTCAGTATGGAGGTGGAGCCTGGCACTCAGCATCAGCAGCAGTCTTTAAGGGATCAGTCCCAAGAAACACATGGACTTGTACGTGGCTGGGAGGAGGTGGCTGCGGACGTTGTCGTCCTTAGTGACCCAGAGGACTCCGGACCGAATGCCTCAGCAAACCTACGCTGCATGGCCTCCCTGATCCTGCAAAGCCTGCGTAAGGATCCTCGTATTCGTGGTATCAAGGAGAAGGACCAATACTGGCTGGCAACCCTCCTTGATCCACGTTACAAGGGTAAGGTTGCGGACCTTATCTTGCCATCGCAGAGGGAGCAGAGGATGAAACATCTTCGGGAGGCCTTGCAGAAAGGTCTGTGCAACGCGTTCCCAGAGACTGGGAGGTTACAAACTCCTGTTTCTGGACAACGTGTTGCTGAGGCTTCGGTCAGTCAAAGAAGGAGCGGTGGAGAAGGTGGCTGTCTGACCGATGCGTTCAGACAATTTTTTGGTCCGCAGCCCCAAGGTATGATCGGTTCCAGCAACCATCGCCAGCGTCTGTTTTACATGGTGCAGGAATACCTAGGGGCAAGATCAGACTTGGACACCTTTCCCACCGAAAATCCTCTGGGTTACTGGGTCTTGAGGATGGATCACTGGCCAGAGCTTGCACAGTATGCAATTGAGCTACTGGCCTGTCCTGCATCCAGCGTTCTTTCGGAACGCACATTCAGTGCTGCTGGAGGCGTGGTAACCGATCACAGGGTGCGTCTGTCCACCGACTCGGTCGATAGACTGACCTTCATAAAAATGAATCAGTCTTGGATCACCACCAGCTACCAAGCACCTGATGCTGATGTAACCGAATAATTTTTTTTGAAATCTCAGATCCCTTCAAAGACTGCCTATGCTGATGCTGAGTGACTATCCCTGAGTAATTATCCTCTTCCTCCTCAATCATCACGCTGATAGCTTGTAAGAACATTTTTGGTTCTGGGCGCCACCACCAGTGCCTAAGGCACAATTTTTCAGCCCCTGTTTAACAGGGGCGTGTAATTACAATTTTAGATGTAATACTTTGCAGCAGGGCTCGTTCCTGCATTCCAACTAGAGTGTCTGTGAGGGGTTGCAGTGTTGTGGCACCAGCACCAGTGCCTAAGGCCCAATTTGTCTGCCCCTGTCTAACAGGGGCGTGTAATTACAATTTTTGATGCAATACTTTCCAGCAGGGCTCGTTCCTGCGTTCCAACTAGAGTGTCTGTGAGGGGTTGCAGTGTTGTGGCACCAGCACCAGTGCCTAAGGCCCAATTTTTCTGCCCCTGTCTTACAGGGGCGTGTAATTACAATTTTTGATGCAATACTTTGCAGCAGGGCTCGTTCCTGCGTTCCAACTAGAGTGTCTGTGAGGGGTTGCAGTGTTGTGGCACCAGCACCAGTGCCTAAGGCCTAATTTTTCAGCTCCTGTTCAACAGGGGCATGTAATTACAATTCTTGATCTAATATTTCACAGCAAGGCCCTGTGAGGGCTTACAGTGTTGTGGCCACAGCAACACCTAAGGCCCAAATTTCTGCTGAGTATATAGGGCAGGACCCTACTTTCAAACATCTAACTTACAAACGACTCCTACTTGCAAACGGAAGGAGACAACAGGAAGTGAGATGAAATCTACCCCTAGGAAGGGAAATTCTCTCCTGTAAGAGTTAATATGGAAAAAAAACTTCTCCTTTCCACTGATGCTTTCCAATCCTTGTTCCACAAAAAAACCCAAATTTTCAAAAAACATTTTTCATTGGGACAAAAAGTGAGGTGAAATCTTCTGAAGGGGAGGAAAGACAGCAAAACAAATGTCACAGGGGTGATAACCCTTCCCTATGTTTTCCAAAAAGCTTAAAAAAGATTTTTTGGCTGGAGCTAAACACGTTAAAAATGTACCCGTTCAAAATTACAAACAGATTCTACTTAACAACAAACCTACAGTTCCTGTCTTGTTTGCACCGCCTGTATACTGCTGTTCAGAGTCTATAGGGCCTGGTGGCCCCACACCTTTCCTTATTTTAATTTGGGTGCGGGTTTCCCCTTAATATCCATACAAGACCCAAAGGGCCTGGTAATGGACTGGGGGGTAACCATGCCGTTTGTCTCACTGATTTTCATCCATATTGCCATGACCCGACATTACATTAAACCCGCAAGCAGTTTTAAATGAGATTTTTTCCTTTAAAAATGACATTTGGTGCAGGGACTGTTCTAAACACGGGAAACACGCGTCACTTTACAGGCATACTATAGACACCCCCCAGGTACGATATTTAAAGGAATATTTCACTTTTTTTTTTTTTACTTTAAGCATCATTAAAATCACTGCTCCCGAAAAAACGGCCGTTTTTAAAAGGTTTTTTTGCATTGATACATGTCCCCTGGGGTAGGACCCGGGTCCTCAAACCCTTTTTAGGACAATACTATGCAAATTAGCCTTTAAAATGAGCACTTTTGATTTCGAACGTTCGAGTCCCATAGACGTCAATGGGGTTCTAACGTTCGTGCGAACTTTCGGTCCGTTCGCAGGTTCTGGTGCGAACCGAACTGGGGGGTGTTCGGCTCATCCCTAGCCGCGAGTAGTTTTAAATGACTTTTTTTCCTTTGAAATGTCATTTTGCTGTCAGACTGTTCTAAACACGGGAAACATGCGCCCCTTTACAGGCATACTATAGACACCCCCCAGGTATGAAATTTAAAGGGATATTACACTTTTATTGTTTCACTTTAAGCATTATTAAAATCACTGCTCCAGAAAAACGGCCGTTTTTAAAACGTTTTTTTGCATTGATCTATGTCCCCTGCGGCAGGACCCAGGTCCCCAAACACTTTTTATGACAATATCATGCATATAAGCCTTTAAAATTAGCACTTTTGATTTCTCCCATAGACTTTTAAAGGGTGTTCATTCGAATTTGCCACGAACACCCCAAATTATTCGCTGTTCGGCTTGAACTCGAAGCTCATCCCTAGTGGAGACATTGATGGAGCCTTTATGCGTACGACTGTATATGTGCCCCCAATCTTCAGTGGGTAGGTCTAGATTGAGGTCCGTTTCCCACTGTCTGACCATTTTGTCCTCTTTTATTTCGTATGTTCAGAATAGGAGCGAGTACACAGTCGAAATTAAGAGTCGTTGGGGTTCTTCGCTATTGCAAATGATTTCAAAGGGCGTATAATCTCTGTGCCATAGTGAGTTGGGTTTAGAGACTTGGAGAAAGGAATGTGATAGTCTGGGAATTTATAAGTCATGGCTTGGTGTGACAGGAGTTGGTCATTAAGTAAGAGTTGTTGTACTCTAATTCGGGGCTTATGAGGATCTATTGGTGGGTCGCGTGGAGTCAGGCCCGGTGGAAATTCCAGGTTGTCTTCTAGGGGAGTCATTGGTCCATGTGTAGGTCTTAACTTTAGTTTTTTGCATGCCTCTCTGAAGTGCATCATTGTAGCATTGATTAATGGGTGTGACTTAAGTTCTCCAGGGATAGTAGTAGGAGGGATCCAAGGTAAATGTGCTAACGGAATGTGGGTAAATGCATTCTCAAGCTGAGTCCAGTCTTTGGTGCTGCTATGTACATGCCTGTCGACAATTCTGGTCAAGTGGCAAGCCCAATGATATTTTTGGAGGTCCGGCAGGCCAAGGCCTCCTTGAGTTTTGGGGAGTGTCAATCTATCCCAGCTCAATCTAGGCGTTTTGGAGGCCCATATGAGGGTTCTACACATCCGTTTATTTGCTGAAAAGAAGGATGGTCGGAGTTTTATGGGTATGGCTTGGAAGAGATAAAGAAGTCTAGGTAGGACATTAATTTTTAAAATAGCTGTTCTACCAAACCAGGAGAATGGTCCTGCATGCCATTTGTGCAGGTCACTTTGGATGGTTTGTAGGACGGGTAAAAAGTCCTGTGCATAGAAGTCGGTCAGTTTGGTAGGGATTTTGATACCCAGGTAAGTGATGGCGTGTGGTTCCCAACAAAAAGGGAAATTGCTTTTACATTGTGTAACCGCCGTGGTCGGTAAGGTAATGTTTAGGGTTTTTGATTTTGAGAAATTGATTTTCAGGTTTGAGATAGACTTAAAAACTGAATAGTCCTTGAGAAGGTTGGGAATAGTGTTTACTGGGTCTGTTTGGAAGAGTAGAATGTCATCCGCGTAAGCTGCTATCTTGCATTGTTATGATTAATTTCCAATCCTTTGATATCTGAGTTCTCTCTGAGTTTTTGAAGCATTGGTTCCATGGTGAGTAAGAGAAGTAAGGGCGATAGGGGACATCCCTGTCTAGTGCCATTGGAGATTGAGAAGGCGTCCGACAGGTGTTTGTTTAGGCAAAATTTTGGCTGTAGGGGAGGAGTATAGAACTAGAATCATCTGAAGTAAATGCTGCGGTAAGCCCATTGCATGAAGGGTTGCCTGCATATAATCCCAGGCCACCCTGTCGAATGCCTTCTCTGCATCCAAGGACAGAAAGAAGCCCTGCGAAGATGCGGTGGAGAGCCAATGGTGAATATTCAGAGCTTTTGTAGTATTATCCCTGGCCTCTCTGCCAGGAACAAAACCCACTTGGTCCAGAAAAAACAGTCTAGGGATCAGAGGGAGGATGCGGTTGGATAAGGCTTTGGCGTAAAGTTTGACATCCACATTTAGTAAGGATATGGGGCAATAATTAGAAACCTACGTGTTATCTTTGTCTGGTTTTGGAATAAGGGCAATATGTGCTTCTAGGATATCTTTACTGGCTATACTGGATGGTGATAAGTTATTGAATGTTCTGACTAGCTGGGGGATAAGTGTGTTGGGGAAAGATTTGTAAAGCTGACCGTAAGGCCATCTGGGCCTGGGCTCTTTCCTGGTTGCAGTTGTTTTAGTGCATTAAGAGTCTCCACCATGGTTAATGGTAAGTCTAAGCCTGCGGATTCTTCAGCCATGAGAGAAGAAGGAGTGTATTGGTTTAGGAAATCTTGGATCGCTGTCAACCGATCAGTTTGGGAGGTTGGCAGCCGTGGGGTAGGTAGGTTGCATAATTTAGAGAAGTATTGCACAAATTGGTCTGCTATCTGGTCGTTTGTAGTTAAGGTATTACCTGCAGGGTCTTTGATCATGTGAATAGTATGGGCCGCTTTCTTGGTTTGCAGAGCTCTAGCCAACAGTCTCCCCGATTTATTGCCAAATTCATAGAAGAACTTTTGTGTTAGTTGCTATTTACGGTAAATCTTCTTATGTAACTCCCCCAGGAGTTCTTTCTAGTTTGAATCAGCTCAGTCAAAGCCTCAGTGGCTAGGGATGCTTTGTGCTTTTGTTCCAAGGTGTAAATACGTGTAGTCAGAGCTTCAATGTGTGCTTTTTTAATTTTATTTCTTTGTGCAGCCAGGGAGATAAATTCCCCCCAGATTACACATTTGTGTGCGGCCCAAATTGCATCTGGAGAAGAATCGCCCTGCATATTTTCTGTAAAATTGTGTGTAAGGGTTTTGGATACAGTCTGGTTCGTGACTGGGTCAGTGAGTAAAGAATCATCAAGTCGCCAGAAGCGTGGTTTGATTATTGTGGTGGGGAAATTTAGGGTCATGGTGATGGGATTGTGGTCCGACAGAATCATTGGCTCAATAGTTGCTTTAGTGAGGAAGGATAGGTCGTTTTGGGTAAGAAAGAAGTGGTCAATTCTTGAGTATTTGTTATGTGGGGATGAAAAAAAAGTAAAGTTCCTTATCTTTAGGATGTAACGTGCGCCACATGTCATGTAGTAGCAGTTTGCTAAGTTGTGTTTTTATGGCGTGTAGGGCTCTGTAAGTAAGTGATGACAATCCATTGGATGTATCAAGGGAGGGGTTCAAGGCTACATTAAAATCTTCACCAATGATCAGGGTGCCCGAAAAGAATGTCAGTAGTTGTTGGAATGTGTTAGGGAAGAAAGCAACTTGATGCGTATTAGGAGCGTATACATTGACAACGGTAAGGGGCCTATTGTGAAGTGTAGCTTTTATAAAAAAGGAACCGTCCTAGTGGATCCCTTTGGACATTTGAGATGTGAATTGGGCAATGTTTAGATATTGCAATGGAAACTCCCTTAGACTTAGCTTCTTGATTGGACGCATGATATACTGTGTGTTTGTCATGTAGTTTAGGAATATTGTCTGTTCTAAAATGTGTTTCCTGAATAAGCGCATTATGAATTTTAGATTTCTGCAGAGAGGATAGCAGATGTGCACGCTTTTCTGGCGTGTTGAGGCCACGTATATTAATGGAGCAGAGTTTGAGTTGAGAAAAAGTATGAGCCTTACCGTGTGGCTTGTTAGTGGAACCCACTCCCTCAAGGCATGAATGGATAGATGTGGGGGTTAGAGGGTGGTTAGGTGAGTGAAGATGGGTGGTGTTGTATTGGGTGTAGTCTTAAGCATGGCGTAGTGAGCACTACGAGTTACCGATAAGGCGGTGGGGGTCCAACTGTCCGCCTCAATATCAAGGGATTTTGGTCATGTACAGATCCGGAACAGCGTGCACACCACTCACGGCGCTGTTACACTCCGCTCCGCCACCACGTGGGGGTTGGCTATCACCTAGCATGGGAGAGTATCCGAATATAACGGATGTCTCGCTACCATCTGACCATGGGTGGAAATTAAGGAGGTTGCGGGAAATGTAACTTATGTGGGGCGAAACATGAGACAAATCTCAATGTAGTTGGAGAGTAGAGATAGAAGGGTGGGGGCACTAAGTGAGGTTGTTAAGTTTCAATTTATAAAACCTGGTATGTAGGATTAGTTTGTCCGCCTGTCCTCTCACCATGTTGGAGAGTGTGAAGAGCTTCCGAGGCTGCCACTGGGTCTCGGGGGGGCCAACAGTGGAAAGCTCAGAACGTGGGTTTTAGAGAGAAAGTCGAGCATTGAATAAGTAAAACCAAAACCTTAAAACTAGTGTATCAAACATCATATCAACATGCAATCAAGTATTATGACTTGTAAATATAAGGAATATTAACTGGGTGCAATACTTAAGAAAAGAACTGGTCAGTATACTTGCGAGGGTAGAGTGATCTTGTTGCCATTCTTGTCAGATAAGGCAAGTGCTTTAGAGCAGTTCCCGGCAGTAAGTATAATATTGGGGTAGTTTGACCCATTTAATACATGTCCTGTACTCACCGGGTCTGATCCGGAGGAGAAGTATCTATGTAAGACGTCAGGGGAGCCAGCATGTACAAGCATGGTCAATCGTTTGTTTATCACCGATAGTAAGTTCCGCTTGTGTTGATGAGGATTTTGGGAGTGAAGGTGGTGGTAGGTATCGCCGTTGCTGTCATTGCGTGAGCTCTCAGGTATGATGTAATCAGAGTCTGGCATGTTAGGGGAGTCTTCCGATGCATCCTGGTGATTGTTACATAGCAAGATGTTTGAGTTTGGCCGTTGAAGCAGTAGAGATCCGGTGGGAGCGGTAGATTTTTGGTCTGGGTCCAGCGGCGATGCGATCTGTGTGATGGTGTAGGAATGCATCTATGGAGTACAGCATTTCCTGGAAGGGGTGCAATCGGGAGGTGCCATGTTGGATGATGATAAGTCAGTCTGGTGAGATCTGGAAGGTAGGTGCAGGGTGTTGTGGGGATTTTAGTATAGGCTGTCATTGGTGCGTACACAGCTGGGTTCAATGGGATTGGATACCAAATTGCCTGTGTTGTGAGGAGGAGCGTGTTTGAAGTGGACGCAGATTTTTTAGAATATGATTGCAATCCCAAAGGGGGCTTCAGTAAGGCAGATACGTTAACATTGTAAAAAAGGTCTAACAGTAGACTCAAATGGAAGTTCAGACGAGCCAAAAATGGTTCAACAATGAAGGCGGATTACTGTGTACCTGTGAGGGGATTCTAGTGGTCCCGCCTGGCTCTCCTCGAGCTGGGAGAGTTGGATGGGCTGAGATCTGGTTGCAGGCTGCGAGAGGTGTTACGAATACTCAGGGCCGACGGAGAACATCTCCTTCGGTGTCTGATTGCTTGTGCCTCCATAGGCTCTTCAGGTGAGTGTCCCCGTCTAACAGCGGAGCGGCGGAAGTCCACGTACCAATTAGGTACCTCTACCATCGGGATGTTCAGGGAGGCACAGAAGTGCGGAAGGTCTTCCGGCACATTTAGGAGGGCTGTGCGACCTTGTGAGGTAGCCGAGAGACAAAATTTGAATTTCCATTTGTATGGAATTCCCTTAGTGCGGAGAGTGTCCAGTAGGGGTCTAAAGTCTCTGCGTTGCTGCAGCATGATGCCGGAGAGATCTTGATAAATTTGGATTGTTTTCTCCTCATGTACAATTTGTGGTTTGCCTCTAGCTTGTCTGAGGATGTCCTCTTTGAGTTTTAAATCGACTAAGCAGCAGACAATGTCCCTCGGGGGTCGGTATCTCTCCCCTTGGGTCTCAGGGCTCAATGGATCCTCTCCATCACAATGGGGGTCTGGTAGGGTCTGTTTAAAAGTCCATTGAATAAGCCTGTGACTGAGGATAAGATTTGGTCCCCTTCAATCGCTTCATGTATTCCTCTGACCCTCAAATAATGGCGCCTGCCTCTATTGTCAAGGTCTTCCAGGTGCCTTTGCATATCCCGCATTTGGAGTGTATGGTTATCGACGTGATGTGTAGTTTTTTGGAGCTGTGTGTCATGGCGCTCTGCCCTCCTTTCAACTGCCTGTACTCTATCAGTGAGCGTGTGAATGTCCAGTCTGAGTTCTGAGATAGCCTCGGACAGGGTGGCCTTTATGTCAGAGGCAATAGTCCGCAGATCATGGATGTTTAGGTGGGGTTGTGAGGAATCCTCCATGCCTTCCCTATCTGAGGATATTGAGGGAAGTGTGATGGGTGGCGTCCCCGTTGGTGAGGGAGCTGTAGCTTGGGAATTCCTTTGTCGGGAAGGCACCATGTTTCCTCTGCCTGAGTGAAACATTTCAGGGATATTATGTCCCACACTCCCGGGTTGTTCCCAGGGTGAATGGGAATGGAAGGCAGAGGAATTCCGCGAGGCAGTCCCCATCAGATTCGCATGTTTTAGGGTGAGTTTACCTCCGATAGGCTGATGTCAGGTCGTATGGCAACGGGAGCTACAGAGCTAAGCAGCCATCTTCGTGCCAAGTCAGGCCACGCCCCTGCTTATAAATCATGTTGCTATATAGACTCCAGGGAATGGGGTACAGGTTCATTGCTACTATGGATTTGAGGAAAACCCTGCATGGTTTGCAGTGCCAGCAAAAAAACACAGGAATTTTCCAGATTAAATTCCTTGTACATATGCTGCCTGGCCTAACTTGAGTCAGTTGGCTTAAAAGTGCCAATAAGGGAGCTTTTGGATAGGCCAGCCCTTTAACTTTAAAAGTTTGAGTTCACAGCAGCCATATTGTCAATGTGATTTATCTGTAATTGGGAAAGCATAGGGAGCGCTTCTGACAATCTGTATAGAAACAGATTAGTGTAGGGCTTATAGGTGCTGACAGGTTTGTTAAAGTATACATAAGCCCTTACTGAATGTCATGTAACTGCTGAACCAGCTGCATTTCAACCTGAATACATTTGTTTTACCTTTTTTTATCTTTTGTTACATCTTGATGCTTTTGATTTTCATGAAAGCTAGCAATCAAATTAAAGGCTGGGGGGGCGTGGCCTGCTGCGGACCACAATGGAGGCTTGAGTCCTGAGCTCTGCTCTGTTAGGATCCAGAGCAACCCCAGTCAATTGTTCGACCACAATGTGGCTGCACTGGGGGGGGGGGACTCAGGACTGTCCCTGGCATGTCCAGGAAGCGGTACAAGCCGCCTGCACGTCGCCACCTAATGGACTACTTTAGCAACGTGGCCATGAACTCGGCCCAAGATGGCAGGTAGTGTAACATCCCGCTCCCTAGCTGCAGAGATGCAACGATTATCTCCCCACCAGGAGGATCACCATGCCACACTCTCCAGGTAAAGCGCCAGTGATGACATGGACACCTTGCCCTAACCATACACCCCATCCTCACAGCAAAGCATGAATAGAGGTAAGAGGCTGGCATCCTTGCCCTCCCCCAGCAAAGAACCCCAGCCCAAAAAACAACTGTGGGCTAATCTGGCCACTGACACAGAGCATACTCCAGCTTTAGCAGCCATCCCTGTGTCAGATAACCCTGTGACAGAAGCAATGTTAAAATCCATGCTACTTACACTGCAAAAAGACCTGCACAGGAAACTAAAAATCTCAGTCTCCCAGATACATGACAGGGTGGACTGTTTGGCAAAAAGAGCTGACGTACTTGAGGAGAACATACATGACCATGTTAAAGCACATAACAAGCTATTAGACGCACATGACCGCCATGCATCTGAAATACATCATATTAAATTGAAATTAGATTTATTTAGATAGATTTAGAGGATCGCTCTAGACAAAATAATATCAAATTTAGAGGCGTTCCTGAATCAATAAAGACAAATGAGATCACTCCTTACCTGCGGCAACAGTTTTCACAATTATTACCTTGCTTGAATGCATGACACATCACCATTGATCGGGCGCACAGAATCGCTAAGCCTGCCCACCTTTCCCAAAGACACCCCAAGAGATATCCTGGCACGAGTACACCACTTTCATATCAAGGAACAAATACTCCGTGCGGCCAAAGCCACTAAACCATTACCAGCACCATACACTAACATTCTGCTGTTCAGTGATCTCTCAAAGCCTACCATAGAAATGTGAAGAGCCTTCACTCCGATCACCTCTATCCTCCAAGAGTGGAAAATCACTTACAAGTGGGGCTTTCCTACTAAATTGTTGGTCACCTATCAAGAACAAATAATTCCCATCCTTACACCCAAAGATGGGTACAAAAAATTAACCAATTGAGGATTTCTTCCTCTTCCCCCTAACGTAATGGGGGGTATGGGCTCCCAACCAACTCCACCATCATCCGGAACCTAGCATCAGATAAAGTCGGAGCCTAACCACTACTAAGGCCTTCAGTCCCATGCATACAATTGATCTACATGGGCGACGTTATGTTGTTGAATCCACCCCCTCATGTTATAGTGTGCTACGCACAATAATTTTGGTGTTTTTGTTGTTGTTTTTTTATTTTTTTCTTGTTGATATAATTACCTACTGATACATTGTAGTACTTCCTCTAATACGTTACAATAATTTTACGTTGTTTATCCTGTGACATACCGCTTATCTTGGACCTAGTTTGTATATCGGTGTATTGGTTTGATATCCTTATTGCACACAAGTAGCGTACGTCATATGTGTAGTCTCGCTCCCTTCATCTCCATCCTCAGGTAGTATCCATCAAAATGGCCATCACAATCACCCCACAATTAAATTCCCCCTTCAAACGTAACCTCTTATGGAAAGAAGCTCTGACCCATCAAGCAGACGTGCTTTGTGTGTAAAAAACGCACTTCGCCAAAAACAAATCCCCACATACTCACATAAACGCTATCCACACTGCTTCTTTGCCAGTGCCCCTAAGAAAAAAAGATCATGATCGCAATCAGCCCCTCTGTTTCTCTCACACTACATCATTGTGTGGCTGACGCAGAAGGTAGGTACTTGATTCTATTTGTAATACGAGCGGGTGTACGCGGGTACACGATGATACGAACGGGCACGTACGAACGGTACTCGGGCTTGCACGTGTGCACGCGGATGCGCGCAGACGTGCAGTGTGACAGCTTTTGGCGCCATTAGGCCTATTTAAGGGTGCCTGTCAGCATGCTTCCTTGCTGTCCGGTCTACAGTGTTCCCTGTGACCCTAAGCTTTCCAGTATACCTGTTTACCTGATTCCTGTTACCCGGCTTGTTCCTGACTTCTCCTGTTTGCTGCCAGTCCCCGACCTAGGCTTGTCTGACGATTCTCCTGCCTCATCCTTCAGTTGTTACCTGCCTGTCTGTTGCCAATCCGGTCCGTGCCCCGACTACTCTCCTGATTCAGTTTTGTACCTGCTCTGCTTGCCTGTGTTTGACCCAGCCTGTCTGACTTTGCTAGTGCTTCCAGTGGTACTACAGAACACCTCCCTGCTGCCTGCTTGTTCCTGGGATTCTGCTAGCTACAGTGCTTCTCTTTCCAGTCAGCAGTTCCAGTGTTCCTGCCAAGAGTTCCGGTTCATCTACCAGTTGTTCCAGTGCTCCAGTTGTACTACAGAACACCTCCCTGCTGCCTGTTGTTCCTGAGTTCCTGCCAGCTACAGTCCTTCTCTGCTCAGTGGATCCAGTGTTCCTGTCAGTCCTCCTGCTGCTGCACCAGAGGTCCGGATCAGCTCTACACCTGCCACTTGCCAAGCACTTGTGGCCCCCTGCGCTCTTGAGTCCCTGTCTTCTCTATCAGGGGCTCTCGAACCAGAGGCACACGAGAGGCTACTCCTTGCATTCTGGGCTCCACCACCAGGTATGTGACAGAATCACTTGCACAAACCATCAGGTCGACATCGGCAATAAAGGGTATCAAAATCAGGGACGGAGACCATAAATTGGGCCTGTACGCAGATGTCATCATCACCTTAACCAATCCCAAAATATCCCTTCCAGCTGTCCAAAAAAACCCTAGAACACTTCAGCTTAGTTTCTCTCTATAAAATAGTGACAGTAAATCCACTATGTTAAACTTAGGTATCGACCCACAGACCAAACATATTATCTCAAAAGAAACCCCCTTCATGTAGTTCCTCACTCCCATACTTGAGAATTTGCCTAACTTACCCAAGCAGGACGCTTTTAAGAGTAAATTATGATGACCTCCAAGAAAAGCTTATGGGCATATCCAAAGAACTGAGCCACTTCCCTGTCTCTTGGTCAGGTAGAATAGCTCAATCAAAAATGTATTTGCTTCCCCACATACTGTATATGTTTCTCACAATCCCAATACCCTTTCTATCTACCCAATTAAAAAACTTACAAGGAATAATTAACACATTTATATGGCAACACAAGAAACCCAGACTCAAGAAAGACCCTCTCCCCAACCCTGTACAACAGGGGGGAATAGGAGCCCCTAACGTCCAGGCATACTACAGAGCAGTGGTACTGGACCAACTCAGAGAATGGTGGTTACCTAATTCCATTAAAACATGGACCCAAATTGAATCCACCACTCTCAACGTCAACATAAAACATATTCTAACTGTTATCTTACTCAATTTCAAACCACAACATCAATATCTAAACTCGGCAACGGCAGCACTACGAGTATGGTCAGCCTCCACACAACACACCAAAGGATTACCCAGGTCCATTCTTTCTAGACTCCCCATCAAAGCGCATATAACTGCTATCACCGGACTTGCCTCTATAAACTTGGATACAAAAAGGGCTCAACAACTTAGGACAACAAGTATCCACTTCAGGGATACACCCATTCTCACAAACGTACGACATCCCTGCTACGACTTTCTTCTTATACCTCAGAATTCGATTAATACTCTCCAAACTTGATATCACAGAAAAAGACTCTCCAATAGTTACTATCTTAAAATTCTACTAAACCCCTGCTCCAACAGTTAAAGGAATCTCACTGGCATACAAACTACTAACTACGCCTCCCACAGACCAACCTTCAGCTTCAATCAATTTCTGGCAATCATTCACAGATACTTCGCCCCTTCCTACAAAGTGGCACCAAGCCTTAACCCTTCCCCTTTGCGTGTCCTATTGTACCTTTGGGAAGCCACACAAAAATGATTCCACAAGTGGTATTTCACCCCGACCAGGCTGGCTGCAATCTACCTCTCAACATCACCTCAATGCTAGAGAAGGTGCAACAAGCTAGGAACTTTACGCCATATCTGGTGGGACTGCCCTAACATTAAAGATACTGGCAAGAAGTAACTACTTTCATCTCTTCTTTATGCAATGTCTCTTTCCCATTAACCCCACTGGATCTTCTTCTGTGTCTGACGATACGCAGGTGGCCAGGATAACTCAAAGTACTGGCAACTCATATACTAATAGCCGCTCGTATAGCACTAGCAAAAAAATGGAAAACACCACAACCTCTCACCATGTCAGATCTTATTAACCTATTGAACACACATTTCCAACTGGAGTTCTCTTTCGCTAAAGCCAACTTGACTACCGCCTCTTTCTACAAAAATTGGGCACCGTGGATTGCTGATCAACGAAGCACAGCACTATAATGTGCAAGCTCCTAATAGAATTGAACTCACTGCCCTCCCAAATTTCAAACCAAGGAACCAAAATAGGGATGAGCTTCGTGTTCGAGTCGAACCCATGTTCGACTCGAACATCGTCTGTTCGCCCGTTCGCCGAATTGCAAACGATATGGGCCGTTTGCGCCAAATTCGTGAGGCGCGTCACGGCCCATAATTCACTGCGGCATCGCAGTGCATTGCTGGCTGATGATTGGCCAAGCATGCACTATGACCCGCATGCTTGGCCAATCACAGCGCCGTCTGAACAGAGAGCCGTAATTGGCCAAAGCCAAGGAGGTTTTGGCCAATTATGGCTCAGGGGATTTAGTACACGCCCCACACTATATAAGGCCGCCTGCATGGCAGCCCTGTGTAGTGTGTGTTCCGGCGTTGAAAGAGATAGACAGAGAGACAGTGTCATTTGATTTGAGTTAGATATATTAGGCAGAACAGTCAGTCAGTTAGCTGCACTTACAGTGTATTGTGTATATATATGCATCCCAGGTGTTGCATATATATATATATATATATACACTGTATTCAGTTTAGCTAGATCCGTTCCTGTTATCTTCCTACTGATAGGCAGGCTTGTCTTGTTACAGTATTTACAGCTACCTGAAGAAAATTGCTGGTGTTCTTTTGATCCTATTAGTACCACAGTCAGGCAGCTAGACTATTTACAGTTAGTGCAGTGCGTCCTGCTCACAGTGTTCAGCTAGATCTGTTCCTGTTATCTTCTTACTGACAGGCAGGCTTGTCTTGTTACAGTATATATAGCTACCTGAAGAAAATTGCTGGTGTTCTTTTGATCCTATTAGTACCACAGTCAGGCAGCTAGACTATTTACAGTTAGTGCAGTGCGTCCTGCTCACAGTGTTCAGCTAGATCCGTTCCTGTTATCTTCTTACTGACAGGCAGGCTTGTCTTGTTACAGTATATACAGCTACCTGAAGAAAATTGCTGGTGTTCTTTTGATCCTATTAGTACCACAGTAAGGCAGCTAGTCTATTTACAGTTAGTGCAGTGCATCCTGCTCACAGTGTTCAGCTAAAACTACAAGTTAGTGGGGTGCGTCCTGCTCACAGTGTTCAGCTAAACCTACAAGTTAGTGCGGTGTGTCCTGCTCACAGTGTTCAGCTAAAACTACAAGTTAGTGGGGTGCGTCCTGCTCACAGTGTTCAGCTAAACCTACAAGTTAGTGGGGTGCGTCCTGCTCACAGTGTTCAGCTAAACCTACAAGTTAGTGTGGTGCATCCACCTCACAGTGTTCAGCTAAACCTACAAGTTAGTGCGGTGCGTCCTGCTCACAGTGTTCAGCTAAAACTACAAGTTAGTGCGGTGCGTCCACCTCACAGTGTTCAGCTAAACCTACAAGTTAGTGCGGTGCGTCCTGCTCACAGTGTTCAGCTAAAACTACAAGTTAGTGTAGTGAGACCTCTGCACAGTGTTCATCTAAAGCTACAAGTTAGTGCAGTGCGTCCTGCTCACAGTGTTCAGCTAGATCCGTTCCTGTTATCTTCTTACTGACAGGCAGGCTTGTCTTGTTACAGTATTTACAGCTACCTGAAGAAAATTGCTGGTGTTCTTTTGATCCTATTAGTACCACAGTCAGGCAGCTAGACTATTTACAGTTAGTGCAGTGCGTCCTGCTCACAGTGTTCAGCTAAAACTACAAGTTAGTGGGGTGCGTCCACCTCACAGTGTTCAGCTAAACCTACAAGTTAGTGCGGTGCGTCCTGCTCACAGTGTTCAGCTAAAACTACAAGTTAGTGATGTGCGTCCTGCTCACAGTGTTCAGCTAAACCTACAAGTTAGTGTAATGAGACCTCTGCACAGTGTTCATCTAAAGCTACAAGTTAGTGCAGTGCGTCCTGCTCACAGTGTTCAGCCAGATCCGTTCCTGTTATCTTCTTACTGACAGGCAGGCTTGTCTTGTTACAGTATTTACAGCTACCTGAAGAAAATTGCTGGTGTTCTTTTGATCCTATTAGTACCACAGTCAGGCAGCTAGACTATTTACAGTTAGTGGAGTGCATCCTGCTCACAGTGTTCAGCTAAAATTACAAGTTAGTGGGGTGCATCCTGCTCACAGTGTTCAGCTAAACCTACAAGTTAGTGGGGTGCGTCCTGCTCACAGTGTTCCGCTAGATCCGTTCCTGTTATCTTCTTACTGACAGGCAGGCTTGTCTTGTTACAGTATTTACAGCTACCTGAAGAAAATTGCTGGTGTTCTTTTGATCCTATTAGTACCACAGTCAGGCAGCTAGACTATTTACAGTTAGTGCAGTGCGTCCTGCTCACAGTGTTCAGCTAAACCTACAAGTTAGTGGGGTGCGTCCTGCTCACAGTGTTCAGCTAAAACTACAAGTTATTGTGGTGTGTCCACCTCACAGTGTTCAGCTAAACCTACAAGTTAGTGCGGTGCGTCCTGCTCACAGTGTTCAGCTAAAACTACAAGTTAGTGCTGTGCGTCCTGCTCACAGTGTTCAGCCAAACCTACAAGTTAGTGTAGTGAGACCTCTGCACAGTGTTCATCTAAAGCTACAAGTTAGTGCAGTGCGTCCTGCTCACAGTGTTCAGCTAAAACTGCAAGTTAGTGCTGTGCGTCCTGCTCACAGTGTTCAGCTAAAACTACAAGTTAGTGTGGTGCGTCCACCTCACAGTGTTCAGCTAAACCTACAAGTATTTTTTTGCGAGCTCTGCACAGTGTTCACCTAAAGCTACCTGTAGAAGGTTGGTGGTGTTTTCCTGATCCTATCACTACCGTAGGCAGCTAAAAAAGCTACAAGTTGGAGGGCGCATGCGCGAGAGCTCCGACATGGCTGCCTGAGCCCTGACCTCCGCTCCACCCCGGACCATCGAGCCGCACACTAGCCGCCTCAGCCCACTAACGGGCGACACAGCACCCTCCCCAGGTAGGGGAACAGCCGGGGAACAGAAGAAGATGTCAGGGCCCCAGGCAAGACGCGATCTCGGCCCCCAATTTACTTCGGCGGGCGCGGACGGGAGTCCCAAGATGGCCGCCAGCACGGACGGACCGCTGCTTCAGGGAGGCATCCACTTCAGGACACCAGAGATCAGGCCAGTACTATCTCCTCCGACCCTGACTTACGCACAAGCAGCACAGGGACCCTCCCAAACTCCCCACGTACCTCCACACGGCCACACGAAGCCCCAGGCCACAGCAAAGACCCCCTCAGAGACGCTGTCCCTCTCTCAACAAGAGATAATCTCACAGGCCCTCCCTGCACAGGCCCAAATACCTTCTCCAGCTATGCAACAATCTGGTTTATCAGTATCAGACCTCACAGCACTACAGGAAGCCATGTTTGTAAAATTCTCATCCCTTTTGGAGAAAGGACTGGCTAACACAGCTAATCAGATCACTAATACTATTAAAGCGGACCTGTCCAATTTAGGCGCAAGAATTGAAGCCATTGAGGACAAAGTGGAATGCACAACCGCTAGAACCAACCAAAACGCTGCTCACCTCATGACCATTCAAGAGCAATTAGAAGTTGCCCTCTCCAGGATCGACGAACTCGAGAACCAGTCTAGGAGGTACAACTTTCGGATAAGAGGCCTCCCGGAATCCTTTTCGGATATACCCTCCACGGTCCAGGACATTATCACAGCCCTTATCCCCAACATACCCCCTCAACGTCTGGAACTTGACAGGGCACACAGGTCTCTCGGCCCCCCCAGACAAGATGGCTCCCCAAGGGACATTATCGTCAAGCCGCACTTTTATGCGGTGAAGGAAGAGGTCATGCGTCAATCTCGTCAAAAGCCTATGCTGCAGCACCAGGGTCACCAGATCCAAATTTTCGCCGACCTCGCCCCTACAACCATTCAAAGACGCAGGACACTAAAACCCCTTCTCACGGCCCTCTCTCAACGGGACATCAAATACCGTTGGACCTTCCCCTTCGCTGTTAAGTTCTCCATCCAGGGCAAAACCTACTCATTCGCTAGCCTACAGGAAGGGGAGAGGCTTTTACTAGGCCTCAGGCTGATATCCCACGAAGCTCCAATGGACTTTACGTCTGCTTCCTTGGGCTCCACTAAACGGCTGCCTCCAGGCAGCCCGGTATCCCCACTCTGGTCGAAGGGCCCTTCCAAGAAGAGCAAGGAGGGGAAACCACCCTAAGACTGACTTACCCACCTCATCTCTTCTCTCCAGTCTCTGCAGAGACATTTTCGGGACTGTTTTTCCCCCAAGTTGATGGAGCAGGTGCTCCAATACCTTCCCACGTCTTACGGACATGGAATCCCCCACATCTTCACTATCTTCGAGTCTCTCTTCAATACACACAGTTTTCTACTACTGTCGACTTTTCCTGATGGAGAGGATCTGATCCAATCACTCACCTCCTTTTTCCCCAAAAAGCCGACTGCAACAACCAGCTAATTTGACTGTCAATCGTCCCTGAGGAAGAGGTCCTCCACAGGAAACTTAATTCTACAGGAAAACCAAGTTACCTCTAACATAAAGGGCAGATTTCAGGACTAGAAGGGTGGTATTGGTTTTGCTAGGCCAAAGCTTAGTTCAGATAGAAAGCTCGGTTTGCCTGTATTTCCCATAGCCCCTCCCCTTTTGCAGCTGTGGGTCAGGTTGACTGGGTCATTGAGGCCTCCCTCATTACCAGGGGACCCCCAGGCTTTTTCCCTCACACAGGCAGCTGGGGGGGGGGGTACCCTGGGGATGACAAGGGGACGAAATTCTCAGGTTCTTGTTGTTTAGTTCCTACCTGGGTAAATTAATGTCACAGGCATAGAGACCCCTGATATTAGGGCTGTTATTACAATTACTCTGTTATCAACTGTTGTGTGTTTTTTTTTATATAGTTCAAATTTTGACATACCAAGGGTCCGGGGTGGACCACTTGTGCCTCCACTCGATTCCAAAGAACCGTTGGTGTCCTTTGGTGTCGGAACTTCTGACGCCCAATAGGGCAGTCAGAAGAAGTTCATTGGGGTTATAGCGGATTTTGATCCGCATAAACCCAAGGGTATTTTCATGGTACCCAAGTCTTTGTTTTTGTCTTTAGTGTTTAGTAAGTATCTAGTCTCTTTTTTCCCCATCTCACCTCTTTTCTCTCTTCTAGCCAGCCCGGGGGGGGGTACCCCTCCAAGTCCAAGAGTTGTTCCTAGGACGGCTCCGCACAACCTGGCCCATGTTCAGTATCAGAAGACTCCCAAGGGTAAGTGACTGCGTGATTACCAGCTTCTTTCCCCTCTGCTCCTATGGCTGACCTGACCGTGAAGGATATTGACCTCAAGATCGGCTCACATAATGTCCAGGGCCTAAACTCTCCTAGGAAAAGGAGATTGGCCATGGATCATTATAAATCACTGAGGTTTGATGTGATGCTCCTGCAGGAGACGCATTTCCATACCCAGTACACCCCCAAGTTCCTACACGCACACTTTCCGACATTTTACCTAGCGAACGCCACCAATAAGACGAAAGGGGTAGCTATTCTCTTCTCTAAAAACTGCAAATTCTCATTCCTCTCTGACTTTAGGGACCCAGAGGGCAGATTCGTTTTGGTGAAGGGTACCCTGGAAGGCGTTTTATATTCTTTTGTCTCATACTATGCCCCAAATAAGGGCCAAGCGGCGTTTTTCCAGGACCTATTTTCAACCTTGAACCCGCTTCTGGAAGGCAAAGTAATTATGGGAGGGGACTCAAATGTTGCATTTGATCAGGGTCTAGACAAAACCAGGCCCCTTAAAGACCAACTCACACGCCCCACAAAACTTAGCACGAGGATCGCCAAAATGGTCCACTCGCAGGGTCTAGTAGACATATGGAGGGAATTGAACCCCAACAAAAGGGACTTTACGCACTTTTCCGCTCCCCACCAATCTTACGCTAGGATTGATCACATCCTCACCCAGACGGCTCTCATTCCTCTGTCAACTAAGGCAGCAATTCTGGACGCAGCATGGTCCGATCATTCCTTAGTTGCCCTTACCCTTCGAAATGTCCTGTCTGGGCGGGGAGGTTTCTTCTGGCGACTAAACGAATCCCTATTAGCCGACCCTAGCCTGGTACAGGAAATTGCTAAATCTATTAAAGAATATTTCCACTTAAATGATGTGGAGAATGTCGCCCCCGAAACCCTGTGGGCAGCCCACAAGGCAACCATTCGAGGAGTCATAATTAGACTAGCGTCCAAATTTAAGAAGGAACGATTGATAGACATTCAGAAGCTTGAAAATTCCTTCCTTCAACTAAAAGCAGAACATAAAAAGCACCCATCCAGGACCCTTTTAGGTAGACTGGATGCCACCAGACTTGAGCTGAATCTCGCCTTAACGGCTAAAGCAGAGAAGACTCTTAGATGGTGTGGAGCCAAATTTTATTGCCACAGGGATAGATTCGGCTCAATGTTAGCTTCTAAACTTTCACCTAAATATCGCTCTAATTCCTTCCCCAAAGTGAGGATAGCAGGTCAACCCCCAACAGCAAATCCAATAAGTATCATGACTGCGTTCCACGATTTTTATTCTTCGCTCTACAGCCCCCCCGATCAGAGAAAGGCCCTCTAGTAAATGATCTCTTATCGCATCTACAACTTCCTTCACTCTCCAGGGAATGCAGAGACTTAATGGAAGCCCCCATCACGGAGGATGAAATCAGGGAGGTAATAAAAGGCCTTAAATCCGGCTCAGCCCCAGGCCCAGACGGCCTATCGGTCCCTTACTATAAGGAATATAGCGCTATCCTAGCCCCGTATCTAGCAAAGTTTTTTAATTCTAAAAAGTCAGGACTCCCAACTAAACACAGCATTCATCTCAGTGATCCCCAAACCCAACAAAAACCATGAGGAAGTTGAGAACTACAGACCCATTTCTCTAATTAACAATGACCTCAAAATTCTCACTAAAATTCTTGCCAACCGCCTCTCCTCTTTTATCAATCTCTATGTACACAAGGATCAGGTCGGTTTTATACCAGGTAGGCAAGGACCCGACCAAATTAGGAGAGCTATAGATATAGTATCCATCCTACAATCTAACTGGGAAGGGGGACCGAAACAGGAAGGTATGATCCTCTCGCTGGATCTCCACAAAGCCTTCGACTCGATCGAATGGCCTTATCTCTTCTCCATACTAGAAAAATGGGGCTTTGGACCCAACTTTTTAGGGACACTAAAATCATTATACTCCTCTCCCAAAGCGGTGATACGCTTACAAGGCCAATACTCTAATACCCTGTCCATTGCAAGAGGAACTAGGCAGGGATGCCCACTATCCCCCCTAATTTTTGCTATTGCGATCGAAACGTTAGCAATAGCAATAAGAGCAGACCCCAACATCCAAGGGGTTGCCTGCGGTGACCAGGTCCACAAATGTGGGTTGTTTGCGGACGACATGCTCCTTTTTATCACATCCGCAACCACCTCACTTCCAAACCTTTGCAGGCTCCTGAAAGAGTTTTCAAGGGTTTCTGGGCTTAAGGTCAATTATGCCAAATCTTCGACCTTGAATATCTCCCTTAACCCAACTTTAGTGGCATCCCTGCAGAGTTCCTTTGAATTCAAATGGAGTGACTCTTACATAGATTACTTAGGGATAAGGCTCACAGCGAAAACGGAACTTCTTTATGCAACCAACTTCCCTCACACTTACCGCAAATTAGAGACAGACCTATCCAAATGGGCTAGGGGGGGTTATCATGGTTAGGGAGGATTCATGCTGTCAAGATGAACTTGCTTCCCAGAATTCTATACCTATTTAGAGCCATCCCAATTAACATCAATAGGGAACACTTGAAATCGTTCCAAAGGAAAATAGTAAAATTCATTTGGGGGGGGGAAGGGGTACAGACTACAACAGAGCACATTATACTTAAGTAGAAAGCAAGGGGGATTGGGCCTTCCGCAGCTATTGTGGTACTACCAATCGGCCAGATTAGCTCAGATTTCGACGGTATACGCGAAGGCGGAGAGACCAGACTGGATACTGATTGAGAGACAGGCAGTCCCCTCTTTCACTATCGATTTTCTTTTGTGGGTTCCCCCTAAGAAACGACCCCCCATACTATCCCCAATCCTCTCACAATCCTTTCAGTTATGGGATTCACTAAGAAACCTTCGAAGCATATCTTCCCGCAAACAACCACTGGCACATATATTCAATAACCCTGACTTTCCCCCGGGAACCGATATTAAAGCATTCCGTTGGTGGCTGAACAAGGGGATGTACTGGATTGGACACTACTTCACATCAATGGGCTATAACCAGGGCCTTCTGTGTGAGTCAGCTGGAGATGCCCAGCTCTGAGAACTTTCGCTTTCAGCAGATCAGACACTTCCTCACACATAGGGGAAAAGACAATCCGTCAAACCACTCATTCACCCCTTACGAGATATGGTGCGGTCGGTCTACGGAGCAGAGGGGTGGAATCTCCATCATTTACCAGTCACTCTCTAATCAATCAGCCAAGACTCCATACATGGTAGCTTGGGAGTCTGACTTATCCCTGGAGTGGGACCTGGAGAAGTGGAGGGTCACCTATGATAGGGCGTACAAGAGCATTCTGAACATCTCACTGGTGGAATCCAGCGTAAAGGTCATCACAAGATGGTACCTTCCACCGGAGAGACTGGCCAGGATGTTCCCCTCCACGGACTCCAGGTGCTTCAGGGGTTGTCTTCTTAGGGGCTCATTGGCCCATATCTTTTGGGAATGTCCACGGCTGAGGTCTTTTTGGCATAGGATTTTTCATATGATTAAAAAAGTCACCGGAGTACAGGTCCCAAGAACCCCCGCCGTAGCGCTCTTAAACGACCATCTACCCAAAACTCCCAAACTGACCCGTAGATTGATTCACTTCATTTTGCTGGGGGCTAAATTATCTATAGCCAAGGCTTGGAAACAACCCAAGGTGTCCTTCAAAGCGGCTATCCGTAAAATTTCATGGATCATGGCCCAAGAGAAGGTGGCCAGTACCCTGAACAATACCACAGAGAGATTTGAAGCTATCTGGGAACCTTGGGCTAAGTTCTTGGGCATCTCCTTGATCCCAGGGGTTCAGCCCTGAAGCATCAGGCAGTATCTGGGTTTGGAGGGTCTCCTCCCGTGGCTTGGCTTTCGTCTACCTTCTCCTCTCTCTCTCTCCCCCCACTCTCACCTCTCCCTCTTCTCTTTATTTCCTTTCTCTTGTCTCTTAGCAGGTTGTTCTACCAAGATGATGCTTTCCAGTTTTATTTTAGACCATTGCAGAGACCTCAGGGAGCCCAGCTCCCAAGGGCAGCATATGCAGTAGGTCATTACTTTCTGTTTTGTTGCCCAGATACCTTTAGCAATAACTAAGGGGGTGTCTGGGGCAAGTTGGAGTGTGCCGCTCCGGCACAGTGTGTTCCCAGTTGGGGTGCAGACGGCCGCTCCTGCTTCCCCCTCACCAAACTAATCCTTGTATCTGGGTCCTTGGACCTATACGAATTAACTCTGTCATTTGTAGGTTTTCATGCAAGGTTGCGGCTCTATTCATAATCGTATCTACTGTCATAAGGTACACATGCAACCCCTAAGGGGTTTCACTTTTTTTTTCTTATATGTACACCTGCTCTCAAAGCAAAGGTTATGTATATTTGTTATTGATCTCATGAAAACTCAATAAAATATTTTGAAAGAAAAAAAAAAAAAAAGCTACAAGTTAGTTTTTTGCGAGCTCTGCACAGTGTTCAGCTAAAGCTACCTGTAGAAGGTTGGTGGTGTTCTCATACTACAGGCAGGCAGTTGATTTTGCTAGCTGCAGTATCAGTACATATATATATATATATATATATATATATATATATATATATATATATATATATATATATCCCAGCTTACTGCAGCTACAGGCCATTAGTATGTCTGGAAGGCCAAGAAGGAGAGGCAGACAGTCACAAGCCAATAAGAGAGGACAAGCAGGCTCTGTTTCTAATGCTGGTCGTGGAGACGGTGCATCCTCATCAGCACGTGGCCGTGGGACACGCTTGGCCTTTTTTTCGGCAGCTGGCCGTGTTGAGCCGCAACATGCCGAAGACTTGGTCGAGTGGATGACCAAGCCGTCCTCATCCTACTCATCCTCTCTCACCCATGCCCAGGGTACTTTGTCTGGCAAAGCAGCGGCCTCTTCCCTCAGCTCAATGTCATCAGTGACTCCTTCCCTAGCCCCACCATGTCCTCCTGAGGAGTCCCTCGAACTGTTTGACCACAGTGTTGGGTACATGCTCCAGGAGGATGCCCAGCGTTTGGAAGGCTCTGATGATGATACTGAGCTCGATAAAGGCAGTAACATGAGCACGGTCAGAGGGTGTGCCCAAGAAGGACAGCAATCTGGCAGTCATGCTCCCCCTGCTGCAGCATACTGCCAGGTTTGCTCCAGTGATGAGGAGGGAGGGAATAATGAGGTCACTGACTCAACGTGGGTGCCTGATAGGAGAGAGGAAGAGGAGGAGGAGGCGGCACATCACCAACTAGGCAGGATGCCCTCCAGGGGCCAGCCTAAGGGCAGCACATTGACTGCATCACACCCCAAAGCTCCAAATGTGCAGGGCGCTGCAGTCTCTGCGCGGTATTCAAAAAGTTCTTTGGTGTGGGCCTTTTTTGAGACGAGTGCATCAGATCGCACTGCTGCTATTTGCAACATATGTCTCAAGCGTATCTCGCGTTGCCAAAACATCTCCCGCTTGGGTACCACATGCTTGACCAGACATATGTTGACCTGCCATGCAGTTCGTTGGCAAGCGTATCTAAAAGACCAACACCAAAGAACAAAGAGGACCTCTCCTTGCTCCTCATCAGCTGAGATCTCCAACCCCACTATACATTCAGTCCTCTCTGAGACCTGCACTGAGAGGAATGAAGGTGTAGAATTAGGTGTGTCACAGCCAAGTACTTGTGGGCAATCTGCTTTTGGTACACCGACGTCAGATTGTACCAGGCAAATTTCCCTGCCCCAGCTGCTGCACCGCCGAAAGAAGTTTGCTCCCAGCCATCCACATGCGCAGCGGTTGAATGCTAGCTTGGCAAAATTGCTAGCACTTCAACTGCTGCCTTTTCAGTTGGTAGACTCTGCCCCCTTCCCTGAGTTTGTGGAATGTGCGGTTCCTCAGTGGCAGGTACCCAAACGCCACTTTTTCTCACGGAAGGCGATTCCGGCTCTCTACCGGCATGTGGAAGGCAATGTCCATGCCTCGCTGGACAGGGCAGTCAGCGGTAAGGTGCATATTACCGCTGACTCATGGTCCAGCAGGCATGGACAGGGACGTTACCTAAGTTTCACGGCGCATTGGGTGACTCTGCTGGCAGCTGGGAAGGATGCAGGACAAGGTGCAGTAGTGTTGGAGGTTGTTCCGCCACCACGCCTCCAAAATGCTAATGATTGTGATACACCTCTCTCCTCCACCCCCTCCTCTTCTTCTTCCTCCATGGCCTCTTCCTGTGCTTTGTCCTCGGAACCAGCGGTGCTCCGTAGCCGTTCAAGGGGCTACGCAAGTACGCAGGCCAAAAGATGCCATGCGGTGCTTGAGCTGGTGTGCTTGGGGGACAGGAGTCACACTGGGGCAGAGGTTCTGCAGGGGCAGGTTCAGAGGTGGTTGACGCCACGCCAACTTAAGGCAGGAATGGTGGTTTGCGACAATGGCACCAACCTCCTCTCTGCCCTCCGACAGGGACAAATGACCCATGTGCCCTGTTTGGCTCACGTCCTTAACTTGGTGGTGCAGCGGTTCTTGGGCAGGTACCCAGGCTTACAGGATGTCCTGAGGCAGGCCAGGAAAGTCTGTGTGCATTTCCGCCGGTCATATAATGTCAGTGCTCGGCTAACGGATCTCCAAAAGGAGTTTAACCTGCCCAAGAACCGCCTAATCTGTGACATGCCCACCAGGTGGAACTCAACATTGGCCATGCTGCAGCGGCTGCACACGCAACAGAGGGCCATGAATGAGTACCTGTGCGACTATGGCACCAGGACAGGGTCAGGGGAGCTTGTTTTTTTTTTCCCCACCCCAGTGGGCCATGATCAGGGATGCATGCACTGTCCTGTCACCATTTGAGGAGGCCACGAGGATGGTGAGCAGTGACAGTGCATGCATCAGTGACACTGTCCCCCTTGTCCACCTGTTGGAGCACACGCTGCGTGGAATAATGGACAGGGCACTTGAGGCAGAACAGAGGCAGGAAGAGGAGGACTTCCTTAGCTCTCAAGGCCCCTTTATCCAGACAGTGTTCCTGCGTGCCCGCCGATCACACAGGAAGAGGAGGAGGAGGAGGAGGAAGATTGTGTCAGTATGGAGGTGGAGCCTGGCACTCAGCATCAGCAGCAGTCTTTAAGGGATCAGTCCCAAGAAACACATGGACTTGTACGTGGCTGGGAGGAGGTGGCTGCGGACCATGTCGTCCTTAGTGACCCAGAGGACTCCGGACTGAATGCCTCAGCAAACGTAAGCTGCATGGCCTCCCTGATCCTGCAAAGCCTGAGTAAGAATCCCCGTATTTGTGGTATAAAGGAGAAGGACCAATACTGGCTGGCAACCCTCCTTGATCCACGTTACAAGGGTAAGGTTGCGGACCTTATCTTGCCATTGCAGAGGGAGCAGAGGATGAAACATCTTCGGGAGGCCTTGCAGAAAGGTCTGTGCAACGCGTTCCCAGAGACTGGGAGTTTACAAACTCCTGTTTCTGGACAACGTGTTGCTGAGGCTTCGGTCAGTCAAAGAAGGAGCGGTGGAGAAGGTGGCCGTCTGACCGATGCGTTCAGACAATTTTTTGGTCCGCAGCCCCAAGGTATGATCGGTTCCAGCAACCATCGCCAGCGTCTGTTTTACATGGTGCAGGAATACCTAGGGGTAAGATCTGACTTGGACACCTTTCCCACCGAAAATCCTCTGGGTTATTGGGTCTTGAGGATGGATCACTGGCCAGAGCTTGCACAGTATGCAATTGAGCTACTGGCCTGTCCTACATCCAGCGTTCTTTCGGAATGCACATTCAGTGCTGCTGGAGGCTTTGTAACCGATCACAGGGTGCGTCTGTCCACCGACTCGGTTGATCGACTGACCTTCATAAAAATGAATCAGTCTTGGATCACCACCAGCTACCAAGCACCTGATGCTGATGTAACCGAATAATTTTTTTTGAAATCTCAGATCCCTTCAAAGACTGCCTATACTGATGCTGAGTGACTATCACTGAGAAATTATCCTCTTCCTCCTCAATCATCACGCTGATAGCTTGTAAGAACATTTTTGGTTCTGGGCGCCACCACCAGTGCCTAAGGCACAATTTTTCAGCCTCTGTTTAACAGGGGCGTGTAATTACAATTTTTGATGCAATACTTTGCAGCAGGGCTCGTTTCTGCGCTACAACTAGAGTATCTGTGAGGGGTTGCAGTGTTGCGGCACCAGCACCAGTGCCTAAGGCCCAATTTTTCAGCCCTTGTTTAACAGGGGCGTGTAATTACAATTTTTGATGCAATACTTTGCAGCAGGGCTCGTTCCTGCGTTCCAACTAGAGTGTCTGTGAGGGGTTGCAGTGTTGTGGCACCAGCACCAGTGCCTAAGGCCCAATTTTTCAGCCCTTGTTTAACAGGGGCATGTAATTACAATTTTTGATGCAATACTTTGCAGCAGGGCTCATTTCAGCATTCCAACTAGAGTATCTGTGAGGGGTTGCAGTGTTGTGGCACCAGCACCAGTGCCTAAGGCCCAATTTTTCTGCCCCTGTTTAACAGGGGCGTGTAATTACAATTTTTGATGCAATACTTTGCAGCAGGGCTCGTTCCTGCGTTCCAACTAGAGTGTCTGTGAGGGGTTGCAGTGTTGTGGCACCAGCACCAGTGCCTAAGGCCTAATTTTTCAGCCCCTGTTCAACAGGGGCATGTAATTACAATTCTTTATCTAATATTTCACAGCAGGGCCCATTTCTGCACCCACCAAGAGCGAGTGAGGACTTAAAGTGTTGTGGCACTAGCACCACCACCACCACCACCAAAGGCCCAATTTTTCTGCCCTTGTTCAACAGGGGCATGTAATTACAATTCTTGATCTAATATTTCACAGCAGGGCCCATTTCTGCACCCACCAAGAGCGAGTGAGGACTAATGCCCCGTACACACGGTCGGATTTTCCGAAGGAAAATGTCCGATCGGAGCGTGTTGTCAGAAATTCTGACCATGTGTGGGCTCCATCGGACATTTTCCATCGGATTTTCCGACACACAAAGTTGGAGAGCAGGAGATAAAATTTTCCGACAACAAAATCCTTTGTCGGAAATTCCCATCGTGTGTACACAAATCCGACGGACAAAGTGCCACGCATGCTCAGAATAAATAAAGAGATGAAAGCTATTGGCCACTGCCCTGTTTATAGTCCCGATGTACGTGTTTTACGTCACCGCGTTTAGAACGATCGGATTTTCCGACAACTTTGTGCGACCGTGTGTAGACAACACAAGTTTGAGTCAACATCCGTCGGAAAAAATCCTAGGATTTTGTTGTCGGAATGTCCGAACAAAGTCCGACCGTGTGTACGCCCTATTACAGTGTTGTGGCACCAGCACTACCACCACCAAAGGCCCAGTTTTTCTGCCCCTGTTCAACAGGGGCATGTAATTACAATTCTTGATATAATATTTCACAGCAGGGCCCTGTGAGGGCTTACAGTGTTGTGGCCACAACAACACCTAAGGCCCAAATTTCTGCTGAGTATATAGGGCAGGCCCCTACTTTCAAACATCTAACTTACAAACGACTCCTACTTGCAAACGGAAGGAGACAACAGGAAGTGAGATGAAATCTACCCCTAGGAAGGGAAATTCTCTCCTGTAAGAGTTAATATGGGAAAAACATTTCTTCTTTCCACTGATGCTTTCCAATCCTTGTTCCACAAAAAAACCCAAAAAAACATTTGTCATTGGGACAAAAAGTGAGGTGAAATCTTCTGAAGAGGAGGACAGACAGCAAAACAAATGTCACAGGGGTGATAACCCTTCCCTATGTTTTCCAAAAAGCTTAAAAAAGATTTTTTGGCTGGAGCTAAACAGGTTAAAAATGTACCCGTTCAAAATTACAAACAGATTCTACTTAACAACAAACCTACAGTCCCTGTCTTGTTTGCACCGCCTGTATACTGCTGTTCAGAGTATATAGGGCCTGGTGGCCCCACACCTTTCCTTATTTTAATTTGGGTGGGGTGTTCCCCTTAATATCCATACAAGACCCAAAGGGCCTGGTAATGGACTGGGGGGTACCCATGCAGTTTGTCTCACTGATTTTCATCCATATTGCCAGGACCCGACATTACATTAAACCCGCAAGCAGTTTTAAATGAGATTTTTTCCTTTAAAAATGACATTTTGTGCAGGGACTGTTCTAAACATGGGAAACACGCGCCACTTTACAGGCATACTATAGACACACCCCAGGTACGATATTTAAAGGAATATTTCACTTTTTTTTTTTACTTTAAGCATCATTAAAATCACTGCTCCTGAAAAAAATGGCCGTTTTTAAAAGTTTTTTTGCATTGATTCAAGTCCCTTGGGGTAGGACACGGGTCCCCAAACCCTTTTTAGGACAATACCATGCAAATTAGCCTTTAAAATTAGCACTTTTGATTTCGAACGTTCGAGTCCCATAGACGGCAATGGGGTTCTCACGTTCGTGCGAATTTTCGGTCCGTTCGCCGGTTCTAGTGCGAACCGAACCGGGGGGGTGTTCGGCTCATCCCTAAACCAATATAATCTCCTAAGTCAAAAACATATCTATTTCATATACTCCTTCGATATTAACAATATCACACTGTTATTACCCTTGTAATTAACCAATGATATGCTCGGTAATGTCACCGTATAATTTCTGATTACTATGCGTGAATCTACATTTTTGATACTGTGATGTACGATAATATTGTCTTCCATTTTATACAAGACAACCACGACTACTAACAGACGATGGTTGTCCAAGCTGCCTCCCACCCCATGGCACAGCTAGTTCCGGAGTTGGGGTGTCCAGGTGTGGGGACGGTCCCGACACCATTCAAGTAGTACTAACATCACATTTAGTGTTTCCTCACAACAACTGTTATATCAATGTAACCCATTAAGTAAGTCTCTACAAAACGCTATAATGAACAATAAGAAATGTAATTTATTTTTTATCCTTCTTAGCCTTCTGTATTGATACTCTGTAAAATCTCAATAAAAACTATTGTTAAAAAAATTAAAATAAAGGCTAGAATGATGTTGTCATGTTAGAGAGTTGTGAAAAGGCAGGCTGCCTATACCATTGATTGAAATTGCAAGAGCTGGTAATAGTGGCAGAATGCCAATGCTTAGCCTGAGACATTGCATATGATCCAATGTGCTTGGGGAAGAAACAGCTGATTCTTATCAGATTTAGAGGATGGGGCCAGTGAGGAGTAAGGGTGACTGTGATGTCACCAGACAAGACATGTGGTAGCACCACCAGCTCCAGTGGTGTGCTCCATTCTGCATCTTTCCAAGCTGACAGAAAGTTTGCTCAATGTTCTGTGAAGGATATGTAGTGTGGCCCATGCATACGCAACCACTTGTCATGTGCAATCTGACACTGACAGCGTGGTCCAGCAACAAAGACACATTACATTTCACATGCTGGTGAAGGGAAAGGATGGCCTAGACTCCTGGGAAAAATAATAGTGACTGAATACCTGCCAATGTGGTGTAGCACAGGCCATAAACTCAAGGAGGGGGCTGATTCCATGGGCTAGAAGAGGAACACCTGCAAAAAAAGCAGCTTTGCCAAGCTGGCAATAAGATGGTGGGCATGAGGGGATCTGGGGACATATTTTATTCCACTCCATGCTGCAGAGGAGACACCTACCTTAGGGAGGTTGCTGCTGGGCCAAAAGGGTTGGGGGTGGAGAATTTTGCAGTGAACCAAGCATTTGACCCTCCTCAAAATAGCCCCATGACAATTTTCACACATTTAACGTGGCATATCCTAATCCTCTAAAACTTTTTGTGAGACTTCCATCTTTCAATGGAGGCATCATTGTCACTGGAGGCCACAGATGTTGTGATAGATGCAGCATGGGAATGTTGTGAAAAATGATGAATGAGGAGGAGGGCTTTTTGCTGCTGACTTGTCTCTTTGAGATGCAGCTGCCACCAGGCTCTGCAGTGCAGAGTCATGTATGCACCACCACGACTCATGCATGTGGTACCCTAATGGCTGGTACTTTTACCACAGGTAGAATACACTGTAGGCAAAGGCTGCAGACAGCAATTGTATTGTTGGCAGCAGATATGTTAAAAAAATGTCCACAATACAGAGCTTTGTGGTTCCATTATAGGGATAACAATGACCTGTACCTGGGGAGCAGTGCCACCAGACTGATTAGGGCAGCTGCTTCCTCCAGTCTTCTCTGCTGTTTTGACTCTCCCTCAAAACTTTCCTCCTATCCAGTCATGACACCCATGGATGGTCTGTCACCTCATCATTCCCCCCTCCTCATTGCTAGAGGCAACTTTGCCATAGAGCCCCCGCTGCTGAAACATCACCGCCTCTTGATGCGTCTTACTTGATGTCTTCTCCTCTGTGAACATGACACTATCTTCCTCATCCACAAGTCAGTGATTGTGTGATTAAATAATTCCTCTGACTCCTCAATGCTAGTTTGCAGGACTATGGTGGGGTCTGAAAAAAAGGAGGAAGAAGAGGGTGCATTATCAGCAGTTGCAAACATCTGACTGCTCTGTTCCTGGAAAGAGGAAGAAGAGAGAGAGGCTTTATCAGCCACTCAACCTCTTTTTCTGATGACAATTATACAATTTTTTGGATTTCCTATCAGTTTCTATTTCTGCGGCAATAGTCACCAGGATAATTAAAGAGAGTAAATTAACCTAAAAGGAGACACAGACAGCAGTAATCTTTCCCTATGCTATCCAAAACAAAATACAAACATTTTAACACTTGACCGCCATTTTTACTGGCATTGATTTAGTACCATTCAAGAAAAAGGTATCGGCCAACATCAACTATGATAGCTAGCCAAATACACAACCTGAATGCTAAAATGAATATTAGCTGTTTCACCAGCCAGCTAAAGAAGCCTCTCACAAAGGCACATGTTTTCACTTTGCTTGGTCCTCACCAGATTTTCTCATGGTGTATATTGAATTGATTGCAGGCAACACATGCTGTAGTCTGTATGCTTAGGAATTGCTGTCTAGCACAAGGTAAGTACTTAGATAGGACCAAGAGGAAATACAAAATAGTTCGTCGGGTAAAAATCAGTTATAGGTCATGACTGGGGCAGAGAAACATGGAAATGAACAAGCACCAGTCCTGTCATGTGGTAGAATGGGGAATTGGTCACTTGCTCCTCATACCCATGAAGGGGACCTGGACTGGGCAGATGTTGACAACAACTGCATCAGTCCCACCCCCATTTCTTCTTGGATAGAGCACCCACTGAACTGCCTTAGGAGGCCAGAGGCCCGCTCACACATTCCCAGGTTGGGAGGTTACCACTTGAAATAAAGGAATGTTCACACACAGATGTATTATCAGCACTTTATTGCAATTTTAACTGCAACTTCATGTTTCTTCTGTATCAGCCACCTTACCTTCCCTAGGGAGCACCACATAATTCTGAGCTTCAGGCTATCCATCACTGAGTCACAGGACCCACAGATGAGGGTCAGGGGTGATGTCCCTTTAGCTATAGCTTTGCCCAGCTGGACAGGGGTATTTTTACTCTGTGCAGTTATTTATGTACATAGTTATTGAGGTTGAAAGAACAAAGATTTAGGCATTTTCCAATTAGTTGCAAAAGTGAAAAATAATCCTTCCCAAGCTACTAAGGCAGTGGTTTCCAAAGTCAGCTCTCAAGTACCCTAAACAGAGCATGTTCCAGGATTTAATTCGCTTTGCACAGGTGTTTAAAATCAATATCCAATGCTTGGTTTTATGGCAGCACTTTTATCCAAAGTAAATTCCCAAAGCATGGCCTGTAGTGGGCAATCGAGCACTGAGGTCAAGAACCATTGCTCTAATGTAATCAACCAGCTACATTCTGTGCATTTGGAAAAATCGTCTACACAGTCACCTAGAACTAGTACCCGTGGAGGACTACTCCACATTTTACTCCACATCTACTCTAAGCTGCTCTGTATGGGGGGGTTAAACCTCCTTCCCTTCAGGCACAAAGAATGTCATCATCATTTGCAATTACCTTAAAGTGATTGTAAAGTCTCAATTTTTTTAAAATAACAAACATGTTATACTTACTGTACCTCTTCTGTGCAGTTGGTTTTGCACAGATCAGCCCAGATCCTCCTCTTCTGCTCCTCTGCTCTTCTGTCCCTCTTAGCTGCTCCTGGCCCCTCCCTCCTATTGAGTGCCCCCTCAGCCAGCAGCTTTCTATGGGGGCACCCGAGCCGAGTCAGAGCTCTGTGTTTCCATACAGACACAAAGTTCAGGCATGGCCCCTCCCCCTTTCTCTGATTGGCTGACTGACTTTAATTGACAGCCGTGGGAGCCAATGGCACCGTGTCTGTGTCCCAGCCAATCAGGAGGAGTGTCCCGGATGGCTTAGACATTCGTGGACATCGCTAGAGAGAGATGGGGCTCATGTAAGTAATTAGGGGGTGCTGGGGAGGCTGCTGCACACAGAAGTTTTTTTTATCTTAATGCATAGAATACATTAAGATAAAAAAAACTTCTGGTTTTACAACTCCTTTAATTTCATGCCTATTCTGTGGACCATTTTTGTACTGTCTTTATACAAGGTGATCACACTCTTTTCAAGGCAGAATACATTCAGTTCAGTTAATCCTTCATCATAGCTGAGATCCTCATGCCCCTTAATAATTTGACTGCCTTTCTCTGTACTCTCTCCAGCTCTAAAACATCTTGTTTGTGAACTGGTGCCCAAAACGTAAATACATATTTAAGATGAGCTCTTACTAATGATTTTTACAGGGGTAAACATTTCTCTCTCCCACTCATTTCTCAATTAGTTTAACAGAATATCTTTATCCTATCATCCTGTTATCTTCACTGACTTTACTGATGAAAATAAATTAAAAATATGTATTTCATTAACATTTTTGCCAAGCTATCAATGCAGTAAAATGCTACCCTTTATCTTATCTAATGAATTATGTATTTGAAAGTTTCCATTTATTCTAGTTAAAAAAGTAAAAAAAAAAAAAAAAAATTACATATATGCTTTGATTTTCAATTTTCAATTGATCCATCCTGTTTCTTTTGTACATTTAGTCCCAATAAATACCTTGAAATTATTCCAGAGTTTCCATCTGTATTCATTTCCTTTATGTTTGTGTCTTCACATCCTTCTGCTCTCTCAATATTTCCCTTTGGGCCAACCCATTCATATGCGCTGAGAGCAGAGACTACAACTGTATTAATGAGTGATGATCCAAAGTGAAAGAAACAAAACCCTGGCATTGCTTTAGATCAGCCATGTCTAAAGTTGAATGGCCCACCTGGTAATTTGGACATGTATATCTTTTGTGGCCCCCAACGAATCCCTGAGCGCTGTATGGCCACAAAAGATATATATGCTGGCTGCCTTGGAGGGGACAGGGAAGGGGCATGACGAGTGCCGTACATACAGTCCAGTTTCCTGCGCTGCCATAGGATGACTATTCTGTCCATCATAGGAGGCGGGACTTTGTATTAAAAAGGCCGCCGAAAAAAAAACAGATTCTGCTGTATGTAATGTGTTGGTGCTCGTCCTGCCCCCTCCCTATCCCCTCCGAGGCTGCAGATGGGCATGGATCAGGCTGCACTGATGACAATGGTGAGTCTGCTTTCATGGCAATGGGGGTGCTGCATCCATGTCAATGGGGGTGCTGCATTTATGGCAATCGGGGTGCTGCATTCATGCCAATGGGGCTGCTGCATTCGTGGCAATGATGAGTCTGCATTTATGGGAGTGGTGGGGCCGCATTCATGATAGTGGTGGGACTGCATTCATGGCAACGGTGAGTCTGCATTCATGGCAACGCATTCATGGCAACAGAGGGACGCCATTCATTGCAGTGGTGGGGCTGCATTCATGACAGTGGTGGGGCTGCATTCATGGAAATGGTGAGGCTGCATTCATGGCACTTGTGAGACTGCAGATGGGCACTGATTAGGCTGCATTGATGGGCACTGACCCTTATTTTGCTTCACAGTTCTTTATTTAGAATTTAAGTTTTTCTCCTGAAACTCCCCTCTTAAAGTGAAGGTGCGTGTTATACGCCGATAAATACATCCAAATAACACATCTGAGATCATCTCTTTACCACACACAGCCACAAAGGCAAGAGAATTTTTATTGGGCACTGTATTGCCGCGTACACACGGTCGGATTTTCCAATGGGAAATGTTCGATGGGAGCTTGTTGTTGGAAATTCCGACCGTGTGTAGGCTCCATCGGAAATTTTCTGTCGGAATTTCCGACAAACAAAATCTGAGATCTGGATCTCAAATTTTCCGACAACAAAATCCGTTGTCGGAAATTCCGATCATGTGCACACAATTCCGACGCACAAAATTCCACGCATGCTCAGAATCAAGGAGAAGAGCTGTACTGGCTATTGAACTTAATTTTTCTTTTCTCATCATACGTGTTGTACGTCACCACATTCTTTACGTTCAGAATTTCCGATTTGTGTGACCGTGTGTATGCAAGACAAGTTTGAGCCAACATCTGTCAGAATAAAACCATGGATTTTGTTGTCGGAATGTGCGATCGTGTGTACGCGGGATATTGGTGCTCAGAAGAACACACTTATGCTGCGTACACACAGTCGGAATTTCCAACAACAAATGTTTGATGGGAGCTTGTTGTGGGAAATTCCGACTGTGTGTAGGCTCCATCGGACATTTTCCGATGGAATTTCCGGCAAACAAAATTTGAGATTTCGATCTCAAATTATCCGACAACAAAATCTGTTCTCGTAAATTCCGATCGTGTGTACACAATTCTGATGCACAAAATTTCATGCATGCTAGGAATCAAGCAGAAGAGCCGCACTGGCTATTGAACTTCATTTTTCTCGGCTCGTAGTACGTGTTGTACGTCACCGCGTTCTTTACATTCAGAATTTCCGAGAACATTTGTGTGACCGTGTGTATGCAAGACAAGTTTGAGCCGTCGGAAAAAAAACATGGATTTTGTTGTCGGAATGTGCGATCGTGTGTATGCGGCATTAGACCAAATTTTAATGGTTCAAAGAATGTTAGGCAAAATAGTCTGCCCTCACGTATGCACACTTCATCAAATCTGGCCCTCTTTGAAAAAAGTTTGGACACCCCTGCTTTTGATGAACATGTTTTTTCCTGCTGACCACTGGGGGCTGCTGAAATTAGCTGTGCTGATCAGCTTCTTGATTACTGTTCCAGAAGCAGGTCTTACAGGATGTAGTCAAGCAACTGATGAGCAGACTACATAGCTAAAGTCTACACCAGCCTATGGCCAACTCCCTCCCTGGAACATGGAAATGAAGAAAAAATATAGATAAAAAACAACAACTGCGGCTACAAAGGATGGACTGAGGATATGCCCACATTTTCAAAGCAAAAAAAAAATATTTCAACAATATACAGCATTTTATTTCAGTGATTAATTATTTTTAATAATACTTATTGTAATGAATTTGACTTTAATACTCATTTAAGTTGGTTTATTGTTGGGGAAAATAAGTTGTTTAGAACATTTAATCCTGCTCAGTAAAATGTAATTCATGTAATTCAGACGTCACCTACAGACTCGCTGCAGTAACTGATTAGTTAGCAGAATGGAACAGGTCAACACAGGCAGCCCAGGTGCTACTGAGGGATTCCCTTACAGAGCATATATTTGTCCAATACATTAGATCTACTTCCATCCAGCAGTGGCAGCAATGTATGAAGTGGATAAAGTGAACAAAGTGAAAATGTAAAGTTAAACATGACATATTTATTTATTACAGGTACTTTTAGCACCATCAATTTATGCAGCGCTTTACAAACATATTGTACATTCACATCAGTTCCCGCCCTCAAGGCGTTTACAATCTAGGGTCCCTAACTCACATACAAACATACACATACTAGGGCTAATTTAGACAGGAGCCAATTCACCTACCAGCATGTCTTTCGGGTGTAGGAGGAAATCGAAAGAAACCCACGCAAACACAGGGAAGAGCATGCAAAGTTCAGGTAGGTAGTGCCATGGTTGGGATTCAATCCAGCAACCCTCATTGGCTTGTGGGTTTATAGATATAGCACAGGAGTTTTGCCCATTGAAACCAGCAGTTTTTTTTCTTGTCTGCATCAAATCTCTTCACATATAGATATGAAAAAGCATACCATCCCTGCAGAAAAAATAAGCTGTTGTCTTCTGTGCATGCTGGATCTCCCCAATTAATGATCTAAAGAAAATTGACCCCAAAAGTTGCCAAAAACACAGATTTTCACAGTGAAACACTGGGATTTCTCATTGGAGGTAGAACAGTCTTTTCACCAAAAGCATTTCCATGTCATAGCCAGTGGTATATTTAGGTTTTATGCTGCCCTAGGCCTGACTAAACTCACGCAACCCCTAATTTAAATATGACTCACCCATTCCTGTCAAGGCCACGCCCCTTCTTTTTTAAGACTCACACTGTTATCTTCATGGGTGGAGGACAGAGGGAGGCCGTGGGAAGAGGACAGGGGGATGCCATGGGAAGAGGACAGAGGGACGCCATGGGAAGAGGACAGAGGGATGCTGTGGTAGGAGTACAGAGGGACGCCATGGGAAGAGGACAGAGGGATGCCATGGGATAAGGACAGAGGGGCACCGTGGGAAGAGGACAGAGGGATGCCATGGTAGGAGGACAGGGAGACTCCATGGGAAGAGTACAGAGGGACCCAAGAGAAGAGGACAGAGGGACGCCGTAGGAGGAGGACAGAGGGATGCCGTGGGACGAGGACAGAGGGATAATGTGGGAAGAGGACAGAGGGATGCCATGGTAGGAGGACAGAGAGACTTCATGGGAAGAGGACAGAGGGATCCAAGAGAAGAGGACAGAGGGACGCTGTGGGAGGAGGACAGAGGGACGCTGTGGGAGGAGGACAGAGGGATAATGTGGGAAGAGGACAGAGGGACGCTGTGGGAGGAGAACAGAGGGATAACGTGGGAAGAGGACAGAGGGATGTCATGGGAGGAGGACAGAGGGACACCGTGGGAAAAGGACAGAGGGACACCATGAGAAGAGGACAGAGGAATGCCACAGGAAGAGGACAGAGGGGCGCCATGGGAGGAGGACAGAGGGACGCCACGGGAGGAGGACAGATGGGGACACCTTGGGAGGAGGACAGATGGGGACACTGTGGGAGGAGGACAGAGGAGAAAACCGTGGGAGTAGGACAGAGGGGGATGCTATGGAAGGAGGACAGAGGGGGACGCCGCAGGAGGAGGACAGAGGGGGACGCCGCAGGAGGAGGACAGAGGGGGACACCATGGGAGGAGGACAGAGGGGACATCGCAGGAGGAGGACAGGGAGGGATGCTGTGGGAGGACAGAGAGGGACACCGCAGGAGGAGGACAGGTAGGGATGCGGCATCTTTTAATTTGGGGAGAGAAGGGGTAAGAGGATATGTGCTGGGGGTGCTTTGGGAGGGGAGAGGACATATGCTAGTAGGGGGGATCAGACCCTCCCACTAGCACATATCCTCTCCCCTCCCAAAGCACCCCCAGCACATATCCCCTTACCCCCTCCCCTCGCATCACTCTATGTGTGCATCTGTTACCTGCCCCCCCTTCCCGGTTACTGTGTTCCCCTTCACTGTAAACTATACACAGACCTAAGACCAGCAGCACGGTTCTTGCACTGAAAATGTGTCTCTCCTCTGTGGCTCCTCCTCCTCCTGGCTGTGTACACTAGAACATTGGAGCCGAGGAGGAGGAGGAGCCGAGGAGTGCATGCGGCTGTCAGTGGGGAGAGAGGTGTCGGCTGCTACGCAAAGGCGGTTGCCGCTTGCATGACCCCCAGCAGATGTCCACACTAGCGCATCCTTGTCTGGCCAGTTACTGGAGCTCAGTGCCGGAACTTGTTGTGGCACTGGTCTCCAGGATTCAGTTGTACTCCCCTGCGTGCGGGAGCTAGGAGGAGGGTGCTTTTTTGCTGCCCCCCCCACAAAGTGCCACCCTAGGCCTTGTCAGCCTAGGCCAAAACACAGCACTGGTCATAGCTTATACTGTATGTGTGCATGTCAAAAAATGCAATGTGTATGGAACTCAAAAAAAATCTACTATTTCTCCCCAAAAAACTTTTAGACCCCCAATTGAATTCATTGTTGGCATGATTTATAAATTCTGGTTTGTATTTCAAGTTGGATTGTTTGACAATCAAGCTGAGAAGTTTTTAAATCATTCAATCATCTCACAGTTTTCTAGATTTTAAACATGTTTGTTAAATGAGTTAGTGTCAGGGAAGAAACTGGAGAAGAACTGGCAGATATGCCAATATCCATTGTGGCTGTGCGAATCCACGTATGAGCAATCGGCGCGTAACGGCGAATGCACGTTAGCAATGGCTAACGTGCGTACTCAAAACATGCTACTTACTGGCCTATATAAGGACTAGAGATGAGCTTCGAGTTCGAGTCGAACTCATGTTTGACTCGAACATCGGCTGTTCGCCAGTTCACCGAACAGCGAAAAAATTGGGGTGTTCGCGGCAAATTCGAAAGCCGTGGAACACCCTTTAAAAGTCTATGGGAGAAATCAAAAGTGTTAATTTTAAAGGCTTATATGCATGGTATTGTCATAAAAAGTGTTTGGGGACCTGGGTCTTGCCCCAGGGGACATGGATCAATGCAAAAAAAAGTTTTAAAAAAGGCCGTTTTTTCGGGAGCAGTGATTTTAATAATGCTTAAAGTGAAACAATAAAAGTGTAATATTCCTTTAAATTTCATAGGGGGTGTCTATAGTATGCCTGTAAAGGGGCGCATGTTTCCCGTGTTTAGAACAGTCTGACAGCAAAATAACATTTCAAAGGAAAAAAAGTCATTTAAAACTACTCGCGGCTATTAATGTATTGCCGGTCCGACAATACACATAAAAGTTTATTGATAAAAACAACATGGAAATTCCCCACAGGGGAACCCCAAACCAAAATTATTTAAAAAAAATTACATGGGGGGTCCCCCTTAATTCTATACCAGGCCCTTCAGGTCTGGTATGGATTTTAAGGGGAACCCCATGCCAATTTTTTTTTTTAAAAATGGCGTGGGGTCCCCCCAAAAATTCATACCAGACCCTTATCCGAGCACGCAACCTGGCAGGCCGCAGGAAAAGAGGGGGGACAAGAGAGCGCCCCCCTCCTTAACCGTACCAGGCTACATGCCTCAACATTGGGAGGGTGCTTTGGGGTAGCCCCCAAAACACCTTGTCTCCATGTTGATGGGGACAAGGGCCTCATCCCCACAACCCTTGCCCGGTGTTTGTGGGGATCTGCGGTCGGGGGGCTTATCGGAATCTGGAAGCCCCCTTTAACAAGGGGACCCCCAGATCCGGGAACTCCTCCCTGTGTGAAATGGTAAGGGGATACAAAAGTACCCCTACCATTTCACAAAAAAACTGTCAAAAATGTTAAAAATGACAAGAGACAGTTTTTGACAATTCCTTTATTTAAATGCCTCTTCTTTCTTCTATCTTCTATCATCTTTCTTCTATCTTCTATCTTCCTTCGGTTTCTTCCTCCATCTTCTTCTTCTTCTGGTTCTTCTGGTTCTTCTGGTTCTTCCTCCGGTGTATCGCTAGATTATCGTCAGCTCTGCTTCCTGTGTTCCTGTGTTCATTGCTCCTGTTAGATTATCTGTTACCGACCCGGCTTACCCTGACCTGCTCTGGCTTCTCTCCTGTGTTCCTTGCTCCTGTTGGATTACCTGTTACTGTCAGGATACACCCATCAGCAGACAGCCTCGAAGATGTCTAAGGCACAGAGGAAGACATATTCCTGTTGCACACAGAAACCGGGCTTTGGTATTTAGACGTGCGCATGCGCGAACAAGAGCGCAAACAGTGGCCGTCAGTTACCTTCAGAATCCAACCTGTCTTCCATATATCTCTACTGATGCCTGCTAGTCCTGATCCATTTCCCGAACGGAGTAGTAATCCTCCTGCACCGGTAATGGTAGATGGGGAAGAGGAGTACGAGGTCGAGGCGATCATGGATTGCAGGAAGAGACAGAATCAGGTCCAGTACTTGGTCAAATGGAAAGGGTACGGACCTGAGGAAAATTCATGGGAACCAGAGGGCAATATCCATGCCAACAGACTTATCCAAGCATTCTGTCAAAACCATCCGGAGAGACTAGCTCAGTTGGGCATCCGGAGGCTGCCCATTGGAGGGGGGCAATGTCAGGATACACCCATCAGCAGACAGCCTCGAAGATGTCTAAGGCACAGAGGAAGACATATTCCGGTTGCACACAGAAACCGGGCTTTGGCATTTAGACGTGCGCATGCGCGAACAAGAGCGCAAACAGTGGCCGTCACGCATTCCTGAGATACGATCGGCACCTGCACACTTCCGTACGTATCTAACACACGCACTAGCGCTCGTTCATGTTGGCGCCAAACGACCTATTTAAGTCCAGCTGGTGCTTGGCCTGGTGCTGCCTTGTCTTCAGCTTCTGAGTGTCCAGTACCCTGTGAACCTGTATCCTGACTCCTGGCCCGTCTTGTTACCTTCCCTTGAACTCTGCCTGTACCGACCCCGGCTTGTCCTGTGACTAATCTTCTGCTTCCTCCCTGGCTACTGCACTGCTGATCTGGTTTGACCCGGCTTGTTCCTGACTACGATCCTGCCTGCACCTAGTACCCGATTTGATCTGCCGTGTATGACCCTGCCTGTCTGACCCTGCTGCTTGTCGTTGTCATATGCACCTGCTGCCATCTGCTAGTCTCCTGCGGAAGCTTCTCTGTGTCTCTTCAGTACGACCGGACCCGCTACCCTGCTACCACCAAAGACTTTCTGGCACTCGTGCGACTCTGTACTTTGGTGCCTCCTGTTTGCTCTATCAAGGGCCCTAAGTCAGAGTGGTAAGGGAGGCCTTGCTCGTCCATTCAGGCTCTTCTACCAGGTACGTGATAGTACAAGGCAGCCATGACTGAGCCTGAATGAGCAACCTCCTCCATAGAGCAGCTGTGTCATCACCTAACTGCATTTACCCAAACAGTCAAGAGTCTGCAAGCAAGTTACAGCCGGCTGGAAGAACGGATTCATGAACTCTCTCCAACACCTGCTTTAGTAATGCAGTCACCGGAACCCCGGGTTCCTATTCCAGAGAAGTTTTCTGGCAACCGTGGCAAGTTCAGGACTTTTCAGAATGCCTGTATCCTGTATTTTTCATTACAGCCCCAGACCTTCTCTCAGGAGATCACCAAAGTAGGGTTTGTAATCTCCCTCCTGCAGGGTGAACCTCAGTCCTGGGCTCACCGTTTAATGGAACAGGACAATCCCTGTCTGTCAAGCCTGACCATCTTCTTTGCATCCATGGCTCGAATCTACGAGGACCCTCTGCGAACTGCCACGGCCGAGTCTGCTCTGCATGCGCTCCAGCAAGGCCATCAAGCCGCTGAGGACTATGTAACGGACTTTAGATGCTGGAGCGCAGACGTCGAATGGAACAGTGCTGCTCTCTGTTACCAATTTCGACTAGGACTATCCGAACCCCTAAAAGATGAACTAGCTCGTGTTGGAATACCTGAATCCTTAGAAGCACTCATCGACCTGACAATTCAAATTGACAGACGTCTGAGAGAACGCAGTGCAGAGAGATCAACTGAACGATTCCAGCCTCTAGGGCTGCTACCACAAGAGCCTGGTCCATCTAGTCCAGCTCAACCCAGCAGGTTCCATCCCTCTCTCTCTCCAGAGGAACGTCTGTACCGTCGTCAGAACCACTTGTGTCTGTATTGTGGAAGGGATGGCCATTATGTGAGTTCCTGTCCTGCCAAGATTCGGAAATGTCTGACCTTTCTCCCTGCCAGCCAGTCCTCCCGGCCTCCCAAGTCTTCTCACCTGGCCGTACAGATCTCACTACAACTTTCAGGAAGAGTGATCCAAGTACCTGCTATTGTAGATTCAGGGGCTTGCAGTTGCTTCATTGATTTGACTTTTGCTCTTCAACATAAGATTCCTCTGCAACCCAAAGCTCATGGACTATCTATCCACCTGGCAGACGGGTCACATATTAAATCCGGTCCGGTTACCCAGGAGACTGTTCCGTTATTAGCTACTATTTCTGGTGACCACAGAGAACTGTTACGTCTGGATGCCATAGCTTCACCACTGTTCCCTATCATTCTGGGTATGCCATGGCTCCAGGCACATAATCCCTGTATCCATTGGGATGTCGGAAAAGTGGAGTTTCCCTCTCTCTACTGCCAGCAACATTGCTTCTCCAGACCATTCTGTCATCCATCCCCCTTGCTGTGCATGGACTCAGATGATGAAACCTGTTCTTCCATTCCAGCACCCTACCAAGACTTTGCCGATGTGTTCAGTAAGAAGGGAGCTGAGTTTCTACCTCCACATAGACCATACGACTGCCCCATCGAGCTCCTCCCTGGGGTCGAGATACCTTTTGGGCGAATCTTTCCCTTGACTGAACCTGAACTTGCCGCCTTGAAAATCTATATTGATGACAGCCTGAGAAAGGGATTTATTCGTCCCTCTACATCCCCAGCCGGAGCTGGGATTTTCTTTGTTGAGAAAAAGGATCTTTCCCTTCGCCCGTGCGTGGATTACCGGGACTTAAATAAAATCACGATCAAAAACCGATACCCCTTGCCTCTAGTACCAGAGTTGTTTCAGAGACTCCGTTCTGCTGTCATCTTCACAAAGTTAGACTTGAGAGGGGCATATAACCTGGTACGTATTCGTGAAGGTGACGAATGGAAGACGGCCTTTCGCACCAGGTTTGGACATTTTGAATATTTGGTGATGCCCTTTGGGCTATGTAATGCCCCAGCAACGTTCCAGCACTTTATTAATGATGTTTTCCGGGACTATTTAGACTTATTTGTTATTGTATATCTTGACGATATCTTGATTTTCTCCCCTTCTTTAGAAGCCCATCGAGAACATGTCAGAAAAGTTTTGGTTCGACTCAGACAGCACGGCTTGTTTGCAAAAGTAGAAAAATGCGAATTTGAATGCCAAAGCATCCAGTTCCTGGGCCTTGTTCTTTCCACAGGTGGCATTAAGATGGGTCCCCAGAAGGTCTCGGCCATCCTGGATTGGCCGGCTCCTACGGACAAGAAAGGGGTGCAACGGTTCGTAGGATTTGCAAACTTCTATAGAAAATTTATCAAGGGGTTTTCCGCAATAATTTCTCCCATAACTCAACTGACAAGACAATCTCAACGGTTCCAGTGGTCTTCCGAGGCGCAAACTGCATTTGAAACTCTGAAAAGTCTTTTCACAGCTGCACCTATATTACGTCATCCAGATCCTGCTCTGCCGTTCGTCCTAGAGGTAGACGCATCAGAGACGGCAGTAGGGGCAGTTCTGTCTCAACGCCAAGGGGCCAAGTCCCTACTACATCCTGTGGCATTTTTTTCCCGCAAGTTGTCCCCGGCAGAGAAAAACTACGACGTAGGAGACCGTGAGCTTCTGGCAATTAAAGCTGCTCTCGAAGAGTGGAGATACCTACTGGAAGGTGCAGCTCATCCGATCCTGATCTACACCGACCATCGAAACTTAGAGTATCTGCGAGTCGCAAAACGCTTAAAACCCCGGCAGGCCAGGTGGGCACTCTTTTTTACAAGATTCACCTTTCATATTACCTACAGGCCAGGATCTAAGAACATTAAGTCGGATGCTCTATCCAGAATGTTTGGCACGACAGAAGAACCAGTTACTCCGGATACCATTCTTCCTCCCGGAAATTTCCTTTTATTACAGGAAGATTTGTTGTCACAGATTAGACAAGCCACTATTGATGTCTCACCATCTCCTTAGATGACGCTACAAGCTAAAGATGGCCTTTTATGTCACAACAACAAGATCTTTGTGCCTGAAGGTCTACGAGTCCCCACCTTGGGTCTCTGCCATGACCATGCCCTTGCAGGACACTTTGGAGTCCACAAGACAACTGAACTCTTACAGCGTACCTTTTGGTGGCCTTGTTTAAAAGAAGACTGCAAGAAGTACATTGAAACCTGCCCTACCTGCGCCAGAAATAAATATAGCCGAACAAAATCCTGGGGATTGTTGAGACCCTTACCAGTTCCAGATAGACCCTGGCAGATGATCTCTATGGATTTTATCACTGAGCTCCCTCCTTCCGAAGGTTACTCTACCATCTTTGTAGTCATAGATCGGTTGTCGAAGATGGCACATTTCCTACCCATGAAGGGTACCCCGTCTGCTTCTGAGACAGCGCAGGTCTTTATTAAAGAAATTGTGAGACTACATGGACTTCCTGCCAATATCGTGTCGGACCGCGGGGTACAATTCACATCCAGATTTTGGAGAGCCTTGTGTAAATCCTTGAAAATCGAACTATCCTTTTCCTCAGCTTACCATCCCCAGACCAATGGTCAAACGGAAAGGACCAACCAGACGTTAGAGCAATACTTACGTTGTTTCTCTTCCTTCTCACAGGATGACTGGGTGGCACTATTACCTCTGGCGGAGTTTGCGTATAATAATTCAGAGCATTCTGCCATCAAACAAGCCCCATTCTTCGCCAACTATGGGTTCCATCCCTCATTTTTGACTGCCTCCGCTCCAGAATGCCCTGTTCCGGCAGTTCAGGACACAATAAACTTTTTCAGGACCAACAATCAGTTATTACAGAAGACGATGACCAAGGCCCAGGAAGACTATAAAAAATCCTTTGACAAGAAGAAGCGGGGAGAGTTGATTTTGGAACCTGGTGATCCGGTCTGGTTAGCTACGACTAATCTGAAATTAGCCTGCCCATCCAGAAAACTGGGCCCTAGGTTTGTGGGACCCTTCAGGGTGAAGAAAAGGATCAATAACGTGGCTTATGAGTTGGCACTCCCGGATTCCTTCAGAATCCACCCTGTCTTCCATATATCTCTACTGAAGCCTGCTAGTCCAGATCCATTTCCCGAACGAAGTAGTAATCCTCCTGCACCGGTAATGGTAGATGGGGAAGAGGAGTACGAGGTCGAGGCGATCATGGATTGCAGGAAGAGACAGAATCAGGTCCAGTACTTGGTCAAATGGAAAGGGTACGGACCTGAGGAAAATTCATGGGAACCAGAGGGCAATATCCATGCCAACAGACTTATCCAAGCATTCTGTCAAAACCATCCGGAGAGACTAGCTCAGTTGGGCATCCGGAGGCTGCCCATTGGAGGGGGGCAATGTCAGGATACACCCATCAGCAGACAGCCTCGAAGATGTCTAAGGCACAGAGGAAGACATATTCCAGTTGCACACAGAAACCGGGCTTTGGCATTTAGACGTGCGCATGCGCGAACAAGAGCGCAAACAGTGGCCGTCACGCATTCCTGAGATACGATCGGCACCTGCACACTTCCGTACGTATCTAACACACGCACTAGCGCTCGTTCACGTTGGCGCCAAACGACCTATTTAAGTCCAGCTGGTGCTTGGCCTGGTGCTGCCTTGTCTTCAGCTTCTGAGTGTCCAGTACCCTGTGAACCTGTATCCTGACTCCTGGCCCGTCTTGTTACCTTCCCTTGAACTCTGCCTGTACCGACCCCGGCTTGTCCTGTGACTAATCTTCTGCTTCCTCCCTGGCTACTGCACTGCTGATCTGGTTTGACCCGGCTTGTTCCTGACTACGATCCTGCCTGCACCTAGTACCCGATTTGATCTGCCGTGTATGACCCTGCCTGTCTGACCCTGCTGCTTGTCGTTGTCATATGCACCTGCTGCCATCTGCTAGTCTCCTGCGGAAGCTTCTCTGTGTCTCTTCAGTACGACCGGACCCGCTACCCTGCTACCACCAAAGACTTTCTGGCACTCGTGCGACTCTGTACTTTGGTGCCTCCTGTTTGCTCTATCAAGGGCCCTAAGTCAGAGTGGTAAGGGAGGCCTTGCTCGTCCATTCAGGCTCTTCTACCAGGTACGTGATAGTACAAGGCAGCCATGACTGAGCCTGAACGAGCAACCTCCTCCATAGAGCAGCTGTGTCATCACCTAACTGCATTTACCCAAACAGTCAAGAGTCTGCAAGCAAGTTACAGCCGGCTGGAAGAACGGATTCATGAACTCTCTCCAACACTTGCTTTAGTAATGCAGTCACCGGAACCCCGGGTTCCTATTCCAGAGAAGTTTTCTGGCAACCGTGGCAAGTTCAGGACTTTTCAGAATGCCTGTATCCTGTATTTTTCATTACAGCCCCAGACCTTCTCTCAGGAGATCACCAAAGTAGTGTTTGTAATCTCCCTCCTGCAGGGTGAACCTCAGTCCTGGGCTCACCGTTTAATGGAACAGGACAATCCCTGTCTGTCAAGCCTGACCATCTTCTTTGCATCCATGGCTCGAATCTACGAGGACCCTCTGCGAACTGCCACGGCCGAGTCTGCTCTGCATGCGCTCCAGCAAGGCCATCAAGCCGCTGAGGACTATGTAACGGACTTTAGATGCTGGAGCGCAGACGTCGAATGGAACAGTGCTGCTCTCTGTTACCAATTTCGACTAGGACTATCCGAACCCCTAAAAGATGAACTAGCTCGTGTTGGAATACCTGAATCCTTAGAAGCACTCATCGACCTGACAATTCAAATTGACAGACGTCTGAGAGAACGCAGTGCAGAGAGATCAACTGAACGATTCCAGCCTCTAGGGCTGCTACCACAAGAGCCTGGTCCATCTAGTCCAGCTCAACCCAGCAGGTTCCATCCCTCTCTCTCTCCAGAGGAACGTCTGTACCGTCGTCAGAACCACTTGTGTCTGTATTGTGGAAGGGATGGCCATTATGTGAGTTCCTGTCCTGCCAAGATTCGGAAATGTCTGACCTTTCTCCCTGCCAGCCAGTCCTCCCGGCCTCCCAAGTCTTCTCACCTGGCCGTACAGATCTCACTACAACTTTCAGGAAGAGTGATCCAAGTACCTGCTATTGTAGATTCAGGGGCTTGCAGTTGCTTCATCGATTTGACTTTTGCTCTTCAACATAAGATTCCTCTGCAACCCAAAGCTCATGGACTATCTATCCACCTGGCAGACGGGTCACATATTAAATCCGGTCCGGTTACCCAGGAGACTGTTCCGTTATTAGCTACTATTTCTGGTGACCACAGAGAACTGTTACGTCTGGATGCCATAGCTTCACCACTGTTCCCTATCATTCTGGGTATGCCATGGCTCCAGGCACATAATCCCTGTATCCATTGGGATGTCGGAAAAGTGGAGTTTCCCTCTCTCTACTGCCAGCAACATTGCTTCTCCAGACCATTCTGTCATCCATCCCCCTTGCTGTGCATGGACTCAGATGATGAAACCTGTTCTTCCATTCCAGCACCCTACCAAGACTTTGCCGATGTGTTCAGTAAGAAGGGAGCTGAGTTTCTACCTCCACATAGACCATACGACTGCCCCATCGAGCTCCTCCCTGGGGTCGAGATACCTTTTGGGCGAATCTTTCCCTTGACTGAACCTGAACTTGCCGCCTTGAAAATCTATATTGATGACAGCCTGAGAAAGGGATTTATCCGTCCCTCTACATCCCCAGCCGGAGCTGGGATTTTCTTTGTTGAGAAAAAGGATCTTTCCCTTCGCCCGTGCGTGGATTACCGGGACTTAAATAAAATCACGATCAAAAACCGATACCCCTTGCCTCTAGTACCAGAGTTGTTTCAGAGACTCCGTTCTGCTGTCATCTTCACAAAGTTAGACTTGAGAGGGGCATATAACCTGGTACGTATTCGTGAAGGTGACAAATGGAAGACGGCCTTTCGTACCAGGTTTGGACATTTTGAATATTTGGTGATGCCCTTTGGGCTATGTAATGCCCCAGCAACGTTCCAGCACTTTATTAATGATGTTTTCCGGGACTATTTAGACTTATTTGTTATTGTATATCTTGACAATATCTTGATTTTCTCCCCTTCTTTAGAAGCCCATCGAGAACATGTCAGAAAAGTTTTGGTTCGACTCAGACAGCACGGCTTGTTTGCAAAAGTAGAAAAATGCGAATTTGAATGCCAAAGCATCCAGTTCCTGGGCCTTGTTCTTTCCACAGGTGGCATTAAGATGGGTCCCCAGAAGGTCTCGGCCATCCTGGATTGGCCGGCTCCTACGGACAAGAAAGGGGTGCAACGGTTCGTAGGATTTGCAAACTTCTATAGAAAATTTATCAAGGGGTTTTCCGCAATAATTTCTCCCATAACTCAACTGACAAGACAATCTCAACGGTTCCAGTGGTCTTCCGAGGCGCAAACTGCATTTGAAACTCTGAAAGGTCTTTTCACAGCTGCACCTATATTACGTCATCCAGATCCTGCTCTGCCGTTCGTCCTAGAGGTAGACGCATCAGAGACGGCAGTAGGGGCAGTTCTGTCTCAACGCCAAGGGGCCAAGTCCCTACTACATCCTGTGGCATTTTTTTCCCGCAAGTTGTCCTCGGCAGAGAAAAACTACGACGTAGGAGACCGTGAGCTTCTGGCAATTAAAGCTGCTCTCGAAGAGTGGAGATACCTACTGGAAGGTGCAGCTCATCCGATCCTGATCTACACCGACCATCGAAACTTAGAGTATCTGCGAGTCGCAAAATGCTTAAAACCCCGGCAGGCCAGGTGGGCACTCTTTTTTACAAGATTCACCTTTCATATTACCTACAGGCCAGGATCTAAGAACATTAAGTCGGATGCTCTATCCAGAATGTTTGGCACGACAGAAGAACCAGTTTCTCCGGATACCATTCTTCCTCCCGGAAATTTCCTTTTATTACAGGAAGATTTGTTGTCACAGATTAGACAAGCCACTATTGATGTCTCACCATCTCCTGAGATGACGCTACAAGCTAAAGATGGCCTTTTATGTCACAACAACAAGATCTTTGTGCCTGAAGGTCTACGAGTCCCCACCTTGGGTCTCTGCCATGACCATGCCCTTGCAGGACACTTTGGAGTCCACAAGACAACTGAACTCTTACAGCGTACCTTTTGGTGGCCTTGTTTAAAAGAAGACTGCAAGAAGTACATTGAAACCTGCCCTACCTGCGCCAGAAATAAATATAGCCGAACAAAATCCTGGGGATTGTTGAGACCCTTACCAGTTCCAGATAGACCCTGGCAGATGATCTCTATGGATTTTATCACTGAGCTCCCTCCTTCCGAAGGTTACTCTACCATCTTTGTAGTCATAGATCGGTTGTCGAAGATGGCACATTTCCTACCCATGAAGGGTACCCCGTCTGCTTCTGAGACAGCGCAGGTCTTTATTAAAGAAATTGTGAGACTACATGGACTTCCTGCCAATATCGTGTCGGACCGCGGGGTACAATTCACATCCAGATTTTGGAGAGCCTTGTGTAAATCCTTGAAAATCGAACTATCCTTTTCCTCAGCTTACCATCCCCAGACCAATGGTCAAACGGAAAGGACCAACCAGACGTTAGAGCAATACTTACGTTGTTTCTCTTCCTTCTCACAGGATGACTGGGTGGCACTATTACCTCTGGCGGAGTTTGCGTATAATAATTCAGAGCATTCTGCCATCAAACAAGCCCCATTCTTCACCAACTATGGGTTCCATCCCTCATTTTTGACTGCCTCCGCTCCAGAATGCCCTGTTCCGGCAGTTCAGGACACAATAAACTTTTTCAGGACCAACAATCAGTTATTACAGAAGACGATGACCAAGGCCCAGGAAGACTATAAAAAATCCTTTGACAAGAAGAAGCGGGGAGAGTTGATTTTGGAACCTGGTGATCCGGTCTGGTTAGCTACGACTAATCTGAAATTAGCCTGCCCATCCAGAAAACTGGGCCCTAGGTTTGTGGGACCCTTCAGGGTGAAGAAAAGGATCAATAACGTGGCTTATGAGTTGGCACTCCCGGATTCCTTCAGAATCCACCCTGTCTTCCATATATCTCTACTGAAGCCTGCTAGTCCAGATCCATTTCCCGAACGAAGTAGTAATCCTCCTGCACCGGTAATGGTAGATGGGGAAGAGGAGTACGAGGTCGAGGCGATCATGGATTGCAGGAAGAGACAGAATCAGGTCCAGTACTTGGTCAAATGGAAAGGGTACGGACCTGAGGAAAATTCATGGGAACCAGAGGGCAATATCCATGCCAACAGACTTATCCAAGCATTCTGTCAAAACCATCCGGAGAGACTAGCTCAGTTGGGCATCCGGAGGCTGCCCATTGGAGGGGGGCAATGTCAGGATACACCCATCAGCAGACAGCCTCGAAGATGTCTAAGGCACAGAGGAAGACATATTCCGGTTGCACACAGAAACCGGGCTTTGGCATTTAGACATGCGCATGCGCGAACAAGAGCGCAAACAGTGGCCGTCACGCATTCCTGAGATACGATCGGCACCTGCACACTTCCGTACGTATCTAACACACGCACTAGCGCTCGTTCACGTTGGCGCCAAACGACCTATTTAAGTCCAGCTGGTGCTTGGCCTGGTGCTGCCTTGTCTTCAGCTTCTGAGTGTCCAGTACCCTGTGAACCTGTATCCTGACTCCTGGCCCGTCTTGTTACCTTCCCTTGAACTCTGCCTGTACCGACCCCGGCTTGTCCTGTGACTAATCTTCTGCTTCCTCCCTGGCTACTGCACTGCTGATCTGGTTTGACCCGGCTTGTTCCTGACTACGATCCTGCCTGCACCTAGTACCCGATTTGATCTGCCGTGTATGACCCTGCCTGTCTGACCCTGCTGCTTGTCGTTGTCATATGCACCTGCTGCCATCTGCTAGTCTCCTGCGGAAGCTTCTCTGTGTCTCTTCAGTACGACCGGACCCGCTACCCTGCTACCACCAAAGACTTTCTGGCACTCGTGCGACTCTGTACTTTGGTGCCTCCTGTTTGCTCTATCAAGGGCCCTAAGTCAGAGTGGTAAGGGAGGCCTTGCTCGTCCATTCAGGCTCTTCTACCAGGTACGTGATAGTACAAGGCAGCCATGACTGAGCCTGAACGAGCAACCTCCTCCATAGAGCAGCTGTGTCATCACCTAACTGCATTTACCCAAACAGTCAAGAGTCTGCAAGCAAGTTACAGCCGGCTGGAAGAACGGATTCATGAACTCTCTCCAACACCTGCTTTAGTAATGCAGTCACCGGAACCCCGGGTTCCTATTCCAGAGAAGTTTTCTGGCAACCGTGGCAAGTTCAGGACTTTTCAGAATGCCTGTATCCTGTATTTTTCATTACAGCCCCAGACCTTCTCTCAGGAGATCACCAAAGTAGGGTTTGTAATCTCCCTCCTGCAGGGTGAACCTCAGTCCTGGGCTCACCGTTTAATGGAACAGGACAATCCCTGTCTTACCCTGACCTGCTCTGGCTTCTCTCCTTGCTCTTTCACCTGCTCTTGTCTGTTCCAGATTGACTTCCTGTGTTTGACCTCGGCTTGATCACAACTATACCTTCTGCCTCTGCTTCTGACTGCCTTCCTGTGTTTGACCCCCGGCCTGGCTTCTGACGATGTCTCTGCTTTTCCACGTGATGTTCACCATGTTAAGATCCGCCAGTACCTCCAGGGAATCATTGGCTGTGACCACCCTCTCTGCCCCTGGGTGTTCACTCCTGGAACCATCAGACAGCTTCACCGGCAGGCTACCCGTGCATCTCTGGGCATAGCACCCTCTGTCTCCAACTGCAGGGGTGCTCCGCCCTCAGCTGCAAGGGGAGCCCTCTGGTCACCTCATCCTCCAGCCTGGTACGTGACAGTTAGATAGAAAAAGTGTCGTGCAACACAATAATGATTCAAATATTAACAACAACCCATGTAAGGATTCATGCAATAAAGTGCACAAAATGATGTGACAAATTAATAATTATAGAAAAAAAAAAGAGAAAAAAAATGCTAGCATTCTTAATATATGATCAGCATATAAATGAACCATCACAACATAAACATGGAACCTTAAGATGAGTGAAATGAAAGTTATTTTTAAACAAAAGAAAAAATGTCCAATGATGCAGTCCCTTAAACATGTAAACAACTTGATGCTGTTCAGTCTTCAAACATCCTTTATATTGGATAAAGTGCAGAGGGTCCTACCACCATTCACATTCCACTCTCACCTTACTGTTTGGATCTATTTAGTTGAAAATAGGTCAGCTGCGCATTCCCCTTTAAGGGGTTCAGTCCCTGGCACCACTGCTCTCCCACGGTATAAAGAAGGGGGGAGTTTAACTGAGGCACAAAGAGGAACCGGATGTAGAAGGATCATTTATTATATAGCCATAAATATGACATGATGAAACCAAAATAAATATCAGAGTAAAAATAGTAGTTGCATGAACTCAGATACAACACAAGATTAAACATAAACCATAGAATGTTCTGTGGTACCAATGCCAATGTTGCTCCATGTACAAAATTGTATAAAACATATTATATTAACATAACAAGGAATAAATGTCCTCACAGATGAAGTCATTAGAGTATGCATCTTTGTAAGCTCTATGCGTTTGGGAGGATAAATACCACCTCATCAGGTACTGATGTGTATGACAGTTCTGTAGAAAAAAATATTTAAAATGTTGAACATATAAAAACCCCAGTAACAGGAGAGGTAAAGGGGAAGGAGCAAAAAAAGGGGGGCCATGGGAGGGGAGATGTTCAACCCCCTACTCACTTGAGGACTCAGCATGTCACAGCAGAATTCTGAGTGGCCAGGAAGCCTCGGGAGCTAAGGTGGGAAGGACCCCCAGGACAGAGCACAACCACAACTCCCTACCAAGGCAAGGAAGCTCATGCTATTATGGCTGGTAGTGTCTATTGTTGACTCCAAGGTGTTGGTGAAAAATAACTGAAGTAAATACATGCTAGAATAACCATATATATGTATTAATAGAAGGTGAATAGTGACAACCACTTGAAGACAAGTAAAAATATATAGTGGGTGTGTGATAGCCATAGAGTGAGCAACATAGCTAAGTGCAGAGAAATTGGAAAAGGTAGAGAGGTTAGGAGTGCATATAACCTCCCAGATTAAATGGGAGAAGAGTAATGATGTGAAAACAAAATTAATTGTAACACCACATAGTGGGAAGTGTACCTGTTTAATTCCAATACATGAGTGTGAAGAGCTGCAACCACCCACAGACAGCAACCACAACAGCTGGGACAACCAAACCAGGCAGGGATATTTGTAGGCAGCCATCTGCCCGGGGGCCCACTCACCAGCGTCACACTAGCATGGCACAAATGAAGGGGCATTACCACCTGGGCAGTGGCCGCTGCCCACACTGATGTATGAAGGCACCTTTCGAACCAGCCACAAGATGGAAAGACACAAGCCAATGCTGCGGCACAGGGAAACAGCATTATACTGTTGGCCTGGTGCATGGCACTGATGCGCAATGGGACCAGCCCGTCCCTCCTCCCACATGTCAGAACAACGGGGGGAAAGGGGGAGGGCACCCAGAGTGCATCGTAGCTTCTGGACCATAGAAGCACAGGGACAGCCCCAGGCCAATCAAATCTGCTAGAAGACAGGGGAGTAATGGAAAAAAAAAAAAAAAATATATATATATATATATATATATATATATATATATACAGTGGCTTGCGAAAGTATTCGGCCCCCTTTAACTTTTCAACCTTTTGCCACATTTCAGGCTTCAAACATAAAGATATAAAATTTTTATTTTTTGTGAAGAATCACCAACAAGTGGGACACAATTGTGAAGTGGAACGAAATCTTTTGGATTTTTGAAACTTTTTTAACTAATAAAAAAATGAAAAGTGGGGCGTGCAAAATTATTCGGCCCCCTTGCGTTAATACTTTGTAGAGCAACCTTTTGCTGCGATTACAGCTGCAAGTCGCTTGGGGTATGTCTCTATCAGTTTTGCACATCGAGAGACTGAAATTCTTGCCCATTCTTCCTTGCAAAACAGCTCGAGCTCAGTGAGGTTGGATGGAGAGCATTTGTGAACAGCAGTTTTCAGCTCTTTCCACAGATTCTCGATTGGATTCAGGTCTGGACTTTGACTTGGCCATTCTAACACCTGGATACGTTTATTTGTGAACCATTCCTTTGTAGATTTTGCTGTATGTTTGGGATCATTGTCTTGTTGGAAGATAAATCTCCGTCCCAGTTTCAGGTCTTTTGCAGACTCCAACAGGTTTTCATCCAGAATGGTCCTGTATTTGGCTGCATCCATCTTCCCCTCAATTTTAACCATCTTCCCTGTCCCTGCTGAAGAAAAGCAGGCCCAAACCATGATGCTGCCACCACCATGTTTGACAGTGGGGATGGTGTGTTGAGTGTGATGAGCTGTGTTGCTTTTACGCCAAACATATCGTTTTGCATTGTGGCCAAAAAGTTTGATTTTGGTTTCATCGGACCAGAGCACCTTCTTCCACATGTTTGGTGTGTCTCCCAGGTGGCTTGTGGCAAACTTTAGACGAGAATTTTTATGGATATCTTTGAGAAATGGCTTTCTTCTTGCCACTCTTCCATAAAGGCCAGATTTGAGCAGTGTACGACTGATTGTTGTCCTATGGACAGACTCTCCCACCTCAGCTGTAGTTCTCTGCAGTTCATCCAGAATGATCATGGGCCTCTTGGCTGCATCTCTGATCAGTCTTCTCCTTGTCTGAGCTGAAAGTTTAGAGGGACAGCCAGGTCTTGGTAGATTTGCAGTGGTCTGATACTCCTTCCATTTCAAAATGATCGCTTGCATAGTGCTCCTTGAGATGTTTAAAGCCTGGGAAATCTTTTTGTATCCAAATCCGGCTTTAAACTTCTCCACAACAGTATTACGGACCTGCCTGGTGTGTTCCTTGGTCTTCATGATGCTCTCTGCGCTTTCAACAGAACCCTGAGACTATCACAGAGCAGGTGCATTTATACAGAGACTTGATCACACACAGGTGGATTCTATTTATCACCATCAGTCATTTAGGACAACATTGGATCATTCAGAGATCCTCGCTGAACTTCTGGAGTGAGTTTGCTGCACTGAAAGTAAAGGGGCCGAATAATTTTGCACGCACAACTTTTCAGTTTTTTAATTGCTAAAAAAGTTTAAAATATCCAATAGATTTCGTTCCACTTCACAATTGTGTCCCACTTGTTGGTGATTCTTCACAAAAAAATTAAAATTTTATATCTTTATGTTTGAAGCCTGAAATGTGGCGAAAGTTTGAAAAGTTCAAGGGGGCCGAATACTTTCGCAAGCCACTGTATATATATATATAAACTTGTAGGTCTGTGCCCTACCCTGCTTTCTCAAATAATACTGGGCTGCGGTACTGGTCATGCTGCGTTGATGGCTGTCGGAAGAACCGACAAACCCCGCTTTGACATTGGAGGCGGCACTGCTTGGTTCATACTGGAAATTTAATACACCGTGGACCTAGATCCAATCCTAATATCACCCCCTCGATGAAGACCACTCTAAAAGTTTGGGAAATTGTCAGGGACAAGGCTCTGAAGTCCGGCAGCTGGTCCCCCTGCACTCCATTATGGGGGAACCCGCGATTGCCACACTTCCAAACTGTTCCAGATCCAGTGTTATGGGCCGGTAATGGAATCACCACGCTGGCGGACATAATGTTCCCTGATGGTCTACTCTCATCTGACGCATTGAAGCAACAAAGAGGGCTATCTAACCGCATGTTTTTCAGGTACCTACACCTCCGCCATGCCTATCGATCCCAGTTTCCCACGCCACTGGTGTTGGGAACCACTGGGGTTGAGCGGCTGTTGAGCGAGGAAGGGGACAATAAAACCTTGTCTACTTTACTCTTTGTCAACAAAGAGGGCTAGCTAACCGCATGTTTATCAGGTACCTGCAACTCCGCCATGCCTATCGATCCCAGTTTCCCACGCCACTGGTGTTGGGAACCACTGGGGTTGAGCGGCTGTTGAGCGAGGAAGGGGACAATAAAACCTTGTCTACTCTATACACGGTTTTGGCAGGCCTGGACACCTCTAAGGTCTCGCAGCTGTTTTCAGTCTGGCAGGGGGACATACCCTCATTGGCTGATCATGACTGGGAAGAGGGCATCCAGCAATACCTCCCTCTGATGATATCTGCCAGAGACAGATTCATTCAATTAAAATTTCTACATAGAGCCTACTTCTCCCCACAGCGCTTGGCAAAAATATACCCTAACAGCAGCTCGGTCTGCGCCAAATGCACATCGGAGGAGGGTTCATTCTTCCATGTAGTTTGGTCCTGCCAGCATATACAGACTTTCTGGAGAGGGGTAGTTAACGTAATAAATTCAGTTGGCAAATTGAAAGTTCCATGAGACCCGATACCACTGCTGCTTAGAATAGTGGACACATTGGAAGCTCCCCAGGCCAAGAAAATTCTGCTGCACTGGAAGGGATCCACCCCCCCGACAACACAATTCTGGAGAACCCTCATTAATAAGGCCCTCCCGCTATACAAGTTGACCTATCTGGGCCACAATTGCCCTAAAAAAATTGCCAAAATATGGGACCATGGGTTCGCGAGGAACAGCTGGCCTTAGAATAGGGAATAGACTCAAGGGACCACCACCTTATACCCTGTAGCGGCAGCTGTAGGAGTACTCGGCCATACACACTGAAATCCTGGTACACTGAAATTACCCTGTTCTCTCCAAAACCCCACTAAAATAGTGCCTCACCCCCCCTACCAAAGCCACCCAGAAACATCACCCCCTGCATTTTCCTTCTACTGGACCCTATGCGGGCAACCAATGAAGACTATGAGCCCTCTACCTGTAGCTCCATACTAATGGTACTATACATGCTTTTGGGCCTGTTTGAATAAATGTGAAATCACTCTCTGGGACAAGATGAAAATGTAATAACTGTAGTACAACTTGATATATACCTTCTCACCCCTATCCCCTCCTTTCCCCACTAGTTACTTGAAGGAAACGTCGATAAACATTTATCATCTACATCGCTATCTATGTATAAAGCGATTATGACCACTGCCTAAAGTCTTTAACTGTTTTTTTTTCTGTTCTAATGAAAAATAAAAAACTTTCTGTTAAAAAAAAACTAAAAAAAACTTGTAGGTCTGGGCTAAGTATAAACTGGAACCAAAATATAAAATTAAATTAAAAGAATCACACAACAGAGCCCCAATGGGGAAAAAAGCGTGATAACTACATTCTGGACATTGATGTGCCTCCATCCCTGGTAATTTTGAGAAAAAAGAGAAAGGTTGGGACTCTAAATGAAGCACCTCAGGGAAACAGGTGCCTCCATCCCTAAATTCGGTATAAAGGAGGGGGGAGTTTGGGACTTTAAATGAGGCACAAAAAGGAACCGGATGTAGAAGGTTAATTTATTATACAGCCATAAATATGACATGATGTAACCAAAATAAATGCTGCGGTTTCCCACGGTCCTCCTCAGTGTTTGTTGGATAGTAACTTTCCGACTCCACAGCAACCTCCAGGACTTCTCTGCTGAAAAAAAAAAGGCTTGGATAGCGTAATACCATAAAAACACAATGAACTTTATTAAAATCAAAATAATATATTACACTCACAACTATAGTAATTACACTCACAACTATAGTAAACCAAGGATGGATCCAGAGTCTAATCATGGGAGGGGCACTACCAGAAAATATGTTTTTTGGGGGCAATTTTTTTGGAAAATGGCTGGTGTTGGCATTTCAATCATCCTGGCACCATGGTTGTTATGGTGTCAGGATGATTGAAGTGCATTATTTATATTATTACATTGTAATATAAAATGGAATGGTTCAAATCACCATAATGCAGAATCGGTGGGAGCCTGAGTGTTTCACTTGCCACCATCGCCTGCCACCAGATGTGGATTGTCACTTGCCACGTCACCTGCCACACCTTGCAGATTGTCACTTGCCTGCTAAGGTGGTGTTTTGTTTGTCTCTTGCTTTGTCCCACCCAGAGTCAGGCAGCAGAGAGAGGATTTAATCTCTCTGCTGCCCGTGCTGCCTGCACAGTGAGGGCGGAAGTTACTGCAGGGATGCAGGCCAGGCGTGGGGCGGTGAGAGATGATGTCATCTCTCTGCTCCCCCGCCCGCCAGCACGCTAATTAGCCATCTGCCCGCTCACACACGGAGCCGCTCAGCTGACCGCCTGCTCTCTCAGCCACTGCCGAACTGCCCACCTGTTCACACACTGAGCCACCCGGCAGTCCGGCATGCCCGCTCTCTCACCGAGCCAGCCGGCAGCCTGGCCCGCCCACTCTCTCACCCGCCCAGCCACCCGCCCGCAATTAATTTTTCAGGAGGGGCAATTGCCCCGTTGCCCTCCTGGATCCACCCCTGCAGTAGCTGGGGTGTGTCTATAGTATGCCTGTAAAGGGGCGCATGTTTAGAACAGTCTGACAGCAAAATGACATTTCGAAGGAAAAAAGGCATTTAAAACTACTTGCGGTTATTGCATTGCCGGTCCGACAATACACATAGAAGTTCATTGATAAAAACGGCATGGGAATTCCCCACAGGGGAACCCCGAACCAAAATTTTAAAAAAAATGACGTGGGGGTCCCCCTAAATTCCATACCAGACCCTTCAGGTCTGGTATGGATTTTAAGGGGAACCCCGCGCCAAAAAAAAAAATGGTGTGGGGTCCCCCCAAAAATCCATACCAGACCCTTATCCGAGCACGCAACCTGGCAGGCCGCAGGAAAAGAGGGGGGGACAAGAGAGCGCCCCCCCTCCTGAACCGTACCAGGCCACATGCCCTCAACATTGGGAGGGTGCTTTGGGGTAGCCCCCCAAAACACCTTGTCCCCATGTTGATGAGGACAAGGGCCTCATCCCCACAACCCTGGCTGGTGGTTGTGGGGGTCTGCGGACGGGGGGCTTATCAGAATCTGGAAGCCCCCTTTAACAAGGGGACCCCCAGATCCCGGCCCGCCCCTGTGTGAAATGGTAAGGGGGTACAAAAGTACCCCTACCATTTCACTAAAACTCTCAAAAATGTTAAAAATGACAAGAGACAGTTTTTGACAATTCCTTTATTTAAATGCTTCTTCTTTCTTCTATCTTCCTTCATCTTCTTCTTCTGGTTCTTCTGGCTCTTCTGGTTCTTCTGGTTCTTCCTCCGGCGTTCTCGTCCAGCATCTCCTCCGCGGCGTCTTCTATCTCCTTCTCCTCGGGCCGCTCCGCACCCATGACATGGGGGGAGGCTCCCGCTCTTCTCTTCATCTTCTTCTCTTCTTCATCTTCTTTTCTTCTCTTCTTCATTGTCTCCCCCGGCCGCTCTGCATCCATGCTTGCATGGAGGGAGGCTCCCGCTGTGTGACGGCGTCTCCTCGTCTGACGGTTCTTAAATAACGGGGGCGGGGCCACCCGGTGACTCCACCCCCTCTGACGCACGGGACATGATGGGACTTCCCTGTGGCATTCCCCGAGATGTCACAGGGAAGTCCCGTCAAGTCACCTTTCGTCAGAGGGGGGCGGGGTCACCAGGTGGCCCCGCCCCCCATTATTTAAGAACCGTCAGACGAGGAGACGCAGTCACACAGCGGGAGCCTCCCTACATGCCAGATTTCGATAAGCCCGCCGCCCGCAGACCCCCACAACCACCGGTCAGGGCTGTGGGGATGAGGCCCTTGTCCTCATCAACATGGGGGCAAGGTGTTTTGGGGGGCTACCCCAAAGCACCCTCCCAATGTTGAGGGCATGTGGCCTGGTACGGTTCAGGAGGGGGGGCACTCTCTCATCCTCCCTCTTTTCCTGCGGCCTGCCAGGTTGCGTGCTCGGATAAGGGTCTGGTATAGATTTTTTGGGGGACCCCACGCCGTTTTTTTTTGACACGGGGTTCCCCTTAAAATCCGTACCAGACCTGAAGGGTCTGGTATGGAATTTAGGGGGACCCCCACGTCATTTTTTTTTTTAATTTTGGCCGGGGTTCCCCTTAATATCCATACCAGACCTGAAGGGCCTGGTATGGAATTTAGGGGGACCCCTACGTCATTTTTTTTTAAATTTTGGTTTGGGGTTCCCCTGTGGGGAATTCCCATGCCGTTTTTATCAATGAACTTCTGTATTGTCTGACCGGCAATGCAATAGCCGCGAGTAGTTTTAAATGGCTTTTTTCCTTCGAAATGTCATTTTGCTGTCAGACTGTTCTAAACACGGGAAACATACGCCCCTTTACAGGCATATTATAGACACCCCCCAGCTACGAAATTTAAAGGGATATTACACTTTTATTGTTTGACTTTAAGCATTATTAAAATCACTGCTCCTGAAAAAACGGCCGTTTTTAAAACTTTTTTTTGCATTGATCCATGTCCCCTGGGGCAGGACCCAGGTCCCCAAACACTTTTTATGACAATAACTTGCATATAAGCCTTTAAAATTAGCACTTTTGATTATTCATGTTCGTGTCCCATAGACTTTAACGGTGTTCGCGTGTTCGAACAAACTTTTTTCCTGTTCGCATGTTCTGGTGCGAACCGAACAGGGGGGTGTTCGGCTCATCCCTAATCTGCACACTGCTCCATTCAGAATGCCTGAGCCAGCTTGTGACACACACTGCTTCTCCCGCCCCTCTCTCCCTGCCCATGAGTTGCATCTATGGAGAGCAAGAGGGAGCGAGAAGATTAAACAAGCAGCCGACAGCCACATTAAACCCCCCCTGGACCATTCAAGTGAGTGAGCTGAGCACTGTCACTGACCAGATCCAGACCCCTCTCTCTATCCCCCTCTCTGTCCACCCTCTCTTTGCTTCTTCCCCTCTGTCTCTCTCCCTGTCCCCCTTCTCTCTCTCTTCCCCCCTCCCCCCTCCCTCTCTCTTTCTCTCTCTCTCTCTCTCTCTCACACTCCCTCTCTTCCCCCTCTCTCTCTCTCCCTGTCCCCTCTCTCTGCCCCCCTTATCTCTCCCTGCCTCCTCTCTCCCTGCTCTCTCTTTGGCAGCAGGCAACAGTGACAAGTGGCATGCTGCATCTGGTGGCAGTTGACGGTGGCATGTGACACACACTGCAATCTGGTGGCTAGCGACGGTGGCATGAGACACACTGTATCTGGTGGCAGTTGATGGTGGCATGTGACACACTGCATCTGGTGGCAAGTGACATGCTGCATCTGGTGGTAGGTGACACACTGCATCTGGTGGCAGTTGACGGTGGCATGTGACCCACTGCATCTGGTGGCAAGCGACGGTGGCATGTGACACACTGCATCTGGTGGCAGTTGACGGTGGCATGTGACACACTTCATCTGGTAGCAAATGATATGCTGCATCTGGTGGCAGTTGACGGTGGCATGTGACACACTTCATCTGGTGGCAAGTGACACGCTGCATCTGGTGGCAGTTGACGGTGGCATGTGACACACTTCATCTGGTGGCAAGTGACACGCTGAACCTGGTGGCAGTTGACAGTGGGATGTGACACACTTCATTTGGCATAAAGTTACATGCTGCATCTGGTGGCAGGTGACAGTGGCATGTGACACACTGCATCTGGTGGCAAGCGACGATAGCAGGTGATGGTGAAAAGTGACACGCTGTATCTGGTGGCAGATGATGGTGGGAAGTGACAAGCTGCATCTGGTGGCAGGCGGCGGTGGCATATGACATGCTGCATCTGGTCACAGGCAATGGTGACACGCTGCATCTGGTGGAAAGTGACAAGCTGCATCTGGTGGCAGGCGATGGTGGCAAATGACACGCTCCATTTGGTGGCAAGTGACAAGCTCAGGATTCCCACTGATTCTGCATTAGGGTGAGTTGAACTATTTCATTCATTCATCATATATTACAATTAATATATTGTATTAATAGAAATATTGTGATTTGATCATCCTGACACTATATTAAGCATGGTGTTGGGATGTTTTCAGTGCTAGTACCAGCCATTCACCTGACAAATTACCCCCACCGCTGAATTCCCCGTCAACCCTGGGTCCTTGGCAAAATTGTCCCTGAATGGCAGTCTGGAAATGTGGTCACTCTGCCGGGGGGGGGGGCAAGGTGGCAATTTTCCCCCTGGGCCGCTCTGATGCCCCATACAAAGGCTGCACAGCTTCCCTCAGATCCATCCCAAACTCAATAAGTATCCATATCGCGCAATTGCGTATAGTTTTATATACTGTTTTTTGTGCATGTTTGCAAAATTAAAGTGTGCCAGTCTGGGTGAAGTCCAGGGCAAAATTTTTGTCCCAGTCCAGCCCTGGCTAAAACGCCTGAAAAGCGCCCCAGTGTGAAAGGGGTCTTATGTGAGCTGGGAGTCTGAGCCTTAAGGGGACACAGCACTGATATTTGCAAAATGTTTTTAAGGTGGTGCGCTACTGTCTGAGTGCATTATACTTGAGTGACTGTAATATATTATTTTAATAAAGTTCATAGTGTTTTACGGTATTGCACCATCCAAACCTTTCTTTTTTGAGTGAAAGAGTCCGAGAGGTTGGTGTGGAGTTGGAGAGTTACTATCCAAGAAACATTGAGGAGGATCATTGGAGAGCAGTGGTGCCTTGGCGTGAACCTCTTAAAGGGGAATCCACAGCTGACCTATTTTCAGCCAAATAGGTCCAAACAGTAAGGTGAGAGCAGAGTGTGAACAGTGGTGAGACCCTCTTAACTTTATTCATTAAAAAATGAAGTTTGAAGACTGCACAAAGCACACATTTAAGGAACTGCATCATTGGACTTTTTTTTCTTTTGTTTTATAGTAACTTACATGTCATTTCACTCATCTTATGGTTTTGATGTTTATATATGTTGTTCTGTTGTGACTGTTTATTTATATGCTGACCATATATTAAGAATGCTGGCACTTTCTTTTTCTCTATAGTAATAGATTTGTCACATATTTGTGAGCTTTTTTTCAGATTTTTGATGCTGAAAGCGGTACAATTATTTTGCACGGAAATTTGGCGTTTTATATTGTAGGCCTGTAGTTCTTAGGAATAACTCACTTAAATCTGTCCAAACCAGAGTCCAGTAGACATCTCGGGTATGATGAAGTTTGAAACACGAAATCATAAATTATATCATAATAAATAACTATAAATAATTATACCAAATAATAATATAATAATAATAAAAATTATTCAATAATGTAATCAAATCAAAAACACTGAAATTTGTTCAGCTGCAGAATTGTCACTGTCATTACTTTTCAGTGTTTGATGACGGATCTCCCCACAAATCACTATCGCTCAATCCTGCAAGTGATTTTAATTTATTATCACTGTTTTCTAGCTGGTCTAAAACCACTTTTGATGTAAAGGGACGGTTTTGGTTGCTATGGACAATCTCCAGTTTCCAGGCAGAAAGAACAGTTTTCTATAATATAAAACTGCATGCAGGCCACTGGAGAAAACACTAGGGACAAAAGGGAGGTGAAATAATTTCATACAGTAATGTAATCTGTAAAATTATAGTGTACTGTATAAGTATTGTGTGTTTCACTTTTTGAATTTGGTGACGTTCTCCGTCCCCGTGCGTCAGGGAACGGAGCCTGGCTCCGTGATGAAACGAGCGTAGGACGAGCCTCTCACACTGCGGGGAGACATCGCAGGATCCAGGGGACAAGGTAAGTAAGCTCCTCCTGGATCCTGTGATGGAATCCCGAGTCTGACTCGGGGTACCACTTTTGGTTCTGAAATTCCACCCCGAGCCAGACTCGGGAATACTGCCAGGGAGGTTAATGCATGAATCCTTAAATGCGTTGTTGTTGATATTTGTTATATGCGTTGTTGATTATGTGTTGCCCAACACTTTTTCTATCTAACTTTTTTGATGGTGTGAGAATACAGATGACATTGTGAGCCGCAACCTTTTATGTTGAAAATATATATCTTTTTGGTTTATTTGGTAATTTTATATTATCACTGGTGGTTTAGCACTTAAGCCTTGTACACACGATCGGATTTTCCGCAGACAAAGTGTCAGACTTTTGTCCGATGGGAGTGTGCCTGGATTTTGTCTTGCATACAAACGGTACACAATTGCACATAACGAATGTAGTGGCGTACTATACGTACTACGAGTCGATAAAGAGGAAGTTCAATTGTCAGACGCCACCCTTTGGGCACCTTCTGCTAATTTCATGTTAGTACAAGTGTGGTGAGTGTTGATTCGTGCTTTTCATTTTGCACTTTTCATTTCGTGGTTTTCATTTTGTGCTTTTCAGTTTGTTTCTGAATGGCTGTTTGTCAACCAGACATGTTGCGGAATCAGAGGAAATAACGTGTTATTTATTATTGGCCTTGGAGTTATTGCTTTGACCCAAGTCCAGTCCAGGAACAGGAGGAGGAGGATTTCTTGGACCAAAAATTGGTTGCTTTATTAATCGGGACCAATTATGTCATATGCCTTTGCTGAGGGAGCTCAAGGAGAATAATCCGGATGATTTTCTGAATTATCTCTGGGTGACGGACCCCTGCTTTCACCAATTTCTTGCATTGTTGACCCCCTATATTAAGAAGCAGGACACATGCATGAGGCTTTTATTTTATTTTTTGGTTGAATAATGATTTGATTTGGTATATTTTCTATATTTTTGGATGCATAGAATGCACTTTTTGGTTAAGTTCTATTGGCAGATTGCACAATAAAAAGAATTTGGAGAATAATACTTGGCTATGTGTTTTACTTTGGGAGTAGGCAGTTACATTTAAAAAAATACAATGTAAAATTAACAAGGGACACCAACATAGTTCTATCTATGAGTTTAAAAACTACGGATAATGGTGTTGTGGTAAATTGCCCAAAAAAAACAAAAAAAAAACAAGCATAATAATATTATTCTTGATACCACTAGAAAATAAAAGCCTTTTAAAATACGTTTGGCAGAACTCCATCAGTATCACCAGCAAAGCAGCTTCATTATTACCCCATTAAATAAGAAGAGAATGTGCGCTGCATTTCGAGATTTCATAATTTGCAGCGTCACAAATGTTAATTCTCCATTACAAACGCTAGTTTAGAAGACCGACCAATTCTGGCTTGTCCTTGCTTCTGAGCATGCGTGTTTGTACTTTGGACTTTTGTCTGACGGACTTGTGTACACACGATCGGAAAATCCGACAACAGACATTTGTCTGCAGAAAATTTTAAAACCGAGGCGCATGCGCATCAGCTCCATGAGCGGTCGCTCGTTCTGAGAGCTCCGCTCCACTCCGGCCTACAACCACCGCCACAGCTACAAAAAGTGGTGGAACTGGACCATCGGACCCCCTCCTCACCTCCTGAAGTCCTGAGGGACCCCCTCGCATGATCGGGGGCTCAGCCAGACGGGACCTATCCCGATTCCTTGATCCCGGCCCGCGGATCGCGGCCTCCACGAAAATGGCGGTCGCCGGCGCAACACGAGGCTCCACAAAGAATCCGGCGGCATCCCTGGAAGATTTCCCACCTCTGCCCTCACACAAAGACAGGCTTCCTCCTCAAACTGTGAGTAATCCCCAGGATGGGATATTACCAGCATCCCCCACAGACTCTTTAGGATGCAGCCCCATGGAAGTCCCCCCCCTAACCCAGATGGAGGAGAGCTGCCCCACATCCAGTCCCCCTGCTCCCATCCCCACAGACTTCGCAGCCCTCATGGACACCTTCTCTAACATGCTCTCAAGAGGGTTAGCCCACAATGCCTCACAAATTACCACCACTATACAGACAGACCTACAGCAGCTGGGTGCTAGAATTGAAGCGATTGAATCTAAGACTGATCAAATTGCTGCAGTTGCCAATCAGAACACTGACAGGATCCAAGAATTACATGACCAACTGGACATGGCGTACTCAAAACTCGATGACCTCGAAAATAGGTCTCGTAGATACAATTTTAGGTTAAGAGGCCTTCCAGAATCGTTTAAGGACACAGATAAAATCGTTCGCTCTTTCATCAAACATTTAATTCCGGACATACCGGACTACAGGCTGGAATTAGACCAGGCACATAGGGCCTTGCAGCCTCCGCGCCAGGACGGCCTACCCAGAGACACAGTGGTTAAACCCCACTTCTTCAGAGTTAAAGAAGAAGTAATGCACAAAGCAAGGGAATCAGAAAATCTCTCCATCCAAGGACATCCGATTCAAATTTTTGCGGACCTTTCCCCCTTCACGATACAGAGATGGAGATCCTTAAAGCCACTCTTGATCATCCTATCACAAAAATTGACCGCTTACAGATGGTCGTTCCCCTTTCGCCTCAACTTTGGCTATTTAAATAAGTCTTACAGCTTCACGAATTTTGGAGATGGGGAATGGTTGCTGCTACAGCTGGGCCTTATTTCACACTCGCCGGCATCATCTGCTGCTATGGATCCCAGAACACCTCAATCCGCGAAAAGACCACCACTCTCAAGTCCCATCCAACCCTTATGGCACAAGCAACAAGCTAAGAGATCCAAAGATGGACGCCCTCCTTAATGAAAAGTCTACTATCAACAATGCCTTCTTCTCCCCAGGATCTCCTGCGGTAATCTTCTGGTAGTGGGACGCTGACTTCCCAAGCCCCCGTTTTCCTCTGGCAGGGCTCTAGCCAGTGCTTTTTTGATTCTGAGACGTTTTCTTTTTGCCTCATTTTTCTCAGGACTCCTTCAAGTATGTTTTATTGGTTCTATTTTTGTTTTTATTTTTTATGGCGGTCTGACCAGAGTGGCTGCACTTCTCCTCCACGAGTTTCGGAGTGGTATTTTCCCCCACTCAGGGACACCTCCATACCCCTTTTTTGGGGGTTTTTGTTCTTTGGGAAAACCTTGCAGGGGGTGGCCTCCTATCCCTCCCTTCTGTAAGGGTTCTTAGATTGTTATCTAGTTATAATAAGAATGTTTGCTCGTTTATGGCATTTGTTTTACATTGCTTTTGACATGTCTTGTCTCTCTCTCTCAGGGTCGATCTTCCCCCATTCTCTCCCCTCCTCCTCTTACCTATTCCCAGAGTCACTCAGAAGCCCGACAATGCTACTACAACCTGGAATCCAAAACTCTCAGGCTGTGAAGGCTTGGACACAAGCACAAATCTTGATGTCTCAGGTAGGCACTATTTGTGTGATGTGCACATCCCCCTCTCATATCCATGCATTCTGACACACTCATCCCTCCTTCCCCCCTCTGTATAGCCACGCACAATGTGCAGGGAATGAACTCTCCGGTCAAAAGACGTAAACTATTTAATCACTACAAGTCACAAAAAAATCACAGTTCTTTTATTGCAGGAAACTCACTTCCCATCCTCGTACAACCCCTCTTTCTTACATGGGCACTACACTCAGTTTTTTCTTTCCAATGCTGAAAATAAGACTAAAGGGGTAGCCATTTGCTTTGCAAAACACCTTCAATTTTCCCCCTCCGAAGTTATTAAAGACCAAGCGGGCAGGTTTCTTCTGGTAAAAGGCACGATTGAGGGATCATTGTACTCCTTTATTTCTTACTACGCCCCAAACAAGGGTCAGGCTTCCTTTTTCTCTACAATGATGTCCACACTAGGCCCACAACTTGAGGGGAAAATAATAATGGGAGGAGACACAAACCTCCCTTTTGATACTTCTCTAGACAAATCGGGTTCTGGACCCCCTCGCTCCAGAAAACCTCCAAAACAAAGTACCAAAATAGCCTCCACACTATGTTCTCTAGGAATGTGGACATCTGGAGAGAAATGAATCCTAGGTCCAAAGACTTCACTCATTACTCCGCCCCACACCACCTCTACACCAGAATCGATCATATTTTTATCCAATTACATAACATCCCCTGGGCTATTAAAGCAGTTATTAGGGATACCTCCATATCAGACCACTCCGTGGTTCTCTTATATATGCAACAATCCCCCAACCCGGGTAACAAATTCATATGGCGCCTTAACGAAGGGCTCCTAAGTGACCCAATCCAATGCTCAATTTTAGCAAAGGAAATACAGGAATATTTTTGTTTAAACAATACTGAAGAGGTTTCTCCGGAGACGTTGTGGGCAGCCCATAAGGCAGTCCTCAGAGGGAAAATTATTCAAATCTCCACTAATCTTAAACAAGAACGCACGGCTGAAACCAACAATCTTAGGTTACAATTCCAATCTCTGTGTGGAGCCCATAAAAGGAACCCCACCAAGGATTCTCTTGAGGCGCTGGAAAATGCGCGGACATCTTTAAACCTGGCCCTGACCTCCGAGGCTGAGAAACAGCTCCGGTGGTCAGGAGCTCACTTTTACTACCAAACTGATAAAATAGGAGCTAAATTAGCAGCCAAATTGTCACCAAGACCGTGATCAGTAGCCTTCCCCAAAATTCGCATTCAATCGGGTGAAATTTCTCAAAACCCAAAAAGCATAATGTAAACTTTCCACGACTTTTATACTTCACTATATACAAAGGAACAAACAACACCTAACCATTCTATAGCGGACTTCCTAAACAACCTATCCCTTCCCAAATTATCGCCTGAACATTCGGACCTACTAGATGACTCAATTACTGACTCAGTGCTCAAGGTGATTGAGCACCTGAAACAAAACTCAGCCACGGGTCCTGATGGCATTTCGGTTGGATATTACAAAAAATTCGGTCCTATATTAACCCCTGTACTTAGTGAAATTTTTTAACTCTCTCAGGTCTGGCTCTCCCCTGGATAAAGCCCTAAATCTTGCCTTCATATCGGTCATTCCAAAACCCGGCAAAGATACAACAATGGTCTCCAATTACCGCCCTATTTCCTTAATGACCTAAATTCCCTAAACAATGGTTTAAAAATCTTAACTAAAGTTCTTTCCAATCGGCTAGCATCCTGCATAGCCCTCTACATCAATAAGGACCAGGTGGGCTTCATCCCGGGGAGACAAGGACCTGACCAGATCAGGAGAGCAGTTGACATCATTTCACTTCTCAAATCTCAATGGGATGGGGGCCCCCCACAATATGGTTATCTGTTATCCATCGAATTGCAAAAAGCTTTTGATACAGTCACCTGGTCCTACCTATTCCATGTACTAGAATGCTGGGGTTTTGGTCCACGTTTCATGAGCATTCTTAGAGCCCTGTACTCTGGCCCAAGTGCACGGGTCAGACTGCAGGGCTACTACTCCGAGCCTCTTTCTATAGAGAGGGGAACTAGACAGGGGTGCCCTCTCTCCCCCCTTCTGTTCGCCATAGCCATGGAATCCTTGGCTATTGTGATTAGAAATCATCCTGACATTAAAGGGGTGTTGTATGGCAAACGCGAACACAAATGCGCCCTTTTTGCTAATGATTTGTTGCTCTTCGTGACTTCCCCTCTAATCTCTACTCCTAATATCTTCTCTTTGCTTGATAAGTTTGGAGAGGTATCTGGTCTGCGAGTTAACGTATCCAAATCTTCTGACCTGAACATTACGGTCCCTCCCAATGTTTTATGTAGCCTACAAAACCACTTCCCGTTTTCCTGGAACAAGGTCTCACTTCCCTACCTAGGGGTCAATCTCACAGCAAATATAGCCTCCCTCTACTCATCCAACTACCCGGCCATCTTTCGCAAATATCGGATCTCTCCCTTTGGGATAATCATAACCTATCCTGGCTAGGCCGTATTAACGCAGTCAAAATGACCCTCCTCCCCCGCATACTTTACTTATTCAGATCCTTGCCCATCCCTATCCAAAAATCGCAAATACACCTACTCCAATCCAAAATCATAAAATTCATTTGGGGCCCGAAGGGAAGTCATTGCGCACAACATATCTTATTCAGGCCTAAATCACAAGGTGGTCTAGCCCTACCTAACATTTGGTGGTATTATCAGGCAGCTCAGTTGGCCCAGATCTCCATTGTATACTCAAAGGGCCCGAAAACTGATTGGGTATCAATGGAACGTCAGGCAGTCCCTCTCCACACGATTGATTTTTTGCTTTGGTCTCCCACTAAATTGAGACCACCCATTCTAGCCCCCAGGTTATCACATTCTCTGGCCTTATGTGATCGACTTCATAAAAATCCCTCCCTGATTTCCTCCCTCAAACCCCTGACACATATTTTTCAGAATCCTGACTTTCCGCCAGGAATGAACATTTTAGCGTTTAGTTGGTGGCTGAATAAGGGATTACTTCGAATAGGGAACTATTTCTCCTCCACAGGCCCGCTCTCTTTGGCATTCTGTACTAGTAAGGTTGAAATGCCTCCTGCTGAACGTTTCCGTTTTATGCAAATACAACACTTCCTTCATTCCATTTGGCCGAATAAGTCTGAACCCCCCACAGTAACCAACTATGAATCATGGTGTGCGGGTGCAATGGATCAGAGAGGGGGGATCTCCATCATATATGCCTCGCTTGCATCAGTGGTGTCCAAGCCTCCATACGCCTTATACTGGGGAAAAGACCTTGATATCTCGTGGGATAGAGATCAATGGTTCTCCTGCTTTCATTGCTCATTTAAAGGAATCTTAAACATTTCCCTCATGGAGGGCAGCATTAAGGTGCTCATGAGATGGTATAGGGTACCCTCTCTTCTTGCTAGGATATATCCTGATGCTTCCCCGCTGTGCTTCCGCGGGTGTAACCATATAGGGACTCTATACCAGGGCATGGTGGTCCTGCCCACAAATAAGGAGCTTATGGAACAAAGTATTCTCAGTTATAAAAAATGGAGAAGAGGTGGGACTTTAAATGAAGCACACAGCAGCACAACGCAGGTCAAGTGACCAAAATTAATTTATTTAGTATAATCCATGGTGTATAAAAAACATTTTGGGCATCCAACCTCTAAAATGCTGTGGGCATCAAGCCTTTTTATAATAAACCATGGATTGATTATACATGAGATACACATAAGTTGCACAATAAGTCATGATCCATTGTCACACAGAGAGCAAAGATAACAATCAACATACATGTGTACAATTATTACTGTGATTAGACCCAAAGAGAGCCATGAAAATTAGGACAAATAATGCAGATAATAAAAGGATTTAATGCCATGACAGATACTTATGGAGGTAAATGGAATCATCTTGGTATTCCATGATGTGTGAAGATTGGTAACAATCAAAGCTCTATGTGTTTCGCGGTATAGCAACCGCTCATCAGGAGCATACGTCATGGAATGATTCTAAAAAAATGTATTTTTATTAAAAAAAAAAAAAATTGTTTTCAGTAAATAAACAGGAAATGAAAAAAGGTTTTATATACAAATATTTTACTTGTATAAAATGAGTTAGAGGTTGTGCGTCAAAACTCACGTCTGCATCAGCGATCCAGTGAAACAGTATCCAGAATCACAGAGAGCTGCAATGCAAAGCCGCCCGACGCCAGGGTGGTCAGCGGGAATGAGAACAACAGCCATAGGCAAAACCATTGCTGGTGGGTGCAATGAGTGTAGGATGCGGACCTCTGTGTGGGAAACCTATATGAAACAAATCATAGTGATGTGTGTGGGTGTGTGAAAGTGAAACAAATATAAAAAAGAGTGATGTGAGGACAAAGGTTGAAATAGGGAGAGAGAGAGTGGGATAGGAAGGGGTGGAGATGAAGCAAAAATAAAAAGGAAAATTAGTAAAAAAGGAAAGGAATAATACCTGGTGTGCACAGAGTGGACAACTCCATGCATGTGAGTGTGATGATAAACAGGAAGGAAAGTGCAGTGTGTGAAGGCCAGCCTTGGAGATGCCTATATAGGTGTTCCATCATGGCCCAACCCCCCACATCAAGTCAGCAGACAACACCTGGGAGTGGAGCACTTTCACCTGGGCGGCTCAGCTGTCGGGCGATTAGCACCAGTCCATCTCCCCAGTGTGTACACCGAACAGCGACACATCGCCGGAAACATAGCGCCACAAGGACGCCCTGCGACCGGCGGATGTGACGTGATGCAGAGAGGGAAGGACCATGCATCCGCCCCCTCCCTGACAACCATGGGCAGGGAAAGGGGTAGGAGACCCACGTGAAACACTGCAGCCAACGGAGGCTAGCAAATGCAGACAGATCAGCGATATCAAAAACACCATCCAGGGATCGCAGACGCAGACCCAGCAGGACACACAACCAATACATCAGTATGAGAGGTTGATTGTGGGACCACTGATATCAATGGCCTACGTAGATATAGAAATAAATGTGTGACTGCTGCTGTGTGCTTCCATCCCGGGTTATGTATTTAAAAAAGGAAAAAGTTTTGGGACTTTAAATGAGGCTAGCACCAAATGGATGCTCGCCTCCATCCCGGTCATTGGTTAAAAAAAATGGAGAAGAGGTGGGACTTTAAATGAAGCACACAGCAGCACAACGCAGGTCAAGTGACCAAAATTCATTTATTTAGTATAATCCATGGTGTATAAAAAACATTTTGGGCATCCAACCTCTAAAATGCTGTGTGCATCAAGCCTCTATATAATAAACCATGGATTGATTATACATGAGATACACATAAGTTGCACAATAAGTCATGATCCATTGTCACACAGAGAGCAAAGATAACAATCAACATACATGTGTACAATTATTACTGTGATTAGACCCAAAGAGAGCCATGAAAATTAGGACAAATAATGCAGATAATAAAAGGATTTAATGCCATGACAGATACTTATGGAGGTAAATGGAATCATTGAAATCTTGGTATTCCATGATGTGTGAAGATTGGTAATAATCAAAGCTCTACGCGTTTTGCGGTATAGCAACCGCTCATCAGGAGCATACGTCATGGAATGATTCTAAAAAAATGTATTTTTTATAAAAAAAAAAAATTGTTTTCAGTAAATAAACAGGAAATGAAAAAAGGTTTTATATACAAATATTTTACTTGTATAAAATGAGTTAGAGGTTGTGCGTCAAAACTCACGTCTGCATCAGCGATCCAGTGAAACAGTATCCAGAATCGCAGAGAGCTGCAATGCAAAGCCGCCCGACGCCAGGGTGGTCTGCGGGAATGAGAACAACAGCCATAGGCAAAACCATTGCTGGTGGGTGCACTGAGTGTAGGATGCGGACCTCTGTGTGGGAAACCTATATGAAACAAATCATAGTGATGTGTGTGGGTGTGTGAAAGTGAAACAAATATAAAAAAGAGTGATGTGAGGACAAAGGTTGAAATAGGGAGAGAGAGAGTGGCTGAATAAGGGATTACTTAGAATAGGGAACTATTTCTCCTCCACAGGCCCGCTCTCTTTGGCATTCTGTACAAGTAAGGTTGAAATGCCTCCTGCTGAACGTTTTCATTTTATGCAAATACAACACTTCCTTCATTCCATTTGGCCGAATAAGTCTGAACCCCCTACAGTAACCAACTATGAATCATGGTGTGCGGGTGCAATGGATCAGAGAGGGGGGATCTCCATCATATATGCCTCACTTGCCTCAGTGGTGTCCAAGCCTCCATACGCCTTATACTGGGAAAAAGATCTTGATATCTCGTGGGATAGAGATCAATGGTTCTCCTGCTTTCATTGCTCGTTTAAAGGAATCTTAAACGTTTCCCTCATGGAGGGCAGCATTAAGGTGCTCATGAGATGGTATAGGGTACCCTCTCTTCTTGCTAGGATATATCCTGATGCTTCCCTGCTGTGCTTCCGCGGGTGTAACCATATAGGGACTCTATACCACGTATGGTGGTCCTGCCCACGAATAAGGAGCTTATGGAACAAAGTATTCTCAGTGATCCGCAAAGTAACCTCTGTTAAGATTCCTCAAAACCCAGACATAGCTTTATTGAACCTGAAAGTGGAAAAGGTAGATAAATATACCCAACAACTGATCTTTTTCATCCTACTGGGCTCCAAAATTACATTAGCCTCTTGTTGGAAAAAACGCAGGGTCCCTTTCGCAGTGGTGAAGCATAAAATATCCTGGATTATGGCACAAGAGAAGATAGTTAGCATTATACAAGACAAAGTTCGTATTTTCAAACTAACATGGGAACCTTGGGCCAATTTTTGCCATATTTCCCTATGCCCTGGCGTTAGTCTACCAGGGCAACAGGTACTCTGAGTGACTCTACTGATAATCCTCATTACTTGAGAATTGCCTCTTACCCTCCTCCCTTCTCCTCCCCCTGGGCTTCCTTCCCTTTCCTTTTATCACCTCAGACTCTCTGACTGTTTTCTCTGTAAGCGGTTTAACCCTGATAATTATTTATTTGCATTTCTCTGGAGGGATAAGGTATTATCTTAACAATCCCTGGGCTCCCCGAGTCTGGGGCCTTCCTGATTTAAATACCTCTCCTCAAGCTAGAGGATATGTAGCTAAGTTGGTTAGATCACTTGACCATAGACATTAGTGGGGTAGGGTTTTTCATACTTCTAGATTGGAACAATAATATTGGGCTCTCCAGGTTGGGAAGGACTCGACCGAGGTCGAGGGTCCGGGAGGGGGGTGGGGAGGCCCCATGCCCGCAGTGTGTTCCCCTATGGGGCGGGTGGCGGACACCTCTCCTGCTCTCTCTGCCCTTGCAAATACATGAGATGTCCTTCTTATTTACACAACTACATCACCCTCCCCCCCCAAAAAAAAAAAAAAGTGATACATCTGCCCCACCAGTCTTTTGATCTGGCAGAATGCGCATTCCATCTCATTATAGCTACTGAGACATGTCAATCCTAGCTTAAACTCTTGATATGTTTTAAATTGTAGCACAAAATGTTGTTTTATTTTGCTCTTTTTACACCCTGCATTGAGAGGTTTCGCCTTGAATCTATTTTTGTCGCTATAAACAAGATGTCTTTATTTTGTACTAAGTGCTGAATGTGTGTTGTGATGGGTAAAACTACACTGTCCTATGAAAAGCATATGATATTTTAGCACATACAGAGTCTTTTCTGATTATCTCTGTATGCGATTATATACTGACCCACACATATGTACTTTAGCCAATGGAGTGTGACTCTGCAACATTTTTCGTTTTCCATTTAATTACAGCACCCTTTCACCCATATTGGTTTGAAATCTTGTGATATATATAAAATTACGTTTATACAACGTTCCCTGTATAAGCTGAGCCAAACAGGTCTTTCGGGTAGCGCCGTTTTTCCCTATTTATCCCCTAATAATTCCTATTTGTACCTTATGTTTTCTTTATGTCTGAATTCTTTGTACTGCTTGCTACAAATGTCCTGTCTAAATTTTTAATAATAATAAAAATCTATTGAAAGAAAATTTTAAAACCTGCCATCCTACATTTGTCCGCAGAAAATCCGACAACAATTGTCCGATGGAGCGTACAAACGGTCAGATTTTCCGCCAACAGCCTGTCATCACACAATTCCCATTGGAAAATCTGATCGTGTGTACGAGGCTTTAGAGTCGATTGTACAGAGGATACCCTTTGACTATGTATGGTTATAAACAGGACGCTCCCAACTAGACTTGTGCACAACTGAAAATTTTGTTTAGTTTAGGTTCGTTGTCATTTGTAAAATACATAATTTCGCTCTGTTATATTCGTTATGTTACGTTAATACGTTTTTGGATAATTCCTTATTTCTGTAGCGTGTCGATTTTTGTTATACTGAATCTCGAATCATGTCAAATCCATTCGTTATATGCACTATAATTTCGTTTGTATTCATTGAAATTCGATATTTATGTATATATATATATATATATATATATATATATATATATATATATATATATATATATTCGTGATAATGATTCGTAGTTTGGAAAGTCGTTTGTTTATTGAATCCTCCTCTGCTCAAATACAATACAACACCCTTCTCACTCAGTTCTCAGGAATGCACTTTGCCAGTAATCCAACCTCCAGCACAAAATTAATCAGCTGATTGGACTGTAAGATTTACTTTGAGTTGACCCTTTGTTTCATTAGATCTTTAATGAATTGTCGAATCATGTCGAATTCATTCATATCCCTTATAATTTATTTTGTATTAGTTGAAATTCGATATTTATGTATGTATATTGATTTGTGATAACGATTCGTAGTTTGGAAAGTTGTTTGTTTATTGAATCTATTAACACACACACACAATGACAATATCTCTTCTCCTCTGCTCAGATACAATACAACACCCTTCTCACTCAGTTCTCAGGAATGCACTTTGCCAGTAATCCAAACCCCAGCACAAAATTAATTAGCTGATTGGACTGTAAGATTTAATTTGAGTTGACCTTTTGTTTCATTAGATCTGTAACGAATTACCGAATCATGTCGAATTCATTTGTTATATCCGCTATAATTTCTTTCGTATTAGTTGAAATTCGTTATTTTTTTATTCGGACATTAGGATGCATCCGAATGTCCGAAAGATGCAAAATTCGGACGAACTTTGATTTGTTACGAAACTAATTGCACAAGCCTACTCCCAGCATCAGGCTAAAATAAAAACAAAAATTCTGTGTAATCTGGTAGCCATTTTCCAGTACAAAAAATCACAAACAGTCAAAAGATGTAACAGGTTTTCTTTTATGCTGCGTACACATGCTCAGAATTTCCGACAACAGATGTTTGATGGGAGCTTGTTGTCAGAAATTCCGACCATGTGTAGGCTCCATCGGACATTTGTTGTCGGAATTTCCGACAAGAAAAATTTGAGAGCTGGATCTCAAACTTTCCGACAACAAAATCCGTTGTCGGAAATTCTGATCATGTGTACATTTTTGAATTTCCGACAACATTTGTGCGACCGTGTGTATGCAAGACAAGTTTGAGCCAACATCCATCTGAAAAAAATCCAGGTTTTTGTTGTCAGAATGTCCGAGCATGTGTATGCGGCATTAGAAGTATCTGAACATTGGTAACTCCTTAAACATTCATAGGTAGGTAACCCTTTAAGCATTAATAGGTCAATTTGTAATTGTGCATCTCAGCATGAAATTGGATAGAATCAAAGGAACCATAATGTCTCTTTAATTTTCTTCCTTTCCAATAATTTTTGTTTCTTTTCTCCCCTTTGCCCCTACAGTGAGGGCATCAATCAAAGATAAAGAAACACAGCTAGATTTGCTTTATCTATTGATCAGCTATTGCCTGTGATCTCTGCAATTTCCTTTCCCTTGCCTTGTACAAGCAGCTGTATCTCTAGACAGGTAACATTTCTATACAAATGGTTCATCATTCTCAGATACCAAACTCGACAGACACTTAAGAGATCCCATTTGGAGGCTTGGAAAGCACAAATGGAATTTGTTTCTCAATTGTGAAATCTGAGAGGTGAAAGGAAAAAAAATGCTGTTTGCAAACGTACCACTCTAAAAAAAAAAAACATGCACTTACATTTTTGTTCTACTTAATTCATCACTAAAAATATAGATTTTAAACTTGAAATATATTTGATTTCCTGTGGATCAATATTTACTACCTAGCTACTGTATGCCACTAAGAAGAGCATACCAAAAAAAAAAGATTAAATAAGAGTTGCTTCTTTACTGATTGCTATTTATATGTTTTTACTGGTTGCTTTCATTTACCATATTTTTTGGTAGGATTGCACTTTAAGCGCACAGGGCTAGAAGACTTTTTTTTATATGTTTACAAAACTGTGAGTTTAAATAACTGAATAACTTCATATGATATTAGGCAAATCTGAAAACCACAATTTTTTGTCTTTAGAATATATCCAAAGCCAAAATGTTTTCTTTTAAATCTGGATAGTGTATGGCATGATTTATAACTGTCATTTTTTGTTTGTTTTTTTTGTTTTTTGTTTTTTGAAGGAGGTATTCCTTCACTTCTTGTCCCAAGTAACAACAAGAAGTGGAAAAAGAGATTTCTCCAATGAAAGAGAAAACATTTCTTTATTAGTTGTCACTGGAACAGATGTATGCATTGTAATTTTTTCCCAGTTTCTTTTTCCAGTGACAGCTCAAATTTTGATTTTTTGTTTCACTTTCAGTCCAAGTGACAATGGTCTTCAGGGCAAAAAGTGTGAGTGAATTTCCCCAGTGAGAAAACGAACAGCAATAAAAACTTGAAAGAAGTTCTGAACCCTTCTCTCCTATATCCATCAGTAAAAAAAAATCTTTAAATGCACTCTAATATATGCATGAAAATGTGTCCAATCTGCATAGAATGATACATATCCTGAATTAGATTGCCTGAATTACTTAATATCTGTAGATCATCTAGATCAGTGGTTCTCAACTCCAGGCCTCGGGACCCACCAACAGGCCAGATTTTAAGTATTACCTTGGGGAGTTGCAGACTAGAATACTGCAATCACTGAGCAGCAAGTGATATCACCTGTGATGTATTTCAGCTATCTTGCAAACCTGGCCTGTTGGTGGGTCCTTAGGACTGGAGTTGAGAACCACTGATCTAGATCATCATGCATATATTTAGATGAATTAATATCAGTAATTTACATTAAATAAACAAAAAAATAAATCCCAGCATTTATAAAGTTGTTTTTAAATAAAACATGTGTGTTTCTATTTGTAATATGTCAAAGGGTGAATTTCTATTGGATCTGTGGGTTACTGTCAGGGTCTTTTAGCACCCAATCCTCCTTGATATACAGACATTAACAGGGACTTGCAATGTAAGTTACTATATCATGTACCTTGCAAAATCCATCTGTATTTTACATGGAAATATTTTCAGTGATCGATGTCGGTATGAGTAATTACACCTAAATGACAACTGAACCCTCCCCTGCATCCTTTTAAATAGTTCAGCATGATTATAGAAAGTGGGCTTAGCTGATTACTCACTAGAGAAAGTATCTCCCTCCACAACAGGGTGTGACATATAGGGCTGTAGGGCTTTAGGATGTGTAGTTTGCATGCAGAATGACACTTACACAGAAACTACAATTGCCAGTGCAGCGGAGCAACTGGTGGAATCAGATAGTAAGTTAGATAAACAAAAGATGAAAATGGATCCCCCCAAGTGACCAAACAAAGTAACAAATGTATATCAAATGCCACTTGAGAGCTCTCAAACAAAGGGGCTAGGTTTTTTTTTTTCTTTTTTACCACTTCAGCGAAAATTTTCCTGAGAGACGTTGTATCAACTTTGGAGATCAAAATGTATCCCCTCTCATTTTCCACATCATTGTGGCTTATTTCCAGCTTATCTTTTTTTTTTATTCACGTCCTTTTTTATTTGAAATAAAGACTTGTCCAACCAAGCAAGTAATGTGTTTGTCTCATATAAAAACTTCATAAGAAAAGACAACATACCAAAAAAAAGCAGCATCCCCAAACATTTTACCCTTTATCTCCCCTCCATACCTCCCCTCCCCCATCACACCATTCCTTCCACCTTCCCCCCACCCCATGCTCACACCACCCATTCTACCTAGTGCTCTTATACCTATTCAGACCATTCATACTCCAGCCATAACTTCCATATATTCTTATATTTCTTCAAACTGCCTCTTTTTCTATACCAGAGTTCCTCCTTTATAATCATATCTTTAACCTCTTTCATCTATTCTGCTACTATTGGGGGGTCTTTTGCCTGCCACTTCCGTGCTATAACCTTCCTTCCCTGAAACAGGCATCTTATTATTGCGGTCTGGGTATCTTTCAGCATGCCATTTTTCTCCATCAAACTCAAAAGACAAGTTCTAGCCTCGATGTTTAGTGAAGTCCCAAATACTGCGTTGATTATCTCCACTATTTCTTCCCAATACCTACATAACTTGGGACATCGCCAGAACATGTGTATCAGGTCCCCTCTCCCATCACCACAACATTGACATTTCGCATCCTGCCTCCTTCCAAACCTAAATATTTTTTCTGGTGTATAATATAGCCTATATATCAAGTACAAGTGAGATACCCCTTGTGACGGTGACAGAGAGATCCTTGGCCCTAATGCCAAAACGTACTTCCACTGTTCCTCTGTTATTGTACCAACCTTTTCCTCCCATTTGGTTCTATTTTTAGACTCCACTGCCCCCTCCTGCCCCACCATATTTATACTCCTATACATTTCAGAAATCAGCCCTCTAGAACCTCTGGTATTTACCAATTTCCTTAGCAAAGGCATTTCATTCCACTCTATCCCCTTTCCTCTGAATTGTACCTCCAGGGCATACCTCACTTGCAAATAACCAAAAAATAATCTATTGGGGACTGCAAACTCCTCTCTTATCTCTTGAAATGATTTCAGCCTCCCTGCCCTATACAGTTGCGCCAAGCAGTGGATACCTCTCCTGTCCCATTCCTCTATTTTCCCCATCACATTAAGCTCTTTTAAATTTTTGTTATTCCATTTTGGAGAAAACTCAGAGAACCCCGTATACCCCAATACGGCGTTTACAGTCTTCCAAATTCTAATCATTAACTGAGTTGTGGGACAGCTATACCCAAAAGATTCTGCCTCCATTGCTTCCACCACTGTATCATGACTGATGTTGTTCATCCATATATTGCTTCCTCCTAATCTTTCTTCATGCAGATTGCTACCTCTCATAAACTGCATTTGGGCAGCCAGAAAGTAACCCCAGGGGTTCGGTAGAGCCAGGCCTCCCGCCTCCCTCGGCCGCCATAGCACCAGCAAACCAATCCTTGCCACCCCGTTTTTCCAGATTAGTTCTCTGAACAGACTGTCCAGTAGGGATGAGCCGAACACCCCCCAGTTCGGTTCGCACCAGAACCTGCGAACGGACCGAAAGTTCGCACGAACGTTAGAACCCCATTGACGTCTATGGGACTCGAAAGTTCGAAATCAAAAGTGCTCATTTTAAAGGCTAATTTGCATGGTATTGTCCTAAAAAGGGTTTGGGGACCCGGGTCCTACCCCAGGGGACATGTATCAATGCAAAAAAAACTTTTAAAAACGGCCGTTTTTTCGGGAGCAGTGATTTTAATGATGCTTAAAGTAAAAAAAAAAAGTGAAATATTCCTTTAAATATCGTACCTGGGGGGTGTCTATAGTATGCCTGTAAAGTGACGCGTGTTTCCCGTGTTTAGAACAGTCCCTGCACCAAATGTCATTTTTAAAGGAAAAAATCTCATTTAAAACTGCTTGCGGGTTTAATGTCATGTCGGGTCATGGCAATATGGATGAAAATCAGTGAGACAAACGGCATGGGTACCCCCCAGTCCATTACCAGGCCCTTTGGGTCTTGTATGGATATTAAGGGGAACCCTGCACCCAAATTAAAATAAGGAAAGGCCCTATATACTCTGAACAGCAGTATACAGGCGGTGCAAACAAGACAGGGACTGTAGGTTTGTTGTTAAGTAGAATCTCTTTGTAATTTTGAACGGGTACATTTTTAACGTGTTTAGCTCCAGCCAAAAAATCTTTTTTAAGCTTTTTGGAAAACATAGGGAAGGGTTATCACCCCTGTGACATTTGTTTTGCTGTCTTTCCTCCTCTTCAGAAGATTTCACCTCACTTTTTGTCCCAATGAAAAATGTTTTTTGAAAATTTGGGTTTTTTTGTGGAACAAGGATTGGAAAGCATCAGTGGAAAGGAGAAATTGTTTTCCCATATTAACTCTTACAGGAGATAATTTCCCTTCCTAGGGGTAGATTTCATCTCACTTCCTGTTGTCTCCTTCCGTTTGCAAGTAGGAGTTGTTTGTAAGTTAGATGTTTGAAAGTACGGTCCTGCCCTATATACTCAGCAGAAATTTGGGCCTTAGGTGTTGCTGTGGCCACAACACTGTAAGCCCTCACAGGGCCTGCTGTGAAATATTAGATAAAGAATTGTAATTGCATGCCCCTGTTGAACAGGAGCTGAAAAATTAGGCCTTAGGCACTGGTGCTGGTGCCACAACACTGCAACCCCTCACAGACACTCTAGTTGGAACGCAGGAACGAGCCCTGCTGCAAAGTATTGCATCAAAAATTGTAATTACACGCCCCTGTTAAACAGGGGCAGAAAAATTGGGCCTTAGGCACTGGTGCTGGTGCCACAACACTGCAACCCCTCACAGACACTCTAGTTGGAACGCAGGAACGAGCCCTGCTGCAAAGTATTGCATCAAAAATTGTAATTACATGCCTGTGTTAGACAGGGGCAGAAAAATTGGGCCTTAGGCACTGGTGCTGGTGCCACAACACTGCAACCCCTCACAGACACTCTAGTTGGAATGCAGGAACGAGCCCTGCTGCAAAGTATTACATCAAAAATTGTAATTACACGCCCCTGTTAAACAGGGGCTGAAAAATTGTGCCTTAGGCACTGGTGGTGGCGCCCAGAACCAAAAATGTTCTTACAAGCTATCAGCGTGATGATTGAGGAGGAAGAGGATAATTACTCAGGGATAGTCACTCAGCATCAGCATAGGCAGTCTTTGAAGGGATCTGAGATTTCAAAAAAAATTATTCGGTTACATCAGCATCAGGTGCTTGGTAGCTGGTGGTGATCCAAGACTGATTCATTTTTATGAAGGTCAGCCGATCGACCGAGTCGGTGGACAGACGCACCCTGTGATCGGTTACCACGCCTCCAGCAGCACTGAATGTGCATTCCGAAAGAACGCTGGATGCAGGACAGGCCAGTAGCTCAATTGCATACTGTGCAAGCTCTGGCCAGTGATCCATCCTCAAGACCCAGTAACCCAGAGGATTTTCGGTGGGAAAGGTGTCCAAGTCTGATCTTGCCCCTAGGTATTCCTGCACCATGTAAAACAGATGCTGGCGATGGTTGCTGGAACCGATCATACCTTGGGGCTGCGGACCAAAAAATTGTCTGAACGCATCGGTCAGACGGCCACCTTCTCCACCGCTCCTTCTTTGACTGACCGAAGCCTCAGCAACACGTTGTCCAGAAACAGGAGTTTGTAACCTCCCAGTCTCTGGGAACGCGTTGCACAGACCTTTCTGCAAGGCCTCCCGAAGATGTTTCATCCTCTGCTCCCTCTGCGATGGCAAGATAAGGTCCGCAACCTTACCCTTGTAACGTGGATCAAGGAGGGTTGCCAGCCAGTATTGGTCCTCCTCCTTGATACCACGAATACGAGGATCCTTACGCAGGCTTTGCAGGATCAGGGAGGCCATGCAGCGTAGGTTTGCTGAGGCATTCGGTCCGGAGTCCTCTGGGTCACTAAGGACGACAACGTCCGCAGCCACCTCCTCCCAGCCACGTACAAGTCCATGTGTTTCTTGGAGATAATGTAATGAAATTCAGCGCTGACTGGTATAACAATATAAATGCAAGCAGGCACTAAGGTCAACTCAAAAAATACCTCAAAAACATGTATATAAATAGAAAGTGCTGCGCAAATAAAGTTCATAGACAACTAATGAAATTGAAGTGTGGTAGCAGTATAGAAGAGCAGGAACCACCGGTGACAATAAATATCTGAATGGTGACTTTATCCCTCCACCGCTCTTTAGATGGCCCCTCACCTCAGATATTCGACCTGAAACAGGTCACACCGCTTATAGGATTGAATGGATAAATCTGTACTCCTTCACTTCCTTCAGCTCACAATGCTCAGTATGGGCAGATGATGAATATAAATTAGGATGAAAAACAACAAACCATAGTGTTCTCCGTATAAAATTTATTTAAATGAATGAAGACTAAAAAACATCTATAACACTCACATGAAACCGGCACTCAGATCCGAGTACCGGCCAGCGGACTTGTGATCGTGTCTGTCGGATGACCGCGGGTGACGTCACACGCTCCTTACCCCCGTACGCGTTACGTCCTATGGGCGGGACTTCATCGGCGTGGGGCGGGATGCGTAGTGACGGCCCGCATAGTTATTATTATACTCCATGGTGACGGCGGCGCCAATCAGAAGGCCGGGAGCAAAGATCGGGAGATCAAGCGCCTCCCTGTCCTTAATTGATGGCTAATAGTTCCTATTACCTTTTACTCCTAACAGAAATTGCATAGATCAACACCGCCAGCATTGGACAAACTTAAAATGTATGATATATAGAGATGATTACTTGCGATATCCAAATGACATAGATCCTCATGCATAGCAAACTTTCTAGATCTATATATCAAAAAGTATTAATATAATACGCATAAATAGATGCTGCAAAGTTGCATGCAAAAAAAGTCACATAATAAACGCATATTGTATAAAAAAAAAATGATTGCTTACAATACCCGAATGGCATGTATCATCATGCACAGCAAACTAAATCTCCAAATCAGAGTATTTTAGGCATAAAAATTGATAAAAATTAAGTGTGCATAAACTAATGCTATAAAATCGCATATAGAAAATCGCATACTAAAACTCCATACAAAATATGTATGAATAATATCGAAAAAAAGAAAGACATCAACCCACGGGCATCAGTCAAAACACGATCACCTGTACAATATTAAGAGATATTAGAAAATATTAAACAATACAAAACATCATCTATTTGAAATGAAACAATTTAAATCAAAGTCGACGTTCATTCCAAAGGGGGAGAGAACTTTGGTCTCATAGATCCAAAACGATTCCCTACGACTGAGCTGTCTAATGTAATGACCACCCCTCCAGTGTCGCGGCACCTTTTCTATCCCCCAAAATTTTAGGCATTTGGGGTCTTTTTGATGAAAAAGGCGAAAATGCCTAGACACACTGTGGGTCTTTACCCCCCGCTTAATATTACTAATATGCTCTCCAATTCTTATATGAAGTGCTCTTGAGGTCCGGCCCACATACTGAAGGCCACAATCGCACTCCAGCATGTAGACCACCCCCACTGTCGAGCACGTAATCAAACCCTCAATTTTGTAACTTTTTTGTGTTGCATATGAAACAAACTCCTTGCGTCTCTTAATATTCCTGCAGGCCTTCCTGCATGTGGCACACTTCCCACATGCATAAAAGCCGGAAAGGAACCCAAATAGGCCACTAGTTACAGTCTTGGGCGGATCAATGACCCCTGGTGCCACCCGATCTCGTAAAGACGGAGCCTTACGGTATATAAACCGCGGGTGATCGGGAAGAACTGGGCCTAGGGTCCTATCTCCTTTGAGTATAGGCCAATGTCTAGCTATAATATGTTCAAGTTTTTTATACTGGATATTATAATCAAGTATAATACGATAGCTGGATATATTGGCACTATCCTCCAAGGGTTTGGCCTTGTCTGCGACTACTATATTTCTATCAATTGCCAATACATTGGCTATTTCTGCGTCAACTGAAACTTGGGAGTACCCTTTCTCCTTAAACCTCTCCGCGAGCACCTGTGACTGTGCAAGAAAATCATCATCTGATGTACAGTTACGGCGTAGGCGGATAAATTGGCCTCTGGGTATGTTGCAAAGCCAAGATTTATGGTGGCAACTGGTGAGAGGGATGTATGCATTCCTATCAGTCGTTTTAAAGTGATTCCTGGTATGGAAAGCCCCTTCTCCTTTAAATATTTCCAAGTCAAGGAATATAATTTGTTGGTGGCTGATCGTCCAAGTTAATTCGATGTTTTTATTATTGGCATTCAGCCCATCCATAAAAATTTGCAGACTGGGCATATCCCCCTCCCAGACCATAATTAGGTCGTCTATATATCGTCTGTAACATGCCAACTGAGGGGGGGGGTTCGTGAAATATAGTGTCCTCCTCCCAGTGGGCCATGAACAAATTGGCCACACTGGGAGCAAACCTTGCCCCCATGGCAACTCCTCTTGTTTGCAGGTAGAAGTCCCCATTGGATCTATGAGACCAAAGTTCTCTCCCCCTTTGGAATGAACGTCGACTTTGATTTAAATTGTTTCATTTCAAATAGATGATGTTTTGTATTGTTTAATATTTTCTAATATCTCTTAATATTGTACAGGTGATCGTGTTTTGACTGATGCCCGTGGGTTGATGTCTTTCTTTTTTTCGATATTATTCATACATATTTTGTATGGAGTTTTAGTATGCGATTTTCTATATGCGATTTTATAGCATTAGTTTATGCACACTTAATTTTTATCAATTTTTATGCCTAAAATACTCTGATTTGGAGATTTAGTTTGCTGTGCATGATGATACATGCCATTCGGGTATTGTAAGCAATCATTTTTTTTTATACAATATGCGTTTATTATGTGACTTTTTTTGCATGCAACTTTGCAGCATCTATTTATGCGTATTATATTAATACTTTTTGATATATAGATCTAGAAAGTTTGCTATGCATGAGGATCTATGTCATTTGGATATCGCAAGTAATCATCTCTATATATCATACATTTTAAGTTTGTCCAATGCTGGCGGTGTTGATCTATGCAATTTCTGTTAGGAGTAAAAGGTAATAGGAACTATTAGCCATCAATTAAGGACAGGGAGGCGCTTGACCTCCCGATCTTTGCTCCCGGCCTTCTGATTGGCGCCGCCGTCACCATGGAGTATAATAATAACTATGCGGGCCGTCACTACGCATCCCGCCCCACGCCGATGAAGTCCCGCCCATAGGACGTAACGCGTACGGGGGTAAGGAGCGTGTGACGTCACCCGCGGTCATCCGACAGACACGATCACAAGTCCGCTGGCCGGTACTCGGATCTGAGTGCCGGTTTCATGTGAGTGTTATAGATGTTTTTTAGTCTTCATTCATTTAAATAAATTTTATACGGAGAACACTATGGTTTGTTGTTTTTCATCCTAATTTATATTCATCATCTGCCCATACTGAGCATTGTGAGCTGAAGGAAGTGAAGGAGTACAGATTTATCCATTCAATCCTATAAGCGGTGTGACCTGTTTCAGGTCGAATATCTGAGGTGAGGGGCCATCTAAAGAGCGGTGGAGGGATAAAGTCACCATTCAGATATTTATTGTCACCGGTGGTTCCTGCTCTTCTATACTGCTACCACACTTCAATTTCATTAGTTGTCTATGAACTTTATTTGCGCAGCACTTTCTATTTATATACATGTGTTTCTTGGGACTGATCCCTTAAAGACTGCTGCTGATTCTGAGTGCCAGGCTCCACCTCCATACTGACACAATCTTCCTCCTCCTCCTCTTCCTGTGTGATCGGCGGGCACGCAGGAACACTGTCTGGATAAAGGGGGCCTTGAGAGCTAAGGAAGTCCTCCTCTTCCTGCCTCTGTTCTGCCTCAAGTGCCCTGTCCATTATTCCACGCAGCGTGTGCTCCAACAGGTGGACAAGGGGGACAGTGTCACTGATGCATGCACTGTCACTGCTCACCATCCTCGTGGCCTCCTCGAATGGTGACAGGACAGTGCATGCATCCCTGATCATGGCCCACTGGCGTGGGGAAAAAAAACCAAGCTCCCCTGACCCTGTCCTGGTGCCATAGTCGCACAGGTACTCATTGATGGCCCTCTGCTGCGTGTGCAGCCGCTGCAGCATGGCCAACGTTGAGTTCCACCTGGTGGGCATGTCACAGATTAGGCGGTTCTTGGGCAGGTTAAACTCCTTTTGGAGGTCCGTCAGCCGAGCACTGGCATTATATGACCGGCGGAAATGCACACAGACTTTCCTGGCCTGCCTCAGGACATCCTGTAAGCCCGGGTACCTGCCCAAGAACCGCTGCACCACCAAGTTAAGGATGTGAGCCAAACAGGGCACATGGGTCATTTGTCCCTGTCGGAGGGCAGAGAGGAGGTTGGTGCCATTGTCGCAAACCACCATTCCTGCCTTAAGTTGGCGTGGCGTCAACCACCTCTGAACCTGCCCCTGCAGAGCTGACAGAACCTCTGCCCCAGTGTGGCTCCTGTCCCCCAAGCACACCAGCTCAAGCACCGCATGGCATCTTTTGGCCTGCATACTTGCGTAGCCCCTTGAACGACTACGGAGCACCGCTGGTTCCGAGGAAGAGGCCATGGAGGAAGAAGAAGAGGAGGGGGTGGAGGAGAGAGGTGTGTCACAATCATTAGCATTTTGGAGGCGTGGTGGCGGAACAACCTCCAACACTACTGCACCTTGTCCTGCATCCTTCCCAGCTGCCAGCAGAGTCACCCAATGCGCCGTGAAACTTAGGTAACGTCCCTGTCCATGCCTGCTGGACCATGAGTCAGCGGTAATATGCACCTTACCGCTGACCGCCCTGTCCAGCGAGGCATGGACATTGCCTTCCACATGCCGGTAGAGAGCCGGAATCGCCTTCCGTGAGAAAAAGTGGCGTTTGGGTACCTGCCACTGAGGAACCGCACATTCCACAAACTCACGGAAGGGGGCAGAGTCTACCAACTGAAAAGGCAGCAGTTGAAGTGCTAGCAATTTTGCCAAGCTAGCATTCAACCGCTGGGCATGTGGATGGCTGGGAGCAAACTTTTTTCGGCGGTGCAGCAGCTGGGGCAGGGAAATTTGCCTGGTACAATCTGACGTCGGTGTACCAAAAGCAGATTGCCCACAAGTACTTGGCTGTGACACACCTAATTCTACACCTTCATTCCTCTCACTGCAGGTCTCAGAGAGGACTGGAGGTCTAGTGGGGTTGGAAATCTCAGCTGATGAGGAGCAAGGAGAGATCCTCTTTGTTCTTTGGTGTGGGTCTTTTAGATACGCTTGCCAACGAACTGCATGGCAGGTCAACATATGTCTGGTCAAGCATGTGGTACCCAAGCGGGAGATGTTTTGGCCACGTGAAATACGCTTGAGACATATGTTGCAAATAGCAGCGGTGCGATCTGATGCACTCGTCTCAAAAAAGGCCCACACCAAAGAACTTTTTGAATAACGAGCAGAGACTGCAGCGCCCTGCACATGTGGAGCTTTGGGGTGTGATGCAGTCAATGTGCTGCCCTTAGGCTGGCCCCTGGAGGGCATCCTGCCTCGTTGGTGATGTGCCGCCTCCTCCTCCTCCTTCTCCTCCTCCTCTCTCCTATCAGGCACCCACGTTGAGTCAGTGACCTCAGCATCCCCTCCCTCCTCATCACTGGAGCAAACCTGGCAGTATGCTGCAGCAGGGGGAGCATGACTGCCAGATTGCTGTCCTTCTTGGGCACCCCCTCTGTCCGTGCTCATGTTGCTGCCTTCATCGATCTCAGTATCATCATCAGAGCCTTCCAAACGCTGGGCATCCTCCTGGAGCATGTACCCAACACTGTGGTCAAACAGTTCGAGGGACTCCTCAGGAGGACATGGTGGAGCTAGGGAAGGAGTCACTGATGACATTGAGCTGAGGGAAGAGGCCACTGCTTTGCCAGACAAAGCACCCTGGGCATGGGTGAGAGAGGATGAGGAGGATGAGGACGGCTTGGTCATCCACTCGACCAAGTTTTCCGCATGTTGCGGCTCAACACGGCCAGCTGCCGAAAAAAAGGCCAAGCGTGTCCCATGGCCACGTGCTGATGAGGATGCACTGTCTCCACGACCAGCACTAGACACAGAGCCTGCTTGCCCTCTCTTATTGGCTTGTGACTGTCTGCCTCTCCTTCTTGGCCTTCCAGACATACTAATGGCCTGTAGCTGCACTAAGCTGGGATATATATATCTATATATATATATATATATATATATGTACTAATACTGCAGCTAGCAAAATCAACTGCTTGCCTGTAGTATGAGAACACCACCAACCTTCTACAGGTAGCTTTAGCTGAACACTGTGAGGTGGACGCACCCCACTAACTTGTAGGTTTAGCTGAACACTGTGAGCAGGACGCACTGCACTAACTGTAAATAGTCTAGCTGTCTGACCGTGGTACTAATAGGATCAAAAGAACACCAGTAATTTTCTTCAGGTAGCTTTATATACTGTAACCAGACAAGCCTGCCTGTCAGTAGGAAGACAACAGGAACGGATCTAGCTGAACACTGTGAGCAGGACGCACTGTACTAAATGTAAATAGTCTAGCTGCCTGACCGTGGTACTAATAGGATCAAAAGAACACCAGTAATTTTCTTCAGGTAGCTTTATATACTGTAACCAGACAAGCCTGCCTGTCAGTAGGAAGATAACAGGAACGGATCTAGCTGAACACTGTGAGCAGGACGCACTGTACTAAATGTAAATAGTCTAGCTGCCTGACCGTGGTACTAATAGGATCAAAAGAACACCAGTAATTTTCTTCAGGTAGCTTTATATACTGTAACCAGACAAGCCTGCCTGTCAGTAGGAAGATAACAGGAACGGATCTAGCTGAACACTGTGAGCAGGACGCACTGTACTAAATGTAAATAGTCTAGCTGCCTGACCGTGGTACTAATAGGATCAAAAGAACACCAGTAATTTTCTTCAGGTAGCTTTATATACTGTAACCAGACAAGCCTGCCTGTCAGTAGGAAGATAACAGGAACGGATCTGGCTGAACACTGTGAGCAGGACGCACTGTACTAAATGTAAATAGTCTAGCTGCCTGACCGTGGTACTAATAGGATCAAATAGAACACCAGTGATTTTCTTCAGGTAGCTTTATATACTGTAACCAGACAAGCCTGCCTGTCAGTAGGAAGATAACAGGAACGGATCTAGCTGAACACTGTGAGCAGGACGCACTGTACTAAATGTAAATAGTCTAGCTGCCTGACCGTGGTACTAATAGGATCAAAAGAACACCAGTAATTTTCTTCAGGTAGCTTTATATACTGTAACCAGACAAGCCTGCCTGTCAGTAGGAAGATAACAGGAACGGATCTAGCTGAACACTGTGAGCAGGACGCACTGTACTAAATGTAAATAGTCTAGCTGCCTGACCGTGGTACTAATAGGATCAAATAGAACACCAGTAATTTTCTTCAGGTAGCTTTATATACTGTAACCAGACAAGCCTGCCTGTCAGTAGGAAGATAACAGGAACGGATCTAGCTGAACACTGTGAGCAGGACGCACTGTACTAAATGTAAATAGTCTAGCTGCCTGACCGTGGTACTAATAGGATCAAATAGAACACCAGTAATTTTCTTCAGGTAGCTTTATATACTGTAACCAGACAAGCCTGCCTGTCAGTAGGAAGATAACAGGAACGGATCTAGCTGAACACTGTGAGCAGGACGCACTGTACTAAATGTAAATAGTCTAGCTGCCTGACCGTGGTACTAATAGGATCAAATAGAACACCAGTAATTTTCTTCAGGTAGCTTTATATACTGTAACCAGACAAGCCTGCCTGTCAGTAGGAAGATAACAGGAACGGATCTAGCTGAACACTGTGAGCAGGACGCACTGTACTAAATGTAAATAGTCTAGAAGATAACAGGAACGGATCTAGCTGAACACTGTGAGCAGGACGCACTGCACTAAATGTAAATAGTCTAGAATTTAACAGGAACGGATCTAGCTGAACACTGTGAGCAGGACGCACTGCACTAAATGTAAATAGTCTAGAAGATAACAGGAACGGATCTAGCTGAACACTGTGAGCAGGACGCACTGCACTAAATGTAAATAGTCTAGAAGATAACAGGAACGGATCTAGCTAAACTGAATACAGTGTATATATATATATGCAACACCTGGGATGCATATATATACACAATACACTGTAAGTGCAGCTAACTGACTGCCTGTTCTGCCTAATCTATCTAACTCAAATCAAATGACACTGTCTGTCTCTCTCTCTCTCCTCTCTCTCTCTATCTATGAACGCCCGAACACACACTACACAGGGCCGCCGTGCAGGCAGCCTTATATAGTGTGGGGCGTGTACTAAATCCCCTGAGCCATAATTGGCCAAAGCCTCCTTGGCTTTGGCCAATTACGGCTCTCTGTTCAGGCGGCGCTGTGATTGGCCAAGCATGCGGGTCATAGTGCATGCTTGACCAATCATCAGCAAGCAATGCACTGCGATGCCGCAGTGAATTATGGGCCGTGACGCGCCACACGAATTTGGCGCGAACGGCCCATATCGTTCGCAATTCGGCGAACGGGCGAACAGCCGATGTTCGAGTCGAACATGGGTTCGACTCGAACACGAAGCTCATCCCTACTGTCCAGCTTTTTAAACCAATGTTTTGGGATCCAGATGGGGGAATTGTGCATTACAAATAAAATTTGCGGCATCCATATCATCTTAATAAGATTACATCTACCAGCGACTGAGAGAGAAAGACTACCCCACACCCGACTCTTCTGCTTTAACTTCACCATTAGTGGTACTACATTACCTGTTATGTACTGTCCCGGGTCTTTTGTTATATTTACCCCTAAGTATCTCATTTGGTTTACAACTCTTATTAAATTTACCTGTCTCGGAAGCGGGTCTACCAGGGGGTCTATTGACAAGAGTGCTGATTTTTCCCAGTTAATTGTTAGACCGGAAAAATGACCAAACTCTTTAATCAATTTCATGGCTGCTAACAATGAGGACTGTGTGTCTTCCAAAAATAACAGGTTAACGTCCGCATACATTGCGACTTTCTCCTCCTCACCCCCTCTCTTATAACCCTGGAATTCTTGCGACGTTCTTAAAGCAACTGCCAATGGCTCCATTGCGAGGGCGAAGAGCAGGGGCAATAATGGACACCCCTGTCTCGTCCCCCTCTCCAACTGGAACCATTCGGAGCACTCCCCATTGACCCTAACTTTGGCTCTTGGTTTATCATATAAGAGTCTCAGCCACTTCACAAAATTATGGCCAAATTTAAACTCTGCCAGTACTTTCCACAAATAATGCCATTCGAGGCTATCGAAAGCCTTGACCGCATCTAGTGATAAAATAGCTCTATTCCCCCCCTTCTCTATAGGTAATTGTACATTACCATAGACTCGCCTGATGTTCACGCTCACCGATCTATCCGGTATAAAAACGGTTTGGTCTGAGTGTATTACTTTAGAAATTATCTTTTTTAACCTATTTGCTAGGGCTTTTGCCAGAATCTTAACATCCGTGCATAAGAGTGAGATCGGTCTGTATGAGGCTACCTCTAACGGATTCTTCCCTTCTTTTAACAAAATTATAATAGTGGCTTCTGTCATGGACATGGGCAATCTTCCTTCCACCACAGCCCCGTTCAAAACTTCCAGTAATTTTGGGAGCAAAACATCCCCATATCTCTTGTAAATTTCTATAGGCAGACCATCGGGTCCTGGTGCTTTCTGATTCACCGTGTCCATTACCACTCTTTGCAACTCTGCCAGTGTTAACAGGGTTTCCAAAGCTCCCCTATCTTCACTAGATAACGGGACTATTTTCAGTTTTTCAAAAAACTCCCACATTTCTCCCTCTACATCTAACTGTGGGGCCTTGTACAAGCCTTCTTAGTAATCCTTAAACACCTCTACTATGCCGGGGTAGTTCTTATAATTCTCCCTTCCCTATCCCATATTGCTGATATAGTGGATGAGGGGCCATTTGCTTTAGCTATCAATGCCAAGGTTCTACCCACTAATTCCCCTTCACCAAAAAGATTCTGCTTCTGAAACATTCTCCTTTTTTCTTCTTTCTCCAGAACTAGTTTCCTATATTCCTCCTGACCCTCTACCCAGACCTCATATCTAGCTAAAGTTGGTTCCTCCACATATCTCCCTTCCGCCCCCCTCACCCTTTCCTTTATTTTATGTTCCTTGGCCTGTGATTTCCTCCTAGCATAGGAGATTTTCTGTATAAAAACCCCCCTAAGAAACGCCTTCAGGGCGTCCCAAGTTATACCCAGCGGGGCGGATCCTAAATTCAGATTTATAAATTCTTTCAAGTTACCTACAATCCTCCCGTCATCAATTACTTCGAGCCAAAAGGGGTTCAATTGCCATTCCCCCCCACCAAAGCTCAACCCAATTCTATGGATGAGTGGTGCAGCGCTAATCCTAAGTTTAAAACCTCAGATGGTTTTCAAATAGGGTCATAATTTAAATAACCAAGGTGTATAAAAATAATGGTGAGCAATAAATATGAGTATAAAGAACAAATGGGATAATAAATAAAATGGTGAGTCTCACTAAACGGTGAATGCAAAATAAGCTGGTAGAAATAGCGTGTTGCAAGCTTGAATCTCTAAGGTAAAAATCTAATAAAACGTAGATAACAAAAACCAATGTATATAAAATATATATAAATACAGTGCAGCTTGATTTAAATGCATATAAAATTCAAAAGTGACAATGTGCAGTGTGTGAACACTGTGCGTAATAGACTTGGCTACACCTCAGAATACATGCAGTGTTGGTATTCAAACCTACATAAAGTGCAAAAAATGTGCAAAAAAAGGACCAAAAAAACTCCTAGGTACATATAATAATATCCCAAAAATAAAGTCTTTATATAAAAAGGTTTTGACACGAAAAGGAATGTCCTTATGAATAAAGTGAACTCTGTGACAATGATGTGCTGGCATGCGCATGTGGCAGTTAAAGTGCCAAGTGACTTAAAAACTCGTGCTTCTTCGTGTGCAGACACTTCAGTGGGTAGTGGCCCCTTACCTCACAGTAATGGGGCAACAGCATATGACCACAGGGCTCTTTATCTCATCCTCCTAGGGGCTCCTGCGCGTCCCTCACCGTCCTCACAGTAGTGGGGCAACAGCATATGACCAAGGGCTCTTTAGCTCATCCACCTAGGGGTTCCTGCACATCCCTCACTGTCCTAGGATTAGGTTCCCTCAGGTACGATGCAGGGAGGTATAAAAAGTAATAGAGTGGAGAAAGAGTGAGGTAAGGGGCCACTACCCACTGAAGTGTCTGCACACGAAGAAGAAGAAATTTAGTACAAACAGCTTAGTGCAGTGCAGCACTGCACAGGACTTCTTTTTCCTTCCCCTCTGCAGTTGGTGCTCTTTACAACTCCCACTCTCCTTCTTAGGCTTTCCTTTTATCAGACTCCGTCTGCTCTCAGGTATTACTGGGTATTGTAGTTGTTTCCCCAGTGATGGCTGTGGCTCAGATCCTCCACCAGACTACATCTTCCAGAGTGCCACAGCTTAAAGTCAGTCACAAGCTAGATAAAGCACACTTGCTACTGCCATCTTGTTTAATAAAAAGAGTTCTGTAGCCAGTAACATTGCCTTCTGTTACAGTAGTAAGATGGTCAAATAAAGTATGTTGAAGATAAACATCCAATAAGGTTTGAACTTCCCAGAGGAGACTGTAGTGTTTCAAAATATCTACTAATAACTCACTACATGTCTTGAATTATTGCACACTTTATTTTTATAGTTTTTTGGTTTGCACTATTGAAGTTTATTGATTGTTGCACTTCAGGAGGTATGTCAATTTATGCCATTTTGTATATTAACCTTTTCACGCCTGTGCTATAGCCAAAAGACAGCTAACACGTGGGCCTAAATTGCCAAGAGGACATCCATGTACATCCTCCTGTGCATGAGCTGCCTGTGCACCCTCTGCGGGATGCACGTGGTGCGCTTTGTGGTCAGTGAGTCTATGAGACTCGGCTGATCATAGATCGGAGTAAGGGGCCGATCCTGACCCCTTACTATGTGATCAGCTGTCAGCCAATAACAGCTGATCACGTGATGTAAACAGAGCCGCTAATCAGCAATTTTTTTTCTCACGCTAACAGCATGAGGAGAAAAAACAAGCCGATCACCGGCTTCTGTCAGAGGGACATCAGTCCCGAACAGCTAAAGCCACTGCTGCCTCATCTGTGCCCAATAGGTGCCCCGTGCCAGTGCCCACTAGTGCCACCTATCAGTGCTGCCTATCAGTGCTCACCAGTGCCACCTACCAGTGCCCACCAGTGCCATGTATCAATGCCCACCAGTGCCACCTATCAGTGCTGCCCATCAGTGCCTCATCATCAGTGCTGCCTATCAGTGTCACCTACCATTTCCTATCAGTGCCCATCAGTGCTACCTATCAGTGACACCTATAAGTGCCCTTCAGTGTCGCCCATCAGTGCCACTCATCAGTGCCATCTATCAGTGCCCACCAGTGCCGCCTCATCAGTACCCATCAGTGCCGCCTTTTCAGTGCCTATCAGTGCAGCCAATCAGTGCCCATCAGTGCAGCCTATCAGTGCCTATCAGTGCCCATCAGTGCAGCCTCATCAGTGCACATTAATGAAGGAGAAAAATTACCTGTTTGCCAAATTTTATAATAAACTATTAAACACTGTTTGTTTTTCTTCAAAATTTTTAGTCTTTTTTGTTTGTTTAGCAATAAATAAAAACCCCAGTAGTGATTAAATACCGCCAAAAGAAAGCTCTACTTGTGAGAAAAAAAATGATAAAAATCTCATATGGGTACAGTGTAGCATGACCACGCAATTGTCTTCAATGTTTAACAGTGCTGAAAGCTAGAAAAATTGGCCTGGGCAGGAAGGGGGTTTTAGTGCCCAGTAGGCAAGTGGTTAAACTATGAAATTTGTATTTTTGCACAATATTTGCACCATTGTTTATGCACATGAAGTGACTGTATATTAGTGTTACATAGTCTTATTAAAAATTTTCACAGTGCCAACAGTTTTCACAGTGCAAAGGAACAGAGAAACATTATGAGCTCAGTTTTACATGGCTTGAGTTTGAGGAAATTGTGTGACAACCATACTGATATGTCTTAGTGAATTGATATGTCTTAGTGAATTGATGATGTGTGAGGGAACTTTCTGTGGTAATGTTTAAAAAAATTTTGTTTTGGACCCCAGTTTATAAAATGAATACAATTACTTTATACTGTACCAGTGGCACGGGTGCAGGTAAATAGGCATATATCAGCACCTTTCTCACGAGGAACAAGACAGGGATGCCCATTATCACCTTTGTTGTTTTCTTTAGCCTTAGAACTGCTTGCTGCTTCTATCTGGCAATCAAAGAATATTGCTGGGTTTTGTAGATCTACGGGAGAGGATAAAATTGCCTTATATGTGGGTGACACACTTCTATTTCTGGGAGATACTTCATCTTCATTGAATTAATTAATTAAAACATATGGTTCCTTTTCAGGCTTTAGGATAAATTGGATTAGGTCAGTACGTTTACCAGTGGACCCCTTGGCGATGAATCTGTCAATCTCTGCTTTTCAGATCACAGTAGTATCTACATTTAAATATCTAGGGGTACATATTACATCACAAGTGGGTACATATCTGGAGAGGAACCTGTCCCCACTACTTAAGCAGCCTGGGCAGGTGGGAAAAATCTGGAGTAAATTGCCTTTGACAATAATAGGTAGAGCCAATTTGATAAAGATGATCTGGATGTCACGATTAATATATGTGCATAACGTTCCCATATGGTTACCACGGACATTTTTTAAACAACTAGATACTCTGTTTAGAGATCTAATTTGGAGATATAAACATCCTTGGATCAGCTTGGAAACTTTGCAGTTACCTATGGATGAAGAAGGATTGCATTTTCCTAATGCTAGGCTTTATTATCTGGCATCTCAACTTCAGCAATTAAATGGTTGGAATACTATAGATTGTGAGGATCCTATACAACAAATTATATTTTTCCAAATGCCGATAAATCCATTAGTGCAGTTAATAGTTTCCTACCAATTTTTTATAAACGTAGATATCCTACATTCCACTTGGTACATAGGATTTGGACCATTGTTCAACAAGAAACTCATTATGAGGGTTACACACAATATACGCCCATATGGAATAATTAATTGCCTGAAGTGGGGAAATGTAAAAATTTTAAATTATGGAAAAAGGCAGGCATTTTGTGTCTTAGCCAAGTCTATGATTACGATGCTTTGCAATCATTTGATAAATTGGCAGAAAAATATAATTTGTCTGATAAACTATTTTTTTAATACCTACAGTTACGGCATGCCTTACAGTCCCAAGCAAAGACATTCACATTAAAATATAACCCTTCATTAATCTTAACTATGGCAGTTACTATCAGATGTGCTAAACAAGGACTAATGGTAAAAATATACTCTTCTTTAAAAATGACTACTAGAGTCAACTTACAACAAAGAAGCCTTGGACAGTGGCAAAGAGACCTAGAGACACTTAGTGATGAGGAATGGGGGCAAGCCTTGAAAAACATATATTTAAGGTATCTTTATCCTCCACACAATGTATGACTCAACTTTTTATTATTCACAAAGCTCACTATACTCTGTTAAAATTGTATTCCTGGGGTAAAGCAATTACATTTAATTGCCCAAGATGTATAAACGGTACCGGTACACTTATACATATGTTGTGGCGCTGCCCCAAACTGCACTGCTACTGGGAGTTTTTATACTTTGATACTTTGAACTCCTTGTGTTCCACACAGGTACAGCCTGACCCAAAAGTAGCATTGTTAGCATTGTCATGCCAATAGACACTCTCCCAGATGAGGTGCAAGAGATGTGGCTGAGAACTATGTACATGGCACGGAAACTCATATTGCAAAAATGGATATCAAACTCTCCACCAAAGACAGATCAATGGATTAAAGCAATTAGTCTTAATTTAAGATGAGAGGAAATGACCGTTAAACATAGGAGATGCCCTAAGAAATTTGGAAAGATCTGGCATTGTTGGTTAGAGTCTGATCTGGTTGCGAAATATGATGAGCATATTAATATGGGTCATTAGGTAAAAAAGTTAAAATTGGAGTGAAATGAATACACATAAAATAGCTATTATATAGGATCAAGATGAAAGAGGGAATTGAAAAAAAAGGGACTGTCGAACGCAAATAAAGAGGAGGAAGGAAGGAAAGGGAAAGACAAAGAAGGAAAAAAAGTAGAAGGGAAATTTTCACTTTGGATCTGTTTTTCTTTTTTTTTTTTGGGGGGGGGGTCTATTAGTTTTGTAAGATGGGTGGGGCAAAGAGATGTAATGGATACTAATGTTCATTCTTTTTTTTTTCTTTTTTTTTTTTCTTTTGTTGTAATATGTGAAAAAATCAATAAAAAATTATTTGATTATAAAAATGATGTGTGAGGAAACTGATGGGGTGAGCTAAAGGGTAGAAAGATGAATGTGGGTGTTGTCAGCAAAGATACGATATTGGTAGCTAGAGAGGATATCATCTAACCCAGAGAGGAGATGTAGATAGAGAATCAAAGAGGTTTAAGGATATAATCTTGGGGGGGCCCAAATGCAAAGAAGTAATTTTATTTAATCTAGCATATACAGTATAGTTATATATATATATATATTTTCTTCATTTTAGTATTATAGCGCCATTCAGAGAATGCTTTAAATTTTCTCAAAGAATGCAAAGCATCCTCTGATTGGATATGGTTGAGAGGTGGGGCAGTGATGTTTATCCACCTCATCCAATCAGAGAGTGCATTACATGAATTGAAAAAGTGCAAAGCATTCTCTGAATGGTGCTTATGCTGAGCGGTCGACCTGCATTCACAATGCAGCAGAGCAGTCACTCTGCAAGGGACCTGGAAGCTAGTGAAGATCACTGGGGTCTACTACTGGTATTTCTAGCTTTTAGAGGAATCACACATGTATTGTATATTGATAGTTACCTTGATCCAAACTGGACAAATTTAAATATGTAAAAAATACCATACCTGGAATTCTTCTTTAAATGCCTCATTACTCTACTTCCATATCCTTGCTTTGACTTGAAGAGTAGGTCCCCTGCCAAGGAGTGCAACCCCTCACAACCCCCCCATCCATGTTTGCTGACCTTGGATCAGCAAGTGGATTAAACAATAGCTGCTAGTTTATTATGTAGTGTGTTAAGCTAAATCAGTGGACAGGTAGTTCTGTAGTGTACACTGTGAAGGGAAGTTACTAAAACTGGAGCAAACAGATCTGGAGCAGCTGTGCATGACAACCAGTCAGGTTCTAGCTTTCATTTTCAAAGCCTAACTGAACAAGCTAAATATGGAAGCTGATTGGTCCCTATGCGCAGCTACTCCAGATTCTGTCTGTGTCTCCCCTGTAAGTAATCAATGAGTTGCATTGTATTAGACTGTGCACTTTGAAATCCTGTAACAGTTTCAGTAAATACTGTTCAATACCTACCCTTGCAAGGTCATCCTTGAAGAAAATCTGTAATGGTTCCTGTTGAATTAAAGCATAGTATTAAAAATAGTTTAAAATCACATTAACCTATCTGCTCTGCTTTCAAAGGAGAGGGTTAATAGTGACAATGCTGAAAACAGATTTCCTCTCACTCTCTTTCCAATGAAATTACAATCTTGCACCAGAGAACTTTCAGCTCAAATACGGTGACCCCAAGAGGAAGACCTACTGGTCACAGAGTTACTGGTATTACTTACACTGACGTATTGCTCATTCTGACTTTGCTTTCTTAAAACCATAAAAACTACACTGCGATAAGCTACATCTGCAATGAATCCCAAGGAAAACATATTTGCAAATTCATTATTGTTTATGTCAGGAAAGCAACGGTGTGTGATAAATTTGAACAATGCAAGATTAATATTGGCATGGAAACTATATTGTGTTGCCACAAACTAATATATTGTGAAAATGCTCTGCTATCCAACATGTGGATATTAATAGCTTATTCTAAATCATTTTAAACTTCTTGCTAACAAGCAAGAAAAAAATGTAGACGTTATGGAATTTGTCATGGAACTTTGTAATTTTTTTCCCCAATACAATTATAGTTTTTTCCAGTAGATTAGTTAAATCTGTCTATCTGCGAAACCTGGTGATGTTGTATAAGTACTAAATTATATACTAGCATTGTCTGTATTTTCCAGGATTATAAGGAAAAACAATTTTGGTGAATTGTAATTGTGACAGTTCTGAATATATATTTCTATGGACATTTTTATCTGTATTTTCCAAAATTGCATAAGATGTTATGTATAGAAATTATATTTATAACTTTTCCTATGTAACTAGGCACTATTCTTAGAACAAAACAAAGAGTAATGTGCAAAGAGCAACATGTGATAACTTATAGCAGCCATTAAAAGTTAGTGATCTAATTCTGATAAAGCAAAGCCTGCTTTATTTGTACAATTATTTTCCTACCGTATGGTCATTGTGGTTTGTATTGCCTTGCTGAATATGCCTAGCCATTTTGATATACATATATCTACAACCGCAATTCCAAAAAAGTTGGGACGCTGTGTAAAATCTACATAAAAGCAGAATGCAATGATTTTCAAATGTCATAAACCCATATTTTATTCACAATAGATTGAATCAAATACTTAAACTGAGAAAATGTACAATTTTAAGAAAAAAAAAAAGATAGTTGATGGCAGCAATACATTTCAAAAAAAGTTGGGACAGGACAACAAAAAGCTAGCAAAGTAAGTGGAACTAACAAGGAAGAGCTGGAAAACCATTTTAAAACTAAGTAGGTTATTTAGCAAAAGGTCAGTAACATGACCGGGTATAAAAAGAGCATCTTGAAGAGTCAGAGGGGTTGATATTAAAGGCAACTTGACTGCGCACTTTGTAAAGTGCATTTGAACTACGCTTCACTTTGCAAAGAATACCCAATTACATGCAAGGAAAATAAAAAACAGCATTTTTGCTTGCACATTTACTAAGCTCTGGAGCAACTGCTTTTGCAGAGTAAACCTGCACTTTGCAAAGTTCCCAGTCTATTCACCTTTAGTAAAACAACCCCTTATGCCGTGTACACATGACCTGGACTTTTCGTCAGCAAAGGTCCGACGGAACGAATCCGCCGGACAATTTGAACGTGTGTGGGCTTCATCGGACCTTTGCTGTTGAAAAATCAGACGGACTTTAGAAATAGAACATGTTTCAAATCTTTCCGACGGACTCGAGTCCGGTCGAAAAATCAGTTCATCTGTATGCTAGTCTGACGGACGAACAACGACGCAAGGGCAGCTATTGGCTACTGGCTATGAACTTCCTTATTCTAGTCCGGTCGTACGTCATCAGTCGGACTTTGGTGTGATCGTGTGTAGGCAAGTTCGTGGCGTCGGAACTCCATCGGAACTCCGTCGAAAGTCCGTCAAAAAGTCCTTCGGGGTTCAGTCCGTCGAAAGTCCGCTCGTGTGTACATGGCATTAGGGTTAGGATTCTGCAATAAAGAGACTGCTTGCTCACATTTTTTTACTGTTTAATTTTAGTTCTTCTTGAATTTTTTATTTTGATGGAAGTCATGCAGAGCTTCTGCCAATTTACTAAGCTAATCTTGTAGCGTGCAGAGACGATTTGCCTTTAGTAAATCAACCTCAGATTGTCTCAGAAGCAAAGGTGTGCAAGGGACAGGGCCAGAATGCATTATTGGATGCCCGTGATCTTCAGATCCTCAGACGGCACTGCATTTAAAACAGACATGCACTTCCGGTTCCGGCACCGCATGGAGAGGAGCTGGGAGATATTAGCTCCCTCCACGCTCCTCGAAAGCCAGCTTCCAAGCCGCATAGCCTCCAAGGTAACCCCCTCCTCTGCCTCCCTTATACCTGGAGAACCCCGATGGATCAGTTTGTGGAACGATCCATGGCTCGGCCGGCCCCCGCTCCATGCCTGAACACAGTAAACACAGGGGACACAGCACATGCTGCAGCCAATATGGCGCCCGCTCTCTCTGCTGACAGCCATGCTACGGACACGCACGCGGCCCCTCCAGCCCCATGGCGCTCTCTCCTGGTCGATCCTGCATCCCCAGCTGGCGTGTCCTAGGTGGTGGTGGCCCTTCTCACCCCTTTGGTCACTGAGGCTGTAGATAATGCTAAAGCAACTGCACAGAGAACTCCAGATCCAATCCCTCAGAATCGATCAAACAGAGGAATGGATCTCCTTTGTTGAAGATGACACTACTGCTCTCTTTGCAGCTGTAACCAGGCTCTCCACAGTACAAAAAGTGGAAGACCTGGAAAATAGATTCAGGCGCAATAATTTGCGCATCATTGGCCTCCCAGAATCATCCTCCTCTTCCTCACTGGGTGCAATCTGCTCTACCACCATCCTGGAACAGCTGGAACTACATACCCCCTGCCTGGTGGAACTGGTCAGCCATTGGAATCACGCTCCAGACCGGTGATTGTCAGATATCTTAAGTGTGTGGACAAACACGCTGTACTTCAAAAATTCCGCAGAGTGCGCAATTTGTCTGTTTACGAACATCCACTGCTACTCTTTGCTGACTACTTCATCGACGTTATGCGCCAGTGCAAGGCCTTCTCAGTGGTTTGCTCCACACTTCATAACAACCATGTTAACTTTGTCCTGGCATCTCCACATTGAACTTGCCATGGGAGAGCGTTTATCTTTTTACCTCTCCGCTGGAAGCAGAGAACTACCTTAATGTGACGCAACCTTTCCAAGTGAAACAAGAGGATCCCTCTCCATCCCATGAGCCGAGCCTCTCCAGGAAGACTGCTTTGATCTCTGAAAAACGGCAGAGCCCTCAGAAACCTCCCGTCAAGCGGGTGCGATTTGGTCTGCCAGATGAAAGTTCTGTCCACCATTGATTCCAAGCTTCAGCCAACTTTTACGGTTTGACTTTTTGCTCCCTGTTTGGATTCTTTGCCATTTCTCCAGTTCCAGCATGTACCTTCCAAGCTCTTTGTACTGTGAGCTTCTGCCAAAGTAACACCTCCTCTGTGATGGGCCCTAGTCATCCAACTTTGTTAGGCAGACTAATACTTGTAGCTAGCCTTAATGGATTAGCCTTATGGACCTGCTGTCCCTGATATGTCATTGGTCCCCTTCAAATCTCCTACCTCCCCTCTCTCCCCCCTCCCCCCTTCATCTCCCCTTCCCCCTTCTTTTGATACCTCTTCCTGTCTCCTCTTCCTCTCTCTCACTCCTCCCCCTCCTCTGAGCAATCTACAAAAAGTGAGGAAGCACTCTTAGGTGGGGGTAACATGGGAGTCTACTCAATGGGGAAAAAAAGTGAAGTCCCTGAAGTGTTTTTGGAGGTTTTACCCTCCTGTTATTTGTTGTTTTATGTTTCTGGTTGGTTATTCTCTTTTGTCTCAATATGTCTTTTTTAGGAATCTACTAAAATAATGGTGATACAGGATCCGAGGGGACAATCTCTGCGGTGGCTTTACCCCTGCTCGGGCGACCTCTCCTCCATCACTCACTACAGACATGACACCCTCGGATGCTGGGGATCACTTAAAGGTAATTTCTTGGAATGTTAGGAGGCTATGCTCCTAAAATTATCCTCCAGTTATAACTAAGATTGTACAGGAGTTGAAAGAATGGACAGCCTTCCCCCTCTCACTTTTCAGGAGATGTCATCTCTTCAAAATGGTTTCATTTCCTAGGTTACTATATCCCCTGCAAAATCTTCCTTTACTGCTTACCTGTTCCCGACTAGCCGATGCAGTTGTACTGTGGCAGAATGGCACAGGCAGGCGAATCGCCATCATGTTACGTCGGGCGGCTGCAACGATCGAATTCGATCCAGAACCGATCAATCCCCAGGCCAATGAAATCTGGCCTAGACCTAGTGATCGGTCCTGGTGAATGAGATCCTTCCCCTGTCGTGTAACTGTAAACACTGAAAAAATGTGCAAAAAAAAAAGTGCAAAAAAACACTGCGCTAACTAGTGAAAGGGGAGCAGCTACATACAGTGTGACAAAAACAGTATACAGATAGTGGAAAAAATGTAGCGCATAGTGGACAAACCAAAGTAACAAAATAATGATGATAAAATATGATAAAGTCCAAAGAAACACAAGTCCTTCAACAAAATGTAGTGGACTAAACCAGTGATAAACGAAAGTCAATTAGCCAAAGGGCAAATGCATAAAGGGTATAATATCCGACTGTGTATAAACATGGAAACAATTACTGAGGATGGTGGCTGTTCCAAATGCTGGCAGGAAACTATGATGATCCGTAGATGAAAACCACATCAAACGAAAAACGGCACTTATCATTTTCTCATTGATGCAGTTTTTCGTTTTTAACATCTTGTTGAAGGACTTGTGTTTCTTTGGACTTTATCATATTTTATCAACTGTAAACACTGACAGGGGAAGTGATGTCATCTCTCCTCATGTCAGTCTTTTCCGTTCCAGCCAGAGGAGAGAGAGCATCTCAGAGTAAGTGTACCAGCACTACACTGACACCAGTTCACGTAGGCACACATTTCACCCCCAATCACCCCCTGATCACCCCCCAAGTTAACCCCTTCTCCCCCTGTCACTGTGTCACACAGTGCAGCATTCAGATTTTTTTTAGTATTAGGCCCAGATAGGTTTAGGGCCCCCCTAACCCCCCTAATAAAGGTTTAACCCCTTGATTACCCCCTGTCACCAGCGATCACTGTATAAGTGTCACAGGTGACGCAGGTTAGCTAGTTTATTTTTTATAGCGTCAGGGCACCCGCCATATTTTACCTAAATAAAGGTTTAACCCCTTGATCATCCAGCAGGTGATCAAAGTCAGGTTTTAGCATCAGATAGGGTCTGCGTCGCGTCAGGCAGTGTCAGATTACTGTCAGTAGTGCCAGTAGTGCTAACACCCATGCACGCACCATACACCTCCCTTAGTAGTATAGTGTCTGAACGGATCGATATCTGATCTGATCAGAACTATATTAGCATCCCAAGCAGTTTAGGGTCCCCAAAAATGCAGTGTTAGCGGGATCAGCCCAGATACCTGCTAGCACCTGCGTTTAGCCCCTCCACCCAGCCTAGCCCAGCCCACCGAAGTGCAGTATCAATCGATCACTGTCACTTACAAAAACACAACACACATAACTGCAGCGTTCGCAGAGTCAGGCCTGATCCCTGTGAACGCTAACAGTTTTTTTAGTAGCATTTGAATCAGTCGCTGACAGTCAGGTGCTTTTTTTCTTGTGAATCTCACTAGTGTACCAGTAAATTTAGAGACCAAAATGTCGAATCGAATGTACATTAGGGAAGAGGCCTACACGTTTCTGAGCATGACAGATAGTGAAGAGGAAGTCACTCATCTGTCAGATTCAGGCTCAGAATATGAACCTGTAGACAGCAACGGCACCCTGACAGATAGCTCTGACGACAGAGTTGTGATCCCTGCCAAGGTCTGGCGTACCAGACCCCATTCTTCTGCTGTCGTTGAGGTGCAAGAACCGCAGGTCTATCATATGGAGCAAAGAGCCAGTACTAGCGCCGCTCATCCTTCTGGTGAACTGGCAAGCACCAGCGGCCTAGTACATCTTGGTCGTACTTCCAACACTGCAGTATCACGTGGTGACGTGGCAAGTCCCATAAGTGCAGTTCAAGCTGGCGAGGTGGCTAGCATGAGTAGAGTCCCGCTGCCACCAAGAAGAAGACAAAGACAGGCCCGTTGAGCCCATAGTGCCCTTCCTGCTGCATTCGCCAATCCTAATTGGAAGCCCACCACTTCTGCAGCACCATACTTCCTTCCATACCGTACTTCCCCCATTCACTGGCCAACCCGGAATTCAGGTGGAAACAGTTTATTTTACCTCACTTGATTTTTATTCGCTGTTTTTCACCGAAGATCTCTATAGATCTATTATGGACCAAAGCAATTTATATGCTGGTCCCCAGCTGACCCTTGCCAGAGATTGGAAACCAATTACGGTTTCTGAATTTAAGACCTTCCTGGGCCTATCCTTCTTCATGGGCATGGACTAAAAAGAGTAAGTTGCGGTCATATTGGTCCACTGACCCAATTCACCATATGCCTGTGTTCTCTGCCTCCATGACCATGGTTTTCTCGGGCTCTCCTGAAACAAAAGGGAACCCGAGCATGCAGCCGGTGGTTCCACTAGCTAACCATAGAGCTGATCATAGACCAGAATGGTTCCAATCATCTCTATGGCCTAAGAAACCTGAAGCTATGAGAATTTCATGACTTAGGTTTTGCTGAATATAAACAGCGCCATTGGGACATTGGCAAAGCATTTTATCACACCGATCTTGGTGTAGTCAGATGCTTTGAGGGCAGAGAAGAGATCTAGGCTCTAATAGAGTGCCTGTCACTACCTATTGCTATCATAGGGGATATTTACATTCCCTGCGATAACAATAAAAATGATAAAAAAATGAAAGGAACAGTATAAAAATATAATACAAAAGCAAAATCAATAATTTAAAAAAAAAAAAGCACCCCCATCCCCCCATGCTCACGCGCAAAGGCACAAGTGTTGGTCTGGTGTTATATGTAAACAGCAATTGCACAATGCATGTGAGGTATCACCATGAAGATCAGATCGAGGGCAGTCATTTTAGCAGTAGACCTCCTCTGTAAATCTAAAGTGGTGACCGGTAAAGACTTTTAAAGGCTTTTAAAAATGTATGTAGATAGTCGCCGCTGCACGTTTGTGGGCAATTTTAAAGCATCTCATGTTTGGCATCCATGTACTCGACATAAGATCATCTTTTTTATTCCATCAAACATTTGGGCAATATAGTGTGTTTAAGTGCATTAAAATTAAAGAAGTGTGTTTTTTCCAAAAAAATTACGTTTGAAAAATCACTGCGCAAATACTGTGTGAAAAAAAATTGCAACACCCACCATTTTAATCTGTAGGGCTTTTGCTTTAAAAAAAATATATAATGTTTGGGGGTTCAAAGTATTTTTTTTGCAAACAAATAATATTTTTTCATGTAAACAAAAAGTGTCAGAAAGGGCTTTGTCTTCTAATGCCGTGTACACATGGGCGGACTTTTCGGCATCAAAGGTCCGACGGTCTTTCCAACGGACTTTTGACGGACTTTTGACGGACTTCTGACGGACTTTAGAATGAACGGACTTACCTACACATGATCACACCAAAGTCCGACGGATTTGTGTGTGATGACGTACGACCGGACTAAAATAAGGAAGTTGATAGCCAGTAGCCAATAGCTGCCCTAGAGTTGATTTTCGTCCGTTGGACTAGTATACAGACGAGCGGATTTTTCGACTGGACTCAAGTCCATCGAAAAGATTTGAAACATGTTCCAAATCTAAAATCCGTCTGATTTTCGACCGAAAAAGTCTGCTTCAGGTCCGATGAAGCCCACATATGGTCGGATTGTCCGACGGATTCGTCCCGTCAGACCAGTCCAGTCGAAAAGTCCGCCCGTGTGTACATGGCATAAGTGGTTAGAAGTGTGGGTGATGGGGGGCGTGGCCTGGACGGGACCCGAGATGGCTGCTTGAAGAGACAGCTCCCGCACATTGAGGACGAAAGAAGCTAACATCGGGGTTTTAGAGGCACGAACCCACGATGGGAAAGACCAACAGGAGAACCTCCACACCCCGCACACAGAAAGAGCCCGCATCGCAGCTCAGCGGCAGTATTCCGGACATATTCCGGACCCGCCAGTCCGCACTACTAGAGGATAGCAGGTCGCACACGCCGCACAGGCCTCATCCCCGGAGCATTACGCATTACGGATCCGCTAATGGATGGCGACGGTCCCAGCGCTCCGCACCCGAGCCTTCTTGATCTCCAAAGAGACCTCCAAAAGGTTGCCCTGGACATCAAGCACACCATGATGTTAGCGATCTCAGGCCTGAAGGAGGACATTCACGCAATGACCCATCGGATCAATGATATGGAGGAGAACGCCAGAGTACAAGCATCAGCCATTAGGCAAGTACAAAAGACTTATGATCTCCACTTGCCACATATGTTTGAGCTACACAGGCAAGTGGAGGACTTAGACAACCGAGGCCGCAGACATAATATACGGGTGAGGGGGGTCCCGGAGGGGATTGATCAGGCCGCACCTCCCCACACAGTATGCGCCATCTTTAATGACCTGCTTGATCGCCCGGCAGACTCCCCCATAGAGATGGAGCGCTTACACCGCGCCTCCTCCTCGAGACTCTGAACCACCCAGAGACATTATTTGTTGCATCATTAACTTCCCCCTCAAAGAGGAAATCCTCAGAAAGGCGAGAGACAAAGGCCTCATAATGTTTAATGGGACTGAGGTGAAATTGTTCCAAGACTTGTCACAAATCACACTGCAGAATAGACGCACCCTACGCCCCCTACTAGAAGTGCTTCGTACTCGCAACATCCAGTATCAATGGAAATTTCCTTTCTGTCTTTCTGCATCTGCCAGAGATCGCACAGCACTGCTTAGGACCCTGGAGGACCTGCCTAATTTCTGCGAGCAACTAGACATACCCCTGGTGGATCTCCCTGAATGGTGTTCCTTCTATTTCCCCACGGAACCTTGGAAGCCAGTCTCCAATAATTCCTCCCCCAAAGCCCAAAGGCAACGCTCGAGACGCCGTAGGCTGGATCCCACATCTCCTGGAGATCGCCTATCACGCTGAGACATGCCTGCACACAGCCTGGGGCCACCTGATGACCCGCGTCGAAACCTCCCGATGGCGTAACATAGTCCTGGAGCAGTTCACCTTGTATGTAAACGGGTAATGCAAACGTGACTTTCTTTCCAGTTACAGTTCACCCTTCTTTGTTTTGTTCAGCTCTTCTTGAAAAAACGGACTTATTCGGATCCTGCATTTTTCAGAACTTCTCCCTGATACCTCACATTTTAGACTCTGAACCTGGAAATCTGAGACTCCTGAGACCTTCCACTCCTTGCCTGATACAAGAAGATAGAGATGTTTTCCATGGACTCATGTATTCGTAGCTTAATCATCTCCTAATCAGGTATTGCTTGCTTTCATTCGCCCACACGCTGACGGAGATGAATCTCTCAATTAGGTCTGGTCACCTTCTCAGGATATTCATTTCTATGTTTATAGAATGCTCAAGTAGTCTCTGAGGTTTGCCAAGTAAGCTACATGATCTCAGAATACTCCTGACCTACACAAGTGATAGCGAGATTTATCAACATTTAGACAGCTATAGAAGACCATCTCACTCCACTCTCAAAACCCGGATGGCCTGGCCTTTAGGGCACATTTTGTACTAGACTACTAGTATAACAAATAGATTAAGGTATCGCATTGTTTACATTGATTTATGATAATAGCTTTTCACTAGATATACTATTCTTACTAACCTCACCAACACGCAGTCATAACAGATTCTTGGTCAAATTTATCCGTACCGTTACTTTTTGACCCTCTCGGTTACACACTGCTTTATCTCATTGGAAGGGAGTATTGTGTTGTGTTTGTTTGTTTTGTTTTATTTTGTTTAGTTGTTATCTGTAATAACAGGTATATGCTCCCAACAAGTCTCTTAGGCTCAATGAGCCGATCACTATATATTGCCTTAAGAGTCTGATCATACTCATGACCCTTCACATAACACTCTTACAACCTGCGGAACATATGATACTGTAGTCCTCTTACACCCCTTGCCATAGATACATATCTCTATACGTCCTCCTCAGTGCTACAGCACTCACTCCCTTTCAAGTTTACTTACCACACACAGCTGTCCATACAGACTAGAGCTACCAATCCGGAACCCCACTAGGTGGATAGGCACGCCTACGACCACCTCCGGTAACAGTGTATATTGATTACCCAGTTCATTAACTGGTGTACTCTTTCCTTGCGTACAAAACTATCCCTACCCAAGTCTACGCCTTCCCCCTTTCTCCTTTTTCCCTACTTCCCCTCTCATACCCTCTCTGCTCTTACTCCCCCTACACAGGGAGGCGCCGCTCCTCTCTCCCACTTCCCATACTCACTTCTAGTGAATCCCTCAACCAGTTAAGAAACATTAGAGTGCACTAACGGCACACGTATAAACTCACTCTAAAATCTTACTACCCCCATACCATGCAGAAAAAAGATACTAGTAAATGACAACTCTCGCTTAAATGCCTGTCACTCAATGTCAGAGGCCTAAATCTCCCTGAAAAGAGATCTCAAGTTCTCTCAGGGCTAACGAAACATAGAGCCCATTTTCTATTATTGCAGGAAACGCATTTTCGAACCAAAGCCATTCCCAAATTGACAAATCATATATACAAGCAAGCCCTACATTCTACAAATCCATCCTCGAAAACAAAAGGAGTCTCCATACTCATTTCCAAAAATGCTGACTTTCAAATGTCTGATTCGCTGATCGATCAGGAAGGTAGATATATCTTTATTAAAGGCACATACGCGTCTAAACCCATCACAATAGCAAATATCTACTGCCCAAATGATCACCATGTAACATTTTTCCGGAAATTCAGTGACCTACTATCCACCTTCCAAGCGGGCATACTGATATTAGGAGGAGAATGGTAAGACTGTTACAAATGTGGGAGAGACTGGTAATGGGACTGTTCCCTGTGAAGTGGGAATAAGTCCAGTGAGCAAAATTGCTTTCAGAGACTTGCAAGTGAATACCCTGTGTAGTAACAAAGCCCAGTTTGAAGCTGAACCTGCAGCAAGCTTGAGGACTGGTGGCTGTCAAATTGAGAAGATAATTTGGCTATCATCACACCAGCATGCTATAATGCACAACGCCAGTTTAAAGCCATATATTGATGCCCAAATCTACTTCTCTTAACCACTTCAGCCCCGGAAGGTTTTACCCCCTTCCTGACCAGAGCACTTTTTACAATTCCGCACTGCGTCGCTTTAACTGCTAATTGCGCGGTCATGCAATGCTGTACCCAAACGAAATTTGCGTCCTTTTCTTCCCACAAATAGAGCTTTCTTTTGATGGTATTTGATCACCTCTGCCGTTTTTATTATTTGCGCTATACACGGAAAAAGACCGAAAATTTTGAAAAAAAATGATATTTTCTACTTTTTGTTCTAAAAAAAATCCAATAAACTCAATTTTAGTCATACATTTAGGCCAAAATGTATTCGGCCACATGTCTTTGGTAAAAAAAATGTCAATAAGTGTATATTTATTGGTTTGCGCAAAAGTTATAGCGCCTACAAACTAGGGTACATTTTCTGGAATTTACACAGCCTTTAATTTATCACTGCCTATGTCGTTTCTTGAGGTGCTAAAATGGCAGGGCAGTACAAAACCCCGACAAATGACCCCATTTTGGAAAGTAGACACCCCAAGGAATTTGCTGAGAGGCATGTTGAGCCCATTGAATATTCATTTTTTTTTGTCCCAAGTGATTGAATAATGACAAAAAAAAAAAAATTACAAAAAGTTGTCACTAAATGATATAATGCTCACACAGGCCATGGGCATATGTGGAATTGCACCCCAAAATACATTTAGCTGCTTCTCCTGAGTATGGGGATACCACATGTGTGGGACTTTTTGGGAGCCTAGCCGCGTACGGGGCCCCGAAAACCAATCACTGCCTTCAGGATTTCTAAGGACGTACATTTTTGATTTTACTCCTCACTACCTATCACAGTTTTGAAGGCCATAAAATGCCCAGATGGCATAAAACCCCCCCAAATGACCCCATTTTGGAAAGTAGACACCCCAAGCTTTTTGCTGAGAGGCATATTGAGTCCATGGAATGTTTTATATTTTGACACAAGTTGCGGGAAAGTGACAAATTTTTTATTTATTTATTTTTTTTGCACAAAGTTGTCACTAAATGATATATTGCTCACACAGGCCATGGGCATATGTGGAATTGCACCCCAAAATACATTTAGCTGCTTCTCCTGAGTATGGGGATACCACATGTGTGGGACTTTTTGGGAGCCTAGCCGCGTACGGGGCCCCGAAAACCAATCACTGCCTTCAGGATTTCTAAGGGCGTACATTTTTGATTTTACTTCTCACTGCCTATCACAGTTTCGGAGGCCATGGAATGCCCAGGTGGCACAAACCCCCCCCAAATGACCCCATTTTGGAAAGTAGACACCCCAAGCTATTTGCTGAGAGGCATGGTGAGTATTTTGCAGCTCTCATTTGTTTTTGAAAATAAAGAAAGACGAGAAAAAATTTTTTTTTTCTTTTTTCAATTTTCAAAACTTTGTGACAAAAAGTGAGGTCTGCAAAATACTCACTATACCTCTCATCAAATAGCTTGGGGTGTCTACTTTCCAAAATGGGGTCATTTGGGGGGGTTTTTTGCCACCTGGGCATTCCATGGCCTCCGAAACTGTGATAGGCAGTGAAGAGTGAAATCAAAAATTTACGGCCTTAGAAAGCCTGAAGGCGGTGCTTGGTTTTCGGGGTCCCGTACGCGGCTAGGCTCCCAAAAAGTCTCACACATGTGGTATCCCCGTACTCAGGAGAAGCAACAGAATGTATTTTGGGGTGTAATTTCACATATTCCCATGGCATTTTTGAGCAATATATCATTTAGTGACAACTTTGCGCAAAAAAAATAAAAAAAATAAAAAATTGTCTCTTTCCCGCAACTTGTGTCACAATATAAAATTTTCCATGGACTCAACATGACTCTCAGCAAATAGCTTGGGGTGTCTACTTTCCAAAATTGGGTCATTTGGGGGGGTTTTGAACTGTCCTGGCATTTTATGCACAACATCTAGAAGCTTATGTCACACATCACCCACTCTTCTAACCACTTGAAGACAAAGCCCTTTCTGACACTTATTGTTTACATAAAAAAATATTTTTTTTTTGCAAGAAAATTACTTTGAACCCCCAAACATTATATTTTTTTTTAAAGCAAATGCCCTACAGATTAAAATTGTGGGTGTTTCATTTTTTTTTTCACACAGTATTTGCGCAGCGATTTTTCAAACGAATTTTTTGGGGAAAAAACACACTTTTTTACATTTTAATGCACTAAAACACACTATATTGCCCAAATGTTTGATGAAATAAAAAAGATGATCTTAGGCCGAGTACATGGATACCAAACATGACATGCTTTAAAATTGCGCACAAACGTGCAGTGGTGACAAACTAAATACATTTTTAAAAGCCTTTAAACGCCTTTACAGGTTACCACTTTAGATTTACAGAGGAGGTCTACTGCTAAAATTACTGCCCTCAATCTGACCTTCGCGGTGATACCTCACATGCATGGTGCAATTGCTGTTTACATTTGACGCCAGACCGACGCTTGAGTTCGCCTTAGCGCGAGAGCAGGGGGGACAGGGGTGCTTTTTATTTGTTTTTTTTTTTCTTTATTATTATTATTTTTTTATCTTATTTTTAAACTGTTCCTTTCATTTTTTTTTTTAAATCATTTTTATTGTTATCTCAGGGAATGTAAATATCCCCTATGATAGCAATAGGTAGTGACAGGTACTCTTTTTTGCAAAAATTGGGGTCTATTAGACCCTAGATTTCTCCTCTGCCCTCAAAGCATCTGACCACACCAAGATCGGTGTGATAAAATGCTTTCCCAATTTCCCAATGGCGCTGTTTACATCCGGCGAAATCTAAGTCATAAAATGCTCATAGCTTCCGGTTTCTTAGGCCATAGAGATGTTTGGAGCCACTCTGGTCTCTGATCAGCTCTATGGTCAGCTGGCTGAATCACCGGCTGCATTTTCAGGTTCCCTGTTGAGACAGGAGAGCCAGAGAAAAACACGGAAGACGTTGGGGGGGGGCATTCCCTCCCACTGCTTGTAAAAGCAGTCTAGAGGCTAATTAGCCGCTAGGATTGCTTTTAAATGAAAGCCGACCACTGGCTGAAAAGAATGATACCAAGATGATACCTAAACCTGCAGGCATCATTTTGGTATAACCACTCAAAGTCGTGAATGGCGTACCTGAAGACAAAAAAATGGTTAACAATAAAGCACAGTAAACCGTAAGGTATAAAAAATTGCATACCTGAAAAGCAAACATGATAAAACATAATAACAATAAAACATTGCAGAATAGAATACAGTAAAAAAGAGCAGAACAATAGAGAGAATAGAGAGAGAGAGAACAATAAAACGACAACTATTTTTTTTTATATTTTTGTATGTGTTTTTTTTTTTTTTTACACTTTTTTTTGTAACTAACTTTTATAACTGTAACCGGTTCCAGGTTCGGGTCTCTCAAAATGCGATGGCATCTTGGGAGACCCTGTGAAAGTGTGCCTAGTCTGTGGAATGCTGTACCCTATGCTAATACTCAACTAGTGAATGGTAGCGTTCAAAACAATACCAATTCAAAGACCAGGATTGTCAGGACAGGAGGGACAATAATAGCGGGTGTCACGCCTATATCCGCGCTTGCTGCAGACACGACATCTTTTTTGGGGGCGTTCGCTGGGTAGGGGTCTCGGGAGGACATAAAGAAAATGCCTCTCATGCAGCCGACTGCATTTGGTTGGGGATGTGAATGGGGGAAGTACGGGCGCTGCAGAAGCGGTGGGTTCCCAATTAGGATTGGCGAATGCAGCAGGAAGGGCACTATGGGCACGACGGGCCTGTGTTTGTCTTTTTGGTGGCAGCGGGACACTACTTGAGCTTGCCACCTCGCCAGCTTGAACTGCACTTATGGGACTCGCCACGTCACCAAGTGTTACTGCAGTGCTGGTTTGACTACGACCGGGGTGTACTAGGCCGCTGGCGCTTGCCAGTTCACCAAAACGCTACCAAAAAAACTGTTAGCGATCGCAGGGATCAGGCCTGACTCTGCGAACGCTGCAGTTATGCGTTTAGTGTTTTGTAAGTGTCAGTGATCGATCGATACTGCACTTGGGTGGGCTGGGCTGGGCCGGGCGGAGGGGCAAAACGCAGGTGCTAGTAGGTATCTGGGCTGATCCCGCTAACACTGCGTTTGTGGGAACCCTAAACTGCTGGGGATGCTAGTATAGATCTGATCGGATCAGATATTGATCCGATCAGATACTATACCACTAAGGGAGGTGTACGCTGCGTGCGTGGGTGTTAGCGGTACTGGCGCTAATCTGACGCTGCCTGGGGCTGGTGCTTGCCAGTTCACCAAAACGCTACCAAAAAAACTGTTAGCGATCGCAGGGATCAGGCCTGACTCTGCGAACGCTGCAGTTATGCGGTTAGTGTTTTGTAAGTGACAGTGATCGATCGATACTGCACTTGGGTGGGCTGGGCTGGGCCGGGCGGAGGGGAAAAGCTAGCAGGTATCTGGGCTGATCCCGCTAGCACTGCCTGTTTGGGAACCCTAAACTGCTGGGGACGCTAGTATAGATCTGATCGGATCAGATATTGATCCGTACAGATACTATACCATTAAGGGAGGCATATGCTGCGTGCGTGGGTGTTCTGACGCTGCCTGGGGCGACGCATATCACCGCCGGGCGATTAGGGGGCTAAACCTTTATTCGGTAATAAACGGCGGGTGCCCTGACACTATAAAAAATAAACGAACTAACCAGCGTCACCCGTAACGGTTATACGGTGATCAGTGGTGAAAGGGTTAACTAGGGGGCAAGCAAGGGGTTAAAACATTTATTAGGTAGTATATGGGGGTCCCTGTCGCTATAAAACGCTGACGGCGAACCTATATATTTACCTCCCTAACTAGCGTCACCAGCGACACTAATACAGCGATCAGAAAAATGATCGCTTAGTGACACTGGTGACAGGGAGTGATCAAGGGGTTAAAACTTTATTAGGGGGGGTTAGGGGGGTACCCTAGACCTAAAGGGGGGTAACAGTAACTGTCCCAACACTGTAACTGTCACAAACTGACACTATGCAGTAATCAGAAAAAAAAAATACTGCTGGTGTCAGTTTGTGACGGGGGGGGGTGATTGGGGGGGGGATCGGGGGGCGATCGGGGGGGATCGGGGGTGTAAAGTATGCCTGGCATGTTCTACTGTGTGTGTTTGTGTTGTGTGCACTTACTTGTCTTCTCTCCTCGGCGCTGGGACGGAAACTGCCAGACCGAGGAGAGATGACATCACATCCTCTGCCTGTGTGAAACTACACACAGGCAGAGGAGGATTCCCATTGGCTGGGAGCAATCGCGAGGGGGGGCCACGATCGGATGGTCTCCCCCTCGCCTCCCAACGCTCCCAGTGCAAAGCCGACCGCCGCTGGCACCGGGGGTCCGATCGGACCCCCCGCCCGCGGGAGGCAGATCACGTATGGGAACGTGATTCTGCCTGCCCGTGCCATTCTGCCGCAGTATATCTGCGTTAGGCGGTCGGCAAGTGGTTAAGGTGAGAGTTTTGAGAGCCCGTTTAGGCCGGCAGTCTTTATATGAAGATCATTATCAGCATTACCATCATATATGTATCTTTCTATCCATCTGATCCCAGCGGATACTATTCACTATTTATGAACTTTTTATCCCAATATTTATTCACTTGGACTTTTTTGGGGTCAATAACTTTGTTTTTGCACATTTATGCACAAATATTATACGCAATATTTGATGTGAGGAATTTTATGTGAGCTATTTTATTAAGTTTTATATGATAGATTTGATGCGCAAAATCTTTCTACTTTTATGATACTAGGAGGAGACTTCAATGTCCCACTGAACGCTACCCTTGACTCCTCTACAGGCACTTCCACACTCCCATATAGGGGCATTAAGACAGATCAAACTCCAACTACAAGACTTGACCTTACACGACACCTGGCACACCATGTACACGACGGACAGAGATTATACTTACTTCTCCCATCCACACCAGAAATATTCAAGAATTGACTACATATTTTTATCCCAGACAGATCTCTCATTTCTCTCACAAGCCACAATAGAGCCCATGTTCTTGTCCGACCACCACCCTATCACGATAACTCTTACATTCCCGGATTCACAAAAGACCACCAAAACATGGAGGTTGAACCCATCCCTCCTAAAAGATCCTGAAACAATCCGACAATTAAACGCCCAAATCCAGCTGTATTTCCAGGAGAATTCAACCCCGGGTGTCACTCCTATCACTCTCTGGGAAGCACACAAGTGCGTTATACGGGGAAAACTTATAGCCTTAGCCACATGGAAAAAAAGAGACACCAGGAACAGATTATGTCTCTTATCACAATGATCCACAGACTTGAAACATCCCATAAACAATCTATTTCTCAATCTACGTTACAGGCCTTCACACACGCAAGATCCTTTATTGGACGAATTAGGGAAACGCACTAGGCGAAGATATATTCTCAGACAGAAAGTGTTCTATGAACACGGTAACAAAAGTGGGAGATTGCATGCTCGTACAATTCAGGCAGCCAAAGCATCATCTATAATCCACCATCTCCGCACTGCACAAGGCACACTTCTTTCTAAAAATGAAGACATAGCCAAACACTTTGAGAAGTTTTACTCTAAGCTTTATAACTTACCACAAAACAATATAGAGTCGCCAACTACATCCGACCGGTCCTCACAAATTCGTGATTTCTTGACCCAATATTGCCCCAAACAGATCACATCAAAACAAGCCGAAGCCTTAGAACACCCACTGACTACTGAAGAACTCAATCTTGCCATTAAGCAAATGAAAGTTGGTAAGAGCCCAGGTCCAGACGGACTACCTCTAATCTATTATAAAACCTTTTTAGAGATGCTATCGCCCAGAATGTTGTCAGCATTCAACTCCCTTTCAAACCCACTCGCTCCAACCGGCCACATGTTAGAAGCCCATATAGCAGTTATACCAAAAATAGATAAAGACCCAGCGCTTGTATACAAATACAGACCCATATCACTGCTCAACTTGGATATCAAATTATATGCAAAAATCATTGCAAATAGACTATTACCCCTTGTTCCTGACCTGGTCTTACCCGATCAAGTAGGCTTTGTCCCGGGTAGGGAGGCCAGGGATAATACCATACGCACCCTGAATGTTCATCACTGGCTCACTGCATCTGATACTAAGGGCTTTCTGTTATCCCTTGACGCTGAGAAGACATTCAACAGGGTGGCCTGGGATTACATGCAAGAGGTACTTAAAGGCATTGGCCTTCTACCACGCATGTTTGCACGCATTAATGCTCTATACACCAATCCAACAGCGAGGGTTAGAGCAAACGGTCTCCTGTAGAACGCCTTCCCAATCAGTAACGGAACTCGCCAAGGGTGCCTTTTATCCCCCCTGATCTTTGTCTTGACCCTCGAACCCCTTCTCAATAGATTACGGGCCAATCCCGATATCTAGGGTAACTCCATTAATCGTAGGGAATTCAAGGTAGCCGCATTTGCGGATGATATCCTACTATCACTACAAGCTCCCCGTACATCTCTTCCTAACCTTTTGAAAGACATCAAACATTTTGGAGTATTGTCAAACTTCAAAATCAATTACTCTAAATCCCATGCCCTAAATATCTCTCTTCCCCCACAAGATGTTATTTATTGCCAATCCTCGTTCCCATTTCAGTGGAAAGGCGACGCTATTACCTATCTTGGCATTCGAATTCCCAGCCGTCTAACAGATCTCTATGACCATAACTTCCTTTATACTTTGACTAAAATCCAGACAGATCTAAAAAATTGGGCCACTCTCAATGTTTCCTGGTTTGGGCGATCGGCATTGATAAAGATGATAGTCCTGCCCCGTCTTCTGTATCTTATGCAGACTACTCCAATTCATTTGCCCCCATCTTTCTTTATGTCCTACAAAAAAGCCTGTTCAAATTTTATCTGGAAAAATAATTCCCCACGCATTAAATACACGCGGTTGACATGCACTAAAACAAAAGGGGGGATAGCTTTACCAGACCTTCATAAATTCTATCTAGCATGCCACCTTACTAGAGTGGTAAATTGGAAAACCCACAAAAAAGTAAGACCTGGATCGTACTGGAAAACTCATTGAGTAATATACCTTTACATACCCTGACTTGTCTTCTAGCGAAACACTACCCTCATGCCGTTAAGACACCTGATTTCCATGATTTACTCTCTCCTACAGGACAACCCCCAAGTCCCACAGATAGAAACTTCACGAATCTCCTGGGGGAAGGACTTACAAATTACTTTTACTGACGATGAATGGGAATCCATCCTCACATATGCCAACAAGGGATCATTGAATGCAGCAATACAAGAAAATGGCTACAAAATAGTCACAAAATGGTACAGAACCCTAGCACGCCTACACAAATTCTCGCCCTCCATTCCAAACATTCGTTGGAGATGTAATAAGGAGGTAGGTAACATGGTTCATACATGGTGGGAATGCCAAATGCTCCAACCATTCTGGAAAGAGGTACATTCCATTATTACACGAGTAACTACCCACTCCTTAGACTTTACCCGGCCCAGTATCTCCTCCATCATTCAACCCTGACCAAAAAAACAAATCATTAGCTATGCACATGGTCAATGCAGCCAGACTGTGTATTCCCGCACACTGGCATTCAAACAACTCCCCTACCATTAAGGAATGGCTAACTAGGATTGCAAGGATCGAGGAAATGGAAGAACTGATTTATATCTCCCAAGATTGCATACAGAAATTCACCGCCATATGGGCTTGCTGGACACAATTCAAAATTACTGATTACTATAGATCCTTCTTCCCGTTCTGACATCCCTTCTCTCCCTAGCTTAAAGTTAACCCTTTTAACTGTTCTCTAATTGCCACCACAAGGTCCGAGATGAGGAGCGGCCCCTTTACCCACCTAACCCCCCCTTATCCCCTAACCCCCCCTCACCTATCTACTCACACCATCCGAATCTTGGGTATTACCCTATCAAACAACCAATCTAACACGCTTGAACTTCTCGCCAGAGACACTCGAGCCTTACTTTCCATATCCACAAATGCCAACTTACAAGGTGGTTAACCACTCTCTTTATTACCAGTCATAACTAAACATTCTCACCACAGAATAAGCATAAATTGTGCATTTCTTGGTACCATGGTTACCTCCCTCTTGATTTACTTATGCTTACCAAACTTTGTATTTGTATTTTGACAATCCCAGATTGTAACAACACTTTCTGTACTTTCTCACTGTATAATGAGTGTCATGTTTGCTTCCTTTTTTATCTTTTCAATGCTTTGTACCTGCTACTTAATTATTTCTTAATAAAACATTTTTTTGTGGAAAAAAAAAAGAAGAGTGGGTGATGTGTGACATAAGCTTCTAAATGTTGTGCATAAAATGCCAGGACAATTCACCCCCCCCAAATGACCCCCTTTTTGGAAAGTAGACAACCCAAGCTATTTGCTGATAGGCATGTTTGGTCCATGGAATATTTTATATTTTGCCACAAGATTCGGGAAAATTACACTTTTTTTTTATTTTGCACAAAGTTGTCACTACCTGATATATTGTTCAAACATGGCATGGATATATGTGGAATTACATCCCAAAATATGAAGCTTAGAAGTGTATAGGACCCCAAAAACCAAGCACTGACTTCAGGCTTTCTAAAGGCGTAAAATTGTGATTTTACTCCTCACTATCTATCACAGTTACGGAGGCCCTCAAATGTCCAGATAGCACAAACCTCCACCAAATGACCCCACTTTGGAAAGTAGACACCCCAAGTTATTTGCTATGAGGCATGGTGAGTATTTTGCAGATCTCATTTATTTTTGAAAATTAAGAAAGAAAAGAAAAATTTTTTTTTTCATTTTTCAAATTTCAAAACTTTGTGACAAAAAGGGAGATCTGCAAAATACTCAGCATGCCTCTCAGCAAATAGCTTGGGGTGTCTACTTTCCAAAATGGGGTCATTTGGGGGGGGGGTTGTGCTATCTGGGCATTTCATGGCCTCCGAAACTGTGATAGGCAGTGAGGAGTGAAAAAAAATGTACACCCTTAGAAAGCCTGAAGGCGGTGATTGGTTTTCGGGTCCTGTACACAGTTATGCCCCGTACACACGGTCGGACTTTGTTCGGACATTCCGACAACAAAATCCTAGGATTTTTTCCGACGGATGTTGGCTCAAACTTGTCTTGCAACCACACGGTCACACAAAGTTGACGGAAAATCCGATCATGACGTAAAACACGTACGTCGGGTCTATAAACGGGGCAGTGGCCAATAGCTTTCATCTCTTTATTTATTCTGAGCATGCGTGGCACTTTGTCCGTCGGATTTGTGCACACACGATCGGAATTTCCGACAACGGATTTTGTTGTCGGAAAATGTTATATCCTGCTCTCAAACTTTGTGTGTCGGAAAATCCGATGGAAAATGTCCGATGCAGCCCACACACGGTCGGAATTTCCGACAACACGCTCCGATCGGACATTTTCCATCGGAAAATCCGACCGTGTGTACGGGGCATTAGACTGCCAAAAAGTCCCACACATGTGGTATCCCCATACTCAGGAGAAGCAGCAGAATGTATTTTGGTATGTAATTCCACATATAACCATGCCATGTTTGAACAATATATCATTTAGTGACAAAGTTGTGTAGAAAAAAAGAAAAAAGAAAATTCATATTCCCAAAACTTGTGGCAAAATATAAAATATTCCATGGACTCAACATGCCTCTCAGCAAATAGCTTGAAGTGTCTTATTTCCAAAATGGGGTCATTTAGGGGTGTTTGTGCTATCTTGTCATTTCATGGTCTCCGAAACTGTGATAGGTAGTGAGGAAGTGAAATCACCATTCTAAGCCCTTAGAAAGCCTGAAGGCGGTGATTGGTTTTCGAGGTCCTGAACACGGCTAGGCTCCCAAAACGTCTCACACATGTGGTATCCCTGTACTCAGGAGAATCAGAAGAATGTATTTTGGGGTGTAAATAAAAAATTTAATTTTCCCGCAATTTGTGGCAAAATATAAAATATTCCATGGACTCAACATGCCTAACGGCAAATAGATTTGGGTGTCTACTTTCCAAAATGGGGTCATTTGGGGGGGGTTGTGCTATATTGGCATTTTATGGCCTTCATAACCGTGATAGGTAGTGAGGAGTGAAATCAAAAATTTACATACTTAGAAATCCTGAAGGCGGTGCTTGGTTTTTGGGGTCCCGTACGCAGCTAGGCTCTCAAAAAGTGTCACACATAAGGTATCCCCATACTCCAGAGAAGCAGCAGAATGTTTTGGGGTGTAATTCCACATATAACCATGGCATGTGTGAGCGATATATAATTTAGTGACAACTTTGTGTAATTTTTTTTTTGTTATTTTTCAATCACTTGTGAAAAAAAAAAAAATTCAATGGGCTCAACATGCCTCTCAGCAATTTGCTTGGGGTGTCTACTTTCCAAAATTGGGTCATTTGGGGGGGGGGGAGTTGTACTGCCCTGCCATTTTAGCACCTCAAGAAATTAGATAGGTAGACATAAACTAAAAGCTGTGTAAATTCCAGAAAATGTACCCTAGGTTGTATACGCTATAAGTTTTGCACAAACCAATAAATATACGCTTATTGACTTTTTTTTACCAAAGACATGTGGCTGAATACATTTTGGCCTAAATGTATGACTAAATGTATGACTAAAATTGAGTTTATTTAATTTTTTTATAACAAAAATTAGAAAATATAATTTTTTTTTCAAAATTTTCATTCTTTTTCCATTTATATTGCAAAAAATAAAAATCGCAGAGGCAATCAAATACCATCTAAAGAAAGATCTATTTGTGGGGAAAAAAAGGACGCAATTTTTGTTTGGGTACAGCTTTGCAATTACCAGTTAAAGCAGTGCAGTGCTAAATTGTAAAAAGTGCTCTAGTCATTGAGCAGCCAAATCCCCCGGGGCTGAAGTTGGGCTCACCGTCCAAATCCAGCTGTGCCTCTTTCCCTCATTGGGCCCACATCTGCCTCTTAGCAGCTCGCAGAGCTATCATGCAAACCTGGATACACCCTACCCCATCTCAGATTGCATCAGTGGAACAAATGCTTCAAGCCCTATTTCTCATAGAAAAATTGGACACCATTTTATTTAAAATTTTAAATCTTTAAAGCACTTTATTACTAGATGGCAATGCTACATGGAGCGCTCCTTCTCAGAAGAAATTTCTCTACACATGAAATCCTTTGATATCTACGTGCTGACCTTGCCAACACATTAGGCAAACTTAGAATCAAGGATACCTCTCACTCTGACCTTCCCCCTTAGGCATTCCATTTGCTCTATTTAATTCGTAACTGTCTTTTCATTAGAGACGTACATATATCTGCAACCTTTCCTTTATTTAGTCTTTGTGATCATAAGCTTCCAGTCCTTAGGTCGTTTCTTTGGTAGATCCCGAGATTTGTTACTTAAACTTAACCAGACACCTTGTTCTCAGATATTATACCTTTATCACTGCTTTCAAGTTTTACTGTTTTGTCTATCCAGCTCTATTGTCTTACTTTGTGAAGGCCATGTTATATGCCTTACGCCTTCACAAATGTCTTATTCTTCATATGGATTTTGAAGGTCATTCTATATTACTTCTGTACTAAAAAACTTTAAAACCTCAATAAACATATTTGGGAAAAAAAAAACAGACATGCTTCCCATGCTTGCCCTTCTCTTACCCTATTACCTCATATGTGTAAAGCTTCAGTGAAGAACGATGAAAAATAAGGGTTGGCTGTGTTGTCACCCCCTCAAGACACATCGGGATTGATTTACCAAAGGCAAAAACACGCTGCTCTGCACTCCATGCCACCACCGGAGGGACGCTCCAGTTCAGAAGTCGCAGGCCCCATGAGCACTAGCGCGGAGGAGGAGGAAGTGCAATCCTCCTCCGCTTTGAATGCTGGGCAGTGTGGGCACAGTGGGCAGTGAGGGCAGTGGAGGGCAGTGTATGTAGGTCAGTGTATGTCAGGTAAGTCAGTGGGTGTAGGTCAGTGTATGTCAGGTAGGTCAGTGTATGTAGGTCAGTGTAGGTCAGGTAGGTCAGTGTATGTCAGGTGGATCAGTGTATGTAAGTCAGTGTATGTCAGGTAGGTCAGTGTGGGTCAGGTAGGCCAGTGGATGTAGGTCAGTGTGGGTCAGGTAGGTCAGTGTATATAGGTCAGTGTGGGTCAGGTAGGTCAGTGTGTGTGGGTCAGGTAGGTCAGTGTGGGTCAGGTAGGTCAGTGTATGTAGGTCAGTGTGGGTCAGGTAGGTCAGTGTATGTAGATCACTGTAGGTCAGTGTGTGTTAGGTAGGTCAGTGTGTGTCAGGTAGGTCAGTGTATGTATTTCAGTGTATGTCAGGTATGTCAGTGTGTGTCAGGTAGGTCAGTGAGTGTCAGGTCAGTGTGTGTAGGTCAGTGTATGTCAGGTAGGTCAGTGTATGTAGGTCAGTGTATGTCAGGTAGGTCAGTGTGTGTCAGGTAGTTCAGTGTATGTAGGTCAGTGTGGGTCAGGTAGGTCAGTGTATGTAGATCAGTGTGGGTCAGGTAGGTAGGTCAGTGTGGGTCAGGTGAGTCAGTGTATGTAGATCAGTGTGGGTCAGGTAGGTAGGTCAGTGTGTGTATGTCAGGTATGTCAGTGTGGGTCAGGTAGGTCAGTGTATGTCAGGTAGGTAGGTCAGTTTAGTGGTCAGCATTGATGGGCACTGGTAAGCCAGGCAGCAACCAGCAAGTCTCCCTGTGCACTGTGCACTAGACTGTGCACTAGCAGAGACTAGTGCACAGTCTACCACAGCTTCTGACTCCTTGTCCACAGCTACTCCTGCCATAGCCCCAGCATCATGCATGGAGGAGTCAGTTGAGTTATTTGAACACAGCATCAGCCGCTTGCTCCTTTACGATGCACAGGCTTTACTTAAATTCTGATGTTATTTCTGACTCTGAGGTTGAGGAAATTAAGAACATGAGCCTACAAAGAGAGGAGAACACTGATAAACAAGAAATTGGCAGTCATGTTCCCCCCGCAGCATATTGTCAAGTTTGCTCCAGTGATGATGAGGATGGAGGAGATGATGATAATGAGGTCACTGATGCAACTTGGGTGCCGGATAGAGCAGATTAGGAAAATGAGACAGGATGTCCTCCAGATGCAGCCATCATGTAGGAGTAGAGAGCAGCCACCCTATTCCATTAGATTGGAGCTGCTATCTCCAGGCCCACTTCCCACAGCTCAGCTGGCTGGTCCTTTTTTTAGCACATGTGCTGCCGATTGCACAGTTGCAATTTGCCTGTTGGCAAGAGCACCTGAATACCACACAATAGAGGCGCAATTCTTCTCCTCCTCACTCCTCACCTTTCAGGTCTACCCCCACTATATCTCATGACCTCTCAGCAGCCTCCACTGACAGGGATGATGGTATAGCGAAGGGTGTCACAGGTCCTTGCAGCACTTCTGCCAGCAGCACATCACCAGCTGTAGAATATAGCAGGGAACTTTCTCTGCCCCAGCTGCTGCATCGAAAAACAAAATATAGTCACTGCCACCCAAATGCCCAGCATCTAAATTCCAGCTTGTCAAAGCTGTTGGCTTTACAACTCTTACCTTTCTGTCTGGTGGATTATGCCCTCTTTTGTGAATTTGCAGAATGTGCTGTACCACAATTGTAGGTTCCCAATCGCTATTTCTTTGCATGTAAGACCATTCCAGCACTTTCCCATCACGTGGAAGGAAATGTTGTGGCATACTTGGGCAAGGCATTCAGCCACAATGTCCACCTTACTGCTGACTCGTGGTCCAGCAAGCATGGTCAGGGACACTATCAGCGGCCCGTCCATTAGGCCCCCTATCCTCGCCACCCCCTGTATGCATAATGGATAGATTCATGCATAGCGGCCTGGAGAAGAAGATGAAGAAGAGAAGGAGATGAAGAAGAGAAGAAGATGAAGAGAAGAGCGGGAGCCTCCCCCCATGCCATGGGTGCAGAGCGGCCCGAGGAGAAGAAGATAGAAGACGCCGCGGAGGAGATGCTGGATGAGAACACCGGAGGAAGAACCAGAAGAGCCAGAAGAACCAGAAGTAGAAGAAGAAGATGAAGGAAGATAGAAGATAGAAGAAAGAAGAAGCATTTAAATAAAGGAATTGTCAAAAACTGTCTCTTGTCATTTTTAACATTTTTGACAGTTTTTTTGTGAAATGGTAGGGGTACAAGTACCCCCTTACCATTTCACACAGGGGGGCGGGATCTGGGGGTCCCCTTGTTAAAGGGGGCTTCCAGATTCCGATAAGCTCCCCGCCCGCAGACCCCCACAACCACCGGACAGGGTTGTGGGGATGAGGCCCTTGTCCTCATCAACATGGGGACAAGGTGTTTTGGGGGGCTATCCCAAAGCACCCTCCCAATGTTGAGGGCATGTGGTCTGGTACGGTTCAGGAGGGGGGGCGCTCTCTTGTCCCCCCTCTTTTCCTGCGGCCTGCCAGGTTGCGTGCTCAGATAAGGGTCTGGTATAGATTTTTGGGGGGACCCCAGACCGTTTTTTTTTATTTTGGCACGGGGTTCCCCTTAAAATCCATACCAGACCTGAAGGGTCTGGTATGGAATTTAGGAGGACCCCCATGTCATTTTTTTTTTTAATTTTGGCCAGGGCTCCCCTTAATATCCATACTAGACCTGAAGGGCCTGGTATGGAATTTAGGGGGACCCCCACATCATTTTTTTTTTAATTTTGGTTTGGGGTTCCCCTGTGGGGAATTCCCATGCCGTTTTTATCAATTAACTTTTATGTGTATTGTCGGACTGGCAATGCAATAGCCGCAAATAGTTTTAAATGACTTTTTTTCCTTTGAAATGTCATTTTGCTGTCAGACTGTTCTAAACATGGGAAACATGCGCCCCTTTACAGGCATGCTATAGACACCCCCCAGCTATGAAATTTAAAGGGATATTAAACTTTTATTGTTTGACTTAAAGCATTATTAAAATCACTGCTTCTGAAAAAACTGACATTTTTAAAACTTTTTTTTGCATTGATCCATGTCCCCTGGGGCAGGACCCAGGTCCCCAAACACTTTTTCTGACAATAACTTGCATATAAGCCTTTAAAATTAGCACTTTTGATTTCTCCCATAGACTTTTAAAGGGTGTTCCACAGCATTCGAATTTGCCGCGAACACCCCAAATTGTTCGCTGTTCGGCGAACTTGCGAACAGCCGATGTTCGAGTCAAACATGAGTTCGACTCTAACTCGAAGCTCATCTATACTGGACACTATATTTAGTTCACGGCACACTGGGTAACTCTGCTTGCAACTAGGAAGGATGCAGGACTGGGATCAATGCTGGAGCTTGTTTTGCCACCACGTCTCCATACAGATGGTGGTGATAATGCAAGATTTGTCAGCTCCATTCCCTTTTCCTCCTCCATGCCCTCCTCTGCTGAATTGTCCTATGAACCACCAATACACCCCTAAGCATTCAAGGGGCTATTCAATGAGTCAGGCTAAAATATTACATGCAGTGCTTCAGCTGGCCTGTCTAGGGGACAGGAGCCACACCAGAGCAGTGATTTTTTTCAGCTGGGGCGGGACCAGAGGTCGTTCACACCACGTCAGCTTAAGCCAGGAATGGTAGTGTGTAATAATGGCACTAACCTCCTGTTCGCCTTTAGACAGGAAAAGTTGACACGTGCCATGCCTTGTACATGTCCTCAATTCGGTGGTGCAGTGTTTCCTAAACAGGTACCCTGGGTTGCAAGATGTCCTGAAGCAGCTCAAAAGATTCTGTAACCATTTCAGGAGGTCATACACAAAAAGTGGTCGGTTGGCTAAAATTCTGCGGGAATTCCACCTGCCCATAAACTGCCTGATTTGTTACATCAACTTTTGCAATGCTGCAGTGGCTGCACATGCAGCAGAGGGCTGTCAATGAGTACATGTGTGAGTATGGCACAACGACAGGCTCAGGGCGACTCAGCTTTTTTTCCCCACACCAATGGCTGCTGATAAGGAATGCATGCACTGTACTGTCACCATTTGAGGAGACCACAAGGATGGTGAGCCGTGACAATGCATGCATCAGTAACACAATCCCTCTTGTGGTACTGCTGGAGCAGACTCTGCATGACATAATGGACAGGGCATTTGAGGCAGAGCAGTGGGAGGAAGAGGAGGACTTCCTTTCCTCTTAAGGCCCGCTTTATGCAGACACCATTCTTACCAAGCCACAGAACACACAAGAGGAGAGGGAGGAGGATTTTGGCAGTTTTGGAGGCATTGAAACAGAGGAAAACATACGTCAAACCTTAACCACTTCAGCCCAGGAAGGATTTGTCCCCTTCCTGACCAGGCAATTTTTTGCGATACGGCACTGCGTCGCTTTAACTGACAATTGCGTGGTCATGCAACGTTGTACCCAAACAAAATTGATGTCCTTTTTTCCCCACAAATAGAGCTTTATTTTGGTGGTATTTGATCACCTCTGCGGTTTTTATTTTTTTGCGCTATAAACAAAAAAGCGTCAATTTTAATATCCCCCCCCCCAAATAAAGATAAACAAATGTCTTTCTTCATCAGTTTAGGCCGATATGTATTCTTTTACATATTTTTGGTAAAAAAAATTGCAGTATGCGTATATTGATTTGTTTGTGTGAAAGTTATAGCGTCTACAAAATAAGGGATAGATTTATGACATTTTTATTATTTTTTTTTTTTACTAGTAGTGGCAGCGATTTGCAATTTTTATCAGGACTGCAACATTGCAGTGGGCAGATCAGACACTTTTGACACTTTTTTGGGACCCTTGACATTCATACAGTGAGCAGAGCTAAAAATAGCCACTGATTACTTAGGGGGCAATCAAGGGGTTAACTGTGTTCCCTAGGAGTGTTCAAACTGTGGGGGGCATGGTACTGACTAGGGGAGGAGACCGATCGGTGTTCCTGTATACAAGGAACACACGATCTGTCTCAACTCCGCTGACAGGATGTGGATCTGTGTGTTTACACACACAGATCCATGTTTCTGCTCTGTCAAGAGCGATCGCGAGTGCCCGGGGGACATCGCGCCCGCCGGGCATGTGCATCGGCTCCGGGGGCACATGGCAGGTGTGCGCACGTGTCTGCTAAATTGTCTTAAAGGAGCGACATATACCTACGGCGACTTGCGCAACCGTGCCAACCTGCCGCAATATAACTGGTCGGCTATCAGTTAAGAGATGGTTTTCCTTCCTCAGAACCGTTGGGAGTAGTACGTGGCTGGGGGGAGACAGTTCCATATACTGCAATCCTCAGTGACCATGAGGAATCTACTTCTCATGCTTCTGCAAACTTGCGGTACATGCTCTCCCTGTGAAAGGACCTGAGAATTCATGGCATCAAGGAGAAGGATCATTATTAGTTGGGAACCCTCCTTGACCACTGTTACAAGGGGAACGTCTCAGAACGTCCCCACAGAGGGAGCAGACATGAAATATGTTGAGGACACTTTAAAGTGGAGTTTATGTAATGCCTTTCCAGACTCTGGTAAGTTACAGTCTTCTGTTGGTCAAAGGAGGAGCGTTGGAGGAGGGGGCCGCCTAAGTGATGCATTTCAAATTGTTATGTTGTGTACTCACACTACCTTTTACCACAACATCCCTATAATTGTGTATGGGGGCTGCAAACAGTAAAAATTGTTTTAACATTCAAAGTGAATCAATATGTAAAAAAACATGTGTGAATGATAAAACCTCAAAATAACAAAATTGATACATATAAAGTGCATACAGTGCCATCAATTCATATCCTTCAATTAAAAACATAAACAGCACATAGAAAATCATCCAATCCTTCTCAATGAGTGAAAAAAAAATCTCCCTCTTTCTATGTATCAGCACAAGTGCGCATGCTCAGACAAGAAAAATAGTCACAATCCTACTAACATTTAGTTTTAACCAAGCACTATAGTGAATTTGCAAATTTGTGAATTTCAAACATGCGTTCACGACAGTGCAATTGTGCGTTATATAGCTAAATGCAAGTTTCAACTTTTGATTCTAATTGTACAACTGTTCCACACAAATGCATGCATTTTAATTTTGAGATGAACTATTTAATTCCTAAAATAAAGTGTAATTGCTGGGCTTTTATGTTGCTTCTTATTCCTTTTTTTTAACCAGTTGCCGACCGCCTCACGACGATATACGTCGGCAGAATGGCACGGGCAGGCAGAATCACGTACCTGTACGTGATCTGCCTCCCGCGGGCGGGGGGTCCGATCAGACCACCCCCGGTGCCTGAGGCGGTCGGCATTTGTCCCCCGGCGATCGGAGGTGAGGGGGAGGCCATCCATTCATGGCCCTCCCCTCCCAATCGCTCCCGGCCAATAGATTCATTCCTCTGCTGCTGTATAGTAAACAGTATTATATAGTATATAGTAAACTGTATAGTATTTTCTGTTCCAGCGACAAGGAGAGAAGACATCTGAGTGAGTGCACAACACACCCCCGATCACCCCCTAATCACCCCTCCCCCCCTGTCACACTGACACCAAGCAGTTTTTTTTTCTGATTACTGCATTGGTGTCAGTTTGTGACAGTTAGTGTGGTAGGGCAGTTAGTGTTAGTCCCCTTTAGGTCTAGGGTACCCCCCTAACCCCCCCTAATAAAGTTTTAACCCCTTGATCACCCCCCGTCGCCAGTGTCACTAAGCGATCATTTTTCTGATCGCTGTATTAGTGTCACTGGTGACACTAGTTAGGGAGGTAAATATTTAGGTTTTGCGTCAGCGTTTTATAGCGTCAGGGACCCCCATATACTACCTAATAAAGGTTTTAACCCCTTGATTGCAACTAGTTAACCCTTTCACCACTGATCACCGTATAAGTGTTATGGGTGACGCTGGTTAGTTAGTTTATTTTTTATAGTGTCAGGGCACTTATAATAACTTATTGTTATTATGTTTTATCACGTTTGCTTTTCAGGTATGCAATTTTTATACTTTACCGTTTACTGTGTTTTATTGTTAACCATTTTTTTGTCTTCAGGTATGCCATTCACGATTTTGAGTGGTTATATCAGAATGATGCCTGCAGGTTTAGGTATCATCTTGGTATCATTCTTTTCAGCCAGCGGTCGGCTTTCATGTAAAAGCAATCCTAGCGGCTAATTAGCCTCTAGAATGCTTATACAAGCAGTGGGAGGGAATGCCCCCCCACCGTCTTCTGTGTTTTTCTCTGGCTCTCCTGTCTCAACAGGGAACCTGAGAATGCAGCCGGTGATTCAGCCAGCTGACCATAGAGCTGATCAGAGACCAGAGTGGCTTCAAACATCTCTATGGCCTAAGAAACCGGAAACTATGAGCATTTCATGGCTTAGATTGGTGTGGTCAGATGCTTTGAGGGCAGAGGAGAGATCTAGAGTCTAATAGACCCCAATTTTTTCAAAAAAGAGTACCTGTCACTACCTATTGCTATCATAGGGGATATTTACATTCCCTGAGATAACAATAAAAATGATTAAAAAAAAAATGAAAAAGGAACAGTTAAAAAATAAGATAAAAAAGCAAAAAAATAATAAAGAAAAAAAAAAAAGCACCCCTGTCTCCCCCTGCTCTCGCGCAAAGGCGAACGCAAGCATCGGACTGGCGTCAAATGTAAACAGCAATTGCAACGTGCATGTGAGGTATCACCGCAAAGGTCAGATAGAGGGCAGTAATTTTAGCAGTAGACCTTCTCTGTAAATCTAAAGTGGTAACCTGTAAAGGCTTTTAAAGGCTTTTAAAAATGTATTTAGTTTGTCGCCACTGCACGTTTGTGCGCAATTTTAAAGCATGTCATGCTTGGTATCCATGTACTCGGCCTAAGATTATCTTTTTTATTTCATCAAACATTTGGGCAATATAGTGTGTTTTAGTGCATTAAAGTTTAAAAAAGTGTGTTTTTTCCCAAAAAAATGCATTTGAAAAATCACTGCGCAAATACTGTGTGAAAAAAAATGCAACACCATTTTAATCTGTAGGGCATTTGCTTTAAAAAAATATATAATGTTTGGGGGTTCAAAGTAATTTTCTTGCAAAAAAAAATAATTTTTTCATGTAAACAAAAAGTGTCAGAAAGGGCTTTGTCTTCAAGTAGTTAGAAGAGTGGGTGATGTGTGACATAAGCTTCTAAATGTTGTGCATAAAATGCCAGGACAGTTCAAACCCCCCCCCCCCCCAAATGACCCCATTTTGGATGGAAAGTAGACACCCCAAGCTATTTGCTGAGAGGCATGTTGAGTCCATGGAATATTTTTATAATCCATGGCTTGGGGTGTCTACTTTCCAAAAAAGGGTCATTTGGGGGGGGGGGTTGTGCCACCTGGGCATTCCATGGCCTCTGAAACTGTGATAGGCAGTGAAGAGTGAAATCAAAAATTTACGCCCTTAGAAATCCTGAAGACAGTGATTGGTTTTTGGGGCCCCGTACGCAGCCAGGCTCCCAAAAAGTTCCACACATGTGGTATCCCCGTACTCAGGAGAAGCAGCTGAATGTATTTTGGGGTGCAATTCCACATATGCCCATGGCCTGTGTGAGCAATATATCATTTAGTGACAACTTTTTGTAATTTTTTTTTTGTCATTATTCAATCACTTGGGACAAAAAAAAAAATAATATTCAATGGGCTCAACATGCCTCTCAGCAATTTCCTTGGGGTGTCTACTTTCCAAAATGGGGTCCTGCACTTAAAGTGGTTGTAAACCCTGTTACACTACTTGTACCTACAGGTAAGCCTATAATAAGGCTTTCCTGTAGGCACTGTAAATATCTCCTAAACCTGCACGGTTTAGGAGATATTTACCATATACGCTTGCGCTGACTTCATCGGTGCATGCGCACTAAGGAAACGGCTTGCTCGTGCCATTTCTTCAGCAGCGTGCCATGATCGGCGGAGTGACATCATTGTGGCTCATGCCAATCACAGCGCCAGAGCCCGCAAACCCAGAAATAATTTCAGGAGACATGTCTCAATCACAACGGTGTGTGGGGCCGCTGCAACAGCTTTGATCTAAGGTAAGCATTTCATAATGAGCTCATTATGCCTTTGTCTTACAGGGGTTCTTTTTTTGGTTACAGCCTCTTGTTACAACGTGATGTCAGAGGAAGGTGGGGTCACCCGTTTACCTCACCGATTGGCCCCGGCCTCAGCTATATAACAGCTGTCAAAGCGAGAAAAAGCATCACTCAGCGGGAGCCTCCCATGGAGGCAGAGCTGTTGAATTTTTTTTTCTTCATTCAGTTTGTCAGGCAGCATGATAAAAGATGAATGGACATCGCTGGACATTTTTATTTTTTTATTTTTTAATAAAGGATTTGTCCCAAAGTGTCTCCTGTCTTTTTTACTATTTTTGACACTTTTTTGGTGAAATGGTAGGGGTACAATGTACCTGATACCAATTCAAATGGGGGGGCAGAATCTGAGGAAGGGTTGTGGGGATGAGGCCCTTGTCCTCATCAACATGGGGACAAGGTGCTTTAGGGGGCTACTCCAAAGCACCCTCCCTATGTTGAGGGCATGTGGCCTGGTACGGTTCAGGAGGGGGGGCTCTCTCGTCCTCTTTTCCTGCGGCCTGCTAGGTTGCATGTTTAGATAAGGGTCTGGTATGGATTTTAGGGGGACCCCTACACCATTTTTTTGGGGCACAGGGCTCCCCTTAAAATCCATACCAGACCTGAAGGGTCTGGTATGGACCTGAAGACCTGAAGGGTCTGGTATGGATTTTGGGGTGGACCCCACACCATTTTTTTTAAATTTGGTGCAGGGATTCCCTTAATTTCTATACCAGACCTAAAGGGCCTGGTATGGATTTTGGGGGGACCCCCACGCATTTTTTTTTAAATTTTTGGTTTGGGGTTTCCCTTAATATTCATACCAGACCCAAAGGGCCTGATAATGGACTGGGGGGGGACCCATGCCATTTTTTTCAATGAATGTTTTATCTATATTGCCGAGACCCGACAATTCATTACAGCCTTGATCAGTTTTAAATGACTTTTTTCCTTCAGAAATGTCATTTTGCTGTGGTACTGTTCTAAATACGGCACGGGAAAACTGTGCCACAGGCATACTATAGACACCCCCAGGCAAGATATTTAAAGAAGTATTTCATTTTTATTGTTTCAATGCTAAGATGGCACAAACCCCCCCAAATGAGCCCATTTTGGAAAGTAGACACCCCAAGCTATTTGCTGAGAGGTATGGTGAGTATTTTGCAGAAATCGCTTTTTGTCACAAAGTTTTGAAAATTGAAAAAAGAAAAAAAATACATTTTTCTTTTCTTTCTTCATTTTCAAAAACAAATGAGAGCTGCAAATAGCTTGGGGTGTCTACTTTCCAAAATGGGGTCTTTTGGGGGTGGGGTTTGTGCCATCTTAGCATTTTATGGCCTTCAAATCTGTGATAGGTAGTGAGGAGTGAAATCAAAAATTTGCGCCCTTAGAAATCCTGAAGGCGGTGCTTGGTTTTCGGGGTTCCGTACGCGGCTAGGCTCCCAAGGAGTCCCACACATGTGGTATCCCCGTACTCAGGAGAAGCAGCAGAATTTATTTTGGGGTGCAATTCCACATATGCCCATGGCATGTTTGAGCAATATATCATTTAGTGACAACTTTGTCCAAAAAAAAAAAGTTTGTCATTTTCCCGCAACTTGTGGCAAAATATAAAATATTCCATGGACTCAACATGCCTCTCAGCAAATAGCTTGGGGTGTCTACTTTCCAAAACGGGGTCATTTGTTGGGGGTTTGTGCCATCTTAGCATTTTATGGCCTTCAAAACTGTGATAGGTAGTGAGGAGTGAAATCAAAAATTTACGCCCTTAGAAATCCTGAAGGCGGTGATTGTTTTTTGGAGGCCCCGTACGCGGCTAGGTTCCCAAAAAGTCCCACACATGTGGTATCCCCATACCCCCGTACTCAGGAGAAGCAGCAAAATGTATTTTGGGGTGCAATTCCGCATATAACCATGGCATGTGTGAGCAATATATCATTTAGTGACAACTTTTTGTAATTATTTTTTTAAATTATTAATTCAATCAAAATATTCAATGGGCTCAACATGCCTTTCAGCAATTTCCTTGGGGTGTCTACTTTCCAAAATGGGGTCATTTGGGGGGGTTGTACTGCTCTGCCATTTTAGCACCTCAAGAAATGAGATAGGCAGTCATAAACTAAAAGCTGTGTAAATTCCAGAAATTGTACCCTAGTTTGTAGACGCTATAACTTTTGCGCAAACCAATAAATATACGCTTATTGACTTTTTTTTTTACCAAAGACATGTGGCTGAATACATTTTGGCCTAAATGTATGACTAAAATTGAGTTTATTGTTTTTTCTTTTAACAAAAAGTTGAAAATATAATTTTTAAAAAAAAATTTCAGTCTTTTTTCTGTTTATAGCGCAAAAAAAAAACCCGCAGAGGTGATCAAATACCATCAAAAGAAAGCTCTATTCAGGCTGCTCAGGGAAGTGATGTGACGTGCTAGTTACGGGTAAGGGGCCTGACAGTGGGGTGGTGGAGGAGAGTGGAGGTTCGAAAGGCGATGGCGGCAGGGACAGCTCGGGGTGAGAGCCCATGCTGGTCCCGTTAACCTGCCGCCACAACACAGCGGGAGGTACCACGCCTGAAGAGGAAGCCGGTGAGCGTATCCCGGACACAGATACCACAAGAGCAAGACTTACCAACAGCTCCTGGTCCGTTCTGTGGGAACTACAGCCCGCCGACATGTCCTCCCGGAAACCCGGCTCCCTGCCCAGGGTCCCCCCCCCCACAGCCATAGACGGAAGGTGACTTGTTGGCCTGCTACTCACTGCTGTTTTCACCTTAATGTAAAATGGAGACTGATCTTGAAAATCCCTGAAACCCAAGCCATCCCTCGGAAATGCTCCTGCTCCCCCTGCTGTGCATGAGACAAGACTGTGAACGCTGCTTGACTCTTTCCTAAAACCGGATGGCTCCAGGTACGATCAGCTGTAGCGGAACTATATTTTTGTATCGAGCCTGATTCACCTATGTCTTTCAGAGTTTTTTGTTTAAAAACCATCAAGTGAAGAGAGGTAATGCTGTATTGCAGAATAGTATGGTGGCTCAGTAGAACTGAATAAACAATTTAAACAATTTAAACTGAGCGAACGCAGACGGTATGCGCTGTGTTGAGAGTAGCACGCTAGCTTAAAGGTTCTGCAAGCGAGACGCAAAGAAGTGGTCTGAGCTGGGGGGCGAAGAACATGAAAGGTCGCTCGCATACAGCAACTGAATCTAAAAAGCCTAGAGATAGCTTAAACTCAAGTTCCATCCAAAAATTTTTAAAAGAAGCGCAACTTAAAAGTCTGATTATGGACAATAGGTAACAAAGCACGAAAGTTAAGAAGAAAGATCCTGCAAAACATAAAGGAGCTCTAGGGGGGACCCCCAGAGGCAAGATCCTCTCGGAAGCGGATCTAGACCTTAGCACGGAAGCAGATATGGATGCACCTCCAACAAAAACAGAGATGCAGGACATGTTTTTCAAATTATAGACCGCTATAAAAGCAGAGATCCTCAATGTAAGGACAGACATGGGGTATCTCTTGAAGCGAGTGGAAACAGTGGAGGAGGCATCAGAACAACAAGCGTTCGAGATCACAGCTTTAGGGGAGTTCCCGCGCAGTTTTTTTTTCTTCTTTTCTTTTTTCTATTCTTTGTTCAAACAGTGGGTAGGGTAGAGGTGAATGTGCTTGAAATAAGAGAAGCATTAAAAATCTGGGTGGATGGAAGTTAAATGTTTGACATATAACATAAAAGGGTTAAATTCTCCCCGTAAAAGGCGCAAAGTGCTAAAAGAGTTGCAGATTTATGGTGCAGATATAGTTTTTTTTGCAGAAGGGCCTTGTATGGAATTAAGGGGGACCCCAACGTCATTTTTTTTAAAATTTTGGTTCGGGGTTCCCCTGTGGGGAATTACCATGCTGTTTTTATCAATGAACTTCTATGTGTATTGTCGGACCGGCAATGCAATAGCCGCGAGTAGTTTTAAATGGGTTTTTTCCTTCGAAATGTCATTTTGCTGTCAGACTGTTCTAAACACGGGAAACATGCGCCCCTTTACAGGCATACTATAGACACCCCCCAGCTAAATTTAAAGGGATATTACACTTTTATTGTTTGACTTTAAGCATTATTAAAATCACTGCTCCTGAAAAAACTGCCGTTTTTAAAACTTTTTTTTGCATTGATCCATGTCCCCTGGGGCAGGAACCAGGCCCCCAAACACTTTTTATGACAATAACTTGCATATAAGCCTTTAAAATTAGCACTCTGGATTATTCATGTTCGTGTCCCATAGACTTTAACGGTGTTCGCGTGTTCGAACAAAATTTTATCCTGTTCGCATGTTCTGGTGCGAACCGAACAGGGGGGTGTTCGGCTCATCCCTAATAGAAATCATGACACTGTCAGATCATGCCCCTATCACGATGAAGGTGAAGATAAAAGGGCTCCATAGGATTCCTTTCACTTGGCATTTAAACAAAAAACTTATTGAGGAAGATAAGATAGTCGAGAAAATACAACAGGAAATAGATGCGTTCTTCCTAAACAATGATACTGGAGAGATCTCGGGAGCTGTTATATGGGAGGCCTTCAAGGCATTTATAAGGGGGGTCTTAATATCCATTGTTGCAGGGGAGAAGAGAGAGAGAACCGAAAGAAAAGAAAGTCTCATTGCTAAAATCCACCAACTAGAACAACTTCATAAAGCTTCTATGGGAAACGATAGGCCCGTATTACAGCAACTGATAATTAAAAGAGGAGAATTAAAAGACTTATTGAAAAAAGAGTCACATAAGATTATGAACAAACATCTAAAAGATAGCTACCAGGGTGGAAATAAGGTAGGGAAACAACTGGCAGCAATGGTAAGAAAAAAAAGGATGCAAGCTTTATAGAGAAGATCAAAAATAAAAATGGCAAAATGAGGCACACATCCAAAGAGATAGGAGAAGAATTTAGACAGTATTTCTCATCCCTCTACTCGGTTGGGCAGAGGGAAAAATGTGGTGGAAATAAGGAGGAGAAGGTGAGAGATTTTCTAAAAGGGGCGGGACTTCCTACTTTGTCTGAAAACGACATAATAGAACTAGAGAGACCAATAACTGCAGAAGAGATATGCTTGGCCCTGAGATCATCTCCCCGGGGAAGAGTACTGGGCCGGATGGTTTCACAACCAGCTTCTATAAAAAATTTAAAGACTCCTTGGTTCCAGGGCTGTGCCAGGTTTGGAATGGGCTAGGGAAGCAGGGAGAAATGTGTAGGGGTGCGTTAACTGCATCAGTGACACTAATTCTTAAAGAGGGGAAGGACCGCACCCTATGCTCTAGCTATAGGCCGATTGCGCTTTTAAATGCCGACATTAAATTATATGCCAAGGTGCTGGCGCTACGGCTTAAGAAAAAAATGTCCTACTTGGTCCACCCGGACCAAGTGGGATTTATCCCAGGGAGAGAAGATAGAGATAAAGGGGTGCGGTCTCTTCTCATATTGGAGGCCATCAAATCAAGTGGATCCCCAGGTCTATTTCTGTCGATAGACGCCGAGAAGGCATTCGACAGAGTAGACAGGGGATTCATGTTCAAAACGCTTGAAGCAATGGGAATAGGGCCTACAATGATAAAATGGATTAAAATACTATATAATCAACCAACAGCATTTGTGAAGGTCAATGATCTAGCTTCAGCACAGTTTGCCATGGAAAACGGGACCAGACAAGGATGCCCGCTGTCCCCGCTTCTATTCATCCTAACCTTAGAGCCCTTATTAGCCACGATCTGAAAAAACACGGACATTAGCGGCTGTATGGTGGGAAAGGAGGAGCACAAACTGGCTGCTTTCGCCGATGATGTACTTCTCTATATCACCAAACCCAGAATTACGATCCCCAATTTGCTGTCCACATTGAAAAAATTTAGTGAGCTGTCAAACTATAAAATTACCTTGAGAAATATGAAGCCTTAAAAATTAATATTGACAAACAGGAAGTCGTTAGACTCAGAGAGGTGTTTCACTTCCCTTGGAGAGAAAAAATTAAGTACCTGGGCGTAAAGCTTGCAGGATCCATTAGGAAGTCCCCTTACTTAGGAATTTGGGCCCAGACACACATGTTATAACGCACCTCAAATTTAAAATATGGGACCAGATTCATTTCACTAGGAAGTGGGAGTATAATTCTCCCTTAATTTATTTAAAAGACAACACCTACTTTCCCCCGGGGATGGAGGAAGTGAGAGGAAACTGGATTTTGGATAGGGAAGCACAATTAAAAGACATTATTAAAAGAGGGAAAATTTGCACATTTCAGGAACTATCAACACAAAGGGATTTAATGAAGGTAAATGGGTGGCAGTACGGCCAGGGCCATCTTAAGAGCATTATAGGCCCCCGGGCAATACAGTGCACTGGGGCCCTGTCTACATGACACTTTATCCGCTGACCACTACACTACACACCACACTAAACCTACCTGATTCCTATACTGACCACTACACTACACACTGACCACTAGACACCACACCACCCTACCTGATTTCTATACAGGCCACTACTACACAAACTACACTATCCACTGACTACTACACTACCCACAGACCACTACACAATACACTATACACTACCCACAGACCACTACACAATACACTATACACTACCCACAGACCACTACACTACATACTGACAGCTACACAATATTCTACCCACAGACCAATACACCAAACACACACACACACACAATACACTACACACAATACACTATACACCACACACACACACACAATACACTATACACTACAAACACAATACACTATACACTACACACACACACACACAATACACTATACACAGCACATTACACTATACACTGACTTTATGGCTGCTCCCTCTCCTCAGACCATATCTACTCCCCCCCGGGCCAGCAACAAAACTCACGAGTGAGTCTCTTATCTTTTTTTCTGTCATGATCTGCTCTGCCTCTGCGCCGCCACCTGTCACACTGCCAGACTGCCTGCCCTGGCGAAGACATGATCGATGACCCGGAGAGGAGGAGAAGAAGACATCGGGCACAGACTGCCTGCCCCGGCGGGGAAATGATCGGTGGCCCAGAGAGGAGAAGATAGCGGCCACAGCTCACAGTGAAGGCCAGCCCCACTCTCCCACGATTGAGGACAGGCCAGCCCCACCTGCCACACATGACCCCTTTCGCCCAATCACAGGGCGCCAGGGGCCGGCCTGAGACTGGACATGGCGGCTGGAGCGCGGGGTCAAAGAAAATTGGAGTGAGGGTGACACATAGGGTTACACTATACCATGCTTGGCTGGGGTCACTGGGCAGGTGGGGCCCCCCAGGCAAGTGGGGCCCCCAGGCAACAGCCCAGCGTGCCCAATGGAAAAAACGGCCGTGGGTACGGCCAGCTCGTGCATTTTGTTAGAAGCATCCCTGGCTCCTTGAGGGAGGAAGTAGATTACAGACCGATAGAAAAATTATTCTGTAGGGATATAGCAAAGAGGAATATTTCTGCAATATACAAAATTCTGTTAAGTAGTGGAGAATCGGAAGTACTGCCATTCTTTAAAAAATGGGAAGAAGAACTGGGAGTAACTTGTGAGAAAAGTTTGGTGGCGAGCATCTTGGGGGCAACGCATGGTACAGCAGTCGATATGAAAATGACGGAGATCAACTATAAGTGCCTGGCCAGGTGGTATATGACTCCTATTAAAATCAGCAAATTTCTTCCTGACAAAACACCTAATTGCTGGAGAGGGTGTTCGGCCCCGGGAACAATGGCGCATCTATGGTGGGATTGCTCAAAAATCAAAATATTCTGGCGGGAGGTGATTAAGTTGATCGAAGTGATAAAGGGCAAGGCTATCCCATTTGACCCATGGGTCTGTTTGTTCCATGGGTCTGAGGGCCTAAATAGACGGTATAAAACCTCACTAATCCCGGTGTTTCTTAATTCAGCAAAGAGCGTAATCCCCAAAAAATGGCAGGAAGTGGAGGGGCCTAGGATTAGGGATTGGATCTCAAGAGTAAATGAAATTTATATCCTAGAGAAATCTGAGGTAGTAGATCCCTTAGATAGGGATCAAGAAGAGGGGGGGCAGATGGGCCAGATGGGAAGCCTTTAAAAAATCTGAGAGTTTTGCTGAAGTCATTATGCATTAATATAAGTATAGACATACTTTTACTCGCCTATTTTATTTCGTAAGTGAACTATCTGCGGGAAAAGGGGGGGTGAGGGGGTGGGACGGAGTGTAGGAGTGGGATAATATTGAGGTTTGTCATTGTTTTCTAGAGATTTGTATACCTGGTAGAATGTATTTTTTACCCTCATTAGATGCGTGTTTTTGTACTTTTAATATGTAAAATTTAAATAAAGAATAAAAAAAAAAAAAAAAAGAAAGCACTATTTGTGGGAAGAAAAGGACGCAAATTTTGTTTGGGTATAACATTGCATGACCGCGCAATTAGCAGTTAAAGCGACGCAGTGCCAAATTGTAAAAAATGCTCTGGTCAGGAAGGGTGTAAAACCTTCCGGGGCTGAAGTGGTTAATGATGTTAAACATCTGTTGCCATTATAAAATGCTAAAAAGTTGCCTTGTGTCTTTATGAAAATTGATTTGTTAGGCATTGAAAATGTATCAATTGTTCCATGTTTGTAGGTTAAAAGAGTTGGCCTCTCTGGATAGCAACATTATACTAGAGGGCATCTGAGAAGCAGGGTGGACGATATTATTTACAACTTTCTGAGAAATGCTTTAACCTCAGCAATGTCACCGAAGCAACGACCTCATTTAGCTATTGCCATTTAGCATTTGCAAAGTAATCTGTAAGCAAGCACTTCTGTCTACTCAGATTCCCTGTCTCATAACAAGTAGCTTTAAGAACTCTAGCTCCAAGCTAGCTATTCCAGAATGTTGTGTACTTCATATGCACAGGATCTATGCTTATTCTTAAGTAAAGGTGATGATCAGTGCTGGGACAAGGCCATTTGGTGCCCAGGGCGAAGATGGCAAACTGCCCCCCCCCCGGTTTTAATAAAGAATCAATGTCGTTTCAAAACAAGAATATACTTAAAACAATACAAGTTCAATTATGTTTAATGCGATAGAAACAGAGTTCACTCACACATTTTAATATGTATTTTTATTTTTATACCAAATATTGGGGTATTGCAGAGTATTGGGGGCTATTGCAGATTATTGCAAAGTATTGCGGGGTATTGCAGGCTATTGCACAGTATTGTGGGGTATTGCAGAGTATTGCACAGTATTGTGGGGTATTGCAGAGTATTGTGGGGTATTGCAGAGTATTGCACAGTATTGTGGGGTATTGCAGAGTATTGCACAGTGTTGCGGGATATTGCAGAGTATTGAACAGTATTGTGGGGTATTGCAGAGTATTGCACAGTATTGTGGGGTATTGCAGAGTATTGGGGGCTATTGCAGAGTATTGCACAGTATTGCGGGGTATTGCAGAGTATTGTGGGGTATTGCAGAGTATTGCACAGTATTGCGGGGTATTGCAGAGTATTGTGGGGTATTGCAGAGTATTGCACAGTATTGCGGGGTATTGCAGAGTATTGTGGGGTATTGCAGAGTATTGCACAGTATTGTGGGGTATTGCAGAGTATTGCACAGTATTGTGGGGTATTGCAGAGTATTGCGGGGTATTGCAGAGTATTGCACAGTATTGCGGGGTATTGCAGAGTATTGCACAGTATTGCGGGGTATTGCAGAGTATTGTGGGGTATTGCAGAGTATTGCACAGTATTGTGGGGTATTGCAGAGTATTGCACAGTGTTGCGGGGTATTGCAGAGTATTTCGGGGTATTGCAGAGTATTGCACAGTGTTGCGGGGTATTGCAGAGTATTTCGGGGTATTGCAGAGCATTGCACAGTGTTGTGGGGTATTGCAGAGTATTGCACAGTATTGTGGGGTATTGCAGAGTATTTCGGGGTATTGCAGAGCATTGCACAGTATTGTGGGGTATTGCAGAGTATTGCACAGTATTGTGGGGTATTGCAGAGTATTTCGGGGTATTGCAGAGCATTGCACAGTATTGTGGGGTATTGCAGAGTATTGCACAGTATTGTGGGGTATTGCAGAGTATTTCGGGGTATTGCAGAGCATTGCACAGTATTGTGGGGTATTGCAGAGTATTGTGGGGTATTCAGCAGTGGTGGTCACTGGTCATTAACCTCGCCTCAGCCTCCTCCCCTCCCCCAATCAAGCCATTTATTAATCTGTTTTTTAGTGTTTACTTACACAAGTTCAGACTCAGAAGTTATGAGTCTGAACTTGTGTAAGTAAACACTAAAAAAACAGATTAATAAATGTCTGGATTGGGGGGAGGGGAGGAGGCTGAGGCGAGGTTAATGACCAGTGACCACCACTGCTAAATATCTGAGTCAGAACACTGGCACTGCGCTCTTCTACCTTCCAGATCGAATCCAGCCTGAGCCAGCCAGCCAGCAGCTCCTCAGCTCGGCTCCGCTTGAGATAACAGACAGCGCGCCGACACGACACAGCTCAGCTCAGGTCAGCTCTCAGCTCTCAGCTCACAGCTCCCGCGCTCCTCTCTGCATCCTCCCACCTCGCCTCCGGCCGTGAGTGACGTCACGGCGCTGGCAGAGACTACGGGACTCCTCCGTAGGGGAGTAAACAGTGTAGTTGTGTGCTGAGGGAAGGGAAGGGAGGATCATGCAGGAGCGCACAGCTGCGCCCCCCCCTATACCAAATGGTACCGCCCAGGGCACGTGCCCTCTCCGCCCCTGCCTTGTACCGGCCCTGGTGATGATAAAAGCCAGTCAAACAACCCAAGACAGAAATTGTTCCAAAAAAGATTCTTAATGCCTGAAACTTTCCTAAGGCTTTATTTTTTGCAAAAAAAAAAAAAAAATAGAAAACCAACAGCTGTGCCTAAACTTCTGTGTCCTAAGTGACCATAATTTCTCAAATGACCAAACCAGATAGCAGGCATGTACTGGCCATAGGGACTACCGGGAGTTTCCTGGTGGGCCGATGGCTCAGTGGGCCAGTGTCAGTGACAGACAGCCTGTCAAAATAATGGTTGTGCAGCCCGCGTAGCCATTTTTTTGAGCACTGCTGTACTTCCCAGGGCCGGCCCTACCATGGGACCGAGACGGCAATTCAGGGGTGGACTGGGCCGGGATTGTGGGAGCTTGCTGGGTGCTTCAGTGTTTCACTGCTTCTTATTGTTGCCAGCACACCCACCACCTGCAGCACAGAGCTGACAGGCTTTTTGAGCACTTCCTTTGGCTCTGCCGCTGCGATAGGTGTCCGAAAGGTCACGCTGGTGGGCAGGGACTGAATTCCTCTGACGCCTGCTGCCGCTCCATCCTCCAGATCGTTCCTGTTGTCAGTGTGTGGTCAGCGGGTGACAGCCGGCTCGGTGCAGCTGCCCTAGAAGAGGGGATCCACACACTGTTCTGTTTAGCATGCCTGTGCTAGCTTGTGACACACACTCATTCTCCCTGCCCGTGCGTGGCATCTATGGAGAGCAAGAGGGAGCGGGAAGATTAAACAAGTAGCCGACAGCCACATTAAAGCCCCCTCTGGACCATTCAAGTGAGTGAGCTGAGCACTGTTACTGACCAGACTCAGACCCCTCTCTCTGCCCCCTCCCTGTCCCCCCTCTCTATCCCCCTGTCCCCCATCTCCCCCCTCTCTTTCTCTCTCTCTTTCTCTCTCTCTCACTCCCTGCCTCCCCCCTCTTTCTCTATCCCTGTCCCCTCTCTCTCCCCCCTCTCTCTCCCTGCCCCCTCTCTCCCTGCCCTCTCTCTGGCAGCAGGAGACAGCAACAAGTGGCACGCTGCATCTGGTGGCAGTTGATGGTGGCATGTTACACACACTGCAATCTGATGGCAAGCGACAGTGGCATGTGACACACTGCATCTGGTGGCAGTTGACAGTGGCATGTGACACACAGCATCTGGTGGCAAGTGACATGCTGCATCTGGTGGCAGGTGACACGCTGCATTTGGTGGCAGGTGTCGGTGGCATGTGACCCACTGCATCTGGTGGCAAGTGACATGTTGCATCTGGTGGCAGGTGACATGCTGCATTTGGTGGCAGGTGTCGGTGGCATGTGACCCACTGCATCTGGTTGCAAGCAACGGTGGCATGTGACACACTGCATCTGGTGGCAGTTGACAGTGGCAGGCGATGGTGGAAAGTGACACGCTGCATCTGGTGGTAGGCGATGGTGAAAAGTAACACACTGCATCTGGTGGCAGGCGATGATGGAAAGTGACACGCTGCATTTGGTGGCAGTGGCAAATGACATGCTGCATCTGGTCACAGACAATGGTGAAACGCTGCATCTGGTGGAAAGTGACAAGCTGCATCTGGTGGCAAGTGACAAGCTCAGGGTTCCCACTGATTCTGCATTATGGTAAGTTGAACTATTTTATTATATATTACAATGTAGTAATAGAAATAATGTGATTTGATCATTCTGACACTATATTAAGCATGGTGTCAGAATGTTTTCAGTACTAGCACCAGTCATTCACTGGACAAATCAACCCCACTGCTGAATTCCCCGTCAACCCTGAGACTACATTCCCCCCCTGGTCCTTGGCAAAATTGTCCCTGAATGGCAGCCTGGAAATGTGGTCACCCTCCTGGGGGCAAGGTGGTAATTTCCCCCCAGGGTGATCTTATGCCCCATACAAAGGCCGCACAGCTTCCCTCAGATCCATCCCAAACTCAATAAGTATCCATATCGCGCAATTGCATATAGTTTTACATACTTTTTTGTGCATGTTTGCAAAATTAACCACTTCATATCCGGGCCATTTCTGACACTTCGCTCCTACATGTCAAAAATCATCATTTTTTTGCTATAAAATTACATAGAACCCCCAAACATTATATATGTTTTTTTAGCAGAGACCCTACAGAATACAATGGCGGTCATTGCAACTTTTTATCTTGCACGGTATTTGCGCAGCAATTTTTCAAACGCGTTTTTTTTGGAAAAAAAAGAGTTTCATGCTTAAAAAAAAACAAAACAGCAAAGTTAGCCAAATTTTTTTGCATTGTGTGAAAGATGAAGTTACGCCGAGTAAATAGATACCTAACATGTCACGCTTCAAAATTGCACACGCTCGTGGAATGGCGCCAAACTTTGGTACTTAAAAATGCCCATAGGCGACGCTTTAAAATTTTTTACTGGTTACATGTTTTGAGTTACAGAGGAGGTCTAGGGCCAAAATTATTGCTCTCGCTCTAACGTTCGCGGCGATACCTCACATGTGTGGTTTGAACACTGTTTTCATATGTGGGCGGGACTTACGTATGCGTTCGCTTCTGCGTGCGAGCTCATGGGGACAGGGGCGCTTTAAAATTTTTGTTTTTTTTTTTATTGTTAATTTTACTTAAAATTTTTTATTTTGACACTTTAAAAAAATATATTTTTTTTTTGATCACTTTTATTTCTATTACAAGGAATGTAAACATCCCTTGTAATAGGAATATGACACGATCAGTCCTCTTTACAGTGAGATATGGGGTCAATAAGACCCCACATCTCACCTCTAGGCTGGGAAGCCTAAAATAAAAAAAATAAATAAAACGATCGCCGCTTCACAACCGAAGCGGCGCCGTTTTTTTGAATGCAGAGGCCGGGCGTGACGTCATAACATCGCGCCCGGCCTCCGAACGATCATAGAGACTCCGGCGACCATCTGGTCCGCCGGAAATCTCTATGGTGAACATCCGGCGCCGGCGGATCCGCTATCCGACTCACCGATCGCTGAGGTGAGTCGGTAGTAGCACCGGAGGGCGGCGGGAGGGGGGGGTGTCCCCTCCCGCCGCCCGTAAGAACGATCAAGCGGCGGAACAGCCGCTATGATCGTTCTTATGGTGTACGGAATCGCCGGCTGAAAATGCCGGTATCTGAATGATGTCTGTAGCCTCAGACATCATTCAGATATAAGCCCTGAAAGTGGAGGCCGTCATATGACGGCCTCCGGATGTCAAGTGGTTAAAGTGGGTGAAGTCCAGGACCAAATTTGTGTCCCAGTCCAGCCCTGCCAGATAGTATATGATAGCTCAAACTTTGGAAGTTGCATTTAGCTCCCTCAGTGCTCTTGCATTATATGTTCTTGGTAATTCATTCATTATGTATTGTGCTGCATTTTAGTAGGGTTGATGTTTCTTTTGTATATGTTTTTCCACCTGTATCTCCAAGCACCAAGTTCGAATGTGAAGGTAATCTACCTCATATACAGTATACATAGAAAGCTGTGAAAACCAGGAAGAGATTCTAACCTGGCAACCTGTAAGATGACAAACGTTCTGTATGGGGTATCATTTTCAGTTCTACTAAGATTGGACAGAAACACAATATAGGAACTGTTATAGACATTAATGTGCAAATAAATTATCATATACAAAAAACATTTTTACCCATCACATAAAGGAAGGAAACACAGTCCTTTTCCTTTACACTGAAACATTAACGGAAACACAGACAGCATTAAAAATCTGACAGGGGTTCTAATCCTTCTCCATTCTGTCCAGAACTAAAAAAAAAACCTTTTGCCTTTAGTTATACTTTAAGTAAATCAAACCCAATGATTCTGTGATGTTTTCCATATTTAGGTTTCTATGCATTACTGTTGAGAGAATTGATCCAAAAAGGTAAAGACTGCTCAAAATTGGCTATTATATGTTTGCCGACCGGGCCATAGCCGAATGACAGCTACAGTGCGGCCAGGTAGTTCTGGGAGGGCATACTATGATGTCCTCCAGCAGTGTCTGTGACTGCCAGGTCCTCGGGACCCAGCGCATCATGTATCGGGGTAAAGGGCCAATCCCAGCGCCCCTTTACCTTGTGATCACTCCATCCAATAATGGAGCGATCACTGTCAACAAACCAGCATCATGTCCGGTTCTCTCCTCTTCTCACACTGACTGTGTGAGGAGAGGAGGGAGAAGCTGCAGCATTAGTCTTGTTTTTTTTCCCGAGTGCCACATCAGTGCTCAGCAGTGCTTTACAGTGCCACATCAGTGCTTTACAGTGCCACATCAGTGCCCAGCAGTGCTTTACAGTGCCACACCAGTGCCCAGCAGTGCTTTACTGTGCCACATCTGTGCTCTACAGCACCACATCTGTGCCTCATCAGTGCTCTACAGTATCACATATGTGCCCCATCAGTGCACATCTGTGCCACATCAGTGCCCAGCAGTGAGCTACAGTGCCCCATCAGTGCATATCTGTTCCAAATCAGTGCCCAGCAGTGCTCTACAAGTAAAACTTTTTTTTTAGTTTGTGGGATCAGAACACCTGTCCATTTTTATTGCTGTTTGTGCCAGCATTTGGGAGATTCACCTTCTCTATTTGTCCTGTTTCCCATTATCATTAACCACTTCATGAAAAATCACGTACCTGTACCTGTATGTGATGTACCCCAGTATTGTTTTTTAGAGCCGACAGCCAGCTTTCTTGTAATAACAACCGATCCAGCTAAGCAGTCACTTGGCTGTTATTAAAAGGAGCAGGAGGGGATGTCTCCCCTGTCCCACCGAGAGACCTGAGTCACCAGCCCGCACATCCGCTGGCAGGCTGGAGATCTGAACAAAGCCGGATTCGGCTTTGATCGGGTCTCCGATGTAGGAACCCTGAAGTGACCTCACAACGTCACTTCCGGTTTACACGGCAGCCAACAGCACCAATTAAAAAAAAATGTCAGTATTCAAAAACGCCGATCTTGGCATTTTGAATATTTTCAAGTGCAGAGGAGTTGTTTGGGTCTTTTAGACCCCAGATCCCTCAATAAAGACTACCTGGCACTGCCTATTACTGTCATAAGGGATGTGTACTTGTGACAGCAATAAAAGTGATCAGAATTTTTTTTTTAAAGGGGGGACAGTGTAAACAAAAAAAAAAAGAAAAAAAAAAACGCCAAAGAAAACGCATTTATAAGTCAGTCCAGTGAATGTAAACAGTGTTCAAATCAGACATGTGAGGTATCACCGTGATCATTAGACCTCCTCTGTAACTCCACACAGGTAACTGTTAAATTTTTTTAAAGCGTCACATATGGAGATTTTCTAGTACCGTAGTTTGTCGCCATTCCACAAGTGTGCGCAATTTTAAAGCGTGACATGTTAAGTATCTGTTTACTTGACGTAACATCATCTTTCACATTATACAAAAATATTGGGTTAACGTTACTGTTTAGTTTTTTAAAATTCATTGTAGTGTATTTTTTCTTAAAAAATTGTGTTCGAAAGACTGCTGCACAAATACAGTGTGACATAAAATATTGCAACGACCACCATTTTATTTTATAGGGTTTCTGCTAAAAATATATAAATAACGTTTGGGGGTTCTAAGTCATTTTCTAGCAAAAAAATACTGATTTTAACTTGTAAATAACCAATGTTTGAAATAGGCCTGGTCTTGAAGTGGTTAAAAGTGAAAGTAAAAGAAAATCCCACATTTTGGGTTAATATCAGATCACTAATAGAGGGGAAATCCTCCAATGGGGACACTAGTTCTGGTGATCCTGGTGAGACACCAGGATTTGCAAATTTTGGAGGGATTTCCTCATACTTTCTGTTTTGGCTATAAGACAGGAATGAAAGGAAATCTCCACAATGGGACATAAGGCCCTCTAAAAATTCCAGATCACCGCCATTACCAGTACAAATAATAAAAAAAATAAAAGTCCCTAAATCGATCCCATAGTTTGTAGACGTGATAACTTTTGTGCAAACCAATTAATATATTGATTATATTACGATTTTTTTACCAACAATAGGTAGAAGAATATATATCGGCCTAAACTGATGAATACATTTGTCTTTTTATATATTTTTTGGGGATATTTATTATAGCAAAAGTAAAAAAAAACTTTTTTTTTTTTCAAAATTGTCACTCTTTTTTTGTTTATATCGCAAACAATAAAAACAGCAGAGGTGATCAAATAACACCAAAATAAAGCACTATTTGTGGGAAAAAAACGTTTTGTTTGGGTACAACATTGCACGACCAGTCAATTGTCAGTTAAAGCGCAGTGTCGTATCGCAAAAAATGGCCTGGTCATTAAGGGGGCTGAAATGGTTAAAAATAATTGTTAGAAATGGACATAAGAAGGCATTTTATTTATATTTGTTCAAATATATACAAATCTGTATTTCTAAAATACAATTCCTGCCTCCAACAAACAAACAAACCCACTATGCCACTCTTATAAATACCTTGTCATCCAGCAGTCTTCGGCTCTTCTCTTCCTTTAATTCTCTACTTTATCCCCCACTACCTCCACCCACTGGCTCACTCACTACCCAAGAGATTGCCAATCACTTGAAAAAACAGATTGATTCAATTTGTGAGGACATCTCCATTATACAGATATCTTCCCCACTTAACATACCTCTTCTAACAGCTCATTCAAAACTTTCCTCTTTTGACCCAGCTACTACTAAAGAGGTTACCAAACTTTTCTCAGATGCCCACACAACCAATTGTCCTCTGCATTATGTTCTCTCACTGCTATTACAGTCACTCTTTATTGTATGCTCTTTCACTCAAATCTTCAATCTATCCCTCTCTACTGGCACCTTCCTCTCATGTTTAAAGCATGCACAGATCACCCCCATACTTAAAAGGCCCTCACTGGACCCCATCAACCTGAATAACCTTAGACTTATCTCCTTGCTCCCATTTACCTCAAAACTTTTAGAACCTTTAGCCTACAACTGTCTGAGCTCCCACCTCACTTAAAACAACCTTCTTGACCCCTTATGCCACGTACACACGACGGGTTTTGCCGTCAGAATAAACTCCGAAGGTTTCTCCGACAGAACTCCGACAGAATTCTGCTCAAGCGGTCTTGCATACACACGGTCACACTAAAGTCCGACCGTCCAGAATGAAGTGACGTACAACACATACGACAGGACTAGAAAAAGGAAGTTCAATAGCTAGTAGCCAATAGCTTCCATCTCGTACTTGCTTCAGAGCATGTGTCGTTTTTGGTCCATTAGAACAGCATACAGATGAGCGGTTTTCCCGATAGGAATTGGTTCTATTTAGAACATGTTCCATTTCTAGGTCCGTCAGAATTTTCAAAAAAAAAAGTCAGATGAGGCATACACACGATCGGAATAGACAATGAAAAGCTTCCGTCTGACTTTTTCTGTCGGACATACCGCTCGTGTGTACGCGGCTTTACAGTCTGGCTTTCTCTCGCAGCACTCCATATCCTTACTACATGACCTTTCTGTGGCCTTTGATACTGTTGACCAGCCACTCCTTGTCAATAAACTCCACTCAATTGGCCTCCAAGATTCTGCTCTTTTCTGATTCTCTTCCTATGTATCACTCCTTTAGTGTTACCTACAACTTTGTCTTCTCCTTGCCACATCCTATTTTTGCAAAGGTCCCCCAAGGCTCTTTTCTTGGACCCCTTCTCCTCTCTATCTACACTTCCTCTCTTGGTCTCTTGAACCTCCTATCGCTTCCAATACACATCTCTTTTGACACTCAAATCTCTCTCTACGCCTCACCTCACGTCTTTGGTCCCCTCTTACATTAGTAACTGCCATATCAACATGGATGTCACAACAGTTCCTCAAACAAAATATTTCCAAAACTGAGCTTGTAGTCATAGGCGTCGTTAATAGGGGGCTATTGAGGCTGGAGCCCCGAATGTGGGCTAAATAGCCCTGAGTGTCTAAGCGGGGGACAGAAGAGAAAGAGCATTCTTAAAATTGTATTTTTATTGGGATATCAAAGAACAAGTACAAAATTGTAACAAAATGTACATTACACTATCAATATAAGTGCATTATAAACAATCATAGTAAAAAGGGAAAGCAAAATGGAAAGTAACAAGTATAGGTAATAAGAAAGTGTTCACAGAAACTAGGCACATTTGTGTATTGGATCAATTTCTTATGATGTACGCAGTAAGCATAGTATGGGAAAAGCCTAGAACCTTAAGTTCAGTCCAGGCCATATACACAGTCAGTGTAGAATTAAATTAAGATTAGGGCGTGCTTGGTAGCATGGGGGTCCCGAATTTCGAAAGGTCCCATGGTTCCCATATTTTATTAAATTGGGGAATGCAGTCATGTACCGAGGCCGTCAAAAACTCCATTGTCCAAATCTCAGCCACCAAATGTAGAAATCTGGACCATGGGGGAGGTGTATTGGATATCCAGGACAATGGGATAAGCTTCCTGGCAGGTAATAATATATAAGATATCAGTTTGTTTGTTTTTTTAGATACCCCAAAAGGAGGTAGACCCAATAGGTAATTCAAAGGATCCATCGGAAGGGACACCCCAGTCACCTCTTGTATAAGGAAATGTACATCATACCAAAAGGGTCAAGGAACATTGCCAAAAGATGTGAAATAGTGAGCCTATATCAGTTCCACACTGCCAGCAATGCTGCAGAACTGATGGATCATACTTATGGATTACATCGGGAGTTCTGCACCAAAACATGAGAATCTTAATGGTTGTCTCCCTCTGAGTGACACATTTGGAAGATCTAAAAGTAGAGGACCAAATCCTATCCCACATCTGTATTGTGACAGGACGGCCCACTAAATGAGACCACCTGTGCATGTAATGGTGCAATGTCTCCGTGATTGGAGTCGACTCATGGAGGATACGGTAAATACAGGAAATTAGATGCAATTGATGAGGGCCTTGAGCACACAAGTATTCAAACGTAGTTGGCCTATCTAGGGTCAGGGATGGCGATTTAGAGTGAAAGAAGTGTCTAACCTGTAAGTAAAAGTGGAAAAGATGTGGTGGTACATCAAATTTCTCACTTAAAGTGTTAAAGGTATGCAGCTTCCTCGTTATGGGATGAACCAGGTTCCGGAGCTGGAAGAGATGAACATTTATCCATGGAAAAATCCTGCCTAGGAACATACTATCTAGAATGAGAGGGTTGAATAGTACATTTACAAGAGGAGAGCAGGAGGGCATAAGGGGATAGCGTTTGAGGCAATTACGCCAAATGGTTAAAATTAGTGCCATTGGGAAAGTACACTGACGTTTATATATAGGATTTAAAACAGGGGGGCACTCCAAACCAAGGAGCCCGGATGAACCGGGTAAAGTACCCCCTTCTCAATGGCAGACCATTGGTTTGGTGCATGTAGGGAAGTCCAAGAGGTAATGGCCCTTAAATGCGTAGCATGATAATATTTAGTAATGTCCGGAGCTCCCAAACCTCCTCTGGATCTAATGGAGAACATCACGGAGCTTGCTATGTGTTGAGTTTTGCCATTCCATATAAATTTTAGAAAAATCCTGTGAAGTGTTTTTAGTTAAAAAATATAAATGTGTCTGCGCTAAATTACAAAAAATGACAATTATTGTTTTACACAAATAACTACAAAAAGTGCAACGTGCAAAAATAATTTCAAAATCAAAATCAAATGTGTCTGTGCTGAATAATAAATAATCAGAAATAACAATTAGTACTTTGCACACATAACCCCAAAAAGTGCAACGTGCAAAATTAATTAATTCAAAATTAATTCAAAATTTAAGTGCCAAACCAGGAATGCAACCATTCCTTAAATAAAATAAAAAAGTCCTTATAGTTCATAAAAATATAAAGTGCTCAAAAAATGTGTCCATAATCGGTGAAGTCCATCCATCCTGTTCATCCGACAAGTGTATCACCATAAAGCATGCCTTAGTGTTCTCCAGTGACCCCCAAAAGCACATGCGCTCACCTTGAAGTGTGTGACACAGTAATTAAACTCTGTCAAAACACGCTTTGGAGCCACTCCTGGGCTCTATGGAATCAACTGTGTAGGTCTCCAATGTTCTCAAATAATGTCATAATATCATATGTAAAAGAAAAGAGACTCCATAGCGCAACATTGCAACATAATAAAGGATTTTTATTTAAAACAAACTCTCCCCTCTTAGGGATACTCACATGGTGTGGATGCGTGAGTGCACCATCCTATTCAGGTACTAACATATAAAAAGCCGATCGTATGGTATAGCGTGCGGTGCGGTGTATTCATCCAGCTCTCTCTCCTTGCTGACAGCTCCGTCCTGGCCCCTCCCCTACGCGTGTTCGGCACAGGGATCGCGTGCCTTCATCAGGGGGATTTGATTGGACGGACGCTCTATGCTCACGTTATAGTAACGGCGGCCATTTTCCCTTAGACCGCAGACAAATCTAGCAAAAGGCTACAGCCATACCTATCCCTTGTTAGCAATTTAACCTTTTGGAAATTTTGAAATTATTTTTGCACATTGCACTTTTTGTAGTTATTTGTGTAAAACAATAATTGTCATTTTTTGTAATTTAGCGCAGACACATTTATATTTTTTAGCACCATTTACACAGGTATGAAACGTGATTAGTGTTTGCAGCTGACTTTCACTCAGGATTTATTTTAAGGCATTAACCCTTCTGTGGCTCGCAAGACTTGTCTATATAATTTTGTGTACTCATTTCATATACTTGTTAGTAGCCTGATGGATCCTTTTTTTTTCAAGGATCACGTGACTGTGATGTAACGCGTGGGAGGAGCCAAGGACGCTCTGTGCAGATCAGCAGTTTCACACAGTGTACTGCACTGAATCTGCTCCTGTCTAAGGCGGCTGACTGCTATAGTAAAACCTGCATATGCCTTATCATTATAAGGCACACGTGAGTGGATTGAAGTTTGCCTGTGTACATTGGTATCCTAACTATTGCACAATGATTGTTTTTTTCTCTTATTTGCCTGTTTATGATTCTCACATTGGTTGTGAATAGAAGCAAAAAACACTTTGGTACTATTGAGATCAATGAGCACCTTAATTTAGCAAGTGTTTTTAAACAGCTTTGCTAGTGATCAAAAGCTCTATACCAATCAGGATTCCACACCTGTATAATTGAACCTTCTGAATACATCCCTATATATTTATTTTTATGTGGATTTTTTATGTGAATTTTTTACACATTTGGTGTCACTAATTTTTTATAGTTTTACACTATTTTGATTGTTGGATTTTTTAGGAATTTTTACTCACCACTGGATTTATTTGACTATTTATATTTACTTTTATATTCATTTTCATGCACATTGTGAAGCGCTTCAAATATCATTATTTAACCCTTTCATTAATACTCCTGAATACACTAGACTCATGGGTAAGCTGCATAAGAATATGCAGAAAAAAGATATTGAGAACAAGAATGTAAAAAGGAAGAAATATTTGAGAGATTTTGAGGACTACAAAAATAAATAAGTTTTTCGTTGGCAATCCACGGTAGCGTCTAACAGTGTGGCTAATCCACAGCCACAAATAGGGGCAGCCGGGAATGGGGATATGAGAGCACCACAACCACAGGGGCAACAACATCTACAACAGCAGAATATCAAACAACCTCATAGGGGGTATCCTCTGTATCGACAGGAGGATACACAACCCCACACACCTTATCGTCAGCCACCTAAGAGGCCTTATTATAATCAACAAGGACGGCCAAGCAATGAGGGAAGTAGTATCCCGTACCCTAGAAATGGCCCACCACCCAATCAAGGTAATTGGGGTTATGGGGCACCAACCTATCAAGGTAATGGGAATAGAGCCCAATATGAAGGGAATCAATATGGTAGGGGTTATCAATCTAACCCCCCCCCCTCAGCACAGAGGTGGAAAGCAGAACACATATGGTTATCACAGGCAATATGGGTACCAACACAGTACCCCATACCGGCAACAAAGGAATTATGGGTACCAACAGGGTACACCCTATGGAGGGAACCATCAATCACACAGGGGTCCCCCACCTTATCAACCTCCATATAGGTGTTATCCCCCTAATCCGAGAGAAGATGCACAAAGGGATGGAACTTACTACTCACCTAAACCACAAAGAGTTAGATATGAGAAACCTCCACAGGATCAATACAGGGTACCTGTTTATAGTTTTCAACCTTTGGAGGATAATGAGCACTTTCTGGATGAGTCTTTTTTAGGGGGGACCAGGGGAGGGTCCACCCACGAGACAAGAAACCCAGGAAGAGAGGAGGGAGAGCTGGACAAAGAATACAGCAGAAAAAGAAGGCGGGAAGATTAGGGGAAGGAATCTACAATTTAAGTGGAGTTACACTATCAAGGGAAGAACTTTTGGTGTTAGATAAGGGTATTAAATTTGCCCCCAAAAAAGGACTCAATAAATTTAAAACATATGTTGGTGTACAAAAGTTTATCAGAAAACTTAATATTAAGAAATATTATGCCCTGAATCCTGTAGAAAGGACCATTACCAATAACAGGTTTACCAGCTTAAGAAACAATTCTGTATTCAACCCCTATATATCCAACAATAAGTATGTAGATTTATTCAAAAAACTGGTTACCACAGAATTGGAGCAACTACCAATTAAGAAGGTGTACGAACACAAGGACCTGAAGAGGGGAATGGATTTATTGGAAAAAAGAACGAACATAGTGGTCAGGCCAGCAGACAAAGGGGGGGGATTGTTATACTTTCATTACAACAATATAAGGATGAAATGGAAAGAATATTGAGCGACACGGATACATATCAGTTGCTTGATAGCAATCCCTCCAAACCCTTTAAGAACACATTGGAATGCATTATTAAATATGGAATTGATAAAGGATTTTTGAATAAACAGGAAGCAAAATATCTAGTTCCCATGGTTAGCAGGATACCTGTGATATACTACTTACCCAAGATCCACAAGGATAGCACTAACCCTCCGGGTAGACCGATAGTGAGTGGTATTGAATCTTTGACATCTAGATTGGGAGAGTATATAGACATCCATCTGCAGCCCTTAGTAAAGAAGACTAGAGCCTATCTCAAGGACACCAAGCACGCTTTGCAGCTTTTGAATGAGTGTACTGCACATGAGGATATGATTATGGCTACAGGGGACGTAGCCTCATTGTACACTAATATTGACCATGAGGGTGCCTTGAATGCGGTAGAATGGGCCTTGAAGAGGGAAAATTCAGCGGATGAGGGTTTTATTATATTTATTTTGAAATGTCTAGATTTTTGTTTGCGGCACAATTTCTTTTGGTATGATAATAAACTTTACCTGCAGAGTAAAGTTGTCGCTATGGGCGCTAAATTCACCCCGAGTGTGGCAAACTTTTACATGGCCAAATGGGAAGAGGAGGGGATTTTGAGTAATGATTGTTCTAGCATTTTATTATACAAGAGGTTTATCGATGACCTTTTGGTTATTTGGAAAGGCAATATGGAAACACTGATGGAGTTATTGGACTCCATGAATGTGAATGATCGTAATATCTCTCTTACTTGGGATGTCAGTAGAGAATGCATACACTTTTTAGATCTGGAAATTGTTAATACCAATGAGGGCATCATTACCAAATCCTTTTTTAAGACCACAGACCGCAATTCTTATATTCCGACCACTAGTTGTCATTACAAACCTTGGCTGAGCAACATCCCTAGAGGACAATTTACAAGGATGCAGAGAAATTGCACGAGAGCTGAGGACTATGAGCTTCAATCCGATAGGCTAAGCAATATGTTTTTGGATAAGGGGTACCAAAAGGAATTTCTGGAGAGAGAAAAGATTGAAGTTGGATGTCTGAACAGGGATGACTTATTAAGAGATAAGATCAGGACTATGGGAAGTGATGGTAATGAGGGCATCAGCGTCGTTCTGGATTATTCCGTTCAGAGTAATGAAGTAAGAAGGATTATATGTAGATATTGGAACGTACTCAAGCAAGATATTCATCTTAAAGATGTATTTCCAGAAAAACCCAAAATTGTTTTTAAAAGAGCACCTAATTTACGAGATAAGCTAGTACACAACGTAGTGGAACCACCCCCCCAAAACCAAAATGTTTTGGGATCTTAAAGGTTTCTATGGCTGCGGCAGATGCTACAGCTGTATTAGGGTTCCGGACAAAAAGGGTCGGTTCACACTGGGGCAACACGACTTCAGCGCGACTTTGCACGGCGACTTCAACGCGGCTTCGACGCGACTTCAGCGCGACTTCAGCGCGACTTTAGCAAAATACAAGGTGACTTGAAGTCGCCTCCATGACAGGCAACTTCGGCTGTGGCCAATCACAGGGCAATCAGCTCTCTGGGAGGGAGGGGGGAGGGAGGGGTTTTCCCTGCAAAGTCGCTTGACTTTACAGAGAGATCCGACTTGGAGGCGACTTCCATTGATTTCTATGGTACAGGTCGCCTACCAAGTCGGATCAAAGTAGTACAGGGAGTACGCTCTGAAGTCGGAGCGACTTCAGTAGTGTCTATTAAGACGCTAGCGTTCACTCCCATTGAATCTATTTCTGGGGCGACTTGGGGCGACTTGAGGGCGTACAAGTCGGATCCCAAGTCGCCCCAGTGTGAACCGACCCTAATAAAAGGGTAAAAGAATTTTCGAATCCAAGAAATAATCTATCTTATACCATTAGGGATTTTATATCCTGCGATACGATTGGGGTTGTTTATGCATTAAAATGCCCATGCAATTTGGTGTATGTAGGGCGTACTACCAGGGCTCTGAAAGACCGTTTAGAGGAACACGTGAGAAACATACATAAGGGGTCAGATAAACATAATCTATAAGTGCATTTTAAAAAAATGCATAACCAAAGTACAGCTGGTATGAAATTTTGGGGAATTGAAGCACCTAAACGCCTCTGGAGGGGCTCTAATTTTGTTAGAGAAATTAGCAAACGAGAATCCTGGTGGATACACCAGCTTGGCTCTTTGGTGCCTGGTGGACTAAATAGAGAATTTGATTTAAAATGCTTTCTTAGTAATTATTAATATCTTTTAATTCGCCAGAGAGTTACATTAAAGCGTTCTTGCCCTTATTGATTTTGGTAATGTTTATTTCCACTTCGATACGTATTTAGCTAGGTATTTTTATACTAAGATAAGGTGGATATGCATTATATAGTGGCCCCAGTAATATTGTTTATATGCCCCCAGGCATTTTGCTATTGCATTTTCCAATTACAGTATAAGCGTCTTTTTATTATCATTTTATATATTTTATATTTTTTATTTTTTTTTTATTTTACTGTTTCTACTCCCCCACAGTAATTTTAGATGCAGTATATTTTATTAGTAGGTTTGGGATTTTTCTATAATTTTTTACATATAGATTCTTTATTTTATATACACATTTTATAAATCAATAAAATAACTTTTTATTTAGATTTTTAGACACATAGTAAGGATTTATATCAAATAGAATCAATATATGTAGTAAGCTATCATGTTTTATTAGTGTTATTATTGCGATCATTGTTGCTATCTTTATGTATGAGGTGCGCTGCGGTGTTCTCTATAAATGGCAGCTCCGCTCTGGGGTGTATTATAGTATATATAGTATGTCCTTTCAATAGTTTTAAATACGTAACCATTCAGCTTTTTAGCTGTGTGTCTTTGATCCTTGGATGGTCAAATAAGAATCGGATTGTTGATCATAGGGGTTAAATTGCTAACAAGGGATTTGTCTGCGGTCTAAGGGAAAATGGCCGCCGTTACTATAACGTGAGCATAGAGCGTCCCTCCAATCAAATCCCCCTGATGAAGGCACGTGATCCCTGTGCCGAACACGCGTAGGGGAGGGGCCAGGACGGAGCTGTCAGCAAGGAGAGAGAGCTGGATGAATACACCGCACCGCACGCTATACCATACGATCGGCTTTTTATATGTTAGTACCTGAATAGGATGGTGCACTCACGCACCCACACCATGTGAGTACCCCTAAGAGGGGAGAGTTTGTTTTAAATAAAAATCCTTTATTATGTTGCAATGTTGCGCTATGGAGTCTCTTTTCTTTTACATATGATATTATGACGTTATTTGAGAACATTGGAGACCTACACAGTTGACTCCATAGAGCCCAGGAGTGGCTCCAAAGCGTTTTTTGACAGAGTTTACTTACTGTGTCACACACTTCAAGGTGAGCGCATGTGCTTTTGGGGGTCACTGGAGAACACTAAGGCATGCTTTATGGTGATACACTTGTCGGATGAACAGGATGGATGGACATCACTGATTATGGACACATTTTTTGAGCACTTTATATTTTTATGAACTATAAGGACTTTTTTATTTTATTTAAGGAATGGTTGCATTTTCATTCCTGGTTTGGCACTTAGATTTTGAATTAATTTTGAATTAATTAATTTTGCACGTTGCACTTTTTGGGGTTATGTGTGCAAAGTACTAATTGTTATTTCTGATTATTTATTATTCAGCACAGACACATTTGATTTTGATTTTGAAATTATTTTTGCACGTTGCACTTTTTGTAGTTATTTGTGTAAAACAATAATTTTCATTTTTTGTAATATAGCGCAGACACATTTATATTTTTTAATCACCATTTACACGGGTATGAAATGTGATTAGTGTTTGCAGCTGACTTTCACTCAGGATTTATTTTAAGGCATTAACCCTTCTGTGGCTCGCAAGACTTGTCTATATAATTATGTGTTTTTAGTTGTGAAGCAGGTACAGCTACTGGGAGAGTTTCAAAATAATACAGCAGCCTGGGTAGGATAGACATTTTTAAAACATGAATTCTGCCTAAGAGAGACAGGGGGTATTTGGTCCAGTTTGACAGAGACTTATTAATATCCAGTATCAGAGAAGGGAAGTTAGTGCTATAAAGGAAGGAATAGGAAGGGGTAAGTAGGATACCCAAGTATTTGAGAGAGGTATTACACCATTTATAAGGGTATGATTCTTTGAGTTGGGATAATAATGGCGTTGGAATGTGTGTAGGGAGGGCTTCAGTTTTAGAAGTGTTGACTTTATACCCAGAAATAGCACTAAAAGAGGTCAATAATTTATGTAGTGAGGGAAGAGATATCAGCGGGGTAGTGATAGTGAGCAAAATGATAATTTATATTCCCCCATCTCATCACCAACCCACGTATATCTGGATGAACACGGATAGACTCGGCTAGGGGTTCTAAGCACAGGATAAAAAGCAGTGGCGAAAGGGGACAACCCTGCCAAGTTCCATTTGTCATGGGGAAGCCAGGAGACAGAAAGGACGACATTTGCACCTGCGCTGAGACAGTTGAATATAAGGCCTCTAAAGCTTTTAAAAAGGACCATAAAACCATATATTTTTAAGGTGGCAAACGTGTAGGGCCAACTTAGCCTGTCAAAAGCTTTCTGCGCGTGTAAACTCAGAATCAATGCCGAACGGGAGGTTCTATCCAAGAGGTCTATTAGGCCTATTGTATGCCGGGTGTTATCACCCGCGAGTCTACCAAGTACAAAACCCACCTGATCCCTGTGTATCAGTTTGGGGATGAGCGCGGAAAGTCGGGAGGTGAGAATTTTAGTAAATATCTTGTAGTCTGAATTTAGGAGGGCTATGGGTCTGTAGTTATCTGGGACAGAGGGATCCTTTCCAGGCTTAGGGATAACCAAAATAAATGAATGGGAGAACTGTGGATGTGGAGGAGTACCCTTGAGGAGGGAATCATTTAAAGCTAGCATATGAGGAGATAGAATGTCAAAAAAAGATTTGTAGTAGGAGTAGGGCAAGCCGTCTGGGCCGGGGGATTTGTGTAATGGGAGACTTTTAATTATAGCAAAGAGTTCTTCAGCTAATACTGCTAAGTTTAAACTCTCTAAATCCGTTGTAGATAGTTCCGGTAGCTTTATATTGGAAAGAAAGGACTCAAAATTTCCCTGGGTAAATTCAAAATGGTTCTCCAGGGCCAGGCAATTATACAGTTTGTTGTAAAAATTGCCAAAAATTTTGGACATGTCACGAGGGCAGTGTGTTCTAGATCCGTCTGACTGTAGAAGAAATTCAGGCAAGGAATTGAACGGACAAGGGCATAACTTATTAACTAACATCCTGTGGGGTTTATTGGAGTATTCATAACATTTTTGCTTCAACCACAGCATGGACCTAGCTGTTTTGTCAAGTTTTGTTGATTTAAATTGTTCTCTAAGATGAATGACTTTACGTAGTTTCATCACTGTGGGACCATCCAGAAGCCTCCGCTCAGCAATTATTAGAGTGGACATTAAGGACTGTAAGAGACTATTTCTATCCCTCTTCAACCGAGAGCCCTCAGCTATACACGCACCTCAGAAAACAGCCTTGTGTGTTTCCCACAGTGTAGAAACCTGAGACACTGATCCAGAGTTGAGTAAAAAATACACTTTCAAGCCATTTGCTAGGATAGAGTGGGATACGTCAGACGGAGAAGGTGGTTGTTAAAATGCCAATGACAATATTTGGTATAGGTCTGGGATAGCATAAGATCTAACATAATGGGCGAATGATCCGGCCATGTAATGGGAGAAATATCTAATTCGACTACATAAGGGATGAGTGGAGCCGAGTTAAAAAAAATGATCAAGGCGGGAGTACATTTTATGAGCTGGTGAATAAAGCGTAAATTGTTTAGCAGAGGGATGTTTTATCCTCCATGAGTCGAAGAGTCTGTATGACCTAATACATTTACGGAAGGCATTGGCTTGGGACAATACTCTTTTAGATGGGGTAGTACTAAAAAGTGTTTGTCTGTCCCTAGTGGGTGACATGACCAGATTGAAGTCCCCGCCAACTATCATAAAAGGTTGTGAGCGATATTGGGGAGTATCAAAAAGTTTGTTAAGGAAATCAATCTGGCCCGTGTTTGGAGCGTACAAATTAACCAGTGTAAAAGAGGTAGACATGTATTCACATTCTACAATAAGAAATCTGCCATGAGGGTCCACATGAAACCTCCGAACCTTGACAGGGTATGCTTTTCTGATCAAGATTGCCACTCCTGCCTTGCCCGTGGAGTCAGAGGCAAGAAAGGAAGCGGGAAAAAACCTTGAGGCAAATTTTAATGATCCGCTTGCCCAAAAGTGGGACTCTTGGATCATCACCACGTCTGCGCCCAAGGCTCTGAAATCTTTCAGGGCCATCCAGCGCTTACTAATGGAGCCCAGGCCCTTCACATTGTAGGACATAATTTTCAGAGCCATGGTTGGGGTCTATCTAGGAAGGCTAGTGTGAAAGCAACTAATACTATAAGCATGGAAGTACTAGGAAAATAAAAGTATATATATTGCAGTTTACGGGTATTAATAATAGCAAACATTTTCCCACCTCTAACTATTGAAATACAAACACCGAGGTGAAACTCCTTTAAAATGAGGTGACCATGGAGTCTCAATCTGTGAAACACATCATTAGACATGGATAAGAAGAGTAAAAAAGAAAAACAAAAAAGAAAAATCAAAAGAAAAAAAGGAAAAAAGAATTCAAAACTCTGTGAGCCTGAGAGAAAACAGTCTCTCAGGAAGCCCTGGGCATAGACCAGGGACTGGTAGGGACATTCCATCTGGCAACTCTGCTTGAGGAGAAGGGTCCGCTGCACTTGATAGCGGAAAGAACAAAAAAGGACAAAAGGTCATTGAAGGAAAAAGAAAAACCTGTAAGTCCTTAGGGAAAAACAAGGTTAACAAATAAAACAGGTATGTTTGTCACTCAAAATATCAAAACCTTTAGTGAACGCATCTCATGGGATGAGAAAGGTTCTACCCTGGAAAAGGAGTGGGGCAGATTCAAAAACTGAAAGAACCAAAACAGCAACATCGTTTCATCTAAAAAATTTTGAGGAAACAGAAATGCAAAAAGTAGTGAAGGATAGAACCAAAAAAGGGCGTTCAGAGGAATGTGCAAGGAGGTTGTTTAGAAGATCGCAGGTGTTGAGGAGTGGAAAGGTACTTCTTAGATTTACCCCGGACAGGGGTCCAGATGCGAGTAGGTGTAGTTGGAGGTAAACGGGCTTGTGTGGTAGGAGGTATCATGTCTTCTTCCGGAGGGGGGAGACCCAGATTTTTCAGAAAGGCCTCAGCTTCTTGTAATTCACGTAGAGAGTATTGGGCTCCCTCTTTGGATACAGCTAGACGAAAAGGAAATCCCAAGTATGGAATCTTGTGTTGTTGCAGATGTGAAGTAAGGGGGCGTACGTTCCTACGTTTAGCGAGAGTGATGGGAGAAAGGTCGCTAAAGATCTGCAGTTTGGCACCCTTGTACATAATTTGGGATTTATTGCGAGTCACCAAAGTTAGTGCCTCCTTACTTTCAAAGTAATGAAACCGTACCACAACATCTATGGGTCTAGCTCCAGCCGGAGGTTTTGGGCCCAGGGATCTATGGGCCCTGTCCAAACGCCAATCTATGTCCACAACTGAGGGAGCCAGAATGTGAAAGAGGCCCAGAAGGTAGGATCGGAGCTCAGAATCGCCCACTGTCTCCAGAATTCCTCTGAATCGTAGGTTTTGTCTTCTTTCTGTGTTCTCCAAATACTCCTGCTGTAGTTGAGATACGGAAAGGCATAAGGTGTGATTTTCCTCCTCAATCGCTTGTACGTAATTTATCATTTAGTCGAATTTGCTTTCCAGTGTGTCTGTGCGATCTCCAATTTGGGTTATTTCCCCCCTCAATTCGGCAGCTAGTTTGCTTACCTCAGCCGAAACATTGGACGTAATCTGTTGAAGTAAAAGCTGCAGCTTGGAGTCCAGAATGTCAGGGGTGAGAGTCATATTTGAGGGTAAAAGAGTGGGTGCATGGTTCTGCGAGTTACTCAGAGAGGAGCTTGTAGCATCTTCCAATTCTAGGGAGGGATCCAGCAGGGCAAAAGGATTTGCGGAAGGATTAGAGGAGGTAGGTTGTGGTCTGGTAAAATAGTGCTCCATGTTTGGTTCTTCTCAGGGCCCGATCAGTGGTTTGTAGTAACGTTGCTGTTGGCCAACTTTGCCCATGAGGTATGTAGAGGATTTAGTGATCAAACATGCAGGCTTACCTCCGACACTGTAGATAGCTAAAGCTGCTGCACGGAGGTCTTGGTGGGCAGACAGGGGCCCTGCATTTATTTAAGCAGCATCTTTCTCAAAGATAATAGTGCGCTCCATTTGGATCTTCAGATCCCCCTGTTTACAGCTCCACCTCTCCCCACTATCAGTTTGAGAGGAGGGAGACAGACTCTGCAGCCCCTAACACCTTATGAGTGCCTGTTCAGCCGAAGGGGTGGAAGGAATATCTTTAAGGTGTATATTAGAGTCCCAAGATGGCCTCCAGGGGTAGGCCAAAGCCGCGGACTATCCTAGGAGACGGCCGCCGGAAAAGTGAACATGGCCGCCCCCAGTCCCCAGAACCCCTACGGGGAGGTAGAGGGAAAGGATTGGATAGTCTGACGCCTCCTGGGGACTCGGCTGCGGGTGGTGATGCAGATTGTCTTACTCACTGTGTCCCAGGAGAGAGCCTGTAATCCAGCCCGCAGGCCGCGTCAGATTGGAAGGCCGTAGGATGTTGAGGCCAACCGTCGGATGGACTCCCGCGGCCTCTCCGAGTTGGTTGGCCGATCCGCGTGTTTCCCAGAGACAAAGCGGCCGTCCAGAGTGTGTGGACCGTCCTTCCACCCTACGATTTGTGGGCTCAGATGTTAAGAGCTGCTGGCCCGCCTGTGGCCCCAAGATGGCGGCGGAGGGTCCTGGTGGCAGAGGGGAAACCTCAATTTAGAACAGGATCTGGCCAGTCAAAGTTACAAATAAACACCCGGAACAGAGCAGCAGGGGTCTGGGATCAAAAGTATGTAGCTTGTGATTGCGGCAGCATGAGAAGAGGCAACGGATGGCTCTAGATTAGTGCGGGCTATGAGGAGCTCAACTCGCACATGTCTCTTTAGCTGCACGTCCAGGCACCCCCCGAGATGCAGCATTCTATTTAGCCCTGAGCCACATCCCCGCTCAGTCCACCTCGGTCCTCCTCCTCCTCGGTCCTCCTCCTCCCTCATTCCTCCTCCTCCTCGGTCCTCCTCCTGGCTGCCTGCCTGCTGTGATTATGGGCTGAGCTGAGCTGCTGCAGGACACATGAAGATGTCCTGGTCAGGTAGGTCAGTGTAGGTAGGTCAGTGTATGTAGGTCAGGGTAGGAAGGTCAGTGTAGGTAGGTCAGTGTATGTAGGCCAGTGTAGGTAGGTCAGTGTATGTAGGTCAGTGTAGGTAGGTCAGTTTAGGTAGGTCAGTGTATGTAGGTCAGTGTAGGTAAGTCAGTGTGGGTAGGTCAGTGTATGTAGGTCAGTGTATGTATGTCAGGGTAGGTAGGTCAGTGTATGTAGGTCAGGTAGGTCAGTGTATGTATGTCAGGGTAGGTAGGTCAGTGTAGGTATGTTAGGGTAGGTAGCTCTGGGTAGGTAGGTCAGTGTATGTATGTCAGGGTAGGTATGTCAGTGTATGTAGGTCAGTGTAGGTAGGTCAGTGTATGTAGGTCAGGTAGGTCAGTGTATGTAGGTCAGTGTAGGTAGGTCAGCATAGGTAGGTCTGGTAGGTCAGTGTAGGTAGGTCAGGGTAGGTAGGTCAGTGTAGGTAGGTCAGTGTATGTAGGTCAGGAAGGTCAGTGTATGTAGGTCAGGGTAGGTAGGTCAGTCTAGGTAGGTCAGGTAGGTCAGTGTATGCATGTCAGGTAGGTCAGTGTATGTAGATCAGCGTATGTAGGTCAGATAGGTTAGTGTAGGTAGGTTATGTATGTCAGTGTAGGTCAGGGTAGGTAGGTCAGTGTATGTAGATCAGGTAGATACGTGTGTGTAGGTCAGTGTATGTAGGTCAGTGTAGGTCAGTGTAGGTAGGTCAGTGTATGTAGGTCAGGTAGGTCAGTGTATGTAGGTCAGGTAGGTCAGTGTATGTAGATCAGTGTATGTAGGTCAGTGTATGTAGGTCAGTGTAGGTAGGTCAGTGTAGGTAGGTCAGTGTATGTAAGTCAGTGTAGGTAGGTCAGGTAGGTCAGTGTATGTAATGTAATGTTAATTAAATAATAAATACAATTACTTTTATATACATATCCTGGGGTGGACTCATTGTTGCCTAAGTAGCCACTTTCTTTGATCCCTGTAGTGATACAGGGGTCAATATAGTCTATTATATGCTTTGGTCTTCCTTGGATATAGCAACATCACCAACTCTGGTAAGGTTTTAAAGGGTATATCACTTTTCCCTATCACCAGGGTATGTATACAGTGGGACCTGGTTTTAGCTCCCCTTCTTTTGTTTATATATGTAGGTCAGTGTAGGTAGGTCAGTGTAGGTAGGTCACTGTATTTAGGTCAGGTAGGTCAGTGTATGTATGCCAGGATAGGTAGGTCAGGGTAGGCAGGTCAGGGTAGTTAGGTCAGTGTAGATAGGTCAGTGTAGGTGGGTCAGTGTATATAGGTCAGGAAGGTCAGTGTATGTATGCCAGGGTAGGTAGGTCAGTGTAGGTAGGTCAGTGTATGTAGGTCAGGTAGGTCAGTGTATGTATGTCAGGGTAGGAAGGTCAGTGTAGGTATGTCAGGGTAGGTAGGACTGGGTAGGTAGGTCAGTGTAGGTAAGTTGGTGTATGTAGGTCAGGTAGGTCAGTGTATGTAGATCAGTTTAGATAGGTCAGGGTAGGTAGGTCAGTGTATGTAGGTCAGTGTAGGTAGGTCAGTGTATGTATGTCATGGTAGGTAGGTCAGTGTATGTATGTCATGGTAGGTAGGTCAGTGTATGTAGATCAGTGTAGGTAGGTCAGTGTAGGTAGGCCAGTGTATTTAGGTCCAGTAGGTCAGTGTATGCATGTCAGGTAGGTCAGTGTATGTAGATCAGTGTATGTAGGTCAGATAGGTGAGTGTAGGTAGGTTATGTATGTCAGTGTAGGTCAGTAGGTAGGTCAGTGTAGGTCAGTGTATGTAGATCAGGTAGATAAGTGTGTGTAGGTCAGTGTATGCAGGTCAGTGTAGGTCAGTGTAGGTAGGTCAGTGTATGTAGGTCAGGTAGGTCAGTGTAGGTAGGTCAGTGTATGTAGGTCAGATAGGTCAGTGTAGGTAGGTTATGTATGTCAGTGTAGGTCAGTAGGTAGGTCAGTGTAGGTCAGTGTATGTAGATCAGGTAGATCAGTGTTTGTAGGTCAGTGTATGCAGGTCAGTGTAGGTCAGTGTAGGTAGGTCAGTGTATGTAGGTCAGGTAGGTCAGTGTAGGTAGGTCAGTGTATGTAGGTCAGGTAGGTCAGTGTATGTAGATCAGTGTATGTAGGTCAGGTAGGTCAGTGTATGTAGGTCAGTGTATATAGGTCAGTGTAGGTAATTCAGTGTAGGTAGGTCAGTGTATGTAAGTCAGTGTAGGTAGGGCAGGTAGGTCAGTGTATGTAGGTCAGTGTAGGTAGGTCAGTGTATGTAAGTCAGTGTAGGTAGGTCAGGTAGGTCAGGGTAGGTCAGTCAGTGTAAGTAGGTCAGTGTAGGTAGGTCACTGTATGTAGGTCAGGTAGGTAGGTAAGCATAGATAGGTCTGGTAGGTCAGTGTAGGTAGGTCAGTATATGTAGGTCAGGTAGGTCAGTGTATGTAGGTTAGGGTAGGTAGGTCTGTGTAGGTAGCTCAGGTAAGGTCAGTGTATGCATGTCAGGTAGGTCAGTGTATGTAGATCAGCGTATGTAGGTCAGATAGGTTAGTGTAGGTAGGTTATGTATGTCAGTGTAGGTCAGGGTAGGTAGGTCAGTGTAGGTCAGTGTATGTAGATCAGGTAGATCAGTGTGTGTAGGTCAGTGTATGTAGGTCAGCGTATGTAGCTCAGTGTAGGTAGGTCAGTGTAGGTAGGCCAGTGTATTTAGGTCAGGTAGGTCAATGTTTGCATGTCAGGTAGGTCAGTGTATGTAGATCAGGTAGATCAGTGTGTGTAGGTCAGTGTATGCAGGTCAGTGTAGGTCAGTGTAGGTAGGTCAGTGTATGTAGGTCAGGTAGGTCAGTGTAGGTAGGTCAGTGTATGTAGGTCAGGTAGGTCAGTGTATGTAGATCAGTGTATGTAGGTCAGGTAGGTCAGTGTAGGTAGGCCAGTGTATGTAAGTCAGTGTAGGTAGGTCAGGTAGGTCAGTGTATGTAGGTCAGATAGGTGAGTGTAGGTAGGTTATGTATGTCAGTGTAGGTCAGTAGGTAGGTCAGTGTAGGTCAGTGTATGTAGATCAGGTAGATAAGTGTGTGTAGGTCAGTGTATGCAGGTCAGTGTAGGTCAGTGTAGGTAGGTCAGTGTATGTAGGTCAGGTAGGTCAGTGTAGGTAGGTCAGTGTATGTAGGTCAGATAGGTCAGTGTAGGTAGGTTATGTATGTCAGTGTAGGTCAGTAGGTAGGTCAGTGTAGGTCAGTGTATGTAGATCAGGTAGATCAGTGTTTGTAGGTCAGTGTATGCAGGTCAGTGTAGGTCAGTGTAGGTAGGTCAGTGTATGTAGGTCAGGTAGGTCAGTGTAGGTAGGTCAGTGTATGTAGGTCAGGTAGGTCAGTGTATGTAGATCAGTGTATGTAGGTCAGGTAGGTCAGTGTATGTAGGTCAGTGTATATAGGTCAGTGTAGGTAATTCAGTGTAGGTAGGTCAGTGTATGTAAGTCAGTGTAGGTAGGGCAGGTAGGTCAGTGTATGTAGGTCAGTGTAGGTAGGTCAGTGTATGTAAGTCAGTGTAGGTAGGTCAGGTAGGTCAGGGTAGGTCAGTCAGTGTAAGTAGGTCAGTGTAGGTAGGTCACTGTATGTAGGTCAGGTAGGTAGGTAAGCATAGATAGGTCTGGTAGGTCAGTGTAGGTAGGTCAGTGTATGTAGGTCACTGTATTTAGGTCAGGTAGGTCAGTGTATGTATGCCAGGATAGGTAGGTCATGGTAGGCAGGTCAGGGTAGTTAGGTCAGTGTAGATAGGTCAGTGTAGGTGGGTCAGTTTATATAGGTCAGGAAGGTCAGTGAATGTATGTCAGGGTAGGTAGGTCAGTGTAGGTAGGTCAGTGTATGTAGGTCAGGTAGGTCAGTGTATGTATGTCAGGGTAGGAAGGTCAGTGTAGGTATGTCAGGGTAGGTAGGTCTGGGTAGGTAGGTCAGTGTAGGTAAGTTGGTGTATGTAGGTCAGGCAGGTCAGTGTATGCAGATCAGTTTAGATAGGTCAGGGTAGGTAGGTCAGTGTATGTAGGTCAGTGTAGGTAGGTCAGTGTATGTATGTCATGGTAGGTAGGTCAGTGTATGTATGTCATGGTAGGTAGGTCAGTGTATGTATGTCATGGTAGGTAGGTCAGTGTATGTATATCAGTGTAGGTAGGTCAGTGTAGGTAGGCCAGTGTATTTAGGTCCGGTAGGTCAGTGTATGCATGTCAGGTAGGTCAGTGTATGTAGATCAGTGTATGTAGGTCAGATAGGTCAGTGTAGGTAGGTTATGTATGTCAGTGTAGGTCAGTAGGTAGGTCAGTGTAGGTCAGTGTATGTAGATCAGGTAGATCAGTGTGTAGGTCAGTGTATGTAGGTCAGTGTAGGTCAGTGTAGGTAGGTCAGTGTATGTAGGTCAGGTAGGTCAGTGTAGGTAGGTCAGTGTATGTAGGTCAGGTAGGTCAGTGTATGTAGATCAGTGTATGTAGGTCAGTGTATGTAGTTCAGGTAGGTCAATGTATGTAGGTCAGTGTAGGTAGGTCAGTGTAGGTAGGTCAGTGTATGTAAGTCAGTGTAGGTAGGTCAGGTAGGTCAGTGTATGTAGGTCAGTGTAGGTAGGTCAGTGTATGTAAACCAGTGTAGGTAGGTCAGGTAGGTCAGGGTAGGTCGGTCAGTGTAAGTAGGTCAGTGTAGGTAGGTCACTGTATGTAGGTCAGGTAGGTAGGTCAGCATAGGTAGGTCTGGTAGGTCAGTGTAGGTAGGTCAGGGTAGGTAGGTCAGTGTATGTAGGTCAGGTAGGTCAGTGTATGTAGGTCAGGGTAGGTAGGTCAGCGTAGGTAGGTCAGGTAGGTCAGTGTATGCATGTCAGGTAGGTCAGTGTATGTATATTAGCGTATGTAGGTCAGATAGGTTAGTGTAGGTAGGTTATGTATGTCAGTGTAGGTCAGGGTAGGTAGGTCAGTGTAGGTCAGTGTATGTAGATCAGGTAGATCAGTGTGTGTAGGTCAGTGTATGTAGGTCAGTGTAGGTCAGTGTAGGTAGGTCAGTGTAGGTCAGTGTAGGTAGGTCAGTGTAGGTAGGTCACTGTATGTAGGTCAGGTAGGTAGGTCAGCATAGGTAGGTCTGGTAGGTCAGTGTAGGTAGGTCAGGCTAGGTAGGTCAGTGTAGGTAGGTCAGTGTATGTAGGTCAGGTAGGTCAGTGTATGTAGGTCAGGGTAGGTAGGTCAGTGTAGGTAGGTCAGTGTATGCATGTCAGGAAGGTCAGTGTATGTAGATCAGTGTATGTAGGTCAGATAGATCAGTGTAGGTAGGTTATGTATGTCAGTGTAGGTCAGTAGGTAGGTCAGTGTAGGTCAGTGTATGTAGATCAGGTAGATCAGTGTTTGTAGGTCAGTGTATGCAGGTCAGTGTAGCTCAGTGTAGGTAGGTCACTGTATGTAGTTCAGGTAGGTAGGTAAGCATAGATAGGTCTGGTAGGTCAGTGTAGGTAGGTCAGTGTATGTAGGTCAGGTAGGTCAGTGTATGTAGGTCAGGTAGGTAGGTAAGCATAGATAGGTCTGGTAGGTCAGTGTATGCATGTCAGGTAGGTCAGTGTATGTAGATCAGCGTATGTAGGTCAGATAGGTTAGTGTAGGTAGGTTATGTATGTCAGTGTAGTTCAGGGTAGGTAGGTCAGTGTAGGTCAGTGTATGTAGATCAGGTAGATCAGTGTGTGTAGGTCAGTGTATGTAGGTCAGTGTATGTAGCTCAGTGTAGGTAGGTCAGTGTAGGTAGGCCAGTGTATTTAGGTCAGGTAGGTCAATGTTTGCATGTCAGGTAGGTCAGTGTATGTAGATCAGTGTATGTAGGTCAGATAGGTCAGTGTAGGTAGGTTATGTATGTCATTGTAGGTCAGTAGGTAGGTCAGTGTAGGTCAGTGTATGTAGATCAGGTAGATCAGTGTGTGTAGGTCAGTGTATGCAGGTCAGTGTAGGTCAGTGTAGGTAGGTCAGTGTATGTAGGTCAGGTAGGTCAGTGTAGGTAGGTCAGTGTATGTAGGTCAGGTAGGTCAGTGTATGTAGATCAGTGTATGTAGGTCAGGTAGGTCAGTGTATGTAGTTCAGTGTATGTAGGTCAGTGTAGGTAGGTCAGTGTATGTAAGTCAGTGTAGGTAGGTCAGGTAGGTCAGTGTATGTAGGTCAGTGTATGTAAGTCAGTGTAGGTAGGTCAGGTAGGTCAGGGTAGGTCGATCAGTGTAGGTAGGTCAGTGTAGGTAGGTCACTGTATGTAGGTCAGGTAGGTAGGTCAGGGTAGGTAGGTCAGTGTAGGTAGGTCAGGTAGGTCAGTGTATGCATGTCAGGTATGTCAGTGTATGTAGATCAGCTTATGTAGGTCAGATAGGTTAGTGTAGTTAGGTTATGTATGTCAGTGTAGGTCAGGTTAGGTAGGTCAGTGTAGGTCAGTGTATGTAGATCAGGTAGATCAGTGTGTGTAGGTCAGTGTATGTAGGTCAGTGTAGGTCAGTGTAGGTAGGTCAGTGTAGGTCAGTGTAGGTAGGTCAGTGTAGGTAGGTCAGGGTAGGTAGGTCAGTGTAGGTAGGTCAGTGTATGTAGGTCAGGAAGGTCAGTGTAAGTAGGTCAGGGTAGGTAGGTCAGTGTAGGTAGGTCAGGTAGGTCAGTGTATGCATGTCAGGTAGGTCAGTGTATGTAGATCAGCGTATGTAGGTCAGATAGGTTAGTGTAGGTAGGTTATGTATGTCAGTGTAGGTCAGGGTAGGTAGGTCAGTGTAGGTCAGTGTATGTAGATCAGGTAGATAAGTGTGTGTAGGTCAGTGTATGTAGGTCAGTGTAGGTCAGTGTAGGTAGGTCAGTGTATGTAGGTCAGGTAGGTCAGTGTATGTAGGTCAGGTAGGTAGGTCAGTGTATGTAAGTCAGTGTAGGTAGGTCAGGTAGGTCAGTGTATGTAATGTAATGTTAATTAAATAATAAATACAATTACTTTTATATACATATCCTGGGGTTGACTCATTGTTGCCTAAGTAGCCACTTTCTTTGATCCCTGTAGTGATACAGGGGTCAATTTTGTCTATTATATGCTTTGGTCTTCCTTGGATATAGCAACATCACCAACTCTGGTAAGGTTTTAAAGGGTATATCACTTTTCCCTATCATCAGGGTATGTATACAGTGGGACCTGGTTTTAGCTCCCCTTCTTTTGTTTATATATGTAGGTCAGTGTAGGTAGGTCAGTGTATGTAAGTCAGTGTAGGTAAGTCAGGTTAGGTCAGAGTAGGTCGGTCAGTGTAGGTAGGTCAGTGTAGGTAGGTCACTGTATTTAGGTCAGGTAGGTCAGTGTATGTATGCCAGGATAGGTAGGTCAGGGTAGGCAGGTCAGGGTAGTTAGGTCAGTGTAGATAGGTCAGTGTAGGTGGGTCAGTGTATATAGGTCAGGAAGGTCAGTGTATGTATGTCAGGGTAGGTAGGTCAGTGTAGGTAGGTCAGTGTATGTAGGTCAGGTAGGTCAGTGTATGTATGTCAGGGTAGGAAGGTCAGTGTAGGTAGGTCAGTGTATGTAAGTCAGTGTAGGTAGGTCAGGTAGGTCAGTGTATGTAGGTCAGTGTATGTAAGTCAGTGTAGGTAGGTCAGGTAGGTCAGGGTAGGTCGATCAGTGTAGGTAGGTCAGTGTAGGTAGGTCACTGTATGTAGGTCAGGTAGGTAGGTCAGGGTAGGTAGGTCAGTGTAGGTAGGTCAGGTAGGTCAGTGTATGCATGTCAGGTATGTCAGTGTATGTAGATCAGCTTATGTAGGTCAGATAGGTTAGTGTAGGTAGGTTATGTATGTCAGTGTAGGTCAGGTTAGGTAGGTCAGTGTAGGTCAGTGTATGTAGATCAGGTAGATCAGTGTGTGTAGGTTAGTGTATGTAGGTCAGTGTAGGTCAGTGTAGGTAGGTCAGTGTAGGTCAGTGTAGGTAGGTCAGTGTAGGTAGGTCAGGGTAGGTAGGTCAGTGTAGGTAGGTCAGTGTATGTAGGTCAGGAAGGTCAGTGTAAGTAGGTCAGGGTAGGTAGGTCAGTGTAGGTAGGTCAGGTAGGTCAGTGTATGCATGTCAGGTAGGTCAGTGTATGTAGATCAGCGTATGTAGGTCAGATAGGTTAGTGTAGGTAGGTTATGTATGTCAGTGTAGGTCAGGGTAGGTAGGCCAGTGTAGGTCAGTGTATGTAGATCAGGTAGATAAGTGTGTGTAGGTCAGTGTATGTAGGTCAGTGTAGGTCAGTGTAGGTAGGTCAGTGTATGTAGGTCAGGTAGGTCAGTGTATGTAGGTCAGGTAGGTAGGTCAGTGTATGTAAGTCAGTGTAGGTAGGTCAGGTAGGTCAGTGTATGTAATGTAATGTTAATTAAATAATAAATACAATTACTTTTATATACATATCCTGGGGTTGACTCATTGTTGCCTAAGTAGCCACTTTCTTTGATCCCTGTAGTGATACAGGGGTCAATTTTGTCTATTATATGCTTGGGTCTTCCTTGGATATAGCAACATCACCAACTCTGGTAAGGTTTTAAAGGGTATATCACTTTTCCCTATCATCAGGGTATGTATACAGTGGGACCTGGTTTTAGCTCCCCTTCTTTTGTTTATATATGTAGGTCAGTGTAGGTAGGTCAGTGTATGTAAGTCAGTGTAGGTAAGTCAGGTTAGGTCAGAGTAGGTCGGTCAGTGTAGGTAGGTCAGTGTAGGTAGGTCACTGTATTTAGGTCAGGTAGGTCAGTGTATGTATGCCAGGATAGGTAGGTCAGGGTAGGCAGGTCAGGGTAGTTAGGTCAGTGTAGATAGGTCAGTGTAGGTGGGTCAGTGTATATAGGTCAGGAAGGTCAGTGTATGTATGTCAGGGTAGGTCAGTGTAGGTAGGTCAGTGTATGTAGGTCAGGTAGGTCAGTGTATGTATGTCAGGGTAGGAAGGTCAGTGTAGGTAGGTCAGTGTATGTAAGTCAGTGTAGGTAGGTCAGGTAGGTCAGTGAATGTAGGTCAGTGTATGTAAGTCAGTGTAGGTAGGTCAGGTAGGTCAGGGTAGGTCGATCAGTGTAGGTAGGTCAGTGTAGGTAGGTCACTGTATGTAGGTCAGGTAGGTAGGTCAGGGTAGGTAGGTCAGTGTAGGTAGGTCAGGTAGGTCAGTGTATGCATGTCAGGTATGTCAGTGTATGTAGATCAGCTTATGTAGGTCAGATAGGTTAGTGTAGGTAGGTTATGTATGTCAGTGTAGGTCAGGTTAGGTAGGTCAGTGTATGTAGATCAGGTAGATCAGTGTGTGTAGGTCAGTGTATGTAGGTCAGTGTAGGTCAGTGTAGGTAGGTCAGTGTAGGTCAGTGTAGGTAGGTCAGTGTAGGTAGGTCAGGGTAGGTAGGTCAGTGTAGGTAGGTCAGTGTATGTAGGTCAGGAAGGTCAGTGTAAGTAGGTCAAAGTAGGTAGGTCAGTGTAGGTAGGTCAGGTAGGTCAGTGTATGCATGTCAGGTAGGTCAGTGTATGTAGATCAGCGTATGTAGGTCAGATAGGTTAGTGTAGGTAGGTTATGTATGTCAGTGTAGGTCAGGGTAGGTAGGCCAGTGTAGGTCAGTGTATGTAGATCAGGTAGATAAGTGTGTGTAGGTCAGTGTATGTAGGTCAGTATATGTAGGTCAGTGTAGGTCAGTGTAGGTAGGTCAGTGTATGTAGGTCAGGTAGATCAGTGTATGTAGGTCAGGTAGGTCAGTGTATGTAGATCAGTGTATGTAGATCAGTGTATGTAGGTCAGTGTATGTAGGTCAGTGTAGGTAGGTCAGTGTAGGTAGGTCAGTGTATGTAAGTCAGTGTAGGTAGGTTAGGTAGGTCAGTGTATGTAATGTAATGTTAATTAAATAATAAATACAATTACTTTTATATACATATCCTGGGGTTGACTCATTGTTGCCTAAGTAGCCACTTTCTTTGATCCCTGTAGTGATACAGGGGTCAATTTTGTCTATTATATGCTTTGGTCTTCCTTGGATATAGCAACATCACCAACTCTGGTAAGGTTTTAAAGGGTATATCACTTTTCCCTATCACCAGGGTATGTATACAGTGGGACCTGGTTTTAGCTCCCCTTCTTTTGTTTATATATGTAGGTCAGTGTAGGTAGGTCAGTGTATGTAAGTCAGTGTAGGTAAATCAGGTTAGGTCAGAGTAGGTCGGTCAGTGTAGGTAGGTCAGTGTAGGTAGGTCACTGTATTTAGGTCAGGTAGGTCAGTGTATGTATGCCAGGATAGGTAGGTCATGGTAGGCAGGTCAGGGTAGTTAGGTCAGTGTATGTAGGTCAGTGTATGTAAGTCAGTGTAGGTAGGTCAGGTAGGTCAGGGTAGGTCGATCAGTGTAGGTAGGTCAGTGTAGGTAGGTCACTGTATGTAGGTCAGGTAGGTAGGTCAGCATAGGTAGGTCTGGTAGGTCAGTGTAGGTAGGTCAGAGTAGGTAGGTCAGTGTAGGTAGGTCAGGTAGGTCAGTGTATGCATGTCAGGTATGTCAGTGTATGTAGATCAGCTTATGTAGGTCAGATAGGTTAGTGTAGGTAGGTTATGTATGTCAGTGTAGGTCAGGTTAGGTAGGTCAGTGTAGGTCAGTGTATGTAGATCAGGTAGATCAGTGTGTGTAGGTCAGTGTATGTAGGTCAGTGTAGGTCAGTGTAGGTAGGTCAGTGTAAGTCAGTGTAGGTAGGTCAGTGTAGGTAGGTCAGGGTAGGTAGGTCAGTGTAGGTAGGTCAGTGTATGTAGGTCAGGAAGGTCAGTGTAAGTAGGTCAGGGTAGGTAGGTCAGTGTAGGTAGGTCAGGTAGGTCAGTGTATGCATGTCAGGTAGGTCAGTGAATGTAGATCAGCGTATGTAGGTCAGATAGGTTAGTGTAGGTAGGTTATGTATGTCAGTGTAGGTCAGGGTAGGTAGGTCAGTGTAGGTCAGTGTATGTAGATCAGGTAGATAAGTGTGTGTAGGTTAGTGTATGTAGGTCAGTGTAGGTCAGTGTAGGTAGGTCAGTGTATGTAGGTCAGGTAGGTCAGTGTATGTAGGTCAGGTAGGTAGGTCAGTGTATGTAAGTCAGTGTAGGTAGGTCAGTGTATGTAATGTAATGTTAATTAAATAATAAATACAATTACTTTTATATACATATCCTGGGGTTGACTCATTGTTGCCTAAGTAGCCACTTTCTTTGATCCCTGTAGTGATACAGGGGTCAATTTTGTCTATTATATGCTTTGGTCTTCCTTGGATATAGCAACATCACCAACTCTGGTAAGGTTTTAAAGGGTATATCACTTTTCCCTATCACCAGGGTATGTATACAGTGGGACCTGGTTTTAGCTCCCCTTCTTTTGTTTATATATGTAGGTCAGTGTAGGTAGGTCAGTGTATGTAAGTCAGTGTAGGTAAGTCAGGTTAGGTCAGAGTAGGTCGGTCAGTGTAGGTAGGTCAGTGTAGGTAGGTCACTGTATTTAGGTCAGGTAGGTCAGTGTATGTATGCAAGGATAGGTAGGTCAGGGTAGGCAGGTCAGGGTAGTTAGGTCAGTGTAGATAGGTCAGTGTAGGTGGGTCAGTGTATATAGGTCAGGAAGGTCAGTGTATGTATGTCAGGGTAGGTAGGTCAGTGTAGGTAGGTCAGTGTATGTAGGTCAGGTAGGTCAGTGTATGTATGTCAGGGTAGGAAGGTCAGTGTAGGTATGTCAGGGTAGGTAGGTCTGGGTAGGTAGGTCAGTGTAGGTAAGTTGGTGTATGTAGGTCAGGTAGGTCAGTGTATGTAGATCAGTTTAGATAGGTCAGGGTAGGTAGGTCAGTGTATGTAGGTCAGTGTAGGTAGGTCAGTGTATGTATGTCAGGGTAGGTAGGTCAGTGTATGTATGTCATGGTAGGTAGGTCAGTGTATGTATGTCATGGTAGGTAGGTCAGTGTATGTAGATCAGTGTAGGTAGGTCAGTGTAGGTAGGCCAGTGTATTTAGGTCCGGTAGATCAGTGTATGCATGTCAGGTAGGTCAGTGTATGTAGGTCAGATAGGTCAGTGTAGGTAGGTTATGTATGTCAGTGTAGGTCAGTAGGTAGGTCAGTGTAGGTAAGTGTATGTAGATCAGGTAGATCAGTGTGTGTAGGTCAGTGTATGCAGGTCAGTGTAGGTCAGTGTAGGTAGGTCAGTGTATGTAGGTCAGGTAGGTCAGTGTAGGTAGGTCAGTGTATGTAGGTCAGGTAGGTCAGTATATGTAGATCAGTGTATGTAGGTCAGTGTATGTAGGTCAGGTAGGTCAATGTATGTAGGTCAGTGTAGGTAGGTCAGTGTAGGTAGGTCAGTGTAGGTAGGTCAGTGTATGTAAGTCAGTGTAGGTAGGTCAGGTAGGTCAGTGTATGTAGGTCAGTGTAGGTAGATCAGTGTATGTAAATCAGTGTAGGTAGGTCAGGTAGGTCAGGGTAGGTTGGTCAGTGTAAGTAGGTCAGTGTAGGTAGGTCACTGTATGTAGGTCAGGTAGGTAGGTCAGCATAGGTAGGTCTGGTAGGTCAGTGTAGGTAGGTCAGGGTAGGTATGTCAGTGTATGTAGGTCAGTGTATGTAGGTCAGTGTAGGTAGGTCAGTGTAGGTAGGTCAGGTAGGTCAGTGTATGCATGTCAGGTAGGTCAGTGTATGTAGATTAGCGTATGTAGGTCAGATTGGTTAGTGTAGGTAGGTTATGTATGTCAGTGTATGTCAGGGTAGGTAGGTCAGTGTAGGTCAGTGTATGTAGATCAGGGAGATCAGTGTGTGTAGGTCAGTGTATGTAGGTCAGTGTAGGTCAATGTAGGTAGGTCAGTGTAGGTCAGTGTAGGTAGGTCAGTGTAGGTAGGTCACTGTATGTAGATCAGGTAGGTAGGTCAGCATAGGTAGGTCTGGTAGGTCAGTGTAGGTAGGTCAGGCTAGGTAGGTCAGTGTAGGTAGGTCAGTGTATGTAGGTCAGGTAGGTCAGTGTATGTAGGTCAGGGTAGGTAGGTCAGTGTATGCATGTCAGGAAGGTCAGTGTATGTAGATCAGTGTATGTAGGTCAGATAGGTCAGTGTAGGTATGTTATGTATGTCAGTGTAGGTCAGTAGGTAGGTCAGTGTAGGTCAGTGTATGTAGATCAGGTAGATGAGTGTTTGTAGGTCAGTGTATGCAGTTCAGTGTAGCTCAGTGTAGGTAGGTCAGTGTATGTAGGTCAGGTAGGTCAGTGTAGATAGGTCAGTGTACGTAGGTCAGGTAGGTCAGTGTATGTAGATCAGTGTATGTAGGTCAGTGTATGTAGGTCAGGTAGGTCAGTGTATGTAGGTCAGTGTATATAGGTCAGTGTAGGTAATTCAGTGTAGGTAGGTCAGTGTATGTAAATCAGTATAGGTAGGTCAGGTAGGTCAGTGTATGTAGGTCAGTGTAGGTAGGTCAGTGTATGTAAGTCAGTGTAGGTAGGTCAGGTAGGTCAGGGTAGGTCGGTCAGTGTAAGTAGGTCAGTGTAGGTAGTTCACTGTATGTAGGTCAGGTAGGTAGGTAAGCATAGATAGGTCTGGTAGGTCAGTGTAGGTAGGTCAGTGTATGTAGGTCAGGTAGGTCAGTGTATGTAGGTCAGGGTAGGTAGGTCTGTGTATGTAGGTCAGGTAAGGTCAGTGTATGCATGTCAGGTAGGTCAGTGTATGTAGATCAGCGTATGTAGATCAGATAGGTTAGTGTAGGTAGGTTATGTATGTCAGTGTAGGTCAGGGTAGCTAGGTCAGTGTAGGTCAGTGTATGTAGATCAGGTAGATCAGTGTGTGTAGGTCAGTGTATGTAGGTCAGTGTATATAGCTCAGTGTAGGTAGGTCAGTGTAGGTAGGCCAGTGTATTTAGGTCAGGTAGGTCAATGTTTGCATGTCAGGTAGGTCAGTGTATGTAGATCAGTGTATGTAGGTCAGATAGGTCAGTGTAGGTAGGTTATGTATGTCAGTGTAGGTCAGTAGGTAGGTCAGTGTAGGTCAGTTTATGTAGATCAGGTAGATCAGTGTGTGTAGGTCAGTGTATGCAGGTCAGTGTAGGTCAGTGTAGGTAGGTCAGTGTATGTAGGTCAGGCAGGTCAGTGTAGGTAGGTCAGTGTATGTAGGTCAGGTAGGTCAGTGTAGGTAGGTCAGTGTATGTAGGTCAGGTAGGTCAGTGTATGTAGATCAGTGTATGTAGGTCAGGTAGGTCAGTGTATGTAGTTCAGTGTATGTAGGTCAGTGTAGGTAGGTCAGTGTATGTAAGTCAGTGTAGGTAGGTCAGGTAGGTCAGTGTATGTAGGTCAGTGTATGTAAGTCAGTGTAGGTAGGTCAGGTAGGTCAGGGTAGGTCAATCAGTGTAGGTAGGTCAGTGTAGGTAGGTCACTGTATGTAGGTCAGGTAGGTAGGTCAGCATAGGTAGGTCAGTGTAGGTAGGTCAGAGTAGGTAGGTCAGTGTAGGTAGGTCAGGTAGGTCAGTGTATGCATGTCAGGTATGGCAGTGTATGTAGATCAGCGTATGTAGGTCAGATAGGTTAGTGTAGGTAGGTTATGTATGTCAGTGTAGGTCAGGGTAGGTAGGTCAGTGTAGGTCAGTGTATGTAGATCAGGTAGATCAGTGTGTGTAGGTCAGTGTATGTAGGTCAGTGTATGTAGCTCAGTGTAGGTAGGTCAGTGTAGGTAGGCCAGTGTATTTAGGTCAGGTAGGTCAGTGTATGTAGATCAGTGTATGTAGGTCAGATAGGTCAGTGTAGGTAGGTTATGTATGTCAGTGTAGGTCAGTAGGTTGGTCAGTGTAGGTCAGTGTATGTAGATTAGGTAGATCAGTGTGTGTAGGTCAGTGTATGCAGGTCAGTGTAGGTCAGTGTAGGTAGGTCAGTGTATGTAGGTCAGGTAGGTCAGTGTAGGTAGGTCAGTGTATGTAGGTCAGGTAGGTCAGTGTAGGTAGGTCAGTGTATGTAGGTCAGGTAGGTCAATGTATGCAGATCAGTGTATGTAGGTCAGGTAGGTCAGTGTATGTAGTTCAGTGTATGTAGGTCAGTGTAGGTAGGTCAGTGTATGTAAGTCAGTGTAGGTAGGTCAGGTAGGTCAGTGTATGTAGGTCAGTGTATGTAAGTCAGTGTAGGTAGGTCAGGTAGGTCAGGGTAGGTCAATCAGTGTAGGTAGGTCAGTGTAGGTAGGTCACTGTATGTAGGTCAGGTAGGTAGGTCAGCATAGGTAGGTCTGGTAGGTCAGTGTAGGTAGGTCAGAGTAGGTAGGTCAGTGTAGGTAGGTCAGGTAGGTCAGTGTATGCATGTCAGGTATGTCAGTGTATGTAGATCAGCTTATGTAGGTCAGATAGGTTAGTGTAGGTAGGTTATATATGTCAGTGTAGGTCAGGTTAGGTAGGTCAGTGTAGGTCAGTGTATGTAGATCAGGTAGATCAGTGTGTGTAGGTCAGTGTATGTAGGTCAGTGTAGGTCAGTGTAGGTAGGTCAGTGTAGGTCAGTGTAGGTAGGTCAGTGTAGGTAGGTCAGGGTAGGTAGGTCAGTGTAGGTAGGTCAGTGTAGGTAGGTCAGGTAGGTCAGTGTATGCATGTCAGGTAGGTCAGTGTATGTAGATAAGCGTATGTAGGTCAGATAGGTTAGTGTAGGTAGGTTATGTATGTCAGTGTAGGTCAGGGTAGGTAGGTCAGTGTAGGTCAGTGTATGTAGATCAGGTAGATAAGTGTGTGTAGGTCAGTGTATGTAGGTCAGTGTAGGTCAGTGTAGGTAGGTCAGTGTATGTAGGTCAGGTAGGTCAGTGTATGTAGGTCAGGTAGGTCAGTGTATGTAGATCAGTGTATGTAGGTCAGTGTATGTAGGTCAGTGTAGGTAGGTCAGTGTAGGTAGGTCAGTGTATGTAAGTCAGTGTAGGTAGGTCAGGTAGGTCAGTGTATGTAATGTAATGTTAATTAAATAATAAATACAATTACTTTTACATACATATCCTGGGGTTGACTCATTGTTGCCTAAGTAGCCACTTTCTTTGATCCCTGTAGTGATACAGGGGTCAATTTTGTCTATTATATGCTTTGGTCTTCCTTGGATATAGCAACATCACCTACTCTGGTAAGGTTTTAAAGGGTATATCACTTTTCCCTATCACCAGGGTATGTATACAGTGGGACCTGATTTTAGCTCCCCTTCTTTTGTTTATATATGTAGGTCAGTGTAGGTAGGTCAGTGTATGTAAGTCAGTGTAGGTAAATCAGGTTAGGTCAGAGTAGGTCGGTCAGTGTAGGTAGGTCAGTGTAGGTAGGTCACTGTATTTAGGTCAGGTAGGTCAGTGTATGTATGCCAGGATAGGTAGGTCATGGTAGGCAGGTCAGGGTAGTTAGGTCAGTGTAGTTAGGTCCTGGACGAAGTCTATTCAGACGAAACGCGTCGGGAGGACTCCACTGCTGCCTTCTTTTATGTACAAGCGCTTTTTATCATCATTATCATGTAAGTGTATTTCCTTTTTTAATAAAACACGGTTTCTACGGTATCACACTATGTGGCCCTTTTTATATCCTTTATGAGCCACATGCGGGGAGATCCTTTGTCACGTTTGGAGAAGACACATCTTCATGAACCCCCTGTGATCCCTTCAGGCTGTCAAGGTCTTCCCACCATTGCCAGTGTGCAATAAAAGCTGGTTTGACCCTTACAGTATATTCTGTCTTGGGTTCAAACCCTCCGGTAAGCCTCCATCTTTACCGTCTGAGTGATTTGCACGTTTGTGAAGACACTGTGGTGTGATGTTTTAGAGCTGATCCATCCATACACTATCCAACATGGACATGTTTGTTTTTTAAAAACCAGCTGTTCATCATCATTTTTCAAAGACTTTATGGCCTTACACCGGTGAAGGTGGTTCACACATCACTCATAAGCGGTGACCCATTCAGTTTCTTACTCACGGACTTCCTTTAAACTGTATTTGTATCCATATTAATTTTTCATGTGAGACATTCAACTGTGTTTCAGCTAAACTTTATGTAGGGCACTGGCTCTTTACCTTACCAGTTTGAAGGTGCCTTATTCTTCCTTTTAGCGCTACACGTTTGGTTTTATATTAAAATATTACCCAAAATGTCTTTTCCGCTCCTCCCAAGACCTCCTGCTCTTTAGCTCTCTTGTCTCCTCCCCCCATGCTCATCTCCAGTACTTCTCCAGAGCCTCTCCCATCTTCTGAAAGTCTCTACCTCAATCTTCCGGCTATCGGCTACTCTTTCTACCTTTAGGTGATCCCTGAACATGTATCTCTTCAGGGAAGCCTATTCAACCTCCTAACAAATGAAAATACACGTCTTCCATCAGCTCATCCCTCACAGCTATTAACTTTTGTACCAGCTGCCCCACCTTATTAGATTATAAGGTCTTAGGAGACGGGCACACTTATCCCTCTTGTATTTAATTCTATTGTAACTGTACTGTCTCCCTTTATTTTGATATAATGTGTATTATATGTACTGTATTTATGTGTGTATACGTGTTGTATATAAGTGCTACACAAACGGTTGCAACTATATATATTCTGTAAAATAATAATAGAATAATAATACCTCCATCTCCACATCGGAAGTCTGATAATTTCCTAAGAAAATAAAGTTTAATTTTAGTTACATATTCAATTCAAGGTAAAATTGTGTAAGCTTTATGACCAAACACCAAACAGTTTTCATTTAAAAAAAAAAGTCTTATGCCCCGTACACACGGTCGGACTTTGTTCAGACATTCCGACAACAAAATCCTAGGATTTTTTCCGACGGATGTTGGCTCAAACTTGTTTTGCCTACACACGGTCGCACAAAGTTGTCGGAATTTCCGATCGACAACCACGCGGTCACGTACACCACGTACGATGAGACTAGAAAAGGCCGGTTCAGAACCAAGCACGGCACCCTTTGGGCTCCTTTTGTTAATCTTGTGTTAGTAAAAGTTTGGTGAGAGACGATTCGTGCTTTTTCAGACTCGTGGCTTTCAGATCGTTTTCTGCTATTCAGTTTGTGCTTGTGGGTTTGTATCTGCTCTTCAGTGCGTGCAGTCAGTTCGTATCAGAGTTTTCTGTGTGATCTTGCCTGCTCGTTGCTGTTTTTCAGGTCGCTCTTCACAGGCCTTGCTGTTCTTCAGTGCGTTCTGTTACTTCGTTCTGAGCAGCCGACCGTTTTCTAGCCATGTTTCGTATGCTTACTCCTCGTAGAGTTCGTGCTGTGCGGGGGCTTGGTGTTGGGGTCCTGACCTTGACACAAGTTCAGTCCATGAACAGGGTGGGGAGGAGTTCATGGACCAAGAATTGGTTGCTTCAGCGTGACCAGTTCTGTCATATGCCTTTGCTCCGTGAGATCCGTGAGAATAATCCTGATGATTTCAGGAACTTTCTCAGGATGACGGACCCCGTGTTTCACTGTTTGTTGCCTTCGCTGACCCCCTATATCAGCAGGCAGGATACCTGCATGAGGCAAGCCATCACTCCGGAGCAGAGGTTGGTCGCTACCTTGCGGTATTTGGCCACAGGGAGAAGCCTGCAGGACCTCAAGTTCTCGACAGGCATCTCCCCCCAGGCTCTGGGGATCATTATCCCAGAGACCTGTTCTGCCATCATCCAGGTCCTGCAGAAGGAGTATATGAAGGTAAGATTTTTATCCTTTAAAGTGGGGTTCCACCCAAAAAACAAAACTACCTGTAAAAATTCTAAAAAAAAAAACAAAAAAAATTTGGATATTTTTTTTTTTTCACTTACCTCTAAATGCCTGTTGCTAGGTGGGCCCTCGTAGTCTGCCTGTCCCTTAGCCTGGGCTGGTGACATCACTTCCTCCTCGGCACAGGAAGGGCTCCGCTCTGCTCCCTCCCTCCTGTCAATCATCTGGGACCCATTACAGGTCCCAGGTGATTGAGCGGCCAATCACGGCGCACGGCGCCGCTCGCGCATGCGCAGTGGGTGCCAGGCTGTGAAGCCACAGCCTGGCGCCCACAGTTGTAATGTCGACGCCGACGAGCGGAGGGGGGAGACGAGCGGGGCTTCGATCCCCCGCATCGCTGGACCCAGGGACAGGTGAGTGTCCAATTAAAAGTCAGCAGCTGCAGTATTTGTAGCTGCTGACTTTTAATTATTTTTTTTTTGGACGGCCCCCCTGGGTGGAACTCCTCTTTAATATCACATTTTATTGTATTGAATGTTTGGTAATATATTGTATTTCTTTCCTCATTCCCTAATTAACATGATTGTAATATGCTGTGAATGTCCCCTTTGTCCTCATGCATGCTTGATTTTTATGTAATTATTATTTTAGGTCCTTCATACATATTTGCCCTTCAATAACCTCTCCAGCATGGTGTCTCCTGCCCCTATATTCACCTCATGTAGTCACTTTTTTTTGTGGTGTCCCCAAATTTTTTGTAACCCTCCCTCCCCCAACTGCTAAGTCAGCTGATCCCAATTCTCTATCCTCAATCATCTATCTGCTGACTTTGCCAAACCCATACACACTATACCCACCTCTTTACTGGTCAGATTTATGGATGAATTCCCCAAAGCATGTAGTGCAAGGGCCTGCCTGTATGCTTTCCAATGGTACTGTTTAAAGTTCTTATATCCTATTATTATCTTGATAGGTAATAGCAGAATGTCCAAATGTCCTCAAATGTGTACAGTGTGTATTTATATCTTTGTATTACGACACTTCTTACCTGTCCAGAGTTCTGCCAATAGTGTAACTAAGGAGGGGCTGTTCCAAGTAATACCCATTATTTAGGCATTCATCTCTAAATGAAGTGAAGAGGGTTACCTGTCCAAGAGTTCCCCCCCTATAATGTTAGAAATGGCCCATGAGGGGGGGAGGGGGAATATGATAGGTGTACCTTATACTTTGGCCTTGATAAATTCCCCGTAGTAAATGCTATCTGGAGGTTGACCCAGAATGTTTGTGTGTAATCTGCTTGCCATGTTTCTGTGAAAAAATAGTAATGTTTATTGTTTTTTCCTCAACAGTTTCCTTCAACGCCACAGGAATGGCAGACTGTGGCCTCCCACTTTGCCCAACGGTGGGACTTTCCTAACTGCGGAGGGGCAATTGATGGGAAACACGTCCACATCGTCCCACCACCCAACTCGGGGTCGTACTATTATAATTACAAGGGGTTTAATAGTATAGTGATGTTGGCGGTGGTGTCGGCTAATTACGAGTTCCTGTATGTGGATGTGGGGAAGAATGGCCAGATGTCCGATGGTGGAGTGATCGCCCAGAGTTCTACAGGCATCTCCAGAATGGCAGCTTGGACTTGCCACCTCCAGAGGACAATGTTGAAGGTCTCCCATTTGTGTTCGTTGCTGATGAAGCATTTGCGCTGGGGGACCACCTGATGCGGCCATTCCTGATGAGGACCCTCACCCCGGAACAGAGGGTTTTTAATTACCGGCTGGCCAGAGCCCGAAGAGTGGTGGAGAACACATTTGGAATCCTGGCCAGCCAGTTCCGATTATTTCTGACACCCATCCATATGGCAGAGTATAAACTGAACCATATAATACTTGCCTGCTGTGTTCTCCATAATTTTTTAAGAAAACATTCAGCAAACTATGCTGGCTCAGTTGGGCCTGAGGCCGGAAATCCAAATCCATCAACACTGACGGTGCTTGAAAGTGGCCGTCCTGGCTTGCCCTCCCTGAGTGCCCGTGATGTCCGGTTACGCAACCTGGAGTTCTTTGCGGGTAGGGGGGCTATCAATATGCCAGACAATCTGTGAAAACTTTTAAAAATAAAAACCAACCAAAAGAAATTCTTGGTGGACATTTACTGCTTGTGTTTGTTTTAGCTGACCCTGACAGAAATGTGTTGAGTGCAGAAAATGTCGTGATTGGGTAACCTTATAAAAAACAGTGTTGGCTGGTCCTTCCTAAATGCAAAAACACATTTCACTACAAGTGCACTTGCAACTGCACTGAACCTGCACTTGTAGTGCAAAGTGTATTTGCCCTTGGGAAATACCCCCCATTTTTGCATAAAACAGCAATTACATCACCCCAAAAGTGTTGAAGTGTTGAGACAATAATCCACACATTCTTGAGTAAGCCACTTTTTTATAGCTGCACAATCACATGTGCATTTACCAAAGGTTTTTAAAACAAACCAACATGTTTGTTGTATAACAATTTTTGCAGTAGCATTATCAAAAATCGAAATATCCATTTCAGATAAAACAGGCCTGTGTAAAACCAACAAGAAAGCCAAAAAACTTGAACTTACAAAGTTCACATATGGTAAAACCTGAAGGCTATATCAGACATCAGTATTTAGAAACTGGGTTTGATATAGCGTTCAGATGGGGGGAACTCACCCCTGGAAAAGCCAAATTTGGAAGATGCACACCAAGTTCAGAATGTCAACATGTGCTATCTGCCATCAGGGGGGATCAAGGGACGTGTTTTGGGGGAGCAAGCCCTTCCTCAACGCGACTTTATAATTGAGGAAGGGGTTGCACCCCCAAAACGCGTCCATTGATCTCCCGTGATGTCAGATAGCACATGTTGGCACACTGTGTGCATCCTCCAAATTTGTCTTTTCTAAACATTGTAAAATTTTTTGGAAGATTGGACCACAATAAAACAGGTGATTTTGTGGGGTTTAAATTCGCCCCAAAACATCAATGATGTTATTATTTTTTTTAATAACATCACTGATTTGTTGCTGTATGTTGTGCAATTCGAGATTACACTCCATGATCTCCCCGATCAGTATCTGGGCACTTTCAGATGTCAAACGTTCTCTCTCCCTCACATCACGATCACCTAAAAAGAGATAAAGAACAAAAAAAATGTCTCAAAAATCTGCCACCATCCATCTCTTTTACCTGAGTCTGTGGTCGCAGACACTCACCTGTTGTGGTGCCAATCTCCACCACATCTTCTTCTTCCTCCTGCTCTTCTTCTTGGGTTGGTGTTATTTCCCCTTCTTCCAGAGGTGGGGGGTCTCTGGTCTCCTCGGATGAGGCGTGTCCTCCGAGTCTTTTCTCCCCTATGTAAAACAAAAATGGTATACTTAGCACACAGATATTTGATGGCAGACCTAGAACTAGGAAACATTGCTTGGAAGTGGGGTACAATTGTCTATTTTGGCCGAGTTCCAAGATGTATATTTTTTATTGCCCTTTGTCAAGCTGCAATACTTTACCTGTTTGGTACAAGCTTCACAGATGTAGCCCCCCCCCCCTATAGTATACACTGAAGCACCTGTGTGCCCCCCCTAATAAAAATGGTGTTCTTGTGTCCCACACTAGTGCTCCAGTGTCCAGATGTGAAAACAGCTGCTCAGTGTCCTCTCCTTACACACAACTAGTTGGCATTTCATTCTAGTAACAAACCCATCTACACAAACAAATATTTGGCATCCAAGTAGGCCCAAAAAATGTGTGAAAATGCATATGGCCTAAACAATGGTGTTCTAGAGGCCGAAAGAAAAATGTTTGATACGAACGAATAATGGGCCCATGAACATTAAAGTTTCCCTTTTAAACGTTACAATTAATAAAAGCATATGGAGCAGAACGAACGGAATAAAGACAGAAAGAATAGGAACACAGCACAACTACTTACTTTTTTGCAGCACTCTCCGGATCTTTTGGTACTGCTCTGGCTCTCTCAACTTCAGGTCCGACCACCGTTTCCTGAGCTGATCTTTAGATCTTCGGACCCCGAAATTCCTCTCAAGACTCCTGACCACTGCCGCCATGATCTTGGCCTTTCGGATGTTGGGGTTGGGGTAAGGCCCATACTTTCCGTCATAGTCGGACTTCTTCATGATGTCGACCATCTCCAACATCTCCCCAAACGACATATTTGTGGCCTTAAAACGTCTCCTTCTTGATCGGGACGTGCCTGGATCCGGGCTTTCCTCCTCCTCCTCCTCGTTGCTAGAATTATCACGCACCTGCTGTAACTCCGCCATCATGCTCTTCACCCACTGCGCCAAACGAAAAGGGGCGGGGAATAGACTAGAAAGAACATCAGGGGCGGGCGGAGTTACACGCATGCGCAGTGTGTATAAAGCGTAACACGCGTGCGTATTATGTACGATCTGTGAGCAGAGGAAGGAGCATTGGACGCGCCGATCGTAAGAACGAAGGTAAGAGACAAGCTTGTGCCTATACTGCTTCTAGATTGAGGCCTATATTGTAACAAGATTAGGAGAGTTTTGTCTGACATTAGGCTTTGTCTTGTGTTGTGTCTTGCAGTGAACATGGATATCTTATTAAAAGATACTGACTTCATGTCATTATTCCTCGAGATGCTAAGGGAGCTGCCCGGTCTGTGGGAGATTACCCACCCCCATTTCAAGAACCAAGCAAAGAGGAAGGCAGCACTGGTGCAATTGTTGGTAATTGTGAAGCAGGTGATCCCCACGGCAGACATCACTTATTTAAAGATATTAATTGGTGGCCTGAGGAGCACATATCTGAGGGAGCGCAAGAAAGTCCTGGATTCACAGAGATCCGGAGCAGCAGATGACATCTATGTCCCCAGGATGTTGTACTACGACAGGCTGCACTTTCTGGCAGGCCAGACTGAACCCAGGCCACCCCTCTCCAGTCTTCCTTCCACGCTTCCTTCCCCCCCGGCTGAGGCTTCTGACGCCCAACCTGGGCCTTCCAGGCAATATGTGGAGGAGCCCAGATTGAGCCAGGTATAGCATTCCTTTTAAATATTTCTGCTTGTACAATCAATGATGTTAACTAGATGTTAGTTGGGAGTACTAATTTAGGATTGTGATTGATGATGCAAAAACTAAAACCATGTCCCTTTTTCATACACAGGGAAGTCTCAGCCAGGAGGTGGCCGGGCCGAGCCGGCTGGCTGATATCAAGGTCCCTCTACCCCCCCTGAAAACAGAAAGTGGCAGTAGGAGGAGTACCCTAGAGGAGGCGGCTATAGGATTCTTTTGGAGGGCTACAGAGGTCCTGGGAGCACCCCACACCATGCAGGAGAACATTGCTGCCTTCATAGCATATAAAATGCAGAGGATGGAGGAGGGCCAAAAAGTAATGTGTGAGGCCCTCATATTGGAGGCTCTGGAGAAAGGTATGAGGGGCCAAATTACACCTGAGACACACCTTCGCGATGGTCCTCCTCCTCCTCCTGCAGCTCCTCCTCCTCCTCCTCCCTCTCCTCCAGGTCCTCCCAGTCCTCCTCCTCCTCCAGGTCCTACTCCTCCTCCTGCCACATCTCCAACTGCACAGCCACAGCCGGGAAGGAAGCGTGTAAGGAAGACCAGACAGTGATTGCCCTGGGTTCAGTCTGGTCGGCCAAAAAATGCAGCCTCTTGTGGTACCACAGCCTGGGGACACAGATGTCATCTGCTGCTATCCGGATCTCTGCGAATCCCGGACCAGACTGCCCTCCCTTATATATGGACTCCTCAGGCCACCAATTTTGATGTTGAAGAATTGTTGTCTGCCGTGGGGGTCCCAGGCTTCGCTAATTTCTCCTGTTGATCCAGTGTTGCCTTCCTCTTTGTTTGGTTCTGATCCCTTAATAAAGGAATTTTTGTTTTGAATTATACTCTCCTATGTGTTTTACTTCAAAAATGACAGTTGGTTTGTGAGGATTCAGGTACATTGCAAATATACAATGTGAAATGAACAAGGGACACCAACAACAAACAATCTCCTGGAGATTAAATAATAAAAGATATCAATGGTGTTGGGGTAACTTGACACACAAAACACAGACAAAAATATTCTGTAGGAAAAATAAAAATAACATTGAACAAAGATCAGCCTTGGAAAAAATCCAAACATTAACCACTTGCCGACCGCCTCACGCCTATATACGTGAGCAGAGCGGCACGGGCAGGCAAAATCACGTACCTGAAACGTGATTGCCTTCCCGCGGGTGGGGGGTCCGATCGGACCCCCCCCCGGTGCCAGCTGCGGTCGGCATTTGGTTGGAAGCGATGGGAGACGAGGGGGAGGCCATCCGATCGTGGCCCCCCCCTCGCGATCGCTCCCAGCCAATGACAAACATCCCCTGCCTCTGTATAGTACACAGAGGCAGAGGATGTGATGTCATCTCTCCTCGGCTCGGGAGTTTCCGTTCCAGCGCCGAGGGGAGATGACATGTAAGTGCACCAACACTCACACACACACAGTAGAACATGCCAGGCATACCTTACACCCCCGATCCCCCCCCAATCACCCCCCCCCTGTCACAAACTGACACCAAGCAGGTTTTTTTTTTTTTTTTTCCTGATTACTGCATAGTGTCAGTTTGTGACAGTTAGCAGTGTTAGGGTAGTGACTGTTACCCCCCTGTAGGTCTAGGGTACCCCCCTTACCCCCCCTAATAAAGTTTTAACCCCTTGATCACCCCCCGTCACCAGTGTCGCTAAGCGATCATTTTTCTGGTCGCTGTATTAGTGTCGCTGGTGACGCTAGTTAGGGACGTAAATATTTAGGTTCGCCGTCAGCGTTTTATAGCGACAGGGACCCCTATATACTACCGAATAAATGTTTTAACCCCTTGATTGCCCCCTAGTTAACCCTTTCACCACTGATCACCGTATAACCGTTACGGGTGACGCTGGTTAGTTTGTTTATTTTTTATAGTGTCAGGGCACCCGCCGTTTATTACCAAATAAAAGTTTAGCCCCCTGTAGGTCTAGGGTACCCCCCTTACCCCCCCTAATAAAGTTTTAACCCCTTGATTACCCCCTGTCACCAGTGTCGCTAAGCGATCATTTTTCTGATCGCTGTATTAGTGTCGCTGGTGACGCTAGTTAGGGACGTAAATATTTAGGTTCGCCGTCAGTGTTTTATAGCGACAGGGACCCCCATATACTATCTAATAAATGTTTTAACCCCTTGATGGCCCCCTAGTTAACCCTTTTACCACTGATCACCGTATAACCGTTACGGGTGACGCTGGTTAGTTTGTTTATTTTTTATAGTGTCAGGGCACCCGCCGTTTATTACCGAAAAAAGGTTTAGCCCCCTGATCGCCCGGCGGTGATATGCGTCGCCCTAGGCAGCGTCAGATTAGCACCAGTACCGCGAACACCCATGCACGCACCGTACACGCACCGTACACCTCCCTTAGTGGTATAGTATCTGAACGCATCAATATCTGATCCGATCAGATCTATACTAGCGTCCCCAGCAGTTTAGGGTTCCCAAAAACGCAGTGTTAGCGGGATCAGCCCAGATACCTGCTAGCACCTGCGTTTTGCCCCTCCGCCCGGCCCAGCCCAGTCCAGCCCACCCAAGTGCAGTATCGATCGATCACTGTCACTTTTTTTTGTAGCGTTTTGGTGAACTGGCAAGCACCAGCGGCCTAGTACACCCCGGTCGTAGTCAAACCAGCACTGCAGTAACACTTGGTGACGTGGCGAGTCCCATAAGTGCAGTTCAAGCTGGTGAGGTGGCAAGCACAAGTAGTGTCCCGCTGCCACCAAAAAGACAAACACAGGCCCGTCGTGCCCATAGTGCCCTTCCTGCTGCATTCGCCAATCCTAATTGGGAACCCACCGCTTCTGCAGCGCCCGTACTTCCCCCATTCACATCCCCAACCAAATGCAGTCGGCTGCATGAGAGGCATTTATATATCCTCCCAAGTACCCCTACCCAACGAACCCCCCCAAAAAAGATGTTGTGTCTGCAGCAAGCGCGGATATAGGCGTGACACTCACTATTATTGTCCCTCCTGTCCTGACAATCCTGGTCTTTGCATTGGTGAATGTTTTGAACGCTACCATTCACTAGTTGAGTATTAGCGTAGGGTACAGCATTGCACAGACTAGGCACACTTTCACAGGGTCTCCCAAGATGCCATCGCATTTTGAGAGACCCGAACCTGGAAGCGGTTACAGTTATAAAAGTTACAGTTACAAAAAAAAAGTGTAAAAAAAAAAAAAAACACAAACAAAAATAAAAAAAAATAGTTGTCGTTTTATTGTTCTCTCTCTCTATTGTTCTGCTCTTTTTTACTGTATTCTATTCTGCAATGTTTTATTGTTATTATGTTTTATCATGTTTGCTTTTCAGGTATGCAATTTTTTATACTTTACCGTTTACTGTGCTTTATTGTTAACCATTTTTTTGTCTTCAGGTACGCCATTCACGACTTTGAGTGGTTATACCAGAATGATGCCTGCAGGTTTAGGTATCATCTTGGTATCATTCTTTTTAGCCAGCGGTCGGCTTTCATGTAAAAGCAATCCTAGCGGCTAATTAGCCTCTAGACTGCTTTTACAAGCAGTGGGAGGGAATGCCCCCCCCACCGTCTTCCGTGTTTTTCTCTGGCTCTCCTGTCTCAACAGGGAACCTGAGAATGCAGCCGGTGATTCAGCCAGCTGACCATAGAGCTGATCAGAGACCAGAGTGGCTCCAAACATCTCTATGGCCTAAGAAACCGGAAGCTACGAGCATTTTATGACTTAGATTTCGCCGGATGTAAATAGCGCCATTGGGAAATTGGGGGAGCATTTTATCACACCGATCTTGGTGTGGTCAGATGCTTTGAGGGCAGAGGAGAGATCTAGGGTCTAATAGACCCCAATTTTTTCAAAAAAGAGTACCTGTCACTACCTATTGCTATCATAGGGGATATTTACATTCCCTGAGATAACAATAAAAATGATTTAAAAAAAAAAAATGAAAGGAACAGTTTAAAAATAAGATAAAAAAGCAAAAAAATAATAAATAAAAAAAATAAATAAATAAAAAGCACCCCTGTCCCCCCTGCTCTCGCGCTAAGGCGAACGCAAGCGGCGGTCTGGCGTCAAATGTAAACAGCAATTGCACCATGCATGTGAGGTATCACCGCGAAGGTCAGATCGAGGGCAGTAATTTTAGCAGTAGACCTCCTCTGTAAATCTAAAGTGGTAACCTGTAAAGGCTTTTAAAGGCTTTTAAAAATGTATTAATTTTGTTGCCACTGCACGTTTGTGCGCAATTTTAAAGCATGTCATGTTTGGTATCCATGTACTCGGCCTAAGATCATCTTTTTTATTTCATCAAACATTTGGGCAATATAGTGTGTTTTAGTGCATTAAAATTTAAAAAAGTGTGTTTTTTCCCCAAAAAATGCGTTTGAAAATCGCTGCGCAAATACTGTGTGAAAAAAAAAAATGAAACACCCACCATTTTAATCTGTAGGGCATTTGCTTTAAAATAATATATAATGTTTGGGGGTTCAAAGTAATTTTCTTGCAAAAAAAAATAATTTTTTCATGTAATCAAAAAGTGTCAGAAAGGGCTTTGTCTTCAAGTGGTTAGAAGAGTGGGTGATGTGTGACATAAGCTTCTAAATGTTGTGCATAAAATGCCAGGACAGTTCAAACCCCCCCCAAATGACCCCATTTTGGAAAGTAGACACCCCAAGCTATTTGCTGAGAGGCATGTCGAGTCCATGGAATATTTTATATTGTGACACAAGTAGCGGGAAAGAGACAAATTTTTTTTTTTTTTTTTTTTTTTGCACAAAGTTGTCACTAAATGTTATATTGCTCAAACGTGCCATGGGAATATGTGAAATTACACCCCAAAATAAATTCTGTTGCTTCTCCTGAGTACGGGGATACCACATGTGTGGGACTTTTTGGGAGCCTAGCCGCGCACGGGACCCCGAAAACCAAGCACCGCCTTCAGGCTTTCTAAGGCCGTAAATTTTTGATTTCACTCTTCACTGCCTATCACAGGTTCGGAGGCCATGGAATGCCCAGGTGGCACAAACCCCCCCCCCCAAATTACCCCATTTTGGAAAGTAGACACCCCAAGCTATTTGCTGAGAGGTATAGTGAGTATTTTGCAGACCTCACTTTTTGTCACAAAGTTTTGAAAATTGAAAAAAGAAAAAAAAAAATTTTTTTTCTGGTCTTTCTTCATTTTCAAAAACAAATGAGAGCTGCAAAATACTCACCATGCCTCTCAGCAAATAGCTTGGGGTGTCTACTTTCCAAAATGGGGTCATTTGGGGGGGGTTTGTGCCATCTTGGCATTTTATGGCCTTCAAAACTGTGATAGGTAGTGAGGAGTAAAATCAAAAATGTATGCCCTTAGAAATCCTGAAGGTGGTGCTGGGTTTTCGGGGCCCCGTACGCGGCTAGGCTCCCAAAAAAGTGCCACACATGTGGTATCCCCGTACTCAAGAGAAGCAGCTGAATGTATTTTGGGGTGCAATTCCACATATGCCCATGGCCTGTGTGAGCAATATATCATTTAGTGACAACTTTTTGTAAATTTTTTTTTTTTTTGTCATTATTCAATCACTTGGGACAAAAAAAAATATTCAATGGGTTCAACATGCCTCTCAGCAATTTCCTTGGGGTGTCTACTTTCCAAAATGGGGTCATTTGGGGGGGGTTTGTACTGCCCTGCCATTTTAGCACCTCAAGAAATGACATAGGCAGTCATAAACTAAAAGCTGTGTAAATTCCAGAAAATGTACCCTAGTTTGTAGACGCTATAACTTTTGCGCAAACCAATAAATATACGCTTATTGACATTTTTTTTACCAAAGACATGTGGCCGAATACATTTTGGCCTAAATGTATGACTAAAATTTAGTTTATTGGATTTTTTTTATAACAAAAAGTAGAAAATATCATTTTTTTTCAAAATTTTCAGTCTTTTTCCGTTTATAGCGCAAAAAATAAAAACGGCAGAGGTGATCAAATACCATCAAAAGAAAGCTCTATTTCTGGGAAGAAAAGGACGCAAATTTCGTTTGGGTAGAGCATTGCATGACCGCGCAATTAGCAGTTAAAGCGACGCAGTGCCGAATTGTAAAAAGTGCTCTGGTCAGGAAGGGGGTAAATCCTTCCGGGGCTGAAGTGGTTAAAGAAAAAAAAAGGCTGAAAATCCAAAAAAACAAAAAAAAAAAGTCAGATGTGACAACTAATAACAATATTTTCAGGGAATCCCAATAAAAAAACACAAAGAAAAGTTTGTGAGAAGTGTGTGTGAATATGAGCAGCAAAACTACTTCATTCTTGTCACATTATAAAGAAGAAGAGAGTGCGCTGTATTAAACCATTTTTAACATTGCAGCGTGACGAAAGTGTTGTATCCATTGCGAACGCTAAGTTTACCAGAACGAGCTGTCTTGTGTCGGAATTTCTTCTGAGCATGCGTGGCACTTTTTGCGTCGGAACAGGCCACACACGATCGGAATTTCCGACAACGGATTTTGTTGTCGGAAAATTTTATCTCCTGCTGTCAAACTTTGTGTGTCGGAAAATCCGATGGAAAATGTCCGATAGCGCCCACACACGGTCGGAATTTCCGACAACACGCTTCGATCGGACATTGTCCATCGGAAAATCCGACCGTGTGTACGGGGCATTACAATGTAAATCCATTGTCAATTATGTCTTCCGGCGATGCAGATCATGATAAATGATGCCTGCCAAGCTGCCAAAAGTAAAAAAACCTGCTGACACATCTTAAACTGTTGCTTACACTGAATGGCATCTTCTTGTCCCAGCCAATAAAGTGAACAAAGGTGTGGGGTCTTCTGGGTGATGCAATTGACCAAGTATGTTCGACCAAATTGACCAAGTCTCATTGACCAAATATGGGTCTGTTTTTTTGGGGGGGGTTCTTTCCTGAACATGTTAAATACTATATCTCCTGAGTAGGGATGAGCTTTGAATTCAAGTCGAACTCATGTTGGACCCGAACATGGGCTGTTCGCAAGTTTGCTGAACAGCGAACAATTTGGGGTGTTCGCGGCAAATTCGAATGCCGCGGAACACCCTTTAAAAGTCTATGGGAGAAATCAAAAGTGCTAATTTTAAAGCCTTATATGCATGGTATTGTCATAAAAAGTGTTTGGGGACCTGGGTCCTGCCCCAGGGGACATGTATCAATGCAAAAAAAGGTTTAAAAACGGCCGTTTTTTTGGGAGCAGTGATTTTAATAATGCTTAAAGTGAAACAATAAAAGTGTAATATCCCTTTAAATTTCGTAGCTGGGGAATGTCTATAGTATGCCTGTAAAGGGGCGCATGTTTCCCGTGACAGCAAAATGACATTTCAAAGGAAAAAAAGTAATTTAAAACTACTCGCGGCTATTAATGCATTGCCGGTCCGACAATACACATAGAAGTTCATTGATAAAAACGGCATGGGAATTCCCCACAGGGGAACCCCGTACCAAAATTTTAAAAAAATGACGTGGGGGTCCCCCTAAATTCCATACCAGGCCCTTCAGGTCTGGTATGGATATTAAGGGGAACCCCGCGCCAAAATTTAAAAAAACGGCGTGGGGTCCCCCCAAAAATCCTTACCAGACCCTTATCCGAGCATAGAATCAGCCTTCTCTAAGTATTTGGCTCTCTATGATGATCCACCAGGTGAAAACTCAAACAACAAAAAAATCTCGATACCAGACCACTTCTGATATCCAACAGGCCTGTTTCTCTACCCAATATACCAATAAGGCGTTTGAAATTCAGAATATCATTAAAAAGAACTGGAATATTCTGAAGCACGACCCAGTATTGGGTAAGACACTCCCCGACCACCCTAATATTGTTTTCTGGAAACCCAGAGACCTTAGGAGCCTGATTGCCCCAAGTAAGCTAAAGATATCTACCAACAAACCAACTAATAGTTGGACAACAATATTTGACCAAAAAGGGTGCTATAGGTGCGGCATTAAGAACTGTGGCACATGTATGTACATGTGGCATAGAAAGAAAACTGTAGCAGGGAGAGATGGGAAAGTTAGAATTAAACAATTTATAAACTGTGGAACAGAGTATGTGATCTATGGTATTGTTTGTCCATGTGGGCGTCTATATGTTGGCCGTACACAACGTCCAATGCGAGTTAGAATAGGAGAACATAAATGTGGCATCATAAACCTAAGAGACTAATATCCAGTCCCCCGACACTTTGTAGAGGCCCACCAAGGGGACCCTGCAGGCATGAAAGTATTCGGTATTGAGTCTATTGGAGGCGAGCTGGATACAGGAAGAAGACACCAGATGCTATGCAAGAGAGAAGCCTTCTGGATCTTCACCCTCGGCAGTCTCACCCCCAGAGGCCTAAATGAAGACCCTGAAATACACAAAATAGTATAATGCTAGCACTAAGCCATTGTGGAAGGCTAATTTTATATCCATTCAATTTATTTATTACTACTATGACTATTCATTTACCACTAGGTCCCATATATCATTTTATCTATAGAGTTTTAGGTTATTATCATTCTACTTTCAATAAGTTATATCCTACTAGATCTTGGATCAATTGTGGAATTTTAGTTCATAGATCACATCAGTGTAATGCCCTTCTTGCAGGATATGTTTAATATGCATTTACCATAAGACTAGACCACAGCATATATAGGTCTTTACATATGTATATATATATAATCAGTGGCTCTATTTAACTCTATATTCATATTTATTCGAATTCCATTCAATTCAATTAAATTTAATTTAATTTTATGTAATCTAATCCAATCTTATCTTATTTTAATTTAATTTAATTTAACCTATTTAATTTCATTGAAAATTAAATTCAATTCATCCTAATGTACTATTTATTTTATATACCTATCCTACTAAGACAGTATACTAGAATTAGTGTTCATACTCTCACCTTAAACGATTACTATCATCATTATTGTATTATAATATAGTATGTATGTGTCCATGATATTATTATTTATTAGCTATAGCTATGGTACCATTCCCCCCCCCCTTTTTTTTTTTTTTTAATAATAGTCTTTTTTATTATAATAGTCCTTTTACATCTCATTTAGTATTTATATAACATTTATGTCTAGCATCCGATAATTGACTATATCCCCCCTCGCCCCCTTTTTTTCCCCCTCACCTCCCTGATAGTGGTATTATTAGATTTATCAGTTCTCCTTTAGAGGCTCCACTGTAATCAAATATCCCCTTTTAATCCATTGTCTAGAAGTTTTTGTCTGGCTTTGGCCTCTATCTTTGCCTATGGCAAAATGAAGGCTATTGTTTACCACAGTGTGTCAATCTCGTGCGCCAATGGGCGCACGGGAAATTACGTCATGACCGCACTTCCACCCCGTGGATCGCAACCCGGAAGCGGAGGAGCGGCGTGCGTTCCACTGGACTCTATGGAGCATAGGAACATGTCACCGGCTAGAAACTGCCAGCAACGGAAGCCAGAATAGCTACAGTCTCCACAGAGGCACTCTGCCTGAACAAAAGAGCCGCTTTCTAGCATATACACTACAAGGTATGATACTTGATTCCTGATCATAGATTTTAGATTTCTGATCCGTTTCCTCAGATGTCTGCAATCCAAAAAAGAGAGGGGAGAGGTGCTCCAAGCAACACCTGATATGCCTTAGCTCACCTACATAGCAATATTTGTATGACAATTTCAGTTTGCCTGCTATTAGATGTATACACCTTTGAATATATGTATGGCTGCTGATTAAAATTTGAATTAAAACTAAAATTAAAATTAAAATTAAAAACTAGAACTAAGACTAAAATCATAATTTAAATTAAAATCATATTAAACATAAATATTAAAAATAAAAATAAAAATAGAAATCAAACTATAATATAAATATAAATACATTATGGCCTTACAATAACAAAGCCAAGGCCCATCCTTCTCGGAGGACCGCCCACTAATTAAGGGAGGGGTTTCAGCACCAATCTGAAGAGTCTTTTTAGATGGACAATGTATAAAAACTAACAGGAGACTAGCACCACCAAGGCTCTGATGAAGAAGGGTTACCTTTGAAACGCGTTAGCCAGCAGTAGTCCGTACGCTCTCTCCCTAGGACCTGGAAAAACTGCTACCATTGGACCAATCGCCTCTGTGCCTGTATACAATGCGATTTTTTCTCCTACCTTTGTGAGTAGATTTTAATCTTTGTTTTTAATTAATAAATCTGTCAAGGATAATGCACTAGGCTGGTGCGCTCTTTTTTTCTTTCTTTTCATACTATAAACACCCCCCAGGTACGAAATTTAAAGGGATATTACACTTTTATTGTTTCACTTTAAGCATTATTAAAATCACTGCTCCTGAAAAAACGCCCGTTTTTAATTTTTTTTTTGCATTGATCCATGTCCCCTGGGGCAGGACCCAGGTCCCCAAACACTTTTTATGACAATAACTTGCATATAAGCCTTTAAAATTAGCACTTTTGATTATTCAAGTTCGTGTCCCATAGACTTTAATGGTGTTCGCGTGTTCGAACAAATTTTTTGCCTGTTCGCATGTTCTGGGGGGTGTTCGGCTCATCCCTACTCCTGAGGAAGCTTTAGCAAGCGAAACATGTCGAGAAAGTGGTATTAAGCACTGTATCATATCCTCATTACAATATTTTTGTAATTGTTCAATGTTGTGTTGCTTCATGTCTGTTTTAAAGATTTACAAATAAAATATATATATATTTTTTTTTATCTTTTTGATGCAATTTCTCACTTGCCTACTGAACACCTTAAAAGTCCCTGGCCTCATAGGCCTCAAGTCCCTCTTTCTGTGTTTTTCATTTGTTATTGGGATGTGGTGTTCTTGTTTGACTCCTCCCCTCCATTTCTATGGTATGTTAAATACTTCTGACTAGGAGTGCAGCAGTCATGAGTGTGCAAGCAACATACAATACAACATACAGAGAGCAGCAATCAGGAATATGTAACATACTGTGTACATTGAATTCTTGATTCTGTTCACCAAACTCTGTGCACTGTGCTGTACAATACAGACCCGTTCTTGTTGAATGTTACATACTCATGAAAGGTTCATGCAGTATGCGGGACCAACATGGGAGAGCTCAAAGGGGAATGCTGTTTTCCAATTTAATCTTTTGACAGGTTGTCATTGGTTATTGGTTACTGCGGCAGTTGGTCATTGGTTACTGCGGCAGTTCCCTGCGCAGCAACAGGCAGAGGATTGGACGAAATTGGTGGGTTGCCAAAGTCCGCAAATCCCGAGCATATACAAGGGGGAAGTCCAGCCGTTACCCGCAGACCCCCCTTAAGGACCGGACTGGGACTCTGATGAGATGAAGCACCGCTCGCCTGACAAAAAAGAGAGCCTTCTCCGCCACCTTGTTAAAAGAGCCGAAAGCTCTGGAGGTGAGGAGTGGCTTATGCGCTGCCTGGAGGAGGGTCTGCGGCTCCGCCCGAGCTGCCTCTTGTGAACATGGAGGAGAAAGCGGCAAGCATGCACAGTCCGTGCTAGCAGCCAGGGAGAATAAAGAAGCGACAGAGGAAGGATGCTTCTCCACAGCCTCATGGCCGGGAGGGAGCTAACAGTGTTCCTCTCAGGAATGCACCACAGTTACAAGTCAACAGAGCTACTCAGCCAGCCTCTGAGGCGGCCAGCAGTGAGCAAAAGAGGAGTTCCCCTGTTGGTGAGACAATGTCCAGTGTTAATGTCTCTGAATCTCATGTTAATATCTCTGAGTTACAAGTAATGGTTAATTCAATATCTAGTATGTTAAAAAATATTGAAGGGGCACACACAGCGGGTGCTTTTGAAAAAAGGCTGAAGAAGCACAGGTTTTTGGTGCACTGAATTCTGCTGATAACAGAGCTAGTTCTATGGGGGCACATTCAGATGGTGCTATTTTACATGCAAGTGATGTTTTGTTTCAGCATAATGACATTGATGATATCAGTCAAATATGGCAAAATATGTCAGACTCTACTATAGGTAGGACTTTAAAAGGTACCTCTTATAACGTGTCTAAAAAACCTGTTGCTATTAGTAAATCATTTGCCCCCCCTTCACGCCCCCCTCACTCCATAATTGTGGAGTCTTCCTTTAAGGAGCCGATGACTTGTGAAATTTCTCCTTTGGGGTTCCACTTAGCTAATTTGGTTAAAGAAAAAATTGGAGGGGGGGGGGGTGATTTCATCGATCTGTTGTCATTGTTACCTGCATCTAAGGAATTCCTATCTGTAACGACACCCTGAGTATGAAAGGGGTTAGAGCAGTTTAGGACATTCCATTTCTGAATACAAAGGCAGCTACAGAACACTCCAATCAGCCGAATAAGACACCCATACGAATAATTCTTCCCCCCAAGTACGAGACAAGGCTCTGTACGGAGGGTCAAACAGGAATCAGACTCTTTATTATTAGAACCAGAATACAGTCTTATATACAGTAGAAGGGGAGGTCCCCCTCCTGCTCATATTACTCTAACAATACAACTGTAACCAGAAACTGAATTAACATGACCTAATTAACTAACCCCTTAAAGCAGCCGATGTGACTCCGTGCCCTCCTGAGCATTGTATGATTAATCAGGATTTCACTACAGGTCAGACTTGTTGTCACCAAGCCTCACACATTAGTATAAATACAGGACACCTTCTCACAAGAGCAGGAGCTAATTACAATTAACAATACAAACAGTGATCCCCCCCCTCCCCAGCCCAGCAGGCAACAAACCACAGTAGGAGTGTCGGGCTCCTACCCAGTTCCAGAGGCCAATGTGATCAGCTCTCTCAACCAACACGTTGAGTTCAGAATCAAACAAACCAAGAATAGTCTTTACATATATCCTGGGAGATATTGTGGATAAATATTACTGCCCCATTTTAAGTGATCCAAGATATATTTTCTCAGTCACCCTGTGCCCAAAAGTGACTCCCATCACACACTCCCATCTAAATCTGAAAAGAGAACGGAAGACCGCACTGAGGAGGATAGGAGGAGAGCTATTCCCAAAACTTTTCAAAATTGGTTGCAGGCCTTCTATATTTATGAGTCAGTAATGGGTGAACAATTTCCTGAGAAATGTTCAGGTTTTTTCCAGCACATAGATATAGTTTCTGAAGCCTTTCGTCATTTTGGTGGTATGGCATGGTTCAATTATGACAAGAATTTTAGGCAGAAATTGGCAGTTCACCCTACTCTACGCTGGGGGTCAAAAGACATAGGCTTATGTTTGAACCTCATGCTACCTTTCGTAAAGGCTTCTGTTTTGCTTTCAATGAAGGGCAATGCAAATTCTTGCCGAATTGCAGATACAGGCATGAATGCTCCTACTGCAGTGGAAACCATCCCACTAGCAGATGTTTTCGGAAGTCTAGCAAACTCTCTCCCTTCACTATTCAGGGATTCTGGTGGGAAAAGCCATGACTCCAGTGAGCCTAACAAAAATGTTAGCCTAGCTAGATCGCTACCCAGATGGCTCGATGACCCATCTGTTAATTAATGGCTTTAAAGAAGGTTTCTTAGTCCCCTCCTTCTCAGGGAAAGGTTGCACATTGGTAAAAAATGTATGTTCTGTTGCAATTCACCCTGAAATTGTTAAGGATAAAATCGCTAAAGAAGTCAGGGAGGGAAGAGTAGCGGGTCCATTCCTTCACCCACATTTTCCAAATTTCCGGCTACCCCCCTTGGGCATTGTACCCAAAAAGGATCAGGGTAGCTTTAGATTAATCCACCACCTGTCCTATCTAGAGGATGCCTCGCTTAATGATGAGGTTTCAGATGTTGATGCTCCTGTTTCATATGCATCATTTGACGAAGCACTTGTGCTATTAAGACGCTTTGAGCAAGGTGCATTGTTAGCGAAGGCGGACATCAAAATTTGCCTTTCGCCTGTTTCCCATACATCCCCAAGGTTTTGATTCGCTGGGTTTCCACTTCCAGGAATATTTTTATTTCAACAAATGCATGCCCATGGGTTTTTCGTTATCATGTTTTTATTTTGAGGCTTTTGCTAAGTTTTTACATTGGGTTCTGGAGTCTCATTCCCCTTCTTGGGGTTTTCTCCATTACTTAGACGATTTTCTGTTCATAGGTCCAGCGGATTCCCCCATATGTCTTGAGTCACTGAATGCATTCTTTCACATCTGTGAAGTCTTCGGAGTTCTGTTTGCTAGGGAGAAAACGGTTTTCCCTTCAACTACCATTGAGTTTTTGGGATCACTATCGACTTCTCCTTAATGGAGTTCAGATTACCTTTAGAAAATTACATCGTATAAAAACAGTGATCTCTTTATTCTTGTCAAAGCGTAAGGGGCTGTTAAAAGAGACCCAATTGGGCCTCTTTGCTTTTGCAGCTGGAGTTATTCTAATAGCCAGAATTTTTTCCAGGAGTTTCGCCTTGGCTACTAAAGGCTTAAAAAAACCCTATTCACATGTTCGCATATCTAAAAGTGTCAAAGAAGATTTAAAAGTTTGGGACTCTTTTCTTTGCAACTTTAACGGGCCGACTACACTACCTGACCGCGAGAATGTGTTTCCAACGCGATCCGATCTCGACGACAGGGTACTGTACATCTCGCGCTGGCTCACTCATTGGGAAAGGAAAATTGTGTTTTTTCCTTTCGCGATAAGCGGCAAGTATTGTTGACAGGTGTCTGGTATGAATCATTAAGGGGGAACGCCGCACCAAATTTTAAATAAAAAAATGGCATGGGTTCCCCTCCAGGGGCATACCAGGCCCTTAGATCTGGTATGGATCTTAAGAGGAACCCCTACACCGAAAAAACGGCACGGGGTCCCCCCAAAATCCATACCAGACCCTTATCCGAGCATGCAGCCCGGCCAGTTAGGAAAGTTGGTGGGGATGAGCGCCCCCCTCCTGAACCGTACCAAGCCGCATGCCCTCAACATGGGGGGTGGGCGCTTTGGGGCAGGGGGGCGCCCTGCGGCCCCCCACCCCAAAGCACCTTGTCCCCATGTTGATGAGGACAAGGGCCTCTTCCTGACAACCCTGGCCGTTGGTTGTTGGGGTCTGTGGGAGGAGGGCTTATCTGAATCCGGAAGCCCCCTTTAATAAGGGGGCCCCCAGATCCCGGCCCCCACCCTATGTGAATAAGTATGGGGTACATCGTACCCCTACCCATTCACCTGAAGGAAAATGTGTCAATAAAAAAACACACTAGACAGGTTTTTAAAGTAATTTGTTAGTCAGCTCCGGGGGTCTTCTTCCAACTCCGGGGGTCTTCTTCCAACTTCGGGGGTCTTCTTCCCACTTCTCTGCCCTCTCCGGCCTCTTCTCCTGGTATCCGGTTCTTCTCCTGCTCTCCGTCCTCTTCTCCGCTCCCCAGTTCTTCTGCCGGGCTCCTCCGCTATCTTCCGCTCTTTTGCCGCTCTTTTGCTAGCGGTGGCCCTGTCTTCCCTGTCGTCTTGTTCCCTCTTCTCTTCTTCCAATGTTGACACGACGTTCTCTCCCGCTGTAATGCTGTGTGCAAGGTGTGCGACGACTTATATAGGCATTGGGCGTGGTCACCGGGTGATGTCACCCAGTGACCCCGCCCTCTTATGACGTCGCAGTCCCGGGGCATGATGGGACTGTGACGGCCGGGCTGCGTGCTCGGATAAGGGTCTGGTATGGATTTTGGGGGGACCCCACGTCGTTTTTTCAGCGTAGGGGGTTACCCTTAAGATCCATACCAGGCCTAACGGTCTGGTATGCCCCTGGAGAGGAACCCATGCCATTTTTTTTTAATTTGGTGCGGGGTTCCCCCTCATGATTCATACCAGACACCTGTCAGCAATGCTTGTCGCTTATCGCGAAAGGAAAAAACACAGTTTTGCTTTCCCGATGAGCGAGCCAGCTTGGCGCTGTCCCCCGCAACAGGGCTCGCAGGTGTTAAATTTCACCGATAACAGCGGTGAGATTGACACAATATCGCGGTCACCTACTGTATTTGGCAACAAGCTTTTACACAGGATTTTCAATTATATTTCTTTACAGATGCTGCGGGTTCATCGAGCTTTGGTGCCTTTATGGACGGCCATTGGTGGGCCACTGAATGGCACTTGAGTTGGTTACATCAAGACATTTTGCATAACATAGTCCTGCTTGAATTGTTTTCAGTGATAGTTTCTATAGTGATCTAGAAAGAGAAGTTTATGAACCGGAGAGTAATTTTGCACACAGATAACAAAGGTATACTCTTTGCTATCAATATGATATCATCTAAATCTGAAATAGTTATTAAACTGTTACGTTTCTTAGTGTTGCATTGCATGAGGTTCAATATCTGGTTGAAAGCAAGGCACATATCTGGAATGCATAATAACATAGCTGATGCTTTATCTCGTTCACAGTTCAAGAGATTCCGGGAATTGGCTCCATCGGTGGACCCATGCAGCACACATTGCCCAGACTTCCTCTGGGGCTTGATCTGGGATTGATATCTACTTATGTCAGGAATTCAGTATCCCAAAAATCATGGCAGGCTTATAGTCTGGCATGGTCCAGATGGTGTTATTTCTGCTCTAACATGCCAGCCTTAACTTCTTTCTTTCAGGTCAGCCAGATCCTCAAAGGAATCAGGAGAGCACTCCCTACTCGGGATTCAAGGCGTCTGATTTTGGTTAAATTACTGATTAAACTTCTTTCGGTGTTGGAGATCGTTTGTTTTTCTCCTTGTCAAAATAGTTTTATTGAGTACGGAGATTATGTACAGATAACATTGAATAATAACATACAGTCAGTATAAGGAAGCTCATTTACAATTAAAGAATAGTTAATTCTTTAATAATATCGTAAAACAAGACAATATATTCTAACACAAGGCAATATATTTTAAAAGGAAATAAAGAAATAGGAGAGAAAAAGAACTTTGAAGTCTTTGTCCATTTCAAAAGAATAGAATTAAATGAGTTATGTAAGTTCTGCTACATCGTTTGCCTTGTTTTATTTCTATTTCTAGACAATAATTGAGATTATTATTTAAATATCAATTAGAGCTTCAATATCATAGAATAATATAGTATAAGGAAAAGAAAGGATAGAAAGTATAGTAGGAAGGGGAGAAGAGAAGAAGGTTAAGGGAAAGAATCCGCGAGGTCAGGCCGAAAGTCACCACAACAACTAGGGCTGAAATATAGCCTATATCTTGTTATCACAACCACCATGGCAGTAGAACAATCTTGTCTAGGGTTGGCATGGAATATGTAATCCAAGGCTGCCATATTACCTCAAATCTGGGGATCGTGTCCAATTCTATAGCTATCATCTTGGCATGAGTCATATAGTAATTCATTTTAGCTTTTGCTTCATTTATATCTAATGTTGGTGATTTCCAAGATTTTTCTAAAGTCTGTTTAGCTGCTGTGAAGAGATATACCAACAATTTGAATTGGGTATGCGTTATGAATTCAGGTTTTAAGTTGAGAAGGGCCATTGCTGGATCGAAAGGGATTGTTTTCCCAATAAGGTTAGTTGTAATGTTAAAAATTCCCCTCCAGAATATTTGAGCTAATGGACACGACCACCAGATATGAAGGTATGTGCCAGGGTCCAAACAACCCCGAAAACATTACGCCAAATAATTTTGCACATATTTTGCTACTCTAGTAGGTACTAGATACCAGCGTGTTAAAACTTTATAATTAGCCTCAACCGCCAATATATTAGGGGAAGCTGTTTTTGTTGTTGACCATATTTGTTTCCAATCTGAATTATCAAAAGTACGCTCAAGGTCCTCTTCCCATTTCTGGACATAGGATAATTTGTCTTTACTGGAATGAACCAGCAGGTGAGAATATATAGTAGAGATTTTGCCTCTAGCATGCGGATCTTTTTTACAAACTTCTTCGAAACTAGTCATATGTGTTAATGGGGATGTGGTAGACACTAAGGGTGCAAAGAAATTTTTAATTTGGAAGTATCTAAATAACTCCGACTGCGGTAGACCATATCTCTCACAAAGGGTTGAAAAAGGGATGAATGATGAGGAATGTACAAATTTATACATACACAGTACGTCTCTAGATACCCATTCTTTAAAGGAATTAGGGAATATCCATGCTGGATAGAAAGCAGGATTTTATAGAATGACAACATCGGGTTATGAGATGATTGTAAATGGTTATTTTTTTTGATACTATCCCAAAGGGAAATGTAGTGTTTAGTAATTGGATTCTTTAGGTCTATGCGATCTTTTGGAGTGATCCATAGTAAGTTTGATATTGGAATAGGATCGCATTCTGTGGCTTCAATATGTACCCATAAAGGGGTCTCCTGATACGCATGATATTTAGCCAGGCTTGCTATGTGTGCAGCCCTATAGTAATAAGCAAAATTAGGGCAACCTAGGCCTCCGTTTAATTTTTGGAGATATAGTGTATGTAGTTGTATGTGTGGTTTGGAGGAACCCCATATGTATGACGATGTTTTCCTTTGTAATATTCTTAGGTGATAAGCTGGAATAGGAATTGGTAATACTCTGAATAAGTACAGTAATTTCGGTAGTATCGTCATTTTTACCACGTTGATTCTTCCGAACCACGATAATGGAAGATGAGACCATGATTTCATTAAGTTTGATAATTGTTTTAAAATTGGAGGGTAATTAACTGAAAATAGATCTGCTAATGATGCTGTAAGATGTATGCCTAAGTATGGGATTGATCTGTTCGACCATGTGAAAGGAAGACTAATTTTAGCTGAAGGAATGTGAAGGAATGTAAATGGGGGTATGGCGCTCCCTTGTGGGGGGTATAAGTGATACAGTATATGTGATACAGTAAGTGCTGATATAGATATTAGATTGATTACTATATAGTATGTGCCATACGCAAAGGGTGAAGAGTGCAATAACTCATAAATGGATTGAAACCCTAAAACATTATTTGAAATTGTGAAACCAAAAAATGTGATGAAAAACCCCTAATATTGCATTCACATGTATTAACAAATGTAAGATAGTGGCAAATAGTGACCACTAGGTGCTACTGCTATATAAACTATGCAGCTTATGTGATGAGTTCAACGTGTTACAAAAGTAAGTGACAGATGCAATCCAATCCAAAAAAATTAAACGAAAAAAATATAAAATTAAACGAAAAAATATATATATAATATAAATAATAAAGGAAAAACAAATTGCAAGAAGTCTGTTCAAAGGTGGTACGTCCCAAATTGTAAATATCAGGACAAAGTTCCAAGAGCTTTAGTGACTG